>BSBN01000549.1:1276666-2553333 GCA_027924645.1 Cunninghamia lanceolata | reverse complement strand
GCCGATAGAGAGGAGTCACGCCGATATAAGGCAATTGGTGAAACAATGCTAATCTGAGCGTAGCGTTAGGCTTACACCGATGGAAGATCTCACACCGATATCAAAGGTGATCGGCATAACAATAGTAATCGGAGTAAAGTTCTAGGCTTTCGCTGATGGCATATCTCATGCCGATGGGCGGGAAAAGAACAGAGCGTTAGGATTTTGAGGCACGAATGTGTATTTTTGGTCAGCGATGGTTGACCCGTGGTGTTTTGAACATTGTATATGCAATTTGAACGCATTTTTGGGGCATTTTTGGGCCTGATTTCTACATTTTGTACAATCATGCTTTAATTCAATAGGTGTTTCAGTTTCCTACTATTTATTAAGTGAAGTGATACTTATTGCTTATCTATTTTTGCAGGTTTGCAGTTGAGGAGGGAGCTGAAATTTAGTGGCAATGACATCACAGAAGAGGAAATCCAATCTCAGGAGCAGGAGAAGATAAGGATAAAGGATGAGGAAGTCAAGGGTCTTCACTAGTGAAGACAAAATACAGTTGAGGGCATTACTGCAACAGACCACAGAAGTTAATATTGAGCTGCTAGGATTCCGAGAAGGGCATTTTTTCGCCCAGATTTGATGTATGCTTAGAGGTATTTTGGGAGGCTTGTTCTCTAGCATTTATTGCTATAACCAGGGGTTTGAACCAGTGCTTAACTAGGGTTTTGCTGTAGTGAGGACAATCAAAGTCTTTATATTGTGCCTCTCCACATTGTAAAACTTTACATAGGGGCTACTTAGAAATTTGTAGCAGCAGATTCTTGTAGAGAATAGCATTTAGAATAGAGGGACCTTTGAGTTTAGGAGTAGAAGGAGGTCATCTATGTCTGCAATAAGGAATGCATGGAACATCTGGCTTCTTTACTGTATCTGTAAAACTTGTAAGTTTTCTGTAGTTTGATCATTAAAGCTAAGAGTCATTCAGACATTGTAAATCATATGTGACTGTCTGTTTCTAATACAATTGAATCAGGAATTCTGCATCTATCTTCTGAGTGTTTTCTTGCTCTTCATTGTGTTTTGAAACATTTTCTCTTAGAGCTTGCAATTTTAAATGTATGTTTGTGAAAATGCTCAGAGCTTACATTTAAAGTTTTAGTCTGTGGATTTGATCAATTTGTCGTATTACTTACAAAGTGCATAACAAAACAATTAGATCCTTTAGTAGAATGAATGATGTTTAGTTTAGATCTTTCTAACTTTTCCCAACCCATTTGAAAAATACTTAGCTTAAAACATAGAAACTTAAAGGAAATTGTCTGATCATTTGAAAGAAACATGAACAATTGAGTTAAAAGTAGACAATTTTCATAATCTAAGTCCAGTAAACCAACAAGAAACCCTAAACTACGTAAGGCCCCTTGAACATTACAGCTTCACGTCAACCAACTGAATTTGCCCAACAGGTCAAGACCTAACCATATTAAACTTGGGATTAAGCGAATCTTAACCGATTCCTTCATATCTTTCAAGTCAGTTTTGGTTCATTTTATGTGAATTTTAACTAATTGTTATGATTGCATCAAAACAATCACCAACAAGGTGGACCATCTTGGTTTCCCTCTAGCCCCAACAAAGTGTGGGACTCACTTTTTTCAACAACCCTAGGTGCCTGATGTAGGAGCATCCCATGTTGCAGAGTAATCTTGCATCAACCAAAAATATTTGCATTCATTTTGTTTTTCTTTTATTTTCCAGTTCATTACAGTCAATAGCAATTTCTGTATTTTGGTCTGCATTTTTCTGTAGTTCCATTCTAGACCTTGTAGAGCAAGACTTAGCATCTAGACATCTTCATGCACATCATATCCAAAATTTAGATCATTTGAATTAGTTCTTGAAAAGATATCACTATCAGAAGATAAACTATTTTCTCAGTACAAAACATTCAAATAGTCTTAGACAACCAGCTGAAGGAGAAGACTGGTAGAGCACTTCCACAACTTGTGGAGCTAAATGATACATCATTCAAGATAGTTTGGGGACATGGCTGACCCTCCCTAAGACATGCACCTTGTTTCATTCATTTGTAGTACAAGTTGTTTAGGGTGACCTATCCATGTACACACATTACATCTCTTTCATTGGAGTTTGTAATCTCTCTTGGCCAATGCAGAGGATTCTTGTGATCTAGAGATGATATATAATCATGTAATAGATGCATAGGAAAGTAGTCAATTATTGATAGATAGTTCATAAGTTAGATTTATTTTGTAAGTTGCTTCAAAGCTATACCTTGTGCATGTGTTGTAACTAGAGAATTAGGCCTATGAGCCCTAAGTTTATACCCGCATGTTGTTGGCATGTAAGCATTTTGAATCCTTGATATGTTGAACATCTAAATCTGCATTTGCATTCTATAATTGAGTTTCTTCCATTGTGTTTACTCTTGTTGCACTGTCTGGACTGTTCACTTTATGGACCCTCCTAACTGTGACTGCACTACTTATTCTGCCCACTAAAGGGATGGTGAATAAGTGTAATTCACCTCTTTTCTCCAAAACACCACCTCAACCCCTAGGTTACATTATCAATTATGCAAAGTAAATTACTCAAATAGTTATTCCACCTTCTGTTAGACTGAATGGTGTAGCATCTCTTTTTTGTTGTATGCATGCGACAACATATGATATTTCATTTCAACAACATGAATTACCTCCCATAGATGTGGAAGACCAATATGAACCTCTTATGATATTTGTCATCATTAATAAAATGAAGGTAAGATGCACTATGATTGATGATGGATTAGGTCTTAATGTTTGTGGCATAGACTTGTTACATAAAACCAATATTGATACATCTCTCATCAAACCAGATAAACTCAACATTCATGGCTTTGATAATGTTGGTAAACAATCACTAGGTACAATAAGGCTAGACTTGTGACATTGCCTACCCTTATCCATGTCATGCCTAATTCTCTTTCATACAATCTTCTTCTTGATAGACTGTGGATTCTGTTGGTTGTTTTAAATTCCCAACTAGATCTTAGAGACAATATAAATCATAGCTAGTTCTAATGATTAATTACCGCAAGGAGTTGGCCAACAAATAGGAAAAGATGGATAATCCTTTACCTCTACACTTTAGGATTTGCAAGACCTAGGAGGGTGATCTTGTAAAGTATTATTTAAGATATCCTTGCCATTCATCTCAAATACTGTTAAGAGCATATATGTTCTCTCCAAAATGCCAAAAGAATTATAGATATATTAGAGTAATGGGCTAGATCCTTAGGCTTTCACACAATTCACTTGTAGGAGAACATAGGATTAATATTAAGCAAATAACTTAAAGCAGAAACAAAAAGTTATTTTGATTTTCAAATTTGTATGACCAAGGAGTTTCATCAGACACAATTTCAAAGAGATTAGTGCCTTAACCTAGGATTCAGAGTCAAGATGAATGTAAATATAACCCTGCACAACAGTATTTTACCCTAATCCATGAAGCATTGCAACAATGCATTACACTATTACACTTTAGTAATTCAAAACTAATTGTACTTACAAATCCCTGCAAACCTTCATAGCATTCAACATTATCTTTAGAGAATTTAATTTGTTAATTAAACAAAAGCCATAATGAAAGACATTCATGCACAAGAAAGACTAGAATATGAACAAAGTAATCCTTGATTAAACTTTATTCATAAATGAAATGAAGATTGCAACAAAGGAAACAATATAGCTTTAAACTTGGTAGTATATTTTAAAATTGAACTAGTACTGTCATATAGAAATCTACATCCACATCACATACTATTCTCAAACAATAACCTAGACTAGAAATACTAACTCAATTACTTTATGCTGTACAATACAAAGTTCTCTAAGATCCTCTGCAAAAGGCCTAGAATTCCCTTTTATAGAAACAAGGGAGCAAATAGGCTTTAGGCCTTTTGACACATGTCACATTTTCATTTGACAACCAAATGTTAGCAAAAGATAACACA
Source organism: Cunninghamia lanceolata (assembly GCA_027924645.1). NCBI lineage: Eukaryota > Viridiplantae > Streptophyta > Pinopsida > Cupressales > Cupressaceae > Cunninghamia > Cunninghamia lanceolata. Next base: position 2,549,330 of record BSBN01000549.1, on the reverse strand, counting down.
AGAGAACCATACTTAACCAACCAAGCATGCATCTGCAATAAATCATTTTCCTGAGCAGATAGGAATAACTATCTTTGTCCAAGTATGCTTCCAAACTTTGGGCATGGAAGTAAGGAATGATGCCAACTGATGGTAGTTTGTTAGATGCCTTTTCAGCTTAGCCACCCTTCACATCTAGATACTTTTCAATAATACTAGCATCCTCTACTTCACCTCTCCATCCATGCATGAAGATACAAGAATTCTGGCTAGGAATAGAAAGCCCAGGAACACCCAAAAATTGGTGTCCACCTTGTGCCACCTTCTAGACATAGAAACATGACTTCCCATCTTTCGAGTGGAGGTTTCCAAACACCTCAACCCTTAGGATGTATGTGAAAGCCACATATAGCTAACTCTGGAAGTGTGAAAAAATTCCCAGAAGAGGAAGCAATAGCAGTCATCTGTCTAAGTTAGACAAAGAACTACCTATTATTGTCAACCTAGTCCTTTCTTCCCATCACCAGTTGTTTCATCCTGGTGGACAACACTCCTTCCATTGAAGTTGTTTCTCCATTGAGTGCCACCAATGTGAGGGAGGGGAAAAGGGAGTAATAAGGCCACTCTTCCACCGAGCCCAATTTGGAGACTCACAATAACATGGAGTTATTGGAATCGACAAACAGGAAACCCAATTCCTCAACAAAATGAAACCAAAAGAAAACCAAGGAATGAAAGGAGTTTGATGCTTTCCACTTCACCGCCTGAATATTTCTAGATCCCCCCATCCCTTAGAAAAGCACTTCTTGTCCCTTAACTCTATAAGAATAGAGCATTAGCCAAGAGAAGATAGAAGTATTCCCCAAAAAATAGGGTGGCAAACATAGCACATTAAAGTGGGAAATATTCATCCTATCTACATAGAAAAAGTGATGTATGTAACAACAAGTAGGGACACCCATTTATAATAAAACTATAGAGGCCCCTACACCTGAATAGTCACACTCTATCAATTCATTGATCAATTTAGTCCAGCTAGTATCACAGTACTTTAGTCGTAATTGGTAGTCTCTTGATACTCTTTCAACTCTACCAGAAGAGGAAATGGAGACAACATCCTGATATCACATAAATTTTCACAGCTTAAAGCTCCTACATGCTGTTAGTAGAGTGCCAGTTTCCTCAATAAGGATGCTAAGTTAGGTTTTTTGGTTGCAACACTATATCCATTTTAAACATCGTACCCCACACAAAAATTGTCACAACGTCAAGTAGAAGATCCCATCAAGCCTGTACATCAATCCCCAAGGACCAATCCTGTACTCTACCAATCTCTCCTGAAGCATATCACCTTGTATTATGGTGGTGAGGAAAACCCAGTACATGCTTAAAATATCCTTTACTGCACCAGTTCATCATTTACTATTTGCCACCACTCTACTACCCTATTTGAAAATGGACCATCAATTAATGAGCAAAAAGTCTGACTTCAATAGCATGGATAGGTCCAACCAGTTTGAAAAAAACTACCTTCATGGGATAAAGTCATGGACCAATAAGAAAGATCCACTTGGATCACCATTATAGCCCAGCAAAAAGCGTGGCATTGAGAAGAAAAGTCAATCTATCCAATGGGCAACCTTCAGCACCTCCACAGTCATAAGATCAAAGGTAGATAAAATCTGACGGAATAGCAGAATACACCCCTGATCATGCCACATGGCACTCACTAAGCCTCCCAAGCAATAAAAGGATCAAGATACACCACATGTCCCTTCCCTACTCTTCCACAATCCACTTAAGGGCCCACAAGAAAGGTCTCTTGGAATGGCTAAACACTCAAAAATGTGCCACAGACTCCTAATGGGACCCACCACAAGTCCCACGACAAGACTTGGTAAAGATTCTGCCACTTGTCACTCCTTTCGTGGTTCCATAGGCAACATTTTTGTTAGTACACATTCATTCACGAATGATGGAAACCAATTAGGATCGCATGACACATCATCGTATGATTTATTTGGTGAACAACCCAAAGGGTTGAAATGATCATGTAGGCTTAAAACAACATTGCTCGACTAGGGACGGAGGGGCTAGATTTTTATGAAGGGTGCAGGAAAAACATTAAGCACACAACAAATTAATTAGGTGCACAGGTTGGTCTAGTAGCTATAGGACCAAGGGGCTAGTAGATAAACGATGCTCTAGACACAACATTATGATTTAGAGACTGGAAATGGGCAGCAAGTAGTCAACACCAAATTATAATAAAAACAACATAGACACTTGCATAAGCCTTAGGGTTTAGGGTTTTAGAACCTAGGAACAAGATTTAAAACACTTTCAGAGTTAAACCCTAGCACAGGACTACCAAATTAAAATATGGAGCAAGGCAAACATAGGAACCAAGGGAAAATTTTTAAAGTCTTACCAACAACTCTATTTTGGGGTGTTTGTTCAAATAGAACAAAGTGAGATCACAGGAATCTCTGGAGGAGTAGACCACAGAGCATAATTTTACCCAAGAACCACCCAAATGCAGATGCCTTCATAAATAAAACTCACATGGTAGCCCCAGGTCACCACCAAAGAAGAGATAAGGTCTTCCTCTATCAAATACTTTGTTCTCTAATAACTGCTTAAAACTAGAATTGGAAATACTTCCCCAATCGACCTGGCTATTGTTATGGATGCAGACCCTCTTCATGAGGCTCTTGAATCTATCATTTCCAAATTGTCTTGTGCCTCTCTGATTTCTACATCCAAGTCTAGATTGAAAAACATCCTCATAGAACATGAGGGCAACACACTGGTCCACCATATCATGCCAATTCTCATAATAATTTGCATGGTCACTTTCCTGGACAATTAAAGTTTTTCAAATTGAGTTAAGAAGTGAAAATACTCATAACCTACTAGGTGAATGGCATTAGTAACATTAATCTCACCTGCCATATTTATATCAAACTTGAAGCATCCATAAGCAATACTTACTTGGACTTCCTCAACATGTTATTTCTTTGGCTTATTAAAATCATATTCTAGCTCCAATTCTAATGAATCACACTAATCAAAGGCAAAAGAATGAAAAATATCAACTGAGTGATTCATCTAAATTTTGTCCTCTATATAAAAAATGCTCCTCCAAAAGCATCCCCTCAATATGGATTGAAACTAATTTATGTTCCTCCAAGCTTGATAGCTCACTAATTCTATGACATACTCCAATGCCTAGTAGTGGAGGCTCAAATTTAGATATAACAAGGTCCTTTTCCAAGATTAAGTCATCATCTTCATAGGGTTGAACAGCTTCAATACTGCTTCTGCACACATCAGACTCCCAGGAGTCCTCCTTCTCAAATTCTTCAAATTATTCATACTCAGGGTTCTCCACAAAGATAGGGTTATCTCTGCACCAATAAGGGTTATGAATTCTCATATCTAGTGGGGCCAAAGGTTCATCATAAAGAGGATTATATCTTATGTTCATCCCTACCATAAACATTCTTTCCTCTTCATCATGAACATACTCAAAGTCATCATAATCCTGAAATGAACACACAGATAAGTGATCACTACTATCTACATCATCAGTAATTGATGATTCCATTTCATATTCACATTCAGATGACCTACCAAGGCATAAAGCCTAATCATCTATTGGCCAGTGTTTCTTTCATAATCACTCAAATCAACACATTCTATAGAAGAGATAGGGGACTCTATTTTAATTTCAAAAGAGCGGCCCTAACTACCAGAATGAAGATCATTCTCATCACTCACATGATTAGCAAAACATAAAGACCTATCCACTACAAATGCATGATCTGACCCTTTACACAACACCTTTGTACATTCTCCATATTCTTGAACATCATCTATTCCTCAGGCTACCTTATCAAGTTGAAAACTCGAACAATTTCCTATTTCTTGGTTAGGAAGACTAAAATAAGCAGTCCCATATAGGTCTCTACTTCCATCACATTTGGTATTTAGAACATTATAACTAAATTCTCCATCTTCATAGCTTATGGATTGGTCATAAGAAACATTCATAACTTCATTACTCATATGTTGAGTTTGTTGGAATTAGACTAGACAACTAAGAGGGGGGTGAATCAGTTGTCCCAAAAATTAACCTTTTCTTCATTTTAATTTTCTTTCACAATTTGCAAATTGATTAATGATGTAAACATTAAAGCATGAAACAACATCACATAAGAATAAACATAATCAACACATTTGACACCAATATTTTTGACGTGGAAACCTAGTTAAGGGAAAAACCATGGTGGCTGTTAGCCCACAAGATTCATACCCTGTTAAAAGTACTTAAAAAGAATGGGAAGGTACTTGCATTCGGGCTCACTGCCCAGAGATCATTGCTCAAAAGAGAGGCTCACTACCTACAAGAAATTTAAGTTTAACATAGAAAAAATTAACTAAGAAATAACATCTACTTCATGCCTGGTTCATTTTCATTGAATGCTCATAAAACTTTTGTTCTGCTTCCAAATTCTTTTTCACTAACTTTTCACTCTATTCTTCTTTTTCTCTTATGTTCCTCCTCTCCTTTTCTCTGCTCCTAATCCTTTCATTAGATTTATTATTTTCACTCAAGGATAATTTTCCACAACTTAGCTACACTCCTTTATATGCTTCATCAACCTTGGAATAAACATCAAGGTTGGCACACCAAACATCTTACTTAATACAAACCACTAAGCTATCAGCCAAACATTGCTAAGACTTGAATCTTCTTTCAACAACACACCACGCTCCAGAGAATTGCTTCTGGAACATCTGCAATATGGTTGAATCATCTGGTCAGGCAAGACTAGGAAGAACAACAACACCAAGAAGGAAATCTTCACCAACAAGCTCAAACTTCAATGCAAACCTCCAACACAGTAGTCACATGATCTAGAGACCTGCACAAGCATAATGAATTCAACAAAAACATCTGCACTCTTCCAAATCATTAGAATCACTTGCATCTTCATCAGGAACCTCAAGAATACTATCTGCCATGATTGTCATCTTATAAAGATTGCTTGCGGACCTCCAAACCATGAAACACTTGAATGGATGATACACATTGACTTCCCAAACATGCCTCTAGATCCATAGATCATTATTTGACATATCTAGAAGGATCTGGACTACTTATCTATCACTCTGTCTCTTCTGAATACTACAAAACTAGTTCTACGTAGATGGCCATAGTTTCTTCAAATCTTCATGTGGACCTCTCAAATTATGACTAGAGCTACTTCACACAATCCTCTATACTTTCGTATGATCCGTATCCATTGATCTTTTTTAATTTTCTCAATATCCTTAACATTCCAGTCTTCTAGTCAGGCAACAAGATATTATACAATTGACACCAATGACAACTCCGATTAGGCACATATTTGCAACAATCTCCTCCTTTTTCATTGATGGCAACATATGATGTGAGAAACTAATTCAACCATCAAGACAAGAGCTTCTCCCCTTTTCTTTTATCACTTCTGCAACCACTATCTTCACTACTCCCCCTTTCACTAGGAACTAGTTTTTCACATGACTTCTCTCCCCCTTTGACATCAATGGCAAAGGACACATATTTGCAGTCTTTTCTCCTTAGTTTTGTTTCAGATCAAACTCAAAAATTGCATGTAGACTACTCCCCCTGAGCAGTGCTTCCTTAACATGAATTCAAATCACAAGATATGACTATGAATTCCATCAAACTGATGCACTCTAGTGCATCTTAATTCTTATCAGGAGGGGTAATAACCCCTAACTTCTCTCTACAATACTCAAAAGTATCCTTGGGAAGAGGCTTAGTGAAAATATCAGCAATATGATCCTTTGAGGACACAAACTCCAACTTGACTTCATTCTCATTTACCTTCTCTCTCAAGAAATGAAACTTGATGGATATATCCTTTTTCTTTAAATGCAACACTAGATTATTTGAGATACTTATTGCACTTGAATTATCGTAGAAGATTGTGATAGGCTCCTCAAACACAATTTTGATGTCCTTCAACATTTGCTTCATCCACATGACTTGAGTACAATTGTTTGCTTCTGCTATATACTCAGCCTCTGTTGTAGATAGGGAAATTACCTCCTACTTTTTACTTAGCCAAGAAACCAATCTACTTGCCAAGAAGAATGCACCACCACTAGTGCTTTTTCTATCATCCACATCTCCTGCCCAATCAACATTTGTATATGCATGAAGAGCGAAGTCATTATCCTTTAGATACCATAATACATAATCAATTATCCCTTGGAGATATCTAAAAATTCTTTTGACTATTACAACATGGGATTCTTTAGGATCAGCTTGGAATCTACCGACAAGCCCAACTGCATTCATGATATCAGTCCTGGTCTATGTCAGATAGAATAGTCCTCCAATCATTGATTGATATATTTTCTGATTTCCTTAGGGGAGTTATCATCTTTACTCAACTTACATCTAGTTACCATAGGCATACCTACTCACTTTGAATCTTCCATTCCAAACTTCTTCAACAATTCTTTCACATACTTAGACTGAGATATAAAGATACCTTTGTCTGACTGATTGATTTGCAGACCTAAGAAGAATTTATTTCACCAAACATGGACATCTCAAATTCACTTTGCATCTGATCAACAAATGTTTTGCACATACTCACATTTCCACAAAAATGATATCATCAACAAATACCTCAACAATCAAAATATTCTCATGATCAATCTTGAAATAGAGATTGCGATCAGCAGTGCCTTTGCTATAACCTAGCTTTAGCAAATACTTATCTAATCTTGCATACCAGGCTTTTAGAGCTTGTTTGAGTCCATACAATGCTTTCCTTAATCTGCAGACCATGTCTCCCTGATTAGACAACTGAAATCCTTCTGGTTGCTCAATGTAGACTTCTTCTTCTAACTCTTTGTTTAGAAATGATGACTTGATATCCACCTGATAGACTTTAAAATCTTTATAAGAAGCAAAAGCAAGAAACAATCTGACTACCTCTATTCTTGCCACTAGAGCAAAAGTTTCTTCAAAATCAATTCCTTCCACTTGAGAATATTCTTTGCATACCAACCTTGCTTTATTTCTTACAACTTCACCTTCTTCATTTAGCTTGTTCTAGAAGACCCATTTAGTTCCAATCACATTTTTGTCCTTAGGTCTAGAAACAAGATCCCAAGTGTGATTCTTTTCAATTTTCATTAATTTTTGTTTCATTGCCTTTACCCAGTTTTCATCTTTGCAGGCTTCACTTACTATTTTTGGTTCAATCTTTGAGATCAAACAAATCTCTTCTTGGTCTTCAACAATTCTTCTTCTAGTTTGAACACCTTTATTTCTATCTCCTATAATTTGATCTTCAGGATGATTCATCCTTACACACCTGGGAGTTTTGGGAATTGTTTGAGCTTCTGTTTCTTGAGCTTGTTCCTCAACTTCTGCACTATCCTCTTGAATTATTGGATTTTCCTAATCAATCTGGATCTGGATTTGAGTTTGCACTTGCCTTTCTTGACTTAAATTTTTATCTTGATCATCTAAATCATATCCGCAAGATCTGGAATGTCCTTTACTCTCATCAACTCTGACATTAGTACTTTCAACAATTTTTTTCAACCTCTTGTTAAAGTACCGTTATGCTTTGCTTTGAGTAGAGTAACCCAAAAAAAAAATTTCATCACTTCTTTCTTCAAACTTGCTTAGATCCTCATCTCTTTTGATATAGCATCCAAAAACTCTGAAGTATCTTATAGTAGGAGCATGACCAAACCATAGTTCATAAGGTGTCTTACCAGAATTACCTTTAATCTGTACTTGGTTAAGAGTGTAGACAACAGTGCTCACAGCTTCTCTCCAATAAACTTCAGGAACATTTGTTTCCATCATCATGGTCCTGGCAGCTTCTATAATGGTTCGGTTCTTTCTTTCCACAACTCCATTTTGCTGAGGAGTTCTAGGAGCAACTAGCTATCTTTTAATTCCATGCTTTTCACAAAATGAATCAAACTCACTAGAGGTAAATTCTCTACCTCTGTCGGATCTCAGACACTTTATCTTCACACCAATCTCATTTTCCACCATAACTTTGAATACCTTGAATTTTTCAAGAGCTTCTAATTTTTCTTTTAATAAGGTTACCCACATCATCTAGGAGTAATCATCAATCAGGAACATAAAATATCTGTCTCCTTGCACACTCCTAATGATGCAGGAGCATCCAGTAGTGTAACAGCAATCTTGTATCACCCAAAACAAAGATGTGTTTCAAAATTGTTGATGTTCTTTCCATTTCTTTTCAAAATTTGTGGTTTTAATTCCACAATCGCTTGAATAATGATATAGAACTTTCAGTTTTTCCAAATTGCTAAAAATAGTAACCTGCTATTTTTAGAAAGTTTGCATTTGGGCACAGAATGAAGTGAAAACTTACAGGAAGCTTCAAAACTAAAAAACAAGACCTTTGGTGAAGGAATTACACAAAGATCATTTGCAAGCTGAAAGATATTAAAGTTTCTGTTTCCCAAAAAATGCCTAAAAATTATTCAAACTCAGGTTTGAGGCACTAAACAGCCCCGTACAGGCCTGAAAATGGTCATAACAGGCAAAGCAGGTTCTTAGCATGTAGAGCACTCTGCAAGCTTTCTGATGCATAAAATAGTTGATCAATCGGACACCCAGATCAAAAGTTATGGCTGCCAGAAGTTGACCTATTTTTGGAGGGAGATGCAAATTTCAAAATTAGGTTGTTGGCTGCCAAAAAGGCTATTAATAACCATTTTTGGGAACCTTGGGCAGTAGTTGAGTTAAGGGGGGAAAGTGTAGAGTCAAGAATAGGTGGGAAAAAAGAAACCCTAGCTGATTTGGGGTTACAGAAGGCAAAAGATTCCAGAGCCTGGTGATGTGTAGCTGAAGTGTGTTGCAGCGTGTGGAGGATTGATTCCTCTAATTGTATTTGAGCTTCTATAATGTAATAAGTTGTCCAAATCAATAAAGAAAGTTCTATTTTCTGTGTGCAATTTTTGTTGTTGTGTGTTTTATGATATACCCCCTTCATCAAGTGGTATCAGAGCAAGGCTTCCTGAGTGTGTAGACAGATCATCATCCGTGAGGCAGTTTGCACCAGGACCTGTAGTTGTGGGTTTGCTGCGGAGATCAAGATGCCTCCACGAAGAAATCATATTGGGAGGAATGCTTTGATGGAAGAGGGTTTTAGAGCCCTACATTGCAAGAGGAGCTGTGAAGAGGGTTTGATCCGAGAACAAGAGAAGAAAGAGAGGATGAAGCTGAAGAAGAGCTATCCAAGGAAAAACAAGAAGTTGCAGGAGATCCTACAGAAGTTAGGTTATTGAGGGCCATTTCAAAGATTGGAAAGAGGCCTAGGATAGAAGTTTCTACCTATTCTAGAGATTTGAATCCGAAACATCTTATTCATTGGATCAATGACATGGAGGAGTCTTTTGAGTATTAAGATGTGGAGGACCCAGATCGGGCCAAGATTGCAAAGACAAAGATGAAGGGCCATGATAGTATTTGGTGGAAGGAGGTCTAGTTGGAGACAAATAGAAGAGGAAAATGAAATATTACCAGATGGGATTAGATGGTGGAGAAGCTAAAGAAGCAATTCATTCCTGTGGACTATGAGATGGAGTTGTTGAAGAAGCTGTAAGGATTGAAGCAAGGCAACAAGTCTATCAAGGAGTATACAGAAGAGTTTTATAAGATTACTATTAGGATAGACCATGTAGAGGCCAATAAGGAGAAGGTAGCCCATTACATTAATGGGTTGAGGCCAAGGATTCAAGAGGAGCTGAGCTTGGTTAGAATGACCACCATAGAAGATGCTTACTAGTTTTCCCTCAAGGTGAAAGAGAAGCTGAATAAAAGATTCAATAGCAAGCAAAGGGGAAGAGGTCAAAGTGGAAGGATTAGTGGAAGACCCTATGGAGGCCGTAATGAAGATCAAAAGAAAAATCAAGAGGTTGGCACCAGTTGAAATCAAAGAGGTGATAATGCCTACCGCCCTCATGACCAGAACAATGGTGAGCAAAGAGGAAGAGGAAAATGCCGACCTGGGCAAGGACCTAGAAGAGGAGGTTTTAGAGGAACCTATTTCCAATGTGGAGAAGAAGGGCATCGAGCAAATGAGTGTTCGCAATATCAAGGAAGGAAAAATAGAAGACTTGAAGGTAATGCATGAGTTGCACATGTAGATGAAGATGCGCAGTTTAAGCGTTCTGAAGATGCTGAAAGGGGAGAAACCCTAGTTGTCAGAAGAATTTTGTTGAATGAGGAGAAAGAACCCAATCAAAGGAAGATTTTATTCCACACAAGGTGCAAATGTGAAGGTAAGTGTTGTGATATTATTATTGATAGTGGAAACATTGATAATCTTGTTCTAGAAGAGATGGTTGAAAAGTTAAAGTTGACAAGAAGAAAGCATCTACATCCATATCAGATTGCATGGTTGTAGAAGTACCATAGAGCTTTGGTCAATGAGCAGTGTTTAGTGAAGTTCGAGATTGGTGACTATTGGTGCAGGAGCACCTTGACAAATTGATGCTTTCATAGGAATTTGATTGAGCTTTGATGATTCAACAATGTAATGAGATAAATTAAGTCATTTTTTCTTTTATTAAAGTCACTAAGAGAGCTCTAAGTTCAAATTTGTGTAAATGATGCAAAATTGTAAAGTTGCAAATGATGCAAACTTGGAATATGAAAGGTCATTTTGGTTATAGGCATTGATAGGCAGTTAGAAATCAGTTGGAATGTGAGGAGTCATGATGTAATTCCTTTAAAAGGCCTTGTATCCATTTGTGAAGGCAGAGGGGAGAAGGTTGGAGAATGTGGGTTGTTACATTTTGATGTGATATCAATAAAAGATACCCTTGTTTCTACATTTCTGAATGTTAAACTGTTGTTTCAGAGATTGGTATGGATTTGTATGGATTTTATATGACCATAATGTGGTATGGATGGAAAGAGTATTGAGTCTACTTTCCATTTATTTTTGTTGCATCAAATTTTATTAAGATTTGAATAAGTTATGGCATTTTTATTGAGGGTAGGTTTGCAGAGTTTAATTTTCTGAAAATGCAGTCTAAAAATATGCATGGTACAGCCTGGTACAACCTCACATTGATGCATATAATAGATGGATGGAATGATATGTGTTTCTAGTTTACAATTATTTTGGTTTGGTATAATGTCATTAAGTTTTGTGAGAGATATTACAATTTTGGTGAGGGTAGGTCTGAAAGCTGCCTAGGGTTTGCAGTTTTGGGAAAAAAATCATAACCTTCTCCCCTACCATTGGATCTTCATGAAAATTGGAGGAAAAATATGTATTAATGTTCTATTCAACCTGAACAAAGCAATTGGATTATTTCTTTGATTTTTTAATGTTATTGAGGATAGTTTCGGTCTTCCTACCTCTGCATCATTTTGGTATCAGAGCTGGCAAAAGATTTGGGTGGTGTGTATTTGGTTCCTGCCACTGAGAAGGCAGGTGAAAAACTAAAGGAAAGCTGAAGAGTTGTGTTGGTGACCATTATTTTGTTTGCTAAGTTGTTTGGTTGCAGGTGCTTGGTCCATCTAGCTGCAGAAGGATGTTTTCTAAGGTTGTGTGTGTGGGCAGACAAGATGAGGTCTGTCATGACCATTCTCCAATGGAGATTAGGTTGGATAAGGGTGCATAGAGAAACCACTGAGGAGAGAGTGGTAGGTGCATCACCAGGATCTACTGTTGGGTAATATGGATGGTTTGGTGAGTTGGTGTGGTAAGGCAGTAGAGAGATGGATGCTTGACTGAAGAAGCACTTGAGGTTGCAGCCTGAAGAGTACTCCACTGATGGGAGTAGAAGGAGCCTGAAGAAGCTCTAAAATTGATGGTAGTTTGATTTTGTTGGTTGGTTGGTCACTAGCCATTGATGTGAAGATTTGAAACTTGAAGCTAAAGATGAAGAGACAGACAAGGATGTAGGAAAAGGTAGTTTTGTTTTGCAGATACATTTCCAAGGGACTTGGAAATCTTTGTTGGTTGGTTGTATGGTGCAGGAGCACCTTGACAAATTGATGCTTTCATAGGAATTTGATTGAGCTTTGATGATTCAACAATGTAATGAAATAAATTAAGTCATTTTTCCTTTTATTAAAGTCACTAAGAGAGGTCTAAGTTCAAATTTGTGTAAATGATGCAAAATTGTAAAGTTGCAAATGATGCAAACTTGGAATATGAAAGGTTATTTTGGTTCTAGGCATTGATAGGAAGTTAGAAATTAGTTGGAATGTGAGGAGTGATGATATAATGCCTTTAAAAGGCCTTGTATCCATTTGTGAAGGCAGAGGGGAGAAGGTTGGAGAATGTGGGTTGTTACATTTTGATGTGATATCAATAAAAGATACCCTTGTTTCTGCATTTCTGAATGTTAAACTGCTGTTTTAGAGATTGGTATGGATTTATATAGATTTTATATGACCAGAATTGGTAAGGATGGAAATAGTATTGAACCTACTTTCTATTTCTTTTTGTTGCATCAAATTTCATTAAGATTTGAATAAGTTATGGCATTTTTATTGAGGGTAGGTCTATAGAGTTTAATTTTCTGAAAATGCAGTCTAAAAATATGCATGGTATGGCCTAGTACAGCCTCACATTGATGCATAATAGATGGATGAAATGATATGTGTTTCTAGTTTACAATTATTTTGGTTTGGTATAATGTTATTAAGTTTTGTGAGAGATATTGCAATTTTGGTGAGGGTAGGTCTGAACGCTGCCTAGGGTTTGCAGTTTTGGGAAAAAAATCATAACCTTCTCCCCTACCATTGGATCTTCATGAAAATTGGAGGAAAAATATGTATTAATGTTCTATTCAACCTGACCAAAGCAATTGGATTATTTCTTTGATTTTTTAATGTTATTGAGGATAGTTTTGGTCCTCCTACCTCTGCATCAACTATCATGATGAGGTGTTGTGTGACATCATACCGATGGATGCATGTCATATGTTGTTGGTGAGTTCATGTCAGTATGATAGGAGCAGTGTCCATGATGGCCATGCAAACACATATTCCCTAACAAAGGATGGAGTTTGTCATAAGTTGAAGCCCTTCAAGGAGGTGGAAGAAAAGGTATGTAGTACTACCAGAATTTGTTTGGTAGATGGTAGGAAATTTTTGGAGGCTATGAAGCATGAGCGTCATTGCTTTGCATCGATTCCTGAGATTAGTCAAGAGAAATGTGAAGATGTACCAGTAGAATTTTTAGATATGTTGGAAGAATTTCAGGACATTATCTCTGATAATGTACTAGAAGGTTTACCACTAGTGAGGAAGATAAGTCATCAAATGGATTTGATACGAGGAGCTAGTTTGCCAAATAAGGCAGCCCACATAATGACTCCAACAGAGAATGAAGAGTTGAACAGACAAGCTCACTAGTTGCTAAGGAAGGGACTGATAAGAGAGAGTCTAAGTCCATGTTTAGTGCCTATAGTACTAGTATCAAAGAAAGATGGAGAGTGGAGAATGTGTACAGACTCTTGATCCATCAATAAGATCACAATCAAGTATAGATTTCCATTGCCTATAATGGATGACATAATGGACTATTTGAGTGGAGCCAAGTACTTCACGAAGATTGACCTGAAGAGTGGGTATCACTAGATCCGTATCAAAGAAGGAGACGAGTGGAAGACAACCTTCAAAACCAATGAAGGTTTGTATGAGTGGTTAGTCATGCCATTTGGGCTAACCAATGCACCGAGCACATTCATGCAGCTCATGAACGAGGTATTGAAATTTTCTTTGGGAAGTTTTATTATTTATTATTTGGATGATATTTTGATTTTTAGTAAGACTTGGGATGAACATTTGATGCATATCAGAAGAGTTTTAGAGAAGCTAAGAGAAGAGAAGTTGTTGATTAATCTGAAGAAATGCAGTTTTGCAAAGAAAGAGTTGGTATACTTAGGATTTGTTGTCTCAGAGGAAGGTCTTAAGATGGACCCAGAGAAGGTGAGGGCTATCATTGAATGGCCTATGCCAAGGAGTGCTTCCAAGGTAAGATCTTTTCATGGTTTGGCAAGATTTTACAGAAAGTTTATCAAGAATTTTAGTAGCATTTGTGCACCCCAAACTAAGACAATGAGAGGGGATAGAAAAGAGTTTAGATGGACTAAAGGAGTAGATAAAAGATTTGATACATTGAAATAGAAAGTCAGAGCAACCTGTTTTGGCACTTTCAGATTTCAATAAGGTATTTCAAGTAGATTGTGATGCTAGTGGCAATGCTATAGGAGCCGTTTTGAGTCAAGAAGGTAAGCCCATTGCCTATTTTAGTAAGAAGCTTAATGATGCCAAGAAAAATTATTCTATTTATGATCATAAATTTTATGCTATAGTTTAGGCATTGAAGAAATGGAGACAATATTTGTTTCCAAAAGAGTTTGTTTTATATACTGATCATCAGGCTTTGTAGTATCTTAATAGTTAAGGAAAGTTGAACCAGAGGCACTGAAAATGGGTTGAGTTTTTGCAGAGCTATACTTTTGTTTTGAAGCACAAGAGTGAGAAGTCCAATAGAGTTGCAGATGTCTTGAGTAGAAGGCACAATTTGTTGACATAAATGAAGATAGAGGTTGTTGGGTTCGATAAGCTCAAAAGTTTGTATCATAAAGATCCAGATTTTGCAGAGGCCTAGAAATCGTGTCTACATCCTATTACTTTGGACAGGACAAAATGGTTGGACTTCATAATCCAAGATGGCATGTTGTTTAAAGGAAGCCAGTTGTGCATTCTGAGGAGTTCCACGAGATAGAACCTGATTAAGGAGAAGCATAGTAGAGGATTGGCTGGACACTCTGGTCAAGATAAGACCATTGCCATTATTAGTAAAAATTATTATTGGCCACAGTTACAACAAGATGTGAGGAAATTTGTGTAGAGTGTGTTAGATGGCAAAAGGAACAAGTCAGAATACAGGGCTATATCAGCCACTACCTGTACTAGAGAAGCCATGGGATGATATTAGTATGGATTTTGTTCTTGGTTTACCAAGGACACAAAGAGGGCATGATTCCATTTTTGTCATGGTGGATAGATTCTCGAAGATGGCACATTTCATTCCTTGTAAGAAGACTAATGATGATGTTCATATTGCTGAATTATTTTTTAGGGAGGTGGTGAGATTGCACGATCTAGCAAAGAGCATAGTTTTAGATTGGGTTACCAAGTTTGTTGGTTATTTCTGGAGGACATTGTGGAAGAAGTTGAAGATAGATTTGAAGTTCAGTTTTGCCCACCATCCACAGATTGATGGATAGACTGAAGTGGTGAATAGGAGTTTGGGTAACCTACTACAATGCTTAGTAGGAGATAAGCCCAAGGGATGGGATTTAATTTTACCACATGTCAAATTTGCTTACAACAATTCTATCAATAGGAATACTGGTAAATCACCATTCCAGATTGTATATGGCAATAGTCCAAGAAATGCTTCAGAGTTAAGGAATCTGAACAAAGGAGAAAAGACAAGTGTCTTCGTTGAAGACTTTGCAAAACACATGAAGAATTTGCATGAAGAGGTAAAAAAGCACCTTAATAAGATGAATATTTAGTATAAGGATAAGGTGGATCAGAATAGGAGACATAAGGAATTTCAGGTAGGAGATGAAGTCATGGTTCACTTGAGAAAAGAAAGGTTCCTGACTAGAACATACAATAAGATGAAAATGAAGAAATTTGGACCATATAGAATTTTGAAGAAACATGATTTAGGAAATGCATATGAGGTAGAGCTATCAAGTGGGATCAACATTTCCCCTATTTTCAACATTGTTGATTTATCAGAATATCATGAAGGTGGAACAAAGGATGGACCAACAGAAGAACAGTGGAGTATTCTGGCATCTACTTCGACAGAGGAGATAGAAGAGATCTTGGATAGCTGTGTGGGAAGAAGTACTTGAAACAGACAATATGAAGAATATCTAGTGAAATGGAAAGGACGTCCTGTTGAAGATTCTTCTTGATTGTCTAAGGTAGAGGTTGACCATTTGGGTTTTCCTCACACAAACACTTGAGACGTGATAGAGTCACTTCTCAAATTACCCTAGGTGTCTGATGCTGGAGCATCCAATGGTGTAAGGGAAATCTTGCATCACCCAAAAAAAGATGTGTTTCAAAATTGTTGATGTTCTTTCCATTTCTTTTCAAAATTTGTGGTTTTGGTTCCATAATTGCTTGAATAATGATGTAGAACTTTTAGTTTTTCCAAACTGCTAAAAATAGCAACCTGCTATTTTTAGAAAGTTTGCATTTGGGCACGGAATGAAGTGAAAATTTATAGGAAGCTTCGTAACTAAAAAATAAGACCTTTGACAAAGGAATCACGCAAAGATCATTTGCGAGCTGAAAGATATTAAAGTTTTTGTTTCCCAGAAAATGCCTGAAAATTATTCAAACTTAGTTTTGAGGCACTAAATAGCCTTGTACAGCCCAAAAAATAATCAGACTAGCAGAGTAGATCCTTAGCATGTAGAGCACTCTGTGAGATTTCTAATGCATAAAACAGTTTGTCAATCGGACACCCAGATCAAAAGTTATGGCTCTCAGAAGTTGACATATTTTTGGAGGGAGATGCAAAATTTGAAATTAGGTTGTTGGCCGCCAAAAAGGCTATTAATAACCATTTTTGGGAACCCTGGGCAGTAGTAGAGTTAAGGGGGGAAAGTGTAGAGTCAAGAATAGGTGGGAAAATAGAAACCCTAGCTTATTTGGGGTTATAGAAGGCAGAAGATTCCGGAGCCTGGTGATGTATAGCTGTAGTGTGTTGCAGCCTGTGGAGGATTGATTCCTCTAATTGTATTTGAGCTTCTATAATGTAATAAGTTGTCCAAATCAATAAAGAAAGTTCTATTTTCTGTGTTCAATTTTTGTTGTTGTGTGTTTTATGATTTACCCCCTTCATCACCTAATTCTAGCAGGACCACATAGATCAGTATGCACAAGTTCCAACCGTTCACTTGAAAATTGTTCTTTACTTTTGAATGAAATTTTGTTCTATTTGCCCAATTGACATTCTCTACATATGTTATTAGGTTTTGTAAATTTTGGAAGATCTCTTACAGCTTGAGTAGAACTTATCTTGACAATGTTATCAAAATTTACAGGACACATCCTCCTATGCCATAACACACTTTGATCTGACTAAGCAATCAAACAACTTTTGCCAGAACTAGTTAAATGAAAGATGTTACCTATAGTTTGAGTACCAGATGCAATTTTAGCTCTGGAGCTTTGAAAGATTCTATATTTTCCATCCTTGAATTGGAGATCATAGCCCTTGTCAACCAACTATCCCACACTGAGAAGATTATGTTTCAGTCCTTCCACATATAGAACATCATTAGTGTTATTCTTACCATCAAAAGAGATGGATCCTCTACCATGGATTCTACCAGCTAAGTTGTCTCCAAATTTCACAATTCCACCTTCATATTTTTCAAATCTTACAAACTTACTTTTATCACCAATCATATGATGAGAACATCCACTATCAATCACCCATTCATCATTTTCAACAACCTAAGTAGCCAAGGCACTTTCCACATTTGTACAGCTGGCGGATTCAATAGACACGGGATCTTCTTCCTTGCTATCAATGAACACCCAATCATCTTCAGTGGAACCTCCATGATCAGATTCATCATCTGTGACTCCTTCTTCTCAAGCTTCTTGGACATAGTATCATTTTTTCTGACCTTTATATCTATTAGGGTTTGGTTTTGAGAACCTCTCCGAACATCTTGAGGCAAAGTGACCAAACTTATTACAAGAAAAAAATTTGAGTGGTAACTTTACTTCATATTTACCGGATCCTCTTGGTATTCTTTTGGTAATAAGAGCTTCAAGATTTGCAATCTCAATTTCATCATCTTCAAGATCCTTCCTTGTCTTCACAAATCAGTTTGATCTCCCTGAAGAACTTTCACCTGGATCATATCTTTGCTTTCCATACACACTGGCCTTAAATGCAGATTTAGACTTAGGGAGAGAATCACCAAACTCACTCATTTCAAATGCTAAAAGCTTACCAACTAAATGATCCCTTGTGATAGTTGTTACTGTCTTGATTTCTTCAATGGCTGTAGCTTTATGCTTGTATGCTGCAGGTAAGGATTTGAGCACTTTGGCAACAATTTCTGATTCTTCCAATACTCCACCTACATTTTTGATACTGGTCACAAGTTCATTTACTTTCTACATGTAGGAAGTAATGTTTTCATCTTCCCTCATTACCAATCTTTCATATTTACCCTTCAGGCTTTGTAGCTTGGCACATTTAACATATTTGTCACCTTCATATAGATTTTCCAAAATTTTCTAGATTTCATGGGGAGTTTTCAAATCTAGGACATTTGTCAATTCTGTATCAATTCGGGCACTCAATAAAGCTTCTTTGGCTTGAATATTGCATTCAACTTCCTTGAGTTCATCTAGAGTAGTAGGGCCATTCTTCATAATCTTATACTCATTCTTTGTTATCATCCAAAAGTCATTACCAATACATCCCAAATGACACTGCATGTGTATCTTCCAAAGGGAGTAATTTTTTCCATCAAATCTCAAACTTTCCTTCTTATAAGTTAACATCTTGGATCTCCTCAAGTGATCAAGCTTCTTTTAGAGGATCTGGCTCTAATACCAATTGTTGGAATTAGACTAGACAACTGAGAGGGGGGGTGAATCAATTATCCCAAAAATTAACCTTTTCTTCCTTTTAATCTTCTTTCACAATTTGCAAATTGATTAATGATGTAAACATTAAAGCATGAAACAACATCACATAAGTAGAAACATAATCAACACATTTGACACCAAGATTAAAGAATGGGAAGGCACTTGCCTTTGGTCTCACTACCTAGAGCTCACTGCCTACAAGAAATTTAAGTTTAACACATAAAGAATTAACTGAGAAATAGCATCTACTTCATGCCTGGTTCAATTTCATTGAATGCTTATAAAACTTATGTTCTACTTCCAAATTCTTCACTATATTTTTAGTCTATTCTGTTTTTGCTCTTCTACTCCTCCTCTTCTTTTCTTTGCTCCTAATCCTTTCTTTGGATTTATTATTTTCTCTCAAGGATAATTTTCCATGACTCAGCTACACTCCTTTATATGCTTCATCAACCTTGGAATAAACATCAAGGTCGGCACACCAAACATCTTACTCAATGTGAATCACTAAGCTATCAGCCAAACATTGCTAAGACTTGAATCTTCTTTCAACAACACACCATGCTATAGAGAATTACTTCTAGAACATCTGCAATATGCTTGAATCATCCAATCAACCAAGACTAGGAAGAACAATAACACTAAGAAGGAAATCTTCACCAACAAGCTCAAACTTCAATGTGAACCTCCAACACAATAGTCACATGATCCAGAGACCTCCACAAACACAATGAATTCAACAAAAACATCTGCACTCTTCTAAATCATCAAAATCACTTGCATCTTCATCTGGAGCCTCAAGAATACTATCTGCCATGACTGTCATCTTAGAAAGATTGCTTATAGACCTCCAAACCATGAACCACTTAAATGGATGATACACACTGACTTCCCAAACATACCTCTAGATTCACAGATCACTATTTGACATATCTAGAAGGATCCGAACCACTTCTCTATCACTCTGTCTCTTCCAAATACTACAAAACTAGTTCTACTTAGATGGCCATAGTTTCTTCAAATCTTCATGTGGACCTCTCAAATCTTGACTGGAACTACTTCACACAATCCTCTATACTGCTGTATGATCCGCATCCATTGATCTTTATTAATTTTATCAACATCCTCAACATTCTATTGTTTTAGTCAGGCAACAAGATAGGATACAGTTGACACCAATCGCAACAAGAATATGTTGACATCAATGACAATACCGATTAGGCACATATTTGCAATAAAGTCTTGTCTTTGGGTTCACACATGGTAATTAGATCACTGTTTCTTAAATAACCAAAGGAAATGTCAACTGAGGGATCTAGATCCTTGTAATCCTAGTAGATAATACTATCCTTTGATCTATATCTATCATATGTGAATGTTGTTACAACAAAGTCAATACTTTTAGATTCATAATCTCTCACCCTCATATGCTTCAATTTATTCTCAATATCCATAGCTATGGAATATTCTTAGTGAACTATTATGGGATTCCTAGCTCTCAGTAGATAATTAATCTCCTCATGAAATGCACCTAAGTATATAACCAGACATATATAATCATGTTGAGTGAATACTTTATCGTTTAGCTAACTAATGACAAAATGGTTATATCACCATAGCTATGATGAGACTGAGTCTCTCCTCTCAGCATGGGGAGGTCCCCTCTAGATAATGAGCTCTTTCTAACAAACAACTTTTAATACTTAAATAAACTAAAACTATTCTTGGGGTGTTTCCATAGCATCCTATTCTCTTTTTTCAGAATAGATGTTTCTCTCTTACAAAATAGCAACTTCACAATAGATGATATTTGATAATTCTTGAACCAAGACAAAACATAGAAACACAAAGTTTTCTATCATTTGGCTTATTTCTCACAAATAGACTTAATTGAATTCAAATGTAGCCCAAAGTCTCCACTTTCACCCAATGTGATATAACTAACTTGAACACAATAGTTTATAGCACAAAGTCTCTAAACAATTCCATTCCCAAAAATAAACAAAAACTCCTGCAATGAGAAAAATAGCACAAAGTCTATTCAACCAAAACAAGAACACTCCTCTCAAATTTCAATAAACTCCATGCTTCCAACAATGATTCAATATAATATAACACCAATGACATAAGAACACTAATATCATAAAACAATATGATTCAGCTCAAAGTTTGATACTCAAATCACCTGCTTATATTGATATTCACTTGAAAGATATGATAAACATAAAAGGTCAAAGTCTTGAAATGCTTTCCAATTTGGAAGATTTTATTTGCAATAAAAAAAATGATTATTTATAATGGGGGTCCTCTTTATTTATAAGAGAAACCAAGAGTAAAAATAGGAAAATCCTAAGTACTTTGACTTAGGACTTCCTTTACCTCACATGTAATTACATTTGAGAAAACTAAATATGAATATGTCCACAATAAAATTCAAATTATATATACAAGAATAAAATAAAATAAGGTATTAGCTTCCTCCATCATTCTTCTTTAGAAAATTCTTGTACATGGCCTGTATGGCTGCCATTTCACATGCATCTGGTTTAGTTGTATTTTTTGAGATAGTGCGGGCCTAAAGAATTGTATCTTTTACTGCCTTTATTGCCTTCTCATGTTTGTTCAAATTGTCCTTCAAGTACTCAAAAGTCAAATGTTGATCATAGACATTATCCATGGAAAGTACTGAGTGCACCTCCTCTTCAAATTTCCTTTGAACCATCTTTTCGAAGGAACTTATCATCTCATCTGTTGAAAGAAACTTATGATCTTCACCTATGAGGGTGCATGGGAGTTCTTCCAACCTATGTAGAAGTGTGACATCACTATCTTCACTGGTTTCTCAAGCTTGACATAGATCTTCAAGTAAGCCTTTTATTATGTGAATATGATGAACTAGAGACTCCCTAGTTTTAAGATATGATTCCCTGTTTGCAATGACCCTGATGGTGATCAGATTCTTTATCTTAATCTTTTTCATCTCTATCGACTCCTCTAATCTCTCTTCTTGATCCTGTAGTGCTTGGGAGAGTAAGTCAACCATGTTATCAAGCTTGACTTTGGCTTTATCCGTCTTCTCTTTTCTTTCTATAGTGGTCTTCAGTAGAATTCACCCTTGAGCTAGCAAACGTTCCACAATATCTCCTACCACCCTCCCTCTGGCATGAGCTTTTTCAACTTTCTCGATCAGGGGATCTTCTATAGTCACTGCCATGGGTTCCACAATTTTAGATGACTTAACTATTTTTTGAAGAACCGCAGCAAGTTGTTCTTCTTTAGCCTTATACTGTTCTTTCTCTTTTTTGACTTCATCATATTTTTTGAGCAAGGTGCTAGTAGTAGTTTGAAAATCTACTTTTATGCCTTTATGAGTTAGCTTACCTAACTCAACCCTTGAAACGACATAATCATTCATGTCAAAATTGTCAGCAGTAGTATCTTCTGGTGGCTTAGCAATCTCTGCATATCTGATTCCTTTCTCATTGATAATCCTAGAAATAGTCTTAGGCTTCTTCTTCAAAGTCTTTGATTTCATAGGTAACAACTTTTCAATATCAATCTCATCAGGTGAAATAGCTTGCTTCTTTCTCTTGGGAGTATATGCGGACAACCATGGGGGGAGCACAAAAATACTAGTAATCAAAGATGAGTCCACTACTTGTTTCGCTGGATCCATATTTACACCTGTTATGGTCACAATAGGACTGGTGTTGGCAAAAACTACACCTATATCAACAACCTTCTCTGAACCATCCAGAAGATTTTCTAAGACAGATTGTTCACCAATGTCAAAAGACAAAGAAGATAAACTTGGGATAGAACTAGAGGAATCAAACATGGTCCCAAAGCTGGTTCTTACAGAAGTAGGGGTATTATCAGAAGAAACAATGAAAATAGGTGAAAGAGGAACATTTAAATCTACTAGAAAACTACCAAAAACATGAGCATGAGGAAGGGGTGTAGAAACTTGTGTTCCAGTGGGAAGATCTTTCTCAGGGGAGTGATGTGGATCACCAAGTTGTTCCTTTTCTGCATCCTCATCCTTGCCATGTTCAGTTTCATCTTCCTCATTAGATTTATCAGACACTTCTATTTTTTGGGCATCCTTAGATCTTTGAATATTTTCCTCTTCAGTCTCAACATTTTCAACCTCCATTTGCTCAACATTTGTATCTTCAGCACCTGATTCAGTGACATTGGAGGTTTCTGTAACTTCTTTCTTCTTCCCTCCCTTGGATACAAACTTAATTTTTGGTTTTTGTATTTTGGATGAAGAAGGGGTGTCACTCTTATTCTTGGTCTTGTTTTCTACTTTCTTGCCTTTTGTTGCCTATTTGTTCCTGTGCTTCAGTCTCTGACCCTGTGAGAAATTCCTTAAATTTGATCCCTTTTCTTTCCAGCCATATATTTGTATTAGCCAGGATCAGCTGAAATCTTTTCCTTATGGATGTTTCCTCTTTAATTGACCATTTCACCTCTGGAAGAGGTGATACTTCAACATTCTTAGTGTTATATTTGGGATCTAGAACATCCCCATCATCTTCCATTTTATCTAAAATATTATAAGACCCAGCTCTTCTATCTGACTCAAATGAAGTCTGCATTAGTCTAACTTCCTGATCTCATTTTGTGTCCTGAGATCAGCCCAAATATCTTCCACCATAGACACATGAAAGGTTGACTTCCTTTTGATCTTATCTTGCACTCTCCTGAAGTCAAAATGGTCCCTTTTCTTGAAAGTTTTCATAGTGACCAGCTGCAATTCAGAATCGACTATTTTTGCCTTGTTAGCTGATTGAACCGAATACCTTCCAATCTCTATAGGAAACTTTATTCCTGACTTCTTCAGCTCCATTTGTTTATTATGCACTACAATTAGCTACCTACATAATTCCATGAGAACAATACGGTCACTAGGATACCGTGGAAGAATACAAGGGTAGCCAAGATAATACTCTACTTTGAGATATGTGAAAGTGGGGAATTGTAAGAACAAGCAGCCAAAGGAATTCACAACATCCCAAGCTTCATATGAGACCCTCTTCTAAACAAGTTCATTGTCCCATAAGCACATGAATACTAAAAATAAGGCATCATTGACCCTTCAAAAATGATGGATTGATCCCTTTAGAGTAATTTTAGGATAATACTCATATACGGGAACCAATCTCCTGTTACCAACCCGAGTCAAACCAGGAAAGCTTCTCATGGTAGTAGCAGCATATACAAGATATAAGGTCATATAGAATTTGAATGTTGTGTTGACCTTCACCAGTTTTTCCTGCAATGCATTACTGATTTGCTCTCCCCAAAATATTCTTTGTGTGCCCAGAAGGATCACCTTGATTTATGTGTACATCCATTCTTGAAATTTGGAGGAAGAGGGGAGTCCTCTAATATGACTCAAGAGTGTGATCAAGTCACAAACTTCCTCTACAAAGTCACTCCTAGGGAGATCCTTCGGCCATCTGGTCAGATTACTTCTAGGGATTTTTAACCATTTATTGTTTATATACCTTCTTGCAGCTTCCACATCTGTATTATAGTCCTTTCAAACTTGAGAAAAATCAATCTATCCAATGTTTTCAATAGGTGGACACATGAAGATTTTATCAAGGAATTCTGCATCCAACCTCATGATCACATTCCCTTGGGAATTTGTCACAACCCTAGTCTCACTGTTATAATGACTAGCCACCTGAAGAACGAACTTGGGATTATGGCCAGAAACTAGAAATGAGGAAACCAAATGAAAATTGCTATCAATGATCTTTTGCATGTGTCTGGAAAGGTTTGTCTATTTAGTTCTGTCCACAATTTCTACTATATCCACATGTCCTATTTCTGTATCCCTGATTTCATCAATATTTGACTACACTGAAGTGACAAGGAAGACTCCTTGGTATTTGTACTTCATGATTTTGGCTTTGGATGGAGATGGCTCTGACATTAGCTCTGAAGAGAACTCTAGAAGAGATATCTACCGTAGACACTTGTTGAGAACTGCAAAAGGCCATGATCTTGTAGTTAGGGAAAAAATGGATAAATTGGGATAACCGTGATTCGATTACAAGAAAGCATGAGTTGAAGGACTTGAGTGCACGCAAATTGAGGTAAAGGGTGAAAGAGGGTTAACAGGCCTTGAAAGGCAAATTTTTCCAGTGTTAGGAAAAATTTAGGAAAATGTGCACGTGCGGTCAAAATGACTGCTCTTGCATGAGGGACTTATTCACATATGTAATGTCAGTCATTTTGACTGCTATTACATGTTAATAAGAAGTCTTTACAACTCTTCTGCGGCAAAAAATACCGCCTTTATATGTATTTAGGAAGAATATAAGTTTAGATGTAGGGGCGGTCACTTACATCAGGGTAACATTTGAGTCCTTGAAACAGCTGTGAAGTTGGCAGAATGGACCGCTACTGCATCTTATTTGGAGATTCCAAGTTGTGTGAAGAAGCAGGAGTTTTGACAGCTATCACACATTAATAGGAAGGTTTGTATAAGGGCTATGTAAGGGCGGCGGTTTTAGCCGCCCTTACATGTGGGAAAGACTTGACACCTGAAGGATGTGACGATGGGGGAAAGCCCCACCAATGCATGAAGGTTGAGACATATTAGGTTTAGGTGAGCAGAAAGAGATACTGCCAATGCATGTAGGAAAATACAACCAAAGTTTTAACAAGATGGTCAAGTAGGGCATGATGAAATCTGCCACTATTCAAATAAGGAAATGTTGAAAACACACAAACATTCAATGTAGGGTTTCAAGCTACATTCGAACATATGAAATGATGACCTAAAGTAAAAACATTTACATAAATCTCAAAAGAAAAATGTTAAATAAACCCTAACGGAGAGAAGAACAACAACAACAAAACATAGGAAACCTCATCTTACCTGGAAATAGTAGCAAAAAACCATAAGCACAAAATTTGTACAATCCACGAGCTCAGTGGTTTGATCATCTTTGTAGGGTGGCAAATGGCTATTCTGAGAAGTTTGAGGATGAAAACTAGAAAGAATAGTGACCAAAATGCTTAAATAAGGGTTAAAAGCAAGGTATTAATGGCCACACGAATGCCATTAATGGAACTCATAGTTCAAGATTTGGAGAAATCTGCCAAGGGGGTGAAAAAGCCCGCTCATACATATGAAAGCTTGATGTGCATAATTGGTAATAACAACCGCCCTTACATCTTAAACTTTGTGAAGGGACATGCATAGGTGGCGTTTAGGACCGCTCTCGCATGTTGAAAGAAAACTTTTGCAAAACATGTAATAGTGGCAAAAAAGGATGACCTTACATCTTAACGACAAAACACATGTAATAGCAGTTATTTGGACCGCTATTGCAGGTAAACACAAAAACTTTTCTAACACCTCAAAATATTCAATAATTGATATTTTGGCAAGCTTATGACCAAAATAAGCTTCATGATTTTCGAGACATCATCACAAAGAAACACAAACTCTTTTAGGATGTCAAATGACTTCACACGAGAGCAAGAGTACTTGTCTCATTTTGCAAACTTAGAGTGTAGGCTGTGAGACAGACAAGTTTCATAGGGGTTGTCTACAAAAATGAGCGTAGCTGATTTTGAGAATAAGAACTAGCTTTAATTGGGGAACTTCCATCGATTGAACTTTGAAATGATCGAAGGAAGAAGAAGCTAGTCTCTAAGTGCCTTTATCCATGGCATTGGGCCATAGAATCAAGATACCAAAAAAAGAAAAAGACACAAAAGACTAAACAAAAACACAAAAATAAAACACAAAACTATACAAATGTACAAATGAACTTATCTGATACTTCAAAGGTTGAAATGTTTAAGATGTTGTCCACTATGAGGCAACAAGAATGGCTTTCCATCCAGATACTCTAGCAAGAAGCTATTTTCACCACAAAGTTGATGAATGATGAACAGGTCTCTCCAAAGGGAATCAAACTTCCCATGCATTCCTTTTGGTTCTCTCCTCTTGTCCCATAACAAGACTTGATCTCCAATTTGAAACTCACGAGCCCTTGCTTTCTTGTCAAAGAGTTTCTTCACCTAACTTTGATGTTCAGTGATACGATCTACTACCATAGCTCGCTGCTCTTCAAGTTTAGTTAGGTACATGATTCTTTTGTCAATAGAACTTTGAAAAGTTCTATCTTCTACTACCTTTGCCAACTTTAGTGTCGGCAACTCTAAAGTAATAGGTATCTCTGCATTTAGACCATACAGAAGCTAAAATGGTGACATATCTATCACCCTTTTGGGGGTAATCCTATCTATCCATAAAGCATCAAACAACACTTTATGCCAAGTTCTCTAACTATCTTCCATCAATTTCTTGATAATAGTAAGTAGATTTTTGTTACTTGATTCTGCGTGACCATTTCCTTGTGGATAATAGTCTAAAGAGTGGGAAAGAATGATCCCATGTTCATAACAAAGGCCATTAATCTCATTGGAAGATAAAAAAGTAGCATTATCTGCTACAACTTTGTTTGGGACTCCAAACCGGGAAATAATGTTTTCCTTAAGGAAATTACACACCACTTCAGAAGTGGCATGCTTTACCGGGATGGCTTCCACCCACTTGGTAAAATAATTAGTCACGGTGAGAAAAAAATTGTGTCCTGCACTTGATGGTGGGTTCACAACACCAATGAAATCGATGCCTCATTGCTGAAATGGTTCTTCAATCACAACTAGCTTGAGAGGTAGTGCAGCCAACTTAGGCTTTCCAACAAACTGTTGACACAACTCACACCTACATACCCAATTGTACGCATCCTGAAATAGTGTGGGCCAATAGTACTTGGCCCGCAAAATCTTATGAGTCATCACATGTGTGTAAAAATGTTCTCCACAGGATAAATTGTGGAAAGACTCCAGAAGTCTATTTTGTTGTGCTTTATCCATGCAACAGAGAAACACTCCATCAATATTTCTTTTCTATACACCATTGTCCCATAGGACATAGTTATCCACCTTTAATTTGACAGTCCTTTTCTCCTTATAAGATAGATGAGAAGGACACTCACCATAGGTAAGAAAATGAGTAATATTTGAATACCACTCATCTGTAGTGGTGACAAAAAGAACAGTCGGCATATCCTCAACTTCTTCTTCTTCATCCCCTGTCTTTTTTGGTACATTGTCAGCAATCAATTGACACAAACCTTTGCCACACACAAGCTTAGTAGGTTTGATATCAAGATCAAACTCTTGGATCTTAGCAATCCAATTGCCTCTTTTGGTTCTGAACTCCTGTTGAGTTAGAATCGACTTTACTATTGTATCAGGCACCAAAAGAATAGTATGTGAATTCAAAATATAGAACTAGAAATGCTTTATTGCCTTGACCATGGCATAAGCATGTTTCTCCATATTTGAATATTTCAATTCATGAGCCTTCATAGGACAACTCATAAATGAAATGGGAGATTCCACACCTTCTTCATTTTGCTGAACAAGAATGGCCGAAAGTGTATGTTCAGAAGCATAGATGTATACTATGAAATCTTTGGTATAGTTAGGACAAACAAGAACCGGAGCATGAGCTAAAGCTTTCTTGATATCCTCAAATTCTACTTTTCCTTCTGCACTCCAATGGAAAGTAGCATTACCCTTCATCATGTTGACAATGTGATGGGTTTTCTCTGCAGAAAATTCAACTTTCTAAAGAAAGAGTGAACTGCAATCTTACTAACAGGCAAAGTAAGAATTTGAATAGACTTGAGTCTTTCTGAGTCAAATTTAGTCCCTTCTATTAGTTTTTCTTCTGAATTAGCATTAGGGTTTGCCAGTTCTAATGCACAGGCAGATTCAGCCAACTGAATATAGGAGGTTGCGTGAGCTCCTCCCCTTCATTTCTGGTTCTGTCGCACCAAGAGGGGGATCCCTATGACTAATGATATAACCTTGACTAGACCAATAACACAATGATTTAGCTTTACAATAACAGGTAGAATACTCTCATGTGTGGACCAAGATCTACATGATAGATCACAAGGTTGGCAACATTCTTGGACATGTGTCTGGTTGGGTATGAGAGTATGCAGGGGGTTCCTAATCCTATTCCTATAACTAACAGGTTGAAGTTATGAAATGATTTGATTTGATGTTTGGATGCAAACTTGGACCTAGTGTATAACCTCAACACAAAGCTAGATTGGTGCCTATCTAGGGCTTGGAGTCGGTAGACATACACCTGTGAATGATCAGCATGAATGCAATGAAACTAGATTTCAAGGGGATTTGTTTGATACCTGCCTTACAGATACCTCCCAATACAGAGTGTTAAGTTATCTCTACTTATGGCATCCCTATTGTAGTATACCCTTCCCAACACTCAATCTGAAAACACTTTAATCTACCCTTTGAGCAGAGGTTGAAAGATCAAGCATTCAATATAGGAATTCTATATTCTAGAATACCAGACACCCCTTAGATATCTAGATTCAAAAGGACACATGCGATACTGGAGACAGAATTAATAGAACACATGCAAATACAGCATTACTCATATAAAATCAATCATGAAATTAGTAGATTCATGCATGAGACATACAACAAGTGATACATAAACTCACAAGACCTCCTGTATAGAGCAACCAAAACTAGTTGTATCTTATTACAGAGCCAAAATGTCCAGTTTTCAACAACCAAAAATGAGTAACACTTCCTGCTTATATCAGCCAGAAAGTGTACCTCTAGCAATTAATTACATGGCTTAACAAAAATCTGCCAAATACATTCCATGAGAAATGGTGCTCATAAGTCATCAATGTAGTAGGCAGGAGAGTTGACAGGGGAGGCCTCGAGCCTTGCGTCACCATCCGGGAGTCTTCATCCAGAAATTGAGCAACCTAATCATGTGTACCATCGCCCATACCCTTGCTACAATCGCCATTGATGGCTCAACCACCTGTGGCCTACTTGGAAACTGTCGCACTGCTCAAACAAGAATCTCCCGCCAAAACACGTTTTATCGCAGCTTCAAAAATGCAGGGAAATTAATGCCACATGCACGGCGCGGAGAGCGAGCCTTTCAGTATTTTAAAAACATGGCCACCAACATACTAAGTGTCGAGCGCTTTTGCCATGCTCGACGCACGCTCCTTCTCCAAAACCCATCGCTCAGACCTAAGCCATCGGCCCAGCCGAAAATCTTCCTGCTGACATCAATAGTCTGGCCGATCGCTACATTACAATCCCCTCCATCGGCCAGAGATGCACCATCGGGCCAACCTTCCAAACCTTCACCGATCTCATCAATTACACCGATGAAGCCACTGCAATCCCCTGTTGGCCAGACCAATACCGTCAGCCAAGCAAAAGATCCCTCTACCGATAGACCAAACTCTCACCGATGACCAGCAAGCTAGACTTTGCCCCTTTGTTGGCCAGACCCTCCACTGTTGGCAAGCCACAAAACACCTACGTCGACCACACAAGTCACCCCTATGGCATACCACATCCTAGGTCTTCGGCGAGACCACCATCCCTCGGAGCAACAAGAAAATCCTTGGCCGATAGCACAAGTCCTGCCGATGACCACCTTGAACATCCCTCATCGGCCAGACAACCAACTGTCGGCCCAACATGAAACTGCTTCGCCGATGAAGCCGATCACTCCGATGAAAGCGCCTTCTTCAAGACACACACTGACGACTCCTCATTAGCCAAACACCTTACATCGGCAGCCCAAAAAATTGCTTCGCCGATGACCAAACACACGCCAATGGACATCCATCAGCCAGACCAAAACAATCGGAGCACTCAAGAAATCTTTCGCCGATGAAGCCGATCACTCCGATAAGACCAAAAATAAAAAACTTCGAACCATTGAACCTTGAACCGGTTCAACCTGATGGTTCAAAAGAGAGGTTCAACTGAGAAGTTCGACGCTAATACCAACTCAGTCAGCAACATAAAAGCAACCCCGCGAACCCATTGAACCGATGAACTGGTTCAACCCGATGGTTCATTGCCGAGGTTCAAACATCAAAAATACTCCCATCAACAAAACACTTGACAGGCGGCCAAGAAACTCGAAGCATCGAACTATTGAACCTGGAACCGTTGAGCAAAGGGTTCAAGTTCAAACCAGAAGTTTGAAGACACAAAAACAAAGTCATGCTGATGGAGAAAACATGATGGCCCCTTCCTCAAGAACTGAGATGCAGATGCTGAAAAACACTGAAGGGGTGCCAACACTTAAAATTTTTTGGATTTTTTGGGAAGGTGCCTGCATGAAAATTGCTCGGGAACTAACAGTCAATTCAGGCACCAACACCTTCTCAGGACACAATGTGACTGAGAAGTTTACCTTCTGTAACCTTGAAAACTAATTTCTTAGGGTTGAGAGAGATACTATTTTGTTGACATCTTTCCAGCACCTGTCGCAAATGATACGCATGATCATGATGTTGTTTGGAGAAAATAGTCAAGTCATACCATTTCTTAGGGTTGAGAGAGATACCACAATGAATTTCCCCATCTCATCTCTGAAAGCAAGGTCTATTGCTCTCTGGAACATGGCGCCAGCATTGATCAAACCAAAACGCATCCTGCGATATGCAAACATACCCCAAGGTGTTGTGAAAGCAGTCTTGTACTGATCTGCTTCATTGACCTCTACTTGATTATATCCTAAAAAACCATCCAACATAGATAACATTTTTGAACCAGTTACAGTTTGTAACACTTGGTCCATGATGGGTAAGGGGTAGTTATCCTTTAGAGAAGATTGGTTGAGATTCCTGAAATCAATGCAAATACAGATTTCTCCATTCTTCTTTCTTACATGAACTATATTCGCGATCTAGGTGGAATGATGAATAGGGAAGATTATTCTTGCATTCAACATTTTATGAATCTCAGAAAGGATAGTACCTAATATTTTGGGATTGTATTGCCTTTGTTTATGCTTGTGAGGCAATGACCCAGCTTTAAGAGGAATTTCATGATGAATCTCCTTAGGCCTGAAGGACTTTAGATCATCATAGGAATACGCCAAAACATCAATGTAATGATGAAGGGGTGTAATGAATTTGAATTTCTCATCAGCAATGCAACACTTCCCAATGTTGACCATTTTGGGGTCTGCCTCAAAACTCAAATTTGCTTGCTCAAATTCCATAGAGGAACTTGAATCAAGTTGTTGTTGTTTAATATATCTGTCATGTTTATCAAATAGATTTTCTAGGGAAACCAAACCTTTTGGAATCTTATTCCCTTTTAGTTGAAGAAACTCTTCACCAGTTTGTGAATCTACTTTGGAAAAGTATTCCTATGGTGGAGATTCACTACCTTCAAAGTAGAGCTCATCAAAGCTATCTGTCTTTTCCAATAAAGCTATGATTTGATTGTCACCATTGAACACCTGCAATGGTCAACATTATCTGGTACACTTGGTTGGAAGATCAGCTCAATTGTGTACTTGTTACCTTTGAATTCTTTATGAGGAACCATGAGGGTGGCAGAGACGGCTAATGAATCTGCACAATCATTAAGCTCTCTAGGCACCGCAGAAATGTCGAAAGGATCAAAACCTTCAATGCAATCCCCTACGAGATTGTAATAATGTCTCAATCTTTCATTTTTGGTCTGATACAAATTTCTCACTTGAAAAACCACTAATTCGACATCACCTTAAGCATGAAGATTTTTACCACCTTTAGCATGAGCAGCTTCTAATCCAAGCAACAATGACTCATATTCAGTGGTGTTGTTGGTATTATCGAATTGCAGCTTGTATGAGAAAGGGAAGATATCACCTTGTGGAGATATCAAAACAACTTCGGCTCTAGAACCGGTAGACGAACAATTGCCATCAAATTCTAAAACCCAAACATCATTAGAATCTAATTTTTTGTAATTTCTTTGACCAGAAGATTCATCTTCATCAGTGAGGGAAGAATCTCGCATTACTATACCTTCATTTGCACTTTCATCTGAATACTCTTCTGATTCTCCATCTAAATTGTCTGAGCTCTCATCTAATGAAATAGAAGTATCTTCAGTTGACAAGAAATAATTACCCATTCCCAAGGACTCAAACAAAATTTGGGCTTTGGGATTTATCGTTTGGGTAACAATATATTTTGCTTCTTTCTCAGGAAGCAACTTTTGCATGATGCCTTTAATAGGTATCATTTCTTCAGATAAATCCATGTTTAGTTCTCCACCCACATCTTTACAAAAATTACACCCAAGCAGAATGCCATAAGAGGCTGGAACATCAGCCACTAGGACGGTCATCTTAATCCTCTTGTCCAGAAAGGCTGCAAATGCAAATTGGGCATCTTTGATTTGGCCCAACAATGGTACTTGCTTATTTTCCATGGAGAAACATCTCTCAAAGGTCTTAGTTAAGGTGAGGCCAAGGGCATCTGCTACTTTGGTAGGCATAGCATTATCAGAGGTCCCAGAATCTATGATACAATTGCTCAACTTATGACCATTTACCAATAGAGAAACATAGAGAGGTTCTATTTTTCTTGGGGTAACAAGGGGAGTAGTGACAAGATTATTTTGGGTGGATTTGTTCTTTGAGGAATCATGGGCAACTTTTGGAAAATATTGTCCTATAGGGACAGTCTTGTTTTTGACATATTTAGCTAACCTATCAATCTGTTCAGGATTAGCTTGTAAATACTCAACCTCAGACATTTGGATTTTGGTCTTCCTAGCATGATCTATTATATCAAATAGCTAAAATGAACTAGAGATAGAGGAAGGAAATCCATCATTCTAAGTTTTATTAGGGGTAGTACTGGTCAGAGGGACAGAAGTAGAAGATACAGGATTGTTAGATGTACTTACTTGCTTATTGCCCACCAGGTCCTTTGACTGAAAATGCAACGAAGTTCCCCATTTGGCAATTGAGACCACTGGCTGAGGTTCCTCTCTTGCCTTTCCTTTATCATCTTGTTGATTTGACTGATTTTGGGACCTAGTAAAAATAACATATGCTCCATCATATACTTCTCCTTCTTTTTCGGCTTCATCTTGGTAATTTAGAAAGACAATGGTAGAGTCGCCAGCTAATTCTTCTTCTCCTTCTGCAAAAAGATTAGCATCATTCTCCTGGTCCAACTTAGGTAGAAAATAATGATCATGTTTTGCTTCATAATAGCCAACTGCTGAGTTGACCGGTGCTGCTTCAATGACAAGCTTCCCCTGTGTCGGTGGAAGACGATTGTGTTGCCCTTGATTTTTAGCAATATTGCCTTGATATGAATTGTTGGGAAATGTTCTCCTTGGTATATCCTGATAAGAAGGAGGGGTAGACATACCTTGTGACATTTGCCTTTTCAGAGCTAGCAATTCATTTGCTAACTTTTGCACCATAGGATCCATGGTGCTTGTGGAAGAATAATCAATAGAAGAAGGACCTCTGTTTCTGTTAGAATCTCTTCTTATCTTACCCTCAAGGATAAGATCATCTTCAACTTCAGTAGCCAAAATTTGAGCTACAGGAAGATTTGTGGGGCCAGCCCGCCTTAGCAAAAATCTCACCTTGGGAAGTTGAGTATTGATGAAGAAACACTTAAGGTTCTCCGTTATTGACTGAGCGGTTGTAGGAATCCTGTTTGTTAGCTTATTGAACTTAGCGATGAAATCTCGCATAGGTTCATGTGGCTCTTTCTTCATATATGTTAGCTGTGCTAACAAGGCATGTGCATCTTTGGTAGGTTTGAACCTAGCTTCAAACTTGGTCTTGAGCATGTTCCAACTCGTTATAGTTTGAGCTTGAAGATGGTAAAACTAATCTGTAGCAGCACCTTGCAGTGTTTCCACAAAAAGTCTTACTGCTACATCTTCATATTCCACACCTAATACATCGCAAGCTATGCAAAAAGCTACAATGTGTTCAGCCGGGTGGACTTTCCCATCGCCATAGAACTTAGGAAAATTCTTCCTTGAACTATGAGGTAGTTCATGCAATGGTGGGGTTAAATTCAAAGGACCAAAATTGTTACCCCAAGGGCCTTGAGTTTCCATGGTGCACTGATTAAAGGGTGGGATAACAAACCTCTATGGAATATGAATAGACAAAACTCTGCTAACACTAGAACTAGAAGCTTCACCTGGTATTGGAGACCTGGCGTTGGTAGGAGGAAAACTCCTAGTTCATTGAAGTCGAGGTCGTGGAGGCAAAAGACCAAAGTTATTTTGCTATATCAACTCAAATATAGGATCAATAATACCTTGAGCTCTCTTGCTTCTTGTATACCGTGAATCTTCCAGAATGTAGTGTACTTACAAAATTTTGAAAAATCTCATAACAATGGAAAAGAACTGAAGTGCTTCAACTCAGAATGTGAGGCTTCAAGTTGTGCGTTCCTTCCCCAATAGAGTCACCAAAAAATTGTTGGCTGAATATTTTGTCATTTAGCTAACTAATGACAAAATGGTTATATCGCCACAACTATGATGAGACTGAGTCTCTCCTCTCAACAAGGGTAGGTTCCCTCTAGATAATGAGCTCTTTCTAACAAACAACTTTTAATACTTAAATAAACTAAAACTATTCTTGGGGTGTTTCTATAGCATCCTATTCTCTTTTTTTAGAATAGATGTTTCTCTCTTACAAAATAGCAACTTTCCAATAGACGATATTTGATAATTCTTGAACCAAGACAAAACATAGAAACACAAAGTTTTCTATCGTTTGGCTTATTTCTCACAAACAAACTTAATTTAATTCAAATGTAGCCCAAAGTCTTCACTTTCACCCAATGTGATATAACTAACTTGAACACGACAGTTTATAGCACAAAGTCTCTAAACAATTCTGTTCCCAAAAATAAACACAAACTCTCGCAATGAGAAAAATAGCACAAAGTCTATTCAACCAAAACAAGAACACTCCTCTTAAATTTCAATAAACTCCATGCTTCCAACAATGATTCAATATAATATAACATCAATGACATAAGAACACTAATATCATAAAACAATATGATTCAAGTCAAAGTTTGATACTCAAATCGCCTGCTTATATTGATAATCACTTGAAAGATATGATAAACATAAAATCTCAAAGTCTTGATATGCTTTCCAATTTGACAGAGTTTCTTTGTAATAGAAAAAAGATGATTATTTACAATGGGGGTCCTCTTTATTTATAAGAGAAATTGAGAGCAAAAATAGGAAAATCCTAAGTACTTTGACTTATTCAAATAGAAGAGTCCTATTTGACTTATGACTTCCTTTGCCTCACATGTAATTACATTTCAGAAAACTACATATGAATATGTCCACAACAAAATTCAAATTACATATACAAGAATAAAATAAACTAAGGTATCAGCTTCCTTCATCATTTTTCTTTAGAAAATTATGGTACATGGCCTGAATGGTTGCCATTTCACATGCATCTAGTTTAGTTGTATTTTCTAAGATAGTGTGAGCCCGAAGAATTGCATCTGTTACTACCTTTTTTACCTTCTCATGTTTGTCCAGATTGTCCTTCAAGTTCTCAAAAGTTAAATGTTGATCATAGAGATTATCCATAGAAAGTACTGAGGGCACCTCCTCTTTGAATTTCCTTTGAACCATCTTTTCGAAGGAACTTATCATCTCATCTATTGAAAGACACTTATGATCTTCACCTGTGAGGGTGCATGGGAGTTCTTCTAGCCTGTGTAGAAGCGTGACATCA
The DNA here is from genome assembly GCA_027924645.1 of Cunninghamia lanceolata. Classification (NCBI taxonomy): domain Eukaryota; kingdom Viridiplantae; phylum Streptophyta; class Pinopsida; order Cupressales; family Cupressaceae; genus Cunninghamia; species Cunninghamia lanceolata. Next base: position 2,512,914 of record BSBN01000549.1, on the reverse strand, counting down.
CTATCTTCACTAGTTTCTTGAGCTTGACATAGATCTTCAAGTAAGCCTTTTATTATGTGAATATAATGAACCTGAGACTCCTTGGTTTTAAGATATGATTCCCTATTTGCAATGACCCTGATGGTGATTAGATTCTTTATCTTAATCTTTTTCATCTCTATCCACTCCTCCAATCTCTCTTCTTGATCCTACAGTTCTTGGGAAAGTAAGTCAACCATGTTATCAAGCTCTGCTTCGGCTTTATCCATCTTCTTTTTTCTTTCTACAGTGGTCTTCAGTAGAATTCACCCTTGAGCAAGCAAACGTTCCACAATATCTCCTACCACCCTCCCTCTGGCCTGAGCTTTTTCAACCTTCTGGACCAGGGGATCTTCTACAGTCATTGCCATGGGTTCCACAATTTCAGATGACTTAACTATTTTTTGAAGAACCGCAACAAGTTGTTCTACTTTAGCCTTATACTGTTCTTTCTCTTTTTTGACTTCATCATATTTTTCAAGCAAGGTGCTGGCAGTAGTTTGAAAATCTTCTTTTATGCCTTCATGAGTTAGCTTACGTAACTCAATCCTTGAAATGACATAATCATTCATGTCAAAATTGTCAACAGTAGCATCTTTTGGTGGCTTAGCAATCTCTGCATATCTAATTCCTTTCTCATTGATAATCCTAGAAACAATCTTAGGCTTCTTCTTTAGAGTATTTGATTTCATAGATAACAACTTTTCAATATCAATCTCATCGGGCGAAAGAGCTTGCTTCTTTCTCTTGGGGGTATATGCGGACAACCATGGGGGAAGCACATAAGCACTAGTAATCAGAGATGAGTCCACTACTTGTTTTGTTAGATCCATATTTACACCTATTATGGTCACAATAGGACTGGTGTTGGTAAAAAATACACATATATCAACAACCTTCTCTGAACCATCCAAAAGATTTTCTAAGACAGATTGTTCACCAATGTCAAAAGATAGAGAAGATAAACTTGGGATAGAATCGGAGGAATCAAACATGGTCCCAAAACTAGTTCTTACAAAAGTAGGGGTATAATCAAAAGAAACAATGAAAATAGGTGAAAGAGGAACACTTGAAACTACTAGAAAAACTACCAGAAATAGGAGCATGAGGAAGGGATGTAGAAACTTGTGTTCTAGTGGGAAGATCTTTCTCAGGGAACTGTTGATGGTGATGTTAGTCACAACTAGACATTCAAACAAAAGTTACACAACAACCCTTGTTTATCTTGAAAGATACTATGAATTCAGAGAATTCATGATCCCAAGTCTCCGTTGATTAGGTCATAATCTGCTGAGATCTCTCAGTGGTTGATGTGTGTTTTTGTTTTCCATTTTGGGGTCTTACATAGATCAGTAGATTTTGCCTCTACAACAATGCTTTCATACAAAGGAGGGGACTCTACACAAAATATTCATTTAGAGGCTGTGTCTAAGTGGATATCTGCATGAGTTCTACCCTTATCAGTGATTCCTTGCATGATATTTTCAATAGTACATGCATCTAGCTCAAAAATATTCTAATGATATTTAGTTATCTACGGGATGTCAGCATATTCCTCTGTTTTGCTTGATATTTATCATGATATGCAGTTATGGAAGTGATTTCTATGAAATTAAAATGAGAAAAAAAGGGTTAGAGAAAAGATGAGATTCCTAAAATTACTTGACTAAGATCATTAATCCACATACATGTTCCCATACAGTAATGAAGAGAAAAAAACTAGAATCATACTTCATCGGGACATTCCACAAATCAACATGATCGAGTGCAAATCTTCAAGGGAAAGCTGACAATAACATGCAATAGAATGAAAATGCTTCTAGTTGAACATAGGATTCATCATTACATATCCAGAAATCAGCCTAAAGATTACTTAAGGTTTACAATCAAGATGTAATCTAGAGCTTCATCTCCATACATTATGCTCATAAAACAGGTACATATACAATGATTTGGAGGAAGAACCTTGAATGTTTCAACAATTCAATCCTCCTTAGTCTCAGTAACTCGATCTCCTAAAATTGCTACAGGTCTGATATTGTATGATTGACCTCCTTTTTTTTTACAGAGTGCAGGGGCATGAATATATGTCTCTATTTTCGCCCTCCAGCACAGTGCCTAGGAAAACCTAGTGAATCAATGGTCTGCATCCTCAGATGCAGCATCAAACGGTGGGAAATGGATCCCACCAAGAATTCAAATGGCCCCTAGACAAGGCATCACTCCCTTAGTAATGTCTTCACCTACCAACCACCGCATTAAAAGCTTTGTCCCCCTCCAGATGTGTTCGTGACCTCTTGGGATCTGGCCCGCTACCTGGGATGTCCTCTGCCATTAAAGCTCTGTTGCATCCTCACCTGCATGCCATCGGGCTCTGAAATGAAATCAAAATCCACCTCCCCTGGTTTCCTACCAACAAACATAAGTCAAGCATTAGCATCATCATCAGAAGGAAATTATATTAAATCATGCACTGAATGTGCAAACATATCTATCAGATCAAGAAACTATGAAAATCATGCATCCCAATGCATATACAAAATTAGAAATGATCAAATCATGCCTCAGGCTTTAGAACAGCTTCAAAATCCTCCTGCTTTGCCTTCCTGCCATTTTTCTTTTGAATGTCAGCCTACATGTTAGATATAAACAAGCGTAATGTGCACCAGGTGAACTTAAATGATCATGCATTATAACTTTGAAACTTTCATTAATTGGGATATGATGATGATGTCATCATCATGGGCAGACTTCACTAAAATGTGGAAGAATGACGCAATCGTCATATTGCAGGACATTGAGAGGCTGAGAAATATGACCCCGATATTGAAAATATCACCCTTTGAAAAGGATGACATCGTTGGGATATTGATCTCATGCATATTGGGTCATGTTTTAGATTAGGGGATGCTTAAAAAGATTAGGTAACATTTGAAAGATGACCCCCGGTGAGAAAATGACCCTCCCCTTAGAAAGATCTGGATGACATCATCAGGTCGATGACTTGGTTTAATTGCTACAGTTACATGATGTCATTGTCATGTTATTGGATGGGGTGATCGTTGGAAAAACACTTATGTGAGGCAAAAGGATGATGATGTCATCATCATGGTGATTTACTTCATTCATTAGGTTTGGATGACATCATCATCATATCACCACTAGGGTGATATTTCACGAGGGGGTGATATTCAGAAGATCAGGTGATCTTCAGAATGTCGCGTGATCTTTGAAATATGACCCTGCAAAATATAAGGGTACCTGACGGGCAGATATGGTCATCACCTAAATTTGACATCTAGATGTGCGAACAAAATGATTGATCGGGTGATAAACTGATATCGAGGTGATCTTTCTTAAGGTGACTAATGTTCGGAATATGAACCCCCCCAGAAATACCAGGTTTGACTAGAACTTTGACCCGCAATAACTTTCTTACTTGGCCAAATTTCAAGGTGATGCAAAAGGCAAACTTGCATGGATTTTTGTACTCTTTCCAACCATGAGGTTATTGATATGAAATATTAACTTTGATGAGCTAGCCTCATCATGATGACCCATATGCCCCCTTATGCAGGATCACCTGCATGACCTACTTTTACCAGACCGCTGAAACGCAGAAAAATAACACAAGCCAAAACAACAAAAGCTGGGTCCCTATTTTGTCAAGTCAAAATGGGGCATGTTGTGTAACCACACAATAGGAACTGATGTGGATCACCAAGTAGTTCCTTTTCTGCATCCTCATCCTTACCTTGTTCAGTTTCATCTTTCGCATCAAATTTATCACACTTCCGTTTGTTGGGCATCCTTAGGTCTCTGAATATTTTGCTCTTCAGTCTCAACATCTTCAACCTCCATTTGCTCAACATTTGTATCTTCAGCACTTGATTCAGTGACATTGGAGGTTTCTACAACTTCTTTCTTCTTCCCTGCCTTAGATACAAACTTAATTTTTGGTTTTCATATTTTGGAGGAAGAAGGGGTTTCGCTCTTATTCTTGGTCCTATTTTCTACTTTCTTGCATGTTTGTTCCTATGCTTCAGTCTCTAACCCTGTGAGAAATTCCTTCAATTTGATCCCTTTGCTTTCTAGCCATATATTTGTATTGGCCAAGATCAGCTAAAATCTTTTCCTTATGGATGTTTCCTCTTTAACTGACCATTTCACCTCTAGAAGAGGTGATACTTCAACATTCTCAGTGTTATATTTGGAATCTAGAACATCCCCATCATCTTCCATTCCATCTAGAATATCAGCGAGGCCCATCTCTTCTATCTTACTCAGATGAAGTCTGTAGTAGTTTGACTTCCTAATCTCATTTTGTGTCTTGAGATCAGCCCAAATATCTTCCACCATAGGCACATGAAAGGTTGACTTCCTTTTGATCTTATCTTGCACTCTCCTGAAGTCAAAATGGTCCCTTTTCTTGAAATTTTTCATAGTGACCAGCTGTAATTCAGAATCAACTATTTTTTCCTTGTTAGTCGATTGAATCGAATACCTTCAAATCTCTACGGGAAACTTTATCGTTGACTTCTTCAGCTCCATTTGTTTATTATGCACTACAATTAGTTGCGCCTGCATAATTCCATGAGAACAATACGGTCACTAGGATATCGTGGAAGAATATAAGGGTAGCCAGGATAATACCCTACTCTGAGATATGTGAAAGTGGGGAATTGTAAGAACAAGCAGCCAAAAGAATTCACAACCTCCCAAGCTTCATCTGAGACCCTCTTTTGAACAAGTTCATTGTCTCATAAGCACATGAAAACTAAAAAGAAGGCATCATTGACCCTTTAGAAATGATGGATTGATCCCTTCAGAGTAATTTGAGGATAATACTCATATACGGGAACCAATCTCCTATCACCAACCTGAGTCAAACCAGGAAAGCTTCTCATGCTAGCAGTAGCATATACAAGATACGAGGTCATATAGAATTTGAATGTTGTGTTGACCTTCACCAGTTGTTCATGCAATGCATTACTGATCTAATCTCCCTAGAATATTCTCTATGTGCCTCGAAGGATCACCTTAATATATGTGTACATCCATTCTTGAAATTTGGAGGAAGAGGGGAGTCCTCTGATACGACCCAAGAGTGTGATCAAGTCACAAACTTCCTCTACAAAGTCACTCCTAGGGAGATCCTTCAGCCATCTGGTTAGATTACTTCTAGGGATTTTCAACCATTTATTATTTATATACCTTCTTGCAGCTTCCACATCTGTATCATAGTCCTTTTGCCCTTGAGAAAAATCAATCTGTCTAATGTTTTCAATAGGTGGACACATGAAGATTTTATCAAGGAATTCTGCATCCAACCTCATGATCACATTCCCTTGGGAATCTGTCACAACCCTAGTGTCCCTATTGTAATGGCTAGCCACCAGAAGAATGAACTCGGGATTATGGACAGAAACTGGAAATGAGGCAACCAAATGAATATTTCTATCAATGATCTTTTGCATGTGTCTAGAAGGGTTTGTCTATTTAGTTCTGTCCACAAATTCTGGTATAACTACATGTCCTATTTTTGTATCCCTAATTTCATCAATATTCGACTGCACTGAAGTGACAGGGAAGACTCCTTAGTATTTGTACTTCATGATTTTGGCTTTGGATGGAGATGGCTCTGACATCAGCTTTGAAGAGAACCCTGGAAAAGATAACTACCACAGACGCTTATTGAGAACTGCAAAAGGCCATGATCTCATAGTTAGGGGAAAAATGGATAAATTGGGATAACTGTGATTTGGTGATCATGGATAGGAAAGCATGCGTTGAAGGGCTTAAGTGCATGCACCTTGAGGTAAAGGGCGAAAGCGGGTTAACAAACCTTGAAAGGCAAATTTTCCCAATGTTAGGAAAAATTTAGGAAAATGTGCACGAGCGGTCAAAATGACTGCTCCTACATGAGGGACTTATTCACATATGTAATGTCGGTCATTTTGACCGCTATTACATGTTAATAGGAAGTGTTTACAACTCTCATGCAAAGTCGGCAAAAAATACCACCTTTAAATGTATTTAGGAAGAATATAAGTTTAGATGTAGGAGCAGTCAAAATGACCACCCTTACATCAGGGTAACATTTGAGTCTTTGAAACACCTGCAAAGTTGGCGGAATGGACGGCTACTACATCTATTTTGGAGATTCCAAGTTGTGTGAACAAGCAGGAGTTTTGACCGCTATCACACATTAATAGGAAGGTTTGCATAAGGGTTATGTAAGGGCAGCAATTTTAACTTCCCTTACATGTGGGAAAGACTTGAAACCTGAAGGATGCGACGACGGGGGAAAGCCCCGTCAATGCATGAAGGTTGAGACATATTAGGTTTAGGTGAGTGGCAAGAGATACCACTAATGCATGTAGGAAAATACAAACCAAAGTTTTAACAAGATGGTGAAGTAGGGCACGATGAAATCTGCCACTATTCAAACAAGGAAATAGCGAAAACACACAAACATTCAATGTAGGGTTGAAAGCTACATTCGAAGATATGAAATGATGACCTAAAGTAAAAACATTTACATAAATCTCAAAAGAAAAATGTTAAATAAACCCTAACAGAAAGAAGAAGAACAATGAAACATATGATACCTCATCTTACCTGGAAATAGTAGTGAAAAACCCTAAGCACAAAATTTGCACAATCCACGAGCTCTACGGTTTGATAGTCTTCACAGGGTGTCAAATGGCTATTTCGAGAAGTTTGAGGATGAAAACTGAAAAGAATAGTGACCAAAATACTTAAATAAGGGTTAAAAGCAAGGTATTAATTGCCACATGAATGTCATTAATGGAACTCGCAGTTCAAGATTTGGAGAAATCTGCCAAGGTGGTGAAAAAGCCCGCTCATACATATGAAAGCTTGATGTGCATAAGCGGTATTAACAACCACCCTTACATCTTAAACTTTGTGAAGGAACATGCACGGGCAGCGGTTAGGACCACTCTTTCATGTTGAAAGAAAACTTTGGTAGAACATGTAATAGCAGCGAAAAAGGTCGACCTTACATCTTAACGACAAAACACATGTAATAGAGGTTATTTGGACCACTATTGCATGTAAACACAAAAACTTTTCCAACACCTCAAAATATTTAATAATTGATATTTTGGTGAGCTTACGACCAAAACAAGCTTCATGATTTTTGAGACATTGTCACAAGGAAATGTCACAAACTCTTCTAGGATGTAAGATGACTTCTCACGAGAGCAAGAGTACTTGTCTCGTTTTGTGAACTTAGAGTGTAGGCTACGAGACGGACAAGTTTCGTAGGGGTTATCTACAAAAATGAGCATAGCTGATTTTGAGAACAACAAATCATTAGGTCTAATATTCTCTGGGATGTCTCTTATTACCTTTGCAAATCACAAATTAAAAGTTAGAACTGACTCTTCTTCATCCTTTTCAATATGAGTGAACTTACTAATCAACAAGCTAACATCAACCTTTGAACCAAAATGATCCATATAAACCATTTTAAGATCTTGCCATGAAGAAATGTAGTGGGTAGGCAGATCTATAATCCAATCTCTAGCATCTCCTTTCAGGGACTGAACAAACAATTTCATGACAACATCCTCCGCATCCACTTCATAATATCGCATTAAGTCACTAAAACCTTGCAGGTGCTTACTTGTTGACTTAGACTTACTACCACTAAACTTTGGTATTTTATCTCATATTTCATGTGGTATATGATTTGGAAAACCATAGCTATTGTTAAAATTTATGGCTCTATATCTTTCAATAATGAAACCTCTTTGATAACATAGGTGGGATTGCACACTACGCATTGTTACATTTGAAACCATACAATGATGCATAGGTTAATAACACAATTCCCTATGCTTTTACAAGATTTTTCATATTAACTTTGCAGTTACATATGGCAAACTCAATTTCTTCTTACAACATGATCTTAAGCCTTTACCATGCATATTTTTATCTCAGCTTGCCTTAAAATCTTCTAAATGAGTTCCCTTATACATATGCATACTTCGTTTCATAATACAAACTGCAATCTAGTAATATAGAAGTATGCATGCATATCATCAATCTTTTCCTTTCTCTTAGTGCTTGGTTTTCACTCCATAAGGAATGAGATTATTCCCAAGGCCTTTCATAAACTACCTTAAAACATAGAACTACTTCATAAAGATAGGAACATGTAAAATACTTGGAAGTGTGTTACAGCTACTACAAATTTTCCTCCTAGCTTGAAGCGTGTAAGTGCTTAAATATTCTTCACACATTTATTGAGTTCTTTCTCATAGAGTCACCACCTCTTTTCATGGAGGACCAAACTACAAACAACAGAAGGCTCTTTAAAGCTCCTTTACATTCTAGGTTTTCTCCAATAGCAAAGCTACAAAAAACTTCATCAAAGTCTATAGCAATACTCCCTCAAAAATAGGGTTTTTGGTATTTGTAAATAGGGGAACAAAATAACTGATCTATGACTCAGGATAAGACACAATTCTAGTGTTGGCAAGAGACACTATATGGATTCATGATTGTTGTCATTGATGGCAACCAAGTTCATCCCACACATCCACAGGACATGGTGTGTCTCTACCGGAAGTCAGAGTGAAGATTGTTGTGGTTTGGTAAACAAGAACAGAGCATGTGGCAAGGTCCGACAGACAAGTCCGAATCTCTCAGAGGAAGTATCTTGGTGAAGTGCAGATTTGGGGAAGTCAAGAGGACTACCTTGAGTGATAGATTCCAAGGATTTAGCCTCCGGTGATAGATGAGGAAAAAGATATGAATACTTGAGTACCGGGTTCCTGAGTGACAGTATGAACAGATGAAGAACTGACTGACAGAACATTAGACTATTTTCTGGATGTGTTACTGATGATGGAAAAGGTTCTTAAGGCATAAGTTATGTTTGGCCGACATGATTAATGATTTCTACAAGTATATACTTGATCCGCATTACTTAATGTGTAAGGATTCAGCCGATAGATCAGAATTAGTGAAAAAGATTGACTATTCTGGGTGCCGACTAGAAAGGTGATGAAATTACTTGTGTGGATATATATACCTGATGGATTTAGTTGTGAGATGTGTTGTAGTTTAAGTGATGTGTAAATAAAAGTAGAAGAGTAGAGCAGAAGCAGTAAGGAAGGTCCGGTATGTGAAAGGAAAGCAGCATAAGAGAAGAGGAAAGATGAAGTGTAGCAGATCAGTGTACTGAGCTTAACCAGAACTGAACTCCAGCATTTGTAGATGCTCCCAATCAGTTCAAGTATTTTATAACACTCTTTTTGTAGACAGTGAGTCTCTTGTAGGCAGTGTGCCTCTTGTGAGCAGTGTGCTCAGGCATTGAGCCCTAATTGGCAAGTGCCATTTTGTTTTTCCTTATTCTTCTAACAGAGAATAATCTTTGGGTTAATCACCCCATGGTTTTCTCTCTTAACAGGGTTTCCACGTCAAAAATATTGTGTCATGTGTATTTCCATTTCATGGTTATGTTTGCTTGTTTGATTTAATGTTGCATTGATTAATAAGAAAGTTCAGAAAGAAGAAATAATTAGGATAACTGATTCACCCCCCCTCTCAGTTATTAACAATTGGTATCAGAGCTAAGTTCCTCCTAACAGAGTCTAACAGCTCGAGGAAGATATGGGAATCCAAATGGATGCATATGGTTTAAGGGAGCAACTCAAGACTACCCTTGAGGATCTTGAACAGTCAAACTCTGAAGTCAATGAATTAAAGGAAAGAATCAAATAGGCTGATGATTTCATGAGAGAACTAAAAGACAAATTAAGTCTCTCTATGAAAAAGAGAAAGGAGCTACTTCAACAATTGGCAAGACAAGGTGAAGCTAATGATGCAAATGAAGAGCTGACTGAGAAAACCAAGTTATGTGAAAAGTTATCAAAAGAAGTCATTATGGTAAGACATGAAATGGAATCAGGAGTTATGAAGTTTACCCAAGAGATTGAAGAGAAAATAAAAATTGAAGATAATCTAAGACAATCTCTCAAGGAGAAATCAGAAGATTGCCACCAGATGGATAGAATTATCAGACATCTTGAATCTGATCTTGAAGATGCTAAAGATAATGAAGAAAAACTTGAGGATCAAATTGTCTCTCTCAAAAGGGATCTTCAAATAGCAAATGAATATAAAGAGAAATTCAAGATAAGTTCTGCTCAACTTGAAGTTCTTCTTGGAAGTCAAAAGAGGGCAGATGACAAGTGTGGTTTGGGATATGAGAAAGGAGAAAGCTCTGGATCTGGTCAGAAGAATTTTGGACCAGAAAATCCAAGGAACAGGACTAGAAGACCTCCGGTAAGTCAGCCCAATGCTCAAAGATATCCATCCTTCAATGGATATTGCCACAGCTACAACTTTGGTCATAAAGCTAATCAGTGAAGAAAGAGAATGAATCAGAATAATTCATCCTTCTCTAGACAGTGCTTTAACTACAAAAGGTATGGTCACAAATCTTATGAATGCAGAAATATGCAAATGAACAAATCATTCAATGGTAGATGCTTTGCATGCAATAGAATAGGTCATATGGCTAATCAATGCAGATCAAGAGGATATCAATCAAATGTGCAGAGAAATGTTGTTTGCCAAATTTGCAATAGATCCGGTCACAGTGCAAAATTCTATAGAAGCAAGAATCAGGACAAAAGAGGTCCGGTATATCATAATCAGAATCAAGATAAGGGGAAACAAAAAGTAAATGCGAATGAATTTAAAAGTGAGATGAACAAGATTTGGGTAAAGAAAAGTACAGAGAATGTAGAGGTTGGATCCGCACTAGACTCTGGTGCTGATATCCCTTCTAGAAATTAAAAAGTGAGCTCTAGCTCAAGGGGAGACACAAAGAAAACCTTGTTCCCCCAGCCAGTCAATTGGTGCCGGAACAGGCACAAGAAGAGTTGCAGACTGAAGGGTTCATAAGGGAAACATCCAAACAAACTATGGTTAAGATTTGGAAGATCCACAAGATGTTTAAAGATCAGGGTTGATCCGGTTCTTCAAGTCATCCAAATAAGGCAAACCGGAATAATGTAGGTCAAGCATTTATTGCAACCTGATATTAGGGTTTTCTCATTAACCACTTATTCATTCTGCATTCAAGAAGAAACAAAAAGTGGAGCTCTGCAACAAAATTTCTTAAGTTCATCGAAGATCATTTGCAAAAGTCATTACATCCAGAAATCAATCCGACCAACTCCATGAAACCGAAAGGCACAAAAGGTATTTTCTGTTTTCAATATCTCACTGTAAATCTTTTGATGATGGCTACTCTAAATATAGTAAAGATTTCTGATAGACCTCGTCCCACATTTAAGAAACATCCATACAAATCCTTGGAGGTAGATCCCCTAGGTGCTTTTTCCAGTGTTCCACATGGCGTTTTGCACACCGAAGATATTAGGGTTTACATACACACAAATGTTGAAGAGTTTGGGGAATTCAAACTAAGAGATATCTATCACAAACAACTGTTAGATGATTCATTTGAGCTCAAACCCCAATACAAGGGCCTCCGAAACAAGCACTTTGCACAATACATACATTTCCCCTGTTTTATGGAGGATGAATGGGTTAGGTACATTTTGAGTAGAATACATGACAACTTCATGTGGTTAAATGGATCATTCAAAATCACTAAAGATGCCATCAGGGTAGTTACCAGATTACACTCATCTGGTGGGATTCCTGTTCTTAAATCTGTAAAGAACCCAACTATGAGTGAGGCTACCGTATCAAAGTTTGACAAAAGAGCAATGACAGTAGATGACATCACTGATTCAGATGTCAAGTTTGCCTCCATGATCATTGGATATAAGATATATCATTCTAGCAGAGAAAATTATGTACCTGAAACTGCCATCTATACCGCTTATGAAATGCTAAGAAAGGATGCAGACTATGATCTTTGTCAGCTTCTCTTGAACCAACTCTTGGAGAATCTACAAAAAATCAAGAAAGATAAAAAGAATTCATTCAAGTATGGTGGATTAATATTGTGCTTATTCTTCTACTTTATGAATGAGCTTCCCGGATCTAGTGGCTGGGTATGGGAAAATGATATACCAGTAGCTGTCCAAATCAGAGATTATTTGCATGGACTCGGTGATAACCAAGCACAAAATATAGCTCTATGGGGATATTTCAAAAATTTTCAGAACATGATGCAAGCAAGAGAAAGGATTCCCCAGTCTCTTGTTGAGAAATACAAAGACACAGTTTGTTTTATGGTAGAAACTGATCAGTGCCTAATGGAGGTAGTAGAACCAAGAACTGTATGGATCATGCCCATGGGGTATGAAGTTGATGAACAAATTGTGGAGCTGCATGTTCAACACATGCTTAGTCAGCCTAAGGATCCAAAGGCAGAAAGGTTTGGAACCTTTGAAGAGCTGAGTGTAAAAGTTCATGTGGAACTCAGACAACCGGAAATGAAGAGGAAGGTAAGAAAAGAAGTTGAGGAAGTTGCAAAAAGCTTTGGCATCTCAAAGGAGGCACTTGATGCCAACAGGGAAAAGAGACAAAAGGCTGAGGAAGAGAAGAAAGAGGCAGATAAGAGAAGCAAGGAAAGTGCTCCGGTAGAAACATCAACCCAGACCAGATCATCAAAGAGATCTGCACCTGTCACAGCCAAAAGCTCAAAAACATCAAAACTGGAAGTCTAGGCATTTGACAAAGGAGAGAAAAGATCAAAGACAAAAGCCACAAGGGCTTATGCAAGTCAAAGAGATGAAGAGGAAACTGAATCAGATGAGGGGGTAAAGGAAATAAAGAAGCAGAAGAAGAAAGGATTTAGTAAACCTTCCACAGGACATGACAAGGAAGAAATGGCAAAGGAATTTATTGAAAAGTCCACCCTGTCTTTAGAAAGTGTAATAAAATCAGTCACTGTGGATGGAAACCTTCAACCAATGGCCAAATTTTATGATGATTACAATGAGGCTGACCAAAAGATCCCGCAGGAAGCTACAGTCAAGTACCTGAACATATATAATAAGGCTTTCATTGAAATTATATCTCTTATTCTTAAGAGCCTAGAAAAGAAGTTAGAAATGAGAAAGACAAATGCCATGGCAAAAGACCTTGAGATCCGGGAACAGATAGCTATTCAGCTATATCCTTCAATTGATCCCAAGACAATGAACATGGTATTCAAAGACTGCAAGGATGAGTTCAAGAGCAAAGCAAGGATGAATCAACTTATGCTTGGTGAGACTGACAAGGTAGCCAAGGACACAGAAGAGATTCTCTAGAAAGCATTCAAAAGATTCAATCTTCCTATCATAGAGGACTTGGGTGCTAACCCCTCAACCACAAGTGTTGCAGGAGAGCCTTCTGAGAAAATGATAGAAGAAGCTATGGATATCGGTGCAGAAATAGCTAAGGACTTGGAATCCTCTACTCCGGAAGAAGTGGCACATGAACAAACAAACATCTCTCCTCCGGTTTCCCTTATAGCCTTCAGATCTAAAGGAGAAGACAAAATACAGGAGAAAGAAGCTGAAGTAAAGGAAAAAGAAGTTGACAATACCAAGGTTGCAGAGGGAGAGAAAACCTCAATAGAAAAGACCACAACTGCTAGTGGTACGAATGTAGAAAGAGAAAAAGCTCCAAGGGATAGCTCTAAAATTGTAGAAGAGAAGAAACATCTGTCTCCGGCAAGAGACATTGCACAAACTGTCCAAGAATTTCTGAACAAAGAAACTATGGAGATTGATGAACTAGAGCTTCTACAAGGTCCATTCAATTTTGATTCTCTTTCTCCTGTATAGACAATGGAGATAGCTTCATTTGCTAACGCAAAGGCTAAAGAAAAACTCCTTAAGTCTCATATGGAAGACTGTGAGTTGATAGAAGCTGCTTCCAGAGTGCTAGAAAAGATTATGCCATCATTTCAGAAGGATCCCATAGCCTCCTTATCCGGTAATCTCAAAACTCTAGTCAGCAGTGTTAATACACATTTTGATTCTCTCAAAAAATTAGCTGAAGAAAAGGTCCGGAAGGAGTTTTTGGATAAAAGATTCTCAGAGGTACAAGGTTTGATCATTAATGATAGGAGAAATATGAATATTGGGATAAAGAGCTTAGAAAATGCTCTTAAGGATGGCGGTGAAGTATACAAATTTTGTATTTCCTGGTCCAAAGCAACAGTGGAAATTGAGAAGAAAATAAAAGAGCAAGAGGATAAACTACTAAGTTCGTCTCAAAGTTTTGATCCTCTCTCTTCATCCATAGTAAATCAAGAGTGTCAGGCTATTGCAATCACAAATGCAATAAAGAATTTTGAGAAGGAAAAGAAGAACATAATTAGCCGGATGGTTGAACTCAGAAGAATCATCATCCCTAAGTTAGAGGCCATGCATGAGGCCATAAGTGATGCTCAGACCCAAACCAATGATCCGACAGATCTTAAAAGGGCAGAAGCTTTTGCATTTTTGTTGAGTGGTCACATCTCAATTTTAGATTGAATGAAGCAAAGTTGGGCTGCAGAACTCATACAATTAAAAACAACTTTTGGAGACATACTGTAGTATATGTAAGTATTCCATATGTATATACTTATGTGGCTAAGTATAGTAAAATTTTTGAAAATTTTGGTGTGCGGACCCTACCCTTTGCCATTGATGTTGAAGGGGGAGTGAGGAGTAGTTAAAAATGAGGAATCCAACTAAGGGGGAGCTCCGGAATATGTATATATAAAAACAGAGCATCAGCCAAGGGGGAGCATAGTGTAAACACTTAGTCATTTTTCACTAAGTGTTGCCATCAATGCCAAAGGGGGAGATTGTTGGTAAGAGACACTATATGGATTCATGATTGTTGTCATTAATGGCAACCAAGTTCATCCACACATCCACAGGACATGGTGTGTCTCTACCGGAAGTCAGAGTGAAGATTGTTGTGGTCTAATAAACAAGAATAGAGCATGTGGCAAGGTCCGACAGACAGGTCCGGATCTCTCAGAGGAAGTATCTTGGTGAAGTACAGATTTGGGGAAGTCAAGAGGACTACCTTGAGTGATAGATTCCAAGGATTTAGCCTCCGGTGATAGATGAGGAGAAAGATATGAATACTTGAGTACCGGGTTCCTGAGTGACAGTATGAATAGAGGAAGAGCTAACTGATAGAACATCAGACTATTTTTTGGATGTGTTACTGATGATGGAAAAGGTTCTTAAGGCATAAGTTCTATTTGGCTGACATGATTAATGATTTCTACAAGAATATACTTGATCCACATTACTTGATGTGCAAGGATTCAGCCGACAGATCAGAATTAGTGAAAAAGATTGACTATTCCAGGTGCCGACTAGAAAGGTGATGAAATTACTTCTACAGATATATATACCTGATGGATTTAGTTGTGAGATGTGTTGTTGTTGTTAGTGATGTGTGAATAAAAGTAGAAGAGTAGAGCATAAGTAGTAAGGAAGGTCCAGTATGTGAAAGGAAAGCAACATAAGAGAAGAGGAAAGATGAAGTGCAGCAGATCAGTGTATTGAGCTTAACTAGAACTGAACTCCAGCATTTGTAGATGCTCCCAATCAGTTCAAGTATTTTATAACACTCTTTTTGTAGACAGTGAGTCTCTTGTAGGCAGTGTGCCTCTTGTGAGCAGTGTGCTTAGGCAGTGAGCCCTAATTGGCAAGTGCCATTTTGTTTTTCCTTATTCTTCTAACAGAGAATAATCTTTGGGTTAATCACCCTATGGTTTTCTCCCTTAATAGGGTTTCCACGTCAAAAATATTGTGTCATGTGTATTTCCATTTCATGGTTATGTTTGCTTGTTTGATTTAATGCTGCATTGATTAATAAGAAAGTTCAGAAAGAAGAAATAATTAGGATAACTGATTCACCCCCCCTCTCAGTTATTAACATCTGGTTCTCTCCACAGTGAAGTCACCAATCTATTGGTTGTTTTAAATTCCCAACTAGATCTTAGAGACAATATAAAGAATAGTTAGTTCTATTGATTAATTGCCCCAAGGAGTTGGCCAACGAACAAGAAAAGATGGATAATTCTTTTCCTCTGCACTTTAGGCTCTGCAAGACCTAGGAGGGTGGTCTTGTACAATATTATTTAAGATATCCTTGCCATTCATCTCAAATACTATTAAGAGTAGCTATACTCTCTCCAAAATGCCAAAACGACTATAGATATTCTAGAGTAATGGGCTAGATCCTCAGACTTTCACACAATTCACTTGCAGGAGAACATAGGAATAATATTAAACAAATAACATAAAGCAAAATCAAAAATTCATTTTGGTTTTCAAATTTGTATGACCAAGGAGTTACAAAAGTCACAATTTCAAAGAGATCAGTGCCTTAACCTAGGGTGCAGAGTCAAGATGAATGTAAATATAACCCTACACAACAATATTTTCCCCTAATCTAGGAAGCATTAGAACAATGCATTACACTATTACACTTTAGTAATTCAAAACTGATTGTACTTACAAATCCTTGCAAATCTTCATAGAATTCAACATTCTCTTCAGAGCATTTAATTTTCTAATTGAACAAAATCCATACAGAAAGAAATTCATGCACAGGAAAGAATAGAAGATGAACAAAGCAGTCCTTGATTAAACTTTATTCATAAATGAAATGAAGATTGTAACAAAGGAAACAATATAGCTTTGAACTTGGTAGTATATTTTAAATTTGAACTGGTATTGTCATACAAAAATCTACATCCATATCACATACTATTCTCAAACAATAACCTAGACCAGAAATACCAACTTAATTACATTATGCTCTGCAATAGAAAGTTCTCCAAGATCCTCTACACAAGGCCCATAATTCCCTTTTATAGAAACAAGGGAGCAAACAAGCTTTAGGCCTTTTGACACATGTCAAATTTTCATTTGACAACCAAATTTTATAAAAAGACAACATAAGAGAACCACCCTTAACCAACCAAGCATGCCTTTGCAATAAATCATTTTCCTTAGCAGGCAAGAATAATTGTCTTGGTCTTGTATGTTTTCAAACTCCTGGCATGGAAGCAAGCAATGATGCTAACTAATGGTAGTTTGTTAGATGCCTTTTCAGCTTAGCCAGCCTTCACATCTAGATACTTGTCAATAATGCAAGTATACTCTACTTCACATCTCCATCCATGCACGAAGACACAAGAATTCCTATCAAGAACAGAAAGCCCAGGGATACCCAAAAACTGGTGTCCACCTCGCGCCAACTTCCAAACACAGAAACATGTCTTCCCATCTTTTGAGTGGAGGTTTCCAACCACCTCAACCCTCAAGATGTATGTGGAAGCCACATATAGCTAACTCTCAAAGTGCAAAAAACTTCTTAGAAGAGGAAATAGTAATAGTCATCTGTCTAAGTTAGATAAAGAACTAACTGTTCTTGTCAACTTAGTCCTTTCTTCGCACCACCTGTTGTTTCATCCTGGTAGACAACACTCCTTCAATTGCAACTGTTGCTCCATCAAGTACCACAAATGTCAGGGAGGGGAAAAGGGAGCAATAAAGCCACTCTTCCACCGAGCCCAATTTGGAGACTTGCAATAACATGGAGTTATTGGAATCAACAAATAGGAAACCCAATCCCTTAGCATAATGAAACCAAAAGAAACCAAGGAATGAAAGGAGTTTGATGCTTGCCTCTTCACCCCCTAAATCTTTCTAGACCCCCCATCCCTTACAAAAACATTTCTCATCCCTTAACTCTGTAAGAATAGAGCATTAGCCAAGAGAAGAGAGAAGTATTCCCCAAAGAACATGATGGCAAACATAGCACATCAAAGTGGGAAATATTCATCCTGTCTGCATAGAAAAAGTGATGTATGTAACAACAAGTAGAGACACCCATTTATCACACTTTGTCAATTCATTGATCATTTTAGTCCAGCTAGTATTGCAGTACTTTAGTCTTAATTGACAGTCTCTTGATACTCTTTCAGCATTGCCAAAAGAGGAAATGGGGGCGATATCCTGACATCACATAAATTTTCACAACTTTTAAAGCTCTTACATGTTGATTATGTCGACAGAGTGCTAGTTTCCTCAATAAGGATGCTAAGTTAGGTTTCTTGGTTGTAGCACTATATCCATTTTAAACATCACACCCCACTCAAAAACTGTTAGAAATGTAAGCAACACTACTTTAATGGAAATCTTATTCGAATAAATTTCAGCAATCTTTATGTGTGCTTTAACAATGGAGATTGTAACAAAACAAAAAACCCACTATAGAAAAGATGTCAAACATGAAGAACTCAACACAATGAAAAAATGTTTACATGGAGAAAACCCTTGTAGGTAAAAAACACCACTAGGAAAGAGGCACAAGTTTGTATTAATCTCAACAAGATTGTACAATACATCAACTACACAACTCTCTCCACAAGTCTTTAATCCGATAGCATTCTAGCAGCACCTGAGTACTTCAAATCTATATTACAGTAACAAATACATGGGAAATACTTATAGAAATGTTTTCCAACTCATCCTAGGCATTCACCTTCTCTCTCCTAAGATTCTCCAACCTGTAAACATTAATTACCATCTTACAAGCATCTTACACTTGTCTAAAAACAGCCATACAAAGGTTGGGCTCCCAAGACTAAATCTGGCCTATTACAACATCTTATGATGCTTCATAATCATCATAAATTCCACAAAAGAGTATATTTCCAAGATAGGAACCTTGGGCTAAATATAGAAAATATACAACTAACATATCTGTGATATGCATCATAGAATCTTAGAATCTTATGACAACTTGCAGCTGTCATAGATTCACTTACCAAACATTATGTCAATTGTCATACATACCAAACATAGTATATTCCTCAATGGATCATGCCTACCCTCATTTTATTTGAGTTTTTACATTTTCTAATAGTAAAAGTCACTTTATAATTACCTTAGGTTACTCTGAAATTATCCCTGCCAGTGATACTAGTACATCTCCTCATGGATAATTACAAATTACATATAATAAAGTAAATAAATACAATATTTGGATTTACAAGGTTAATGGAACCTTATCCCAACATTCTCCCACTTGACATTATACATTGTAAATCAACCCATAGGAAATCAAATGAAAAATAATCAGGCACTAGAAATAAGGTCCATGGCCTCTTTGCACCATACGAACTTCTCTGTGCTCATAGACTTGGTCAATGAATCTGCAACATTCTCTTGAGTGTCTATCTTCTTTAGATCAATCTCACCATTTGCAACCAACTCTTGAACAAAGTGATACTGAACATCAACATGCTTAGTCCGAGCATGATACATGGGATTCTTGGCCAAATAGATAGCACTCTAGCTATCACAACCAATCTAAATGATCATGCAATCAAATCCAATACCTATACACAGTCTCCTCAATCAAACTACCTCCTTAGAGACATGAGTATAAGCCATATACTCTACTTATATGGTGGACAAATCAATTGTGGGCTGCCTCTTACTCATCTAACTCATTGCACCTCCAAACAGAGTAAACACATAGCCACTAGTGGACCTTCGACTATCCAAGTCACCTTCCCAATCTGCATCAACAAAACCCTGTATGTCCAAAGATTTGTCAATAGTAACAGTACCAGAATAAATCAAACAATAATTAGGAGTACCTAAAAGATATTTAAACACCATCTTCATATAATTCTAATGTTGTCTACTAGGGTTAGACATAAATCTGCTCAAAACTCCCACTGCTTGGGCAATATCTAGTCTAGTGCAAGTCATTGCATACATCAAACTCCCTACAGCACTAGCATATGACACATTATACATATCCTCAAGATCATCCTCATTCTTTAGACACATATCTAATGAAAGCTTAGTACCAATGGGTAAAGGAACTCTAACTGGGCTACAGTCCTGCAAACTAAACCTCTACAAAATAGTATTCACATACTTACTTTGTGACAACCAAAGCTTTATGTTAACTCTATCCCTCCTGATCTCCATTCCCAAATTATACCTTGCAGCACCAAGATCCTTCATCTCAAATGCACCTGAAAGTTGGGCTTTAAGCTCACTGATCATACCATTAGTATTGTTGAAAAACATATCATCAACATACAAAGCAATACTAGTATAGAATCATCAACACAATAAATGTAGACACAATGATCCTCCTCGCTTCTAACCAAACCCAATTTCAAAACAAATGAGTCAAACTTTTGATACCACATTCTAGGGGATTGTTTCAAACCATAAAGAAACCTCTTTAACTTGCAAACCCAATGTTCTTTTCCTTTTACCTCAAAACCTATAGGTTGTTGCATATAAATTTCTTCTTCAAGAACTCCATACAAGAACATAGTCTTAACATCCATTTTCTCAATCTCCCAATCATAAGCTACAACAATTAATAAGAGAAATCTAATAGAAGTCAATTTAGCAACAGGAGAGAATATCTCACCAAAATCAACTCCCTCTCTTTGAGAGTAGCCCTTGGCTAAGAGTCTAGCCTTGTACTTCTGCAATGACCCGTCTACTCCAAACTTCTTCTTGAAGACCCACTTACAACTTATGGCCTTTCTTCCTTTGGGCAAATGAACAAGATCCTAGGTATTACAAGAGTCTAAAGCCATCATCTCCTCCTACATGGCTAATTGCCAAGACTCACTATCATCTATAGAAATAGCTTCCCTGTAGGATCTAGGTTCATCCTTAGTACTCAATAAAGCATATACACAATGGAAATCTAGTTGGCTATACCTATTGACTGGAATCTATTATCTTTTGGATCTCCTCAAGGGTGGAGTAAGAGACTCTACTCATTATTCTACATGATCATCTGTACCAACTTTTGTCACAACAGATTCATCTTCATCAGAACTACTCAAATCTTCTTCTTCTTCTTCACCCCCAATCTATCATTCTATTTTTTCTGAGGTGCATCTTGTTTCTCTAAATCAAAGTGCACCTTCTTTACCTTCTCTTCTTTTTCTTTTGGCTACTTAGGTTCAGAAATAGCTCTAAGTTCCTTGAAAAATAACATCTCTAGAAAAGATAATCTTGCAGGTTGGTGGATTCCAAAGCTTATAACCTTTCACATTATCACCATATCCAATGAATGTACACTTTTTAACTTTTGGATCCAACTTAGATCACTTTTCCTTAGGCACATGAACAAAAGCCTCACCCAAAAACCCTTAAATGTGAAACAGAAGGTTTCTTACCTGTCCACACTTCATAAGGTGTTGAATCAAGATCCTTACAAGGAGATCTGTTTATCAAGTAGTAAGCAATACACACAGCCTTTACCCAAAAGCATTTATCCAACTGTGCATCACTAAGCATACTTCTGGCTCTTTCCATAATTGTTCGGTTCATCCTTTCTGCAACACCATTCTATTGTGGTGTATATGGAGTTTTCTTTTGTCTGATTATACCTGCATGTTTGAAAAACTCATCAAATTCCTTAGAGAAATATTCCCCTCCATTGTCAGATCTTAATATTTTTATCTTTAAACTTGATTGGTTTTCTACAAAGAATTTGAATTCCTTAAACTTAGTGAAAAATTTAGATTTATGCTTCATAAAATAAATCCATGTAAATCTGGATACATCATCAATGAAGGTTACAAAATAACAAGATTTTCTGATAGATTCATTATCCACTAGTCCAAACACATCCGTATGAATAATTTCTAACTTTTCTTTTGCTTTATTGCTTCCTGAAGGAAATGATTTTCTATTTTGTTTACCAAACAAACAATGCTCATAGAAATCAAAGTGCTCATCAGAATAGGAGAAACCATACAACAAATTTTTATTCTTAATAGTTTTTAATACATTATTACTTGTGTGGCCCAATCTATGGTGCTATGACATACATGTATTTTCAGTAGTGGACTCAAATACATAGGAGGCATTACAAACTATAGTGGCTTCAAGCTTAAACAAGTTCTTGAATATCTTCCCTTTCGCTACCACCAAGTTCCTCTCACCAATATGCAACCATGCTTGTCAAATGTCACATATATTCCCAAATCATTCAACTTTGAAACTGAAATCAGATTTCTAGCTAATGCAGGAACATGTAAAACACCAGGGAGGGTTTTAATCCTCCCATCACTAAAACACAACAATACCTTTCCTTTCCCTACAATTGGATATGAAGAGTTGTCACCAAGGTAGATATTACCTCCATCATATTCTTCATCTGTGGAGAACCATTCCTTATGCAGGTTCATATGAAACGAGCATCGTGAGTCAACCAACCAGTGATCATTAGAAACATGATTACATGCAGAAAGTAAAACTTCTTCACCTGCATTTGAGGACTTATCCGAAGCACTCTCCCACTACTTCTTGGGGTTTCTGCACTCCTTCACATGTCCCCTTTTATTGCAGTTCCAACACTTAACTCTATTTTTTTAACCATGACTTAGACTAGCCCTTGGACTTGTCCTTAGCACCTTTTTGATCTCCTTTAGGTCTCCTTTCCTTAGACCTTCCCTTGACACTAAGAGCATCCCCTAAACTATCCAAACTCTTCTTCCTTAATTCCTATGATAGTAGCACTGAAATAAGAGCATCCAACTTAAGGTTAGCAATGATAGCAAGGATAACATTCTCCCAAAGACTCAAGTAAAGAACAAAGAAGTAAGATACATTTATCTTCCTCACTAACCTCAACATCTATTGAATCAAGCTAACTCAATAACAAATTAAAAGAATTTAAATGCTTTGCAACTGATTCACCTTCTTGCATTCTCATGGAAAACAATTTTCTTTTTAAATAAAGTTTATTTACCATACTCTTGGCTTGATAGATCTCACCCAACTAATTCCACAACTTATGTGTGGTCTCATCCTTTGCGACATTCAACAGAACAGAGTCTGAAAGACATAACCAGATGATTCCCCATGCCTTCTTATCCAATTTATCCCACTCATCTTGAGAGACATCATCAGGTTTCTTCTCTTTTTGAATAGCCAACCAATGGTTTCTTTCTTCTGAAAAATCTTTCATTTTCAACTTCCACAACTCATACCCCATTCCGTTGAACTTCTCAATGTCTAATTGAGAGGTTGATGCAACGGTGGATCCAGCTATAATAACAATACAAGATTTGCAAAATAAACACAACCAAATCTCCCATTGCAGTTGCAGCTTCCACACTACCATGCAAGAGTCAAATCTAGCCAGGCTCTAATACCAAATGTTAAAAATGAAAGTGACACCACTTTAATGGAAATCTAATTCGAATAAATTTTAGTAATCTTTAAGTGTGCTTTAACAATGTAGATTGTAACAAAACATAAAACCCACTACAAAAAAGATGTCAAACATGAAGAACTCAACATAATGACACAATGTTTACATGGAGAAAACCCTTGCAGGTAAAAAACTCCACCAGGAAAGAGGCACAAGTTTGTATTAATCTCAACAAGATTGTACAATAAATCAACTACACAACTCTCTCCACAAGTCTTCAATCCAACAATGTTCCAGCAGCACCGGAGTACTTCAAATACGTATTGCAGCAACAAATACATGGCAAATACTTATAGAAAATTTTTCCAACTCATCCTAGGTATTCATCTTCTCTCTCCTAAGATTCTCCAACCTGTAAACATTAATTACCATCTTATAAGCATCTTACAATTGTCCAAAAACAGCCATGCAAAGGTTGGGCTCCCAAGACTAAATCTGGCCTCTTACAACATCTTATGACATGTCATAACCATCATAGGTTCCACAAAAGTGTATCTTTCTAAGATAGGAACCTTGGGCTAAATATAGCAAATATACAACTAACATATCTGTCATATGTGTCATAGAATCTCATAATATTATGACAACTTGCAGCTGTCATAGATTCACTTACCAAACATTATGACAGTTGTTATACATGCCAAAAATAATATATTCCTCAACAGAGCACACCTACACTCATTTACTTTGAGTTTTTACAATTGCCAACAGTAAAAGTCACTCCATAATTACCTTCGGTTAATCTCAAATTACCCCTTCCAGTGAAACTAGTACATCTCCTAATAGATAATTACAAATTACATATAATAAATGGAATAAATACAATATTGGGATTTACAAGGTTAATGGCACCTTATCCCAACAAAAACTATCACAACATCAAGCGGAAGATCCCATCAAGCCTGCACATCAATCCCCAATGATCGATCTCGTATCCTACCAATCTCTCCTCAAGCATATCACCTTGTACTATGGTGGTGAGGAAAACCTAGTACATGCTTAAAATATTCTTCACTACACCAGTTCATCACTTACTATGCATCACCACTCTATTGCCTTATTTGAAAATGGACCGTCGATTATTGGGTGGAAAGTCTGACTTCAATGACGTGGAATATAGGTCCAACTAGTTTGAAAAAAATTCCTTCATGAATAAAGTCATGGACCAATAAGAAAAATCCACCCAGATCACCATTACAACCCATCAAAAAGTGTGGCACTGAGAAGAAAAGTTAATCTATCTAGTGGGCAACCTCCCGCGCCTCCATAGTCATAAGATCAAATGCAATTAAAATCCCACCGAATAATAGAATACACCTCAGATCATGCTGTGCAACACTCACTAAGCTTCCCAAGTAATAAAAAGCTAAAGCTATGCCACATGTCCCTTCCCCACTCTTCCACAAGCCACTTAAGGGCCCACCACAAAGGTCCTGCAGAATGGCAGAACACTAAAAACTATTCCACATACTCCCAATGAGACCTGCCACCGGTCCCATGGAAAGACTTGGTAAAGAGTTCACCACTTGTCGCTCCTTCTGCAGTTGCGTAGGCAATGTTTGCCTTAGTACACATTAGACTTGGGCACCTGCCCCGTTGTCCCCAAAGTTTCTACCTCTAAAAATCTAAATCCTAGTATGTTTCTAATATGTATTTAGTGTCTTCATGTGCAATCAACAGTCATATTTCATTTGTCTGTATATGATTTCATATAATTAGGGTTTGAGGCTTAATTGAGCTAAGGTCTAACAAATTCATCAATCTATTCTATCTTTCCTTATCATTCCAAACTGACATCAAACCTATAGCTAAGTCCTCTTGTATCAGTAGTGACTTAGCTTAGTTTATGTCCTTGAATGTTAATGTGAAGGGAGGGTTTGATTGTGTTGGGACTAGAAAAAATCTCACATTTTCTAGCTTCCATTAGTTTATACAGCCACTATGTAACTCTGTGATAAAAAAAAATTATCGCAATTTGTGTGAAAAGATCCATATTGTGACCTTTTTTAACCAATAATCCCAATTCCTTCATTATGGTAGATAAAAACATTAGATTAATCAATTTTGGAAAGACCCTAGTCATATTTCCCTGATCCATGAACCATATGTCTATATAAAACACATTTTCTCCATAATTAGGAAGAGATAGATGAAGTCTCACTAATGAGAGTTCAAAAACAACACAAGTTGAAGTATCACGAGAGTAGAAGGATCAGGATGAAGCTCTTATGTCCCCTCGAGCTCATTAGTCATGGCGATGAATGGTTTTCAGTGAGAAACAAACACTTTTATTTTGATAAAGTAAATGCAATAATCCTATCGGAGAAACATTAATGATCGGGTGAAGTCTTTTAAGTCCTTCCAACTACATAAGTTACTCTAATGATTGAACCACCAATGATATCGATGAAATTCTTGCTGATAGAACATAAATTTCAAAAAGACTAACACTATCAAAGTGGACCTTATAGATCTCACTGACGATGAAAGCTACTCCGACAAAAGGAATTCGAGAGCTATTTCAGGGAGACTTATCCCGATGGGTAAAACAAAAGATAAAAACATATTGAAGAAACTCAAAACATCGGGACCACAAGATAGCCTCATAGCGATGGTTCCAGTCAAGCCGATGACAATGCAAACAATCACTCCTACATCGGGTAAGCCTTGTAATGTCTCCCCAATACATTGGAAATCAAAGGAAAAGGGGTTAAATCTATCGGTAGGAGGATTAAAGGGTCTTCCCAACAATGATATACTATATCAAAAGGACATTTGGTTCGTCACAATGATTGAGTTATGAAACATATAAGTAAAAATGGCACCAAATGAAGCATACAGATCGGCATAAATGTTGTATCGATTTGACATATCAAATTTTGAAAAACTTGCCACATTAATTTATAGGAGAAGACATTAATGGCAACCTGAATAAGATCCCTTGTAAAAACATTCCAAATCAAAGAAATTGAAACCAAAAGAGATTTTCTGGAGGTATGGTGAAAGTGTAGGCATAAAACAAAGCACAAAAGGATTCAACAATCTCTGCAACCATAGGTAAGCACATAAACTCCTCAGCGATTGATAAATTGAAGTCCATCTCTATTATTCCATGTAGGGTTAGAATGGAGACACCCACAAAAACAAAGGCTCGAAAACAACAAGGGGAAACAAGTAAAGATAAGAAACATAAAAATGAGAAAGGAAAAAAAGAGAAGGTGAAAGAGTGAAAACTAAACCAGGACCTCATAGATCAATTACTTAGATCAGGTCCTAAGGCCAGAAGGTTTGCATAGCTTAGGGCTGATAGAGAAATTAGAAGATAAATGTAAACACATTGGCAATATATGGACACCCATCCGAGGGTATGAATTGTTTAAGTTTCATTACAACAGAAGAATTAGGCATGCACCTGTTTGCAACCCTTGGAACTTCAATTTAGGGAAACTGGTTATGTCAGATGTGTTTGTAAACATAGATCTCCTGAAACTCTTAGTCACCCATTAAAATCAGAATCTTCAGGGTATATGCAACTTGCAGGGTGAACCTTTTATACACTTGTCAAAAAATGCAATGTGTGAATTATTTAATTTAGATGAGTTGTGCAATGAACCCATAATACATGAGGACTTGGAAAAAGAATATTAGAGGATAGATACCACATACAAAGGGTGGAGACTACCACTTCACATGCCTAGGGTAGAAGGAAGCACAGTGCCCCTTGAGGACAATGATGGGCCTCCATTTCATGTTGATTTGTTTGAGCCATATATGAAATAAACCTACTATTCAATTGGGCAAGTCTTGGCATCAGAGGTTTCAAAATTCATGACAATTGGACCAATGGTGATAGCAGCTAATATATAATGTCATAATGCTAGGCCTTTTGACTATGTTGCATATGTCTTCAAGGAGATTGATTTTGGGTTAATGGCTTATAAAAACAACTCTTCCACACATCACTTCAAACATTACTCATTGATTGTGCACATGATACTATATTATGGTCAGGAAATTGGGATGTGGCCAGAAGAGTTGAGGATCACACAATTGGATGAGAAAGGACAACCATTACCTGTGCAATTATGGCCTAGTATGTGGGATAGTAGATTTTCCAATTCTGATTATGTTTACTTTGAGGAGTATTTTGTAAAACTTTTGTACAAATTCTTTAGCCACCCCTGTGATTATTCTTTGTCTGATGAAATTAAGAGATTTCTGAGGCCAAATGACTTCAATGGGCCTCCAACTGTGACACATAACTAGGGAGATTGGTATTGTTTCCTTGACTCTACCATGATTAGAGTATATGGCTTTGACGATACACCTTTTTTGTTACTGTTGATGTGTAAAATTGTGCAGGTTCCAACACCAACATGGGAAGTTTCAAGAATATGGCACTTGCTACTTGAAACAACCTCCAGATTTTAAAGAAGTTGGCTCTTCCTATTTTAATGGTGTTTTGAGTAAAGGGGAAAGGGAAGAAACATGATTATAGATACAATAAGCAAAATCTAGACTATGGCGATGTGCCTAAATGAAATGTATTTCCTTAATTAGCACAGTGAACCAATCTTTAAGATTTAGCTATATTAAAGAGCAAACATTGTATGATCAATATAGATAGATTATGAATGAATAAGATCAAAGGCTAAACTTAGACAATTTATGCAAAGACACAAATAATATCAGCATGGCATAGAACAGAGTTTCTTTGATTAATATTCTAGCAAATACAAGATGCATAGTGACATACACAGATATATCAACCTTCTTATCAGAAATAACAAAATTAAGGCAAATGACACAGTCTGGTCATAGCAAAATCTTTGAATTTTCTATTTAATTCTTGATATCTTCCTAATTAAATTCTCTATATCTATATCTATATCTATCCCTACATATATAGCCATAAACTTGGCTCAAGATCACCTACAACAACCCAAATCTTCAATGGCAAAATAGAACTGAAGCTAATTGGGAGTCTTTGATCGATGAGATCTTCTGAATTTGTAACTATTCTTTCCCGCATGCTCATTGACTGAGGAACAAAATATGTGGCACTCTAACTACATTTCTGTTAAGACACATGGTGACACCTGCAGGCTCTAAAACGTCAAAAATGTAACACATGGCACCGTCCACTTATTGATAACTCCTTTACCTTCAAAATGAAACATACAGAAAAGCACCACTTGTCACCATCCGCTGTATCTTGGAACTGATATTGTTAAGGTAAAATTGGATCAGCAATGAATAAACAATAATAATCAATATCAAGTTACCCAAAACTTCAATGAAATGGTGAACTAAGAAGATTAATCAAATAAAGCAATGAACAACAAAGCAAACCTCCTTAATTCGAAGCTTCCATTGATTTCCTATCACAATCGTTCTTGCATGTATGAAATAGGGCCTTCAAAGAGTGCACTTCTTAGCTATGCTTCAAGAATGTCAATTGGGAATGGCAGTGATAATATCGCAATGAAGAGAAGCTTCACAACATTGCAGTAGTGCGTAGTAGCAAATGTGATCACAAGAAATGAAGGAATTGGTGCTAAAGGCAAGCTGTAATTCCTTCAAAGTAACGATACTTAAAGCTTGGATGATTGAAATGGAAGAACAAGGTTCAATTTATAGACTTGGGAAAAAAGAGATCAGTGGTATAGAAAGAATGAGAAGATAAATGATTGAGAATAGTTGAGGAATGTGCAATGAATAAGAAGAGGACATGTGTCTTGCTTTCTTTTGCATGAGAGGATTTGCTAAGAATAGAAAAATGAGTTAAAGCATTTAAAAAAATATAATAATGAGTTAAGTGATTTAAAACAAGAAGGAGGGATTTGCATGAGAATAAGAAAATATTTTGCTTTATTAAATATTAAGAATATTTAATTGCATGTGTATAAAGCTTGAATTATATTTAGAGATAACTCAATTTAGAAGAAAAAACAACTTAAATAAATATTTGATTTATTTAAATTTAGAGAGGATATTATTGGAAGAAACAATCAAATAATTGGAATTATTTAATTTAGAAGATAAGAAAGCAAATTAAATAAATAAATTCATTAAATTGTTGTGCATGATTTGGAAGAATAAATAAAATATTTGATTGTATTTTATTTTTGGAGATTAAGAGAATTTAAATAAATTTGATTTGATTTATTCAAATTTGGAGGAATGAATTTGATTTAATTAAATAATTGAGAATTATTTAATTGTTTGGAAGAATTTAATTAAATAAAAGGGTTTTATTTAATTTTGACCTTAGAAGAGGTAATTAAATATTTCAATATTTAATTAACTTAGAAGAATGTGAATCATGTCATTTTTAGGCATACACATTTTGCCCCTCTTTAATGCAATGCAGTTTATAGTGTTGTCTTAAAGAATAAATAGTCTAATAGTGATACATGCCCCATTTTTCCCCTGGTACAAGTTTATGACGACAGGATGCCCCCTCAGGAGATTGGACGAGAAGGTAGAAGACGTGAGACGGACAATCTCACGAAGATGAAGGGAAAACTTGGTTAGGATGAAGATAAACGGGTTGATGCGAGAAAGAGTTGAATGATACGCTATGCAAGATAGAATGATAACACACACAAGAAAGTAAGCAAGTATGCACAAATGATACAAGAACAAACAAGGTATTGCCCCTATCGAATGGTAAACCAATGATATACTAATAACGATATACAATAGTATTGTCATGGCGGGGAACTATATATCCCTAGACTAACATGGAAGGCGTGTTGTCATGGCGGGGAATGATAGATCCCTAGAGCAACACAATAGGATAGTGTCTGGTTTTAGGAAATGAAACATGTCGTGTAAGATACGTGTGTTGGTCTAATTTTGACAATGTTACATCTTGTATAAGACAATTGATTGATTAACTGATTGAGTTGGTTTACAACCAGACAAGGATCAAGACCACTGATTGTGATGGATCATTTGACAAGATTGACTTGACTTGATTGATATGGATTAAGGATGGACTTGCATTTGGATCATTGCTCGGGTTGACCGAATTGAGAAGAATGGACCACAACGATAGATAGAATACTGATTGATAGAAGAATGACTCGATAGAAGGAATCACAAGCTTCATTTTGTATTGTTACTCTGCATTTGTTTGGATCTTTTATTACATGGGATATGGATGCATGGATGTATAATGGATGCTTGATGGATGTTTTGCTTTTGACATCTTGACGGTGCAAGTATTTTGAAGTGCTTGTTTCATCATTGGGATTTTTTTTGGTACTTTTTCTGAATGTTGTAATTTAATACAAGCATCTAAGTATAATTGAACCGAGATGACCTGAGTATTGCTTACATGGATTTTGATTTAGCAAGTTAATACAAGCATCGAGGTATAATTGAACAGAGATGACCTGAGTATTTCTTGCATATCAACAAGCAAGGATTGCCCCCGTTCATGTTAGACCTTTGATGTCCTCGATGATCTTTTTCTGATCATGTCCTTAGACAAGGCTTCACATTACTAAAGTTTAATCCACAAACAACAAACAAAGAAAATAATCATGCCCCCATCATAGCATCTCTATCTTTTGGCATCCTCGAGTAGCATAGAAAGGCATGATAGCAAAAATCAAGACTCTTTACTTTAACCATGTTTCCAATCCACAAAACATTTTTGCATTTAGATGTGTTTGTTTCTTGCCATAATTTGGGTAAAATCATTTAGAAGGCCTTAGGAGTTTGTTTGCTTTTCTTTGGATAGGTTAATGTCCTGTGTCAGGATTTCTACTTGAAAAGAGCAAGTTTTGTTTTTGCTTACTTGCATGGTGAGAAGATTCCATAATCTTTATTGGTGAGACGGACCCTAAGGGATTGACCTAGTGCCTCGGGGGCTCATTGCTAAATGGCCTTGCCTACATGACAATGCAGAGGCAATGTAGTTTGGGGTAAACCCTAACGGACCTAAGACCTAGGTGATAGAAAGTGGTGTGAACTCAGATAGATAGAAGAACTAGACACGGGATGGATGGGATAGTGGAGCCTCAGGGGCACATTTGAGAAATGGCCTTGCCTACATGACGACGTAGAGGCATCGTAGTTCATAGACTTCGACCATGGATACTAAGATATGGATTGGCTAAGACACGATATGTAATAGATATGGATCAACCAAGACACGATATGGAACAAATAAGACATGACATGTAACAGATATGGATTGGATGATACTAATGACAAGGAAACACCACGAATAGGTAGATGGATGGGCGATAAAGAATGGAATGTGTAGGTAGAAGAAAATAAGGATATGATCTCCAAGGACTATGTCGCATAAGAATAACATGCCCTATTATAGGTAGAATACTTAGGATTTTTCATGACAAAGCTTCCGACAATAGGAGGATAAGAGGGTCATGAAGGATTTTCTTGGTTTGGGAGGGATAAGGTATGTCAAGAGACATCTAAAACATTTGTCAACATTGTGCCCCCAATCTTTATCAAGATTAAAGAAATAGAGGAATGGAAGATTAGGATGGATGGATCAATAGGATAGAAGGATAGGATAGGAAATGGTATGGAAGGAAACTGATAGGAGAATAGTGATATGCCCATGAGACAAGGTACCCCCAAGTGTAGGTGACGTAGAAGATCAACTTACACATGACGCCTGTTTGCCAGGTTTTCATCATGGTACTTATCCAAGGCGGTTGTTCACCAGATTTTCACCATTGGACGAAGGGATTTTTCTTTAATTTTTTTTTTTGAACGTTTGGATAGGATAGGTAGAATGGACAAGAGGGCCTCAAGTGCCTAGTTCCATGAAAGGTGATAGTCCCACTAGAAAGATGTCGCATGGACTATGTCAAGTGTTCTCATAGATGTTGGTAGGAGATTGCATGAAAGTGAGATGGAGAACGTAGATATTGGATTATGAAGGGTGTGATAGTGGATGATGATGCAGAATACGGAGGACTTATGCAAGGATGGAGGGAAGGCTTATGCAAAAGCATGGACCATAGGAATAGGACGTGGAAGATATGTAGGATAATAGTGGAAGGAAGGGGAGATGGAGGTATATGGAAATGTTTGTGGGATGGAAGGGAATCATGACCAATGGTTGCACATACCATGATAAACATTGAAACTGGTGATGGGAAAGTAGTGTAGGAAGAAACAGATACTTTTTCTTGTAGATGAATGACTTAGGCATGTAGGGAACCACATAGACTAGTATTTTTCTGATTTTTGTTCGTCATGTCAGATGGAAGAATTTGAGACTTTTGGATGGAATGGGAGAAAGTGGATGGTTGAGATTCTTGAGAGGTAGATGCCTCATGTAACTTGAGGGATTTTTTCTTAGTTACCCAAATCATTTTATTTTTAGATAGTACCTATGAAGGTATGGGTTTGGGTGTATACAACTTTTGTGCATCTTTTGGAGTAATCATTTGTTGGATGCAGACCCACACCTTTTTTAGCTTGGCATATAGGTGTGTGGGTGTATGCAGCTCTTGAAAAGGATGTTTCTTTGATTCTTGGTTTTTGTATCCTAGGTCATGAGGACTCTTAGGATTTTTGACTTTATAGGTAGAGGCATCTAGATTTTTTCTATTAAAATCCTTTGGGATGGTGGAAGTGGGGTTGGAGGAAGTTCTTTGTTTAGACAACATGTAAATTTGTTGGCCATGATTAGGATTGTTAGAAGATTCATAGATGGATGGATAAGGTGTTGGGAGAAGTGGTGGTAGAATGCATGGAGGGATGTTAGGAGTTGGAAGTAGTGAAGGTAGATTGGATGGTGGAAGGTGTATGGTCACATGCTTTTGACAATTATAGGACAATGGAGGTGGAATGGTGACATATGTTTTGGGGATATGATAGGGTTTGTGATGGAAAGTGGTGGACTTAGAGGGTATGGAAGAAGTACCAACATCTTGAGATTGTTCACTTTGGGGTGTGTATCCAAGGCCATATGAAGGAGGAGGAACATTGACATGGACAGGCTCCAAAATACCTTGTAAGTGAAGGCCTAAGCCTTTACCTTGATAGTTCATGTGTTGGAGTATGCGGTGGATAGTGAGATTATGTGTAGGTGGAACGCTAGACACAAGTTCCTTATTGGATGAAGAAGGTGGGATAGAGAATAATGGTGGTTGGTGTTCTAAGGAGGAACATTCATGAATGAAGGCGGTAAGACCAAGGATATATGGTGGGGGATTTGTAGCATGGTTGATAATGGATGGTGGAGGAGTATTATTGGTTTGATCTTCTACGCTTGTTTGGAGGCAAGTGTCTCATCAAAGGAAGAGGAAGTTGTTGGATCTTGGATGGTATTAGATGGGGTTATAAGGTTAGGACCATGGAATGCATAAAGTGGGCTAAGAGGATCATCATGGTCTACTTGATCATAGATAGACTCTTGATCGTAGGTGGGATCTTGATCATAGATAGGACTTAGCGTGATGGGATTAAATTCCTCTTGTATATGTTCTTCATCAATGATAATATCCTGATCACAGAAAGGATAGAGGTTATGGAGAGGATGACATTGGATTTCTGGCTCATGTATAGAATCAAGTTGCTCATGGATAGCTTCTTCATCAAAGGTGGTATCTTGATCATGGAAGAGATATAGGTTATGAATGGTTTGAAATTGGACTTCTTGCTCATGTATAGGTATAGGATCATTGAAAAGATAAAGGTTATGTAAGGGTCAGATGGGAGTGCTTTCATCTTGATTTAGACAAGGGGTTGATGTTTCCACATGTTCTAAAGTGTGTTCTTGACATAACTCTTGGGTTGTTTGAATTGAAGTTGAGGTAGAGGACTCTTGGATAGGCTCTTGGTCAACAACATGAAGGTGTGATGGACCTTGACATTGGCGCATAGTGGGAGGTTCTTCAATATGCTCAAGGGGTTGCAGGTGACATGCCGAGGTTAGAGTAATGGACATGCTTGAAGGTTCTTTGGTAAGGTCAAGGACCAAAATTTGGGGGTATGGTTGAATTTCTGCTAGTAGCCCTTGGATCCATCATTGGTAGGTGTATGGATGGAGGAGTG
This sequence comes from Cunninghamia lanceolata, assembly GCA_027924645.1. Lineage (NCBI taxonomy): Eukaryota > Viridiplantae > Streptophyta > Pinopsida > Cupressales > Cupressaceae > Cunninghamia > Cunninghamia lanceolata. Next base: position 2,478,597 of record BSBN01000549.1, on the reverse strand, counting down.
AGGTAATGGTCGAGTGGATTTGGAGTTCTCCATGGTAGGATTAGTATGCTTTGGGCCATGTGTTCTAGGAGATGGTGAAGGAGGACTAGTAGATGGAGTGGTATATGTTTTCCAACTTGAGGTGGTACTTGCCTTGTCAAGAGTATCATGAAGATGAGAAAATGATGTATGCTTTTTGGGTGGGGTGTAGATAGTACTGACACGTTCAGCTTGTAAGATTATTGTTTCTTGTTGTATGACTTGGAGTTCTTGAGTAATTGCTATACGATCTTCAGGTGAGATATCTGTTGAGTTGTTTGTAGCTTTGATCAGATAACGTATTTATTATGATCATAATAAATATGAATATATAAGTAATATTAAATATTACTTATATAGTCATACTTAATATATAAGGTATGTTAAAATAAATATGAATATAGCATGATCGAATGATATATTACCAAAGTATAAACACCGACTACAATTCAAACAGTGATTAGCAATTGCTAAAGCAATGGAAAGGTGACGAAGTCACACCTGTGATAGGTGTGACTCCTTGAGGAGTCACGTCTATCACAGATGTGATTCCTACTGTTACTCTTATATATATATATCAATGTCTTTGCCCTACAATACCATGCACATACATAGAAATTGGAAGTGTATGAGAAGTGGAAATTGCATCTACAAAATAAAAGAAAGTAATAAATTAAGTTTCCAATACAAATATCCAACATTCAGAAGTTATCCAAGTTAGAGATCATAAGTTTGATTTGAATTAACATGGTATCAAAGCTAGGCCTAGGCTAGGAGCCCCAAGCACATGAGAGGTGTGGCTTAAGGGGGGGTGTTGGTGTTGGAAATAAGCCACACCTGGACCGATAATGGATTGGTCCAAGACGGGCCAGTAGCTAAGTGGTAGAGCACTCCAGCAGCAAATGGAAGGTCCTAGGTTCAAGTCCTAGCCAGTCCATATCTCAACATGCTATCAAAGCCAGGTTAAGCAGAATCCGGGCAAAAAATTGAACTTGAGAAATTCAGATTTAATACATCTCATTTCTCAAATGGCAGCAGCAATCCGATTCAAAGACAGATTGGAAGGAGGAAATAACTTCTCATCATGGAAATTTAGAATTATGATGATACTAAAAGAAAATAAAGTTGATTCATTTGTGAGAGAAAACATGAGACTGCATATCATATGTTTAAGTCACTTGAAATCACTTATGAAATTAATAACTCTAGCAGAACCTTAGCCCTAAAGAGAGAAATAAATCATATAAGTATGAACAAAGGAGAATCTATCAATGCATACTTTATGAGAATATCTACACTAAGGGATCAACTATCAACACTTAGGTACCAAATTGAAAACAAGGAACTAACACATATTACCCTAGATGGTCTCCCAAATTCTTGGGAGACATTTGTTCAAGGCATTAGTGCAAGGTCTAAATTTCCAAAATTTGACTGCCTAAGATCAGACTGTCTTCAAGAAGAATCTAGATAGACAAAGAAAGGGTCAAAACAAAAAAATATAGATGAAGATCTTCATGTTCTAAATACAAACTCTCAGAAGAAAGAGAAGAAGAAACACTTCAAGAAGAGGAAAAATCATCATGGGAAAGGTTCATTCAAGAAAGACATTTCTCGCATCCAATGTTTCAGATGCGACCAATATGGACACTATGTAGTTAGATGTCGTGACAGAACCAAGCAACAAGCATCTTATGCCAAAATAAAGGAGCATGAATCTGAGAAATATGTATTCTACTCTGTACTTTCAAACCAAGTAACAAATAAATCCAAAACCTGGGTTATAATTAATGGTTCGTCAAGACACATCACAGGGTTCAGGGAACTACTAGACACCATGGTAGAAGAGATTGACGAAGAAGTAACAATTGGAGATAACTCTGTACATCTAGTCAAGGGTGTTGGCACATGCACCCTCAAATTAAAGACTGGCATCTCCATCCAACTTACTAGAGAATTGTTTGTCCCAAGCATCAACATAAATCTAGTCTCCATATCTGCACTTGAAGATAATAGATATAGGGTGACCTTTATGGATAGCAAAGTATTGGCATGGCCAAAGAATTCTACTATTAAGAAAGCCAAAACCATAGGTCATAGAAAAGGGTACTTGTACGAGTTATGTACCGAACCAAATCTAGCCCTAATTCATGAAATTGTAGACTCTAATGAAATATGGCATAGAAGACTAGGACACCTAAATTTTTGGCCCTATCTTCCATGGAAAGACTAGTTACAGGTTTACCCAAACTCAAACAATGTAATTCAGGGGTATGCAAGGGGTGTGCCTTAGGGAAAAATACAAAGGGGTCCTTTCAAAATAATTCTAGCAAAACAAATAATGTATTAGAACTAGTCCACTCAGATTTATGTGGACACATGTCTGTACCCTCCTAGGTGTGTTTCTATACTATGTAATCTTCGTTGGTGACTTCTCCAGAAAGACATGGATCTATTTTCTTAAATGTAAAGAATCATAGGAAATCCTTAAAAGATTTAAGGAATTCAAATCCATTACTGAAAACTCTTCTAGGAGAAAAATCAAAACCTTAAGAACAAATAATGGGAGTGAATACACTTCAGACATTTTTAAAGACTTTTGTAAAAACACTGGGATTAAGAGGGAGTTCACTGTACCTTATAATCCTCAACAAAATGGAGTTGCAGAAAGAAAAAATAGCACCATTGTAGAAGCTACTAGGGCTATGTTACTTGATCAGAATACAGACACTTCACTTTGGGCAGAAGCATCTAGTACTATTGTCTATATATAGAACAGATGTCCTCACTCTCATATTGATGACAAAACTCCTGAAGAAGCCTTCACTGGCACAAAACTAGACATTAGTCATTTAAGGATATTTGGTTGTCCTATTTACATTCATGTGCCCAAAGAGAAAAGAACTAAGCTAGAACCTTCTGGGAGAAAAGGCATCTTTGTAGGCTATAGTGAGACATCAAAAGCTTATAGAATATATATACCTGGTCAAAGATAGATTGAACTAAGCAGAGATGTGATTTTTTGAAGAAGACATAGCTTTTAAAAGAGCCAGAAATTATATTGAGTCAGAAATTCAAACTTCCAACTCAGGCATAGAAGAGGATCCTACACCTGAGTTTTAGAGGGAGTATCCTGAGGAAGATGTAAACCATGAACAAATCACATCACTAGAAAATCCCAAGAAAAGACCACTCTGGGCCACCAAAATAATGGAAGAAGCTAAAAATTATGCCGCTCCATCAAGAACTTTTAGGGAAAGCACAAGACCTAAGAGATTCTCTAGGTATGTAGCTTTAATGAGTGAATTCATTAAATTGGAGCCTTCTAGTGCTATAGAAGCTCTTAAGCACCAAGTATGGAACGATGCCATGACAGAGGAGTATCAATCCATCCTGAAGAATGATGTGTGGGATATAGTACCTAGACCAAAAGGGAAATCTATTGTTTCTTCAAAATGGCTATTTAAAATCAAACATGTTGTAGATGGCAGTATAGGGAAATACAAAGCAAGATTTGTAGCCAGAGGATTTTCATAAAAGGAAGGAATTGATTATGACGAAACCTTAACTCTAGTTGCTCAATATACATTAGTTAGGGCAGTTCTAGCTATTGCAGCAGCCAAAGGGTGGAAAGTCCATCAAATGGACGTAAAAATTGCTTTCTTAAATGGAACCATTGAAGAAGAGGTTTACTTAGAGTAACTTGAAGGATTTGAGATTCACAATGTAGGATCCCATGTATGTAAATTAAAGAAAGCTCTATATGGACTTAAACCGGCCCCCAGAGCCTAGTATGAAAGAATTGACAGTTACCCCTTGAGATTAGGCTTCTCAAAGAATGATGCAGATCCAAATCTCTACTTCAAACAAAGCAAAGGTGATATGTTAATATTGATATTATATGTTGATGATCAATTGATTACAAGAGAAGATCACCTTATTGATCAATGTAAGAAAGATCTAGCTTCAGAATTTGACATGAAGGAGTTAGGTCTATTACACTACTTCCTTGGATTGGAAGTATGGCAGAAATTAGACTGTATTATTCTAAACCAAGGGAAGTACACAATTGATATATTAAAAAGGTTTGGTATGACAGAATGTAGACCTATGTCTTCCCCCATGGAAACAAATCTTCATAAATTGAAGGAAGCAGCAACAGATTCTCTATTGGTAGATCCCACTCTTTACAGACAGATAATTGGATCCTTGATGTATTTGGTCAATACCAAACCTGATATCTGCTATGTTGTAAATGCCTTAAGTCAGTTTATGTGTGAGCCCAAGGAGATACATCTTGTGGCTATGAAGCATATAATGAGATACCTTCAAGGTACTCTAAATTATGGCTTAAAATATGAAAAGGTTGACTTAGATCTACATAGATTCACATATTTAGATTGGGCTAGAAGTGTAACTGACTGGAAGAGCACCTTCGGATGTTGTTTCAGTTTAGGGTTAGCAATGATATCGTGGATCAACAAAAAACAATCTTCAGTTGCTCAAAGTTCTACAGAAGCTGAATATATTGCAGCTTCTATGGCTGCTAGAGAGGCAGTATGGCTTAGAGAACTGCTTGTGGGATTATTTGGTAAACCTTTGAAACCAACTATCATCCACTGTGACAATCAAAGCTATATTAAGCTATCTGTGAATCCAGTATTCCATGATAGATCTAAACATATTGAGATTCCTCATCACTATGTGCATGATATGGTGGAAAGGAAAGTGATTCAGTTGGAGTATATCAGCACAGAAGATCAAACTACAGATATTCTTACCAAACCACTCCTCAAGGTGAAAGTTGAATACTTCAAGAAAAATCTTGGTATGATTGAAATGTAAGACTCTAATTGATTTGTACTAATATATTAAAGATGTTTAATGTGTAAACTTCTTGTGTCATATGTGTGACTCTATGACATTATGGGCCTACCCATTCTATGTTTATTTCTAAAAAGTGATGATTTTTTGGATAATCTACACTTGTACCTAACATTATAAGGTGACAATCTTATAATATTCATTAGACTAATATCATGTGACTTGATATTTGTATGAATCATGGAGTTTTCATGATTAAGTTATGGTAGACATTATGCGACTTAATGTTAGTGCACATACCATAAATAGGATATATAAGGAGAATGTAATGTTCTCAAGTATAGTATATCCTTTAGTATCACGAGGTAGGTGATGCTACGTATCACAAGATAGGTGATACTATATATCATGAGTTATGTGATACTAAATTACTTTGAGTAATTCATTACAGATCAGATAATTGATATTCACAGAGATTATTGTGATATTGTTATCTTCCCAAGCTAAGAGGGAGTGTTGAGTTGTTTTTAGCTTCAATCAGATAACGTATTTATTATGATCATAATAAATATGAATATATAAGTAATATTAAATATTACTTATATATTCATACTTAATATATAAGGTATGTTAAAATAAATATGAATATAGCATGATCAAATGATATATTACCAAAGTATAAACACCGACTACAATTCAAACGGTGATTAGCAATTGCTAAAGCGATGGAAAGGTGACGAAGTCACACCTGTGATAGGCATGACTCCTTGAGGAGTCACATCTATCATAGATGTGACTCCTACCGTCACTCATATATATATCAATGTCTTTGCCCTGTAATACCATGCACAGACATAGAAATCAAAAGTGTATGAGAAGTGGAAATTGCATCTACAAAATAAAAGAAAGTAATAAATTAAGTCTGCAATACAAATATCCAACATTTAGAAGTTATCCAAGTTAGAGATCATAAGTTCGATTTGAATTAACAATATCAAAGTCTAATTGCTCTTATAGGTATTGGAGTTCTTGAGCAATTGCTTCTAATTGGTTTGTCATTTCAACAGAAACTAACACAAGACTGAAATGGGTACCTAGAAAACCTAAAAATTTTCTCTGAAAAGATGTGGAAATGCTCACTATCATGGATGCGCAAGAACATATGCACAAACAAAACTAGTAAATATGTAGGAAGTCAGCACAGAAGCACCACACTAGTAAAAATCAAATGCACTGTAATAGGTAGTAAAAGCACTGCAAGTCAGAACAGATGCATTGCAGGTCAGCACAAATGCACAGGAACAGAGGACGGATGTGCCACTCTAGCTTTTTCAATGTTTTTTGCAATTTTTTGGAATTTTTGATGTTTTTGGTACTTTGGTTGCAAGAAGGTTTCTCTGATCTGATTTTCTAAATTTATGGCAAGAGAACACAACAAACCAAAAGAATATTTTTATGGTTTTTTTTTTTTTGTGATTTTTTGACTCTTTTTGGACTAAAAGAAAGAACAAGTACAAATCCTAGGCTTCAAATGGTTTACAAGGGTTTTTTGGCCACTAGAACAAAGGTGATTAATAAAGGTAACTATTCAAGTGGTTATACATGCAGCAGCACTACTCTCTATTATGGAGTCTCCCAGCCTGTAAGGGTTGCGCCTTGGAGGGTTTTGGGGGAGGTTGGTTGTCGGTATAACACAACTTCACTCATTGTTTGAAGATTTCACTCCAAACACAATTTATTTACAGTGGCTTGGAAGGGCTTGGTGTCTAGCCTGTTACCACTTAGGGTCATTCCTACTTGGATGAACGGTATCCAAGAGCAGGCCCCTCTAAAGGAAAAGCACATGTGAAAAGGATGTGTTTAGCATTTTGCTCACCCAAGATAGGGGAGAGCATAGGCCTAGTATCATTCCCAAAACATAGAATATAATTATTCTTTTCCCCTAGTTAAAATGAGAAAAACTAGATGAGCTATCTACTTGGGCAAGCATAGAAATTTGTTAACTTGAAGTGATAAAAAGATAGTAATGGTCCAATTTTAACCAAGATAGCAATGATGAGTTCAATTTTTAACCACGTAGCATGAGTTGTTAACTTTGAAATGATGGTTAATCGAGATAGCAATGGTTCAGTTTTACCCACATAGCAATGATGAGTTTAATTTTAACCATGTAGTACAAATTTTTTAACTTAGAAATGATGGTCAATCGAGATAGCAATGGTTTAGTTTTATCCAAATAGCAATGATGAGTTCAATTTTATCCAGATAGCAATGAGTTGTTAACTTTGAAAAGATAGCAATGTTGCAATGCAAGATAGCAATGATTCAATTACCGCTTCCCTAGTTAAAACTATGTGAGATTTGCATGAGCATCCATTTTACTTTCCCTTTAAAAATTGAAACGTGAGCTAACAAGTGCAACTATATGAATCTAAACCAGTGCCTAGCCTACAAAATAGATCGAGAGAGTTCCTGCAAAGAAGTCAGCGTTAGCAAAAATCTTCTAAAAAACCCTAAAATTATTGCCTACAACAGATGCGTTGCTTCATAGACTGAATGCGCAGAAATAGTGAATAGAAGCACAACAATACATATGCTCTATAAATGCGGTTATAAGTGCCAGAAATCAATGTATATGCATTGAAGTAATAGATGTGCTGTCTCAGGTGGTAAAAGCATTGTAATAGTGTTTGTATACGCTGTAGTAATGAAAGCACTGTGACAAGTAACAAATGCACCTAAACAAAGATTATATGCGCTGCGGAAATGTATGTGCTATGACAGGTAATGGATGCATGTTAGGAATTGATGTATGCACTATTTCCTCTTGTGTACGGCTTTCTAAAATACAAAAACTTAGTTTTTGGGTTAGATTTGGGGCTAGGCCACATGGTGGGCACCAAAAATGTTAAGGTAAAATTGGATCAACAATGAATAAACAATAATAATCAATATCAAGTTACCCAAAACTTTAATGAAATGGTGAACTAAGAAGATTAATCAAATAAAGCAATGAACAACAAAGCAAACCTCCTTAATGCGAAGCTTCCATTGATTGCCTATCACAATCATTCTTGCATGTATGAAATAGGGCCCTCAGAGAGTGCACTTCTTTGCTATGCTTCAAGAATGTCAATTGGTAATGGCAGTGATAATATCGCAATGAAGAGAAGCTTCACAATGATGGGAGTAGTACGTAGTAGTGAATGTGACCACAAGCAATGAAGGAATTGGTGCTAAAGGCATGTTGTAATTCCTGCAGAGTAACGATACTTAAAGCTTGGATGATTGAAATGGAAGAACATGGTTCAATTTATAGACTTGGGAAAGAAGAGATCAGCGATATAGAAAGAATGAGAAGATCAATGATTGAGAATAGTTGAGGAACATGCAACGAATAAGAAGAGGATATGTGTCTTGCTTTCTTTTGTATGAGAGGATTTGCTAAGAATAGAAGAATGAGTTAAAGCATTTAAAAAAATATAATAATGAGTTAAGTGATTTAAAACAAGAAGAAGGGATTTGCATGAGAATAAGAAGATATTTTGCTTTATTAAATATTAAGAATATTTAATTGCATGTGTATAAAGCTTGAATTATATTTAGAGATAACTCAATTTAGAAGAAAAAGCAACTTAAATAAATATTTGATTTATTTAAATTTAGAGAGGATATTATTAGAAGAAACAATTAAATAATTAGAATTATTTAATTTAGAAGATAAGAAAGCAAATTAAATATATAAATTTATTTAATTGTTGTGCATGATTTGGAAGAATAAATAAAATATTTGATTGTATTTTATTTTTGGAGATTGAGAGAATTTAAATAAATTTGATTTGATTTATTCAAATTTGGAGGAATAAATTTGATTTAATTAAATAATTAAGAATTATTTAATTGTTTGGAAGAATTTAATTAAATAAAAGGGTTTTATTTAATTTTCAACTTAGAAGAGGTAATAAAATATTTTGATATTTAATTAACTTAGAAGAATGTGAATTGCGTCATTTTTAGGTGTATACAGATACGTGTCTCTCTTCACTAAATGCTTAAAACTTTATCTTTATGCCTAAGCAAATCATCACTATGACATTTGGCACTCTTTGCTTGATTGGAAGACTGAAACATAATTATGGGACCCACTGTATATACCGTTTTACTATCTATACAAAGAAATAAAATTGGGACACATGGCGTCGTCCACTAGAAATAAAACTAGGCACGTGGCACCATCCGACAAAATAATAGCTTGTGAAAAAGACTCTGAGGAAACCCACAGAGATTAACACTTGTTGCACTCTGGTACAACTAAAAATCATAACGTGTCTTTACCCGAGAGCATCGAAATAAAAGAAGTTTCCTTCTCCACTTTCACCACGTGGTGCTCTCCACAACAAGGAATAAAATGTGTCTTAAAACTATGGCCCACCATATACATGCCAATACTAACAAGCCTTAACAAAAGAAAATCCATGCAACATCATCTGCTCAAAGCTCAAAATGACACACGACAACACCCACTAGCAAGCGACATTTAAAGAAACTGGCTTCGGTATCAACACGTGGCAAACTCTGCAGGAAGCATGAAACTTAAGAAAAGGAAGTCTGCTACTGCTACATGACACACTCTACTGCATCAAGTGAAAGGAAAGAAACACGTGGCAACATCTGCTTATTACTGTTGCTCCACAAGGAAATGACACATGGCGCCCACACACGAGAAACACAGCCACAAATATCTGTTGAAATATACTAAGGAAATATAGCTGAAACAAAATGTAGAGTTTTAGCTCTATAGTTCTTAGCGACCACTAGGACTTCTGAGCCTACTTAGAAAGAACTAAAAAAAAGAAACAAAAAGGAACTGCCACAGTCAATGAAAACTTCAATCATAAATTCTGCAATGTAGTCTGGTACACAAACCACTCTGAATCCAACAACCCTTGTCTGCTTTGCAAATCTTGAAAAGAAAAATCTGAGTTGATAATATCTAAACGAGAAAATGATTGTAAAATTTGGACTATAGCTCGTAATTGAAACTCTAGCTGAGCCATTGGCACCAACATAGCGTCGACCTCTCCCACACTTGATGAATCACTTAGACCCTGAAAAATAGTTTGATCATTTTGTTTTGTCAATAGAAAAGCCTTTATCTCATCAATTATCAATACTGTGTTGTCATCAGGGAAAGGTGAAGGCAGACCTAATTGCACCAGATCGTCAATATGTTTATTCGTATTCCTGAATCCTTCCTTGACTATATCCAGGAGCTCTTTACAATTCATTGTAGTAGAGTTGCAACTCAAAACTCCATTCACCTTTTTAGCAGCAACCATTCTATCATTAATACCAGCTGCAGATAGTGTTTCATTAGATGTATCATATAAATTTTGCAATAGAAGTTGAGAATCAGAAACTCTTAATGAAACAATTGACAATGTTGCCTGCACAAAAGATTCCACCTTCTTGCACAATTGCTAGGCATTCAATAAGAAGGTAAGAGATGGCTTGACCTATATAATCTCCTTAGAGATTCTCTTCCACACAGATAGATATAATTCTTTGACCAAATTCAAAACTCCTGCATTCTGTGGTCTATTTGCCAACTCAATTGTTAGTTGTTTAGTCTTCTGTTGCTCAGCCATGTACTATGCTTGAGCTGCACTATTTAGATTCTGCTCCTTCAAGAATGTCTATTGTAATTGTGTTGCCTCTGACAACTTGTCCTGATATTTTTTCTCTACTATGGATTTCTCTTGCCTTAATGTGGCGACAATAGCTTTTTCCTATGCCAACTCAGTCTTTAAGGATGCAACTTGAGCCTGTGTTGTTTGATGAATCTGTATGGAAATAGTTGACTGCAACTCTTTATTCAAATTATCAATTTCATTTACATTGGCCTATATTTCCCAATTCAAAGTATTGCTATTAACCTTTTCCTGTGCCAAATCAGCTTCAACTTTTGGGAGCCTTTTGAATACTTTCAGGTAGTCAGTGGCAACTGCTATAGCAGTTTCATTCATTAACTCCACCCAGTCTTGTTGGCTAAAAAGGGACATGTCCATAGCCACTGCATTCATTGCATAATCTTGTGGCTACATCTGCTCATTTGGTTTGACCACATTGGGAGATAAATGTGTGATAGTCAAAGATTGTTGAATGGAATCAAACAATGACTTCATACGAGCCATAGCAGGGCTTTTATTCTCTTTTTTCCTTTTCTTTTCCATCCGGGCTTCTTTGGCATTTGTTGATGTGTCTTCTTTGGCTTGGAAAGTAGGAGGGGATGCAATATATCCTCCAGCAAATGGGCAACCTTGTGGCATGCCATAAGGAATAGAAGCTGTCTGTTGGCTAGGGTCAAATTGAGGCAATGCCTGCTTGGGCATGGAAGGGGAAAATAATGGAAAAGTTATGGACTGTGAAGACATGGCTGGTGCACTGGCAATTGGGGAAAAGGTTTGTGAAGTCACAGTAGGAGTGGCAGGAGACGTGGAAAATTGGGCACTTTGGGATGCCACTCCTAAATAAGAAGAAATAGAGATAACAGAGAAGAGGGAAGAAGTGCTTACCTGAGCCACAGATGAAATGACTAAAACTTGTTGTTGTTGGGGTAGAGACTCTCCTTCCTTTGTTTCCTCCTCTGGTAAGATTAATCTTCTTATCTTTTGAGGCCTACCTAATGCCTCCTCTAGGTCTTCTTCTTCGACATCAGTTATTGTTTGTTTCAAAGGTGCCGCTCTGAGACCCCCAGATGTCGAAGCTATATGGGTCCTGAGAAATAGTGATGACACAATTTCTTTTTGTTTCTCAAGGGTACTAAGAGATGGAGGCCATGGAGCTCTTGGTTCTACATATGAAGCTTGCCCTATTTCCTTAATTTCTTGGACCTCCTCTATTTCTTCCTCATCTTCTTGTGATTGTCCTGGAATGTTGCTAGTATCAAGGCTTGAGACTGGAGATGGATGCCATTCATCCCAAATTGATTCCCATGTTTCATTAGTTTCTACATTCCCAAATGTCTGAGTAAACTCAAAGGTTTCTTACATATACTTCTAGTAAGCCTCACTCTTCTTTGTACTCTAGTCTTTACTTTTCAATGTCTTCCTCAGGCCTGGGGTCATTTTAATCTTAGGGTCAAATTCCCTCTCTTTCACATAGAAAGTTTCCTAGGACCTAGGCGCCTCATATGGAAGATCACTCAATTCCACATAAAATGTAGGGTCATCTTCCTTTGGGGATCTTCTATCCTCCTAGAAAGGGCGTCCCTCATGAATAACTTTAGCAGAAACTTTGTTGTTGATAATCTAGGAAGCCAAGAAACTATCTGGATCATATCTCCATTTATCTTCCACAATCAAGAAACCATAGGTAGCTAATTTCCTCAACAAGAGTTTCCCATTACCTCTAACTTCAATTGTTACTTTACCCCTTGTCTAAGGGACATCATACATCTTTTTCTTCTTCTTATGTTCCAAATCATTGTCTATAACAGACACTTGATGAGCTACTTCTAGAAATGTGACCTTAGGGGTCAAGACTTTTGGAAATAAAATAAGTTCCCCACTAAAACCATGGACTCTAATTATAGTTGTGTGAGCCCCAAAGAAATAATCACAAGGGATTGGATAATTTGTTAGAAAGCCCCTTAAACTGTATGTCATCCTATTTTCTACAGGCTCAGGGCTTAAATGATTAAAAGTAGGAGCAACAAAACATTCTAAAAATTCATAAGGATCTGAAGTATCAGATAGCACATGGTTCCATGTGGACACTGGTATGGTTCTATTACTAGCAGACTCTAGGTCATACATATTTAGAGACATGTATTTCTTGAAGAGATCAAAATTTTGATACAACATCAAATGGAACAGATATGCAGAATACCTAAAAACACGTTTTGCCTAGAAATTTGTGAGTTGGTCTATCATAGCTGTTGGGATTTGTTCTAAAAAATCCAGTCAATACTCTTGGGACTTATCCATGGTTTTCAATATAAAAATGACTACAAGCTGCCAATCATGTACTGTAGAATCTTCATTATGTCCAAAGATGAAGGCTAGCATAGCAAGGGCTTCTTGGACATCAAAGTTGAATTGAGCATGGCCAGTGGGCAATGCAGGTAACTAGGTATTATCTTCACTCAGAGGCATTTCAACATTTAGAAACTTCACCTTATTATTGACATTTGCCCGTGTGCCCTATAATCTAGCAATATTAGGAAATGTGGTTGTTCTGTCTATTGTGCCTCGTACACACACCCCATTTCAAAATAGGGACCCCCCCTTTCAAATTTTGGTCTAGGATGTCAAGTAGATTTTTCACCTCCTAAGTGGTCAAGTGGCCAAAGTGCATTTTGACCATGATTGAATAATGATGTTTAAAGATCACTTCAGGAATATGCTAAGTTGGATTTTTATATCCCTTTTGATGACCTTGAATAACCCTTTTGCACTAAATTGCTCTCCAACTAACTTTTGTGCTGAATTGCCCTTCAACCAACCTTTGCGCTGATTTGCCTCCTAGCTGACTTTGCATTAAAATCCTTTATCACCAACTTCAGTGCTAGTTTTCCTCACGATAGGCTTTTGCACTAAAATCAATCATCCCTGACTTGCACTTTATCATTCAATCACCAACTAAGTTAGATGAAGCCAAAATTCCTACAAGTCTGAAGGACCATAAAGTCCCTCAAATGGCATAACTTAGAGCCTATGGTCACAATGCTAAAAGATCTCTCACCGACCAGGTCTATCATGTCTAATTTCTCCGCCAAGTCCGAGCAAATGAAAAGCCGCATGAAAACCCTAATCTATCAACTGTATGTCATGCTTTAATGGCAATTTGGCTGGGATAATAAAAGGGATAATGTCCATTGTTTAAACTATTTTTTGCATTTGATAAATATTTCAGAGCCCCTTTACGATCGTTGCAGCCTGTTGGGCATTTTTCACTGCCGTTGCCTGAGTTTGATCCCTTGACCATCCCTGCCTGTGCAATCTGGACATATCTTCTACAACTAACCAGGGAGGGTTTCCAAACCTCCTCTTTGAGAATTCACCATATGTGGTTAGGGTTTGATCTCAAAGAACATTTTCTTTCCAAGCAATGCCTTTAGGGTTTCAGCTATGGTTTTGTGCACGAATTGTTTGTCTTTCTTTGAAACCTAGTTAGGATTTCCCTTTGAAAGCATATATAGATTGTCATGAGAAAAAAAGAATAATAACTTAAATAGATCTAGCTGAAGTTAAACTAGAAAGACATTTGATCTTAGCACTAAACTAGAGTCTGACTGACCTATAAACTTCCCAACTCGCCTAAGTCAGTTGGTGGTCGTTAAAATCTGTACCGCACTTTGAAATCCTTTCAGTGCTGAAATCATTAACTTCTGACCTACATGCCTTTGTCACATTAACTAGTTAGATCAGCAAGACCTTAAAATCTCACAAACTTTGAAAGGTCATTTTAGTGCTAAAAACCTCTCGTGCCGACTTTGCACTAAATGACCCTGTCTCTGACTTAATCAGACACCTCGAATATCTCTGCAAGATGGTGACATCCAAAGTCCCACTGGAAATAAGAAAATGGCTCTATGCTAAAACTAATCCCATCTAACCTTGTGCTAAAACACTCCTTCACCAATTTAGTCGGTTGACCTCAAAACTCACGCAAGTCAGACAAAGCCCAAACTCGTGCAGGAGTAGTAAAAGAGATCTCAAGAGGCTTGCGCTAAAACCCGATTGACTAACTAAACAACTAATGAAAGGTCGGCGACCTTCAAAATCCACGCAAGTTGGTAACATCTAAAATCTATGCAAAAGCAAGAAGAGAATGAATAGTAATAAAACAATGAGTCAGACAAGCCCATTTTTCCTGTTGAGGTCAGTAGAGCTCAATTTTAGCGCTTTTCTACCTACAAGTCAGTTGACCCTAAAACTAGCGTAAATGCTACAAAATGACTGTGTTTTAAGAATTTTCAAAGGGAAAATGTCAAGAATGATGAAATTAATGTTGTGATACATAAATAATGATGATTTTCATGCTTTCAATTAGATGTCTTGCAACATTAAATTTTTTTTGCATGCATTAATGGTGAATTGCTAAGAAGTAGGTATAATGGTAATAACTATTAGATTTGTGACTCTTCAAAAGGGGCATATCAATAGTATTAGCAGATTCATTAAAGTTTATCTCAGACTTGGGAGTGTGAAAAAATTCTCAAGGTGTCAAACTTATAAGGTCTGGTCCTACAGATTAAATGACTGCCTGAGCCCAAGCCATGAAGTACGAATTCAAGGGAATCCCTCCAGAGACCAAGATTCACTCCGGATGGAGTGATGTAGGAGACACAAATCTGGGTCACATAGACCTAGATGACTTCAGATTGAGAATCTTCGGTCCAAACCCAACTCCTAGGGCCAAAACACTCAGAGACAGTGGTATATCACAAGTTACTGCCT
The DNA here is from genome assembly GCA_027924645.1 of Cunninghamia lanceolata. NCBI lineage: Eukaryota > Viridiplantae > Streptophyta > Pinopsida > Cupressales > Cupressaceae > Cunninghamia > Cunninghamia lanceolata. The sequence goes on along the minus strand of BSBN01000549.1, from coordinate 2,463,292 downwards.
TCCCCACCTCAGTACAATGTGCAGAATTGATGGTGACCTATGCAGATAGGTATGATGTCATGACAAGGACAATTCAGACTATTAATGGGGATATCTTGGCTGATTTAAGTCCACCCTCTCTAGCTGAGACCTTTGATATTCCATGGTACAAAGTCATGACTATGCCAAACAAACAAGGATCAAAGGGGACTTACAACAAAGATGTGGAAGGGTGCAAGAAACACATGAATGACAATTGGGCCAAGAACAAAAGGTCTGCCCTCAGTAAATTTCCCCAAGTGCTATATATAGGAGTGATTTCCATGATGAAATCAAAGATTTGATAACTTTTTTGAGTAGAATATATGGATTACCACAGCCTTCACTTTTGAGGGATGGATGTTTGTTATCATAATTGAGATATTGAAAGGGACTAAGTTCCATTAGGCCCAAATCCTTAGTGACAACATTCATGAGGCCTTCAGTAACTTCAAAGAGAAGAGGTACTTTAGATGGACATCTTATGTCGTCTATGCATTAGCAAGGAGAAATCACTATGTTGGGTTGTCTAAGATTGGAGTAGTTGGAAATGATGACCAAACTTGGATAAAAGTTTATGAATGTTACCCATAGCTGACCTCATCCCAATCTTTGATACATTTTAAAAGGGTAAATGATGCTTTCACAATGTATATAGCCAGACTGTTGCAAGGTAATACAACCTTGAGGATTTCCACTAAAGCAATGAATGAAATAACTAAATATGGTAGTTGGTATATCCAATTTGAGAAATTCACGTATCTAAGAGTACAAGGCTTCACTAGGATGGCTTACAGACTTCCCAAATATCCTGATGACAAGACAGTGCTTCTAGAGTTGTCTAGATAGTTGATACCTTGTGCTGAGAAACTTAAACACTTGTACAGAACCAATGTTCAGTTTCCTCTCAGGTTTGGCAAGGGGAACTATGCATGCCCTTCTCTAGCATCGGCCGAACATTCTAACAAAGAGCTCTAACTCCTCAATTTACACTACTACAATGCAAGGGATCATTTCGATCCAAATAAGGTAATGGAAAGGTTTGTAAGTAAGAATTTGTTTCACAAGATACATATTGAAGAATTTTGGGCCAACTGCCCAGATGATTATGAAATTATGAAGAAGGTACACTCAAGGCTACCTTTAGCCTTCATCAAGAAGTTCCATATTATGGCAGTGCTAGATAAGTTAGAAGATGATGAAAATGTTATGGTCAGAGGACCTTGGGAGACTCCATACCATCAACCTATTCCATTATTGAATTGGGCAAATGTAGAAGAAAGGTCCTTGGATATCATCATGAGAGAACCCATGAGATTGAACAAATCCTAGGTAAGGGGTCAAGTGGCTGCTTTAGAAGGACAAGGAGTACAACTCACTTATACTACATTGGAATCAGATAAAGACTCTAGAGGTGAGGAGGATGAACCAATAAATGTTACAGATGAGGCAGAGCCGGTTGAGGAATAGAAATCAGACAATGAAGAACATACTTCTCTGGCAAGAAAAGAAAAGAAAATTAAGAAGCCATCTGCAGGGCCTCCTCTAAAGAAAGATTAACCTCCCTCAACCAGGACAAGGGCCTCCAAGAAAAGAGATATGCCAAGTGGTCTTGAAGAAGGTTTTAAGGCCAAGAAAGCAAGGGTAAAAGAGGTCACCAAGGAAGATGCTACAACACAAGAGGACACTAATCTTCCAACTTCCTTGTCTCCTGCTAGTCAAAGTATAAGCATGGCTACCACAACCCCTGCAACTTCTACTGCCACTTCTTCCACTAATGCTACATCCTGTGCTACCACCTCTCTTACCTCTACCATTTCAACTTCTTCCTGCTCATTAGCAATTTCATCCAATGCCCCTAGAAGCCCTACCTCCTCCACTATTGCCACTTCATGTCCTTCCTACACTTCTTCTAGTTCTTCCATTCAATTATCCACCCCCGCAACATTAACTCCTATTTCTACCATCCTTTCACCCCCTCTTCCTCTACCTTCACTACCTTTTCCTTCACCTCTTGTCATCTCTTCTTCCTTGTCGACAGTATTATCTAATTTAACGCAGATTAGCATGCCTTCACTATCCATATCCTCTACAATTCCTATTTCACAAATACCTGTAGATTCTTTGGTCATACCCCTACTACCTGAAATTGAGAAAGTATGTGTAGAGTTGGGTTTGCAAGAGCCTGAAACAACATTATTACTAGGGGAGGAGAAAGATGTATTGATAGAAGTGAGTAATGAAGACTCCAATGAACCGTCTGACCAATGTTGAAGTCATTGATGTATCTGATAGTCCTTCAGAGAAAGGTCAAATGGAGCAAGTTTTCAAGTCAGCCCAAGAAAGTATAGTGATAAACATGGGAAACTTGGCCCAAGAAGGAGAGAAAGAAGAGGAGAAGAGTACAGATAGAGATGGAGAACCAAAGTAAGAACAAGAGCTACTTGAAGAGTTGGTTGCAGCCAATAATGAAAAAGCACTTGAATTAAATAAATCTTCAGCACCCGAATGGTTGCAAAGTAGAATGGCATATCCTGAGCCACATGTGGAGATAATGCAACTAGATTTGAGCACAATTTTGTCACAAGCTCAGAAGCCTAAGAAACAAAAGAAGGCAAAGATACAATCTCAGATTTATAAAGATGAACTAGGATCAAGAATTGCAGAAATAGCAATTGACAAGGTGTCGTTATACCTCATCATTTAATCATATTTCAGATGTCAAAATCTAGGGGTTGTGTCCTCAGCTATCTGCAATTAGGGATTCTATAGTTACCAATTTTCCTAGCTAATCTTAATAACTTCTACTAATTTGAAGAGTTTGATCTATCTACTTATTGAATGAATTTAAGGAATGCTGAAAACATAATTAAATAGGAAGTTACTTAAAGCAATCTAAAAAAATAGCAACATGCATCTATCTATCAAAATTTGTAAATACTTTTCACAACAAAATTTGAAATAACAAAACAGTGGTACTAGTCTTCTGCCTTGGTGGTAAGAGTGGGCCCTTGCTCCACACCCTTGTGGCTGAAGGCTACAGTAGGGAATCAGTGCAAAATAATAAGATCACAACTAAATTCGGTCTAATTCCATTCACTTTGCATTCATGAAAAATATTGATATCAAACAAACTGAGATTACTGAGAATCAGAATAATCCAATCATTGTATATATTTTCTATTGTTTCTATAAGTATATATAAAATGAGTGATGACATATCACTTATCTTATCTACCAGTTCTTCTATGAGATGACATCCATCTCTTTATTATACTAGTTGTCTAACTATGGAAAAATAACCATGCAATAAAAGTAGATTGAGTGGAACAAAAGTCCACTCTGAATTCTAAGTTTGAGTCTTAATACATTTGGGCAGTGAGACCCTAAAAATATGGATATTGAATTAGTTTTATCAGTAACTCATGAAAAAAACTTTAAAAAGATAAAAACTCCAGTAGTTAACTAAAGATGACCCTTCACTACTCTGGTGATGATTTGAGTGAAATGAGGGGTATCATGATCACTGCTGAAAATGCCTGATCGGCAACTTATGCTGGAAATATACCCTGCTCTTAGGAGGCACCAGAGATGTATGTCCCTGTCTATAGCTCTAGAGATATGTCTATATCTTTGGAGATACCATTGTGGCCTTCTTGTTTAGCTCTGGAGATGCTCCAGACTCTCGTCTAGCTCTGAAGAGGCTTTTCTCTTTACTTCAAAACTTCTAGTGTCGTGGTATTCTAGTATTGTCTCTAGAGATCATTGAAGACTACCTCTAGAGATACACAAAATTGTCATTCCAAGCATCTACACCTATTGATTCAAAAAAAGAGAAGTTTTTTTGTATTTTTCCATCAATTCCATGCACATTAGTCCTTTAATAAAAAATTATCATCTTAAGTAATTTATCTTCAATTAATCATTATCTAGAACAATCTTGCTAGCCTATTGAGCTGCAGACATTAAGAAAGATGGGATCAGGAAGGAGAAAAAGAGAGGTAAAAGGATGTATTTCATGGGTGCTACTTGGCACTCATCATCCCCCCATACCTAAGGTTTGGCAGGTCCTCTTGCTTCTCACAATCTAGATTTATTCTGGTGAAGTAGCCTATCAGTCAAGCTATAATCTTGTGCATAGGTAGACCAAGTGGTGTGGTTGGTATTACCATTGCCTTTGTATTGATCAACCTACTTCAACCAGTCCTACAATTTCTCATCTTCCATCTACTCAGCCTAGACAGGGAGTGGTTTAATTATGAGAGGGGGCCTGAACTATCCACCTATCCATTTCTGCTTATGCTTATCCATCATTTTGGCTATTAACTTTTCTTTTCTCATAAATAATCTTAAGTTTGCAGGGGTGACCACCTCTCTCATTTTTTGCTCTGAGGTCAAAACATTCCATCTTTTCTTTGCTATGTCAAGTACTGGATTTGCTGAACTATTCATGAAAAGACCAAAATCGATGGAATACTCTTGCAAACGTTTTAGGTATAATGGCAAAATTTTGTTCTGACTCTGAGGGTGATAGATATAGGACCTAAATTGGGTCTCAAAAGCATTGGGATTGGGACATTCCTTCCTGACGAAGAGATGTATTTTTGTATCTTTCTTGAGATGATCTTCCATTCGTTCATTCCATATCTAATGATTCCTCATTAGGGACATAAATACCTTAAGCTGGCATTCCCCCACAAAATAATTAAGAATGAAAGTTATATCATTAACATAGAAAGCATGCAAATATAATTCACATAGGAAATTATTGTCTTCATCATTACTCCTTGTATATGCTATCATGAATCTTTCTGATGTCTGTGCATTCTCAATCAGGTTACACAGGACTAAAGAGAATTTCCTCTACAGGACTCTTTCATGTAAGAACATAGTATAGCTGGCACTTGGAGGCCTACAAGATAGAATTTTAGAAGAAAGGGAGGCCATCTCAATGATTTTTTCTTCCAGAGTTTCTATTCTTTTTGTCTTGGCAGTGATTGCCCTTTGTAATTGCAGCATAGGCTTGGAAGCCTCATATTCTCTACATTTCTTCTCCCAATGGAATAGGGCCTTAGGAATGTCAATGGGGATTGGACCCACATATGGATCTATTTGTATCTCCTACTCACTGGTTGCCCTTGGGCCAGCCAACTCTTGAATATATTCCTCCTGATCATCTAGTTTGTTGTTGGCCCAAGTCAACTGTCTATCTTGGCTATGTATTTTCTCAATTAATGCTACCATTATTATGAGGCCATTGTCTCTAGCCATGGTGAGCTTAGAAATACTTTGTGTTGCCTCTATCTCCTTTTCTTCCAACAATTTTTTGGGCCTCCAATTTTGCTTCCTTCTATTGGATGATCTATTTTTTGCTCTAGAGCTCTGTTTGTAGATTTTCAATGACTTGTTTTTGCTCCATTTCTACCTCCATTCTGACCTTCTTGAGGTCAGTAATAATCTGATTCTTCCCCCAGAGTAGTCTCTTTAGGTTGTCAATTTCTTCTAACATTTGTTGTTCTTTTGAAATCTCAACATCCTCTTGATCAGAGGGGTGAGGGAAAGTTTCAACTTTTGCTTCTATTTGCTGAACATCAGGATTTTCCATGGCCATCTATCCTACATTGTCAACCACACCCATTTGCCCTATTTCATCTTTTCCTGCAAACTCCCTATCCTGAGGGTCCTCTTGGGGTTCCTCTGCTTCTACTGGCACCGATGAAGGCCCAACCTTCTCATATGTTTTAAAACCTAGGAGTACCTCAGCTAGGAGAGTAGTATCTTTCTCAGCCTACGAGAGCTATCTTTTCCTTTTGCTTCTCTATAGCATAGGTGAGGCAAATGCCTCTGGAGTAGGTCTCTCAACCTCAGAATATGAGGAAATAGTAAGAATTTGTCTATGTTCTGTCTCCAGAGCATGTGATGGTTCCGAAATTAGACTTGACCCCAGATGGACAGATGACATTGGGGAAACTTCTCTTTGTCTTCTCTTCCTGACTAAAGGGATCTCATCTGAATCATGAGATGTTTCTTCAACCCAAGTTTTCTCTATTTTCTATCCTGACCTCTCCCCTATTAATTCCTTAGGGAAAGAATCCTTAGTTAGAGTAATCTTTCTCCTAACTGATCGAGTTATGTATGGGGTTTGTTCAGGAGTAGACTCTCTAATTTATTTGCCTTTCTTCTTTTTATCGGGAACATGGGCTACAGATAAAGTTGCCTCCTGTGAGGACTTCTTTCCTCTTTGAACAGCTATGGAGGAGGTTGAAGGCTCTGTTTCTTCTTCTTGGTGGGTAGAGGAACCCTCACCTTCTGTTTGTGCCCTCTCTAGTTCTCTGTCCTAGGAATTTTGTTCAAGAATTTTTTTCCATAATTCTTCCCCATTGGCTTGAGACAGGAAGTGGTGTTTAACTACTAGAAAAATGAGGCCATGATGTTTCATAGGACCCTTGTTTTGCTAATATTTTTCTATAGTTTCCCTAATGGCAGAATACAGGAAATTAGGAATGTTTATGCTAAATTAAGGGTGTCCATTCCCATGCCTTAGAAAAATTAGCATTTTCATTATTGGTCCCAAAACTATAGAAAATTGACCATCGCAAGTGAAATATTTCATCATCTAGTTAGCTACAGATTGCCAAGGGTTTGGAAGTGTGGACCTATGAATTCCTTTTACTTCATTTTTATTTGAATGTAGTTGTATTGTAGGTTCACCTTCAATAGATAAATTCTTAATCAAATCAGTATATAAGGTTTTCAAATGATAAAACCTCTCACCTTGTTCAAGCAACCTAGAAATATGATTGATAGTGGCTATGGAGAGATTGATTCAAACTCCTCTGGTAGCTGTCTGATTGTCCCTTAGATTTCTTAGGAATTCATCCACGATATCTTCTTGAAACCCTTCAATTTTTTCTAGAAATTCCAACCATCCTACAGTTCTCAGAGTGTTTGTTGCAGCTTCATCTTACAAAAGACCCGCAACACTCTCTAGTTTAGACTTCTTCTTTACCCCCATTGCTAAATTGGTTCCACCTTCTGTCCTTAATTCCTCACTCTTCTATCTACAGTTTGTCCCTTCTTCTTAACTCCGTAGACTCCAGAGGACTGTTCAATTTACTCTATTCTTCAAGGTATTTCAGAACTTTGAATGAGGATTATTATGTCTCTCAGCTTAGGCTTATGGAAGATTTGTAGATTAGTTAGAGAACCTAGGCGGTCATAAATGCAATAGAGTGATAGGATATTCCAAAGGCAAGGTGATTGTACAGCAAAGATGGTAGCAAGCATGAATTTAGAAATGAAAATGATGGCAGGAGGACGTGTCATAATGACAACACCCAGGAACAGAAAGGCAAGACAGTTGCTATTTAATGCTTAATTTAAGATAGAATTACCTAAACCACTTTTAATGATGAAAAGCAATGTACTCAGCAAACATATTACGGCATTTTATGAGACTGCATGTGATGTGGCACATGAGCAACTTTTGGTGGCTTGAGATGATGCCAACTACTTCATTGGTATGCAACCTGCAATCATTTCTACTAAGTGGTTCAAGAATCCATGTTCCTTGGGTGATGTCAGTGCCATCTTTGTAAATACCCCTACAAATGAAATGCGTGCTGATTTTATTTTATTCCAATCATAAAGTAGAGGATGAGTCATGATGACCTCATCATATGATGTTTCCACTTTGTTGCCTGGAGAGGTGGGTCCCCTCCCCAATTGTTGTAAATGACTCTTTATTGATGGAGCACCAGAGGTGCTCCTAGTTTGTGAAGCGTCGGAGGTGCTCCTAGTTTGTGAAGTGCCGAAGGTGCATTTGACTAACTCCCGGCACCTGATCACCTCTGTAGCTTGATTGTTTTCAACTATCTTGAAGAAGGGAACCACCATTTGTTGGTTTTCATCTCCCTTAGTCAAGAAAGACAGCCATTTACTAGTTTTCCATCTTTCTCTTTTTTTTAAAAGGATGTCATTTACTGGTTTTCAACCTTCCTTTTTTTTAAAATCTAACACTATGACAGAGGAGGTATCCCCTGTATCAAAACACAAATCTTTAAGAAACTCTTCTTTAGTAGATGGTCTTTTATAGAGTCTAATTTGGTGACCATTTACTAAGAATGTGTCTGTGCTTCCATCAATAGGTTCCAATAATACCGTTCCATTTTTAAAAACTTCCTTTATTTGATAAGGACCCATCCAATGAGTTTGTAATTTCCCTTTGAACTCTTTGAATTTAGAATCATAAAGAAGAACCCAATCACCTTGCTGAAATCTCCTTTTGATGTGTTGGTCATACCATTGCTTCCTTTAATACTAAACTAGTTCTGTTTGCTGAATGGCCTCTGTCCAAATTTTGTCCAACTCATTGACCTAAAGAATTCTATTTTGTTGAGTTATAGACAATGGTAGACCGATATCCAACACAATTTTAAGTGTGTAGAGTTCAAATTCTATAGTAAAAATAGTCTTTTTCTCATAAACCAATTCGTATGGTGAGAACTTTGTTGTGGAATTCCAAGTGGTATTGTAAGCCCAAACTACTTCAATTAATTTGTTAGCCCAATCTTTTCTATTCATTGATACTGTCCTTGTCAGAATATTTTCAAGTTCCCTATTAGTTACTTCTACCTGCCCATTAGCTTGAGGATGGTAAGGTGAAGATTTTCTATGCTTGACTTGATATAAATATGTGAATGCTCTGATTACCTGTGAAGTAAACTGAGGTCCTTTATCTAAAACTATTGATCTTGGGGCTCCAAACCTTAAGAAAATCTTATTATAAAGGAAATCAACAACTTTTTCTTCTTGTACAAATTGTAATGCTTGAACCTCAGACCATTTACTAACATATTCTATGCATACTAGAATGTACTCCTTTCCTGATGATAGTGGAGAAATTGGTCCCACAAAGTCTAAACCCCACTACTCAAATGGTTCCATCATGACTTTAGGATGTAGTAACATCTCCTGGGTAAGGGTTGGTTGTCCTATCCTTTGGCACTGGTCACAATGCTGCACATACTTCTTTGTATCTTTATGAAGAGAGGGCCAGTAGTAACCAGCTTCGAGATCTTGTGGACTGTTCGGTGGGAGGAGTAATGGCCACCAGATGGTTCATCATGACATGCTCTCAACACATCAAAAATCTCATCATCTTTTAAACACCCGCGTAGAATGAAATCAGAACCACATTTAAATAGTAAACCATTCAACCATTTGTAAGATAAACTTTCTTTAACTAAACAATTTTTTTGTTTTGAGGTAAAATGGGATGGATACAAGCAAGTAGCTAAAAGATTAGTTATGTCAGCAAACCAAGGTACAGTAGAGGAGATGCAAAAAGATGTTCATCTGGGAACTTCTCCTCCATTGGCTGGTTTTCTCCTCCTGTATACAATCTTGACAAAAAGTCAACAACCAAATTAAACTTACCTAGATTATCAACTATGGTAATATCAAATTCCTGCAATAGCAATAACTGCCTGATGATCCTTGCACCAACTACTAGCTTATTCATTAGGTACTTGATGGCTGCATGATTAGTGTGTACAAATATTTTATATCTAGTGATGTAATGCCTGAATTTATTTATAGCATAGATGACTGCCAGGAATTTTTTTTTAGTTGTGGTGTAATTTCTTTTTATAGAGGTAAGGTTTTTGTTGATGTAATAAATAACATGCATACTTTCTCCTTCCTCCTTTTGTCCTAAAACTGCCCCAATGGACTCATTTGAAACATCAGTCTGTATGTGAAATGGTAAAGTCTAATTAGGTCCTCTCAAAATTTGTGTGACAGTAAGCTTCTCTTTCAAGGTTTCAAATGCTGATATACAGTCTTCTGTCCATAGAAATTCTGTGTCTTTGTTAAGCAAGGTAAATAGGGGGGTAGCTATTCTGATGAATATTTCTATGAATCTTCTATAGTAGCCTGCATGACCCATAAAACTTCTAACATCTATTTGATTTTTGGGTGAAGGTAACTGTGTGATCACTTCTATCTTGTTTTGATCCACTTTGATCCCCTTTGCTGAAATGTGGTGTCCCAAAACAATTCCATCCTCCACTATCATGAAGCACTTTTCACGGCTAAGGGATAATTGATTTTTCTCACAACATTTCAGTACTTTCTCAAGGTTTGTGAGAGATTCTTCAAAATTATCCCCATACATAGTAAAGTCATCCATATAGACCTCCATGCATTCATTAGCTAGTTCAGCGAAAATAGCTAAAACAAGTCTCTGAAATGTAGTTGGTGCATTACATAGTCCAAAGGGAAGAACTTTGTAAGTAAAAGTTCCCCAAGAGCAAGTGAAGGTGGTTTTGTCTTGGTCTTCAGGTGCTACTTGAATTTGGTTATACCCACTGAATCCATCTAGAAAAGAAAAATACTTCCTCCCAGTGAGGTTGTCCAGTACTTGGTCAATGAATGGTAAGGGAAAGTAGTCATTTTTTGTAGCTTTGTTGAGCTCCCTATAGTCAATAGACACCCTCCATTTCCCATTCTTTGTAGGCACTATGACAAGGGCTGAGACCCATTGACTGTCTAAGATTGGATATATAAACCCTGCTTGTAGTAATTTTTCTATTTTAGGTTTAACAATGTCTTTTAAAGCAGGATTCAATCTTCTCTAGGGTTGTCTAACATGTTTAATATCCTTAGTGTATATATGATGGGTACAAATCTCAGGAGGTATTCCCTTCATATCTTGGTATTCCCAAGCAAAAGTTGTTGAATGGGAAATTAGAAGTTGGATAAGTTTTCCTTCCTAATTTGTTGTTAACTGAGTATTGATAGTGTCTTTCCTGGTAAAATCATGATCTATTTTGTGATTTGATCAATAGATGTCATTAATCCATACATTGGAGTCATGGTATTGAGAGGACCAGAATGTGGAAGCAACATGTGGAAAGTGGCTAAGTCTCTATAAAAGGTTTCCCCACAGGGAATGATGTTGGCAAGGGTACAATGAGAAGTAAGAAGTTATCTCCTAGAATCTTGGGAGAGCTCCATCACATCCTTATTGATTAGGATGTGAGTAATGTCTTCTATTGTATCATCGTAGATTTCTTCTTCTAACTCTCCCATATGTTCCCGGATGGTTACCATAACTACTGAGGCATTGTTGTCATTGTTCTCTAGTTCATCCACCCATACTCTTCCTATATAATGTATTGATGGTTTAGCTAGAGGATACAATGATATTTTCTTTAAATCTACCCCATTAGAAATGACCATATCCCTAATTTGACAATCAATAGATGCTACTACTATAGCCAGCCATAGTCTTCCTAAAATTAGTGGGTAAGCATTTCTCTGGTTTCTTGGTTATAATATCATGAAGTCTACTAGAAATTCCCATGATTATATTACAACTGATACAACTGATACATCAGTTATTACTCCTTTTGGGATAGCTATGGACTGGTCAGCAAGTTGAAGGATTGTAGTTATGGATTTGATACCTGATAGAGCTAATTTATCCATTGTGTGAACTGTCATCACATTAATTATTGTTCCCAAATCAACTAAAACATTTGAAATTTCTACCCCTGAGATGAAAATAGTTATGATAGGATTTCCAGGGTCTCCATATTTTGGGAGGAGCATTTCTCCCATCAACAGATCTACTATTTTTCCTTCCACTTGTATTGTGGAAGGAAAGTTTTTCGTCCTACCCTGTGTTTTGATACAATACTATTTAATGAACTAATTTAGTTCTGGTACATCTCTAATTCCTTGGAGAAGAGGAATTTTGATGTTTAGTTGCTTGATTTCTTGTAAAAGTTATGATTCCAAGTTGGTTTGGACTTGTTTTTGTAAGAACTTTTTCTAGGGAACATACTGTTTAAGCCATTCTAGGTATGGTGCTAGTTTTTCCATCTCTAGAGCATCTCTAGAGCTCTTGTTAGAATTATGTTTAGGAATGTTCTCTGGAGTCAATCTTTTAGGAGTAATTCTGCAGTTATCCAAGAATGATTCTTTTAGCACTTTTTCATTAGTAATCTCCTCCGGGAGTTGAGTGGATGACTTTTTAGGTTCCTCATCATTGGTTACTTCAACTATAGCTAGAGAAGATGGTCTTGGGAATGCTTTCCTGGAATGCAGCTGGAGATTATTTGAATATATAGCATTAATACTAGCTAGATTTTCTTGCTCTGTCATGTAAATAGCTACTCCCTATTTATTTCGTGGGTTTGGTATAGGCTGAGCTAGTAAAGGTGGTTGGTTAACTGGTTCATTTTGTGATTGACCTTTTGTATTAGAGGGTCTAGTTAGTAAAGCTAGTTGTTGAGGTTGGAAACATCTAGGTTGTCCCTGGTATTGTTGATTATATCCCTATTGAGAACCCCATTGAGGTTGCATGTTTTGTGATCCAAACTGTGGTGGCCACTGTTGATTTCCCCAGGGCTGACTTTGCCAATTTTGGTTTTTCCAATGATGATTTTGCCAATCCTATTATCCCCAAGGAGGATTATTCTAAGGCCCATCCCAAGTTGGATTCCATTGATTATTTCCCCAATTAGAAGGACCCATGTAAGAAGGCTAGTTTGGATATTGATTATAAGGGAAATTTCTAGCTTGTTTTTGTCCCACATAGTTCAATTCTTCTTCCATTATGGCATTCTTCTTACTTAATCTTTTCAAGGCTGGAAGTTGACTACATTTATTAGTAGGATATTCCCTATCACAGATCTGACAAATCTCTGATTTGTCCAAAGGGCATTCTCTCAACAGATGCTTATTTCTACACCTAGGACAATAGATGGAGAGTGGTTCAGTTGTTCTAGTTTTTGGTTGAATCCCATCCAATGTGGTATTTAATTGGACCAAAATGTTTATTTTTATATTTACAATCTCTTCCATTAACTATCCTATTTCATTCTTCCCTTTAAAAGTTTTGGATGATCTCACTCCATCTTGGGTTCTAGAATAGTTCCTGCAAAGTTCTTCTATAGCAGGTATATCCATTTTGTTGATATTTGCTTTTCCCATTAGATCCAATGCCTATTTTGATTTTTTATCCAATCCTTTTACAAATAGGGTTCTAGACAAGGAGTGATCTACTGGGTTACCATACCTTCTCAAGGCAAAATTAAACTTGTCCACATAGTCCTCTAAGGTCTCTTCCTCTCCTTGCCTAATTTTAAACAATTATTTATTTTTATTACTGGATCTATAGTAATCTTGGTACTTTCCCAAAAAATCTGTTTCCATATGATCCCAAGAATGGATAGAATTCTAGAGTAAACCCATAAACCATCTCATCACAGAATCTTTCAGGGTTGAAGGGAACAATTTAAGTTTTTGGTTATCTGATCCATCATCATAAGTTTGGTAGACTACTTTGAATTCAAACAAAAACTGATCTGGATCCTCAGAAGAAAGTCCTCTAAAATTTGGCAAGTGTGCTCATGAGATATTCTTCATAGGAGTATTGTCTCCAGTAGCCAAAACAATAGGATATGAGAAGGTTCTTGGAGCTTGATTTTCCTCTTCTTCATGATTATCATTGTCCATGTTTACTACTGGTTCTTCTCCTTGAGGTTCTAGGAAATTAGGTTCTCTCAAAGGATTTGCCTGAAACTTTTGTTGTAATTCCTGGATATAATCAGCGAGTGGAAGATTTGGAGGATCTAAGGGATTATTGATTTGAGGTGTAGCTTCCAAAGTAGGTTCTAGGTTTCTCTCTTCAACAAGATCTTGTGCCACCCCACTGCTTTCCCCTATGGCTTGTTGATGGGGTGTCTATTTTATATATCTTCCTTTTGAATCTCTTGCTCTAACCATACAAATCTATCCTAAAACCTATTTTAGCTAAGTTTCCCTAATTAACACAATACATCACCAGAAATGGCACCAAAAATGACAAGGTTCCGTTGTACCTCATCATTTAATCATATTTCATATGTCGAAATCCAGGGGATGTTCCTCGACTATCTACAATTAGGGATTCTACAGTTACCAATTTTCCTAGCTAATCTTAACAACTACTAATTTGAAGAGATTGATCTGTCTACTTACTAAATGAATTTAAGGAATGCTGAAGATAGAATTAAACAGGAAGTTACTTAAAGCAATCTAAAAAAATAGCAACATGCATCTATCTATCAAAATTAGTAAATACTTTTCACAGAAAAATTTGAAATAACAAAACATTTGTACTAGCCTTCTACCTTGGTGGTGAGAGTGGGCCCTTGCTCCACACCCTTGGGGCTGAAGGCTATAGTAGGGAATCAGCACAAAATAATAAGATCACAACTAAATTTGGTCCAATTCCATTCACTTTGCATTCATGAAAAATATTGATATCAAAGAAACTGAGATTACCGAGAATCAGAATAATCCAATCATTATATTTATTTTCTATTGTTTCTATAAGTATATATAAAATGAGTGATGACATATCACTTATCTTATCTACTAGTTCTTCTATGACATGATATCCATCTCTTTATTATACTAGCTATCTAACTATGGAAAAATAACCATGCAATAAAAGTAGATTGAGTGGAACAGAAGTCCACTCTGAATTCTAAGTTTGAGTTTTAATACATTTGGTTAGTGAGGCTTTAAAAATATGGATATTGAATCAATTTTATCAGTAACTCATGCAAAAAATTTTAAAAAGATAAAAACTTTAGCAATTAACTAAAGATGACCCTTCACCACTTAGGTGATGATTTGAGTGAAATGAGGGGTATCACAATCATTGTTGAAAGTGTCTAATTGACAGCTTATGCTAGAAATATGCCCTATGCTCAGGAGGTACCAGAGATGTATGTCCCTATTTACATCTCCAGAGATATGTCTATAGCTCCAAAGATACCATTGTGGCCTTCTTGTTCAGCTCTAGAGATGCTCCAGACTCCCGTTTAGCTCTGAAGAGGCTTTTCTCTTTACTTCAAAACTTTTGGTGTCGTGGTATTCTGGTATTGTCTCCAAAGATCATTGAAGACTACCTCTAGAGATACACAAAATTGTCGTTCTAAGCATCTACACCTATTGATTCAAAAAAAGAAGTTTTTTTGCATTTTTCCATCAATTCCATGCACATTGGTCCTTTAATCAGAAATTATGATCTTAAGTAATTTATTTTCAATTAATCATTATCTAGAACAATCTTGCTAGCCTATTTGGGTGGAGACATTAAGAAAGATAGGATCAGGAAGGAGAAAAAGAGAGGTAAAAAGATGTATTTCATGGGTGCTACTTGGCACTCATCAGCAATCCCACCAACTGATGCAGCAAAGGAACAAGTCAAGGTAGCAGATTATGTGATCTCTATAGTTGATTTGGGACTTGCCACTCATGCTCAAAGAGTGGATGATTTTAAAGAATCAATTACATCAATTTTGGAATAGTTAGACAAGGATGAGATGTCCAAAAATGATTTAAAATAGCAAAATGAAGAACTCCAAACTTGCCTCCAATTTTTGGTTAAGCCAGTAGACGCAGGAGGAGATATAAGGACAATGCCCACTTTCTTGTCTACTAATGAAATGGCCAGACTAGGTGAAGTAAGGTCTAAATCCCAAGGTATGGAAAAATGGTTATTTAGAGTTTTTAAGATGGGATGCGAGACCATCGATGTCTCCGCGCAAGCACACAAGAAGCTGGTGGAACTGCATAAGAAATGGAAAGATCGACATGAGGAATGTGACTCTTTTGATGAATATTACTCACATATGCATCCGTAGATAAAGAGCATCAGGGATTTGCTCACCTAGACTCTAGTTGTAGAAAATATTCTAACTGGGAACCAGTTGCCCAAGGCCATTGAATGGTACCAACAGCTACTGTTGAGAAAAGAAACTTTTGAAAACATAAAAGAAGCATATAAGCCAGCGGATGAGAGGGGGGTCGATCATATATGATATCAATGATTCTTTAAAGGAGTGCCTAGAAGCATCCTATGATGACTACGCCCCTTATCATATCAAAAAATGTAAAGACAAAATACATATAAGGTAATTTTTGAAAACACCAAGCTTAGTATGGAAGATAGGCTAGATAAGGTAAGTGACCTCAGAGCTGAATTCAAAGCATTTCACAAGGCAAGTGCAAAGATAGAAAAGATATACAGTAGATTTAGTCAAGAACTAGAGATCTTCGACTATTGGATAAATCATTTGAAGGATCTAGATCTGTTGGAGATTAATCCTGCACTTGACTCATGGCTGACTTACCGCAACAAGCTAGCTAGCAAAGACAAAATTGATTTGGATGAGGAGTCCTGATATTATTCTGAATATTTTAAGGATATAATCCCATCATAATTGTTGTATTTAGGGCACCATGTGACCCTATTTTATCTTTTCTATGCTTTTAAAATATTCTTTTCTATTGATATATTGAGCTGGCTAGTCAAATTGACTAGATTCAATGTATCTGGAGGCTGTTTTTCATTTTTTTATAGAAGACAAAATGTAATCTGAGAATTGATGTGAGTTTTTGCAATTGCATTTATTGATGTAATCTAGACCGTCAGTGTTGAGTTAATCTCCACCATTCATTTGAAAACTTAGTGTGCTACTTTTCCATATAAAGGGCTTCCATTTCCACTATTTGTGAGAGAGAATTTGATGCCGAATTGTTTACATTCTACCATTTGAAGTAATACAAAGCAAGTTTTTGTAGTGTTTCTAAGAATTTGTGTATTGTGTTCCTTATTTGGTTTTCATGGATTGCTTATTGCTCTCCCATAGTTAGTTAGTTATGCTTTTATAATGATTCATGGTTTGCTGAAAGTATCTGATGAATACTCTAAGTCCATACTTTTAGTTATTTGCTTATGGTAGATTGTTGTGCAAAGTAAGTCTAGGTTGATTACTCATGCTAAAGTTCAATTGCATTTCACAAGTTAAATTGCAACATTTATTGGGTATTTAACATTGATTGCAATCTAAAAATTTGTTGACTTCCATTGAAGGTAGCACCATTTTTTGTAGTACTATAACACCCACTTTAGTTTGGTAACTCAAAAAATTGGTTAAGTTCTAGAGTATTTGTCTACTTAAAGTAACCCATACATTGTGAATGTCACTTAGGATTTCTCTAAAACTCTATACCTTTTGCATTTTCTTTGAAAAACTTGGTTAGATTAGGAATTTCAATAGCATTTTACATTGTTTATCAGCTGAAAATCATAAAAGGGTTTATGTGTATTTGCTATCCCAAACTTGAAAATCTACAGATTGCATGTAAGACCCCCTATAGGCACAACTAGTACATACCAACTAAGAGATTCCAAGCAAGCTAAGACCTAGCTATATTATCCTTGGAGTAGTCTTACCTAGGGTAGGATACTTTTCAAGAGAGGTGTGAAACTAGAAATCACACCTGTGGTGTTGTGTACTTAAACCACCATCAACAGTGTCATACTACAAAGCCAACATATCCCTAATTGACTTAGGAGTAATTTGAACCATAAATGAGCCATGTTGAATAGAACTGGATGGTGGGTGAAACAATTCTACACACAAGTCGATCAACTCAAGACACAGGTGGACATCAGGAACTAGAAACTGAGCCAACTGGGACGTCCATATTCTCATCCCAAAAGTTTCCCACTGTCCCTTTGCTGTGCAGGCGAGGCATCTCTGATGAGCTCCCTCTCGGAGACTCTTGGTATTCTTTTGCATGTGTGTATCGAAGATGCCATTAGCATAATCTTTTACCTGAGTTGGATCTACACTCACCCCTATTTCTGGGACCCTTGTCCTCATATGATTTTTCCTTGGCTGTGCAGGTGCAAAAGCATAGGATTTGTTGTTCATCAACTTATCAGATTCTTCGAAGATCCCTAACCCCTCCTGCAGTGATTGTGTCTCTAACATTTTTGTATCTATTGTGAAAAACTTGGGAGCTCTTAACATAGAAAATGAGAAAACTGTAAAAGAAACTGCACTTAGCTTGAAATTCTTGTGGGGCACGGAGCTTGAACGCAACAACAATTAGGAATGTAGAATGACAATAGCAAATGCAACTATTGAAGGGACTAAAACTTAGCTTAGTAGGTCATCATGAAACAATAAATGACACATCTCGTCGTATTAATGACATTAATACCAAGAGATGGTTAGTGTATCTTTTGAAATTTGTATTGGATAGAGTGTCGTACCTATACTAAGAGTGGCGATCTTCTGAAAAGATAGGTACTTTCTTGAAATCAAGGAACTGCTGAACAACCTCAATAAATGCAACTACTAATGAAAAAGGAACCTCTGTGCTACTGACACATGTTCTCGGAACACTTATTAAAAAGGGAAAAAGAGGGAAAACAAGACAAAAGTGGGAAATGAATTTAAAAGCAACCAACTAACTATGATACATAGTGAGTCTCAGACTTAGGTAAAACTTTTCAAGAAGATCCCATTTACCAGAATCTCTTCGGGCTCTATGTCCATAGTCTCCAACTCAAATGCATTTTGCTGCTTACAAGAACGGATCTTAAAAGGACCTGTCCATAATCATTCAATCTTGTTGTGTCGACCTAGTTTGGTAGCTCTTTCATCCCATTTCATCACTAAAGCCCCAACTTCAAAATTTGGATTGGAAGATTTTTTGTCAAACCAATTTTTAATCACCTGTTGATGCTTTAATATTGATTCATGTGCCTTTTCTCTCTTCTCTTGTACCTCTAGCAATTCAGTGAGTCTGTCATTGAACCATTTTCCTCAATTTCCTACTGCTTCAACAACTGTAAGGTAGGTATCTCTATACTTAGTGGCATTACTGCATTCTTGTCGTAGACTAACTCATAGGGAGACATTTTAGTCACTTGCTTTAGGGTAATCCTATCAGCCCATAGTGTTGTGTTAAGTGACTTGTGCCACTCTGATGGTTAACTCCCATTGTTTTTATGAGTCTAATCAAGTTCTTATTTGTAGACTCTGTCAATCCATTACCTTGTGGATAGTAATTAGAAGAAGTTTTTAGATATATTCTATTCTTTAAGGCAAACTCAAAGACTCTAGTCCCTAAAATGCTTTAGCATTATCTAATATGATAGTGCGAGGAGGGCCAAACCGAGTAGTTATCCCTTATAAGAATTCCAAGATCACCTTTTTAGTAGCTTCCTTGAGTGGTACTGCTTCACTCCATCTTGTAAAGTAGTCTATTGCAGTAAGAATCCACTTGTATCCCATACTTGATACTGGATTAATCATGCCAATAAAATCTAGACCCCATTGAGCAAAGGGTTCATCCACTATTATGCAACTTAGAGGCAATGCTACATTTCTTCTGTTCCCAGTATAGAACTAGCAAGCTTGACATTCTTTGACCATCTGATAGCAATCTGCAAATAGTGTAGGCCAAAAATAGCCAGCTTGTGTCACTTTAATTATAGTAGTCCTTGCTGAAAAATGTCCTCCTAAGGTTCCATGATGAAATTCATGTAATACTTTTTGGGGCTCATCTCTCTCTACACATCTTAAAACCATTCCATCAATGTTCTTTCTAAATAAAACATGATCAATTAATACAAAATGAACTCCTTGCTGCCTATAGTATCTTTCTTATTAGGGGAGAGTTCATTTGGAAACACACCAATTCTCATGAACTGTATTTTGTCTCTTACCCAAGAGTCTTCGTCAATCTCTTGGAGTTTCAAAACCTTTTCAATTTCTACCTCTCCAGGCATTGATTCTTCTATGTCTTGAGTCATATATTGGCATAGTCCCTTGCCTCTAACCAATTTGGTAGGCCTTAGCTCTACATCATATTCTAAAATCTTAGTTATCCAATTGGCTCTTTTTTCAGTGATCTCGCCCTCCATGATATATTCCCTTACACTAGGGTGGGCTACTAATATCAGGATCTTATTCCCTATTACTAAGTGTCTAAATTTCTTAAGGGCTTTTATCATAGCATAGGCTTGTTTCTAGACAAAATTATATCTTGATTCATACTCCCTTAGTGTTCTAGAGAAGAATGCTATTGGGTGTTCCAATTCCTCTTCGTCATCCCTTTGAGTTAGAATAGCTGCAACACTAAATTCTCCTCCATACACATACATTATAAAAGGCTTAGAGAAATCTAGGTTTCTCAATACTGGTGCAATTGAAATGGCTTTCTTAACCTCTTCAAAAGCCTATCTCCCTTCTGTTGTCCATTTGAAAACCAAATCTTTCTTCAGCAACAGAGTAATGGGCCTGACTAGCCCTGCAAAATTAGATATAAAGAGGCTAACAAAATTAATCTTTCCTAAAAAGGACTATACTGCCTTCTTGTTAACTAGCAAAGATAAATTCATTATGGCCGTGACTCACTCTGGATCAATGGAAATCTCATATTTTGAAACTGTGTCCCAAAAGTTTCCCCTGAGGCACAACAAAGATACATTTCTTAGGATTTAGATAAATCCTAAATTCCTGACACTTCTAAAAAATAGCTTCTAGGTGATCAAAATGATCTTTGGCATTCTTGGTAAATATAGTCAGATCAGCCAGATAAATCAAAATAATCTTATTTATAAGTTCCCCGAATGCTACATCCATGGCACGCTGAAAAGTAGCCCCAGCATTTGAAAGACCAAAAGGTAACTTAGTGCATGCAAATGTTCCCCACTTTGTAGTGAATGCTATCTTGTGTTGGTCTTCATCTACTAACCAAATTTGTTTATACCCTAAGAAACCATCAAGCAAAGAAAACCTCTCTGACCTAGCCACGGTTTACAAAATATGTTCCATAGAAGGGAGGGGGTAATGATCCTTCAATGATGCTTTATTTAGGTCTCTAAAGAGTACACAGAGTCTTATGTCACCATTATTTTTCCTTATAGGTACTGGGTTAGACACCTAGGTTGAATGTTTAATTGGAAAAATGATCTTTGATTCTAGAAGCTTTTGTAGTTCATCTACCATTAGTGGCTCAATTCTAGGATTCACTGGTCTTTGCTTCTATCGGACTGGTTTTGATCCTTCAGCAAGCTCTATGGTATGTTGAATGATGTTTCTATTATAGCCATGAAGATCTTCATAGGTCCAAGCAATCACCCTATCATACTTGTTACACAGAGCAATCAACTTATCCTTTTCCTCTTGGGTAGTAGCATTTCCTATCTTTAGCTTCTGTCCTTCACTAACTTGAATTTTAGAATAATCATCTTTAATTACCTTAAACTTCCTTTTCTCTAAGCTTACATCTTCAAGGTTAAATAGGTTCTCTAGAGTGATCAATCCTTTGGGGACCTTATTTGACTTTAGTTGGATAATTTGATCACCATAAGCTTCTTCAATATTGGGCTATAATTGATTAGAAAACTCTCCTGACTATTGCAGAAACAAGAGCACTTGAAGATCATTATAAAATTGTCTGGAATTGCTGGTCTTACTATAACTTTAACTGACTCACTATTAACAAGTAGGTCACTTGCTGGGTCAAACTAAGAACCAATTTCTGCCATTTTGTCTACTTTAGTGTTTTAGGTTTTGGGGATAAATTAAATATTAGAAGCATCAAAACCATCTATTAGATCCCAAATCTTATGACGACAAGATCTCATTCTTACGTTCTTGGCCACAACTTTCTCTCTGATTTGTTTCACCACTAGCTCTGAGTCTCCTTTAACTACCAAATTCTTGATTCCTCTCTTCTTGGCCAACATAAGACCATGCACTAAAGATTCATAATCAACATCATTATTAGTGCAAGCAAACTAAAAGTTAATGACTCTAAGGATTTTCTCACCATTTGGGACAGTTAGACATATACCTACTCGAGCACCATTTTTGCTCCTAGCCCCATCAAAATTTAAGGTCTAGATTTCTGAATTTCTATCAGGTTCTTCTTTCTCAGATACTTTTTTCCTCATAACATTTGGTATTTCCTAGCCTTCTTCAAAAATAAAATAAGTACCCAAACCAGTAGAGTCGTAGTTTCCATAAGGATCACTTTGCATCATGGTCATCAATTGACTATTTTCCTCTTCTTGTTGGTCATGTTCAGTATAATCACCTAATTCTTCAACAAAGACTCTCTCTTCCTTATTCATCATGGCATGGGATGTTTCTATCCTTGTGGTTAGTTCATTAGTGATATGATCTTTGGACAAAGGTTCAAACAACACTTTCATCTTTGTTCCATACTTGGTTCTCAAAATTAGATGTGACCAATCCAATGACATGTATCCTCCTATCTTGGCTATGAAATCTTTAGATAGGCATAAACCAAAGACAGGGGGAATATCTATGACTACTACATCATGTTTTACAGTTATATTGGGGTAGGTGTACAACTGTAATGGGAGTTGTTTAATCTTTCCTATAGTTTGGATAGACTTTCCATCTAATTGCATGACTCCTCTAGTAAGTGGCTCATATTTTATCTTTAAAGCATCTGCTATTTGTTTTGGCATAACTATAGTACTAGCTCTAGAATCTATCATTGATTAATGCAGTAATTTCTTCCCCACTATTAAAGTTAGATAAAATGGATCTATCTTAGATTTACCTACCTCTGATCCAGTGTTCAACAGAACTACTATTTGCAACTGTGTAGTGTCTTTATGTTGAGCCTTTCCTTTATCAGCACCTCCTTCCTTAGTACTAGTAGATTTAGAGCCCACCTGGCTCTGTAGTGCTTCTTGTAACAATGTCTTTTGCTTAGGAATAGCTAGCATATCCCAGATTGATACATGCGCTGGAGTCTTTTTTAACTGTTCTACCACATTCATAGGTCCTAGTGTCTGTGTCTTTGGGTAGTAAGGATATCTTGTTCTTTCTAGCATTTGACCAGAGACTGCTTGATTCTAAACTGGCTAAGGCACTTCTTGCCTGGAAACTAGACTATAATGATTCTAAAAAGGAGGAGCTCTAGAAGTCTCATTATTTGTGGCTTTGGGCTACTCCATCATTCTTCTCTTTGATCTGGTATAATAATCAGACTGCACTAAGGGTTTCTTGGAACTAGATGCTTCATTCAAGAACATTGAATCTTCATCTTCAATCCATGAAAATAAAGCATGCTTAGGGGCAATTTCTTCTTCTTGTTGGATAGACATCCCTTGCATCTGAGCCACCATTACTACATTCTGGACACTGGGTGACTAATATGGAGGAGCATTAGACATCATGACTTGTCCTTCTACCCTTCTCTGTTCTGCTATTTTTTGTTGCAAGTTGCCTCTGGGACAATCCTTGGACATATGGGCATTGTTGAAAGGAAATCACTGAGCATTGGTATCTTCTGCTAAATTATTTTTTCCTGGGATTATTTGTCTATTGGGATTATGAGGGACAACCTATAAAGGTGTGGGAACTGTGACCAATTGGTTTGAAGGTTGAGGATTATTTGGCCTTTGAGGACCTTGATATTGATTTGATTGATATGGGGATCTATTCCCTTGGAAACCTTGATAAGAAGGCTTTGGATAAGAAGTTTGTTGCCTTTTGAGATTAATTATTTCATTTGAAAAGGTCCTAAGGATATTCTTGACATCATCCATTTCAGATGGTTGAGCAGAGGGTGTTGCTACAATAGATTGTTGGGATGTTGGGAATGTATACATAGACATAGGTGTAGCTGTAAGATTAGGGGCTTCCTATGGCAAGGGAATAGAAATTTCTAGGAACATGGGCATAGGAGGCCTTGGAGGCAACTTTCTAGCATCTATCAGGTTGTTCTCAGCTTTAACAGGTAATTCATATGCTTCTGGTAGAGTCTAACCTCCTAGGGACTGAATCATTACTAATATATCAAAATTAAAATCTTTCAGGTAGAACACAATAGCCATACCTGATAGTGGCCTCGTTGTAGCAAGAATTTTGTCTCAAGTCTTTTGAAACCTAGTGTTGAAATTAGTTATAGCTTCTTGTGGTGCCCTCTTTATGATGATTAATTGTTGCAGCAGGGAAGATTTGTCACCCTTCTCACTAAATATTGCAAAGAAAGCATCACCATGCTAATCCCAAGTAGATATTATATTTGGGGTCAGAGATCTATACCAGTCCAAAGCCTTCCCTTTGAAATAAGCCACTAACAATTTGATTGCTACATTCTGTACAGTAATGACATGTACTACACACACATCTCACACATCTTGAAGATGTTCCCCTGGTGTCGTAGAATCTTCTCCACTATATTTAGGTAAAGCCTTCAAAGCATTAGTTGGAATGGGATCCTGAGTAGCTGGTGGTACTAGAAGAATGAGAAGACTGCCAGTGTTCCAATTTACATAGTTCATTAGGGCTACATGTACTCCCATATTTACTCCTTATGCTACTGCAACTTGATTCACTCTTCTTCTTGGAGAGTAACTAATGGTGGCAATAGAATCCCTAGATTAGCAGCAAACTGAGCTCTTGTTTTTGGTCCATAACTCTCACTCCTTGTTGCTCTCTGGCTCATATGATCTTGATAAGAACTTCAAGAAAGGTTCCACCAGGCGTGTAAAAAACTGTTGATGTGTAAAATTGCACAGGTTCCAACACCAACATGGGAAGTTTCAAGAATATGGGACTTGCTACTTGAAACAACCTGCAGATTTTAAAGAAGCTGGCTCTTCCTATTTTAATGGTTTTTTGAGTAAAGGGGAAAGGGAAGAAATAGGATTACAGATACAATAAGAAAAATCTAGACTATGGTGATGCACTTGAATGAAATGTATTTCTTTAATTAGCACAGTGAACCAATCTTAAAGATTCAACTATATTAAAGAGAAAATGTTGCATCATCAATATAGATAGATTATGAATGAATAAGATCAAAGGCTAAACTTAGACAATTTATGAAAAGATAGATAATATCAGCAAGGCACAGAGCAGAGTTTCTTTCATTAATATTTTAGCAAATACAAGAGGCACAGTGACATGCACAGATATATTAACCTTCTTATCAGAAATAACAAAATTAAGGTAAATGACACAGTCTGGTCACTGCAGAATCTCTAAATTTTCTATTTAATTCTCAATATCTTCTTGATTGAATTCTCTATATCTATATCTATATTTATCCCTACATATATAGCCATAAACTTGGCTCAAGATCACCTGCAACAACCCAAATCTTCAACCGCAAAATAGCACTGAAGCTAACTGGGAGTCTTTGATCGATGAGATCTGAATTTGTAACTGTTCTTTTCTACACAATCATTGGTTGAGGAACAAAATATGTGGCACTCTAACTACATTTCCATTAAGACACATGGCAACACCCACGGGCTCTAAAACTTCAAAAATATAACACATGGCACCATCCACTTACTGATAACTCCTTTACCTTCAAAATGAAACACACAGAAAAGCACCACTTGTCACCATCCACTATATCTTGGAACTAATACATGTCTCTCTCCACGGAACGCTCAAAACTTTATCTTTATGCCCGAGCAACTCGTCACTATGACATTTGGCACTCTTTGCTTGACTGAAATACTGAGACATAATTATGGGACCCACTATATATACTGCTTTACTATCTGGACAAATAAATAAAACTGGGATACATGGCGCCATCCACAAGAAACAAAACTAGACATACGGCACCATTCAACAAAACAATAGCTTATGAAAAATACTTTGAGGAAACCCATGAAGATTGACACTTGTTGCACTCCGGTACAATTGAAAATCATAACATGTCTTTACCCGAGAGCATTGAAATAAAAGAAGTTCCCTTCTATACTTTCACCATGTGGTGCTCTCTGCAGCAAGCAATAAAATGTGTCTTAAAGTTGTGGCCCACCATATACATGCCAGTACTAACAAGCCTTAACAAAAGAAAATCCACGTGGTAGCATGCACTTAGAGCTCAAAATGACACACGACAACACCCGCTAACAAGTGGCATTTAAAGAAATTGGCTCCGGTATCTATTCGATTTAGGGCAGACAACTGAGAGGGGGGGTGAACTAGTTGTCCAAAACTTTCTTGCAATTTACACACTTAAATCCACTTTGTATTTTAGTAGCATAATAATAATTCAATCATGGAAACACAATGCATTAAACCAAGAGTAGAAACACATTAACAAATAAGACACCAAGATTTTGATGTGGAAAACCTAGTTAAGGGAAAAACCATGGGGTGATTAACCAAAGATTGTATTCTCTATTAGAAGAATAGAAAGAACAAAATGGCACATGCCAATTAGGGCTCACTGCCTACAAGAGACACACTGCTCACAAGAGGCTCACTGCCTACAAGAGACACACTGTCTACAAAATAGTAAGTATTACATACATGAACTGGAGAATAGCATCTTCACGATGCTTGATTCAGTTCCATTTAAGCCCAATACTTTTTCTCTACCTTTCGCTCTCCTCCTTGCTACCACACACTCATCTCCACCAGACACACTTTGAAATTACTTCACAATTCCTTATTTATACAAGACATCAACTTAGGAATAATCATCTAAGTCAACAAACATCTATAAGAACATCTGCAGGATGAGTAACTCATCTAGTCAGCCAGTCTAAGGAAGAACACCTTCATCTGGAAGTAACTCTTCAAATGCGAGCTTAAACTTCAATGCGGACCACCAACACGAACTAGACATGATCCAAAGACCTCCACAAGCTTGCCTGAATCACCAAGAACATCCACACTTCATTTGCTTACAGAAATCATTCTCTCCTTCATCCAGAACCTCAAGAACATAGTCTGTCATCACTGTCACAAAGGAATAGATGCTTGCGGACCTTCAAACCATGAATCAAATGAGTTGACACTTCACAAAGACTTCCTGAACACTCCCTCAAATCCACAGAATAGGGTAATGTATTTCCAGATCTCACCGGACCTGTCTGTATCACTCTATCACCTCTGAACACCTGATGGAACCAGTTTTACTTGAGCAGCCACAACTTCTTCAGATCTTCATGCGGACCTCTAAAATATTTATTGGATCATCTTAAGACACGTATCTACAAAACCTTTAAACCGCATCCTCTGATCCTCATCTTAGCTTGGACTTTTACCTTACTATCTTCACTGTTCTCCACTATTCCTGATATGACCAATTTTCTCAATATCCTTAGCAAACAGATCATCCAATCCTTATCATTAATGCAACAAGAGTATGTTGACATCAATAACAATACCGGTTAGGCACATACTTGCAACAATCTCCCCCTTTGTCATTGATGGCAACATATGATGTGAAAAACTATTTTGACCATCAAGATAAGAACTTCTCCTTATTGACACAACTCTCCCTATCAGCAACAACCATTCACATGTCTTCTCTTTCTTTCCTGCTCCCCCTTTGATCAGAAACCACTTATTTTTCACGTCTTCTCTCCCTCTTTGACATCAATGGCAAAGGGCACATACTTGCAATTTCACTACTTCAGAATCATACCAGCTACTCCCCCTGAGTGGAAACTCCCCATCATCAATCCAGACCACAAGATATGATTGTGAAATCCACCAGACTGGTGCACATCAATGCACCTTAGTTCATCACCGGAGGGGTAATAACCCCTTACTTCTCCCTGAGATACTCAAAAGAGTCCTTAGGTAGAGGTTTAGTAAAGATGTTTGCAATCTCATCTTTGGAAGGCATAAACTCCAATCTGACTTTATTGTTGTTTACTTTCTCTCTCAAAAAGTGAAACTTGATGGATATATGTTTAGTCTTTGAATGAAACACCTGATTCTTAGATATATTTATTGCACTTGAATTATCACAGAAGATTGTGATAGGCTCCTCATACTCCACTCTTATGTCTCTTAGCATTTGTTTCATCCACAAAACTTGAGTGCAACTACCTGCTACTGCAATATATTCTGCTTCTGTAGTGGACAGAGATATTGCCTCTTGTTTCTTTCTTATCTAAGAAACCAATCTCTTCTCCAAAAAGAATGCTCCACCACTGGTACTCTTTTGGTCATCCACATCTCCTACCTAATCAGCATCTGTATAGGCATGAAGAGAGAAATCATGATCTCTACTAGAGTACCACAGACCATACTCAACTGTCCCTTTTAGATATCTAAAAATCCTCTTGACTGCAATGACATGAGATTCTCTAGGATCATCTTGGAACCTAGCAACAAGAAAAACAACATTCATAATGTCAGGTCTAGTTTGAGTGAGATACAATAGACCTCCAATCATTGACCTATACTTTTTCTTATCAGCCTTGGGAGAGTCATCATCTTTGCTCAACTTACAGTTGGTTGCAATGGGAGTATTCATTGGCTTTGAGTCTTCCATCCCAAATTTCTTCAACAATTCTTTCACATATTTGGTCTGAGAAATGAAGATTCCTTTCTTTGTTTGAGTGATTTGTAGACCCAAGAAGAAATTCATTTCCCCAAGCATGGACATCTCAAATTCACTTTTCATTTGATTTGCAAAGGTTTTACACATACCATCTCTTCCTCCAAAAATGATATCATCAACAAACACTTCAAGAATCAAGATATTTTCATGATCAACTTTGAAATACAAATTATTGTCAGCAGTACCTTTGTTGAAACCAATCTTAAAAAGATGTTTATCCAATCTTTCATACTAGGCTCTTGGGGCTTGCTTCAGTCCATACAGTACTTTCTTCAACTTGCAGACCATATCACCATGATTAGATAATTGAAATCCATCTGGTTGCTCAATGTACACTTCTTCTTCCAAGTCACCATTTAGGAAGGCAAACTTAACATCCATCTGATACACTTTTAAATCTTTGAAGGCAACAAATGTAAGAAATAATCTGACTGCTTCAATTCTTGCCACCAGAGAAAAAGTTTCTTCAAAATCAACTCCTTCTATTTGAGAATAGCCCTTGCAGACCAATCTATCTTTATTTCTGATTACTTCACCAACTTCATTTAGTTTGTTCCAGAAGACCCATTTGGTTCCAATCACATTCTTGTTTCTAGGTCTGGGAACAAGATCCCAAGTTTGATTTTTCTCAATTTGCATCAACTTTTCCTCCATTGCTTTATTCTAGTTTTCATCATTGTGGGCTTCATCTACTGTCTTAGGTTCAATCTTTGAAATCAGACAATACTCATCTGAGTTTTGAGCAATTCTCCCTCTAGTTTGTACACCTTTGCTTTTGTCACCTATGATCTGATCTTTAGAGTGGTTTAGTCTTACATATTTTGGAACTTTGGGAGTTTCTTGCACTTTTGATTCTTGAGTAGGCTCATTAAAAATCATCTCTTCTTCCTGATTTACCGGATCAGTTTGAATCTATTTTTCAAAAGAGGCTTGGGCTCCTTGAATCAGAACACCATTCTGATCATCTTCATCATATTCATAAAACCTTGAGGGTTTTTCAATTCCTTCATCAACCTTCACATTTGTACTTTCTATAATCTTTCTAAGTCTCTTGTTATAACACCGGTATGCTTTGCTTTGAGTAGAGTACCCAAGAATATTCTTTCATCACTTCTAGCATCGAACTTGCCTAGATCTTCATCTCTTTTAATGTAACACTTACTACTAAAGAATCTGAAATACCTCACAGTAGGAGTGATGCCAAACCAAAGTTCATAAGGAGTCTTACCAGTTTGCTTCTAATTTGTACTTGATTGAGAGTATAGACTGCAGTGCTGACAGCTTCTCTCCAATAGATCTAAGGAACATTTGCTTCCATCATCATGGTCCTAGATGCTTCCTAGATGGTCCGGTTCTTTCTCTCAACTACTCCATTCTGCTATGGAGTCCTAGGAGCAGACAACTATCTCTTTATTCCATGTTTCTCATAGAAGTCTATGAACTCACCGGATGTGAATTCTCCACCTCTATCAGACCTTAGACATTTCAATTTTAATCCGGTTTCATTCTCTACCATAGCCTTGAATATTTTGAATTTCTCAAGAGCTTCTGATTTCTCTTTCAGAAAAGTTACCCGCATCATCCTGGAATAGTCATCAATTAGTAACATGAAGTATCTATCACCTTGCACACTCCTAATTCTTTCTAGACCACATAAATCAGTGTGAACTAAGTCTAATAATCCGGTAGAAGATTGTTCCTTGCTTTTAAATGAGACTCTGCTTTGTTTTCCCAACTGACATTCTTTGCACAAACTATTTGTAGGTTTCACCAGTTTTGGAAGATCTCTTACAGCCTGAGTATTGCTTATCTTGATGATATTATCAAAATTCACATGACATATTCTCCTATACCATAACCAACTCTCATCAACTTGAACAAATAAACAACTTTTACCAGTACCAACTAAATGGAAGATGTTACCTTTTGTTTGGGTACTAGATGCAATCTCTGTTCCGGAACTCTCAAAGATCTTGCATTTCCCATTCTTGAATCTAAGATCATCGCCTTTGTCCACCAACTGTCCAACACTGAGAAGATTGTGCTTCAATCCTTCAACATATAGTACATTACCAGTTTTGTTCCTTCCATCAAAAGAAATAGTTCCTCTACCTCTGATTCTACCAGCAGAATTATCACCAAATTTTACCGCTCCTCCTTCATACCTTTCCAAATCTATGAACTTATTTTTGTCATCTGTCATATGGTGAGAGCATCCACTGTCAATGACCTAATCATCCTTTTCTTCAACTTGGGCAGCTAGAGCTCTTTCTACAACTTTATGATTGACAGATTCAGAGGGCATTGGATCTTCTTCCTTGATGGCAATGAACACCCAGTCACTTACAGATTTATCTCCTATCTC
Source organism: Cunninghamia lanceolata (assembly GCA_027924645.1). Taxonomy (NCBI): domain Eukaryota; kingdom Viridiplantae; phylum Streptophyta; class Pinopsida; order Cupressales; family Cupressaceae; genus Cunninghamia; species Cunninghamia lanceolata. The sequence continues at coordinate 2,432,667 of BSBN01000549.1, read as the reverse complement.
TGATTCATCATCTGTTACTCCTTCATCATCTCCTTCATGAACATAGTAATAATTCTTTTGGAACCTTGATCTGTAAGGATTTGGCCTTGAAAATCTTTCCAGACATCTTGAGGCAAAATGACCAATCTTATTGCAGTTAAAACACTTAAAAGGCAATTTTCCTTCATACTTACCGGATCCTCTTGGTAGTCTTTTTACAATAAGGGATTCAAGCTGAGTAGTTTCTGCTTCTTCTTCTTCTAGGTCTTTTCTTGCTTTTTCATACCATGATAGTTTCCTTGAAGAGTTCTCTCCTGGATCAAACCTTTGTTTACCTTTTACAAAGGCACTAGCTTTGAATGTTGATTTAGTCCTTGTGGGGGAATCTCCAAACTTGGTCATTTCAAATGCAGCCAGTTTACCAACCATTTGATCTCTTGTGATAGTTGTATGAGCTCTGAATTCTTCAATGGCAGTAGCTTTGATTTTATAAGAAGTAGGAAGGGATCTGAGAACTTTGCCAACAATCTCATCTTCATCCAAGACTCCACCAGCACTTCTAATGCCACAGACAATCTCATTTACTCTTGGCATAAAAGTAGTGATATTTTCATTATCTTTCATCTTCAAATTTTCAAATTTCCCTTTCAGACTCTGTAACCTTGCACATTTAACATACTTGTCTCCTTCATGCAGAAGTTCCAGTTTTTGCCAAATCTCAAAAGCAGTTTGTAGGTCTACAACATTTGAAAGCTCTGAGTCAGATAATGTGCTTAGAAGAGCTTCTATAGTTTGTAGATTGTTTTTAGCATCTATGATTTCATTTGGGGCTTTCAGACCACCCTGAGGAGGAGTATACTTTGTTGAGGCCATGTTCCAGTACTGCATTCCCATACATTGCAAGTGACATTTCATGCAACTTTTCCAAAGATTAAAATTGGTTCCATCAAACTTCAGACTATCCTTCTTGTAGGATGACATCTTGGATCTCCTCAAGCGATTAAGCTCCTTTTAGAGGAACTTGGCTTCAATTCAAGGCAGACAACTGAGGGGGGGGTGAATCAGTTGTCCAAAACTTTCTTGCAATTTACACACTTAAATGCACTTTGTATTTTAGGAGAATAATAATAATTCAATCATGGAAACACAATGCATTAAACCAATAGCAGAAACACATTAACACATAAGACACCAAGATTTTGACGTGGAAAACCCGGTTAAGGGAAAAACCACGGGGTGATTAACCCAAGATTGTATTCTTTGTTAGAAGAATAGAAAGAACAAAATGGCACATGCCAATTAGGGCTCACTTCCCAAGCACACTGCTCACAAGAGGCTCATTACCTACAAGAGACACATTGTCTACAAAATAGTAAGTATTACATACATGAACTGGAGAATAACATCTTCACCATGCTTGATTCAGTTCCATTGAAGCCCAATACTTCTTCTCTACCTTTTGCTCTCCTCCTCGCTACCACACACTCATCTCCACTAGACACACTTTGAAATGACTTCACAATTCCTTATTTATACAAGACATCAACTTAGGAATAATCATCTAAGTTAGCAAACATCTATCAGAACATCCGCAGGATGAGTAACTCATTCGGTCGGCCAGCTTAAGGAAGAACACCTTCACCTAGAAGTAATTCTTCAAATGTGAGCTTAAACTTCAATGTGGACCACCAACACAAACTGGACATGATCTAAAGACCTCCACAAGCTTGCCTGAATCACCAAGAACATCCACACTTCATCTGCTTACTGAAATCCTTCTCTCCTTCATCTGGAACCTCAAGAACACAGTCTGTCATCACTGTCACAAAGGAACAAAGGAGTAGATGCTTACAGACCTTCAAACCATGAACCAAATGAGTTGACACTTCACAAAGACTTCCTAAACACTCCCTCAAATCCACAGAATAGGGTAGTGCATTTCCAGATCTCACTGGACCTGTCTGTATCACTCTGTCACATCTAAACACCTGCTAGAACTGGTTTTACTTGAGCGGCCACAACTTCTTCAAATCTTCATGCGGACCTCTAAAATCTTTACTAGATCATCTTAAGACACATATCTACAAAACCTTTTAAACCGCATCCTCTAATCCTCATCTTAGCTTGGACTTTTACCTTACTGTCTTCACTGTTCTTGATATGACCAATTTTCTCAATATCCTTAGCAAACAGATCATCCAATCCTTATCATTAATGCAATAGAAGTATGTTGACATCAATGACAATACTAGTTAGGCCCATACTTGCAATAGTATCAACATGCGGCAAACTCCGTAGCAAGCATGAAACTTGAGAAAAGGAAGTCTGCTACTGCTATGTGGCACACTCTGGTGCATCAACTGATATGAAAGAAACATGCGGCAATGTCTGCTTAATACTATTGCTCCACAATGAAATGACACATGGCACCCATGCACGAGAAACACATAGCCACAAATATGTAGCTGTTGAAATATACTGAGGCAATATAGCTAAAACAAAATGTAGAGTTTTAGCTCTACAGTTCTGGTGCAGGAGCACCTAACACAAGGTGGCCTTCGTGAGGCATTTAAGTTCATGTTCTATTTTAAAACAGGTTCTATGTTGTAATAAGGTCTATTAGACCAATGCATTTTTCCTTTCTATTTGTAAGTCCCTAGTGACTTAGGTCACTTTTGTCAAGTTGTTAGTTTTAGATGGTTGGTCTCCCAGCCGCTTGGAATGGGTTGATGTTCCTCGGGGCAAGCTTATAAACCCTAGAGAAATGAATCAAATGCACATAGAGATTTGTAATCAGATTAAAGAGGAGATTGAATGTAATCGAGCATTATGTTAAGGAGAAATCAAACTATTTCTATGTTGTCAATCTATTTTCCATTCTCTATAATTACAAATTGTGTAGCTGTAGATTTCTTTTCCTTTCTATAATTTCGTTGTTACAAAATGTCAATGTGAAGCATTCCACTGGTGAGATTTCTATCAAAATCAATGAAATGGCTTCATTGTATAGATATTTGTTTCTGTTTCCTATTTCATTTTCTTGTTTGGTGGTGCAGAGGACCAAATTGGAGTGTGCACAGTAGATCGCCTAGCATCTCCATGTGCTAGGGTTTGACTCAAGGACTTGGAGCTGTTATCGATGAGACAGAGGCCATCGATGAAACATTTCTCTCTTAGAGTGATGAGGATAGTCCAGCCGAAGGGAGGTTTGATCCGTTGAACGGAAGTTGCAACCTAAGATTCAAATCAGGGTGACAAAGCACATCAGCCAGAAGTTGTGCATGCTTGCCGATGTGTAGGGTCTCACCAAAGATAACACATATCAGCATATCGGGAGAACAAACAAGGAGTTCTCTGATGATCTAGGTCTTGCCGACGAGTGTGTTTTGAAGGTATATTGAGAATGCATGTTGAGAAAGCCTGTGGGGAATGTCTATTGAGAATGTATCTTTCATCGAATACAAACGGTGACTAATCATAATGGTGAATCAGGCTATAGAAACTTTAGTCCACCAATAATAGCAAGTCACTCCAAGCATATACTAAGTTAGTGTATCAGCGTATCAGCTACATGTTGTAAGTGTTCACAGATGGTAAAGGTCACATCAATGAGAGTTTAGCGACGGTTGAACTGACTATTGGCCTGAGCGAAGAGGGAGTAACTCTTATCAACTGAGGCTCCTCATCAAGTTCTTGGCGACCACTAGGACTTCAGAGCCTACTTAGAAAGAACTCAAAAAAAGAAACAAAAAGGCACTGCCATAGTCAATGAAAACTTCAATCATAAATTTTGCAAAGCAGTGTGGTACACAGACCACTCTGAATCTAACCGCCCTTGTCTGCTCTTTAAATATTGAAAAGCAAAATCCAAGTTGATAATATCTTTATGAGAAAATGATTGAAAAATTTGGACTATAGCTCATAATGGAAACTCCAGCTGAGCCATTGGCACCAACACAACTTCAACCTCTCCCACACTTGATGAATCACTTAGACCTTGAAAAATAGTCTGATCATTTTATTTTGTCAATAGCAGAGCCTCTATCTCATCAATCATCAATATTGTGTTGTCATCAGGGAAAGGTGAAGGTAGACCTAATTGCACTAGATCTTCAATATGTTTCTTCATATTCTTGACTCCTTCCTTGACTATATCCAGGAGCTCTTTACAATTCATTGCAGCAGAGTTGCAACTCAAAACTTCATTCACCTTCTTAGCAGCAACCATTCTGTCATTAATACCAGCTGCAGATAGTGTTTCATCAGATGTATCATATAACTTCTACAATAGAAGTTGAGAATCAAAAACTCTTAATGAAATAATTGACAATGTTGCCTACACAGATGATTCCACCTTCTCGCACAATTGCTGGGATTTAATAAGAAGGCAAGAGATGGGTTGAGCTGTATAATCTCGTCAGAGATTCTATTCCATGCAAACACATATAATTCTTTGATCAAATTCAAAACTCCTGCATTCTGTGGTCTATTTTCTAACTTAATTGTTAGTTGTTTAGTCTTCTATTGCTCAGCCATGTACTGTGCTTGAGCTGCACTATTTAGATTCTGCTCCTTCAACAATGTCTATTGTAACTATGTTTCCTCTGACAACTTATCCTGATATTTTTTTCTCTACTGTGGCTTTCTCCTACCTTAATGTGGCAATAATAGCTTTTTCCTGTGCCAACTCAGTCTTTAAGGATGCAACTTGAGCCTGTGTTGTTTGATGAATCTGTATGGAAACAGTTGACTACAACTCTTTATTCAAATTATCAATTTCATTTACCTTGGCTTGTATTTCCCAAGTCAAATTACTGCTATTAACTTTTTCCTATGCCAACTCATCTTCAACTTTCTAGAGCCTTTTGAACACTTTCAAGTAGTCAGTGGAAACTGCTATAGTATTTGCATTCATTAAATCCAATGTAATGAATCTAAGTGCTTATGATAAACAATCATTTATGCCAAGAACATTATGTGTTAGAGATTTTACCATAGTGTCAAAAGATGGGTATGATCTCATTTGGGATAAATTGCTACATTACAACATGAAATATGAAGAATAGAGGAAGGGGTTTGATCCTGAAGGTTTTATAGGTTATGCAAGGAAGAAGCAGAATCTCAATGGGTATGCACACATATCTTATCCACATGATGAAGTCATAAGGAATATGGAGGGAGTAGAGGTTGAATTAGCTATTTATAAATATAATAGAGAGATAGATCAGAGGAGGAAGGAAATACAGGAAGTGGAACTACTGTCCTATGGTGGTGAAGAATCCTTAGATGAAGATGAACCCTATGCACAAACTGATAGAATTCCCAAACGTAGAATTGAATACCAGCCTCCTAGTAGGGAACATGAGGTTAAATAACTAGTTGATACAGATGCCGGACAATTGGCATATGATTCATTTATTTCTGATGACCAATTTATTCATTCTCTAGAGTTTAAGTCCTTTTTATACAAATACAAAGGAAAAGAAGTTAGGGAATCTATTGAAAATATCACACCTGATAATGAAAAACAATTGTTAAGTGTACTAAAGACAATCGTGGATAATGAGATGAGGAGTATGACCCCTGATAAAGGTAGACAACTACTAAAAGAAGATGGTGTGATGATATTTCCAAGATTGGATATGAATTCTACATTGGTATTTGATAGTTTCTTACATAATACTGATGACAAATATAATCTTACTCCAGAAGGGGTAACAGAAGTATACATGGGAACACAATATAACAATGATGAAAACTCACTTATAATTTGGGCTTTGTATCTACCTCACAAAAAGATGGTAGTCATTGATACTGAAAAAGCATTCAAGCATGTGATGACATTGAAGACAGGAGAAACATATCCCATAATCACCGCTAATATTGGGATTAAAGTGGAAAAGTTGAAAAAGGCCCAAATCCAGATGTTGATCAAAGAAAGAGACATGTATAAGTTGAGTTGTGAGAGAATGAGAAAGGAGAATGATTTCTTGAAAGATACAGTCAAAGGTTATTTTGAAGGATCAACTAAGAGATTAATCCAAGAAGAGAGCCCACAAAGTACTGAACACCATCGAATGATCAGATAGCTCAGATCCAAATTGACACACTTGCTATAGTACTATAGAGTAGGCATACTCATATGATGCATTGGATGAATAAATTCTGGTATGTCTACTCTGAGAATCATAAAGTTATCCAAGAGCATGAGAGATTAAATAACAGGCTCCATGGGATACAAAGTAAGGATACTCCTGACATTGCAGGCATCTCCAGTGCCAAAGATTTGATCAAGAAACATAAGAAATATCATGACAAGCTTCAAGCTGATGCAAAGGAGTGTATTGATGCTTCCAAGATGGGAGTACCTATGTTATTCAGAAATGAGAAAGAGTTGAAAAGAAAATATGAATGGGCTAAAGAATGCCAAGTGATATTACAGGAGGCTCTAGAGACTATCAAAGATAAAGACTCAGCATCTTGGGAGGCCTACAAGGATTTAGAGAGGATGGTTTCGATAGAGGTGGTCACGAGGAATGCCATAGAGTATGCTGAAACACATCTAAGCCAAAAATATTTAGATCATATTGCTCAGATTTATCTGTGGCTCAGTAGAGCTTAGTGTTAATTATATTTGTTTATTGTTATGTTAATTATGTTAACTCCCAAAAGACACTATGAAGAGATATGTCCTCTTCAAAACTATTGCTATAAAAGCTAAACATATGATGGTCTAAAGCATCATCAGGAGGAAGATATCTTTCTCTCTTATTTTAAAAGACTTTATATGAGGCACTAGTAAGAAGATAGATTGCCATCTCTTGTCCATTTCAAAAACTTATATCATATATGCTTATTTTCTGAAGAAGTGTAATGGAGTAGAGTACTTTCATATGGTAATTTATTTCCAGTGTTCAATAGTTGTGTTAGTTTTCATGATTATAGGTTATTGTGTTGTCTCCAAAGTGGTTTTCCCTTATTATTCAAATTTATATGCATTTGTCAGAACACATTTGATGTTACTGTGTGACGTTGTGGCTGGGTTCTACTTGGGTGAATTAAATTCCTTTCAAGTAATTTGACTTAACTAGATCCATAGGGTTAAAACCTTTTTAAGCTAATTTTCCTGATTGGTTTCCCTCAAGTCAAGAATTAAATATCCTTCCATAATATCAAAGTAATCTAGGAGAATAACACTGGGATTAGTAAGAAGAGTGTTGTAACTAGCAAACTTGCACGTCTGCATAAGGTACTGACATTTGAAAGTGGCCCACTATTAAAGTTAATCTAGGAGGTAAATTCACCTCTCATATACATCTATTTCCATTAACCCATCCATTGACTCCAATAGCCCAATAGGGTAGGCACTAGTCATTCCAAATTCATTCTAGAAATTCTGCATAGTTTTATTCAAGCATTCGTATCTAAGACCTTAACATTAGGAGTAAGAATAGTTATCTTTTAAGCTACTTCACACCTATTTGCCACCATGAAGGATATTAAAAATCTGCATTAGTTGTGAAAGGTATACCCACCTAGGTTTAGCAGAACCTAAAGTGAAGAAGGTATTATCCTTGTGCCTATTAGCCAAAAGCATGAAGAGAGCTTGGCAACCTCTTAAGGTGTAAAAAATTGCATTTTTGTGACCTAACAGATTGAATCTATCTTAATTACATTTCATCTTACCCACTTTTCACCCATAACATTTTGGTGAACATGGAACAATGAGCATTTAGCATCTTTCTGAGTGTTGTAATCAATCATTTCATTCATTGATATCATATTTTTCACCTTGCATTGAAAAATCTTACATATATTTGACAAAATTTGAAAAAAAAAAAGCATTCTAGGATTACAAACATGACATGGCTCCTTGGGTTGTCATTGATGTCAACACTATTATGGTGGTGTGATGGTGTTCATGGTTGGATGTCATGTCCCATCTAACAAGGGAAGAGAGAAGATATAATTAATATTAATATGTGAATTAGAACCAAAAAGATTATTAGATGTATTTCTAATGTTACTGATGGCCTGAAGTATGTATGATCCAAGTTCCATGATGATTGCATTATCAGAAGAGTTTTTTATTGTTGAAGATAGTGTTGTCTCTATGAAGGTGTTATGTGTAGGACAATGGAATGCTCCACATTCCTTTGTATTTGTAGATATGGCCATGCAATTCTAGAAATGTGATTAGGATGTAGTGAAGGTGATAATTCCAAGATTTTAGATCATTTGTCATTCTGCTATGAGGAATGTGATATTCTAGGAACCATATGTGATGGTGTCCATGGTTGGATGTCATGTCCCATCCAACAAGAGAAGGAAAAAGATATAATTCATATTAATATGGAAATTAGAAGCATGAAGATGATCAGATGTATTGTCAATGCTACTAATGGCCTAAAGTATGTATGATCCAAGTTCCATGATGATTGCATTATCGGAAGAGTGTTTTGTTGTTGGAGATAGTGTTGTCTCTGTGAAGGTGTTATGTATAGGACAATGGAATGCTCCATATTCATCCACATTGTAGATATGGCCATGACATTTTGGAATTGTGATCAAGATGTAGTGAAGGTGATAATTCTAAGTTTTTAGATCATTTGTCCTTCCACTGTGAAAGTTATGCACGATAGAGCACTGACGTGTTATGGCAGAGTAAGCTAGTGTTGTAGGCTTGTTGAAATGCTCCACATTCCTCTGCAAATGAATGATTGCCCTTACAATTTTGAGGAAATGTTTATAGATGTGTATTACATGCTTCCTTGTTGTTTCAAGGTCCTTGGTGGTCTGTAGCTTAGTTTTTCAAATGACATCATGTTGCAGTGTGTTACGAATGACATATTGTTCTTAGAATTCATGATTGAAGTTATGTGGCACAATTCATTGATGTGCAGTGGAAAAGTAGGTCTCAAAGATGTTGTATGAGTCATGTGGACTCATCTAGAAGAGATTTCATGAATATGTTTCTTGTTTCCAGTACTGCACAAGGTTTTCAAGTTGTTGTGGTTGTTTTACTTCAGGTCTTCATGTGTTTTGCTTAAAGATGTCCTATTTCCAATTGAGCGGAGTGTGTGGATGTATTTTCTTGGTGTTTGAAGCTATGAAGAATGTTTTGGACCTGGTTAAGTAAGTGTTGGTGTCTGAAAGGCATGAATCTTTTGCCGGTGTAACATGTGGTTTCACTTAGGACCTATCTTCTACACGTTTCATGTTGTGTGTTGTCTGGCTGACTTGTTAATGTTGCTAAAATGCATAAGACAACTAAGAGGGGTGGTGAATCAGTTGTATCAAAAAATTTAAACCCTTACAAACATAGTCATATCCACATCATTTCACTTAAACCCTTATTCTGTTATGAAGATTAAACATAAAAAATAGATAACAGGAACTTAATCACATCAACATCATGCACAAGAGAACACTAGATTTTTACATGGAAAACCCTAAAAGAGAAAAACCATGGTGAGGATTATCTCACAATATAAAGTACTATCAATACTAAATTACAAAGGGGTTCACTGCCAAAGGGCTCACTACCCAGGGTTCATTGCCCAAACGAATGCTCACTGCGATAGGCTTATTGCCAAAAGGGCTCACTGCCAAAAGGGATCATTACCAAAAGGGGTGGCTCACTGCCATGAACTGATATGATAGCATCTATCACATGCCTAAGTTTATTTCTAATGAAGCACAACAAACATCACCTTCGTAGCCTCTCTAAAAATTGTAGATGACTTTTGCTCATTGTATTAGGTCTTCTACCACATGAAAGTCCTTGCTTCCCCTGATTCAAATTCACAACACCAACATCACCATCTTCACACTTTCACACATATAAATGAATCCTTTATAGTTATTTATATCAATCATCAACATTGAAACATTCATCAAGGTCGGCAACACACTCTACAACCTTGGAAACAATCTTCTAGGTTAGTAAGTATGCAATGTTTAAATTAGGTCTAGCCCTAAATATTCCCACAGATCAAATTAATGAAGATAGAACACCTCACATCTTAGCTTGGATCTAAAAACATCTTCACACACTTCAACATGCTTCCACAATCCACAAAGCACATTTGCAATTAGTGTTAGCACCCAATTCAGCTAAACTTGTGCAAACACCAAGAACACTTAGGAACATACTTCCAAGAACCCAACCATAGCTTGTGGACTAAGCAAAATCCTTTAACACAATCTAGAAACATCCATGAATAATATGAAATCACGTAGGAACCAACAAATCCAACTACAACAAATATTACTTGAAGACAGTTCACAGACTGCTCACAACCAACACTACCAAGCTCTGCTACTCAAGAAACCTACATTCCCGAGCACCAAATCACAAGTCCTTTGGATAGAAAAAATATATGGACCTTATGAACACTCATCTAGAATCGCAAGACCAAAAACCAAACTGTGGAGAAATGCAGAGCAAAATACTTTCTCCCAGTCATACTGTAGACACTGTTAGGCACAGTGTTCAAACTGGTGAACATAACTCTTAGACCATAGCGTTTCGGAGCACCAAATTTGAGATATAACATCTTCAACCACTTCTCTAAAACATATCCAAACCTCACACTCTAGTCTTCAACATAGGATAAATGTAGAGCAAAAACTTAGACGGTATCCTATAAGCCAGAATACATCTTCACAACACTCTCTTCAGTATTTATCAAATTTTCTCAAAAGCACTTGGAAACCCAAGAATAAAAATAATATACTAACATCATCAGCACTTCTGCAAGTCATTCAAATCACCTTAAAACAATAACTTAATCAACCAACAATAGTAACATTAGAAGATACAGTTGACATCAATGACAACACAAACATGTTGACATCAATGACAACATCGATTAACACATACTTGCAACAAATGTATTTTACATGTTGTACCTGGCTGACAAGCAATGTAATCAATGTAATATCATGTATAAATAGTTAATCAAATTGAGTCACAAGGGTGTGATTGCAAGTTGATTGAAAAGCTCACAAACAGATAAAAAGCATAATGAATGCATTATTGATGTGCAATTGAAGGAGAAAGAGTAGAAGCTGTTGTTGTTGTCTGAATTCATCTTGAAGCCTTATATGTGATAGTTATCAAGTACATAGTGTGCCTAACTAATCAGATCATCAAAAGAAAGTGTGAAGAGGCAGAAGTGCAATAATCAAAAGTGTGAGTTTTAATGTCAGTTTCCAAAGAGTAGAAGGACTATCATACTGTAATCTTTTATAAGTGTGTTCTCATTTTAGGGAGTAGTAGCTTCCTTGGGAGTGACCCTAAAACAAAGTCTTCAGGGAGTAGTAGCTTCCTTGGGAGTGACCCTAAATCAAAGTTATTTAGGGAGTAGAAGCTTCCTTGGGTTGTAGCCCTAAAACAAAGTTGTTATTTGAGCTTCATATATTGTGAGTTAATCCTCACCATGGTTTTTACCTTCTAGGGTTTTCCATGTATATCTGGTGTTACGTGGTTATGTGCATTGTGTTAATCTTTCATGCATATGATTATATTGTGATGCATAAGTTTTATTCTGCTCTGGATAAGTTGAAGTTGTTAAAATTGAAGATTGTTTAGATACTGATTCACCTCCCCGCCTCTCAGTATCTTGGTGTGTTCAACACATGTTTGTTAGGCCAATCTAGTGAATGTTGGCTATGGCACAAAAGAATGGGATACAACAATTTTGATAATATGGTAAAGATCAGTTCTACTCATATAGTAAGAGATACACCTAAGATAATCAAGCCTACAAATGCAATATGTAGGGAATGCCAAAGGGGAAAGTAGACAAAGACAAACTTCAAAAGTTAGTATTCTTCTTCAAAGTTATTGGAGTTGATTCACACTAATCTATGTGGCCCTACCATAGTAAAGAGTCAACAAGGTGAGAGGTATTTCATTTTTCTTATTGATGACTATTCTAGAATGACTTGGCTTACTTTATTAAGAGAAAAATCAGATGCCCTTGATAAATTTAAAGTGTTCAAAGATATGGTTGAAAATGAAGTTGATGCCAAGATTAAATGTTTGAGGTCTAATAGAGGAGGTGAGTTTGCTTCAAATGAGTTTGAAAAGTTTTGTGAAGATAATGGCATTAGGATACATCCGTCAACCCCTAGAACCCCTCAACAAAATGGGGTAGTAGAAGAAAAAATAGTATTGTAAAAGAGATGTCTAGGGCAATGTTGAAAGATACAGATATGCTTGATATGTACTGGAAGGATGCAGTTCATATTGTTGTCTATCTAATTAATAGAGTACAATTGAGGGTCATGAACACTAAGACTCCTTATGAGCTATGGTATGGAATCCCACTATTAGATACTTCAAGATCTTTGGTAGCGAATGCAATATCAAAAGAGATGAAGAAGACCTAGGAAAGTTTGATTCAAGAAGTGATGAAGGAATCTTTCTTGGCTACTCAACCAGAAGCAAGGCTTATAGATGCTACAATAAGAGGTTAGGGATGAGATTGAAAGAACAATGCTATGGTAGATGAAGACCTGTATTAGATCTCACATGAATTAGAAGACTCTGAATCTGATATCACTCCATGCATTGTAGATGAAGAAGAAGTGAAAGAAGAAAAGGAACAAGAACTAGAGAAGATGCTTAAGACTCTAGCAAAGTATGTTTAAAAGAACTACTCAGTAGATCAGATCATTAGAGATAAGGATGAAGGTGTGTAGACAAGGAGAAGGCTTGCTAAGGCACATGAGCAAGTAAACTTGTGTTTTTTATCAAAGGTGGAACCCAAAAACTTTGTTGATGCTAGCAAAGATGATGGATGGATAAAAGCCATGGAAGAAGAATTGGATTAGATTGAGAAGAATCAGACATGGGAATTGGTTCCCAGACCAACCAATAAGAATGTTATAAGAACAAAGTGGGTGTTCTAGTAAAACTTGAATGAAGAAGGTGAAGTTGTAAGGAAGAAGGAAAGATTGGTATGTAAAGGATACACACAAGTTGAAGGCATTGATTTTGAGGAGGCTTTTTCTCCAATAGCAAGATGGAGGCAATCAAAATGTTCCTTGGTCTTGCTACTCATAAGAACTTCAAGGTATATTAGATGGATGTTCAGTTAACATTTTTGAATGGTGAGCTAGAGGAAGAGGTTTATATTGAACAACCAGATGGTTTCCAGATATCAAAAGATTTGGATATGGTGTGTAGACTTAAGAAGGATCTGTATGGTTTTAAGCAAGCACCTAGAGCTTGTTATGCTAGGTTAGACAAGTACTTATTGTAGTAGGGCATCAAGAAAGGTTCTAAAGATGGCAATGTTTACATCAAGGAAGAAGGAGACATGATATTGATAGTTGCAGTATATGTTGATGACATCATCTTTGGTGGAGATGATGATATGTGTAAGAAGTTTGCAGAGGAGATGCAAAAAGAGTTTGAGATGTCTATGATGGGTGAGATGTCTTTCTTCCTTGGACTTCAAATTACTCAGCTAGTTGGTGGTATCTTTATTTCTCAAGGTAAGTATGTCAAAGAGTTTTTGAAGCAGTTTGGTATGGAGGATTCAAAATTTGTGAGTACTCCCATGGGCACTTGATGTCACCTAAACAAAGATGATGAGTTTTAGAGGTGGATCAGATTGTCTATAGATCTATGATTGGATGACTATTGTACATGACTACTTCTAGACCTAATATTATGCATGCAATATGTGTGGTTTCCTAATATCAAGCCAATCCTAAGCAAACAGATGAGAAGGTAGTGAAAAGGATATTCAGATACTTGAAAGGAACTTTGGACCATGGCCTATGGTATCAAAGAGGTAATGACTTTGATTTGAGTGCATACATTGATGCCTATTGGGTTGGTTGTGTTGATGATAGAATAAGTACAAGTGGAGGTGCTTTCTTTTTAGGAAGCAAATTGGTTTCACAGTAGAGCAAGAAGCAAGATTCAGTGTCCTTATCTACTAAAGAGGTAGAGTACATTGCAGTAGCATCCTATTGTACACAAGTGTTGTAGATGATGCAAACCCTTAAGGATATCAAGGTATTGTATGATGAGCCTATTCCTATCTTGTGTGATAATACAAGTGTTATCAATATTTCCAAGAATCCAATGATGCATTCTAAAACCAAGCATATAGCTATCAGGTATCACTTTTTGAGAGAGAAGATTGTAGATCAGGAAGTAAAGTTGGAATATGTTCCAACAAAGGATCAAATAATAGATATTTTCACAAAGGCTCTTGCAAAGGATACTTTTGAGGATCTCCAGCAGAGGTTAGGGGTAATTGCCCTCCTTGCTAGATGCATAAGGTGCATTTGTCCAGGGGGAGTTCATACTATATCTTGTTCCTAGACTGATGGTGGCTATCTCTTAGGACGTCCAAGTAGTGGTTGCTGGTGATAGGGGAGTTTGTTTTCTACAAGTATAAGACATGCCCTAAGAAAGAATGTGTAGGTATGTGGTCTCTGATTGAGGCAATAGTTACCCTTTGTCCTTGATGTCAAAGGGGGAGAGAAGTAGAGATGTGTTGCCATCAATGCCAAAGGGGGAGATTGTTACACATATGGTTCCTAGGGTTGTCATTGATGTCAAAACTATCACTAGGTTATCATTCATGTCAAAACTATTATGGTGGTGTGATGGTGTTCATGGTTGGATGTCATGTCCCATCCAACAAGAGAAGGGAGAAGATATAATTCATATTAATATGGGAATTAGAAGCACAAACATGATCAAATGTTTTGCTGATGTTACTGATAGCCTAAAGTATATATGATCCAAGTTTCGATGATGATTGCATTACCAGAAGAGTATTTTTCTATTGAAGACAATGTTGTCTCTGTGAAGGTGTTCTGTGTAGGACAATGGAATGTTCCACATTCCTCCACATTTGCAGATATAGCCATGCACTTCTGGAATTGTAATCAAGATGTAGTGAAGGTGATAATTCCAAGTTTTCATATCATTTGTCCTTACATTGTGAAAGTTATGCATGATAGAGTACCGACATGTGTTCTAGCAAAGTAATCTAGTGTTGAAGGCCTATTGGAATGCTCCATATTCCTCCACAAATGAATGATTGCCCTTGTGGTTTTGAGGAAATGTTTATAGATTTGCATTACATTCTTCCTTGTAGTTTCAAGGTCCTTGGTGGTTTACAACTCAGTTTTTCAAATGACAACATGTTGCAGTGTGTTTTGGATGATATATTATTCTCACAGTTCATGATTGAAGTTATGAGGCATAATTCTTTGATGTGTGGTGGAAAAGGAGTGCTTGAAGATGTTGTATGATTCATGTGGACTCATCTAGAAGAGCTTTCATGGATATCTTTCTTGTTTCCAATACCGTACAAGGTATTTAAGTTGTTGTGGTCATTTTGCTTCAAGTCTTCATGTGTTTTACTTAAATCTATCATATTTCCAAATGAGTAGAGTGTATGGATGTATTTCCTTGGTATTTGAAGTTGTGAAGAATTTTTTGGACCTGGTTAAGCAAGCATTGGTGTCTGCAAGGCATGGATCTTCTATCGGTGTAACATGTGGTTTAACTTAGGACCTATCTTCTACACATTTCATGTTGTGTGTTGTCTGGATGACTTGTAAATGTATTTTTCATGTTGTATCTAGCTAAAAAGCAATGTAATCAATGTAACATCATGTATAAATTGTAAATCAAATTGAGTTAGGAGAGTGTGATTGCAAGTTTATTGAAAAGCTTGCAAGTAGAAAAAGAGAAGAATGAATGCATTGTTGATGTGTGACTAAAGGAGAAAGAGAAAAAGTTGTTGATGTTGTTTGGATTCATCTTGAAGACTTATATATGATAGTGATCAAGTGTAGAGTATGCCTAACTAATCAGATCATCAGTAGAAAGTGTGAAGAGGTAGAAGTGCAATCATCAAAAGTATGAGTTTCAATGTCAGTTTTCAGACAGTAGAAGGACTGTCATACTGTAATAATTTGATCCAGCAAGATACATAGGGTTGATGGAACAAATTATGCTTTTGGAAGCTAAGCATGGAATCTTATATCAATTCTCTAGGGTGTGGTGTTTGGGAATCTGTTAAGTCTAGTTACATTGTTCCTACTACTATTCCTACATATGCAGATGAAGTTAAGAAGTATGATAACAATGCCAAGGCAAAGTTTGCTATTATGAGTGGGTTCAATGATTCAAAACTTTCATAGGTAATGAGCTATAGTTCTACTCAATAAGTTTGGGATAAACTTAAAACTATTTATGAAGGAGATAAGAAAGTAAAGAAAGCCAAGATGCAGATCTTCAAGAGGAAATTTGAGAACCTAAAAATGTTAGAGGATGAAGATATTGTTGGATACATGCTCTGGGTGAATGAAGTGGTCAATGGCATTACAGGTCTTGGTGGAGAAGTGAAAGAAGATGAGGTTGTGAAAAAGGTTCTAAGATTTCTTCTCAAAACTTACAGTCATAAGGTATCTACCATTGAGGAGAATGCATACTTGGATACATACACAGTAGACAAATTATTTGGTTCCCTTACTGCCTTTGAAATGAGAGAGTTTGACAGTGATGCTCCAAAGAAAGAAGCTGCTTTCAAAACCAATGTAAAGACAAAGGAAGAAGTTACTGTTGAAGATGAAAGCTCTAATGAAGTTGAAGCAAATTTTGTGAGAAGACTGAAGAAAGGCACTGGCCCAAGTATAAAGGTAAGTTACCCTTCAAATGTTTCAATTGTGGAAAGGTTGGTCATTTTGCTTCTAAATGTCCTTTCAAAGAATCAAGGGTTAGTAACAGAATAGACAAGTTCCAGAGAAGTTTGTATTCCATAGAAAGAAATTATTCTTTAAAAGATGAGGATCATGATGATTCAAATGATGAAACACTTTTCATGGCCTTGAGTATTGGTGATAAAAAGGATCATGTTGGAAAATGTGAAAAGATTGATGCCTTGCAAACAAAATAGAACAATGAAAGAGTAATGGTTATATGAACTGCCTTTCATGCAAGAGAAGAAGCCAAGGCTTGGGTAATTGACTGTGGATGCTCAAACCATATGACTAGTGACAAGGAGAAGTTTATCAACCTTGAAAAGTGGGATGGTGGTGCTGTTAAGTTTGGTGGTGATGAGTTAGCACAGATCTATGGAAAAGGTGTTATAACGATTGATGTGAAGAAAATGATTGAGAATGTCCTCTATGTCAAAGGGATAAAACAAAATCTTCTCAGTGTTAGTCAGATGTGCAGCAAGGGGTGTAATCTCACCTTTCATGCCAATGGTTGTAAAATTAGGAAGGCAGAGTCTGAAAAACTAGTTGCAGAAAGTATCAAGACATATGGTGACATCTATCATTTGAAGGAGGCAAATGGAAGAACATGTTTGTTATCCCAATCTAGTGAGTGTTCGTTATGGCACAAAAGAATGGGACACAACAATTTTGATAATATTGTAAAGATGAGTCCTACTCATGTAGTAAGAGATATGCCTAAGATAATCAAGCCTACAAATGCAATATGTAGGAAATGTCAAATGGGAAAGTAGACAAAGACAAACATCAAAAGCAAGGAGTATTCTTCTTCAAAGCCATTGGAGTTGATTCACACTGATCTTTGTGGCCCAACAAGAGTAAAGAGTCAACAAGATGAGAGGTATTTCATGTTGCTTATTAATGATTATTCTAGAATGACTTGGGTTACTTTATTAAGAGAAAAAGTAGATACCCTTGATAAATTCAAAGTGTTCAAAGCTATGGTTGAGAATGAAATAGATGCCAAGATCAAATGTTTGAGGTTTGATAGAGGAGGTGAGTTTTTTTCAAATGAATTTGAAATGTTTTGTGAAGATAATGGTATTAGGAGACATCTGTTATCTCCTAGGACCCCTCTGCAAAATGAGGTAGTGGAAAGAAAGAATAAGACTATGCAAGAGATGTCTAGGGCAATGTTGAAAGATGCAGATATGTTAGATATGTACTAGAAGGATGCAGTTCATACTATTGTCTACCTAACTAACAGAGTGCAACCGAGGGTCAACAACACTAAGACCCCTTATGAGCTATGGTATGGAAGACTTTCCATAGTCAGATACTTTAGGATCTTTGGCAGCAAATGATATATCAGAAGAGATGAAAAAGACCTAGGAAAGTTTGATTCAAGAAGTGATAAAGGAATCTTTCTTGGCTACTCAACCATAAGCAAGGCTTATAGATGCTACAAAAAGAGGTTGGGGAAGATGATTGAAAGAACAAATGTCAAGGTAGATGAAGACATGTATTAGATCTCACATGAATCAGAGGACTTCAAATTTTCTATCTTTCCATGCATTGTAGATGAAGAAGATGAACTGAAAGAAGAAAAGGAACAAGAACTAGAGCATATGCCTAAGACTCCAGAAAAGTATGTGTAGAAGATCCACTCAGTAAATCATATCATTGGAGATAAGGATGAAGGTGAATAGACAAGGAAAAGGCTTGCAAAGACACATGATCAAGTAAACTTGTGCTTGTTATCAAAAGTGGAACCCAAAAACTTTGTTGATGTCAACAAGGATGATGGATGGATAAAAGTCATGGAAGAAGAATTGGATCAGCTTGAGAAGAATCAGACGTGGGAATTGGTTCTCAGACCAACAAATAAGAATGTTATAGGAACAAAATGGGTGTTCCAAAACAAACTAAATGAAGAAGGTGAAGTTTTGAGGAACAAGGCAAGACTGGTTTACAAAGGATACACACAAGTTGTAGGTATTGATTTTGAGGAGACTTTTTCTCTGGTAGCAAGGATGGAGGCTATCATAATGTTCCTCGGTCTTCCTATTCATAAGAACTTCAAGGTATATCAGATGGATGTTAAGTCAGCATTTCTAAATGGTGAGCTAGAGGAAGAGGTTTATATTGAAAAACCAGATGGTTTCTAGATATCAAAAGATCTAGGTATGGTGTGCAGACTCAAGAAGGTACTAAAGATAGCAATCATTACATCAAGGAAGGAGACATGATATTGATAGTTACAATATATGTTGATGGCATCATCTTTGGTGGAGATGATGATATGTGTAAAAGGTTTGCATAGGAGATGCAAAAAGAGTTTGAGATGTCTTTCTTCCTTGGACTTCAAATTACTCAGCTAGTTGGTGTTATCTTTATTTCTCAATTTAAGTATGTCAAAGAGTTGTTGAAGTAGTTTGGTATGGAGGATTCAAAACCAGTGAGTACTCCCATGGTCACTAGATGTCACTTAAGAAAAGATGATGAGTCTCTAGAGGTCCAGATTAAACTATCTATAGATTTATGATTGGAGGAATGTTGTACTTGATTACTTCTAGACCTGATATTATGCATGCAGTATGTGTCGTTTCCTGATATCAAGCCAATCCCAATCAAACACATGAGAAGGTAGTGAAAAGGATATTCAGATACTTGAAAGTGTTGGGACTTGAAGTGTCTCAACCTTGGTAATTCATTTCATTTATTATTGTAATGTAATTTATTTACTTAGCCTATGTTGTAATTTGTTGCACATCATGTCTTGTCATTTAGTGTGAAGCGGCACGATGAGTTGTCACTCCACTTGTAAGATGACTATGATGGTCAACACAGTCCATGTAAAAATAGCCATCCCTTTTGTGTGGTAGAGGTTTTCTTCCATGTGTTAGCATCTTGACTATTGTGTAAGTGAATCTTGACTGAAATAGTTATGACAGATTCCTATGACAAAATCTATGACATGTAAGTGTCAGAAATAGAAGGTTCTATGATAGGTGAAGACATGTGTCACAAGGCATCTTGGAAGAAGGCATCTTTGTGTGCCCTAAGGAGAGTTATGACATGTTGTAAGAGAATATGCTATTTATAGCATGTTTATGGTAGATTATCTTACAACTGTAAGATATGTCAGTATGACGGATTCTATGATGGTTGTAAGAGTCGTAAGAGCATCTGTCATTGCCCAACTTGGGAATAGGCGACCTCTTTGGGATGGGGTGACTTGGCAAGTGTCAAGAACATCCTTCAGTGTTGGACAAGTGTCCATAGGTGTGGGTTTTGGGCCATGAGGCCATGTTGGATGCCCATCTCAAGATAGAGCTATTTTTGCCTTGTATTTTCTATATAAACAAGTGCTTTGGAGAGGAGATGTATTATGTGATTGACAGGTACTGTTATGCTACTAGTTTGTCTCTAGATACAAGTGTCAAAGAATCCTAAGAGCTTGCATTACAAGTGTATTGTAAACCATTTCAGTTTTGATAATACATTGTGCAAGTTTTGGAGTGTGGGGGTTTTCACCTAATAAGGGTTTTCCCCATATATATCTTGTGTCTCTCTCTTCTGTCTCATTTCTGTGTGTATGTGTATTTCTGTAATATCTCCATTGTTGTTGTTAACATGCTGTAATTGTAAAGGATAAAACAAATTTGTACTCTTGTCTCCTCTTTATATTAGTGTAGGAAGTGATTTCTGAACACCTAGCTTCCTTATAGTTTGTATCAAAGCCTGACTAGTTTTGGTTCTAGCTATTGGGTAGGGGTTTTTTGAGCTAATATTAGGTTGAGTGGGAGTCTATGTAGAGTATTCTATATCTTGTTGTAGGAAGGAGATGGCAAGCACATCTGAAAGAGTAGAGGTGGAGAAGTTCAATGGCACAAATTTTGAGTTGTGAAAACTCAAGATGGAAGATCTACTTGTTGATCGTGACCTATGGGAAACCATTGATAGAACAAAACCTACAACAATGTCACAAGCTAATTGGTACCTCAAAGATCAGAAGGCTAAGGGTCTCAGAAGGCTCTGTCTAGTTGACTCTATCCTATTGAATGTCCATGAGGAGAAGACTACGAAAGATCTTTGGAAGAAGTTGGGAGATGTTTATCAGGCCAAGTCCTTGGTGAACAAGTTTTTTCTAAAAAATAAGTTTTCTTTGAAGATGGAAGATGGACGATCTATTGTAGACCATATGAATTCTTTCAACATGATTGTTGCACAGCTGACATTTGTGGGTGTGAAAATGGAGGAGGAGGATTGGTTTATGACCCTGCTTTGTTCTTTGCTAGATTCATGGGATCATCTTGTCATGACCATCAGAAGCACTACTACCACCTTCAAGATGGATGATGTAGTCTCTTTGCTATTATCTACAGTGTGGAGAAAGACAAATGAGTAAGCCAAAGATTCTCTTACGGTTCGTGGAAGACCCAAAGAGAAAGGGAAGAAGAAGGACAAGAAAGGTTGAAAGGGAAGATCCAAATCCCATGGGAGATCCAAATCTCTTGGAAACTCCAAGGTTCTCTATTGGAACTATGGGAAAATAGGGCATTTCTAAAAGGAATACAAAGAGGAAAAGAAAAAGAAGAAGAACACCCCTAATTTAGATTCTGACAAGTCACAAGATGACAGTGATGCCTTCATCGTAGCCTTGCCCACCCATGCATCTAATGATGTGTGGTTGATTGATTCTAGTGCATCATTCCACATGACCTTGAATCAAAGTTGGCTCACAAAGTATGAAGAGTTCAATGGTGGAAGAGTGTACCTGGGTGACGATTCTCATCTAAAGATTGTTGGTCATGGAAGAGTCTCAATCTGATTCCCTAATGGACGAGTGAAGGGGATCACTGGGGTTATGCACATCCTAAGCTTGTCATAGAACCTACTTTCTATAAGTATGTTGAATGATGCAGGTGTATAGTTTGTCTTTTCAAAGGATGGATGCAAGATGACTAGAGGATCTATGGTGCTTACAAAGGGTACTCAAAGGGGTACTTTGCTTCAACTGGAGGCATGCACTACATAGTACAATAGTTCTTCTGACTTGAAGAAAAGAGCTATAGTCACTTCATCCCCATCATCCAAATGAGTAGTGAAGAAATCTGTTGTAACACATTCTGATGGTAGTGCACATACTTTGGAAGTTAAACTTCCTACTGAAAAGACTATGTTATGACATTTGAGATATGGCCACATTGGTGAGAAGGGTTTTAGAACCTTGAAAAATGAAAAACTCATTGAGGGGTTAAATGATTGTAATCTCGAGTTCAACTTTTGCAAACATTGTGTATATGGAAAGCAAAACTATGTTCAGTTTTACTCTAGTTCTTACAAGTCTTCTGGTGTATTGGATCTTATTCATTCTGATGTGTTTGGTCCTATTAATGTTCCTTTGATTTCTAAATTTGTATATTTTGAATCTTTCATAGATGATTACAGTACAAGGACATGGGTTTATTTTATCATAAGCAAGATTGAAGTCTTTAGTCAGTTTAAAGAGTTTAAAGCTTTTGCTAAAAATTAGACTAGTAAAAAGATTAAGTGTTTGAGAACTGATAACAGTGGTGAGTTTTGTTCAGTAGAGTTCGATAATTCTATAAAGAGAAAGGGATTGAAAGACATAAGACAAATCCATACACCCCATAGAAAAATGGAGTTATAGAGAGGATGAACAGGACACTAATCAAGAAGGCTAGGAGTATGCTTAGTGAGGCAAGCCTCGAACAAATTTTTTTGGCTGAAGCTGTAGCCACTGCTTGCTACCTGGTAAACAGGTCTCCTACATTAGATCTTGTTGGTAAGACACCTATGGAGGTGTGATCTGGTAAGAAGCCTTTAGTTAGATTTTTTTTTTTTTGGTTGTGAGGCATATGCACATGTGCCTAGGGAGAAACAGTCTAAATTGGAGAACAAGGTTGTTAAGTGTATTTTCATTGGCTATGGTGTCAGTGTGGAAGGATACAATCTTTGGGATCTTGTGGCTAAAAAAGTGTTGTATAGAAGAAGTGTTATCTTCAGAGAGCTAACACCTTCTTCCATTGTTCTATAGCCAGAATAGACAGAAAAGAAAGATGATGTGATTTAGTTTCCTTCTACCCTGAGAAGACTGAACCAATAGACCTTGTGAGACCTGATGATGAGGAGAGATCTAGAAGCTCTAAAAGATTAGAAGAAGAAGCAGAACCTCAACCTTAGCCGTTGAAGAGGTCTACACAAACAAGGAAGCAACCTGATAGGTTTGGTTATTCATTACTTGATTCTAGTTGTGTTTTTGCCTTACTAACACTGATAAGCCTAGAGCTATGACAGAGGCTATGGGTATGAAAGTTGCAGGTTCCTAGAAGGAGGCCATGGAAGATGAGATGGATTCTTTGGAAACGAATAAAACATGGGACTTGATGTTTTTGCCTGAAGGATGGAAACCCGTTGGATGCAAATGGGTGTTCAAGAAGAAATTTGGTACATATGACAGTGTTAAAAAGTACAAGGCTAGATTGGTTGTGAAGGGGTAGTCATAAGTGGAGGCAATTGATTATGGTGAAATTTTCTCTCCCATTGCAAAGCTGACATCCATTCGATTCTTGTTATCTCTTGTAGCTGCTTATGACTTAGAGGTGGAGCAGATGGATGTGAAGACAACTTTCCTTCATGGTGATTTGGAGGAAGAGATTTACATGTCACAACCAAATAATTACATAGAGAAAGGTAAAGAAAATTTGGTTTGCAAGTTGAAGAAGTCTTTGTATGGTTTGAAATAGTCTCCTAGGATGTGGTATATGAAATTTGATGCCTTTGTGTTGTCCATCAGATTTTTGAGATCAAAATTTGATCATTGTGTGTATTACAAGTTTGACAATGATCACATTCTCATTATTGCATTGTATGTTGACAATATGTTGTTGATTGGGAATGGTAAGAACATGATTTCTAATTTGAAGTCTCAATTGTTAGCACAATTTGAGATGAAAAATATAGGGGCAACTAGGTACATTCTGGGAATGGAAATCATAAGAGATAGAGCTAACATAAAACTTTGGTTAAGCCAAAGTAAGTATGTAAAGACCGTGTTGGATAGGTTCAACATGGCAGATTGTAGACCATTGTGTGTTCCTATTTCATTGGCGGCAAAGTTGTCTATTAGTGATTGTCCAAAATCTCCTAGTGAGGTAGAGGACGTGAGCAGAGTACCTTATACTAGTGATGTTGGTAGTTTAATGTATGCTATGGTCTGCACAAGACTAGACATTGCCTAAGTAGTGGGAGTCCTTAGTCGATTTATGGCTAATCCTGGATGGGTACATTGGGATGCAGTTAAGCAAGTGTTCAGATATTTGAGGGGTACTTCTAAGTATTCCATATACTATCATGGTAATGCTATAGGACCTCTGCATTCAGTTTGTATTCAAGGATTTGTGGATTTTGATTGGGCAGGTGACATTGACAATAGGAGATCCACCAATGCCTATGTGTTCACTATATTTAGTGGTGCAATTAGTTGGATGAGTAAGCGACAACCTATGGTTTCTTTGTCCATGACAGAAGCTGAGTATATGGCAAAAACTCATGCTTGCAAGGAAGCCATTTGGCTTAAGAGATTGTCTTTAGATATTGGTGTTGATGCAAGACAGATTACAATTTGTTGACAGTCAGAGTACGATTTTCCTAGCAAAGAATCCAACTTTCCATGCCAAAACAAAGCATATTTATGTACAATTTCACTTCATGTGAGACATAGTAGAGGAAGGGAAGGTGAATTTGGAGAAGTTAGATACTTTGAAGAATGTTGTAGATGCATTGACAAAACTAGTGTGCACAGAGAAGTTTAGATGATGTTCGGAGTCTATGGGCTTCTCGGCCTATAGCAGTTAAATCCTGTTATTTCTATTGGCTCTTACAAGATGTTCAACAAGTGGGAGAATGTTGGGAATTGAGGTGTCTCAACCTTGGTAATTCTTTTCATTTATTATTGTAATGTAATTTATTTACTTAGCCTATGTTGTAATTTGTTGCACGGCCTGTTTTGTCATTTAGTGTGAAGTGGCACGATGAGTTGTCACTCCAGTTGTAAGATGACTAGGATGGCCAACACACTCCATGTGGAGATAGGCATCCCTTTTGTGTCGTATAGGTTTTTTTCCATGTGTTAGCATCTTGACTATTGTGTAAGTGAATCTTGACCGAAATGGCTATGACAGATTCTTATGATAGAATATATGACATGTAAGAGTTAGAAATAGAAGGTTCTATGACAAGTGAAGACATGTGTCACAAGGCATCTTGGAAGAAGGCATCTTTGGGCACCCCAAGGAGATTTATGACATGTTGTAGGATAATATGCTATTTATAGCATGTTTATGATAGATTCTCTTACAGCTATAGATATGTTAGTATGACATATTCTATTATGGTTGTAAGAGTCGTAAAAGCATCTGTCATTGCCCAACTTAGGAATAGGCAACCTCTTTGGAATGGGGTGACTTGACAAGGGTTAAGAACATCCTACAGTGTTGGACAAGTGTCCATAGGTGTGGGTTTTAGCCATGAGGCCATGTTTGACGCCCATCTCAAGATAGAGCCATTTTTTGCCTTGTATTTTCTATATAAACAAGTGTTTTGGAGAGGAAATGTATTATGTGATTGATAGGTACTGTTATGCTATTGGTTTGTCTACAAATACAAGTGTCAAAGACTCTTGAGAGCTTGCATTGCAAGTATATTGTAAACCATTTTAGTTTTGATAATACATTATGCAGGTTTTAGAGTGTGGTGTTTTTCACCCGATAAGGGTTTTCCCCATGTATATCTTGTGTCTCTCTCTTCTATCTCATTTATGTGTGTATGTGTATTGCTACAATATCTCCACTGTTGTTGCTAACATTCTATAATTTTAAAGGATAAAATGAATTTGCACTCTTCTCTCCTCTTTAGATTATTGTAGGAAGCAATTTCCGCACACCTAGCTTCCTTTCAGAAAGGAACTCCAGACTATGGCCTATGGTATCCAAGAGGTAATGACCTTGATTTGAGTGCATACATTGATGTTGACTGGGCTAGTTGTGTTGATGATAGAAGAAGTACAAGTGGAGGTGCTTTCTTTTTAGGAAGTAGATTGGTTTCATGGAAGAGTAAGAAGCAAGATTCAGTGTCCTTATCTATTGCAGAGGTAGAGTATATTGTAGCAGCATCCTATTGTACACAAGTGTTGTGGATGAAGCAAACCCTGAAGGATATCAAGGCATTGTATGATGAGCCTATTCCTATCTTGTGTGACAATACAAGTGTTATCAATATTTTCAAGAATCTAATGATGCATTTTAGAACCAAGCATATAGCAATCAAGTATCACTTTTTGAAAGAGAAGGTTTTAGATAAGGAAGTGAAGTTGGAATATTTTCCAACAAAGGATCAAATAGTAGATATTTTCACAAAGGCTCTTGTAAAGGATACTTTTGAGGATCTCTAGCAGAGGTTAGGGGTAATTGCCCCTCCTTCTTGCTAGATGTATAAGGTGCATCTATCCAGGGGGAGTTCATGATATACCTTGTTATTGGAATGATGGTGGCAACCTCTTAGGGGGAGCAGGTAGTTGTTGCTGATGATAGGGGAAGTTTGTTTGTTGCAAGAAGAAGACATGCCTTAAGACAGAATGTGCAAGTATGTGGTCTCTGATTGAGGTAGTGGTTACCCTTTGTCCTTGATGTCAAAGGTGGAGAGAAGCATAGATGTGTTTCCATCAATACAAAATGGGGAGATTGTTACACATATGGTTCCTAGGGTAGTCATTGATGTCAAGACTGTCACTTGGTTATCAATATTAATGTCAACATTATTATAAAAGTGTGATGGTGTTCATGGCTAGATTTCATGTCCCATCCAGCAAGAGAAGGGAGAAGATATAAATCATATTAATATGGGAATTAGAAGCACAAAGATGATCAGATGTATTGCTAATGCTATTGGTGGCCTGAAGCATGTATGATCCATGTTCCATGATGATTGCATTACCAAAAGAGTGTTTTGTTGTTGAAACTAGTGTTGTCTCTGTGTAGGTGTTCTGTGTAGGACAATGGAATGCTATACATTCCTCCGCATTTACAGATATGGCCATGCAATTCTAGAATTGTGATTAGGATGTAGTGAAGGTGATAATTCCAAGTTTTTAGATCATTTGTCCTTCCGCTATGAAAGTTATGCATGATAGAGTACCAACATGTGTTCTAGCAAAGTAAGCTAGTGTTGAAGGCCTATTGCAATGCTTCACATTCCTCAACAAATGAATGATTGCCTTTGCAATTTTGAGGAAATTTTTATAGATGTGTATTACATGCTTCCTTGCAGTTTCAAGGTCCTTGGTGGTCCATAGCTTAGTTTTTCAAATGATATCATGTTGCAGTGTGTTCTGGATGATAGATTGTTCTCAGAGTTAAAGATTGAAGTTATACGGCACAATTATTTGATGTGTGGTGGAAAAGGAGTGTTTGAAGATGTTGTATGAGTCATGTGGACTCATCTATAAGAGATATCATGAATATCTTTCTTGTTTCTAGTACCGCACAAGGTTTTCAAGTTATTTTGGCTATTTTGCTTCAAGTCTTGATGTGTTTTTCTTAAAGCTCTCCTATTTCCAAATGAGTGGAGTGTGTGGATGTATTTCCTTAGTGTTTTAAGTTGTGAAGAATTGTTTTGACCTAGTTAAGCAAGTGTTGGTGTCCACAAGGCATTAATCTTCTGCCGATGTAATGTGTGGTTTCACTTATGACCTATCTTCTACATGTTTCATATTCTGTGTTGTCTGGCCGACTTGTAATTGTATTTTTCATGTTGTATATGGATGAAAAGCAATGTAATCAATGTAATATCATGTATAAAATGTAAATCAAATTGAGTTAGGAGAGTGTGATTGCAAGTTTATTGAAAAGCTCACAAGCAGAAAAGGAGCAGAATGAATGTGTTGTTGATGTGTGACTGAAGGAGAAAGAGCAGAAGTTGTTGATGTTGTTTGGATTCATCTTGAAGAATTATATATGACAGTGATCAAGTGTAGAGTGTGCCTAACTAATCAGATCATTAGAAGAAAGTGTGAAGAGGTAGAAGTGCAATCATCAAAAGTGTGAGTTTCAATGCCAGTTTTTAGATAGTAGGATTGTCATATTGTAATCTTTTGTAAGTGTGTTCTCATTTTAGGGAGTAGTAGCTTCCTTGGGAGTGACCATAAATCAAAGTTCTTTAGGGAGTAGTAGGTTCCTTGGGTTGTAGCCCTAAAACAAAGTTGTTATTTGAGCTTCATATATTGTGAGTTATTCCTCACCGTGGTTTTTCCCTTCTAGGGTTTTCTATGTATATCTAGTGTTATGTGTTGATGTGCATTGTGTTAATCTTTCATGTTCATGTTAATGTTGTAATGTTTTAATGGATGAAAAGAGGGTAGATGGGATTGATTGATAGTATGATTAGGTCCTCCTTTCACTCAATACATTCAAGGATATTTAACTTAGTTGAATCATAACTTTTGCAAGAAGACTCAACTATCAGGTTGGCTATCACTTAGAATGATAAGGAAATTTGGATTTGGTTGATTAGTGTGTTGATTTTAGTCTGATTAAGCTTAAAACCCTAATTATGAAAAATCGTAAACAAACAGATGAAATCTGATAAATGCTCGCACAAAAATAGACTAAATATAGATTCGATACATACCAGATTTTGAGTTTCAAAATATGAAAAAGTTAGGGGTGAAAGAAATGGTGTCCAAGCCCAAGGTGACACTTTTTTTGAAGGCTTCTGGATCTTTTTTGCTTCCAACTACCACTTCAGAGATTTCTGGTGCTGCGAAACTTAGGGTGAAAAGAGCATGCGCCCTTGACCTTTTTGAGCTATTTCCTACCTTTTTCTTCAGATCCTAATTCCTTGTGCTCTACAACAGTTCTCTACAACTCCACTCTGCAAGATCCTACACATTTCACCTACAATCACAAGAGAGGGGTTGAGGGTTGTGGTCTTTAGAAGCTTGTCTCGGTCAAGCCCCAATATGACATTCAAGCCTTCCAACACCATTGTTAGATAGAGAGTGTGTATCTTTGCAGGACAGAGGCAAAATCAATGATAAAAATGATAGATTTAATCACAAATAGATATCACCTCGGAGGTGTAGCTCTCATGGAGATGAATCTCTTTCATGCGATGAGAAGATGAAGCCAAATATGCAACAACAAACACAACAACAACACAATTCTACTCTACAACACAATGAATACCTTGAATGCTCTATGATCTTAAGTTTACCAAAATCTCAAAATCATCTTCTAGTTTACAAATGAAGTCCTAAACATGATTATATATGCATTCCCACTAATATTTTGTAATTCAAACTTAAGATGCCAACAAGGAACACCTTTAACGGTAACTTTTCTGACATTCAAATTTGGGACCTCGACAAAATAGTGCAGAGCAAGGGTGTAGGAGCCCTTGTCCAGGAACCTATTCTAGGTCAGGGTTAAGCTTAGAGATGTGCCCTAAGTCCCATTTGTCATGGGTTTTAGGGCATTTTATTTCTGGTTTCATTTCTAAGATGCATGATCAAAATTAAGGGACCCAAGAGCTAAACTTAGGAGGTAAAAGTCCTAGGGGGATGTTTTACAACATAACATTTAGCCCCCACTTTAATGTATGTATAATATAACAACCCATACATGCATTAAAGTATAGTCTAAAACACATCAAACACACCAAGCACAAGAAGCTAAGTCATACACCAACATTGAGGAACTATTTCTAGCTCCCAATCTCAGGTAAGCATTAGAAAACACATCGCATACATGCAAACCATAATGAAGATAGTAATAGGCATGCAAGACATGGAGAAGATATATTGAAGAAAAGCAAAGTATGATAAAGACATGAGAGTAGTCACATAAAACATGATGATTACAATTGATATTTCATTTTCATTTTCATATATATAAATGCATGGAAATAAAAATTGCAACACAAAACCCAAGAATGTAGGCGAGACTCATTGCAACACCCTTTACACTACACCAAGGGGAGAAGACACACCATATAAAACCCAAGTGTAGGGGAGAGTCATGCCACACCCTTTACAATATGCAAGGGGGGAAACACACCATACAAAACCCAAGTGTAGGGGAGACTCATCACCACACCCTTTATACTACGCGAGGGGGAAAACACAAGGAAAACACATGGAAGACACGAGCACCATATAACATGCCATAGACATACTATACATCTTAAGCATGACAAACAAGCCAATAGAAGGTGGTGCAGTCACAGTTAGGAGGGTCCACAAGATGAATAGTCCAGATTGTGCAGCAAACACAATGGAAGCAACTCAATTATAGAATATAAATGTAGATTCAATCATTCAGTATATCTACATAGATTCAAAATACTAACATTTTGACAACATGTGGGCTTACAAATTAGGACTCACATGCATGATTCTCCAATTACAATATGCGCACAAGATATGGCTTTGAAGCGCCTTCCAAAGAAACTCTATCTCATGAACTATGCTAACTATCACTAATTGATTTCATATTCATCTATTAAATGATTATATATCATCTCTAGATCACAACAATCCTCTACGTCAGCCAAGAGTGATTACAAACTCCAATGAAACAGATGTAACATGTGTACACAGATAGGTCAGCCCAAAACATATGGAAATCCTCTACAAGTGAATGAATCAATGTGCAAATCTTGAGGGAGGTTGGCCATGTCCCAAACTATCTTGAATTATGTGTCATTTAGCTCCGCAAGTCTTGGAAGTGCTCCACAAGTCTTCTCCTTCAACTAATTATGTGAGACTATCTAAATGCTTTGTTCTGAGAAAACAATCAATCTTCTGATAGTGATAGCTTTCCAGACATTGATCTAAATGATCTAAATTTTGGATATAATGTGCATGAAGATGTCTAGATGCTAAGTCCAACTATATAAGATCTGAAATAAAACTATAGAAGAATGAGGACCAAAATACAGAAATTACTACTGAATGAATTGACTATATTGAACTGGGAAAATGAAAGAAACAAAATGAATGCAAATATTTTTGGTTGATGCAAGATTGCTTTGTAACCTGGGATGCTCCTGCATTAGACACTCGAGGTTGTTGAAAAAAAGTGAGTCCCTCACTTTGCTAGGGCTAGAGGAAAACCAAGACGGTCCACCTCAGCCTAAGAAATCCAAGACGAATCTTCTTCTAGTCTGCCTTTCCACTTCACAATATATTCTTTGTATTGCTTGGCTCTGGTGCTGCGTCCAACTCTGTTGTCCAAGATGTCTTCAATCTTTTTTGGTTCTTGTTGTGGTAACTTCTTCTTCATGTCTTCTTTAATGTTGTTGTTGAACTCTCCTCCATGATACTGATATAGGTTTGCAATATTGAAAATAGGTGATATACCCAATGTTTTCAGTAGCTCCACTTCATATGCATTTCCTAAATCAAACTTTTTGAGTATCCTACATGGTCCAAAATTCTTCATCTTCAAATTCTTATATGTCCCTACTGGAAATCTTTCTTTTCGTAGATATACCATAACTTCATCTCCAACTACAAACTCTTTGTGTCTCTTATCCTCATCTGCTTGCTCCTTATACTTACTGTTCATTTCCTCCAAATGCTTTTTAACCTAATTATGCACTATCTCCATGTGTCCTACAAATTCTTCTACCTCTGCACTCCTTTTGCTCTCCATACTGATATCTCTCAACTTTGCTACTCCTCTAGGGTTAGTTCCTATCACAATCTCAAATGGTGTCCTTCCAATGCTCCTATTCACTAAATTATTGTATGCAAACTCTACTTGTGATAGAATGAAATCCCAACTTCCTGCCTTCTCTCCAACCAAACATCCCAATAATGGGTTACACTTTCTGGGACATCCTGATTTTTGCTGAAATCACATATTTTTAGAAAATATAATAATTTAAGCCTTGAAATGTTCAATTTAAAGGATTTTAATTAAAGAGGGTTTGATCAAACCTCCTTAGATTCAAACCCCCTTGGATAGAACCTTGCTAGTATTAAACCATACCTATAATGGAATCTCCTCTACACCAATCAAAATGTTGATAAAAAACCAATGTTGATTTATCTTTTGAGGGATCAAATGAATTCATTTAAAATTTATGCTTTGTAAGTATTTAGCCCTTATTATAAGCTTCCCAAAAAATATAATTTTAAATATATTTAATTTGATTATTATATTTATTTTTTATTTCTTGTGAATGTATGTTTTTCACCGAACATCAAGTTCTCTATTCTACACACATGGAAAATTAGTAAATTACTGAAACAAAATTCTAAAAAATATCTATGCACTAGGTATTGATGTCCTTGTTTCAACAAAGGAAAAAAAATTGAATTTCGATACATACAGAAAGAGTTATGTTTTACGGAATACACCTATGTCTAAATTATAATTAGTTTGACTTCAAAAATTAATTAAAAAATATATATTCAACAAAACATTATGAAACCAAATGCATACACTATATATCGGTGTTACCAATCTAAATTAAAAAGAATCAAAATTTTATCCTTTGTAGAAAAAATGTTATGTGTTACGGAATACACATCACTTTAAAAAAAAGTTGTTTACTATTAAAAACCAGTTATCAAAGGAGATGCAAAAAAAAATTACAATTTAACTCCAAATTTTTTAAAATATATATATTTAGAATCTACAAACAAAATATCACAAATCACTAGTTTGCATCATCTTCAAATTCCTAATGGTTTAGCGGCTATAGGTGTCAGAGCGTGAAGATTTAGTTCAAATTATTGATTTCAATGTCAAGTTTGGCCAAAAAGTGTAACCCATTATTGTGGGATGACCCAACAGGTTACCTAAACTCCTATTTACTACCTCTATCTATCCATTAGTTTGTGGATGAAATGTTGAACTAAACTTCAAGTCTGTCTTCATCTTCTTCCAAAGTGTCTTCCAAAAGTATCCAAGAAATCTTGTATCTCTATCTAAAATTATGCTCTTAGGTAATCCATGCAATCTCACTATCTCCTTGAAAAATAGGTCAACCACATGAGTTGCATCAGTTGTCTTCTTATAGGGTATGAAATGTGCCATCTTTGAAAATCTATCCACCACTACAAACATAGAATCATGTCCTCTATGTGTCTTCAACAATACCAATATGAAATCCATGCTTATGTCTTCCCAAGGTCTCTCCATTATTGTCAAAGATTTAAACAATCCAGTATTCGGATTCACATAAGCAACTTGACATACTCTACAACTCTAAACAAACTTCCTAACATCCATATATATCTGAGGCCAAAAGTAATTTTCACTTACCAAGGCCATTGTCTTATCGATTCTAAAATGTCATGCTAATCCACCACTGTGTTTCTCTTTCATCAAATTGTCTCTGATTGAACTCCTAGGTATACATAATTGATTTGCTTTGAATAATATATCCTCCTAAATGAACTAATCCCACCACTTACTCCTATCTGTCACAACAGGTTCCTTACATGCTTCAAAACCTAACACTTCAACTCTCATCTTGGTCAGCAAGTTCCTTCTTTTACTCAATGCATTTGCAACTTTGTTTGATTTTCCACTCCTATGCTTCAATACAAAAGTGTAACTCTACATGAACTCTACCTATCTCATATGTCTCCGATTCAACTTTCCTTGACTGTTCAAACATTGCAAAGCTTAATGATCTGTATACAACACAAATTCCTTAGGCAACAAATAATGTCTCCACTTCTTCAAAGCTTGAATTATGGCATTGAACTCCTGATCATAAACTAAATATCTTCTCCTTGCATCATTCAACTTTTCACTGAAATATGCTATAGGTCTACCTTCTTGACTTAACACTACTCCTATTGCATTTACACTTGCATTACAATCTACTTGGAATACCTTATTGAAATCTAGTAATTGCCAATACTAGTTGCTCTATCACTTTCTGCTTCAACAATTCAAAACTTTTATTTACTCATGTTGTCCACTTAAAGTCCTTTCTATCTCCTCTCATTGTCTTTGTCATAGGTGTGCATATTGAACTAAAACTTCTGATGAACTTCTGATAGAAACTAGCTAATCCATGAAATGATCTGACTTCTCTAATACTCTCAAGTGTAGGCCATTCAACAATTGCTCTAAATTTCTCAAGGTCCATCTTCAATCCTATCACAGAAATCACAAATCCCAAATACACCAATTCTTCTTTCATGAAACTACGCTTCTTAATGTTTATCAACAATTTCTCTTCTCTCAACCTCTGCAATACTTGTCTTAGGTGCCACAAATGTTCTTCTTTTGTCTTACTGAAAATCAGAATATCATCCAAATATACAACAATAAACTTACCCAAGAATTTTTTCAAAACTTCATTCATCAACATCTTGAAAGTACTCAATGCATTAGTCAATCCAATCCTTCATTTGTTTTAAAAGAAGTCTTGCATTCATCTCCTTCTCTAATTCTAATATGATGGTATCCACTCTTCAAGTCTATCTTTGTAAAATATTTTTCTACACTCAAATAATTCATAATGTCATCCACCCTAGGCAATGAAAATCTATACTTAACTCTGATCTTGTTGATTGCTCTAGAGTCTATACACATTCTCCATTCTCCATTTTTCTTCAATGCTAACACTACATGTACTACACAAGGGTTCAAGCTTTCTCTGATCAATCATTCCAGCTTCAGCTTAGTCACCATCTCCTCTAAAGCCAAATTATCAGAACTACCACTATCAATTACAACATTTACCTCCTGATTTGCATCTATTCCAAAACAAAATTTTACTCTACGGTGGTTCCTCATTTGTCTCTGCTTGAAATAGTGCTCTCCTCATGACAAGTGATTCTCCTTTCTCAAGTTTACCAACTAAAATAAGTGATCTAATAGGTTCTTCTACATATGTTGTTCTTCCACCGTTCTTTGTGTTCTTGCTTTTATTTCCTTGATGACATTCAAAGGCTCTATGTCCTTCACCTCCACACTTAAAACAAGTTCCTCTAAATGTTCTCCTATCAAGTCCTCTTCCATATCTTCTGTATCCTTCACTCCTATAAGAATTAGAATTTCCTCTGCGGTAGAAAGTTTTATCATCTCTCTGATATGAACTATTATCTCTGTCTTCCTTATTGAATGTGTTATCTTATCTGCTTTGCTCCGTAAATGATCTTTCACCTTCAAAAAATGTTCTACCCTCTCTAAAATTTACTTCCTCTACATCTCTATCTCTGGTCATGCTTCTTTTTCAACTTTTCTTCGACTTTCAGGGAAAACTTATATGCTTCTTCCAATGTTGTCATCCTTACCAAACTCATTCTTTCTTGAATGTTCAATCTCAGTCCATTGATGTATTTTTCCACTTTCTCTTTTCTTGCTTCACTATGTCCTGTCCTTATGATCCTCTTATGAAATTCTTTAGTATACTCCATAAATTTCTCCTTTTGTCTCAAGTTTTGCAATCTTCTCAATAGTTCCAACTCATAGTCAGTAGGTATAAATTGATTCTTCAACGTTGTCACCATTCTATCTCATTTCATGATCTTTTCTTTTCCTCTTTTGTTTCTATCCAATTGTACTCCTTTCTACCAAATAGTAGCATGTCCTTTCAACCTAATCTTTGCAAATTTCACCTTCTCCGGATCTTCAATTTCTTCATACTCAAAGTATTCTTCTAGGTCATTTATCCAATCAATCAATTCCTCTAGATTCAAATTGCCAATATAGTTCGGTACATCAACTCTAGGTCTTTTCCCAATTATTGAAATAGCTCACAACATCTTCACTTGATCTGATTCTTCTTCTTCTTCTAGGGTTTCTTTATTTTGATTAGCGGATTGAAATTCTTCATCATCACTTTCAATATTAGATCTCGACTTTAATCCTCTTTTCCTATCTTCTTCAACAACATCCAAGTGAACTCGCATTGTTTTCATCATCTCCATCATCTCATCCATTCCTCCATCCATACTACCAACAACAGGTATTCTCCTCAGTAGCATCTCTTCCTAGGATCAAGTGTAACTACCTCAAATTTAGCAATCGAGCTACAAGGTGACAACTACCTCACAATCGATGATCTATCGACAACACAGGGAGTCTGTCTTGAGTTTAGTGATCTGTTCATAGAAAGATCTTATGGAATGCATTCAAAAACTTTGCTCACTTCACTCCCAATGGATTCAAACTTCACTCTAATACCACTTGGTGCAGTTAAGGTTAGGAGGGTCCACAAGGTGAATAGTCTAGACTATGCAGCAAGAGTAAACACAATGGAAGCAACCCAATTATAGAATGTAAATGCAGATTTAGTCATTTAGTATATCATAGGTTTAAAATACTAACATGTTGGCAACATGCGGGCTTATAAATTAGGGCTCATAGGCCTTATTCTCCAATTACAATATGCACGCAAGATATGGCTTTGAAGCACCTCTGAGAGAAAATCTATCTCATGAACTATATTGACTATCACTAACTGATTTCTATGCATCTATTACATGATTATATATTATCTCCAGATCACAAGAAACCTCCACATTAGCCAAGAGTGATTGTAGAATCCAATGAAAGAGATGTAACATGTGTACATGAATAGGTCAACCCAAAACATATGGAAATCCTCTGTACTTGAATGAATCAATGTACAGATCACAGGGGAGGTCAGCCATGTCCCAAATATCTTGAATGATGTGTCATTTATCTCTGTAATTCATGGAAGTGCTCTGCAAGTCTTCTCCTTTAGCTAATTTTTGGAGACTGTCTGAATGCTCTATTCTGAGAAAATAGTCAATCTTCTAATAGCGATATCTTTCCAGAGACTAATCCAAATGATCTAAATTTTTGATATGATGTGCATGAAGATGTATAGATGCTAAGTCTAGCTTTGTAAGGTCTAAAATGAAACTACATCAGAATGTGGACTAAAATACATAAACTGCTATCGAACGAACTGACTGTACTGAACTGGGAAAATGAAAGAAACAAAATGAATGCAAATATTTTTGGTTGATGCAATATTGCTTTGCAACCTAGGATGCTTCTGCATCAGACGCCCTGGGTTGTTGAAAAAAAGTGAGTTCCTCACTTTGCTAGGCCTAGAGGAAAACTAAGATGGTCCACCTCAGCCTAAGAAATCTAATGAGTATTCTTCCAGTTTGTCTTTCCACATCACAAGATATTCTTTGTATTGCTTGCCTCTAGTGTTGCATCCAACTCTGCTGGACCCAAGATGTCTTCAAACTATTCTGGTGTTTTTTGTGGTAACTTCTTCTTCAAGTCTTCTCTAATGTTGTCCTTGAACTCTCCTCCATTATACTGATATAGGTCTGCAATGTTGAAAATAGCTGATATACCCAAAGTCTCCGGTAGCTCCACTTCATATGCATTTCATGACTCAAACTTTCTGAGTATCCTACATGGTCCAAACTTCTTCATCTTCAACTTGTTATATGTCCCTACTCGAAATCTTTCTTTTCTCAGATAGACCATAACTTCATCTCCAACTGCAAATTCTTTGTGTCTCCTCTCCTTGTCTGCTTTCTCCTTATACTTACTATTCATTTCCTCTATATGCTTCTTAACCTAATTATGCACTATCTCCATGTGTCCTACAAATTCTTCTACCTTTACACTCCTTTTGTTCTCCATATTGATATCTCTCAACTCTACTACTCCTCTAGGGTTAGTTCCTGTCACAATCTCAAATGGTGTCCTTCTAGTGCTCCTATTCACTGAATTATTGTATGCAAACTCTATTTGTGATAGAATGAGATCCCAACTTCCTACCTTCTCTCCAACTAAACATCTCAACAGATTACCTAAACTCCTATTTACTACCTCTGTCTGTCAATCAGTTTGTGGATGAAATGTTGAACTAAAATTCAAGTCTATTTTCATCTTCTTCCAAAGTGTCTTCCAAAAGTATCCAAGAAATCTTGTATCTCTGTCTAAAATTATGCTCTTAAGTAATCCATACAATCTCACAATCTCCTTGAAAAATAGGTTAGCCACATGAACTGCATTAGTTGTCTTCTTATAGGGTATGAAATGTACCATCTTTGAAAACCTATCCACCACTACAAATATAGAATCATGTCCTCTCTATGTCTTCGGCAATCTTGATATGAAATCCATGCTTATGGCTTCTCAAGGTCTCTCTAGTACTATCAAAAATTTATACAATCCAGTATTCTAACTACTTCCTTTTTGCAACTTGACATACTCTACAACTCTACACAAACTTCCTAACATCCTTATATATCTGAGGCCAAAAGTAATTTTTACTTACCAAAGCCACTATCTTATCAATTCCAAAATTTCCTACTAATCCACCACTATGTTTCTCTTTGATCAAATTCTCTCATTGAGCTCCTATATATACATAATTAATTTCCTTTGAATAATATATCCTCCTGAATGAAATAATTTGACCACTTACTCCTATCTATCACAATAGGTTCCTTACATGCTTTCTAGGGTTCTACAAAATCAAGGTCTTCTTAATACATATGCTTCAATTCTTCAAAACCTAACACTTCAAATCTCATCTTGATCAATAAGTTCCTTCTACTCAATGAATCTACAACTTTGTTTGATTTTGCACTCCTATGCTTCAATACAAAAGTGTAACTCTGCATGAACGCTACCCATCTCATATGTCTCTGATTCAACTTTCCTTGACTATTCAAATATTGCAAAGCTTGATGATTTTTATACAACACAAATTCCTTAGGCAATAAATAATGTCTCCACTTCTTCAAAGCTTGAATTATGACATAGAACTCTTGATCATAAACTGAATATCTTCTCCTTGCATCATTCATCTTTTCACTGAAATATGCTATAGGTCTACCTTCTTGACTTAACACTGCTCCTATTGCATTTCCACTTACATCACAATCTACTTGGAATACCTTATTGAAATCCTATAATGCCAATACTGGTTTCTCTATCACTTTCTGCTTCAACAATTCAAAACTTTTATTTGCTCTTGTTGTCCACTTGAAGTCCTTTATGTCTCCTCTCATCGTCTTTGTCATAGGTGTGCATACTAAACTAAAACTTCTGATGAACTTCTAGTAGAAACTAGCTAATCCATGAAATGATCTAACTTCTCCAATACTCTCAGGTGTAGGCCATTCAGCAATTTCTCTAACTTTCTTTGGGTTCATCTTGAATCCTTCCATAGAAATCACAAATCCCAAATATACCAATTCTTCCTTCATGAAACTACACTTATTGTTTATCAACAATTTCTCTTCTCTCAACCTCTGCAATACTTGTCTCAGGTGCCACAAATGTTCTCCTTTTGTCTTACTAAAAATTATAATATCATCCAAATATACAATATCATACTTACCCAATAATTTCTTCAAAACTTCATTCATCAACCTTATGAAAGTACTCGATACATTAGTCAATCCAAAGGGCATCATTAACCATTCATACAATCATTCATTTATCTTAAAAGCAGTCTTCCATTCATCTCCATCTCTGATTCTGATCTAATGGTATCCACTCTTCAAGTCTATCTTTGTAAAATATTTTGCTCCACTGAAACAATCCATAATGTCATCCATCCTAGGCAATGGAAATATATACTTAACTGTGATCTTGTTGATTTCTCTAGAGTCTGTACACATTCTCCATTCTCCATCCTTCTTTGGTTCTAACACTTTAGGTACTACACAAGGGCTCAAGCTTTCTCTGATCAAACCTTTCCTTAATAATTAGTGTATCTTTCTATTCAATTCTTC
The DNA here is from genome assembly GCA_027924645.1 of Cunninghamia lanceolata. Lineage (NCBI taxonomy): Eukaryota > Viridiplantae > Streptophyta > Pinopsida > Cupressales > Cupressaceae > Cunninghamia > Cunninghamia lanceolata. The sequence continues at coordinate 2,393,165 of BSBN01000549.1, read as the reverse complement.
ATTCTTTGCTGGTGTCATTCTATGTGCTGCTTTGTTAGGCAAACTAGCTCCAGGAATAAGATCCTTGTGATGATTGATACTCCTGATTGGTGGTAATCCTTCAAGTACATTATCTGATATGATGTCTTTATACTCATCAATTCAGTTATCTCCTCTGGTTGTGATTCTTCAATCCCTATCTTTAGGGCTTTAGGCTTCTTAGGAATCAAAGCATAACACATATTCTCATGTCTTAAACTATCCAGAAACTTCCTTTCATCAACCAAATAGATTCTAGCATTCCCACATACTTCACTCTTAGGTTCATCTTCTAAAAGAATCAAAGTAATTCTCTTTCTATTTGATGTTATAGTATAAGTTTTTTTTCTACCATCATGTATAGCTTTTCAATCATATTGCCATGGTCTACCCAACAATATATGAAATACATCCATAGGCATGATATCACACAATACTTCATCATGAGAAGATCCAATATAAAATTTCACCAAACATTGTTCACTCACCACTACCTTATGATCATCCTAAATCCATGCTATTTGATATGGATTAGGGTGTTTCAATCTTTCCAACTTCAACTTAGTCACCATCTCCTATGAAATCAAATTATCAAAACTACCACTATCAATTACAACCTTACAACATTTACCTCCTAATTTGCATCTAGTTTGGAACAAACTTTTCCTCTGTATTGGTTTGTCATTTGTCTCTGCTTGAAATAGTGCTCTCCTCATGACAAGTGATTCTCCTTTCTTAGGTTTACCAACTGAACTAAGTGATCCAATAGGTTCTTCATCTAGCTACGTTGTTCTTTTGTTATTCTTCCATTGTTCTCTATCTTCTTGCTTGTACTTCGTTGATGACATTCAAATGCTTTGTGTCCTTCATCTCCACACTTAAAACAGGTTCCTCTGAATGTTCTCCTGTCAATTCCTCTTCCATTTCTTCTGTATCCTTCACTTCAATAAGAATTAGGGTTTCCTCTATGGTAGAAAGTTTTATCATCTCTTTGGTATGAACTGTTATCTATGTCTTCCTTCTTGAATGTGTTAGCTTGTCTACTTTGCTCTGCAAATGATCTTTCTCCTCTAGAAAATATTCTACCTATCTGAAATATACCTCCTCTACCTCTTTGTCTGTGTTCATGCTTCTTGTTCAACTTTTCAACTTTTAAGGCAAACTGATATGCTTCTTCCAATGTTGTCATGCTTACCAAACCTAGCTCTTCTTGAATGTTCAATATCAATCCATTGATGTATCTTTCCACTATGTCCTATCCTTATGATCATCTTATGAAATTCTTCAGTATACTCCTTCACAGATTTCTCCTTTTGCCTCAAGTTCTGCAATCTTTTCAATAGTTCCAACTCATAGTCAATAGGTATAAATTGATTCTTCAACTTTGTCACCATTCTATCCCATTTTATGTTCTTTTTTTTTCCTCTTTTGTTTCTATCCAACTATACTTCTTTCCACCAAATAGCAGCATGTCCTTTCAACTTAGTCTTTACAAATTTCACCCTCTGGATCTTTAATTTCTTCATACTTAAAGTATTCTTCTAGGTCATTTATCCAATAATTAGTTCCTCTGTGAGGTTGATTATTTTCCTTCCTTATTTTGATCATTTTACATTACAGTTGGTGACATTATTAGACTTTTAGAGACTATTGTTCCATTATGCAAAGTTGATTATATCTCCTGATTCTGGTTTGACATTGATTAGATATGTGGTGATTCGATTTAAATCATATTTTGATGCTATGATGAGATTAGACATGCAAGATATATTAGATGATTATTGATGTGATTTCTAGTTTATTATGTGGGTTCATTAATTGATGATGATTATGTGACATTAGATAGAATATGTAATCTAATCTTGAATTATGTTGTAAATGATTAATGTTGTATACAATGGCATGAATTTAGTTCCAATTGCTTCGGCTATGATTATTCATGATATGATTGACACTTGATCTAGTTGTGTAGGACTATATTCCCAGGCCACAGGAAATTGGAGGTAGAATTCACACATATGTTATTCCTTGTGAAACCGATCCATTCCCAATAGGGATGAGGATCACGTTTGATTCTGATGCAGGAGCATCCAAAGGTGTAAGGGCAATCTTGCATCACCCAAAAAAAAAGAAGTTAACTCAAAACAATTGTTGTTGTTCTCATTTCTTCCCATAATTAGTGTTTTTGGTTCCATAATATCTAGAATAATAATGTAGGACTTTCAGTTTTTCTAAAACTGCTAAAAATAGCGACCTGCCTATTTAGGAAAGTGTACTTGCTATTTTTAGAAAGTTTGCATTTGGGCACGTAATGAAGCAAAAACTTCTAGAAAGTTACATAATGGAAATATAAGACCTTTGGCGAAGGAATCAGGCAAAGATCATTTGTGAGCTGAAAGATATTAAAGTTTTTATTTTCTAAAAACTAAAAATTTACGGAATGAGATATGAGGCACTAAAACTTCTCATAATGTCTCGAAAAGTTGATGAAAATCCAATTACAAATTTTTGGCATGATAGTTCACATCGCGGGCTTTCCAGCACTTAAAACAGTTTGTCAATCAGACACCCGGATCAAAAGTTATGCTTCCCGGAAGTTGACCTACTTTTGGAGGGAGTTGCAAATTTCAAAATTTAGCTAGAGGCCACCAAAAAGTGCTATTTATGACTATTTTGGGAACCCTGGGCGGGGGTAGAGTCAAGGGGGCCAATGTAGAGTCTAGAATAGGGGGGAAAACAGAAACCCTAGTTGATTTGGGGTTACAGAAGGCTGAAGATTCTAGAGTCTTGAGGTTGGGAAAACTATAATGTGTTGCCGCCAGAAGAGGATTCATCCTCTGATTGTAATTGAGCTTCTGTAATGTAATGAGTTGCCTAGTTCAATAAAAGAAAGTTCTATTTGTTGTGTTCAATATTTGTTATTGTGTGTTTTGTGATTTACCCCCTTCATCAAGTGGTATCAAAGCAAGGTTTCCTGAGTGTGTAGACAGATCGCCGACTGTGAGGCAGTTTGCACCAGGACCTGAGGTTGTGGGTTTGCTATAGAGATCAAGATGCCTCCACGAAGAAATCATGTTGGAAGGAATTCTTTGATGGAATAGGGTTGTAGAGCCCTACAAAGGCAAATCGATGCGTTGCAAGAGGAGCTGCAAAGAGGGTTTGATCTGAGAGCAAGAGAAGAAATCGAAGATGAAGCTGAAGAAGAGCTATCTGAGGAAGAGCAAGGAGCTGTAGGAGATCCCACAGAAGTTAGGTTGTTGAGGGCCATTTCGAAGATTGAGAAGAGGCCTAGAATTGAAGTTTCCACATATTCTGGAGATCTGAATCTGGGACAACTTATTGATTGGATCAATGACATGGAGGAGTATTTTGAGTATGAAGATGTGGAGGACCCAGATCGGGTCAAGTTTGCAAAAACAAAGTTGAAGGGCCACGCCAGTATTTGGTGGAAGGAGGTCCAATTAGAGAGGAATAGAAGAGGAAAAGGAAAGATCACTAGATGGGATCAGATGGTAGAGAAATTGAAGAAGCAGTTCATTCCTGTGGACTATAAGATGGAGTTGTTGAAGAAGCTGCAAGGACTAAAGCAAGGTAACAAGTCTGTCAAGGAGTATACAGAAAAGTTTTATAAGATTACTATCAAGATAGGCCATGCAAAGCCCAAAAAGGAGAAGGTAGCCCGTTACATTAATGGGTTGAGGCTGAGTATTCAGGAGGAGCTGAGCCTAGTCAGAATGACCACCATAGAAGATGCATACCAGTTTTCCTTGAAGGTGGAAGAGAAGCTGAATAAAAGATTTGACAACAAGTAAAGGGGAAGAGGTCAAGGTGGAAGGACTGGTGGAAGGCCCTATGGAGGCCGTAATGAAGATCAAAAGAAAAGTAAAGAAGCTAGCACCATTTGAAATCAGAGAGGAGATAACGCCTATTGCCCTCATGACCAGAATAATGGTGAGCAAAGAGCAAGAGGCAGACCTAGGCAAGGACCTGGAAGAGGAGATTTCAGAGGAACCTGTTTCCAATGTGAAGAAGAAGGGCATCGAGCATATGAGTGTCTGTAACATCAAGGAAGGACAAATAGAAGACCTAAAGGCAATGCACAAGCTGTGCATGTAGATGAAGATGCACATCCTAAGCATTCTAAAGATGCTGAAAGGGGAGAAACCCTAGTTGTCAGAAGAACCTTGCTGAATGAGGAGAAAGAACCCAAACAGAGGAAGATTGTATTCCGCACAAGGTGCAAATGCGAAGGTAAGTGTTGTGATATTATTATTGACAGTGGAAGCACTGATAATCTTGTTTCAGAGGAGATGGTTGACAAGTTGAAGTTGACAAGAAGAAAGCATCCACATCCATATCGAATTGCATGGTTGCAGAAGGACCATAGAGCTTTGGTCAATGAGCAGTGTTTAGTGAAGTTCAAGATTGGTGATTACCATGATGAGGTGCTGTGTGATATTATACCAATGGATGCATGTCATATGTTGTTGGGGAGGCCATGGTAGTATGATAGGAGCACTATCCATGATGGCCGTGCAAACACATATTCCCTGACAAAGGATGGAGTTTGTCATAAGTTGAAGCCCTTGAAGGAGGTGGAAGAAAAGATATGTAGTACTGCCAGAATTTGCCTGGTAGATGGTAGGAAATTTTTGGAGGGTATGAAACATGAGTGTCATTGCTTTGCATTGATTCCTAAGATTAGTCAAGAGAACTATGAAGATGTACTAGCAGAAGTTTCAGGTATGTTGGAAGAGTTCCAGGACATTATCTTTGATAATGTACCAGAAGGTTTACCACCAGTAAGGAGGATAAGTCATCAAATGGATTTGATACCAGGAGCTAGTTTGCCAAACAAGGCAGCCCATAGAATGACCCCTACAGAGAATGAAGAGCTGAACAAACAAGTTCAGGAGTTGTTGAGGAAGGGATTGATAAGGGAGAGCCTAAGTCCATGTGTGGTACCTGTAGTACTAGCACCAAAGAAGGATGGAGAATGGAGGATGTGTATAGACTCTCGAGCCATCAATAAGAAAATGATCAAGTATAGATTTCCATTGCCAAGAATGGATGACATCATGGATTGTTTGAGTGGAGCCAAGTACTTCACAAAAATTGACCCAAAGAGTGGCTATCACCAGATTCATATCAGAGAAGGAGATGAATGGAAGACAACCTTCAAGACAAAGGAAGGTTTGTATGAGTGGTTAATCATGCCATTTGGGCTAACCAATGCACCGAGTACATTCATGCGGCTTATAAACGAGGTACTGAAAGAATTTTTGGGAAGTTTTGTTATTGTTTATTTGGATGATATTTTGATTTTTAGTAAGACTTGGGATGAGCATCTGATGCATATCAGAAGAGTTCTAGAGAAGTTGAGGGAGGAGAAGTTGTTGATTAATCTGAAGAAATGTAGTTTTACAAAGGAGTTGGTGTACCTGGGATTTGTTGTCTCAGAAGATGGTCTTAAGATGGACCCAAAAAAAGTAAGGGCTATCATTGAATGGCCTACGCCAAGGACTGTCACAGAGGTGAGATCTTTTCATGGTTTGACAAGTTTTTATAGAAAGTTTATCAGGAGTTTTAGTAACATTTGTGCACCCCTAACTGAGGCAATAAGAGGGGATAGAAAAGAGTTTAGATGGACTAAAGGAGCAGACAAGAGCTTTGATACATTGAAATAGAAAGTCATAGAACAACCTATTTTGGCACTTCCAGATTTTAATAAGGTATTTCAAGTAGATTGTGATGCTAGTGGTAGTGGTATAGGAGCTATTTTGAGACAAGAAGGTAAGCCCATTGCCTATTTTAGTGAGAAGCTTAATGATGCCAAGAAAAAATATTTTGTTTAAGATCAGGAGTTTAATGCAATAGTTCAGGCTTTGAAGAAATGGAGACATTATTTGTTGCCAAAGGAGTTTGTTTTATATACTGATCATCAAGCTTTACAATATCTTAATAGTCAAGGAAAGTTAAATCAAAGGCACTTAAAATGGGTTGAGTTTTTGCAGAGCTATACTTTTGTTTTGAAGCACAGGAGTGCGAAGTCTAACAGAGTTGCAGATGCCTTAAGCAGCAAAATTTGTTGACAGAAATGAAGATAGAGGTTGTTGGGTTCGATGAGCTCAAAAGTTTGTATCCTGAAGATCCAGATTTTGCAGAGGCTTGGAAAGCTTGTTTGGAACCTATTACTTTGGATAGGACAAAATGGTTGGATTTCATTATCCAAGATGGCATGTTGTTTAGAAGAAGCCAGTTGTGCATTCCAAGGAGTTCCATGAGAGAGAACTTGATTAAGGAGAAGCATAGTGGGGGATTGGCTGGATACTTTGGTCGAGATAAGACCATTGCTATTATTGGTGAAAATTATTATTGGCCACAGTTGCAACAGGATGTGAGGAAATTTGTGCAGAGTTGCAGAGTGTGTCAGATGGCAAAAGGAACAAGTCAGAATATAGGGTTGTATCAACCATTACCTATACCGGAGAAGCCATGGGATGATATTAGCATAGATTTTGTTCTTGGTTTACCAAGGACACAGAGAGGACATGATTCTATTTTTGTGGTGGTGGATAGATTCTCAAAAAAGGCACATTTTATTCCTTGTAAAAAGACTAATGATGCTGTTCATATTGCAAAGTTATTTTTTAGGGAAGTGGTGAGACTACATGGTCTACAAAAAAGCATAGTTTTAGACCAAGATACCAAGTTTGTTGGTTATTTCTAGAGGACATTGTGGAAGAAGTTGAAGACAGACTTGAAGTTTAGTTCTGCACACCATCCACAGACTGATGGACAAACTGAAGTGGTGAATAGGAGTTTGGGTAACCTACTACGATGCTTGGTAGGAGATAAGCCCAAGGGATGGGATTTGATTTTACCACAGGCAAAATTTACTTACAACAATTCTGTCAATAGGAGTACTGGTAAATCACCATTCCAGATTATATATGGGAATAGTTGAAGAAATGCTTCAGAGTTAAGGAAGCTGGACAATGGAGAAAAGACAAGTGCTGAAGCTAAAGATTTTGTAGAACATCTGAAGAATTTGCATGAAGAGGTGAGAAAGCACATTAATAAAATGAATATTCAGTACAAGGCTAAGGCAAATCAGAAGAGGAGATATAAGGAATTCCAGGTAGGAGATGAAGTCATGGTTCACCTGAGAAAAGAAAGGTTCCCAATTGGAACATACAATAAGTTGAAAATGAAAAAATTTGGACCATGCAGAATGATGAAGAAGCATGATTCAGGAAATGCATATGAGGTAGAGCTACCGAGTGGGATCAATATTTCCCCTATTTTCAACATTGCCGATTTATCAGAATATCATGAAGGTGGAACAGAGGATGGACCAATAGAAGTGCAGTGGAGTATTCTGGCATCCACTTCAACAGAGGAGATAGAAGAGATCTTGGATAGCCATGTGGGAAGGAGCACTCAGAATAGGCAATACGAAGAATATCTAGTGAAATGGAAAGGAAGGCCTATTGAAGATTCTTCTTGGTTGTCTAATGCAGAGGTTGACTATTTGGTTGTCTAATGCAGAGGTTGACTATTTAGGTTTTCCTCACACAAACACCTGAGACGTGATAGGGTCACTTCTCAAATTACCCTAGGTGTCTGATGTAGGAGCATCCAGAGGTGTAAGAGCAATCTTGCATCACCCAAAAAAAAAGAAGTTAACTCAAAACCATTGTAGTTGTTCTCATTTCTTCCCATAATTAGTGTTTTTGGTTCCATAATATCTAGAATAATAATGTAGGACTTTCAGTTTTTCCAAAACTGCTAAAAATAGCAACCTGCCTATTTAGGAAAGTGTACCTGCTATTTTTAGAAAGTTTGCATTTGGGCACTTAATGAAGCAAAAACTTTTAGAAAGTTACATAACGGAAATATAAGACCTTTGGCGAAGGAATCAGGCAAAGATCATTTGTGAGCTGAAAGATATTAAAGTTTTTGTTTTCTGAAAAGCCCCTAAAAATTTACGGAACGAGATATGAGGCACTAAAACTTCTCATAACATCTCAAAAAGTTGACAAAAATCTATTCATGGATTTTTGGCAGGATAGTTCACATCGTGAGCTTTCCGGTGCTTAAAACGGTTCATCAATCGGACACCCGGATCAAAAGTTATGCTTCCCGGAAGTTGACCGACTTTTGGAGGGAGTTGCAAATTTTGAAATTTAGTTGGAGGCTGCCAAAAAGTGCTATTTATTACTATTTTGGGAACCTTGGGCAGGGGTAGAGTCAAGGGGGCCAGTGTAGAGTCTAGAATAGGGGGGAAAACATAAACCCTAGCTAATTTGGGGTTACAAAAGGCTGAAGATTCTAGAGTCTTGAGGTTGGAAAAATTGTAATGTGTTGCCGCCAGTAGAGGATTCATCCTCTAATTGCAATTGAGATTTTGTAATGTAATGAGTTGCCCAGTTCAATAAAAGAAAGTTCTATTTGCTATGTTCAATATTTGTTATTGTGTGTTTTGTGATTTACCCCCTTCATCAGATTCAGATGTTCTTTAAGTACTTGTTTATTTTATTATTTTGGCTTAGTACCCCTTTGTTAAATTAATTTATATCATGTGTTGTATATTTTTTGTTGTGTTACACCACTTGGTATTGTTTTTATTTTTGGCCCATTTAAAGTTAATTTATGAATCCCTAGGTGAACCTTAGTGTCCCAAAACTTACCCTAGGTGGTTACCCATGGGTCTAGGGTCAATTTTGACTAACTAAACCTTGGGGTAACCCACTTTTGGTCACTCTAAACTAAGGTTTAGTCAAAGTGACGAATTTTGAAATGGCTAAGGGTGGGAGATGAGTCATGTTTTGGAAAAGACTCATCTCCCTTCCCAAAGTTTGGGGATCCCTTCACCAAGAAGACTCCCAAGTGTGTGGGATCTCCCTCCAAGACTCTCACACACATGTGAGAGCATCTTGGAGGGAGATGGCTCTTTTGGAGAATAAGAGGATGCCATATGGCATCCCTTATCCTCATGGAGGCTTGAAAGGGATTGTCACCTCACCACTTGGTCTCAAACATGTGTGAGAGCACATGTGGATAAGGTGAGGATTGGGATGGAATTGGAGGGTGACACTTGTCAGTGCCCTCACATTTCCTCTCCCTTACAAGTGGCATGGGATGAGGAAGGAGAAGGTGACAAGTGTCACCTTCTCATTCCTCAAGGCCAAATTGGAAGGCCTATATTGCCCCCTCTTGAAGAGGAGTGTGGGGTTCTTGCATTTTAGACATTTTCTTTCTATTCTTGGAGTTCTTTTAGGGAGTTAGAGAAATTTGGAGATTGGAAGACTTGGAGAAGCTTGGAGCTCTTCACCAAATGTGCTTCCATTTTTAGGGCTTTTGAAGGTAAGATCCATGGCTATGGCCATTTACCCTTGCATATTTCATTTATGTTTTGCTTGTGATTTTATGTTGTTGGTTGTTTTCCTTTTTGTGTGGGTTGGGAGTTTGGTGAGAGCACCTCCATTTGGAGATAAGGCTCAACTTGTACGGGGTAGGGGAGAGTGAACCTCCTCAAGGTCACCTCCTTATTTTTGTGCTACTTATAGCCTTGAGGGCTTTTTTTGATGTTGAGAACATTTTTTTGATGGGAAGAGTGCCATGATAGTTTTTGAGTTATTTGGAGATATGTATTTTTGGTGGTTATGGCTTGAGGCCTTGAGACTTGGTGATTTGAGATCATGGAGTGGCCTCTTGAGTTGAGGGGTTCATTCCCCTACCCCCATCAAACTCATTTTCATGAGTTTAGTTTTGTGCAACCTTGGAAAAATTTTATGTGTGTTTGGAAAATTTGCATTGTTGTGATGTGTGTCAAAACGTGTGAATCCTACCTCCCTAGCTCGGGGGTGACCCACTAGCGGGTCTATGGTAGGGAGGAGGGCATTCCTTTGTGGCTTGGTTCCCCATTGTTATGTTGATTATTGCAGGTTTATTGTTGATAAAAAAAAAAAGTTGGCAGAGCTCCTTCTTGCCTTATTTGCTTTATTTTAGTTGGTTGTTGGAACCATGGCCTTTGAGGCCTTATTGTATTTTGTTGTCAAATCATTACTACCCTATGTGTTGGTTGTTGTAAGAAAATATAGTGAGTACTCTTCAAAATTACTCAAAATCTATTTACTATATTATGTTGTTGTGTTCTTGTGATTATGGAAAATGCCAAAGAAAATATGCCTTTGTTGTTATTGATGTAATGAAATTACTTGTTACCATTTTACTGTTGTGCATATTTGATTTTTGGAGAAGTGGGCAAAGAAACCTTTACTTGTTGTCTTACATTACATGATATTGTTGTTTTAGTAATGGGTGCATTTAAACAAAAGAAAGCAAAAATAAATAGATGTTGTTTGTCTTTTATGCAAGAAAAGAATTACTGTTCATCTATATCTGTGCTCATAGAAGATAAAGATAGAACTGTAAAATTTACTGGCTATGGAAAAGTTAGTTCTAAAATATATATATATAGTAAAAATATAATATTTTGTTTTTTCTTATCTCTATTCAAAAAAAAGGGGCATATATAGAATAACTCTGGGCTATATATATATATATATATATATATATATATATATATATATATATATATATATATATATATATTATTGGAGTTTATGAGTTACAACTCTGGGTAATATCTATATTAAGTAAATGTGGTTTTATATAAATATGATTTAATATATATGTATATATATATGAGATATATATAAATACATATATATATTTATTATATATATATTTCTATTCTAATTAAATGATAACCTTGTTGTGCAACTGAAAGTATACAACATATATACATATATCACTGTGTATATATATACACACACATGTATATACTAAATTGTATATTATTAAATTATTTTTTTTGGACAAAATCTGAACAACAAGAAGAGTTGAGATTAAATGAAATTTGTAGAAAGACCAGAGCAAGGTTTTAATTTATTTTTTTGTGTAAAAAAAAAAATTAGGGCTGTGAGTGGCAGCCATGGCCATCGCCCATACTCTATTGTATTTCCATGGGGTGTGGGGAGGGGGCGGTGCCCACACCCACACCCGTGGGTGTGGGTGGAGGCACCGCCCCCTCCCCACACCCCCTTCTCCCTTTACACCCGTGACACTTCACACCCCCTTCCCCGCCTTTAACTCCACACCGGCACCCCGAAATTCCCCCTCAATGTTTAAACCCACAGCGACGCCCTTCGGCCCCCTCTATAATTTCATCCTATATTTTATGTTAAACCTGCCATATATAAAAATTATATATATATATATAGACCTCTCATGTTTTAAAAAAAAAACACAAAAATATATATACACAAAAAAAAAAAGAAACCCTACTAGTATACAATATACATATACCTTTGTGTGAGGGTTCCTCATGGCAGCCTCCTCAACAAACCTTCAACCTGCAACAATGGAGGCAAAACAAAACACAATAGAGAAAAAAAAGAGAGAAAAAGAAAACTTGAGAAGAGGATGCAAAAGAATATGATAGGGTTTTCGTAAGGAAACCAATAAAATAATATTAGGGTTTTGCATTTAGAAAACTAATAAAATAATGAAATAGGGCTGAGTGGGATGTGAGAATAATTGTTTGATATTTTTTTAAAATTCCTTTTTTTTTCTCATCCTTTGTGCATGGAAATTTATAATTCCCTCTCTTTTTTACCTTGGGGCCATTTGATTTATTTGGCTCCCTTGTGGTTAATTTAATTGTTTTAATATTTATTTTTAGGGTTTGGATTTATTTATTTTTTTAAATGTCTTGTGGAAATTTATTTTAGGGGTGAGTGGGTTGATTTTGTTTTAAATGGGAAGTGTGTTCCCTTTGTAATTTATTTAGTTGGGGCATTTATTTTTATTTTCCTTAGTGCGTTTTAAATTCTTGTGATGGGAAGACTTTTACTGAAATTTTTATTTTAATCAGTTTTATTATTTTTACGGGGAAAGGTATTTTAATTTTTCCCTTTTTCTATTATTTTTGAGTTAGTTAATAAATATGATGGTCAAAATTATATTTATTAATGGACTTAAATTTTGAAGTTTATTTTGGACATTTATTATTTTCCAATTTTTAATATTTGATTAAGTGATCAATGTTTTTTTTTACCTTGAAAATTTATTTAATATTACTTATGATTATTTATTTTAATTTTTGCATTTATTTTCTTCTTAGAATCTTTCTTTTAATTTTTTTTTCATTTATTGAAAACGCGTTATGCTGTCAAATTTTTCCTATATTTTAGGGTTTTATTTTTATGACCTTTTTGCAACAATCGTTTAATCACTCTATCTTATCATGTGACCATCATGCCATTAATTTTCATTTTTTTATTCGATTTCATTTATGCATTAGAATTAGGGTTTGGTTTCGAATATGATGAAATCACCTTCTCACCTAGGAAACTTAGGGTTCAAATTAAAACCGTTCTAACCCTAGAAGTGATGTACATCATGTCGCATACCCCCTAGATAATTTTTATCACGCAGAGGATGGTGTAGGGAGATGCACTTCCCTGAATATGTATGACATGCTTATGCCTCAGGCGTATTGCCACCAAGCACGCAGACGCGTGCAAGGGGGTTCCTAGGGACATGTAGAAAAGTTTTTCATTTTTCATGTCATGACCACATGTCAAATGTGGACATGACACGTGTGTTGCGTGTCGTGACCGCATGGGAAATGTGGGCATGACATCCTCTGGATTCAAATTGCCAGTATAGTTTGGTACATCAACTCTAGATCTTTTCCCAATTTTTGAAATAGCTCACAACATCTTCACTTGATCTAATTCTTCGTCTTCTTCTAGGGTTTCTTCATTTTGATTAGCAGATTAAAATTCTTCATCATCACTTTCAACATTAGGTCTCGATGTTAATCCTCTTCACCTAACTTCTTCAACAACATCCAAGTGAACTCACATTATTTTCATCATCTCCATCATCTCATCCATTCTTCCAGCCATAGCAACAATAGTAGGTATTCCCCTTGGCAGCATCTCTTCCTAGGATCAAGTGTAACTGCCTCAAATTTAGTGATCTGGCTACAAGGTGACAACTACCTCACAATCGGTGATCGGTTGACAACACAGGTAGTCTACCTCGAGTTTGATAATCTATTCACAACAATATCTTATAGAGTGACTTCAAAAAATTTGCTCGCTTCACTCCCAATAGATCCAAACTTTAGTTTGATACCACTTGGTACAATCAAGGGTCAGAGGGTCCACAAGGTGAACAGTTGAGACCGTGCAACAAGAGTAAACACAATGGAAGAAACTCAATTATAGAATGTAAATGTAGATTCATTCATTTAGTATATCATAGATTTAAAATACTAGCATGCTAGCAACATGTGGGCTTAGAAATTAGGGCTCACATGCCTAATTCTCCAATTACAATATGTGCGCAAGATATGGCTTTGAAGCACCTTCCAGAGAAAATATATCTCATGAACTATGCTAACTATCAGTAACTGATTTCCTATGTATCTATTACATGATTATATATCATTTCTAGATCACAAGAATCCTCTGTGTCAGCTAGGAGTGATTGCAGAATCCAATGAAAGAGATGTAACATGTGTACATGAATAGGTTAGCACAAAGTATATAGAAATACTTTGCAAGTGAGTGGGACCTCATAGGAAATCAGCCATGTCCCAAACTATGTTGAATGATGTGTCATTTAGCTCTACAAGTCATGGAAGTGGTCTGCAAGTCTTCTCCTTTAGCTGATTGTCTGAGACTGTCTGAATTCTCTGTTCTAAGAAAATAGTTGATCTTCTAATAGTTATATCTTTCTGGAAACTAATTCAAATGATCTAAATTTTGGATATGATGTGCATGAAGATGTCTAGATGCTAACTCTAGCTCTGCAAGGTTTGAAATGAAACTGCAGTAGATTGTGGACCAAAATATAAAAACTACTACAGAATGAACTAACTGTACTAAACTGGGGAAATGAAAGAAACAAAATGAATGCAAATATTTTTGGTTGATGCAAGATTTCTCTACAACCTAGGATTCTCCTATATTAGGCACTCGAGGTTGTTAAAAAAAGTGTCCCTCACTTTGATAGGGATAGAGGAAAACCAAGATGGTCCACCTCAGCCTAAGAAATCTAAGATGAATCTTCTTTCAGTCTGCCTTTCCACTTCACAAGATATTATTTGTATTGCTTACCTCTGGTGCTGCATCTGACTCTGTTGTCTAAGATGTCTTCAATCTGTTCTGGTGCTTTTTGTGGTAACTACTTCTTCAAGTCTTCTTTAATGTTGTCATTGAACACTCCTCCATGATACTGATATAGGTCTACAATGTTGAAAATAGGTGATATACCCAATGTCTCTAATAGCTCCACTTCATATGCATTTCGTAAATCAAACTTTTTGAGTATCCTACATGGTCCAAACTTCTTCATCTTCAACTTGTTATATGTCTCTACTAGAAATCATTCTTTTCTCAGATATACCATAACTTCATCTCCAAATGCAAACTCTTGGTGTCTCCTAAACTCATCTACTTGCTGCTTATACTTACTATTCATTTTCTCCAAATGCTTCTTAACCAGATTATGCATTGTCTACATGTGTCCTACAAATTCTTCTGCCACTGCACTCCTTATGTTCTCCATACTGATATATCTCAACTCTGCTACTCCTCTAGGGCTAGTTCATGTCACAATCTCAAATTGTGTCCTTCTAGTGCTCCTATTCACTAAATTATTGTATGCAAACTCTGCTTGTGATAGAATGAGATCCCAACTTCCTGCCTTCTCTCCAACCAAACATCTCAACAGATTACCTAAACTCCTATTTACTACCTCTGTCTATCCATCAATCTGTCGATGAAATGTTGAACTGAACTTCAAGTTTGTCTTCGTCTTTTTCCAAAGTGTCTTCCAAAAGTATCCAAGAAATCTTGTATCTCTATCTAAAATTATGCTCTTAGGTGATCCATGCAATCTCACAATCTCCTTGAAAAATAGGTCAGCCACATGAACTGCATTAGTTATCTTCTTACAAGGTATGAAATGTGTCATCTTTGAAAATCTATCCACCACTACAAATATAGAATCTTGTCCTCTTTGTGTCTTTGGCAATCCTAATATGAAATCTATGCTTATGTCTACCCAAGGTCTCTCTAGTACTGTCAAAGATTTATACAATCTAGTATTTTGACTACTTCCTTTTGCAACTTGACATACTCTACAACTATGCACAAACTTCTTAACATCCTTATATATCTGAGGCCAAAAGTAATTTTCACTTACCAAAGCCACTGTCTTATCAATTCCAAAATGTCTTTCTAAGCCACCACTTTGTTTCTCTTTGATCAAATTGTCTCCCATTGAAATAATCCAACCACTTACTCCTATCTATCACAATAGGTTCCTTACACACTTTCCAAGGTTCTACAAAATCAATGTCTTCTTCATCCATATGCTTCAATTCTTCAAAACCTAACACTTCAACTCACATCTCGGTTAGCAAGTTCCTTCTTCTACTTAATGCATCTACAATTTTGTTTGATTTTCCACTCCTATGCTTCAATATAAAAGTACAACTCTGCATGAACTCTATGTTGGCAAGAGACACTGATATGTATTAGACTTGACTATTGTCATTGATGGAAAAAAGGTAAAGATAATTCATCACAATAGAAAAGACACATTACTCTAGAAGACAATCCTAATCCGGTAGTAAGGTACAAGCATTTCAGTCTGAAAACCCTAAGTTTGGCTAAGTATTGGAAGTGTTTAGGTATGAGATAGACAAAGGTTCAGTACTCCTCCACAAGTGAAGATATGAAGATGCAGCTCAAGTATGATATTCTCAATTATCTATTGATGTTACATTCCAATAATCAAGTCATGACTTTCTCCGGAAGTCATCTAATGAAAAGACTATCTACAAAAGTAAGATAGAGATAGTGAATAGTGCTGAGTAAATTGATCTGTATTCCTCCGCATTAGCATGTTTTGTTCTATGGTTTTGATGTAAGATAGAGATAGGTCATGACTTTCAGAATCAAAGGTTATAGCTCCGAAAGTATTGCAGATCTTATTCTACAGACTCTCCAATACCGGCAACCAGTATAATAATGTTATAGTGTGATAGGGCAACAGTTCTAAGGTCCGCATTTTGGCATACAGATTTATCTTGTTCTATGAAGTTGAAGACATGTCAAAGATCAATAATGTTTGATAATTATAATTCATGAAGTCCCATTTGGTCCGCAACATAAGTTATGATGTGACAGAGGAACCTATTATATATGTTATGAAGAACAAGCCGACAGGCTAGTTAAATCCTTATGCGGAGAAGAAATATGAGTTGGATGATAAAACTAAGTGGTTGTATGATTAGAGCTAACACATATAAAGACATGTGCATGATGGTTTGGATCCGCACTAACAATTCAACACAAGAACAAGCCAACAGAATATAATGCTTGGTATACACGTTTCATAGTTTTCTTGCCGACCTAATCATGAGAAAGATTTTGTTGCAGGTATAAATAGAGGATGGATTTCTATGTTTGATATGTATGATATATAATGTGATGTATGTCAGTGCAAAATATGCAAAGATAGAATAGCCACAACAAATAAAGAGAGATCTTGAGCATATGTAAAAGCAGAGCATAGAAATAGGGGCAAACTAAAATGAAGAGTTTTGAGTCAGTATTTAGAAACTTAATTAGAACTATAATCATGCATAACTAGATGCAATCACAATAGTTCATCTTTGGCAATGAGCCACCCCTATTCTTCTTCTTCTTTCTTTCCTTTAGGTAGTGAGCCTCTTTTGAGCAGTGAGCTCTGGGTAGTGAGCCCTAAGGTAATGAGCCTCTTGTAATTCGGTATTGCTATAATAAAAGTATTTCCTGAGAACTAACACTCTCCATGGTTTTTCCCCACCTTAGGGTTTTCCACATAAAAATCCTGGTGTCTATGTATTATGTTCTTATGGTTCCTATTCATTTGTATATTGTATTATTATTTAATTAAGTTTGGAAAATGGTTAAAAGTGAAAGTGCATAAATGGTTTTATAGAACACTAATTCACCCCCCTCTTAGTGTTCTTGACATTCAACAATTGGTATCAGAGTAAGGTTCCTTGGAAGAAGCCTAACAGCTTGAGGAAGATCTAGGAAGGTACGCTCATGGTAGCACCAAGGCATTTCACTTATCTTGAAGCAAATCCTCCTGGTAGCATTAAGATTGGCAATCAAGTATACATTAATAATGAGCAATTTGAAGCAGCTCTAGAAGATCTTGACAACTCCAAGGCTGATATCAAGGGTTTAGAGGAGAGTATCAAAGAAGTTGATGATTGCATTCTAAAATTAAAAGAATAGATCAGTAAATCACAGGAAAGAAGGAAAGAATTATGTGAGCAACTAAGACAAGTGAATGAATCCACAGAGAGTCTTCTCAGGACGATTGAAGAAAAAACTAAGAGTGAGGAATGTCTAAATCAAATTGTGAAGGAGAAGCTAGAAGAATGTGAGAAAATGGGAAAATAAGTTCTTCTCTTAAAGTTTGATCTAGAAGCAGCCAACAACTACAAAGAAAAATTCAAAATAAGCTTTGCAAAACTTGATGAGATGCTAGCCAATCAAAAGTATCCAGATGATAAACAAGGTTTGGGATTTGGAAAGGGAGAAAGTTGAAATTTAGGGCAAGACAGATCTAAATAAGGAAGAGGTAGAAACCATCCGATAAGGAATCAAAGAAGAAGACCTAAAGGACCTTTGATTAGGCAACCAAATGCACAAAGGTACCCATCTTTCAATGCGAATTGTTTCAAATGCAATAAATATGGTCATAGGGCTACTCAGTGTAGAAGTAGAATAAATCAAAATGCTCCATCTTTTTTGGTCAATGTTTCAGTTGTAAGAAGATTGGTCATAAAGTAAATGAGTGCAGAAGTGTGTCAAGAAACAATCCAAGTAAACCAAGGAACATCTAATTCTTCAATGGAAATTGTTTTGTATGCAATTGATTTGGGCATATGGTTAATCAGTGCAGATCAAGACTAATTCCCAATTACAGAAGAAATCAAGGTCAAAGAAATGTTGTTTGTTTCAATGGCAACAAACCTGGACATTTTGCCAAATTCTGCAGAAGCAAAAATGTAACAAGAGACTATCCTACAGAGAAGGGGAAAACTGAATAGAGAGATGACAAGGGCAAGAACAAGGTTGATCTGTAGAAACCAAGAATGAGATGAGCATTAAGATCTGGATCAAGAAAGATGCTAATAAAGATAAGAAAGAATTTGCACAGTTTCTGGTGTAGATACTCCCTCCAAGAAGTGAATTGGGAGCTCTAGCTCAAGGGGAGTAGTGTCAAAAATCTAAATCCCCGAGCTAGATAGTTGGTGTTGGAATCCAACATAGAGATCTATGGTGGAATACAATAATAAAAATCCTTTGGAAGAAAATCTGGAAGAAAGTGAGTAAGTGCAGTGCATTGAAGAGCAATTTTGTTTGACTGTCTATTAGAGAAAAAGACAGACAACTTTTTGGAACAAGCATTAATGACAATTAGGTTAAGTCATGTGGAGGATAAAAGGGAACCTGTTTAATCTTAAATCACTTTGCACTTGAAGCTATCAGGTATTCAAAGAGATTGAAGCAGAACTTGAGTAATAACAATCAAGATTTGAAGCACTCGAAGTATTTCAGAGAAAGGAAACCCTAATTTGGTGAAACAAGGTATTTCCATTCAAACCCTACTTTGTGAATCTGTTAAAATCTTGAGATGGCAGCAACGTAAATTGTTGATATCACTGAGCGACCATGACCCAAATTCAAGAAACATCCCCACAAAGCGATTGAATTTGATCCAATAGGTGCATTCTTGGGTATACCATACAAAGTTCTATATGTGGAAGACGTTAGGGCATATATCCATGTTGCCCTAGATGAGCACAGTGACAACAGATTCATAGACTTATTTCAAAAACATTTAAGTGATGATCAAGTTTACCTGAAGCAAGAATACAAAGTTCTGGAAGAGAAGAAATTCATCCAATATGTAGAGATTCCCACATTTGCAGCGAATGAATGGGTTTGGTATGTGCTGAGTAGAATTCATGATGAGTTCATGTGGTTAGGGAAAGGACAACCCTTCAAGATAACCAAGGATGCAATTTAGGTAGTCATTGGACTAAACTCCACCAGAGGTATGCCATTATTGAAGGCAGTCAAGAATCAAACAGTTACAGATGCCATCGGAGCCCAATTTGACAAAAGGGCATTGACAATAAATGATATTACTGATCCTGCAATAAAGTTTGCCTCAATGGTCATAGGTTATGAGGTTTACTTCTCAAACTGGGAGAACTCTATCTTAGGTACTACAATATACACTGCCTATCAAATGGTTAAAGAGAATGCAGATTATGATTTGTGTGAGCTGTTGAGAATCCAACTACTAGAGAATCTAAAGAAGATAAAAGAAAGAAAGAACTATCTGTAAAACTTCACGTTGAATTCAGGAAGCCAGAATCCACCAGGAAGGTGAGAAGAGAGGTAGAAGAAATTGCTACAAGGTATGGTATCACCAAAGAACAACTAAAAGAAGTAAGGAAAAGAGCAGAGAAAGTAGAATAAAAACAAAAGAGTGAATTGGTACAAGATCTGATGAAACAAGACAAGCCTAAAAAGACTTAGAGATCTACTAGGAGCTCTGCTACCTCCTCTGGTGCCACACCATCAGTGAGTATGAAGCAAACATCAAGGAAATCTAATGTCAAAGATAGAAAGATGAAGAAAATGAAGGGAAGAAGATTATATGTTAGTGTAGGGAGCAAGGATGAAGAAGAAACTGAGTCTGATGAAGAAGTGAAAAGGATGAAAGCTGAGGATACAGAGCCCTCTAGAACCAAGAAACCCTCTGGTAAGGGCAAGACTACAAAAAGACAAAAGCATGATATGCCTATGACAAAGGAAGTAACTGTAAGTCTTGAGGATGTGTTCAAAGCCATAATAGTGGATGGCAATCTAAAACTAATTACACAATTGTATGATGAATACAATGATCTAGATACGAGGATCATTGAGACTGTTGTGGTAGAATACCTAAACATCTACAACAATGCCCTAATTGAAATAGTTGATGATCTTCCACATAGCCTGGCAAGCATAATGAGTGCAAGGAAAGAAATGGCTATGGGAAAGGAAATTGATCTCAGGGAACACTTATTGATAAGATTATGTCTGGAGATCACCCCTAAGGAGACAGTGAAAATCTTTAAAGAGATCAAGGATGCGTTTAGGACTAAGAGAAGATTGAACTCATTAATGTTGGGAGAAACTAATAAAGTGGTCAACGAAATAGAGGAGATCACTTTAGTAGCTCTAAGGAAAAACAACATTCATACCATTTATGATAAAGAAGAAATAGATGGTGAAGATAACACATCTATTCTGGAAGTCAGTGTTGATCAAGACACTGCTGAAAGGGATCAAACTGAAACAAGTCCTCCATCAGGACAACAAACTGATAATCTAGAAAATAAGGAGGAAATTGATGAACAGATCAAAGTTGATAATCAAGAACAAGCTGAGGAAAGCCTTGCACCAAAGCAAAATATTGGTCAATGAGAGAATATGAACATGAAACCCCCAGAACAAAAACAAGAAGAAGAAGTGTCTAAAGAAGCAGCAAGAGACATTGCGAAGATAGTAAAAGAGATTTTGGAAAAAGAAGAATTAATTCTAGATGAGCCTAAATCAATCCAAGGTCCAATAAACTTGGATACAATGTCTCCTATTCAAATGTTCAAGTTGGCTTCATTCATCCAAGCCAAAGCAAGAAAATGGATTTTGAAATCCCACATTGATGATAGTGAACTCATAAATGATGCATTTAGCATTTTGGAAAAGCTAGTGCCAACATACTGGAAGAATACCTCTCTATCCACCACTTGTCAACTCAAGGGACTAATTCATTCTATAAGTACACACTTTGAATCTCATGAAAAATCTGCTAAAACAAAAGTTAGAGAAGAGTTTGATGAGAAAAGGTTAGGTGAGTTGACAAAACTGATAGCCCATGATAAGGCTCAGTTAGATAATGGGATACAGAATATTCAGAGTGCTATTGTAGGGGCTGGTGATGTATATAAATTGTGTTTATCATGGCCGGAAGTTACAGAGAAGACAAAAGAAAAGATTAAGGAATTAGAAGAAAAACTGATGAATATCTCAAAGAATTTTGATCTGGTACCTGCAACAAAAAAGATCAAGTCATCAACATCCACAATGACTTGAATGTTTTAATAAATCAAAGGTATCAAATAACTTGTAGAATGGGACAATTGAGAAGACTGATCAGTCCCAAACTAGATTCAATGACCAAGCTTGTAGCTAAAGCACAGCTTGCTAGACAAATGACCACACCATCAGATTTACAAAAGGCATAAACTCTAGTCTTTCTACTCAGTGGACATATACAAATTTTGGATGGTGCTAAATAGAGCTGGGATGTTGAGATAGCTCAACTAAAGAACATCTTTAGTGATATTCTTCAACATATGTAAAATAAAGTAGAAGAGTGTACTTGTAAATATGCGGCAGAGTACATAAAATTTTGAAGTGTTGACAAATCTTTTGTTTCGGGACATACCCTTCGCCATTGATGTCAAAGGGGGAGAAGAAGATTAGTGAAAAATAGGACAAACATCTCAAGGGGATAATAAATATAGAAGTGTATAGTAAGGGGGAGCGGCTCTTGATAATAAAGCATTTTTCACTAAGTGTTGCCATGAATGCCAAAGGGGGAGATTGTTGGCAAGAGACACTGATATGTATTAGACTTGAGTGTTGTCATTGATGGAAGTAAGGAAAAGATCATTCATCACAATGGAAAAGACACATTACTCTGGAAGACAATCCTAATCTGGTAGTAAGGTACAAGCATTTTGGTCCAAAAACCCTAAATTGGCTAAGTATTGGAAGTGTTCAAGTATGAGACAAAAAAAGGTTCAGTACTCCTCAGCAAGTGAAGATAGGAAGATGTAGCTTAGGTATGATTTTCTTAGTTATCTATTGATGTTACATTCCAATAATCAAGTCATGAATTTCTCCAAAAGTCATCTGATGAAAAGACTAAGTTCAGGTCTGCAGAAGTAAGACAGAGATAGTGAATAGTGTTGAGTAAATTGGTCCACATTTCTCTGCATTATTATGTTTTGTTTTGTAGTTTTGAAGTAAGATAGAGATAGGTCATGACTATCAGAATCAAAGTCTCTAGATCTAGAAGTGTTGCAGATCTTATTCTACAAGCTCTCTAATACCGACAACTAGTATAACAGTGTTATAGTGTGATAGGCCAACAGTTCCAAGGTCTGCATTTTGGCATTCAGATTTATCTTGTTCTGTGAAGTTGAAGACATGTCAAGAGATCAATAATGTTTCCTAATTATGATTCACAAAGTCCCATTTGGTCCGCAACATAAGTTATGATGTGACAGAGGAACCTATCATATATGTTATGAAGAACAAACCGATAGGCTGGTTGAATCCTTATGCGGAGAAGAAATATGAGTTGGATGATAAAGGTAAGTGATTGTATGATTAGATCTAACACATATGAAGACATGTACATGATGGTTTGGATCTGCACTAATAATTCAACACAAGAACAAGCCAACAGAATATAATGCTTGGTATACACATTTCACAGTTTGCTTGCCGACCTAATCATGAGAAAGATTTAGTTGCAGATATAAATAGAGGATGGATTTTGGTGTTTGATACGTATGATATATAATGTGATGTATCTGAGTGAAAAATATGTGAAGATAGAATAGCTACAACAAATAAAGAGAGATCTTGAGCATATGTAAAAGAAGAGCATAGAAATAGGAGCAGACTGAAATGAAGAGTTTTGAGTCAGTATTTAGAAACTTAATTGGAACTGTAATCATGCATAAGTAGATGAAATCACAATAGTTCATATTTGGTAGTGAACCCCCCTTATTCTTCTTCTTTCTTTCCTTCAGATAGTGAGCCTCTTTTGAGAAGTGAGCTCTGGGCAGTGAGCCCTAAGGCAGTGAGCCTCTTGTAATTCGGTATTGCTATAATAAAAGTATTTCCTGAGAGCTAACACTCTCTGTGGTTTTTCCCCACCTTGGGGTTTTCCACATAAAAATCCTGGTGTCTATGTATTATGTTCTTATGGCTGCTATTCATTTATATACTATGCTATTATTTAATTAAGTTTAGAAAATGGTTAAAAGTGAAAGTGCATAAATGGTTTTATACAACACTGATTCACCCCCCCTCTTAATGTTCCTGACATTCAACACTCTACCCATCTCATATCTCTCTGATTCAACTTTCCTTGACTATTCAAAAATTGCAAATCTTGATGACCTATATATAAAACAAATTCCTTAGGCAACAAATAATGTCTCCACTTCTTCAAATCTTGAATTATGGCATAGAACTCCTGATCATAAACTAAATATCTTCTCCTTGCATCATTCAACTTTCCACTAAAATATGCTATATGTCTACCTTCTTGACTTAACACTGATCCTATTGCATTTCCACTTGCATCACAATCTACTTGGAATACCTTATTGAAATGAGGTAATGCCAATACTAGTTTCTATGTCACTTGTTGCTTCAACAATTCAAACCTTTTATTGTAGTCCACTTAAAGTCCTTTATGTCTCCTCTCATTGTCTCTATCATAGGTGTGCATACTGAATTAAAACTTCTAATAAACTTCTGATAGAAACTAGGTAATCCATGAAATGATATGACTTCTCTAATACTCTTAGGTGTAGGCCATTCAACAGTTTCTCTAACTTTCTTAGGGTCCATCTTCAATCCTTTCGCAGAAATCACAAATCCCAAATATACCAATTCTTCCTTCATGAAACTACACTTCTTAATGTTTATCAACAATTTCTCTTCTCTCAACCTCTGCAATACTTGTCTTAGGTGCCACAAATGTTCTTCTTTTGTCTTACTAAAAATTATAATATCATCCAAATATACAATAACAAACTTACCCAAGAATTTCTTCAAAACTTCATTCGTTAACCTCATGAAAGTACTCAGTGCATTAGTTTATACAAAGGGTATCACTAACCATTCATACAATGCTTCATTTGTCTTAAAAGTAGGCTTCCATTCATCTCCTTCTCTGATTCTAATATGATGGTATCCACTCTTCAAGCCTATCTTTGTAAAATAATTCTCTCCACTCAAACAATCCATAATGTCATCCATCCTAGGCAATGGAAATCTTTACTTAACTATGATCTTGTTGGTTTCTCTAGAGTCTATACACATTCTCCATTCTCCATCCTTATTTGGTGCTAACACTCTAGGTACTACACAAGGGCTCAAGCTTTCTCTGATCAAACCTTTCCTCAACAATTCTTGTATCTGTCTATTCAATTCTTCATTCTCTATTGGTGTCATTATGTGTGCTACTTTGTTAGGCAAACTAGCTCTAGGAATAAGATCCATGTGATGAATGATACTCTTGATTAGTGGCAATCCTTTAGGTACATTATTTGATATGATGTCTTCATACTCTGTCAACAATTCAATTATCTCCTCCAGTTGTTATTCTTTAGTCTTTGCCTTTAGGGCTTCAGGCTTCTTAGGAATCAAAGCATAACACATATTCTCATGTCTCAAACCATCTAGAAATTTTCTTCCATCAACCAAATAGATTCTAGCATTCCCATATACTTCACTCTTAGGTTCATCTTCCAAAGGAATCAAAGTAATTCTCTTTCCATTTGATGTTATAGTATAAGTATTCTTTTTTCCATCATGTATAGCTTTTCTATTATACTGACATGGTCTACC
Source organism: Cunninghamia lanceolata (assembly GCA_027924645.1). Classification (NCBI taxonomy): domain Eukaryota; kingdom Viridiplantae; phylum Streptophyta; class Pinopsida; order Cupressales; family Cupressaceae; genus Cunninghamia; species Cunninghamia lanceolata. The sequence continues at coordinate 2,368,278 of BSBN01000549.1, read as the reverse complement.
CAACAATATATGACATACACCCATAGGCATGATATCACACAATACTTCATCATGATAAGATCCAATATGAAATTTCACCAAACATTGGTCACTCACTAGTACCTTATGATCATCCTGAATCCATGGTATCTGATATGGCTTAGGGTGTTTCAATCTTTTCAATTTCATCTTAGTCACCATCTCCTCTGAAACCAAATTACTAGAATTACCACTATCAATTACAACCTTACAACATTACCTCTTGATTTGCATCTAGTCTGAAACAAACTTTTACTTTGCAGTGGTTCCTCATTTGTCAATTCTTAAAATAGTGCTCTCCTCATGACAATTGATTCTCCTTTCTTAGGTTTACCAACTGAACTAAGTGATCCAATAGGTTCTTCTCCTACATACGTTGTTCTTCCACTATTATTTACTAATGCAGGAGCATCCCTGGTTCAAGAGCAATCTTGCATCAACCAAAAACATTTTGCATTTCAATTGTTTGCATTTTAGTTCTTTCATTTTCCTGTTCAGTTCATGCAGTTCAGTCAGAAGCAGTTCAACTTGTGGTCCAGTTTTGGCAATTCACATCTTACGGATCTGGACTTAGCATCTAAATTCATTCATCTACATCATATCAAGAATTCAAAGCATTTGGATAAGTTACCAAAAAGATATCACTATCAGAAGATCATCTATTTTCCCAGAGTAGAGCATTCTAACAATTCCTATTAAGCAGCCAAAGGAGAAGGATTGTGGATCATTCCTTGACTTGTGGATCTCAATGACACAACATTCAATGTCTTGTGGTTCATGGCTGACCTTCACCAAGGGTCCACACATTGTTCCATTCATTTGAGGAAGTGTTCTATTCATTTAGGTCTGACCTATCTATGAACACGTTACAGCTCTTCATTTGAGTTTGTGACCTTCCTTGGCTGATGCAGAAGAATCTATTGGTCCAAAGATGATATGTAAAGATGTAACAAATCCTTAGGAAAGTAGTTGATGATTGTTAGATTGATCATAGTTTAGATTTTGGGTGAAGGAGCTTCTAAGCCTTATTTTGCGCATGTATGTAATCAGGCCTGAGAGTCGAATTGTAAGCCAACATGTTGCCAATGGATCTCTATTTTGAACTCCTTGATATACTAAATGACTGAATCTATATTTATTCCATTTCTTGAGTTGTTTCCATTGTGTTTACTCTTGTTGCATGGTCTGGATAGTTCATTCTGTGAACCCTCCTACCATGACTGCACCAAGTGGTATCAGAGTGAAAGTTTAATTCTTTGGAGTGAATTGGCAGAAGAGATTTTGTAAGATCTTGTTGTGAGTATATTGCCAATCCAAGGCAGGTTACTTGTGCACAACTGATCACCGATTGAGAGGTAGTTGTCGCTTGTAGCCCAATTGTCAAACCTGAGGCAGTTTGTACTTGATCCTAGGAAGATGTCACCGCGAAGAGTTCCTCCTATTGGTACAATGGCTAATAGAATGGATGAGATGATGGAATTGATGAGAACAATGCGAATTCATTTGGATGCTATTGAAGAAGATAGGTGAAGAGGATTGACACCAAGACCTAATGTTGAAAGTGATGATGAAGAAGAATTTCAATCTGTTGAACAAACTGGTGAAACCCTTGAAGGTCATGAAGAAGAAGAATTAGATCAGACAAAAATGTTGTGAGCTATTTCAAAGATTGGGAAAAGACCTAGAGTTGATGTGCTGAACTATACTGGTAATTTGAATTTGGAAGAGTTGATTGATTAGATAAATGACATGGAAGAATACTTTGAATATGAAGAAATTAAAGATCCGGAGAAGGTGAAATTTGCAAAGACAAAGTTGAAAGGACATGCTGTTATATGGTGGAAAGAAGTTTAGTTGGAAAGAAATAGAAGAGGAAAAGAAAAGATTACAAAGTGGCACCGAATGGTGACAAAGTTGAAGAATCAGTTTATACCTGCTAACTATGAGTTGGAGTTGTTGAAAACATTGCAAAACCTGAGACAAAAGGAGAAATCTATGAAGGAAGACACTAAAGAATTTCATAAGATGATCATAAGAATAGGACATAGTGAAGTGAACAAGGAGAAAGTGGCAAGATACATCAGTGGATTAAGATTGAACATTTAAGAAGAACTAAGCTTGGTAAGAATGACATCTTTGGAAGAAGCATATCAATTCACCCTGAAAGTTGAAGAGAAGTTGAATAAGAGGCATGACCAAAGACAGAGAGGAAGATCATTTTCTAGATATGATAGATCATTTGTGGAGCAGAACAAGTTTGACAGCCCTGTTAAAAAGGATGACAGAGATAACAATGCTTACCCGAGAGATTACAAAAATTATTACCTAAGAGGAAACCCTAGTGCATACCAGAATGAAGGATACAGAAGAGAAGAAAGAGGATTTGATAAGAGGACATTCAGAGGCACTTGTTTCGAGTGTGGAGGTGAAGGACATAGAGCGTTTGAATGTAACAAAGGTAGTACAAGTAAAAGGATAGAAAATAGCGGAAGAGCGGCCTATGCGGAAGAAGAACCTGTTGAATCACCTAGTTCTGTTGGTAAATCTAAGAAAGGAGAATCATTAGTGATGAGGAGAGTATTATTTCAAATAGAAACAAATGAGGAACCGTCATAGAGGAAGAGTCTATTCAGAACTAGATTCAAATCTAGAGGTAAGTGTTGTAAAGTTGTAATTGATAGTGGTTGTTTAGATAACCTAGTTTCAGAGGAGATGGTGACTAAACTAAAGTTGGAAAGATTGAAACACCCTAAGCCCTATCAGGTAGCATGGATTCATGATGATCATAAGGTACTGGTACATGAACAATGTTTGGTGAAATTTCATATCAAATCTTATCATGATAGTCTTGTGTGATATTATGCCTATGGATGTTTGTCATATCTTGTTGGGTAGACCTTGACAGTATGATAGAAAAGCTATACATGGTGGGAGAAAGAATACATATACTATAACAGCAAATGGAAAGAGAATTACTTTGATTCCTTTGGAAGATGACCCTAAGAGTGAAGTATGTGGGAATGCTAGAATCTATTTGGTAGATGGAAGAAACTTTCTAGATGGTTTGAGACATGAGAATATGTGTTATGCCTTGATTCCTAAGAAACATGAAGCATTGAAGAAAGAAACTGAAGAATCACAACTGGAAGAGATAAGAGAGTTGCTAACAGAGTATGAAGACATCATATCAGATAATGTACCTGAAGGATTACCACTTATAAAGAGTATCAGTCATCACATGGATCTTATATCGAGAGAAAGTTTGCCTAACAAAGTAGTACATAGAATGACATCGGTAAAGAATGAAGAATTGAATAGACATATACAAGAATTGTTGAGGAAAGGTTTGATTAGAGAAATTTTGAGTCCTTGTGCAGTACCTTCAGTGCTAGCACTAAAGAAGGATGGAGAATGGAGAATGTGTACTAACTCTAGAGCAATAAACGAGATCATAGTTAAGTATAGATTTCCTTTACCTAGGATGGATGATATCATGGATTGTTTGAGTGGAGCAAGATATTTCACAAAGATAGATTTGAAGAGTGGATACCATCAGATTAGAATTAGAGAAGGTGATGAATGGAAGGCTACTTTGAAGACAAATGAAGGATTGTATGAGTGGTTAGTGATGCCCTTTGGATTGACAAATGCACTGAGTACTTTCATGAGGTTTATGAATGAAGTTTTGAAGAAATTCTTGGGTAAGTTTGTGATTGTGTACTTGGATGATATTCTGATTTTCAATAAGACAAAAGAAGAGCATTTGTGGCATATTAGACAAGTTTTGTAGAGGTTGAGAGAGGAGAAATTGATGATAAACATCAAGAAGTGTAGTTTCATGAAGGAAGAGTTGGTATATTTGGGATTTGTGATTTTTCAGAAGGATTGAAGATGGACCCTGAGAAAGTGAAAGCAATTGTTGAGTGGCCTACACCAAAGAGCATTGGAGAGGTTAGATCATTTCATGGACTGGCTAGTTTCTATTGGAAGTTCATCAGAAATTTCAATTTAGTTTGTAACCCTATGACAGAGACAATGAGAGGTGACAGAAAATATTTTAAGTGGACATATGGAGTAGATAAAAGTTTTAAGTTGTTGAAGCAAAAAGTGATAGAGAAACCTATTTTGGCATTACCAGATTTCAATAAGGTATTTCAAGTTAATTGTGATGCTAGTGGAAATGCAATTGGAGAAGTGTTAAGTCAAGAAGGTAGACCTGTAGCTTATTTCAGTGAGAAGTTGAATGATGCAAGGAAAAGATATTCAATTTATGATCAAGAGTTCTATTCCATAATTCAAGCCTTGAAGAAGTGGAGACATTACTTGTTGCCTAAGGAGTTTGTGTTGTATACAGATCATCCAACCTTGCAGTATTTGAACAGTCAAGGTAGGTTGAATCAGAGACATATGAGATGGGTAGAGTTCATGCAAAGTTATACTTTTGTTTTGAAGCATAGGAGTGGTAAATCAAACAAAGTTGCTGATGCATTGAGTAGAAGAAGAAACTTGTTGATAGAGATGAGAGTTGAAGTGTTGGGTTTTGATGAATTGAAGAAAGATATCACTATCAGAAGATCATCTGTTTTCCCATAGCAGAGCATTCTAACAATTCTTGTCAAGCAGCTGAAGGAGAAGGCTTGCAGATCATTCCTTGACTTATGGATCTTAATGACACATCATCCAATGTCTTGTGGTTCATGGCCGACCTTCCCCAAGGGTCTGTATGTTGTTCCATTCATTTGAGGAAGTGTTCTATACATTTAGGTCTGACCTATCTGTGAACACGTTACAACTCTTCATTTGAGTTTGTGACCTTCCTTGGCTGACGTAGAGGAATTTATTGGTCTGGAGATGATATATAAATATGTGATAGATCCTTAGGAAAGTAGTTGATGATTGTTAGATTGATCATAGTTTAGATCTTGGGCGAAGGAGCTTCAAAGCCTTATTTTGCACATGTATGTAATCAGGCTCCTGAATTGTAAGCCTGGATGTTGCTGACAGATCTCTATTTTGAATTCCCTGATATACTGAATGACTGAATCTACATTTGTTCCATTTCTTGAGTTGTTTCCATTGTGTTTACTCTTGTTGTATGGTCTGGATATTTCATTCTGTGAACCCTCCTATTGTGACTGCACCATTTACCTTCTTTCTTTTACTTCCTTGATGACATTCAAATGCTCTGTGTCCTTCACCTCCACACTTAAAATAGGTTCCTTTAAATGTTCTTCTATCAAGTCCTCTTCCATATCTTCTATAGCCTTCACTCACATAAGAATTAGGGTTTCTTATGCGGTAGAAAGTTTTATCATCTCTTCGGTATGAACTGGTATCTTTGTCTTCCTTCTTAAATATGTTATCCTATCTTCTATTCTCTACAAATGATCTTTCTCCTCTAGAAAATGTTATACTTCTCTAAAATTTATCTCTGCTACCTCTTTATCTCTGCTCATGCTTCTTTTTCAACTTTTCTTCAACTTTCAGGGCAAACTGATATGCTTCTTCCAATGTTGTCATCCTTACCAAACTCAGTTCTTCTTGAATGTTCAATCTTAGTCCATTGATGTATCTTGCCACTTACTCTTTTCTTGCTTCACTATGTCTTATCCTTATTATCATCTTATGAAATTCTTTAACATACTCCACAGATTTCTCCTTTTGTCTCAAGTTATTCAATCTTTTCAATAGTTCCAACTCATAGTCAACAGGTATAAATTGATTCTCCATCTTTGTCACCATTCTATCCCAGTTTATGATCTTTTCTTTTCCTCTTCTATTTCTATCCAACTGTACTTCTTTGTACCAAATAGAAGCATGTCCTTTCAACTTAGTCTTTGCAAATTTCACCTTCTCTAGATCTTTAATTTCTTCATACTCAAAGTACTCTTCTAGGCCATTTATCCAATCAATCAATTCCTCGAGATTCAAATTGCCAGTATAGTTTGATACATCAACTCTAGGTCTTTTCCCAATTTTTGAAATAGCTTGAAACACCTTCACTTGATTTGATTATTCTTCTTCTTCTAGGGTTTCTTCATTTTGATTAGTGGATTAAAATTCTTCATCATCACTTTTAACATTAGGTCTCAGTGTTAATCTTCTTCACCTATCTTCTTTAATAGCACCCATGTGAACTCACATTGTTTTCATCATCTCCATCATCTCATCCATTCTTCTAGCCATAGTACCAACAATAGATATTCTCATTGGTAGCATCTCTTCTTAGGATCAAGTGTTACTTCCTCAAATTCGGCAATTGGACTACAAGGTGACAACTACCTCACAATTGGTGATTGGTTAACAACATAGGTAGTCTACCTCAAGTTTGATGATCTATTCACAACAATATCTTATTGAATGCCTTCACAAACTTTTTTCACTTTTCTCCCAATAGATTCAAACTTTGCTCTAATACCACTTGGTGCAGTCAAGGTTAGGAGGGTCCACAAGGTGAACAGTCTAGACCATGCAGAAAGAGTAAACACAATGGAAGCAACTCAATTATAGAATTTAAATATAGATTCAGTCATTTAGAATATAAAATATTCAAAATACTAACATGTCGACAACATGCAGGCTTACAAATTAGGGCTCACAGGACTAATTCTCCAATTACAATATGCACGCAAGATATGGCTTTGAAGAGCCTTCCAAAGAAAATCTATCTCATGAACTATGACAACTATCACTAACTGATTTCCTATGCATCTATTACATGATTACATATTATCTTTGGATCACAAGAATCCTCCGTGTCAGCCAAGAGTGATTACAGACTCCAATGAAAGAGATGTAACATGTGTACACGAATAGGTTGGCCCAAAACATATGGAAATCCTCCGCAAGTGAATGAATCAATGTGTGGATCTCAAGGGAGGTCAGCAACATCCCAAACTATCTTGAATGATGTCTCATTTAGCTCCACAATTCATGGAAGTGTTGCAAGTATGTGCTAAGTACCATGTTGTCATTGATGTCAACATGTCTATGTTGTCATCTATGTCAACTATATCTTTTGATATTGCTTGATTGAAGAACATTGTCTGAGTATTTTGGTCCACATTTTCTCTGTATTGAAGACTAGAGTATGAGCTTTGGATATTATTTACAGAAGTGTTTGAAGATGCTAAATTCATATTTTGGTGGTACAGATTGTTTTGCAAAAAAGTTCTATTCACCAGTTTGGAGATTGTGCTTGGTAAGGTTTACAGAGTGACAGGAGAAAGTGTTTTTCTCTGCATTTCTCCGCAAATGGGATTTTGGCTTTGCAGTTCTAGAATTAAGCTTATAAGGTCCTTATTCATCTTTATTTCAAAGTATTTGACATTTGGTACTCTAGAAGGCAAGTTGGTGATTAGCAGAGTTTGAGAGTGTCTATTGAGAGGTTGCTTGAGATGTATCTTCAAGTGATATCTATTGTCTTCAAGTGAGATCTGTTGTAGTTGGATTTGTTTGCTCCCAAGTGACTTTATGCTATTCATGGATGTCTCCAGAATGTGTTGAAGGCATGTGATTGATCCATAAGATACAATGAAGATCTTACAAGTATGTAAATGTAAGTGTTCTTAATATGTACATAAGTACTGGCCGACCTGGTTAGTCACACTTGTTGCAAAGGTGAATCATGGATTGTAGAAGCATGTCCAAGCATGTGAAGTTGTATTTGGGTCTGATCTAAGCCATGATGTGTTAATCCTTCATTCATTTACTCCACAAGTATGTTTAGGTCTAGTCCTAATTTGATTCATGTATGTATGCCGACCTTGGAGATAGTTCCAATGGCTGTAGAATGTAATGCCAACCTTGATGTACATTCCAAGTTTAATGCTAGGTATAAATGTATGAAATGAATTCATGATTGAGTGGTAGAGTTGCAAAGATGCAAAGATGAAGAGTGAATTATAAAAGTAGAGTAGAGTAGAGGAGTTGTGTTGCACTTCAATGGAACTGAACTCAGGCATGGTGTAGATGCTAATATATCATTTCAACCCTAGAAATGAGCTAACCCTAATAGTGAGCCAACTCTTGGTAGTGAGACATTCTTTTGTGCAGTGAGCCCTGAGTAGTGAGCCCTTTGGTAGTGAGCCACCTTTGATATTTGGTATTGTTACTACATTATATTGTGAGCTAACACTTATCGTGGTTTTTTCCCTGTTTAGGGTTTTCCATGTAAAAATCTGGTGTTCATGTGTGTATGGTGTTGATGTGTTGATGTTTTGAATTTTCTATTCATGTTTAATGTTCATAATAGAATAAGGAGATAGGTTAAGTGAATGTGAAAGTGATTTTGGTTTAAAGAAGTTAAGGTTTTGATACAACTGATTCACCTCCCCCCTCTCATTTGTTTTGTGCCTTTCAACAATTGGTATCAGAGTTGGTTCCTTGGAAGAAAGGCTAACAGCTTAAGGTAGATTCGGGATGGCACACAAGAAAGACATTTGTTAGTTTGATGGCTTTGACTATGCCTAATGGAAGGTATGAATGCAAAGTTATCTTATTTCTATTGGTTATCATGTTTGGATAATGGTTAAGAATAAGTACATAGTACCTAAAGATGGTTTGGAGACTGAAGAAAAGATTAATTATTTTGGGGCTAATCACAAAGCTAAAAATGCTCTATTAAATGCCATGTCTAACACTGAAATGGCAAAAGTTGTGAATCTAGAAACTGCCTATGAGATTTGGGACAAATTAAAGCAAGTCTATGAAGGTGATGTTGTTGTTGATGTGTTTGTCATTAATGTCAAAAAGTGTTTGGTTTGATGCTTCAAGGTGTTTGGCTTCATGCCATAATAGGAGTTGCTTTGGTTGCTTCATGTTTGTCATTAATGGATCTTCAAAAGGTCATGATAATGCTTCAATATTGCTTTAGATGGTTTGCATATCTTCATCATGGAGGAGAAAAGATAGGTGTGTCACATCATCAGGAGATCAGTGTTTTGCTTCCTGCAATGACATTTCATTTGATGTAGACTTGTTCATATGGTGGTATTGTTGCCAAAGACACAGTGTACATTTTTGTCATCAAAGGAGTTGGACTATAAGCTTTTATCATCAGGTTTTATCTTTTTTTTTAGGGTACAAAGAGTTGCAGTAGTATCTTAGTCATCAAGAGTTACTTCAGTGACTTGTCATGTTACATCCCCAACATATGATTAGACCTAATCCTAACTTTGCATGGTAATTAGGAGGATTAATCATATTTTACTGAGTATTGTGGAAATATCTGATTTAATTTTTTATTATGGACTAATGATAGTTAGTTAAGAAACTATTTGATCATATGAATATTTGATTATTTTGAATCGCGAAATAGATGATGATGCACTAATCATGATTTTATGATGTTGAGTGTGAATAGGAAGAAAATGTATCATCCTTCAAATAAGGAAGGAGAGTATAATTTGGGAGGAAGAGATAGATGTTGGGAAATGGGTCAGATAGCCATCTAAGTATCAGATTCTATGTCCTTTCGAACCCCTTTGTAAGTTTTCGTGAGTCATGTCTTCCTTCTTAGTAATTGTTTTCTTTGAGTCATTTTGTTGATAGTTCTATCTCGACAAGCCATAATGACTAAATGAAATTCCTAAAACATCATTGCAAGTCAAGAGATAGTCATGTTAAGAGATGAAGAAATATCTCATTACCCTATTTTCAAATGGGGATATTAATTCTTTATTCCTTGTTATTCAAGTTCGACTAAGGTTTATAGTCAATAGAGGGGGAGTTACTTGACCCCGACAACCCTAATCTAGTTGTGAATCATCTTTCATTTTCATTTTTATAATGATAACCTTTGATATTATATATATAGTATTTAACCCTTATCATTTAGTAAGGGTGATTATATATATATATATATATATATATATTTGTGGGAACCTCTTTAGAGGTTGACAACAATAGTATTGTGACTATTTTTAAACCTATTATAAAATACATTGTAACACTATTATGGATAACAATAATTTTGTTATGAGTTGACATCACCATGTAGTGGAGTGATGAGTTGGTAGTTCGGCCAATAGAGAGAGGTGCTACCCATCGAATTCTGGCAAATGGCAAGAAGGAGGCTGAAAGGCTCATTTGATATTAAGGGTGGTAGAGTGGGGGAGATCACCCACCCCAATATGGGTATAGATGGTAGTTCCCCCATGTTCAACATGTAATGAAACAACAAAAGGCAAGTTTGCTTGTATCATCAGGATTATTATTATTGTGTGATGGTGGAGATAGGATACTCTCTAGGCATGAGGAGAAGGAAAGACAAGCCTAAAACTAGAAAACACAGACATTGCAACCTTGGAGTATGCACTGGATGATACAAAGTTCGTGGTGTGAGCTATATATCATAGTTACTGACTCCATACAACTTCGTTTAGGTAGAACTGAAGTCTAAAAGAGTTGTACTCTGTATATTTGCTTATGGCAATGTTTTCTTAAAAACATAAATGTTGACTGTGTCAACTATTCCTTATGTATTTACTATGTATTGCTTGAAACTATCAGCCATAATGTAAGTAACACTGTTTCTTTATGGAGAATGATCTCCAAGCCATTGGCCAAATACAACATACATATTCATAACCTAAACATTTGCAAGTCGGCAGGCCAATGATAACATATGCATCATAAGATGATATGAGTTGAATCTTTCTTGTGTTGATAGCTCAAGGCCTATATGGCCAAGCTTGAAGCCCTTAAAGCATCCTCATGTCAGGTGTTGACATGGCATTATTGTTAGTAATAATAAAAAGACACTGTGACTCAAATGATGAGTCGATAGCACTCATGGAGAGTGTGAAACCATTATATAGAGTTTAGTATTATGGGCTCGGCCTACATGTAGTCATAGCTCGAGCCATGATCTATGGTGATAATATTTCATACCTTATCTGTAGACTGTGCTAATAACACTTTAACCTACGTTCTTGAAACCTTTCACATAATAAAATTGATTTTGATAAAGAGGTTATTATGATAACTAATGGCTATGTTTAGTGCTACCCTTGATAATGGAAGATAGATTATAATACCATGATTAATGTCTTAATGCATGGTATCTTGCATGCATGTCGAGGCATTAGAAAGATTACTCATCTTGTAATGGCAATCATTAAGAGTCAAGAAATATGGAAATATGAAAATATGAAATATGGCAATAATACTTGTATATGGAAATATGAATGAAACCCTATTTATTATTATGATTGAACTCCATAAGGAGTATGTTTTCTATTGAAAACTCATATGGGTATTGGATATGGTCTAATGTTAAAACCTTCCTTAACGGTTAAGGCATGGTATTCCTAGGGTATCATACTCATGCTTTTTTAATCTTTGACTGAAAGATGGAATAGAGTGGCGAGGAGTCACAAGTTCCTTGAGACTAAGTAATCCATTGTTTTTGATATACTTCTAAATTGAGAGTCAAATGTCATAGTATTGGACTATGAACTGAACTGAACCCACTTGGGCTAGACCTAGAACTTAAAAGGTTGAATTAAGCATATTGTAGGACATGACAGCTTCTAAGTCAAGTTAGGGTAGTGGACATACGACGACGTTCATTGCAAAATGTACATGGATGTAAATCTTTGGCCAAAGTAATGCATTCATCTTCTCATGCATTGTCAATCCACAATGCTCCAAATCGCATGGTGTCTCCAGGTAGTGTCATGCATAGTTAGAGAGGATCTATAGTTGCATGACCGAGAGATATGACAACAACAGATACTCAGATGGCTAACCTATTGGTACCTTATATCTATCCCTTTTGTGAAGGGTAGGGCCACTTCCAGGTAGGAAGTTGTGCGGGGGACCACCGGTCTGTGGTTGGTGGAAAAACACTGGGATGATGCTCTCCTTCCCAAGCATGAGACAAGAAGAGGCTTATGAAGATAGATGTCATATGTTCTAGATACAATGCTTTTCATTTTATGACTTGATGGTCAATTGTGATGCATAATTTGATACATGATGCCTTGAGTGTAACTTGTACATGCATAGTGAAAGCTATTCACTAAGGATGTGTAACTGATTATTGTAATTGTAAGCTTTGTTATATTTTGTTTAGAATAACATGATTAATTGTTGAAATGATAATGAATCTTTTATTGTTTAACTTTGATTTGGATAATCATGTTGTTAATTTATCTCTTGATTAAGATGAGTGCTTATGTTAATCTTTGAGCATTATGGAATGAAATGTTACATATGGTATCAAAGCTACCAAGTTCAATACATGGACATATGAAATCACTACACAATGATTTTCTTTATCCAACATTAATGGTTGTTAATGCTTGGATGTTCTTATGCTAGAATGGTAAGAATAAGAACAACACCTAGAAAGAAGGTGACAGAGAATGGACGTTACCTTAAGGTGTTGAGGGAGCAAGCCTCAAGAATGAAAAGACTTGAACAAACTAGTTGCTTGGTAGGAGCATGATTAACTAATGAGGAGACCTTTGATTATGCCATTAAACACATGAAGCAAGAGTTGAGAAAAGAAATTAGGATTGTTGCTCCTAACTCTAATGATGCATTAGCAAAACTCTGCACCTAAAGCACTATTGATGATGATTGTTAGTCATAACAACATGCATAAAAATTTCCACAACAAACCTTTATTATCTTATAAAGTATGATCAATTTAAGATAAATTGATGACTCCAAGGCTTCGTTGATTAGGTCATGATCGTCTGACATTACTCAAAGGTTGATGTGACATGTTTTCCATTTCAAGGGGTCTTACATTTGTCTGGATGATCAATAATGCAACTGTATTCTGTAAATTCACTTCACAAATGAGGTTATTTCTACTTTGTTCCAAAGATCACTATGGTATTTATAAGTTTGATCAATTCTTCTGAACATTTATCATCATGAACTTGCACATACTTCTACACTGTGTATTTATTCAAATAATGTGTCTTCAAGTGGATATTCATATGTTTATCATGGATATCTATATGTATTTGCATGATATTTATCAATTTGACATGCTTTCACTCAAAATATGCTTTGTATTTTCAATTATTTATGATTTATAGGCATATTTCATGTTTATTTGCTTTGGATTGTATGTTATTTGCAATTATGGAGGTGATTTGTAATGAAATTCAAAGAAATACTTCTAAATTTGGTGAACCTTTAGCTATTGAGTCACATATATTCTAGATACAATCATGAAGAGAAGAAATCAAACCATAATTCACCAGATTGTTCCATAGCTAGGTATGGTTGATGCTAACTTCAAAGGAACAAAGAATGAAAACAACATATGCAGACTGAAAAGCACTCCAAGGGATGCAGCTAATCAATGCATATATCTAGATTCCACTCACTAATTACTCAAGATTTACAATAATTTGTAATCAAATAGCTTTTCTTTCATTAAGTATGCAAAACATGTACATTCACAATAACCTTGAAATCAGTCCTGAATTCTTCAGCAATCAAATTTCAATTAAGTTTCTAATGACTAAAAAGATGCACTTCTCCTTGTATAGAATAAGGAAGGGAGGTGGTTACAAATGACCAATGGTCAAGATTCATCAATTCAGATCAATTGCCAACAATTCTTCATTGATTTAGTCAACATCTTCATCTGTAGCACAAGTTGCCAGTTGGCAACTATCTAGCAGAACTTACTGCTTATAAGTAGCCTATGCATATGTTTACCTTATGATGCATCTCTCCTTACTCTTTATCTCCTTCTTCTTCACTTTCTACATTATCTTCATCTTCATTATCACTGTCACTTTGATGAAGATCATCCCTTATATGCACCTTTATTATTGCTTTGATGGACTCATATAGTTGCACGACTCTGTCTATTTCTCCTCCATCTTGGACCTTGGCCTTTGCTACTGCATGCCTGTGGGAATGGAACTTGGCTTGGAGGGCTTCCATCTTGCTTTTCTTACTACTCAGTGTCTCATTATAAGTCTCCATCGTGACCTTCATTCTCATGACCTTGTTCATCACTTCCTCTATTAAGTGGTTCAGGGGATCCTCTATAGCTTGCTTGAAATTATCATGGAAGGCACTGATAGCGAAATCAACATCTTGATTTTCAATCTTCCCTTCTACTCTTCCTTCCAAAGCTTCTAGGGTTTCTGCCTCATGTGCCATGAGCTTATGAAAATTGACATTTATATCCCTAATCTTTCCATTGCATCTCTTCAGTATATCACATTCAAACCCAGTATCTTTATACCAGATACCTAGCAGTTGGGAGGTGTTATTATCCAATGTATTCTGACTTATCAAGACCTATGTGTCTATCCTCTTCATTTAACCTAGTGCATCTAGATGTTTATCTAGCCTGAATGACCTCCTGCCTATTCATTTTGTATTTTGTCTATCTTTCTCTTCAAGGTACTTAAAGAATTCTACCTCTCCAAAGAGGTTTTCACTACATCCTCTGCTTCAAAAATGGATGATAGCATCCACTTCTCCATTACCTGTGTCTTATGCCTCATTAGGTCCAATATAGTAACCTCATCTTGTGATAGAATGGATAATGGGGTGACAGGATCAGTAGGTGTATGATTAGGGTTAATCAACCCTTTAATAAAAGAATGCAATTGAGTAATGTGCTCTTTATGTTTTTATTCTTCTCCTTTTCTCTCTTCACCCTTTGTGTTAGAGAGTCAATGATGTCTTTTCTCTCTTGACCTTCCTGATCCTCATTCGTAAAACCTAGATCAACATTAGTGATCTAAAAATCCTCGAGGCCTATTTGACCTTTCTCTTTTTCAACTATAGGCAGGGCTACTTATGCAGTTCTCCTACCTGTAATAGGGTCTCTTTTTATTGTTGATGTCTACCTGGCCTTTCTTCTAGGTTTCATCATGCTCCCATCAAACAATGTAGATACATCAAAATCCTATATCTCCTCAACCTACTGCAAATGTATCTCTAATTGCAACCAATGAGGTACATCACCCGTAGACTCCTCACGGTCACCCCCTATATTTTGGGTGTCTTGTGCTCCTGTGTTAAATTCTACCCTTGGTGGTGATGGTTCTTTCCTGATTTCTTCCTCATGTACTCTATCATGAGGGTGATCTTGCTGGGTTCCTCATGTTGAGGGACTTCCTTTTGCGGAGGATGCTCTTGTGAAGTATTCACATTTTGATCTTGTGCCTCCTTTTGTAAGTTCTCCTCTGGAACTTCTTTAGCTTTCTTATTTTGTTCCTCTTGGGATACACTGTCCTCTTGAGAGGTTTGTGTATTTTGACCTTGGAGATCATCTTAATCACCCTTGGCCACATTCTCTATCTCTCTCTGTTCCATTATCTTGTGACAAACTTTTCTCTTTACCCTTAGATGTATCAGATTCTTCTGTATTAACTTCTTTCTCAGCTAATTTTTTCTCTGATGTTGGGCCTTTATTCTGATCACCTCCTATATTAGGTAGTGATGGACCACTTTGGTCTTGACCAGCATTCTTGTCTAGCATGTCTTGATCACCCCCACTTTGTTGTTGTGCTTCTAATTGTTCTGGTCTTGTGGGTGCCTTATTTTGGTCTTAGTCTTGATCAAGTGGAGCATCACCCTTCTCAATATGCCATGTATCTTTAGCCCTTTTAGGCTCCATAGGTGGATTATTGTTTTTACTTGGGCTTATATCACCCCTGTATGTTAAGTCTATTGTTGTAGGGCTTGTAACTTGTTCCACCAAACTATCTAGCCTTATCTATTGGGCTACTCTCTCAGGACTATTTTATTTTGTTTCATCCATTTTCTTTTCTTCTTGTAACATCCTCATCTAGGCCAATGGGGTCCCATGAGGAGTCATCTTGGTATTGGCAACCAAGGTTTCCATGTGTTGAGTAGCCACATCCTGGACTACTTCATCATCTGATAGCTCTACAGTATCATCTAGAGGGAAAGGGGACTTCCTACTAGCCATATGTGCTTCCTTTTCTTTTTGTTCCTCAACCTTCTTAGCCTTAAACTAAATTATCTCTGGAATGGGGACCTCGTGCTATAACTCTCTCCTAAAGGCTGAACCACCCATGCCCATTAACATGATGGGGTTAATGCTAACATCTCCCCTCATGGTTGTTGTCTGCTTCTTGGGTGGTGGTGTTTGTAGCACCTTCTTCCTTTTCTTTCTTGTTATCAACAAGTCATCATCTCTAGGTTCTTTATTCACTTGCTCTTCCTCTAAGGGATCACCCTCTTCTAATTCATCTTGTAGAGATTGATCCTCTACCTACCCCTCTGTGGTTTCAGTAACATGCCTCAATGTCCTTTTGGTCTTTTGTTTATCAGGTGGGGGCTGTGATGTGGACACATGGGCTGATGTAGATGTCCCATCACCTTTAGATGCAATTCTTTTGATGATCACCCCTTTGGTTCATCTCCCACCTACGTACACTTGGAGGGTGTCTTCTTTTCTTCAGCTGGTAATCTTTCCCCGTTGGATTTTCTCTTCTCTATAAGGAAAACATCATATTCTTCATCCGATAACTCCTATCTCTTTTTCTTATTATCAACAGTAAGGGCCATGCCCTTTTTCTTCAATTTGGTAATTTTTGCATTTACCCAACTTTGGGTCAATTTGATTACCCCTTGCATTATTTGGTCCAAGGAGGTATCCTCCTGCTGTGTTAGACCAGGGGCTAAAATGGTGTCATTATACACCTTCTTGTCCTCATATTCATTGGACATTATCTTTCCATCATCATGATATAGCTGTGTAGGCATTGGGATGCAATCAAAGGTCTTGATTTGATTCAAGGTGAGCCTTTGATATTTTCTTCTTCTTACCTCAGCTTCATCATCACAATGAGTCCAAAAGTCTTCCAGATGCTTTTGATGTATCTATTTTCCCAACAATTTCTACATCCTGCCATAAGGGTCATATGACCTGGCAATAGGAAATGGATGCAAGTACATGAGTTTTAACCCTCCAATAGCATGCTTGATGCTCTGTCTGTCCAGGCATAAGTACCATCCTATATATACTAGGAATAGTACAGGGGGAATCTTCTTTTGCTCTATGTAAGTTTCCACTGAAGTGGACACTTGCCTGACGAATTCCATCAAGATGACCCTATCAGTGGGGTATCTTGGCAACATGAGGGGCTGTCCCTCAAATCCTTCAATCCTCATATATGAAAAAGTAGAAAACTGGATGAACCAAGTTCCATATTTGTAAATAAATTCCTGAGCTTCCATGCTTAGCCTCTTGGTCTGGTCCTCCTCCATCGTTCTGACTAGGTGCATCAAAAATGCATCATTTACTATCTTGTAGTCTTGGAGGTAAGCCTTCCTCTGCAGTTGGGGATAATGATCCCATAGATGCACATCATCTGTATCACTCCCAACTTTACCTAATGTTTGTAGGGCATCAAAAGTTCCTCAAAAGGCACATGAATACACAACATAAGATGTCATGTAGAATAGGCATGCTTGACCTCCTAGCTTCCTCATCCCCTCATCTAATGAATCACTAATGATCTTGGCCCATAGGGGTTTGTTATCCAAGTACAATACCATCTAGATGATTCCAAACATCTAATTCTTAAAGTTACCAGCATGATGTTTACTAGTCATCCTTCTCAGTAGGGAAATTATATATTGATAGTCATCATCAAAATCAAACTTGTACAGGTACACTGGCAATTTGGCTGAGGTTGTGTAGGTGATGTTCTTCACCCTCCACTGATACATTCTCTTCTTGGCCTCTTTCTTGTTATTGCTATATTCTTTCTCTAGTTTATTGAGGTCCACACCGACTATCTTGTTTCCCATTGGTAAATTGAAGGTAGCAGTGATACCCTTGACTGAAAAGTCAGCATATATCCTGCCATGTTTTTCTACCCTCTTGGTAATAGGGTTATAGTTTTTGGCACATTCTACCACTAGCTCTATGGCATCTGTGGCATATGGGAATCAAGCTGCGTGCCACATACCTATTGTAAATATTTTGTCGAGTATTAGATTGTTAGTATCATCATCTAATTTCCTCAACCATACATCTAGGTCCGTACTTCCTTGATGTGTATCACTAATGACACCATATTTGAACTATACCCATTCAGGTTGCATGAACATAGGCTTCAAAAACTCAGCCTCTAACCTATTCCTTCTGATGTCTACCATTAGATCCTGCAATAGACATGATACATCTTACCTTATGGTACTCGTATGCACTTTCAACAATATCATGCATCTAATCTTTATTACTTATCACTTTAAAACTTTTCATGCATCATCATGCGGATTTACCCTAGTAAAGATTTATTTACCTGGATATTGTAGGAAATGACAATGAAGAGGGCTTTGAAGTTACTTACCTGATATCGCTTTCCTTTTGATTATATGACTGATAATGGGAAACTGTAAGTGAGTGGGGTCACCCGTTCTGTTCCGTTACATTGAATATCACGATCTGCTAGCAAGTGGCTAATAAGGGTTTGACTTTTGGAGCTCTATAATTCTTGATTAATCACAAGGTAAATGCACATAACCCTCAAATTTCACTTTTAAATAGATCAATATGATAATTAAGGCATGGTGTGCTGCTCTGATCTGATCCGTCGATCACTTTCATGGAGTTCAATAGATGCCACCAAGTGTTTGATTTGTATTTGAAATTGGCGGGGCTTCATCTACCACTTTAATTGCATTTAATGTCAAGGGGGTGATCTTCAAAAGATCAAGGACATTTGAAAAGATGACCCCCCAATGGATAATATGACCCCCCTATCTTGCACGGGATAATCATTTACTAAAGATCGGGGTTATATGGTCAACCTTTGACCATAAAGCATATCAGGTCATGAAATTAAGATCAGGGGTACCTCAAAATATGACCCCCTCTGGGGAATAGATTGTGATGAAATCATCATGTCATCGATGTTCTTTAATTATCAGGTTTTGGTGACGTCATCGTCATATTGAAAAACATGACGAATATTTGGATACATGACCCTCTGTGGGTCGAGTGAGATGATGACATCATCATCAGGATGATTTCTTTCATTTACCAGAACTAAATGACATCATCATCATATTTGCGCTGGGTGATATTCACATAGGGTGATATTTGGTAAGACGACTGATATTAGAAAATATGACCCCTCGCAAATATATAAGGTTCTTTGATGGGTAGATACTCATACGTACTTAATTTTGACATTCGCGTATCAGGCATTGGGTGATAATTCTAAGTCTGGGTGATGTTAGCGAATATGATTGATGTTAGAAATATGACCCCCTAAGGAAAACATCAGGGTTGACCAAACTTTGACTCAACATAACTTTCTACCCTTAGACAATATTGGGGTGATCAAAAGGGCAAACCTGCTTGGAATTTTATACTCTTTCCACCTATGAGGTTTATAATAGCAAATGCTAACTCTAGCAACTAACCTCATCTTGAGATGCATCCACCCTTAGCAAAGGTGACATACATGACTGATTTTATGAAACCAACCACAGCAAAAAAAAAAAGCAAGCAAAAGCAAAAAGTTGGGTCCCTGTTTTACTAAGGTAAAAATGGGGTATGTTGTGTAACCACACAACAACTTGCCACCAAAAAAAAAACCAAATTCAAATAATTCAAGTGATGGGATCACATTCTAACATAGTATTTTAACTCTTTCTAAGCATAAGTATCATGACCTTTCTGAATGACATAATGTTCGTCATTGCAACAATGCTAGCAAGGGATCAAGTGTGTGTAGATGATTAATTATCTTCTTGTTGAAAGTAAGTTGAAAACATGAGTAACTGGTGTTAAGCTACATATTTTAGGATCATCCCTCATAGCCAACTAGGATAGAGCCTTGCTGCTAACAGGCATCCATAGCCCTGACAAGGTTATCTATACAATCACCCTAAGTAGAGCCCCACTACCAATAGGCATCTATAGCCTCGGTAGAGTTACTTAGATGGCCTAATTTTATTCTTTTGAATTTCCAATATTTATCTCTTTTGTTCATATGATATCATCATGTAAGCTCAATATGCAAGGTGTGGTCACTTGCTGATTTAGGTTGGAGATTGTATTGGTAGCAAGCGAGTCCCTTTGAATTTTTCACTTAACACCTATACTGATGTGTTCCACTAACCCAAGGTTGTTAGGTGAGTCATTGTGAAAAATTCCTCAATAAAGAAAAGGCACAATGATGAAAAGGATATCACAGACCTAATCAAATATACTTCTCAAAATGAGCCATAACCTATATAGGAATTTGTTCTCATCACTTGAATCCTAACAATTTAATTGGTTTCTTAGGGTGATAAGTTGCATCATCTTGACTAACCAAAACAAAACTCAACAAAACAAATAAACAAACACATGAACAAAACAAAACTGTACAAACAACTATACAAATATGCACATTATGATACATCTGACTTACATGACCCTGTTTTAGGCTTAGAAGTAATGCTTGAGGAATTGTCCATTAACTGGTAATGGGACATCCTCACTGGTTAGAGTCTTAAGTCTATAGGTATTGTCTCCTAGGATCTCTAAAATTTGAAAAGGACCTATCCAAAGTTTGTCAAATTTACCATGGTCACCTTTCTTTTCATGCGCTTTATCCCACATAAGGACTAGATCTGAAATCCTAAAAGCTTTAACTTTGGCTCTTTTGTCAAACTAGCGCTTGACAACAACCTGATGTTTAGCAAACTAGTCTATTGCTCTGTTCCTTTTTTCCTCTAGGTGCATTAGCTGAAGTAACTTGACTTCCTGTTTTCTGTCTATTCCTAGATACTCTTGTGTAAACTACAATGTGGGGATCTTTAGATTAATAGGGAGAATAGGATCCACCCCATAAACTAGCTGATAAGGAGAGTTTCCTAATGCAACCTTCATCTTGGTTCTATCTACCCACAAGGCATACTTTAGTAGGGTATTCCATTCCCTAGGGTTTTTCTCTATCAATTTCTTTATGATATTCAATAAGTTCTTATTTGTAGACTTTGCTAGTCCATTCCCTTGAGGGTAATAATTTGAGGAGAACTTCAGAATAACTCCATGATCAAAATCCCAACTTGATAGTTTTAATGATGTAAAGGCAAGTCCATTGTCACATACTAGGGCATAAGGAACTCCGTACCTAGTTACTATGTTGCTCTCCAAAAACTTGATCATATCCTTAGCATTACATGTCTTACTGCTGACAGCTTTAGTCCACATGGTACAATAATCAGTGATAGTCAAGACATACCTATGGCCTAAAGATGATGGAGGATTGATGGGTCCTATGAAATCCATGCCCTATTGAACAAATGGGTGCATCTCCATCACTGGTTGAGCAGCATATCTTTCTATGTTGGCTACAACCTGACAAGTGTGACAACATTTAATATGTTCAGTAGTGTCCTCAAAGATAGTGGGCCAGTAATATCCTGCTCTCAGGATAGCATGGGCAGTAGCTAAATATGATCCATGTGCAGTTCCAAATTTATCATGTAACTCTGCTAACACTTTATCTGCGTCTTGCCTCTCTAGGCATCTGAGATATATTCCTTCATAGTTCCTTTTGAAAAGAACTCATTTTATCATATATTTCTGTGATCTTATCTTGAAGGCTCTCCTCTGTGAGGCCTGCAATTTTGATGGACATCTTCTAGTAATCAGGATGTGCCTGATATCTAAATACCACTCTTCAGTTTTCTTAGCATTTACCACATACTGTTGGCTCATGATGTTAGGATCAATTTTTGATATCATTTGGCTCAAGGCTTGTCCTCTTACCAACTTCATGGGTGTTATATCCATATCATATTCTTGAAGAACTATTATCCATTTGGTTCTTTTTTCACCAAGCTCAATTTGCATCAGGAGCATCTTCACTGCTTCATTTGGTACCATAGCAATTATCTTACTTCTCAAAATGTAATGTCTAAATTTCTTGACTGCATGAACTAAAGCAAGGGTCTGTCTTTCAACATCCATGTATCTAAGCTTTGCATCTTTGAATGGGCAACTCATGAAAGCTATAGGCTTTTCTTCTTTAGCCTCATTCCTTTGTGTTAACACTACTACAGATGTATGGTTGGAAGCAAATGAATATATGTAAAAGTCTCTAGTATAAGCTAGACTGATCAGAATAGGGGCATTAGATATAGATTTCTTGATGTCTTCAAAAGTTGCTCTGGCCTCAGGTGTCCACTCAATTTTAGCATCCTTCTTGAGCATTGCATTCAATGGTCTAACAATCTCTGCAAAACCAGTAATGAAATTTCTAACAAAGTTTATCTTACCAAAATATAATTTAAGCTCTTTCTTGCTTCTAGGAAGTTGTATCTTCATGATTGATTCTACTCTTGCTGGATCAATGATGATCCCATTCTCTATTATTAGATGACCTAATAACTTAACTGTAGTTACTCCAAATATGCATTTCTTGGGATTCAGGGATATACCATACTGTTCACATTTTTTAAGCACTTTCCTAATGTCTTCTATGTGGTCACCTCTTTGCTTGGAGAAAACTATCAAGTCATCCATATATATGACTATAGACTTACCAATCAACCCCTGAAGGCTATATACATTGCTTGTTGAAAAGTGGCCCCAGCATTTATCAATCCAAAAGGCATACACCTATAGGAAAATATACCTCACTTGGTGGTGAATGTAGTTTTCAATCTATCTATTTTATCTACCATCACCTAGTTATAACCTAAGAAACCATCCAAAAATGAAATCATCTTTGCGCCATTTACTATCTGTAAGACCTCATCTAGTGAAGGTAAAGGATAATTATCCTTTTCAAAAGCTCTATTTAGATTTTTGAAGTCTACACATAACCTGATGTCACCATTATTTTTTCTCGTAGGGACCAAGTTGGCCACTTATGTTGAGTGAGTCATAGGGAATATGATCCTAGCATTGTGCAATTTCTTTACTTCTTCAAAAATGATGGGTTCTAATAAGGCATTAACAGGCCTTTGTTTTTGTCTAAAGGGTTTAACATCTGGTTTCAACGGCATGGTATGGGTGATGATTGAGGTATCATAAGTCTTCAACTTGTCATAGGTCCAAGTAATAACATGGATATAATCTTTAAGTGCTTGAGTTATCCCTGTCATTTCTTCTTCGGTTCACACTTTACCAATTAGGACATTCCTTTTTTCTTCATCTTGTCCTATATTGACTGGGGAATATTCTCCTCCATCAGTTTTAGGGAGATCTTTCTATTTCAACATATTATCTAAATCAAATGCTCTTTATAATTCTATCATCCCTTTGGGAATCTTGTTACTGGGCAAATCCATGATCTCCTCTTCTTCCCAAGTATGATCTTCCATATTTCTTTCATCTATGATTTGTGCATCAAACACATCTCTATTTTATATGAAGTCCAAAATGTGTTGGTCATCATTAAACACTTGAAGATTGATGACATTATTTGGTACAGAGGGTACTGGTATTAACTCAACTGAAAACCTCTTCAAACTAGATATGGATAATGGCTCCAAAGTACTAGTAGCTTGAGCCAAGGCATTTGCTCTATGATTTTGTTCTCTAGGCACATAGGTGATGTTGAATGCATCAAAATCTTCTATCAAATCCCATACCCTATGTCTATAATTAGACAACCTTTTATAATTGCAAGAATATATGCCTCTTACTTGTCTTACCACTAATTCTGAGTCTCCATAGACATGTAGAATCTTTACTTTCTTCTTGAGTGCAAACAATATCCCATGATTAAAGCTTCATACTCTGTCACATTATTTGTGCATGGGAATTGTAATCTATATGATGCTAACTAAGATTTTCCAACTAGATCAATGAGATCTATTCCTACTCTAGCTCCTTGTTTTGACTTGGATCCATCAAACCTAAGGATCCATGGCTTATATTTAGTTAAAGGTTTATCTGGACCTTCTCTTTTCTTTTTAGCTCTAGCAGCTGCACCACCTTATCCATTTCAGTTTTGGTCACTCATTCTTCTCAAACTTCAGCTTATCTGACTGATGTGAAGCTGATATTTGTTTTTCTTCTTTACTATCAAAAGAATAATCCTTTGAGAAAAGCATTATCTACTTTTTCAAAATATGCAAGCATAATGAGCAAGTAATCTCTGAATGTGATGCTTCATGTAACCTACACCAACCGTCAATTAAAGCATCATGTGGGGAAGTATGTTGTAGTAGCATCTTCTGAATTTGTTTGGATAAAAACTCTTCAAACTTGGTCAAATTACTATCTCTATCTTCATCAAATACTTTATAATCTGATTCAATCAAACAATCAATCCCTAGGGTGATATTTTTTTTACTCTTATAATTATTCTTAGTGCACACCAAGATCTCTTCTATCTTATGAATGTAACTTTCATCATGATATGTGCATTCTTCTATACCTACAGATGAAGAACAAGAGTCAGTATCATTGCAACTATTTGTATTACTTTCCTTTGCTCATAATGATCCCTTTTCACTGCATGTTTGTTCCAATTCCATCATGTCTAGACAAGCATCACAAGTGTGATAGGTAAAAAATCAAGTTAATAAGATCAAGCATAGCCATGAAAACCTAACCCTACCATCATAAAAGAATCTAATCCAAATGAAATCAAAAGAATGCAATTCAAGAACAATATCACCTAGATTGTATGATTCCTTGTTTATGATGTGGATTGCTTCTTCAACAATGAACAATTATGAAGATAAAAGCTGCCATGATGTATGGATGGTAAAGTTAATATGCTAGATGGATGCTAAAGTGCTCAATATGCTCAAGATGATAATGTAGACACTATATGAATGCTGGATTAGGTGTAGTATGGAATGAGAGGGTGTTTATATAGAACTCAACCAAAATCAATCAATGGTGGAGATTCGGTGGCTATGTGAATGGCTAAGATTGAATGATAGACATAGGTGAATGTAAAGATGACAAGTGGAGGGAAGATAAGGCTTATATGTGCTTGTGTACATAAAAAGTACTACATGTGAAAGATATTAAATAAAGGATGTAGTGCCACTTATCTTTTTTAAATGAAAGAGGCACACATGTCAGCTCATGAGATAAATGATAAGAGAAATTAATTAAATAAATAAAATTTATTTAATTAATTGGAAAGTGGGTTTATGAAAGGAATTTTTAATTAAATAAATAAAATTTATTTAATTAAAAATAGAAGAATGAAGAAAATTAAATAATTAAAGATTGTTTAATTATAGCTTAGAGGAAATAGAAGAAATAGCTAATGAATTAATTAATTAAATATAAATTTATTTAATTAATAGAAGAAATATATGTGTTAGGGATGTTGCTCAAGTGTGTTAGACAAATGCAGATGATGAATAATGCGATGTTTGAATGCTAATGATAATGAGTCAATTTTGGGTGTCTATATTTTGCCCCTCTTTGATACAATGTTCGATAGAGAGTTGTGTCAAAGAAGATACGATATTCCTTCGATAAACAAGGTTATGCCCTAGTGTAATTGGCAAGTGGTACCCCCTCGAGAGGTAATCCAGGAGAAATAGGAAGGGTTGGGTTGGCTCGCGATAGAAGGAAAAACTAGAAAATGAGGTTAACACAAAGAAAAAAGGGTTGGGTGGGAGAAAAATTAGATGATGCAGAAGAAAATAGGCTTTGGAATAGAAGAATTAGGGTGTGGATAGGAGCTATAAGTAGGTTCTTCAAGGGCAAATAGGCTCATTTATGCTCAATTGTGTTCAAAAATCTATAGAGATTGAGAGCTCCTTAGAGTTGGTGTGCGACGAGAGTTGAAGAGCTATCAGGATGGTGATTTCACGCAGAGATCATCGTGTCAAGTGAGTGAGGACACATGGATGACCAAAGGGAGTAGGCATAGCGGTATGTATCAAAACCTTTGCTAAAAGTGTGATTTTGATAGGCTAGAAGTGTCATAAATGCACACACATCACCATAAGCGACTAGGTCTTAGGATAGGTAGTTCAGGTCACTTAGGAAGAGAAATAAGTCACTTAAGGTATTGAAGGTCGCCTATAAGTGCGACTTGGTTGCATATGGAAATAATAGGTTGCTTTTAGTCAGCTAGACAAACATAGGCAAAATGCGCATAGAGATAAGATCAAGTCGCTTATGGGCTAAAAGCAGGCGCATATATAGGTTCAGCTCGCTTGTAAAGAAAAGATGCTGCTTGTAAGATAGTGATCACTTATAAGCAAAAGGTATACACATATAGAAATATAGCTCACACTTGGTCAATAAGCAGTCACATAGGGAAAGTAGGTCGCATACGGGTAAAAAATAGGCACATGTAGAAAAGTAGGTCGCATGCGATCAGCAGATAAGCACATATGGAAAAATGAGTTGCTTATAGTAGATAGAAGCTGGTATAGTAGTAAATGATCTAGTTTTATAGCAGTTGTATGTAGCATAAGGGACTGACATGATGAATAAAATGATGCAAGATATACTACCGCCTTTTTTATCATGAGAGCCACATCATAGAGATCTGCGGTTGGTGAGATTGCTGGATGCAAAGGACCGACTAATGTTAGAGATCCTTGGATTAGAGCATGTGTTGAGATTGGAGCTGGTGCAGGCACATCGAGGATTGATGACAATGATGGTGGAGTGATGGATGAGCAAGCATAGTTCTTTCTTGTTGCTGACAGAAGAGGTTACAATCACACTAGAGGATGTGTTCTAGATTTTGTGTATTCCTATTGATGGGGACCGAGTAGATTATGATCCTAATATGGGTCCAGTTGCATTCAGGAGATTGTTCGAGACACCAGACATTGGAGCAGATGGCTCAAAGATTCTTATGGCAAGGATGGAGGAGTTATGTGATAGACTGTAGCAAGTGGTAGTAGCTATTATCAGATGGCTAGTGGGAGACAAATGGGTGAGAGGGTTTATGGTAGGATGGGGGACAGTGATGGAGGGATGTTCTCCTATGGGACGAAATATGTATGGGTGGAGTGTGTACTTGGACAACTCTATCATTTCCTGCATGATTGTGCATATATGTTCAAGGCTAGTATGTTTGTAGGAGTTATAGTTTTGCATGTGTGGACGTATGAGCATATTCTAGTGACAAGACCAGAGGGATGGGTGGTTAGAGCAGCAGAAGAGCCATATGCTAGGATGTATAGAGGAGCTTTGACATATTGGCAGAGGATGTTGGATGAGGTAGATAGATTTATATGGAGGCCATGGCTGGGATGTGAGAGATGGGATGAGGAGGATACTAAGCTTGTCTATGCTAGGCAAGTGAGATATATTTTTGGATGTGGGATATACATTATAGAGTGCTATTTGCCCGAGAGGGTTTTGAGACAGTTCGGGTTACCAGAGGCAATACTAGTTGGTGATGCCATTTTTGGGAGGACTCAATAGGAGGTGTTTGATTGGGGGCTAGAGGTTGTGGTTGACATGGTTTTGGCAGAGAGAGAGGGGCTACAGCTAGTTGTATGGTAGTGGGGACAGGGTCATGTAGATCCAAGCACACTACCAAATTATGATGCATACTAGGTGACAGCGATACCGACGTAGGTTGGAGAGATAGGAGAGATAGGGATGGAGAGACCAATTAGGAGGAGGCAATGATGGGCTCCACCAGCACAAGTTGTTGTACCAGCAGTGCCAGGGATACAAATATAGGGACAGGGGTAGGGACAGCCTCAAATACTTGCACAGCCTCAAGGACAAATATTAGGGGGTGATGATGTTGGGATTCAATAGCTACGGAGGAGGATTAGAGAGGAGAGGAGATGGAAGTAGTGAGCTTGGATGAGATTGAGGAGAGTGGAGTTGGATAGACACCAGGTGGTTATTGGGTTATGGCATGCTAGGGCTCAGGCTTAGACATACTAGGCTAAGTTACAGGTTAGAGTGCAGGCTGGGGATGGGCAGGATGATGGCGTACTTGCTAGAGTGACAGGAGAGAGAGAGATGCAGCTAGGCAAAGTGAGAAGATGATGAGATTAGAGCTAGATACTTCCATACAACAGATGCAGGTGATGAGGGCGGAGAGAGATGGTCTATGGACAGAGAAGGATACAGTTGTGCAGCAACTACAGGGGATGACTAGTAAGTAGGATAGAGCAATGGCTGCATTGGGTACAGATAGGGCTACAATGTATTTGACCACACAGTTGACATAGGTATAGGCAGAGCTGCGAAGAGTACAAGGTGAGGTGGAGTATTATAAGGGTTTATACTATGGGGTTGTACCAACAGAGTAGAGGCAGCCTAGCTTCAGTGATGCAGAGCACTACAACTAGTGACAAACAACCTATCACTGCAAGGGACACTTCAAATCTCCAATGCCATAACTCTCACTGTTCACTATCTCTAATTGAGAACAATCTCCTTACAAGGGATGGTTTCAACACCATAGCAACTTGTTCTTGACATACACCATTGAAGGAGGACTCCAAAACACCTTCCAAGATGTCAACTCCATCAAGGTTCCATCTAGGTTTCTTGCCAAACCACTAAACAGGGTCTGCAGGACAGCAGTCCTTATTCAACCTTTTCAAGACAGTCACAACCTTGACTCCACTAGTAAACAGTCACACTACCTCCTTGGGGTAGTCTCCCTCTACACAGACCCAATCCCTTTGCAACACATCAATCCATAACATGCACACATACCAATGTCTTCATTGACAAATCAATAGCATAGAAAACAAAACAATTACCTTCTTGGCAATGACAGTCTCAAAGAGAGCTGACAGAGACAACACAAGGCATAGAGGACTGTTTTCTCCAAGAAATCTCCTTCTACTCCTTACCACAAGATCATTTCTAGATCAGGAGTTCTTTATATTGATCCCCAAAGCATGGCATTTGCAGATTGACAATTGTTTACAATCAAGGATAAACACTAAGCTACTGTTATCCTTCTCTTAGTCTTCAACACCAGACTTCTATAGAGCCATTTACTTGACAAACTCAACTCCAACCATCCTCCTACCCTCTATCCTTCACAAGCTTCTACCACAACCATCCTACATTCCATTCCACTGATCACAGATAGGAAAGATCAGTGGAATGGAGAAATATTCATTAGACTGTCAAAAAGGAATCCAAACCTAGGTTTAAAGAATCACTTTCAATCAAAGGGGAAGAATAGAGATATAGATGGGAGTCAAGGATTCAAATAACCTACAAGGTAAAGTCAACACACTCCTCTATTTTCCCAACAGGGACACCACTCTTCTTCAGGCCGTACAAGTATGGAAAACTACAAAAAACAGTGATTTTCAAAAGGAAACAGCAAATTCAAAAAAATAATTTTGGGGAAATTAGCAATATCTTCCACCTAGTGCATTGTTAAGATCCCACACAAGACTCAAATCAAAGCTAACTTGATCTTCTTTCCATCCAACATGCCCATGTACTATGGAAATTCTGTACAGGTGTGGGTACAGCCTGCAAAACAGTGAAAAAATAGAAAAAAACACAGAAAGGTAAAAAAAAATAGTTCTTCTTGTTGTTTCTCTCAAATCTATTCAATGTTCTCTTCATAATAATGCTTCCTTGGCTTAACACAAGCCTTCATACATAGCAAAAAATGTTTGGCATCCAAAACCATCGATCTTTCTTATTTTTTCTGATTTCTAACTGCTATCTTTTCACTGTTTTTAGAAACTACCTTTTCTTTAGGACAACAATGACTGTTTTTGATGA
Source organism: Cunninghamia lanceolata (assembly GCA_027924645.1). NCBI lineage: Eukaryota > Viridiplantae > Streptophyta > Pinopsida > Cupressales > Cupressaceae > Cunninghamia > Cunninghamia lanceolata. Next base: position 2,338,619 of record BSBN01000549.1, on the reverse strand, counting down.
CTAATCTTTGCTTTTTAACATGTAGTTAACCTATGACAAGGTGTAGACATCTTCCTAACCCAAGACATGCCTTTATAGGCTAACAAAAATGGAGAATTTTAAATGACTATCCTATACAAATATTAAAATTTAATGACTCCCTAAGACTGCCTATGCAAAATGACTATCCTAACTAGGACTTGCAACAAGACAATAGTAGAATCTAGCTATTTGTACATAGTCCATTACAAGAATGGCATTAATCTTTATTACAACATGAAAAAGACCTTATTGAACAAAATAAGACAACTTGAAAATCAAGTAGAATCTCGACATCTTGGTGCTCCTGCACCATACTTCCCGGCATGATGAAAACTCTTGTCCCAAGAGTTAGGGGATCTACTCCATCCATTCTTCCATCTTGTTGGGATGTTCTTCTGACTGGTGATAGGGAACATGAACTCTCCAAGAGTTAGCTTCCTCCTTCTCCAACCTGCATGGCTCCTGTAAACAGTGTTAGTACCATAAAACTTGTTTTGGTATCCTTGCCTAGGACTTTGCTGTTGCAATGCTTCAGCTCTTCTCAACTGGAGGCTCTGATTCATTCCTCCCGATACCTTCTACTATTTTCCTTCTTCTGGCTCCTTATAGGACACTCAATGTCCCCTACCTTAACATAACTCAAGTCCCAAGCCTGCTGCTCTCTAGGACTGTCATCCACCTTCTTGTGTTGCATCTGTGTCTGTTGTGTGCAATCACCCTAAACCTGCACATTCAACTTCAATTTCTTTCCAAAGAAAATTGTAACCTATTCCTTCTTCTCCTCACAAGGTAAAGGAATCAATTTGAACTTCTTACCATCTTTGTGCACTACATAGGTATTAGTATACCCATCATGAATAGTCCTTCTCAAATACTGCCATGGTTTGCCCAAGATTACATGCCCACATGTCATAGGAATAACATCACACAAAAGATAGTCCTAATATGGACCAGTTGTGAAATCAACATAAGCCTTCTTAGTAACCATTACCTGTTGTTCTTGGCTCACCCAAGTGACATGGTAAGGACTGGGATGATCAAAATTCTTCAATCCCAACTTATTCACCATTTCCCAAGAAACTAAGTTACCATGAGAACCTGAATCTACAATCAACTTGCATAACTTTCCATGGCTCAAACAATTAGTTCTAAAAATAGATCCCTGTGGTGGTTGCTGCATCTTGCCTCTTTCCACCATGAGCATCTCTCCATCCAGCATAGGAGAGGCTGATGACATTTCTGGTTCTTCTGGCTTCTCCTCCTCTTGTGCCAAGTGAACTCTTTTATCCTTGGTCTTGTTAACACCATCCTTCTTAGGACAGTTGAAAGATTTGTGTCCCACCTCATTGCAGTGATAACATCTGCCTGTGAACACTCCTCTTCCTGATTCAAATCTACCTCCACCTCTATATCCACCTCTCTATTCTATAGACAACTCCTTACCCTTCTCATTGCTATTCTGAACTTCATTAGTAGGTTTGCCCCTACCTTTATTTCCTCTTCCATAACCTCCTTGCCTTTCTTGCTTCCTCTTCACTCTCTCTTCAGCCCTGATAGCTAACTGAAAACACTCTCTAAGTGTTACTGGTACTGCTAACCCAATCTCATCCTACAAGTTATACCTAAGCCCATTGAGGTATCTTGCCACTTTCTCTTCTTCATCTTCCAATCCACCTTTGATACTAAGCTTATGAAATTGCTTAGTGTAGGGCATAACATCCATGTCCTTCTATTTCAGATTCTATCTCATCCTCTTTATCTGAATGGAGTAATCAAATGGAAGGAACTGATCCTTCATCATGTCCTTTATCCTACTCCAAGAAGTGATTTTTGATGCACCCCTAGCCAGTCTCTCTATTTGCACACTACTCCACCAGGTAAGTGTTGTTCCTCTCAGTTTTGTTTTTGCAAACTTAATCTTTTTCTCATCACTCATCTCCTCATATTCAAAAAAAATTTCCAAGGCATCTATCCACCCTAACACTTCTTCACTATCCATCTTCCCCTGATAGATAGGTAGCTCTATGTTTGCCTTAGTTCCACTTCCTTGGACTGCCTTTAGCAATCTTACAAACTTCTTTTCTTCAGCATCTAACTCATCTTCAAGAGGATTCTCATCAGCATCCTCATCTCCTTCTAAATCATCTTGTTCATCCTTTCTTGGATTCTCCCTTCTTACTTGCCTCAGCTCTCTGTCTCTGGCAGCATCCTGTTCTCTTCTGTCCCTCAGCTCTTTCTCTCTTGCCTCTAAGGCTTCTCTCAGCTCAGCATTCTCTCTTGCCATCTAGTTTTTAGGAGGCATCTTCAAAAACTCTCACAGACCTTTATCTTCTTCACAAGATCCACAACACCCTCAAGGATCTACTAGCTATCTCTGATACCACAAATGATGCAGAGCACTGCAACTAGTGACAAACAACCTATCACTGCAGGGGACACTTCAAATCTCCAATGCCATAACTCTCACTGTTCACTGTCTCTAATTGAGAACAATCTCCTTACAAGGGATGGTTTCAACACCATAGCAACTTGTTCTTGACATACACCATTGAAGGAGGACTCCAAAACACCTTCCAAGATGTCAACTCCATCAAGGTTCCATCTAGGTTTCTTGCCAAACCACTAAACAGGGTCTGCAGGACAACAGTCCTTATTCTACCTTCTCAAGACAGTCACAACCTTATGACTCCACTAGTAAACAGTCACACTACCTCCTTGGGGTAGTCTCCCTCTACACAGACTCAATCCCTTTGCAACACATCAATCCATAACATGCACACATACCAATGTCTTCATTGACAAATCTATAGCATAGAAAACAAAACAATTACCTTCTTGGCAATGACAGTCTCAAAGAGAGCTGACAGAGACAGCACAAGGCATAGAGGACTGTTTTCTCCAATAAATCTCCTTCTACTCCTTACCATAGGATCATTGCTAGATCAGGAGTTCTTTGTATTGATCCCCAAAGCATGGCATTTGCAGATTGACCACTGTTTACAATCAAGGATAAACACTAAGCTACTGTTGTCCTCTTAGTCTTCAACACCAGACTTCTATAGAGCCATTTACTTGACAAACTCAACTCCAACCATCCTCCTGCCCTCTATCCTTCACAAGCTTCTACCACAACCATGCTACATTCCATTCCACTGATCACAGATAGGAAAGATCAGTGGAATGGAGAAATATTCATTGGACTGTCAAAAAGGAATCCAAACCTAGGTTTAAAGAATCACTTTCAATCAAAGGGGAAGAACAGAGATATAGATGGGAGTCAAGGCTTCAAATAACCTGCAAGGTAAAGTCAACACACTCCTCTATTCACCCAATAGGGACACCACTCTTCTTCAGGCTGTACAAGTACGGAAAACTGCAGAAAATAGTGATTTTCAAAAGGAAATAGCAAATTCAAAAAAATAGTTTTGGGGAAATTAGCAATATCTTCCACCTAGTGCATTGTTAGAATCCCACACAAGACTCAAATCAAAGCTAACTTGATATGCTTTCCATCCAACATGCCCATGTACTATGGAAATTCTGTATAGGCACGGGTACAGCCTACAAAACAGTGAAAAAATAGAAAAAACACAGAAAGGTAAAAAAATAGTTCTTCTTGTTGTTTCTCTCAAATCTATTCAATGTTCTCTTCACAATAATGCTTCCTTGGCTTAACACAAGCCTTCATACATAGCAAAAAATGTTTGGCATCCAAAACCATCAATCTTTCTTGTTTTTTCTGATTTCTAACTGCTGTCTTTTCACTGTTTTTAGAAGATGCCTTTTCTTTAGGACAGCAATGACTGTTTTTTATGACTAATCTTTGCTTTTTAACATGTAGTTAACCTATGACAAGGTGTAGACATCTTCCTAACCCAAGATATGCCTTTATAGGCTAACAAACATGGAGAATTTTAAATGACTATCCTATACAAATATTAAAATTTAATGACTCCCTAAGACTGCCTATGCAAAATGACTGTCCTAACTAGGACTTGCAACAAGACAATAGTAGAATCTAGCTATTTGGACATAGTCCATTACAAGAATGGCATTAAGCCTTATTACAACATGAAAAAGACCTTATTGAACAAAATAAGACAACTTGAAAATCAAGTAGAATCTCGACATCTTGGTGCTCCTGCACCATTCAGGAGCAGATCAGGAGCTTTAGGTTTATGGAGGATAGTTGGATCTCGATCTACAGCATCAGTGATGGGGCCACAGAGAGATAGGGGGATAGGTGCAGGGCCCAGTGGTGGTGGTCAGGGTGAGGGAGTTGCCAGTAGTCATTAGGGCTACCTTGTTTATGTATATTATGTTGTATCATGATGAGGCCTAGAGCTACTTGTACATACATTCTTTATGGCTCAACTTGTATATGTAGACACTTGTATATTGACACATGTATATATATATATGATGGCATATTGCTTATCTACGTGATGTTGTAATGGATGCACTGTTGGTATGATGATGGTTATACATGTTGTATTTTGTATTTTTCATGGATTATTTATGGAAGTTTATGCAAATGATATGAATGGAAATGTATGATAATGCAAATATGTAAATGGTAATGATAGGATATGTATGATGGTGATAGTTTGTCATTGATGTCAAAAGGTATTGTTGTGCATCTTCACAAGGTATCATCAGGACTACAAGATATTTGAGGATCACTTGTACTATTGACAAAGGTTGTTCATGGTCATGCATTTCACAGTTGTTCACATAATGTTGAAGGATGTTGTCAGTTGGGATTGATTTGATAAATGGATGATAATTTTACAAGTGTTTGATAACATTCATGTACCAATCATGCTCACTATATTGGTGTTTCAAGTGCTTACAGGATCACAAGTACATTGATGTCACTTTATCACAGTTGGAAGGTAATGTGTCAGTTCATCTTCATATAAGTTTCAGGATGTCTTCTCAATAGTCTTGTTCAAGATAAGAGGTAAGTGACATGGTGTTAATGATCACCAAAGTAAGAAGCAAAGTGTTGAAGATTCTATGTGCTTTGATCTATTTCTCAACTGACACATATAATAATTGCATTGGCATAAGAGGTTGTTGTTATAAATCAAAGTATCTCATGTTTAGGTTCAAGAAGTTACAATCTCAGAAAGATCTCATGAGATAGGAGAAATGCAAAAGAATCATTAGATGGTCCATTGATGTCAAGGCATGTGATATGATTTGGTCTTGCAAAGAAATATGTGGCAGAATCATCAAATTTGTGATGAGGTTCATCATGATCTTTGTGGTTATGTCAACAATCATCATATGAGCTCATAAAAATCAAAGGCTATTGGGGAATGCAAATAAATCATCATTAGCTTTGTTTTTTAATTTAAAAATTTCTTTTTATTGATCCCCTTTATGTCATATCTTTATGACATTTAAAAAAAAAAAGGAGTTTTTGAATGTTGAAGAAAGAAATAAAAGATTTTTTTTTAGACTAATTTTAGTCTTAAAAAAAAAAGAAAGAATTTAAGCTAATTTTTAGCTTCTTTCATAAAGGACATATTTTCATTAGTTTTAAAAGAATTTATTCTTTAAAAAAAAAGAAAGAACTCTCCACCGTATAAATTGGAGGAGGAAGTGGGAGAGCCTTTTAAAAGGCTATTAATAGAAATTTTTAAAGGGGGCAGATTTTTAAGAAGATTTTTATGGCAGTTTTTAAGAAGTTTCTAAGGAGATTTTTATGGCAGCTTTTAATAAGTTTCCATTCTATTTTAAGACTATATCTTCCTTGTGGCAAAAGCTGCTATGTATGTGCCTTTTTTTAAAAAAAGGATACTATTATTAGAAGTTTTTTTTAAAACCGTATGTAGAAGTTTCTTTAAAAGAATTCTTTTGAGAAGGAATTTTTTTTAAGGAATTTGTATGTAGAGGAAGATGAAAGTTAAAAGGGAAGATTGGAAGATTTTTTTTAAGATTGATTTGAAGAATATTAAAGAATTTGAAGAGTTTTTTTTAGGACAAAAATGACATATTGATTGAAGGCATTTTACAGATGAAAAGTTTAAAATGTTTTCTTGGAAAATATTTTTTTAGGAGATGATTTTATTGAAGGAATATGAAAAGATTTTGCAGATGGATTTTGTGGGAAGCTTCAAATTGGAGAGTCATTTTTTTTATTGTTTGTTTCATGCAAGAATATCAAAGAGAAGACAAAATATGAAAAGACTTTTGATGCAGGTGAATGGATTACAAGATTGGTTTATTGCAGAGTAAGAGGATATGAATGGTTATTTGATATTTATTGAGCTTACAGGTGCTTTGGTGTGGTGTTGATGAAGAAGAGATAGATGAAAAATACAGATGATGAGAGATTGAATACATATAATGTGTGAGTGATGTTGTGCAGATGAATGATGAACTGACAGGATAAAAATCAAATACAGAGATTGACAAAAATGATCAGAAAGATAATATGCAATTGCAATGATAATCAGGTGCATTGAGCATTGATTGAATGATTTAAAAAGGATAGAGATGAAATATACAGTGTTGTGAAGTGTTGGATTAGAATACAGATTTGATATGCAGTGTTGTTGAATGGATTAGAATGCAGTGTTGATTGGATTAGAATAAAGGATTGTTGAGTGTATCCGGATGTCAGATTGAATAGAATGGGTATTTGACAGACATATATTTGTATTGAATGAAACAGAGTATCCCTCTGATTTGCTTATTACATTTGTTGGTAATTTGGTTTGCCAGTGAGGCACAATATGCCAGTGTGGCTTGTGGTCAGTGAGACCTTTCTATGCTAGTGAAGCTTGTGGTCAGTAAGACCTTAATATTTGTCAGTGAGACAATTTGTATTGCCAGTGAGGCATGTTTTTCAGTTAAGCCAGTGAGGCATTTCATGAGTGGTTTTTCTACCCCTGAGGGTTTTCCACTCGGTAAAAGGTTGTGTCTTAATTTCTTCTATGTGTGTGCATATTATTGGTTTGATCATGTTTTGTTTACATCTGTTATTGTAAGTCTTGTGCATATAAACTCAACAAATTATTAATGTATTCCTTTCCATCTGTTCTGTAAGAGAAAGCTTAAAAAAAGTTGTAAAATGTTTGAAAATTAATACAACACTGATTCACCCCCCCTCTCAGTGTTGTCCGGACTCCTACAATTGGTATCAGAGCCAGTTTCCCTCTTGTAGCTTAATCAGCTTGGGTAGGTCCTGTGTGTGGAGTTCAATGGGTAAGTGCAGAAGAAATAAGAATAAAAATGTCAAGCTTCATTCTAGTCAAAAGGTTCAAAAGACATCTTTCATATCAAATCCAGATGATAAGTCAGTAGATAAAGATGTTGTCCAAGTTGAATCTAATATTGTTTTAGATGTTCCTCAGTTTGATGGTTCAAATTTTTTAGTTTGGGATGTTAGAATGCAAGTATATTTATCCTCCTTAGGATATGATGTTTTAATGTCAGTTGAAAATGGTATTTCTGCAAATAACAAAGAAGTTCTTGAATATAATGATATTGCAAAGAAGGCTATATTATCTTCTCTGTCTAATGATGTTATTTGTAAAGTTATGGATTGTGTTACAGCTCAGGATATGTGGAGGAGATTGAAAAGAATTTACCAAGGTAATGATAAAGAAGAGGACACTTTGGTATGTGAAGAAAGTAGCAATGAAAAGAGACTTTCAAATGAAGGAGTTGAAGTTCAATCCCAATCAAATTCAGAAGAAGCTAGCATCACAAGTGATGATGATCAGAGTGATGATGATCAGGATTATAATGAACAAGATTGTGAAATTGATATGGAAGGAGAGCTTATATATGCTTTGAGTGAGCTCAAGAAGTATAAGAGAGAGAATCAGAAACTAAATTTGCTGCTACAACAAGAAAGAGAATCTAAAGATAATGTACATTCAGAACTTGAAATTGTATCTACAGATCTTGAAGAGGCCAAATGTCAAGTTATTAGTTTAAAGACATATATTGATGATTCAGATAAACTAGTTGCTAGATTAAAGACAGAAATTGAAGAAGCTAAGAGGATAGCAGATGTTTCAATATCTAACCTTGAAGTTAGAAGGATTGAGAATCTAAAACTGGAAGGTGAAATTATCAAACTTAGAAAAGATTATGATGATCTCAAGACTTTATCTAAGAAGTATCAGGAGTTTGAAGAAAGCACAAGCAAGTTACATGTGTTGTTGGGCAAACAGAAGCAGCATAATGACACAATTGAATTAGGATTTGAAGAAGGGGAATGTTCAAAAGTCAGAGAGACTCCCAGAAAGATGATTGATTTGAATACTGCCACTGAAAACAAAATGCATAATCAAAGAAGAAGAAATTTCAGAAGTGCTCCTATTAGACAAGCATACATGTATAGGTATAACTATTCATTTAATGGTTTTTGTTATACTTGTAATCAATTTGGGCACAAATCAGTTAATTGCAGAAGGAACACTGATATTGTTTGTTACAAGTGCAATAATGTTGGACATATTCAAAGGAACTGCCAAAAGAATAGAATGAATGAATCTTCATGGAAGCTTAATATGAGTGCTCAAAGGTATTATCAGTCAATTGATTTTGATTACAACATAATTTGTTATAAATGCAACTCTCTTGGTCATAAAGCACACAGTTGCAGGAGAGCTCCACCTAATTTGAAAGGTTGGGAAAAGAAAAGGATAGAAAAGGTTTGGAGAAAGAAAGAGCCTGTTAAAGTTTGGAAGCAGAAAGAAAGTAAAGAGAAGCCAGAATTTATGCTTGTGCATCCTGCACAAGTCACTTCATCAGTTGCATAATAGATAGCATGAAGTAAGGGGGAGTTATTCATGTTCTATCAAGTATCCCCAAAGGGTTCCAGGAAGAAGATCATTTGATGTTTTTTTTGATGATCTTGTTTTCTTTGTTGAAATCATCTTTGATAATGTTTGACAGTGAAATAGGTAATCATTGACTTATTATGCTTTCAAGATATTGAAAAAGTGTTTCAGGAGTTCAAATGCACAAATTGTTAGACAAATGATCCTGATTTCAAAGATTGAATTGTCATGGTATTGCAATCCAAAGTGTTTTGGAAAGTGTTGTTACAATAATATCTTGTTTTGAATGATAAAGTCAAGAGGCAAGAGTTCTTGTTGATTGAAGAATGTTTCATCAGATTTAACAGTGTGTTGTAAAAAGATGTGCAGGATCAGCAGGATGGTCTTCATTCTTTTCATGTCAAAAGGATGTGCAATAAATCTTGGTTGCAGAATGAATATTCATTTAGAAGTGATCATTGGTATAATAATTTGACATGTTCTTCATTAATATGGTTTAGAAAGGTTTGTTCAAAGTATGTGGTGGTTTCAGGTATGAGCTTCAAGTTATGACAATCAAGTGTTTCTTTTGACATTGATGGTGAATCTTGTATCAGAGTAAAGGTGTTCTCAAGGAACTCTCATCAGATGTGGTTTTGTATTAGAATTGACAAGTGTCTTGTGCAGAACAGGAGGTTAGTTCAGATGGTTTTCATTCCTTGCCATGACAGAAAAGGTGTCAGAGTAGTTTGGTTGCAGGATGATAATTTGATGGTTATATCTTTTACTTTGTTGAGTTATGACATGTGTCTTGGAGTTTTCAGGTGGTTTGAAGATAATGTCAAAAGAAGATGATAAACTAAATATATTAAGGAGTTTTTGATGCTTCATTGATGATCTTCCTCTCTAATTTGTTTTAGACAGTGTTCTTCAAGCTATGACATTGATGGTGATATCTTGTATTTCTTTAGAGGAAGTTAAAGGTATGTCTTGAATCAGCAGTAGCAGAGCATAATGTTCAGCAAGGTTGATCATATGTTGCTTCAAGACAATTTCAGGAAGTGGATCAGTGCTGAGTTGAGTTGAGTTATGTTGTTTATTCTTGTCAGTGTTCACCAGTGGTATTTATGAGCAGTGATTTGTTTATGAACTTTATCACAGGGGAAGCAAATAGATTCCTTGAAGATTGGTCATTTGGGTCAAAAAGTGTTGAAGAATTATTTGTTTTGAAAGTTTGTCTTTCAATCACATGTAATATCATCAGGAGTATGTCAGTCTTCATCTTCACAGTGGTATTGTAATTAGAAGTGGTATTGTCATCAGATGTAAGTTTCATGGTATCTTTTTGCTCTCAAATTTGAAATGTTGATGTTCAAGAAAGACAAGTGGTTTCAAAGACTTTGGTAAGTGGTTCTAAATTTTTGGTTGAAGATAACAAGATAACAGGAGTTTATGTCTTAAAAGTCTTCATAATGCAATGTGTTTGTAATGGTTATGATCATGCTATAACATCTTTCAATGGAGTTGTTCTCAGGGGGAGTTAATTCAGGCTTTGTCATCAGATGTCAAAAAGGGGGAGAAAGATAAATTGCATCAGGTGGTTTTGCCATCAACGACAAAGGGGGAGATTGATGGTGATAGTTTGTCATTGATGTCAAAAGGTATTGTTGTGCATCTTCACAAGGTATCATCAGGACTACAAGATATTTGAGGATCACTTGTACTATTGACAAAGGTTGTTCATGGTCATGCATTTCACAGTTGTTCACATAATGTTGAAGGATGTTGTCAGTTGGGATTGATTTGATAAATGGATGATAATTTTACAAGTGTTTGATAACATTCATGTACCAATCATGCTCACTATATTGGTGTTTCAAGTGCTTACAGGATCACAAGTACATTGATGTCACTTTATCACAGTTGGAAGGTAATGTGTCAGTTCATCTTCATATAAGTTTCAGGATGTCTTCTCAATAGTCTTGTTCAAGATAAGAGGTAAGTGACATGGTGTTAATGATCACCAAAGTAAGAAGCAAAGTGTTGAAGATTCTATGTGCTTTGATCTATTTCTCAACTGACACATATAATAATTGCATTGGCATAAGAGGTTGTTGTTATAAATCAAAGTATCTCATGTTTAGGTTCAAGAAGTTACAATCTCAGAAAGATCTCATGAGATAGGAGAAATGCAAAAGAATCATTAGATGGTCCATTGATGTCAAGGCATGTGATATGATTTGGTCTTGCAAAGAAATATGTGGCAGAATCATCAAATTTGTGATGAGGTTCATCATGATCTTTGTGGTTATGTCAACAATCATCATATGAGCTCATAAAAATCAAAGGCTATTGGGGAATGCAAATAAATCATCATTAGCTTTGTTTTTTAATTTAAAAATTTCTTTTTATTGATCCCCTTTATGTCATATCTTTATGACATTTAAAAAAAAAAGGGAGTTTTTGAATGTTGAAGAAAGAAATAAAAGATTTTTTTTTAGACTAATTTTAGTCTTAAAAAAAAAAGAAAGAATTTAAGCTAATTTTTAGCTTCTTTCATAAAGGACATATTTTCATTAGTTTTAAAAGAATTTATTCTTTAAAAAAAAAGAAAGAACTCTCCACCGTATAAATTGGAGGAGGAAGTGGGAGAGCCTTTTAAAAGGCTATTAATAGAAATTTTTAAAGGGGGCAGATTTTTAAGAAGATTTTTATGGCAGTTTTTAAGAAGTTTCTAAGGAGATTTTTATGGCAGCTTTTAATAAGTTTCCATTCTATTTTAAGACTATATCTTCCTTGTGGCAAAAGCTGCTATGTATGTGCCTTTTTTTAAAAAAAGGATACTATTATTAGAAGTTTTTTTTAAAACCGTATGTAGAAGTTTCTTTAAAAGAATTCTTTTGAGAAGGAATTTTTTTTAAGGAATTTGTATGTAGAGGAAGATGAAAGTTAAAAGGGAAGATTGGAAGATTTTTTTTAAGATTGATTTGAAGAATATTAAAGAATTTGAAGAGTTTTTTTTAGGACAAAAATGACATATTGATTGAAGGCATTTTACAGATGAAAAGTTTAAAATGTTTTCTTGGAAAATATTTTTTTAGGAGATGATTTTATTGAAGGAATATGAAAAGATTTTGCAGATGGATTTTGTGGGAAGCTTCAAATTGGAGAGTCATTTTTTTTATTGTTTGTTTCATGCAAGAATATCAAAGAGAAGACAAAATATGAAAAGACTTTTGATGCAGGTGAATGGATTACAAGATTGGTTTATTGCAGAGTAAGAGGATATGAATGGTTATTTGATATTTATTGAGCTTACAGGTGCTTTGGTGTGGTGTTGATGAAGAAGAGATAGATGAAAAATACAGATGATGAGAGATTGAATACATATAATGTGTGAGTGATGTTGTGCAGATGAATGATGAACTGACAGGATAAAAATCAAATACAGAGATTGACAAAAATGATCAGAAAGATAATATGCAATTGCAATGATAATCAGGTGCATTGAGCATTGATTGAATGATTTAAAAAGGATAGAGATGAAATATACAGTGTTGTGAAGTGTTGGATTAGAATACAGATTTGATATGCAGTGTTGTTGAATGGATTAGAATGCAGTGTTGATTGGATTAGAATAAAGGATTGTTGAGTGTATCCGGATGTCAGATTGAATAGAATGGGTATTTGACAGACATATATTTGTATTGAATGAAACAGAGTATCCCTCTGATTTGCTTATTACATTTGTTGGTAATTTGGTTTGCCAGTGAGGCACAATATGCCAGTGTGGCTTGTGGTCAGTGAGACCTTTCTATGCTAGTGAAGCTTGTGGTCAGTAAGACCTTAATATTTGTCAGTGAGACAATTTGTATTGCCAGTGAGGCATGTTTTTCAGTTAAGCCAGTGAGGCATTTCATGAGTGGTTTTTCTACCCCTGAGGGTTTTCCACTCGGTAAAAGGTTGTGTCTTAATTTCTTCTATGTGTGTGCATATTATTGGTTTGATCATGTTTTGTTTACATCTGTTATTGTAAGTCTTGTGCATATAAACTCAACAAATTATTAATGTATTCCTTTCCATATGTTCTGTAAGAGAAAGCTTATAAAAAGTTGTAAAATGTTTGAAAATTAATACAACACTGATTCACCCCCCCTCTCAGTGTTGTCCGGACTCCTACAATGTACTCATGCATATAGGTAAATTGTAATGATATGATATGTGATGGACCTCTATATGCTTAACACACTTGTTTTACAGGATAAGAGATGTGGAAGAAGGACGATGGAAATGATTAATCTTGGTGTAAGACTATATAGGTGAATAAGGGGATAAATAGATGGTACGATGGGCAACCTTAAAAGCAATTGCTCAAAAATGAAAAGAAATGCAATCCTTATGTTTGATATAGCATGTGGATGTTATGCACTAGGGTATAGAAGACCAAGGTGTCAAGAGATCCAATGCAAAACTACCATGCTACAATCTTGTCTGAATGCATGATGTCAAGATGTTGAGCCAACATGCACAAGATATGAATAGCAACTAGTGTTTCAAGATGGACTTTGACACTACAAGCAATGGTTTGAGTTTATCTCCACTCCACATAGTAACACCTTGCTAGTTATATGTATGGAGCTAGTCTTGACATAGAATAGTCTCAAGTGCATAAGAGACTGTTTAGCTTCTCAAATTCTAGAGATATTGATATGTAAGATGCTAATCCCAACACGTACAAGATACCAATACACTTAGGAAGAGAATAAGATCATCCCACAAACATGGCATATGAAAGCAATAAGACCATGCCCCATTCCTTACTTCATCGCCACATACCAAGATATAGATAGATCAAGGCGGTCTTGATTAGGCATAGAAAAAGGGACAAAAGATAAAACAAAAGATACTGTCATCACATTATCTTACCAAATTTAGGTGCTCTTAGATGGATTTAAGCTGGGGCCTTGTTAAGAGGAAAGCTACATCCTATTTGAAGGCTAAAGATGTTGATAAAATGCTATAGCAAATGTTGGCTTAAGGCATGCAAACAAATAGTTTCTAGCTTATTCTTGATTGGTTAAAGTGCTGGAGCTTTCAGTATACACGGTCCGCTTCCTGCTCGAGCTGATAAAAAAGACAAAGATGGAAGATGAGAGAAGATGAAGAAGGTGGGGTGGATCATCTGTGCTTGAGTACTGGAAACTTCCTTTGTATTCCAGACTACCTACATACCCTATGTCCATAGGATCAAGGCACATTTACGATGAATATGAGACATGATGAATATGTAGTTCTGGGTTTTATTGATGATGTGTGTGATGAAAAATAGAAGAATGTGAGATGAAAGATTTAAGGATGATTAGAAGAATGATGAAAGATGGATGATGAAAGAAGGGGCTATGGTCTTTGCCTGAATCAAAGTGCTTCCTTTGCATCTTAGATTGGCTACATACCTGAAGATTAGATAATGCAAAATGAGAGAAAACACCAAATCAAATGCAATAAAACAAGAGATTATACCTCACATACACAACCTAATCCCATCAAGGGAAGGAGGAGCCTTTGCACCCAAATAAAGCTCCCAAGACCAAGATTGTCCCTAGACTATTGATCCAAATGTGAAATGCTCTTCAATTGTGCAACTCACTATTAACTCAAAGGTGATTTTGGCATGGTAACTTTGCATGAAAATGGATGATGAAAATGACTTGTGAGAGGTTGTATTTATAGACTTTTGGAGAGGATTTTGATCCAAGGGTGGAGATTAATTGGAGAGATCAATGGTGGAGGATGAAAGTGAGGTGGAGGGCCTAGATTTGATCTTGGAAGATGGAGGACTAGGAATAAAAGTAAATCTTTTATTCATTTTTGGGAAAGGGGTGAATAAATGAGGTTGGGTGAGATGGATTATTTGTGAATTAAAAATTCACATGGGGAAGGGTAAAATGAATTAAAAAATCATTTGGGGAAGAGTGGATATGACATGTGTAAGGGATGTGTAAGAGGAGTAAATGTGATGTGTGATTTATTAGAATTTTAAATTTGGGAGGTGTGGAGAGAAGTGCTAATGAGGATTTGACTTTCTTAATTAGGGTGATTAACCTAATTAATGTGGCTGGAATAAATTAGTAGAGGGATTAGAGGGGGGATAAGATTAATTAATTAGTGATTTAATTAATTAATCCTAAGGCTAGGATGGGGTAGGCTAGAGTAGGCAATTAAATAATAGCTATTTAATTGTCTAGGGTAGGGATAGGCTAATTAGTAGGCTGGATTAATTAGTTAACATGATTTTAACTAATTAATTGGATTTAGGGAAAATGGGGAATTGATTTAATAATTTTGCATATTTATTAAATCACTTGGTTAAGGTTTGGACTATTGAATTAATAAAATTAATTCAATTTTGGGGATAAAATGGTGTGGACTTAGAAAATGAAAGGGGTGATTAATTAAATAAAAATTTAATTAATTAGTTGGAAAGGGAATTGGTAAGTTTAGGGATATCGGGAGTCAGTTTGGTAGTCGAGACATTTTTAGGTGTCTACATTTGCCCCTCTTTGACGTGGCATCAGGTCGAAGAAAAATATGCCCCAGCTGCTGGGAAGGAATGAGATGGATAGGGGATGCCCCCTCGAGAGGTTAGCGGGTATATGAAAATTTTGCAGGTAAGCTCTCGAAAGGATGCGACAGAAGTGACGGTGGGAGAGGTGATGGAAAAAGAAGATGGTGGGAGGAAAAACGGAGGAAAAAGGTTGAGATCTGCACCCTGGAGGGAAAAGAAAGGGATGGAGGGATGACATGGCCCACTATATTAGGAAAAGTGGGCCTAAAGAGTGCCACATTGGCACACTTTGACCTTCTAGAAGAAAAGAGAAAGGAGAGATGGCTGAGCGCAACCCATAGTTCCCGCGACTTCATCATATTTCAGAGCGATTCTGAGAGGTCGGGCGGTCACCGGAGGGCCTAACCCGAACTTTGTGATTTTTTACTTTTACGCACATGTTTTTGGGTTTTGGGATATGGGTTAGGAGCGCGTGGCGCCATAGATAAGCCGGATTAGCGCAATCCTGCGGATTAGCGCTATCCGCCAAGGTAGGGTAAGGCGATTTTGTTGCCATTTTGGAGGAATATTGGCACCATCATCTGGATTGGCGCCAAAACTCAGGGCGAAGCAAATATGGCATTTTGACGCCATATTATGGGTAGAATGGTGCTATCGCCTGGAATAGCGCCATAATGGGGAATAGCGCTATTATTAGTTTTAGCGCTAAAAGTTTAATTGACGCGAAAATGAAGTGCTACGCCATCGTCTGGATTGGCGCGATATAGGGCGCGCAGTAGCGCCAATGTCTGCATTGGCGCGATACAGGGAGCGCAGTGGCGCCATTGTCTGTATTGGCACGATAGGTAGGGGAAAGTAGCGCTATTTTTTTAAAATAGCACTTAGGGATTATCTGTGTGGGTTCACATGATTTGGGCCTGTGAGACATTCAGAAGAAAAAGGTGTGGGGGAAAAAAATAATTTTGTGTCTAATGAAGAAGTGGTGGATGCAGGATACACGGCAGTTTATACTACAGTCGCGAGAGTGACGAGTGCGATCCGTGATGCCACTGTTTGATGAGGCATGGCGACCTCGACTTGCGAGACTGGAGCTTTAGATGGTGGCAGCGATGCTAGTGCTGCGAGCTCATAGAGCTCTGATGACAGTCGCAGTGGAGCGATACCGCAGCGAGACTTCCAGCTTTCTGCTGCCGACAGGAGAGATGACTATCACACTTGAGGATGTTTATCACATCCTCAAGCTACTGATTCATGGTCGACGTGTGAGGTATCACATGAGGAGGGGGCAGACTGCGTTGATCAGAGTGTTCGGAGCGGAGCACGTGGTATTTTTGGCAGACGAGAGGGAGATGGATTATGACAGGACGCTAGCGGTGGGTGCAGATCCCTTTGCCTTATATTTGTGTGCACTGATTGGAGGTGTGGTGCTACCGGATAGGTGAGGCAGAGGTTTTCTTGTGGGCTGGGGTGGGATGATAGAGGGGATGGTGAGGCATGATACTGTCTATGCATGGGGGCCAATGATGCTAGCATAGTTGCTACACGAGATGCACACGGTCGCTTATCTTCATGACAGGGATTTATCTGCTGGGGTTACGCTGCTACATGTATGGCTTTGGGAGCATATCCTCGTGACTCGGCCGACATGCGGTTATTATCGGCGCCCGTTTGAGGTGTTTGTGTTTTTGTATCAGGATGCACTATATACCTATACTAGACAGGTCCACCACTGGCGGAGGATATTGGATGACGTGATTAGCGTGGTATACCATCCATATATTGATTGTGAGGAGTGGCCGGATGATGTGACCCATCTCCCGTACACATTTCAGCAGAGATTTCTTATGGGTCATGTAGACCATACTATAGAGATGTACCTACCCTCGCGGGTGATGCGGCAGTTTGGATGGGTACAGGATGTGCTTCAGCAGATGGCGATATATGCGTGGACACCGCGGGATATAGCCTACTGGCCCACAGCATTACAGCCACAGGTTGCGCTGAATGACTGGGCAGCACTTCGGCCAATTCAGTGGGATTGGAGGAGCACAGTGGTGGATGCAGGTACTACGCCTGCTTATGAGGTATGGTGGCAGATGCATCGGCCCACTCGATTGACAGATCCGACAGTGGCGATATCAGATGATGAGGGAGATGGGGATGGAGATGATCCAGATGGGGGTGAGGACGAGGTCATTGCAGATTTCATTGTGGAGGTGATGGATGATGGGTCGGAGAGGGTGATCGCTAGAGATGGTTAGCTTGTGGATGAGGTGGTAGCAGTGGTAGCGGGACAGGGGCCAGTGGGGCAGGAGGTTCCAGCACAGCAGGTTCCTGCACAGCAGGTCCAGGCTAGGGGCAGACGGTAGGGTAGAGCACCACAACGACGCGGTGGACAGTCGAGGACAGAGCAAGGTGATCTATCCCCATCACGGGTGGAGCAGCTGCGGGTCAGTAGACATGATGCCGAGGCAGGGAGCTCAGGGGCAGGGATGGAGGCAGAGGTTGAGAGGCTGACGCCTCGGCGACGGTCACGGGAGGAGATGGAGGAGATAGAGACACTACGTGCTCAGGTGGCCAGTTTAGAGGAGGCGTTGGGGCACCGAGAGGCTGAGTTGGGACAGCTGTAGGGAGTAGATGAGTGGTTGGCAGTGTCAGAGGCTTAGTTGGCTCAGGCCAGAGAGGATATGGAGGATTTGAGGATAGAGTGGGATGCAGCGCTCATGAGAGCACATCAGGCAGAGACTGCGTTGAGTAGTGCACGGGCTATGGGTGGGGGCCTTGCCCTGATTTTGGCAGGGATGCAGACTCAGCTGGCCCAGGCTTAGACACATGCGCATCAGATATAGGGGCAGTTGAGCCAGGCATAGGGATAGGTAGCTCAGGTACAGGGACAGGTAGCTCAGGTACAGGGGGAGCTAGCAAAGGCTAGAGCACGGACGGAGTATTATCAGGGGTTATATTATGAAGCCGTACCCGCAACGCAGCGAGCACCGAGTTACATCCAGGTCAGTAGATCGGGGGCGTCGAGATCACATCGATCTAGATCTATTCAGTTAGTTCAGCAGACAATGCCCCCTCCCACATATGTGCCCCAGCAGGATCCTCAGGTACCAGTAGCACCACAGCCACAGCCGCCGCCAGGATCACAGGCTCGACCAGGGTCATCATCTCCTACCCCCTCAGAGAGAGGATCCTCGATGTGATAGTTATACCATGATAGCCCTTAGAGGCATTGTATCAGGACACTTTATTTTTTGATGATGTGAGTGATGTACATTTTTTTTTGCGGTGATTATATATGATGCGAGACTTCTGATGGCTTATGATATTGTATTGTGATGATGCTTATATGATGGATGCACATGTTATATTTTATATGCTGTGGATGTATGATGTTTTTTCAAATGATGTGTGTGATTTGGTGGATGCAATTATGTTTTTGTGATATATGCATGGTGTTGTGATTTTATGGACATTTATTATGGATGAAAATGTATGGGATTATGTTCTATGCCACTAGTTGTTTCAATGATGATGTTGGTGATGTTCTAATGCAACTAAATGTTTGTGAGATGTTGATATGTATGGAATACAATGTGATGATGCTATTTTTAATATGCACTTATGATATGATGTGTAATGATATGCAGCTGAAATGAATCTACTTGTGTTTTATGCAAACTTAAATGGATTTAAAATGAACCTAAAATGAGATGCAATTAGATTAACATGAACCTAATATGTGATGCAAATGGATTAACATGAACCAAATATGTGATGCAAATGGATTAACCTAAATATGTGATGCAAATAGATTAACATGAACCTAATATGTGATGCAAATGGATTAAC
Source organism: Cunninghamia lanceolata (assembly GCA_027924645.1). Taxonomy (NCBI): domain Eukaryota; kingdom Viridiplantae; phylum Streptophyta; class Pinopsida; order Cupressales; family Cupressaceae; genus Cunninghamia; species Cunninghamia lanceolata. Next base: position 2,319,392 of record BSBN01000549.1, on the reverse strand, counting down.
ATGAACCTAATATGTGATGCAAATGGATTAAAATGAACCTAAAATGGATTTAAAATGAACCAAAAAAATGGATTAAAATGAACCTAAAAGGATATGCAACTTAAATGGATGAAAAATGAAACTAAAATGTGATGCAAATTGGTGGTGACATGTAGTTAAATGATATGTGCTAAATGCAGTATCGGTGATAGGTGGTATGCAAACTAGGTGATAGGTGAGGTAGCCTAGTCCTGATACACATGATGTTCCTTGTGTTGACCTTGAATGGTGAGACTGTGGGAGAACGTGTTAGGTGTTGGGGATGATAGGGGTGAGAGTGTCTAGGGGATGGTGGTGGGGGGATTGGAGGATGGTTAGGTCATAAGATACCACATCATTGAGGGGGGGGTTTGGTTTGGTTCAAGATGTGTTAAGTGGAGATAGGTTGGGATGATGGGGTTAGTGCGAGAGTTAGATTAGTGGGGGGGGTTGGAAAGTGTTGATCAAATCTAGGCCGATATGGGATAGGTGACCGAGTGATTAGGATGATGAGGTTGAGCTAGTAGTTGCACAAAATTAATTGACAGCATTTCTTAGTTTAATGTAGCAATGTAGGATACAGTTCACGAAGGTATGAAATGACTTGGGTGATGATGTATATCCGACGATTGCATGGACTAGACCCACAAACAATAGGTTGGTTTCATGCATGCCCAAGGTAGTATAATCTTGCCTAGTAGAGGAAGGGGACTCATAGCAGTGAGTGTGAATAATGCATATAAGGTGTTGATACCTGTATATGCAAAATAGGACACATCATGCTAGAACCAACCTGGACTTCAAGATATGAATACTATTCTTGGAGTAATGAAACCAACCCACAAGCACAGCATACCAAAACAAGGACTATGTCTACTCCAAGGGCTATCCGCTACATACCATGATATAATGAGATCAAGGTAGCTTTGGAGATTACTTGGAGTGAGACAAAAAGATAAAAATCAATAAGCAAAAAGACCAACAAAAGATACAAATAGCCTTTGTGTGCTCTTGCCAAGAGACGTGATGATAGAATGATAGATTTTTGTCCATTGTAGGAAAGACGTATCCTAGGACGCAGATCTATTTTTGATTGGAGAGTTTGTGGAAGATGGGCAAAAGAACATTCGGGCCAAATGGAAGATTATAGTTGGTATATTGCTTGATGATTTTTGCGTGAGGGACCATGTTTCAGTGGTATGTGTAGCATGCTTATCGTTTCATAGATCTAGAAAGCTCAGTGAGTGGGAACCATCCCAATGGGTGGGATGGGTGCATCTTAGATACCTGAGTACTAGAAACATCCTTCGTATTCCAGACTGCCTACATACCCTGTGTCCACGGGATCAAGGTACTTTTAAGATGCGGGTGAAATGAATATGTAGTTCTGGCAAGACTTGATGATGTGGGAATGGTTGGCGATGTGATGTGATGAGGGTTGAGGTGTGTTTAGATGATTGTGGTGGGATGCGAGATTGATGCGTGGGGTGATTATTTTTGGATTTTCTAATTTTATGATGTTTTTGGATTTTTTTGATTTTCTGATGTTTTTAGATTTTTTTGTTTTCCGATGTTTTTAGATTTTTTTATTTTCCGAACTGTACAAAGGAGAGCTTACAAGGATCCTTGTTCCCTGGATGGGGCTGTGGATGGCTGAGGTAGTACGGGATGGGTGAACAAACTTGATGTTTCAGAATTTCAAGCCATGGGATGTGTGGGTATGGAGTGTTATGCTAGAAAGAGGACTTATTAGATGGTAGAACTGGCCATTACGCGTGGCGCCTGAAACAGGTTTTCACCATGGTACTTATCCAAGGCGTCACCGAGGTGATTTTCACCATTGGAAGTTTTTTATTGCACTCTGATTTTTTCTTGATTTTTTTAATTTTTTTTGGTGTTTTTACTTTTTTGTATTTTTTTTTTTTTTTGACTTGTGGTATCAGATGGGTTATGCATAGAATCGCTTGAGATGCAAGATGTTCATTGGCTCATCTGGAGGCTGCCCCTTGGGTGTTGCAAGCTAATAAGCTCTTGACCCATAGTCGGTGGTGATGACATAAGGTCCTAGCCAATTAGGTTTGAATTTTCCTTGCTTTGGACACTCTTGCAGGTTCTTTTGATTTTCCATTAGGACCAGGTCACCTACCTCAAACTTTCTGGTTCTGATCTTTTTGTTGTAGCTTCTTCTAAGGCGATTTTGGTATGCCTGTAAGTGATTTAATACATTCAGGCGTTTCTCATCCAACAATTCAAGTTGATGCAACCTTGCGACGCGATAGTCTTCATCAGAGATAATATTTTGCAATGATACTCGGAGGGACGGGAGCTCGACCTCTATAGGTAAAATGGCTTCTGATCCGAATACTAGTGAGTATGGAGTGGCTCCAGTAGGAGTGCGGATACTGGTGCAGTAAGCCCATAGGGCGGGGTTAAGTTGGAGGTGCCAGTCGTGGCCAGCTTCATTGACTATCTTCTTTAAGATGTGGAGGATGATTTTGTTAGAAGCCTCTGCTTGACTGTTTCCTTGGGGGTAATATGGCATGGAGAAGCGGTGTTTGATGTCGAACTTTTCGCACAAAGTGCAAACTTCTTGGTTCTTAAATGGCTTCCCATTATTAGTGACAATGGAATGGGGGATACCGTAGCGGCAGATGATGTAATGGAGAATGAACTTGGAGATTTGGATGCCTGTGGTGAAGGTGAGTGGTATTGCTTCCACCCACTTTGTGAAGTATTCTGTAGCAGTGATTATGAATTTATGGCCGTTGGAAGATGGAGGATGGATTTTTCCTACAAGGTCGAGTCCCCACTATGAGAAGGGCCATGGTGTTGTGATTGGTTGCAGCTCCTATGCTGGGGCGTGGATGAGATCGCCGTGCTGTTGACATGGGAGGCATTTTCTGATAAACTGATGTGCATCCTTGTCCATAGTGGGCCAATAATAACCAGTCCTCAGGATATTCTTAGAAAGAGCTGGTCCACTTGAATGTGCCCCACAAATACCTGCGTGTACCTCTTCCAAAGCTGCCTCGGCTTCCCTAGAGTCTAAACATCGTAGAAGCGTACCATCAAGACTCCTTTTGTAGAGGGTGTCACCTACAAGGATGAAACGGGAGGCTCGACGGATGAAGGATTTTTTCCGTGATGGGGATAGGTTGTTGGGGAGGATGTTATCATGAAGGTAGAGGTACGTTTCCTGATACCAGGGGGATAAAGGACCAACGATTTCGCACACTAGTTCAGATTGGGGAAAGTCATATGCTGGGATGGGGAGCTCTTCGATCAGGAACTCACATTTCTTGCTGCCTTGCTTCATTTCAACCAGAGATCCAATGGTGGCCATGGCATCTATCGCTTTGTTGTTTAACCTTGGGATCTGCTCAAAGTGGATGTCACCAAAATAATCTTTAAAGTCATCGACCATCTTCTTATAGGGAAGAAGCTTATCGTCCTTGGCTTTATATTCATTATTGACTTGCCTGATGACTAGTTGAGAGTCGCCGTATACAGTTAATTTTTCTATTTTCCATTGGATGGCCATTCAGAGACCTGTGATGAGAGCCTCATATTCTGCTACATTATTGGTGCATGGAAATGTGATTTTGAATGATTTAGGGATCGTGTCTCCTTGAGGGGTAACAAACAAGACGCCTGCCCCCGAGCCTCTGTGAGTGTAGGATCCATCAAAATACATCTTCCATGTATCTGTGGCTGGTGTGATTGTCAAGATGGCCTCGTCTGGAAATTCTGCTATTGTAGGATGCTCTGTCTGAATAGGTGCCTCAGCCAGCTAATCTGCTATGACTTGTCCTTTGATTGCCTTCCTCTCTGTGTATTCTATGTCAAATTCTGTGAGAATCATGACCCATTTTGCCATCCTTCCTGTGAGAGCTACTCTGTTTAGCAAGTATTTGAGTGGGTCGATCTTAGCAATGAGCTTAGTCTTGTGATTGAGCATATAATGTCTTAACTTTTGTGATGTGAAGACGAGGGCCAGGCATGCTCGTTCAATTTGTGTGTAGTTAAGCTCATAGGAAATCAAGGTGCAACTGATGTAGTAGATGGCTCTTTCCTTCCCTTGCTCCTCGTGTTGTGCTAACAAAGCCCTGATTGCTGTGTCGGTTGCAGAAATATACAAGAGGAGGGGCTCTCCTTGTCTTGGTGGAGATAGAATAGGGGGATTAGCCAGATATGCTTTTAGCTGGTCGAAGGCATCCTGACATTGAGTAGTCCAGGTGAAAGCTGTATCTTTTCTGAGGAGATGCTGGAATGGTTGGCATTTGTCAGCAAGTTGAGCAATGAATCGGCGAATAGACTGTAGTTTACCCTGCAGGCTTCTTAATTGTTTCAAGGTTTTAGAATGTGGCATTTCAATAATAGCTTTGACTTTTGCCGAGTCCACCTCGATTCCTCATTTGGAGACTATGTACCCCAATAATTTGCCTGAAGTGACGCCAAAGACACACTTTTTTGGATTTAGACGAACATTATATTGTTCTAACCTATCAAAGATCTTGGCTAGCACGTCTAAGTGTTCTTCTCGGGTCTTTGATTTGCCGAGTAAGTCATCAACGTAGTCCTCCATGATGTGGTGAAAGAGGTCGTGGAAGATGACAGTCATTGCTCGTTGATAAGTAGCTCCTGCATTCTTTAGGCCGAACGGCATTACTACCCAATAGTATGTCCCCCATGGGCATATAAAGGATGTTTTGTGTTGATCTTCCTCGGCAATTTTGATCTAATTGTATCCTGAAAAGCCATCCATGAGGGATAGCATCTCATGCCCTGTAGTAAGAACCACGATCATGTCAATGTTAGGAAGGGGGAAGTCATCTTTCGAGCAGGCCTTGTTGAGGTCTCTGAAGTCAGTGCAACAGCGGATTCTGCCATCTGGTTTAGCAACAGGTACTAGATTCGAGACCCATTCGGGATAATCAATTGGACGTATGAACCCCACATCTAGTAACTTTTTAAGCTCTGCTTTGACAAGAAGGGCCACCTGAGGATTCATCTTTCGGAGCTTTTGTTTGATTGGTTTAGCATCAAGACGCACTGCAAGATGATGTACAACCAAAGTAGGATCCAGCCCTGGCATGTCTGCGTAGGTCCATGCAAAGTTGCGATTTCTACGTGTGAAGAATGCCAAGAAGTCCTCCTATTCGAACAGGCTGAGAGATTCTGCTCGATATGTGATTTTCGGCTCTTCCTCTGTCCCTAGATTCATTTCCTGTGCTGGTTCAACCAAGATGGGTGATCTGTCAGGATATACTTTATCTATTTTAGGGAGGCCCATGCTTCCATCTCCTGGCGCCTCATGGAGGTTTTCACCAGGAGATACGTCCTTTATTTTTACTTTTTTAGGATCTGATACTGCCGTGGAATGGTTTTCACCATCAGATCTATTTTTTGTTTTTGTATTTTTGCGACTAGAAGTAGGGGTTGTCTCCCCAAAATAGGCAGCCGGATTGAGTTCCATGATGTATCCAGCTCGGTGATCTCCCAAGGGGAAGTTGTCTCTTACTCCCATCATTTCAGCAATGGCTTTGTCATTAGGTGCGATATCCAAAATAGGAGGTCCTCGTTGGTCCCAGTCGATGAGGTCAGGGTATACTAATGGTAGGTCATTGGATGATGAGGTGAGAGTAGTGATAGAGTAGATGGTGCAAATGGAGGAGGCGAAGAAATCGGCAAAGTCGCTAAAGGAGTCTTGTAGGTCTGTTTCGTTAATATTTTTGACATCTAGAGAAACTGGAGCAAACTCGGCTAAGATACATTCACCAGTATTAAGGATGCATTGTGGTTGACCATACCCTAACCCTTGAGTATAGGGGTTCCTTGTTGCTTGCAGTGGTTCCACAATGCCCTGTTCATGAAGGCCAATGCCGCCTTCTCCTTTGTAACCCAAGCTTTTGACTATCTCAGAACCTTTGCCATAACTATTTGTTGGGATGGTGGGGATGTCTTGTTCTGTTTCCTCGTCTTTGTAAAGCTAGGATGAAATATCTTCAAGTATGTCCTGATCTAGAAGGTGTTTTTTCTCAAAGACGGGCGAGGGTTTGCATTTGATGATGACTGTGTCAGCTGCCTCTGTGTTTGGAGTGCCAAATGTCTTAGGAGTGGGTAATAATCCCACGCAAAAGGTACCGTGAAGGTTGTATTCCCCACAGCCTTGGTCACTGATCTTGATCTTGACCTCAGGAGGTGAAGGTGCTTGCGATGAATTGGTGGCAATATTAGCAAGGTCGATGTATGAAGTGGAAGCTGTTGGGGTGATTTGGTTGGTGGCTTTATTGTACGGACAGAAGGTTTGGTTGTGTCCTTCCAGAAAACTACAGTATTGGAAAGGACGAGGATCGGCATAGATAGTGACTTCAGTGCTATTGTGGGGGAATTTGAGACATTGATGGAAAGTGGAGGGGACGGCCTGCATGGCATGGATCCATGGGCGGCCGAGAAGAATGTTATAGGGAAGGTCAAGATCAAGAACCTGACATTTGGTTTCAAGGATTTTCTGTCCCACTTGAATAGGGAGCTTTATGGTACCCTCGGATAGCCTCTCGATGTCATCATATCCTTTTATTGTTATGCACTCGCTAGCATCCACAACCACATCTGAGTACCCCAAGTGTTTTAGCAATTTTAGAGTGCATATATTTAGGCCGGAACCACCATCTATTAGAACCCTTTTAATGGTGTGTTTGTGAATGCGGATCTCGATGTGTAGTGCATCATTATGTAGGTGTTCGGAAGCAGGAAGATCTTTTTCAGAAAACATGATATGGTGTGGTGTGGCAATATGGCTGACCATGGCTTGAAATTGATTGACATCCAAGTTCGCAGGGACTTGTGTTTCCAAAAGGGCCTTGTCGAGAATGTCCTTGTGACAGGGTGATGTGCGAAGTAGCTTAAGGATGGAGATTTGCGCGGGTGTCTTTCCTAGATGGTCTAGGAGGTTGTATCGAGTGGTGGGTGATGGACGGGCATTTGGACGAGGGGGGAGGGGATCAGATGTGGATGGGGGTGTTGGTTCAGTGGGAGGGGCAGTGCGGATTGAGACACAGCCTCGACAGGTTGTGACGGTGCAATCGGGTGCTTGTGCCCAAATGGTGATTGTGTTGACAGAGTGGGATGAGGGTTCGATGCAGCCGACAATGGAGTCATAGTGTGTGGGTGGTGGAGTGACATTGTATGCTTGATTGGATGATGAAGCTTTGTCATGGTTGGGTAAGGGATCCTTGTAAGCTCCAAGATTGGCGTTTGGTGATGGCTGTGTACTGTGCTCAAGGTTGACAAGATTTTGATCTATTAGGTCTTGGATACAATGTTTTAATTGCATGCAGTCCGCTGTTTTATGACCTGCCACGCGGTGGTATTCACAATAATCATTTTCATTATACCATGCTGCCTTGAGGTCATTGTCTTGGCGTGGTCTGACAGGCAGGAGTGTGATTTCTCCTTGCTTGAGGCATCTATCGAGGATGTCCTCAATAGGTTCTGCTAATGGTGTGAAATTTCAGCGAGGTTTGCGGGGTTTATTTGGTCCTCTTTGGTTATTGGTGTTTGCTGCATACGTGTGTGCCGGTGTGTGATTTTGGATGTGTTGGACGGCCTTTACATCGGTGACGCCGTCGTTCAGATTATTCTTGTTCTTCCCCCAATAACGTGATTTATCATTAGATTGCGTATTGGTATTGTTGTTGTTGTTGGGGGTGTTATGATAGGATTTGTGGTTGTTGTTGTTGTTGTTGTTGTTGGACTTGGGATCGTAAAGTTTGATGGAACCCTTGGCAATGAGGGCTCGTTCCACAGTGGTGCCTTTGTCGCTAACCTCTTTAAAGGTAGATGCGCATAGAATCTGTAAGTGAAAACCTAATTCCTGATTGAGATTGGCCACGAACATGGTGACAAGTTGTTTTTCAGGAATAGGCCATGCGAGCTTGCTGGCTAGGCCCCTCCACCTTTGTAGGAAAGAAGCGAAAGCTTCGCTGTTCTTTTGTTTGGTATTACAAAGGTCAGTCATAGACATCTCATGTTCAAAGTTGTAGGAGAAGTGGTTGACAAACTTCTCCGCGAGCTCGGGAAATGTTCAAATTCCCGGTGGAAGATGGGCAAACCATTTAGCGGCTTGGCTGCCAAGACTTCTTGGGAAGAGTCTCACAAGATATGTGTCATTGTGAGAGACTTCGAGGCAAGCAATGTAGAATTCCCGAAGGTGGTCCCTAGGATCGCCCTTTCCCTTGTATTTGTCAAATTTTGGAGTTTCAAAGTTTTTAGGGAAAGGGGGCATGTACAAGGTGCGGGCAAACGGGTAGGGACAAATATCCTCAAAAGAATAGTATTTGCGTTTGCCCCCAGTTTGTAAGTCATCCACCTTTTGGATTAAGCTTTGCAACGCGGTGTTGAAATCCTGTGGTTGTTGTGGTTGAAACGTGTAGGGTTGTTGATTGGTGAGATATTGGAGATGAGGCAGGATTTGATATTGGGGATTGGTTTGGTTGAGATGTTGGTATTGCGGGTTGGGATTTGGATTGATTGGTGGCTGTTGTTGTTGGTGGGCGTATAGTTGTTGGAGGACATGTGGTGGTATTTGGGGATTGGGATTATGTTGACCTATGAGATTGACGTTGGGTATGTGGACGTTGGATGGGTTACATGTGTTGTGGGATTGTTGGTGCGTGTAGAGTTGTTGGAGAATATGTGGGGGTATTTGGGGATTGGGATTATGTTGACTTATGGGATTGACATTGGGTACGTGTATATTGGATTGGTTAGATGCGTTGTGAGTTTGTTGTGAGAATAGTTGTCGTATGTATGCAAGGGTGTGAGGGTTTGGTGGGGGCACACTTGTGGAGGTACTTGCTTGTGCGATGTTGCCTTGTATGCCTGTTGTGTTTGAAGCGGAAGGGTTGACGGTAGTTGTGGTAGTAGAAGTGATGACGGGTTGGGAGATGTTAGGTGTGGCCGTGGAAATTGTAGGTGTGGTAGCAGTTGAGGTTCTGGAAGTGGTAGATACGTTAGGTGTTGACATTTGAGAGATGGTAGGTTGGGTATGTGATGTAGATGCTTGGGTATTTGATGGGGTTGGGACAACTATAGAAGTGGATGGTTGTGATGATGTTGTGACGGGGGGAAGTTGAGCACCAAGCTTGAGAAGATGGTCAAGATATCTTTTTGGATCCGATCTTAGGACTTTATCAAGTAGGTCCATATTATCGGCATCTTGCGTGAAGGTCAAGACATCTAGGTCATCTTGGGATATGGTGGGGACATTTTGTGGTGGTGGTGGGGGTGGTGTTGGTGCTTGTGGTAAGAAGTGAAAAGGGTCGTTGGCGCCAAATGGGGGGATGAAGGAATATGTAGGTGGATTGTATGTTTGATAAATGGGTACGTTGTTACTGTCGGTGTTGGGCATGCCAAAGGGCCATCGTTTCGCCATTTCTTGATTTCTTTTGTGTTGTGATCTTATGGTGGGCATACACGTATGGATTTGATTTCTAGATGTGGGATGAGGTGGAGACCTTAGAGAATCGAATTGATTGTGTTGGACCCAAAGATGGATGTGGTCGTGAGATGGAGTAAAAGGGTATGATGAAGATCGATATATTTTCCAAAGGTTTTATCCTAAGGGTGATATGAATGGGTGATATTGATATTTTTGCACAAATTTTGGACCAAAGATGGATGGTAAGAAAGGGATTTGATGTTTTTGATTTTTTGATTGATTTAGGATGGTGAGGATGATATTGTTGATGTTTCTCAAATTGAGCTTTTGGATAAGATCTAGATTTTGGTTTGGCACACAAAGGATGATGATTTTCTTTGTTTGGGGTAGACTAATGACCTTACACAAAGAGAGGTGATTTGTTTTTCTTGAAATGTAGACTAATGACTTTTCAAGGAAAATGTGATGTAAATGATAGGATCTAGATCTAACTTTGGCTCAAAAGGGTGACAAGATTTGATTGGTGATTTGATGAGGTTTTGATTTGGATGTGGATTTTTGAAATGATTTTATATTGGTCCAAGGAGATATGCAAAAGAAATAAATGGGGATGGATAGATATGTATTTGGGATGATTATGATGTATCAAAGGGGTCCAACAAGGGTGGTGAGTGATCCTCTAAGGTCAAAGAGAATGTGTAATTTGGAAAACTTTGGAAGAAAATGGCTGGACGGTTGATAGATTTCTATGAGATGGGTATGGATTATGGCAGAACAGAAGGTGTAGATCACAACAAAATGGGTCTTTGCTTCAGGCAAGTCAATCTAAAAATAGCGCCAATCCACGGGTGAAAAGGTGCTACAATCAGATAGATATAGCGCTAAAACAAGTTACACAGATTTCTGATGGCAAAATTTTGGGACTTCTGAAGGTAGATTTTTGGATTTGTCTGTTTGGGATGTGACCAACTGATTTGTTCTGTCTCAGGCATGTCAATCTCAGAATAGCACCAATCCACGGGTGAAAAGGCGCTACAATAAGACAGATATGGTGCTAAAACAGAGTTTGACAGATTTCTGATAACAAATTTTGGATCTCTGAAGGTAGAGTTTTGGATTTGTCTGTTTGGGATGTGACCAACTGATTTGTTCTGTCTCAGGCACATCAATCTCAGAATAGCGCCAATCCACAGGTGAAAAGGCACTACAATAAGACAGATATGGCGTTGAAACAGAGTTTGACAGATTTCTGATAACAAATTTTTGGATTTGATTGTTTAGACTGTGACTAACTGATGTGTTCTGTCTCTTGGCAAGTTGTTTGTGAAAAAACAAAGCACTTTAACACACATTTGAATGCAAAACAAGCAATGATTTTTGTTTGTGAAATGACATGACTTTTGTTTAGAACAAGCACATTTTTACAACCTATGGCGAGAATGGGACAGTATTTGTTGAATCCCCTAGCTGCGCCTATTCAAAGTGGGTAGCTCCAGGATCTTGGTAGCACCGGCTCCTCCTTACATTTGCACACACTTCTCACGCATACCAAGATCCAGGTTTCTTATAAGGCTTGACCCTCTCCAAACCTTTAGATTGTCCCTGCTACCTCGGCTAAGAACCGCATGAATTGGGGCCGCTTCAAGGGTTTTGCCCTCTGCGTCAACAAATAGAAGGATTTTGGCTTACTACAACAATGGCTCTTAGTAAGGGCATCCGTTCAGGTGGTTATACATGCTGCAGCGCTACTCTCCGTTATGGAGTCTCCCAGCCTCCAAGGGTTGCGCCTTGGAGGGTTTATGGGGAGGTTGGCTGTCGGTATAACAAAACAACACCTGTCGCTTGAGACTTTCATCCCAAACGCCTTATTTTATATAGCGGCTTGGAAGAGCTTGGCTTTAGCTTGATGCCGCTTGGGTCATTCCCACCTTTCGAAGCGGGGTGGCAGGCCCTCTAAGGATTACAAAAGCAATACAATCATGAAAACACTTTTGATCCCCAATTTCATACAAAGATGCGAGGGGAGAGCATACGTGTTCCCTATGATTATATCACACTCAACATGGTTCAATTTTAGATCTTTAGATTAGATGGGGGGTGATTAATGCAAAGTGTTGTGATAAGTTTTTGATTCCCCAGATCACCGAAAGGTGCGAGGGAAGAGCATACACTTTCTCACTCTACTTGTCACAATCACGAAGACACTTCACACAATTTTATAGATTGTCTTGATTAGATGCGTGGAAATGCAAGTTTGTTGTTCTTTTTATCCAATGAAGTATGCAATTTGTTGTTCTTTTTATAGGCCAAATTGAAGTGTTTTGATTGTTTGTTTGTTGACACACAAAAAGAAGTATATTTTAGAGCACTAAAAGCAAATGTTATGATCACACACTTCAATCAAGGAGTTGTCTGGATTGATTTTAGAACACCAAATGGAAATATTTGTCCAAGACCTAACAAAGCAAACAAAGGTTCATTTTAGTTTCTGAATTGAAATGCTTGCTAACTAGTTAACAAACCATCCTGCAAAAAGATTTCGTTAGTATCCGCAGTACCTGCAACAAATAGAAAGGTAAAATAGCGCTAAAACTGACATACACAGGCGCCACTGCGGGCAGAACAACCTGACTTATGTAAAATGGCGCTAAACTAATTTATGGCGCTAATTACAACCTAAGATAGTGCTAATTAAATTAAAGGTGTTGTTACAGATGATAGCGCTAATAAAGTCTACGTTAGGCGCTAATATAGAGGATAGCGATAATCCAAAGTAATGAAGGCGCCACTGTGGGTGTTTTCTAAATCTGGGGGAAGACACCGATGGCACTAATCTGAAGGATGGCGTCAAAACGCGGAACTGATGCTGTTCATCCGATTCTGTCAAAAATTCGCTATAGCCTCCCCCTGTAATTCCTTGTTTTCCTGCAAAACAGAGGACAAAAAACACAGAAAACACTAGGAAATGCAATAAACACACGTGAGTACGGTTAGCATATCAAATAAAATCGTGCAGAAATAGCGCTAAAAGGGAAATAGCCCTGAAATACGACAGTGATGGCGTCGCTGCGACGGTCGGATAGCGCTGATTCTACAAAAGGCCGAATACTAACACAACAACTCACAAACAAAGATTAGATTGGACCTTGTGGGTCCCACCGGGTGTGCCAATGTAGATTAGATAATGCAAAATGAGAGAAAACACCAAATCAAATGCAATAAAACAAGAGATTATACCTCACATACACAACCTAATCCCATCAAGGGAAGGAGGAGCCTTTGCACCCAAATAAAGCTCCCAAGACCAAGATTGTCCCTAGACTATTGATCCAAATGTGAAATGCTCTTCAATTGTGCAACTCACTATTAACTCAAAGGTGATTTTGGCATGGTAACTTTGCATGAAAATGGATGATGAAAATGACTTGTGAGAGGTTGTATTTATAGACTTTTGGAGAGGATTTTGATCCAAGGGTGGAGATTAATTGGAGAGATCAATGGTGGAGGATGAAAGTGAGGTGGAGGGCCTAGATTTGATCTTGGAAGATGGAGGACTAGGAATAAAAGTAAATCTTTTATTCATTTTTGGGAAAGGGGTGAATAAATGAGGTTGGGTGAGATGGATTATTTGTGAATTAAAAATTCACATGGGGAAGGGTAAAATGAATTAAAAAATCATTTGGGGAAGAGTGGATATGACATGTGTAAGGGATGTGTAAGAGGAGTAAATGTGATGTGTGATTTATTAGAATTTTAAATTTGGGAGGTGTGGAGAGAAGTGCTAATGAGGATTTGACTTTCTTAATTAGGGTGATTAACCTAATTAATGTGGCTGGAATAAATTAGTAGAGGGATTAGAGGGGGGATAAGATTAATTAATTAGTGATTTAATTAATTAATCCTAAGGCTAGGATGGGGTAGGCTAGAGTAGGCAATTAAATAATAGCTATTTAATTGTCTAGGGTAGGGATAGGCTAATTAGTAGGCTGGATTAATTAGTTAACATGATTTTAACTAATTAATTGGATTTAGGGAAAATGGGGAATTGATTTAATAAATTTTGCATATTTATTAAATCACTTGGTTAAGGTTTGGACTATTGAATTAATAAAATTAATTCAATTTTGGGGATAAAATGGTGTGGACTTAGAAAATGAAAGGGGTGATTAATTAAATAAAAATTTAATTGATTAGTTGGAAAGGGAATTGGTAAGTTTAGGGATATCGGGAGTCAGTTTGGTAGTCGAGACATTTTTAGGTGTCTACAATACCCTATATCCATGGGATCAAGGCTTTAACGTTAGAGCTAAGATGTAGTTCTTACTTATTACACTGGTGAGTGATGTTGAAAGAATCAACTTATTGTTTGGATGTTTGTATTGGCGATTTTTTTGCTATTTTTACATGTTGGTTGAGCATGAATTGATTGCAAAGATATGAATCCTGGTTGCAAATGTTTGTCATGTTTGTCATTGGATGAATGCTATGGTTGAAGTTGAAAGTTTGTTGTGTTGTGAGCTAGAGTGTTTGATGTGTTATGTGCTAGAGCTAGTAGTATCCACTTCCAAGTAAGGCTCAACAAATGCCCCCAATGTGGGATGAGGTTTATTATGAAGTGACAATGGAGAGTGCGTACGGACCAGATGCTAAGGTGTCAAAAAGATATAGTTATCACAACAATGTCTCAAGTAGGATAGCTAGAATTGACAAAGGTGAAGATAGAAAAGTTGTTTATTGCGATGACATGCAGATTATGACATGGATTATGTGGAATAAGATGCTAAAGTATGCTAGGAAGAGTGGTGATAAAATAAACTAAGTAGATAATGGAGGCTGGTCACTACACATAGCGTTTGCCAGGTTTTCACTATGGTACTTATCCAAGGCACTTGTTTACCAGGTTTTCAACAGAGGATGGATTATTTATCTTATACTATTATTTTTTTGTTATCCAAATTGCCACAAAGTGGTTTTCACTATTGGATAGATTTTTTTTTGGGATAGCTGAGATTCAAGGATAAAACTTCTTGAGATGGATGCTATTGACTGGTTCATCCAATGGAATGCCTTTAGGTGTTGAGAGAGTATATGCACTTGATCCATAAACTGTTGTGATGATGAAAGGACCAAGCCAATTTGGTTCAAACTTGCCCTGTTTCTCACGATGTTGCTGATTCCTTTGATTCTCTTTAAGGACAAGATCTCTAACTTGAAATCTACATTCTCTGATTTTTTTGTTGTAGCTATGGCATAGACAGTTTTGATAGACTTGGAGATGGTTGAGTGTTGTAAGACGTCATTCATCGAGTAGCTCAAGATCATGGAGTCTAGATACTCGATATTCTTCCTCTGAGATGGTATGTTGTAGGGATAATCACAGTGAGGGGATCTCAGCCTCAATAGGTAAAATAGCTTCAGTGTTGTACACAAGAGCATAAGGTATAGCTCTAGTAGGAGTTTGGACACTTGTTCTATATGCCCATAATGTAGGATGGAGTTGTAAATGCCAATCCTGACCGGCTTCATTGATTATCTTTTTGAGAATCTTGATGATTTTTTTGTTAGAAGCCTCAGCTTGGCCATTTCTCTGAGGATAGTAAGGGGTAGAGAATCAATGTTGGTTATGAAACTTTTTGCAAAGATCTCTAACCTCTTGTTTCTTGAAGGGGCAACCATTATCAGTGACAATAGCTTAAGGAACTCCATAGCGGCAAATGATATAGTGTAGGATAAACTTGGATATTTGTTTGTCAGTGATATAAGTCATTGGTATGGCTTCCACCCACTTTGTGAAATATTCAGTGGCGATGATAATGAACTTATGACCATTTGATGAAGGAGGATGGATTTTACCTATGAGATCAAGTCCTGACTATGAAAAAGGCCATGGAGTAATGATAGGCTGAAGCTTATGTGCTGGTGCATGTATTAAATCTCCATGTTTCTGACATTGTAGACATCTCTTTGCAAATTGTTGTGCATCTTTTTCCATGGTTGGCCAATAATATCCTGCTCATAGAAGTTTTTTAACAAGGCTAGGGCTAGTGGAATGTGAGTCGCAGACACCTTCATGTACATCACGTAAGGCCACTTTTGCTTCCTCTGAATCAAGACACCTAAGAAGGATGCCATCAAGACTCTGGTGATAAAGGGTGTCTCCCAAAATAATGTAATGAGAGGCTCAATGGATAAAGGTTTTGTATTGGGTGTTAGATAATTGAAATGGAAAGGTTTGATTACAGAGATACTCGTATAAATCCTCGTACCATGGCGAATTGGGACTAACAATTTCACATATAAGCTCAGACTGTGGTACTTCAAATGTTGGAATCATAAGTTGTTCAACTAGAAACTCACATTTATGTGTATCAGATGGCATGCCTAGAAGAGACCCAATCATAGGCATGGCATCTGCTGCTCTGTTCTGTAGTCTTGGGATTTGTTCAAAGGTGATATTGTCAAAGTACTTTTTGAAATCATCAACCATTACCTTGTATGGAAGAAGCTTCACATCTTTTGTTTGATATTCATCTAAGACCTATTTGATAACCAGTTGAAAATCACCAAAGACTTGTAACTATTTGATAGCCCATTGTACTGCCATGCATAATCCTGTGATTAAAGCTTCGTACTCTGCTATGTTATTGGTACACGAAAATGCAATTCTGTATGATTTGGGTATACAATCTCCTTGAGGGGTAACAAACAATATCCCTACTCTTGATCCATATTGTGTGTAAGATCCATCAAAATATAGCCGCCACCATGCTAGGGAAGTTAAATTGAACAACCCTTCATCAGGAAATTCTGGATACATTGGGTGAATATCTATGATGGGTGTTGCAACTAATTGATCAGTGATGACTTGTCCTTTTATGGCTTTTCAATCCACATATTGTATGTCAAATTCACTTAAGATCATGACCCATTTTGTTAATCTTCTTGTAAGGATTGCTTTAGAAAGAAGATATTTGAGTGGATCCACATTAGATATGAGCTTTGTCGTTTGGTTCAACATATAGTGTCGACACTTTTGGGAAGCAAACACTAATGTTAAACATGCTTTTTCCATAGATGAATAATTAAGTTCATATCCCACAAGAGTTCTACTGATGTAGTAGATGGCTTGTTCTTTTCTTGAATCATCATGTTGAGCTCCAAGGGCACCCAATGTTGTTGTTGATGATATGTAGAGCAATAATCGGCGGTCAAGCATAGGAGGTACTAACACAGGAGGTGTTGCCAGATATTTCTTTATTTTGTCAAAGGCATGTTGACACTTTTCATCCCACTTAAAAGGTTCACCCTTATGAAGAAGATGTTGAAAAGGATGACATTTATCTGCTAGTTGTGAAATAAATCTGCAGATGGACTGTAACCTTTCTTGTAGATTATGGAGCTGCTTGAGATTTGCTGGTGGAGGCATTTCCATGATGGCTTTTCTTTAGCTAGGTCCACTTCTATCCCTTGTCGAGACACAATGTATCCCAATAGTTTTCCAAATGCTAAGCCAAATACACATTTCTTTGGGTTCAATCTGACTTGATACTTTTCTAATCGATCAAAGATTTGTGCTAATACTTGTAGATGTCCTTCTCTTGTCTTAGATTTTCCTAGGATGTCATCAACATAGTCCTCCATGATAGTGTGAAAAAGGTCATGAAAAATAATCGTCATGGCTCATTTATAAGTAGCTCCAACATTCTTGAGACCAAAATGCATTACAACCTAGCAGTATGTTCCCCATAGACAAATAAATGATGTTTTATCTTGATCTTCCTCTGCTATTCTGATTTGGTTATATCTTGAAAATCCATCCATCAAAGATAGCATTTCATGTCCAGTTGTAAGATCTACAATGTTGTCTATGCTTGGTAATGGAAAGTCATCCTTAGGACATGCTTTATTAAGATCTCTAAAGTCTGTGCAATAGCGAACTCATCCATCAGGTTTTGCTATAGGTACCAAGTTTGAAACCCATTATGGATAATCAATAGGCTTTATGAACTTTACTTCTAACAGTTTATGAATCTCTGCCTTGACCAATAAAGCTACTTGCGGATGCATTTTGTACAATTTTTGTTTAACAGGTTTTGCATTAGGAGATACTGCTAGATGATGTACCACAACTGATGGATCTAGACACAGCATGTCATCATAAGTCCATGCAAAATTTATAGCTATTTTTATAAAAAATGCTATGAAGTCTCTTCTTTCTTTCTTTGATAGTGATGCTACCAAAAAAGTGATCTTGGATTCTGCTCTATACCCAAGTTCATGTCTTGTGATTATTCAACTAGCATGATTGATTTCTCACGATAATCAGTGGCAACAAGAAGATCAAATTCCCCATCCTCAGGTGCTTTAGAGAGGTTTTTCACCTTCAGATACATCCTTTATTTTTACTTTTTCACAGTCAAGAGGTGCCTTTTAGTTTTCACCTAGTGACCTATTTTGTTTGATTTTTTTTATTTCACTTTTGCGACTGAAGGATTTGATACTTCCGCCAAAATATGCTAGTTTAGGTAGATCCATCATGAAACCTGCTTTGTGATCACCCAATGGAATGCTTTGTCATAAGTCCATGAATTATGCAATAGCTTCATCATTTTCAAATGTATCTAATATTGGTGCCCCCTGTTGGTCCCAATCGACGAGGTCAGGATATACAAGTGAAAGGGTAATGGAGGAATGGTTGTGGCTAGAGGAAGTTGTGGAAATCATGAAGATGGAGTTTTCTTGAAAAAGATCAATAATATGAAGGGAGGAGTCATCGATAGTATCCAAACTAGAAGTCTCTCTTACTGAGGAGGGTCCAACGTCAGTATCAAAAATACACTTAATGTCCTTGGATCGCAGTACCTCTGGTTGATAGCCAAGGCCTTGCTTATTAAACTTCTTAGACACAACAATGGGTTCAATAGGTCCTTGTTCCTATGATCCCTATCCACCATGTCCTTTTTAGCCCATATTCTTTATGATGCAGAACCCATTGTTATATCTCTCCACTTTAAGTTGTACTTGGTCATTTTCATCAAAGAATATCCAAGAGTCGATATCATCAATGTCTTCATCATTTAGGAATCTACCTTTAATGAATATTATGGGTGGGGCTTTTATGACAGCTGGGGATGAAGTTGGCTTGGATGTAGAAGGTTTACCATGAGATTTGGGAGATAAGGCTTGGATTGGCAGGTGTAAAGCAAAATTCCACAACCTTAGCCAATATCCTCCTTGCCTATGCCAAAATGGACATCCATCAAAGGATAAAACATATGGGAATTTTGTTAGATGTTACAGTTACAACTGCCCTCAATGACATGTATACAAAATGCAGGAAGCATAGACAAGGCACATGAACTATTTGGCATGATGCCTCAAAGAAATGTCACCCCATGGAATGAAATGATTGCAAGATATGAACATTTAATGGATTTTTTGATAAGCCTTTAGAAAGTTTCAAGGAAATGTAATTGGCGAGTGTAAAGCCAAATTCCAAAAAACTTAGAAGTGGTATCTTTGGAACATGGTATAGACATCCATCAAAGCATAAAGAATATAGGAATTTTGTCAAATGTTGCAGTTGTAAGTACCCTGCAAGACATGTATGCAAAGTGTGGAAGCATCTACAACAAACGTGAACTATTTGACATGATGCCTCAAAGAAATGTTGTCTCATGGAATGTAATGATTGCAAGATATGGACGAAATGAATTTTTCATAAGGCTTTAAAAACTCTCAAGCAAATGCACAAAAGTAAATTTCAACCAAATGCAAATTTTGGCATGTCTAAAACCAAATTGCACAACCTTATCCAACTTACTCCTTGCCTACGCCAGAATGAGATCTGGGGAACATGGTGTGGACAACCATCAAAGCATAAATGATATAGGAATTTTGTCACATGTATTGTATTTGCAGCTTCCCTTATAGACATGTATGGAAAGTGTGGAAGCATAGACAAGGTGCGTGAACTATTTGAAATGATGCCTCAAAGAAATGCACAGTCCCACAGAATGCAATGATTGCAAGATATGCACAAAATGGATTATTTGAAAACTATTTATAAACTTTCAAGAAAATGCAATTGGCATGTGTAAAACCAAATTTCTGTAACAATAATTGGTCATCATATTAAATATTTAATATAAACTATCATATACATAATGTCATGAACATAACATCTAGTTTACATACAAAGCCATATAGGCATGTCCAAAAAATGCCATATAGACATATATACAAAAATATACATCGGTAACATACAAAGTATGTATACAAAGCCATCTAGGCATACAAAAAATGTCCCAAAAACTAGTTTTCTAAGGCCTTTTATGAAATAATTAGTAGCCCTTGCTTGACAGTGAAGATGGAGAGCCAATTCGTGACTCATCCTCTCTCTGTCGTCAAGTAGACCTCTTCGACAGAAGTTCATCCAGATCCACCTGTTAATATAATCAAACAATATGCACATTACTATAGAAAATATACATGAAATATATGACATCACATATGTAATCAATCACTTACCACCATTCGATGATCACTCTCCATCATCTTGTCTCCAACTTCTTTGTCCGTAGTTGGATGGGCTAGAGTTGTGACCTGAAGCAAAATTGACTAAACATAAATATCATTTATGTACATCAAATGACATGAGATAAAATAAGAAATACAAAATTATGACATTTTCATGTTATTGGCTCGTACCTCAGTCAGGATTTGAAGACATCATGGCTATAGCAATGCCTATCTGCGTTGACTCACGAAGATGAGGAGTCTCCACATTTAGCATCTAAAAATCAAGTTCAAGATTATTCGACCAAAATAAATACATAACATTATTTTAAAAATGCATAATGATTAGAAATGGTTAAATTTACCTCTATAAAAGTGGTGGATTTGCATCTAAGGGACCAAGGAAACCGTGGAGGTGTCGGTGACTATTGAAATCATCAAATTGTCACAAAATAATATTACCATTGACATATCTACAATAATTATGATCATGTGATAAATTACATACTTGTTGACTTGACCTCCTCTCATAACCCACCAATGGATGCCTAACAGAGGCAGGATGACTTTGACCCTGAAATTTTATTGCGCAAACAATTACATACATTATTTTTGACTTATAATATAGATAGTTATATAAAATTAATTACAAATTTTAAATAACAATATATTAAATCAAGATGAAACTTGTAAAAAATACCTGAGAGTCAATACCAAATGTAGTATGTAATATATCATCGGTGAGAACAATATCATCCAATATGGATGTCTCCATCATTGGATGTTGTTCCTACGTTGCCGAGGGTCCTGTTGTGAGTCCTGCGTCCCATAATCACACAGGTTCCCATATGAATAACACAAATGTGGGGACAAATGACACCTACTGCTCTCACCCTCATTGGCCTGGGTAAGATCATCAACATGTTGTGATAGAGTTTGGGTGAGAGTAGTCAATGAATGTAATGTCTCCACCTCAACACTCTGATGGAGGTTAATTGTCATTGATGTCAAAAAGGTGACAAGTGTGCAAAGACATAAAACATTTATAGAGGATGTTATCAAAATGATTCATGTCTTGATTAAGGAGTTTGTGTATTGTTCAGTCCTCATATGATTGTTTTAGGATTGTTATTTTTGTCATCATAGATCATCACAAGTTCAAAGGGGAAGATAACAGGATATCAAGAGTTTATGTCTTCATTATTATACCATGCTTCAAAATCTTCATAGTGCAATGTGATTGTAAATGTGATAGATTTAACATCTTTTAGTGGAGTTAAATGACAGAGGGAGTATCTTATTCTTTATCATTTTATGATTTCTATCTCTTATTTATAGATTGAGGAAGATGAATGAATCAAAGAGATAGAGGAAAGGGAATGGTCTTGCAAAAGATTGATTTTATTTTTCTTACAGGATGGAAATGTTTATGCAGAGAAGAAGAATATAAATGGTCATCTCATATATATTGGTTTTGCAGGTGCATTGTATGATGGATGAATTTTTTGAGTGAACTAATATGCAGTGATGAAGACACTTTTGTGAAGATTCTTTTGAAGAGAAAATACAGATAAAACATAATAATTGTATGTGATTTGAAAGATGTATGAGATCATGTTTTTGCAGGAGTGAATCAAACAAAGGATGAAGACATTATGCAACAAACTTATAGATTGAACCATGTCAAGTATATATGCAATTGATTGTGCATCAGGTGAATTGATTGTGTAGAGATAATTTGAATCAGGTGAATGGATTGTGCAGAGATAAAATCAGGAGAATTGATTGTGCAAAGATAATGAGAATGAAATGTAGTATGATTGCAAATAAATATGCAGATTGAATTGAGTATGATTGCAAAGATATATGCAAATTCAGGGGCTTGTATTGAAACAAAGAAACCCTCTATATTACTTGTATTGTTTTGAGATTATATTCTGTTGCTAATGAGGCTTTATGTGCCAATGAGGCTTGTATGGTCAGTGAGACCTCTTTGTAGCCAGTGAGGCTTGTATGGTCAATGAGACCTATTTGTAACCAGTGATGTTTTGAATAAGCTAGTGAGGCAATTTTGAGTGTTTTTTCTACCCTATGAGGGTTTTCCACTCCAGTAATCTTTGTGTTATAATTTGCCTCTATGTGTGTGTTTTATAATGTTTTACACATAAGGTCTTGTTCATTCTATTCATCATCATACTTGTGCATATGAATTTGATAGATTATTGATGCTTCTTTTATTCTCTATCTTGTAAATTAAAAGGTGTAAAAAGATTTTAAAATTTTGACAACACTGATTCACCCCCCCTCTTAGTGTTGTCATGTACTCCAACACACTCTCCTTCAAATTTAAAGGGAGTGACCTACATTCTGGCCTCAACAAGGGTACAGGCACATGGTTTTCATCTCGTTGAGCCCCCTCTCTATCTTAGGTAGAGCCACCACCTCTACCTTGGAACTCATGAATGTCAAAATAATTGGGAATCTTCTTGAGGACAAACTCGCAATGGAGTTTCCTCAAGAAATATTATGGCACCTCATCATTGTTGCATGGGTGCTAATCAAAGACCATGTATCATCTATATTAAAAGTTTTGGGATGTTTATTCATTCCTACACCAATGAATAGGAAATTGTTTGCAACTTTCTTCTAATCTTTGGCTAGTTTTGGGATTAATAAAGTGTGCACATAATTGAGATTTTATAATTTTTTCATTCCTCACTTGTTCATATGACAACTTGTCGGCATAGTATTGTCAACACCTCTCCCTATAGTCTTGGAATTCGGTGATTTGTTTTGTCACTGAATCGGTGTGGGAAACAATCTCCTCTAGTGACTTCGCAAGCACCCTCCTATGATCGGTGCTTGCACTTGGATTGTTTAGCATTTGAATAAGAGTTTGAAGATGTTGCTTGTTTTCTTCTATTATCCATAGGTAGTTTTCTTAAGTATCCCTTACATTGTGAGGACGTGAAGGTGGGTTTTGAGGGTTTGGAGGGTTTTGGGGGTTGTTTTCACCCTCATTAGCTAGATTTGGGTTTTCTCTTGCCTCAATAACTATAAATGCAATATAAAAACTAATCAAACATTGCAAAATTCAAAATTTCTTCTCAAACTAACAAAAATTGATCAAACCCTACCTTCTTCGGCTGCTAGACCCTCCAAATTTGTTGCATGACATCTTTGCCAATGAGGAGGCATCATGAAAATGATGTTTTCTCTCTTGCATGTGCTTAGACAGGCTTTCCTTGAATGTGCTCGTAGTTTCTTCTCAAGTTTTTTGGCACACAAACTCCTTTGGTCATGGTGAAATGGCAGAAATGAGGTTGTTTTGCACTTTTATGTCAAAGAAAAATGTGAGCGCACTATAACGTACTCATGTTTTTTCTTGTTTTGGACCAAAAAGTCCCATGGTGACAACTTTTTGGTCCCCCATCTTTGTGTATACACCCACAATGGGATTAAACTGCCAAGAGGATCCTAACTCCTTACCACTGATGACTACATGGCCTTGCTAAGTGAGAAAGAGGATAGGAAGAAGGAACTTCTAGACTGAAAAAGAGGAAGAAGGAACAGAATGAAAAACACATGATAGAAAGGATTGCAGCATTGGAGGTCAAGACTCTAATGAGAATTGAAAAGGAAAAGCAATGAATAGCAGCAGAGGTTGAAAAGGAAAAGCAACGAGCAACTATAGAGGATGAAAAAGAGCTACAAAAGAAGGAGAAGGAGAAAAAAGAGCAGCAAGGGATAGTAAAGGAGGCTACAAAAAGCTGATAAGGGTGTGGTTTGGTGGTTAAGTCACTCGGTTGTAGTGGCGGCCACTAGAGTTCAAACCCCTGCTAAGCCAACGAGCTCATAGGCTTTATGCCTTCACTGGGCCAACAAGCTCACCGGTTTGAAGTGTTCTTGCTAGGGGATGAGGTCCCCCGTGTTGTGGCCTCACCGATTCATTTCTCTAGGCAAAAGCATTCATGTGGAGCGAGAGGGCATGTCGCACTGGAGTTGCTGACACGTTAAAAATTTACTAGGTGCATTATTTTTTTTAAAAAAAAGGACGCTGCAAAAAGGGAAAAAGAATTGGAGAAGGCATGAAAAGAGGATGCAAGGGAAAGGCAACTCAGCAACCCTCTAAATCCCTTGCCTGACCGTCATAGGATATTCAGAGATTTTGTGTCTATTCAATGTCCCCAATATTGTCCATCACCTACCCAAAGCATTTGAAAGGAAGCTAGGTGTGCGGAAATTGCTTCCTACACTAATCTAATGAGGGGAGAGCTATGTAAACTCAATCTAATCTTTACAATTACAACAACATGAAACATATAACATAGATATTGCAGAAATACACATAGAACCAGAGAGGAATACAGAAGAAGAGAGACAAGATATATCATGGGGAAAACCCTTATCGGGTAAAAAACCCCACACTCAGAAACCTGCACAATGTATTATCAAATTTGAATATAGTTTACAATACACTTACAATGCAAGCTTCAATAGTCTTTGACACTCATATCTAGAGTCAACCAGTAGCATAATAGTACCTATCAATCTCATACTACATGTCCTCCTCAAAGCACCTGTTTATATAAAATATACAAGGTAAAATTGGCTCTATCTTGGAATGGCCATCCAACTTGGCCTTATGGCCCAAAACCCATGCCTATGGACATTTGGTCAACATTGTAAGATGCATCTGATACTTGTCCACAACCCCCATCCCAAAGAGATCGCCTATTTCCAAAATGGGCTATGACAGATGCTCTTACGACTCTTACGACCATCATAGAATCTGTCATAACGGTTACAACTTACAGTTGTAAGAGAATCTATCATACACAGGCTATAAATAGCATATTCTCTTACAATATGTCATATTTAGCCTTGGGGTACCCAAAGATTCCTTTTTCAAAGATGCTTCTCGACACATGTCTTCACCTGTCTTACAAGCTTCTATTTCTGACTCTTACATGTCATAACTTCTTCATAGGAATCTGTCATAACCATTTCGGTCAACATTCCCTTACACAACATCTAAGATGCTGACACATGGTAACATACTCCTACCACAAAGTGGGACACCTATCTCCTCATGTGAGGACAAAATTACAAGTTGTCATCTTCCATGTAGGATGACACATCACCATGCCACATCCCACAAAATGACAATATGGAATTTACAATTAATTTACATCATAGGCAATGAATAAATAAATACAATCAAAATAATGCAAGGAATTACCAAAGTTGAGACACTTTAACTCCCAACATTCTCCCACTTGTCGAACACCTTATAAGAGCCAATAGAATAATAGGATTTAATTGCTATAGGCCCAGAGGCCCATAGACTCCGAACATCAGGCAATGAATAAATAAATACAATAAAAATAATTTAAGGAATTAACAAGGTTGAGACACCTTAATTCCCAACATTCTCCCACTTGTCGAACACCTTGTAAGAGCCAATAGAATAACAGGATTTAACTTCTATAGGCCGAGAGGCCCATAGACTTCGAACACCATCTGAACTTCTCTATGCTAACTAGTTTCATTAATGCATCTGTAACATTCTTCAAAATATCTGCCTTCTCCAAATTTACCTTCCCATCCTCTACCATGTCTCACATGAAGTGAAATTGTACATCAATATGCTTTGTTATGGCATGGAAAGTTAGATTCTTCGTAAGGCAAATTGCACTCTGACTATCACAACTAATCGTAATATGATCTGCATCAACACCAATATCTGAACACAATCTCTTAAGCCAAATGGATTCCTTGCAAGCATGAGTTTATGCCATATACTCAGTTTCTATCATGGACAAAGCAACCACAGGTTGTCACTTACTCATCCAACTAATAGCACCACCAAATAGTGTAAACACATAAACACTGGTGGATCTCCTGCTGTCAATGTCACCTGCCCAATTTGAATCCACAAATCCACGAATATCAACAGAATGTAGAGGTTCTGTAATATTACCATGATAGCATATGGAATACTCAGAAGCACCCCTTAAATATTTGAACACTTGCTTAACTACATCCCAATGTACCCATCCAGGATTAGCCATAAATCGACTAAGAACTCCCACTGCTTGGGCAATGTCTGGTCTTGTGTAGACCATAGCATACATCAAACTGCCAACAACATTAGCATAAGGTACTTTACTCATGTCCTCCACCTCACTAGGAAATTTTGGACAATCATTAACAAATAACTTTGTCCCCAAAGAAATAGGAACACACAATGGTCTACAAGCTGCCATGCTGAACCTATCCAACATGGTCTTCACATACTTACTCTGGCTTAACCAAAGTTTCATTTTAGTTCTGTCTCTTCTAATTTCCATTCTTAGAAAGTACTTGGCTACCCCTAAATCTTTCATTTCAAACTGTGCTGACAACTGAGATTTAAAATTAGAAATCATATTCTTACCCTTCCCAATGAGCAACATATCATCAACATATAATGCAACAATGAGAATATGATCACCATCTAACTTATAATACACACAGTGATCCGATTTTGATCTCACAAATCTAATTAACAACACAAAGGTATCAAACTTCAAGTACCACCTCCTAGGAGACAGCTTCAAACCATACAAAGACTTCTTTAACTTCCAAATCAAATTGTCTTTACCTTTCACCATGTAATGCTCTGGCTATGACATGTAGATTTCTTCCTCCAAATCACCATGAAGGAAAGTTGTCTTCACATCCATCTACTCCACCTCTACGTCATAAGTTGTTGCAAGAGATAATAGGAATCGAATGGATGTCAGCTTTGCAATAGTAGAGAAGATCTCACCATAATCTATACCCTCCACTTATGAATACCCCTTCACAACCAATCTAGCCTTATACTTCTCAACACTGCCATCTACACCAAATTTCTTCTTGAACACCCATTTGCATCCAACAAGTTTATGTCCAGTAGGTAAAGGCACCAAGTCCCAAGTTTGAGTCTTTTCCAAAGAAGCCATCTCATCCTCCATGGCCTCCTTCCAGGAACCTGCATCTTTCATATCTAAATCCTCTGACACAGTTCTAGGTTCATCACTGTTAGTAAGCAAAGAAAAAGCACAACTAGAATCAAGCAATGTATAACCAAACCTCTCCAGTTGATTTCTTATTCGTGTAGACCTCCTCAAGAGCTGAGGTTGAGGTTCAACTTCTTCATCTGAGCTACAAGAGCTCTCCTCATCATCAGGTGCAACATTGTCTTTATGTTTAGTCTTCTCAGGGGTAGCAAGAACTGAACAATATCCTCTTTCTTTTCTTTTTCTTCTGGCTATAAAACAATGGAAGAAGGTGTTAGCTCTCTGAAGATGACACTTTTGCTATACAACACTTTTTCAGCCATAGGATCCCAAAGCTTGTATCCTTTCACACTGACACCATAGCCAATGAAGATACACTTAACAATCTTATTCTCCAATTTTGACTGCTTCTCCCTAGGCACATGTGCATATGCCTCACAACCAAAAACACGAGGATGCCTTATTGAAGGCTTTCTACCAGACCACACCTCCATGGGTATCTTACCAACAAAAGCAAATGTAGGAGATTTGTTTATCAGATAGCAAGCAGTGGCAACAACTTCAGCCCAAAACTTTTGTTCTAGGCTAGCTCCACTAAGTATACTCCTAGCCTTCTCCATCAGTGTCATGTTCATCCTCTCTGTAACTCCATTTTGCTATGGGGTGTATGGAGTTGTCTTGTCTTTCAATCCCAAGTTCCTTGCAATGTTTATTGAATTATGTAGAATGGAACTCACCACCATTGTCAGTTCTCAAACACTTAATCTTTTTACTAGTTTGATTTTCAACAAAGGCCTTAAACTCCTTAAACTTACTATAGACTTCATATTTGCTTCTGAAAAAATAAATCCATGTCCTTCTACTATGGTCATCTATAAAAGATACAAAATATATAGATTTTGATAATGAAGGAACATTAACAGGACCAAATACATCAAAATGAACAAGGTCCAACACACTAGAAGACTTATGAGAACTTGAATAAAAATGAACATAGTTTTGTTTTCCATATATGTAATATTCGCAAAAGTTGAACTCAAGATTACAATCATCTAACCCCTCAATGAGGTTTTTATTTTTCAGGATTCTAAGACCCTTCTCACCAATGTGGCCAAATCTTTTATGCCATAACATTGTCTTTTTAGCAAGAAGCTTAACTTCCAAGGCATGAATACAACTATGAGGACTAGATACAACAGATTTCTTCACTGTTTATTCAGATGGTGGGGATGAAGTGACTGCTGCCCTTTTTCTTGAGTCAGAAGAACTATTGCATTGTGAAATGCATGCCTCCAGCTGAAATAGAGTACCTCTCCTAGTACCCTTAGCAAGCACCATAGCTCCTCTAGTAATCTTGCATCCTTCTTTTGAAAAGACAACCTGGACACCTGCATCATTCAACATACTTACAGAAAGAAGGTTTCATGCCAAGCCTGGGATGTGCATAACCCCAGAGATCCCCTTCACTCATCCATCAGGAAATTGGATAAAGACTCTTCCATGACCAACAATCTTTAGATGAGAGTTGTCACCCAGATACACCCTTCCACCATCGAACTCCTTATACTTGGTAAACCAGTCTCAATGTGAGGTCATGTGGAATGATGCACCAGAATCAAATAGCCACACATCATCAGATGCATGAGTTGCTAGGGTTGTGATGAAAGCATCACCATCATCTTGTGACTTGTTAGAATCTGAATCTAGGTTCTTCTTCTTCTTTTTATTTTCCTCTTTGCATTCCTTTCAGAAATGCCCAGTTTTGCCACAGTTCCAACATAGAGCCTTAGACTTTCTAGGAGATTTGGATCTCCCATAAGATTTGGATCTACCTTTCTTAGCTTTCTTGTCCTTCTTTTTTCCTTTCTCCTTGGGTCTTCCATGAACTGCAAGAGCCTCTTTGGTTGCCTCAGAAGACTTTCCCCACATTTATTCAAACAACAACGAATAAACCGCTTCATGCATTTTGAATGTGGATGTTGTGCTTCCAATAGCCATGACAAGATGATCCCACGAGTCCAGCAAGGAACAAAGCAAAGTCATACAGTGATCCTTCTCCTCCATCTTCACACCAATGGATGTCAATTGTGCAACCAACATGTTGAAAGCATTCATATGTTCTGCAACAAATCCACTGTCCTCCATTTGAAGAGAATACAACTTCTTTCTTAGAAAAAGTTTGTTAACTAGGGATTTGGCTTGATACACATCTCCCAACTTCTTCCAAAGCAAGTTTGCAGTAGCCTCCTCATGGACATTTAACAGGATAGAATCAGCAAGACTAAGTCTTATGAGACCCTTAGCCTTCTAATCCTTGAGATCCCAATCAACTTGTGACATTGCATCTAGTTTTGTTCCACTAATAGTTTCCTAGAGGTCTCGATCAACAAGCATGTCTTCCATCTTGAGCTTCCATAGCTCGAAATTAGTGCCATTGAATTTCTCCACCTCTATCCTTCTAGATGTGCTTGGCATCTCCTTGCTGCAATAAGATTTAGAATACCCTACACAGACTCCCACTCAACTTAAGATGAGCTTAAAAAACCCCTACCCAACAACTAGGACCAAAGGTGACCAAACTCTGATACCAACTAAAAGGAAGCTAGGTGTGCGGAAATCGCTTCCTACACTAATCTAGTGAGGGGAGAGCTATGTAAATTAAATTTAATCTTTACAATTACAACAACATGAAACATATAACAGAGATATTGCAGCAATACACATAGAACCAGAAAGAAGATAGAAGAAGAGAGACAAGATATATTGTGGGGAAAACCCTTATCGGGTGAAAAACCCCACACTCAGAAACCTGCACAGTGTATTATCAAAATTGAATATGGTTTACAATACACTTGCAATGCAAGCTTCAATAGTCTTTGACACTCATTTCTGGAGTCAATCCCACAGCATAACAGAACTTGTCAATCTTATACTACATCTCCTCCTCAAAGCACCTATTTATATAGAATATACAAGGCAAAATTGGCTTTATCTTGGAATGGGCATCCAACTTGGTCTCATGGCCCAAAACCCACACCTATGGACACTTGGTCAACATTGTAAGATGCATCTAACATTTGTCCACAACCCCCATCCCAAAGAGATTGCCTATTTCCAAAATGGGCTATGACATATGCTCTTACGACTCTTACGACTGTCATAAAATATGTCATAGTAGTTACAACTTATAGTTGTAAGAGAATCTGTCATACACAAGCTATAAATAGCATATTCTCTTACATGTCATAGTCCACCTTGGGGCGCCCAAAGATGCCTTTTTCAAAGATGCTTCTCGACACATGTCTTCACCTGTCTTACAAGCTTCTATTTCTGACTCTTACATGTCATAACTTTGTCATAGGAATCCGTCATAACCATTTTGGTCAACATTCCCTTACACAACTTCCAAGATGCCGACATATGGCAAAATACTCCTACCACAAAGTGGGATGCCTATCTCCTCATGTGAGGACAAAATTATAAGTTGTCATCTTCCATGTAGGATGACACATCACCATGCCACATCCCACAAAATGACAATATATAATTTACAATTAATTTACATCATAGGGAATGAATAAATAAATATAATCAAAATAATGCAAGGAATTACCAAGGTTGAGACACCTTAATTCCCAACAACATCATCCAACCATTACAGAGTTGGAGTCCTTCTAATTCGCAGTCCTATACACCCTTACCTACCCCAAGCATAACCCAACCCTACTCTTCTTCAGGTTTTAGTTTTCCTACCTTTTTCGATTGATTAGAATGTTATGTGTGAACTTTTTTGTCTTGAAGGTCGTGAAGGTTTTGAAGGTTTTGAACTTTTTTGCCTGAATGTTTGTAACTTGAAACAACAATATGATTTGAATACAAACAACATATTTTATCATGTTATAGTCATTGACTATTAGAGTTACTTTAATTGAAGAGCCAACAAGACATACATCTAATAATGTTATATCAGAAAGAGTCAGCCATTATCACAGTTAGCAGTAAGGGAGAGGGGTCGATAATTACAGTCACTGTAATTGAAGAACAAAAAAAGCATACATCTAATTAAGTTGAATGTAATATATATATCTCTATCTATCTATCTCTACAATATATATATATATATATATATTGATATTGTAGAGATAATATGCATCTACATATTGCATATATGCTTATGCATATGCATTATGCACACACACACATATTTGCATTAAAACTAGTGATATACATTGATATATAGTGAAAGGAGTCTTAAGTTAATAGGAAAGAGCCCTTCTTTTGTAATAAGAGAGTAATTGAAGAACAAACTAACCATGCATCTAATTGAGTTGATTGCAAATGATCAAGGGTGTGTGTGCAATGAAACAAAAAATGCATGGTATACTATCACATCCCCAATTCTAACTCTTACAATTAAAAGAATGATACAAACTGAAATAGAAAATTCATACATGTAAGAGTGATTGTAATTGAAGAACAAACTAGCCATGCATCTTATTGAGTTGTTTGCAAATGATCAAGGGTGTGTGTGCAATGGAAAAAAAAGTGTTATACTACCACATCCCCAATTCTAACTCTTACAAAACAAAAATATTGATACAAACTGAAATAACAAATTCATACATGTAAGAGTGAGTGTAATTGAAGAACATACTAACCATGCATGTAATTGAGTTGATTGCAAATGATCAAGGGTGTGTGTGCAATGAAACAAAAAATGCATGTTAAACTATCATGTCCCCATTTCTAACTCTTACCAAAAAAATATTGATAAAAACTAAAACAACAAATTCATAAATGTAAGAGTGAGTAATTGAAGAACAAACTAACCATGCATGTAATTAAGTTGATTGCAAATGATCAAGGGTGTGTGTGAGATGAAACAAAAAATGCATGTTATACTGTATATCCCCAATTCTAACTATTAGGGAAAAAAAAAGAATGATACAAACTGAAACAACAAATTCATACATGTAAGAGTGAGTATTGGAACATTATCATACACTCCATAGTTGAGGGTGCCATGCACCTATCTTTTGGCCAAGTATGTATGTATGTATGATTGGTTTCCATACATATATACATACATCATAGTAAAATCATGTATGTATGTTACATATGTGTTGTCACATGAAATTGCACCCTGCTTGGAAGGATTCCAAGCATTCCAATGACACAATGGGAATGATCTCTAAGTGTGGGACTTTGCTAAATGAGATCAGACCTCTGGAGAAGGCCGTCTTCCTTGCCTATTTATCACCTAAAACTACTAAACTTTGAGGGGAAAAGGGAGAAGGAATGCTTTAAAGTAAAAGATGAGACTAAAATCTAAGAAAATAAAAAAAAGGGTGATGCACCAGACAGATTTAAAGAAAACTTTCACATAACTGAAAAATGCACAAAACAACTAGATATAACAAATATGTATACACAGATTAGATGATTCTAGCAGAGGCAAGAAGCAACATGATTGAGAGGAACAAAACATTCACAGACAACCATATGCAGATTTGTACAGAACTAGAAAATCAGTAAAAGAGGTATGATAACTTGCATATATTTAGTAGGAAGGCAAGGTTACAGTAACAGGAAAAGCTCTGTTTGGAAACAGAAAAGATTCTATGCCAAAAAAATTCCCAACTTTATTTACATCATATGCCTTAGCTTATAGAGCTTTTCAAAAAGGCCCTAAGTCGGTTACAAGATTCGCTCTATGAGTTGTCTCCAAAAATATTCACCCCTAAATGATTGTCCACCTGCAATAGTTATGGTGTCAAATATCTAGCAATGGGCAGATTTTAGATATTTTTGAGTCTTTAATGCAGAAACTTACTCATCGATCCTTAGCAACACATATATGAAAATATCTAAAATAGGGCGGTGAAAAGATATTTTGATCATCAATGTGAGCTACTCCATCCTTGTGCAGCAATGAATGCAGGAAATATCTCTATCTGAAGCAATGAATGCAACAAACATCTAAATCTGCTCAAAACGGTCGCTGAAAAGTTCAGTCGCCCAAAATATGCAAAGCCAGATCTAAAAAATGAAAGGTGACAAAAACCCCTGAAAAGCCAGCCAAATGAAAGAGGGGCAAAAATATGCATCTTTGCCTCTTGCAGCATGTCAAAATTCGCCAGGATGAAGGAGATACAGGTGGTCAAAGTTTTGGTCAACCACCTGTATATATCGCTTTGCATCTATGTATATATCGCTTGCATTTGCCGCCTAAATCGACACTCAAACTTTCTCTGAAACTCCATTTGGATATGCATGGCACTTTGTATATCGGGCCCCACCATTTGTATGTTGCATTGTTTCTTGCCTTGTATATCGCAATGTACAATTGCAAATATACAAGCAGATATACATGCAAAGCGCTTATGCCTTGGTGGACCCCACCTCTTGTATACCTTCTCCTACAAACATACAAGCCTCAGACTTCAAAATGACCATTAGCTATATTTGATTGCCCCGTCGAGTCCGGCTTGTATGTCTGGCCTTGTATATTTTACTTTGCATGTATATTCAGCATATACAAATGCCTTATACATGCAAGCTGCGGACCTAAAACCATCATGAAGCATTTTTTGAAATTGCCATCAGGTCCAACCTGTATGTTCCTCTTGTATATCGCATTTGCATGTGTAAATATACAAAGCACTTATACATATAAGCCGCGAACTTGAAATTGTTATGAAACAGATTGAAAAGAGTTTGAAATCCGGCTTGTATATCACCTTTGTATGTTTCGCTTGTATATTGCAATATACAATTCAACATGAACAGCACGGACCTGAAATGGTTATGGAGCGGATTGGAACTACTATCGGGTCCGACTTGTTTGGCTTTCTCTTTGTATATTGTGTTGCATGTTTCGCTTGTATGTCGTCTTTGTATATACAAATATACAAAACGAAAAATATACAAGCCACTGTAGCTGATGCATCTGCCTTTGTATCTTCGCGATATGCATTCCACTGTTGCATATGATCTTTTGCATGCATATCGGCTTTGCATCTTTGACTTGTATGTCTAAACATACAAGCCGCATATACAATGCACTGTTCATGACATACATTGGCCTTTGTATGTTTTTCATTGTATATTGGGTTGTATGTGCAAACATACAAACCCAATATATACATTCTATCCTGATATACATGAATTTGCAATAGATTCCCCAAATGCATATATAACCCGATATGCATTCTAAGATGCATACAATCAATTTTTTTACTTTTGAAGGCCGATATAACTCTTTTTTGGCCTGCCAATGTATATTTTGCCTTGTATGTGCCCCTTGTATATTTTACTTTGCATGTTCAAACATTCAACACAATATGCATTTGAAACCCGATATACATTCAGGGAATATTCCTAAAATCTGTGATAGATTCCCCCAATGTATGTCATCTTCTTAGCCCGATATGCATTCAGAAATGCATACAACTATAATGTTCCATTCTTTTGAAAGCCAATGGAAATTTTGCAAGCCCACCAAGGTATATTTTATCTTGTACATACAAACCCCTTTGTATATTTGACATACATTGCCGATATACAAGAAAAAAACTTGTATGTAACCTTTGCATATTTCTTTGTATGTACAAAGGCGAATGTATATACAAGTATGCATACAAATACAAGTTATAAAATATGAGAAATCGCAGCGATAGAAAATACTTGAAGCTAAAAGATTTCTGGGTTTTTCTGGGTTTTTTGCAATGAATCTTTAGGCAAGATCTTGGGATTTTAAACAAGACATACATGAGTACTTGGAATATTTACACCTTGTATGGTCATTTCTAAAGCATTTTCAAAAAAATGCAAGGTGAACTATTTAACTCTGGGCAGAGGCAAAATACGTCAACAATTTGGTGACTTCTATGGGATGTTTGCCTGCTAAACAATTAGATCAGTGGCCTTGAGCATCCATTGGGCATGGGGTCATATACAAAGACAAAAGATATGTCTTGACAAAGAATCCTGACTTTAGCAACTCAACATATTAGTAGTGAAGAACATGGAGACCCAAAATCAGAACAAAATGCTGAAGGTAAACCTTCCAACTGTGCTTAAACAACACTTAGGGAAAACAAAAAGGATCTAAACTATTGTGCAACAGCACTTATTGAAAGCAAGAAATCTAATCTACTGATTTACAAGACACTCATACCTCAAAACACTTCTTCAAGTGTATCCCATTAACTGGGATAGGCAAATTTTGTCCATCCATACTTGATAACTAAAATGCATTGTGCTCCTTGCATTCAGTAATGAGAAATGGGCCACTCCACATGCTGTCAAACTTGGAATGCTTTCCTAGTCTTCTTTTTAATTCATCCCATTTGAGCACCATATCACCCATTCTAAAATTTTTGGGGGTAGCCTTCTTATCAAAATTTCTTTTTGTTTGAAGCTGATGATATTCTATAGCTTTCATAGCTTTATCTCTGCTCTCTTCAAGCTCCATCAGTTGAGCATATCTAGCAGTCATGGGGCCCTCTGCTTCAAACATTTCTAGTTGATTCATAATGTTTAGTGCGGGCAGTTCCATAGACATAGGCAATCTTGCCTCTTTTCCATACACCAGCAAATATGGGGAGTTCCCAATAGACCATTTAGGAGTTATTCTATCTACCCATAGAGCAAATTTCAAATTAGTGTGTCAAGTCCTTTGGTTATCCTCCATTGATCTTTTAATAATCCTTATGAGATTTTTATTTGTAGATTCAGCCAAACCATTACCCTGTGGGTAATAATTTGATGAAGTATTTAGATAGATCCCATTCTTAATAGCCCAGTCAGTTATTTTCAATCCTATAAAGGCTAAAGCATTGTCTGAGTTAATAGACTCAGGCACTTCAAATCTGGAAATCAAATCATGATAAAAATTTAAAACAGCATCCTCATTGGATTCCTTCAGGGCCACTGCTTCAGTCCACCTTGTGAAATAATCTGTAGCTGTGAGTACCCATTTGTAAACTATACTTGATGGTGGGTTAATATGACCTATAAAATCAATGCCCCATCTCATAAAGGGCTGCTCTACCTGAATTGGCTGCAGAAGTAAAGCTGGCAGCCTTTTTTTACGGGCAAAAATGGCACACTTTATACATTTTTTAGCCAATGCATGGGCATCCTTAAATAAGCTGGGCCAGTAATAGCCAACTCTCATTATTTTCCAAGTAGTAGTCCTTGGGACAAAATGACCCACTGCTGTTCCATCATGAAATTCATGTAGCACCATGTCAATCTGATTTTTATCAATGCACCTTAACAATTCACCATTAAAGTCCTTTCTGAAAAGGATGCCATTTATTAAAACACATGGAATGGATTGTAGTCTAAAATATCTTCTTTTGGTTCTATCTAGACATACTGGACATTCACCAGTTTGTAAAAATTGAGTCATGTCATTAACCCAACTGGTGCCTACTACTGTTGTATCATTCTGATGCTCCTCCTCAATAGTTAGAAGCTCCTCCTCTTCTTTTTCTATTTCATTCTCTAAACTGGTAGCAAGTTGTTCACTGAGTCCTCTGCCTCTGACAAGCTTGGTTATCTTGATCTCCACGTCATATTCCATGACTTTGGTGATCCAACTAGCCCTTTTTTCACTAACATCTTTACTCGATAGGAACTCTTTCACACTGGGATGAGTGACCATCAAATGTATCTTGTTATTAGAAACAAGATGCCAAAACCTCTTGAGGCTCCTTATCACTACCAAGACATGTTTTTCAATGAAGCTGTACATCTACTCATACTCCTCCAGCCCCTGACTGAAGAAAGCAATAGGTTGCTCAAAACCCTCACTCTGCTGCTATACCAAAATTGCAGAGATGGTATCCAGGATGCCATAAGCATATAAAATAAAATCTTTGGAGAAATCAAGGTTTACCAAAGTTGGTGCAGCTGCTAATGCCTCCTTGATGGCCTCAAAACTGAATTTGGCCTCCTTTGTCTAACTAAAAACTGTATTCTTCTTCAACATAGACATCAAAGGCTTCAAAAGATTTGCGATGTCGAGGATAAATCTTCGCAAAAAATTAATTCTACCAATAAAACTTTGTAGTCCCCTTTTGTGGTTGGGTAAAGGTAGCTCCAGAATAGCTCTTACCCTTTCAGCATCAATGGTAATACCTTCCTTTGACACAACATGTTTTAACAGCTTGCCCTCATGCACGGCAAATATGCACTTCCTGGGATTGAGAGATATCCTAAATTCCTTGCATCTTTCAAATACTAGCCTTAGATGGGATAAATGTTCAGCTGCATTCTTGGAAAAAACTATGATGTCATTAAGGTATACCAGCACCAATTTATGCAGCAAACCCTTGAAAGCCATAGCCATGGCTCTCTAAAAAGTAGAGCCAGCATTTGATAGGCCGAAAGGCATCCTTTTGTAGGCCATGGTACCCCATTTAGTGGTGAAAGCAGTCTTGAACTGATCCCCCTATTAACTAACACCTGATTGTAACCATAAAATCCATCAAGCAAGGAAAACCTTTCTGAGCCAGCCACTACCTGCAGAATTTGCTCCATTGAAGGCAATGGGTAGTAATCTTTTAGGGAGGCTCTATTGAGGTCTCTGAAGTTGACACATAGCCTGATCTCTCCATTTTTTTTTTCTCACAAGGACAAAGTTGGAGACCCAAGAAGTATGTTTGATTGGAAAAATGATTTTCCCCTCAATCAGTTTAGTCAGTTCTTTAATCATTAGAGGCTCAAGCTTTGGATTTAAAGGTCTTTGCTTCTGCCTCACATGTTTAGTACCTGATTCTAACTCTATGGTGTGTTGGGCAATCTGAGGGTTGAACCCTTTTAGGTTTGAGTAATCCCAGGGAAACACCTCTTCAAATTCTTAACAGAGAGCAATAAAAGCTCTTCTATCCTCAGCTGAGTAGATTTTACCGATTTTAAGAAGCTTACCTTTGAAAATTTCTAGCTCCTCATAATGCTCTTCCTTAACTTGCATGCTAGTCTTTCTTAAGCTGATCATCTGTGCTAAAAATAGATTCCAAGGTTACCAATCCCTTGGGCAGCTTATTTGTTCTCAACTGAACAATTTGATCATTGGCATATTGTTGTTTGAGCTTATCTTGATTCATCACAGAAAATTCATCGTCTTCTAATAGGAAACGTAGGATCTACTCATCACTTTCAAAGACTTGCCAATGAATATTATTATCAGGGATAGAGGGCCTATCAACTATTTTTACATGAGGTTGTACCTTCTCCCTTTGAATATCACTGGGGATGTCAAACTGAGCCCCAATTGCAGCTAACCTATCAGCATGAGAGTTATGATTTCTTGGAATGAAGATCAGATTGAAAGCATCAAACTCTTCAATCATGTTCCAGACCCTATGTTTGTAGCATTTCAGAACATCACTCTTTGTAAGATGTAATCCTCTCACCTAATTGCCAATGAGTTCACTATCACCATACACCTATAAACATCCAATTTGTCTCTTTCTTTCCCACTGTAAACCTTGAATCAATCCTTCATATTCAGCAGTGTTGTTTGTACATGCAAAGACAAAATGGAAAGCAGAAAAATATTTTTCACCTTGTGGTGACACCAGCATTGCACCACCACCAGATCCATTCCTGCTCCTTGAGCCATCAAAATATATTTTCCACACCCCATTTTGCTGCTCTGTCTGTTGTTCTGCATCCTTCACAAGATTTGGTATTGTTGTTTCAGACTCATGCAGAATGTAAACCCCCATACTAGTTTCTTGGATGTGTCCCTCAGGATCATCAACAACATTTTTGGAGGCCCACTCCCTTAGAAGTACTTCTGGTATACTTTCAGCTTGTAGCTCTTGAGTGGCAACAAGTTTAGGGTTATTAGAAATAATGCAATTTGCATTAACAACACTTGGTGTATATGGCTCTATGTGATTATTTGAAAGCAATTCAAATTTTAGAGTCACTTTCATGCCATCTCTGGTCCTGAAAAACACGTGGGACTAGTTTGAGGATAAATATCCTCCTATCTTGGCTATGAACTCTCTCGATAAACACATGGCAAAATAGGGAGGCAAGTCTATGATGAACACCTCCTGGCAAGTGTGCAAGGTGAGACTTAGGTCTTTTATTACACCCACAGTATTAATAGTTGTACCATCTAATTGGAGTACACCCTTTTCAAGAGATTGGTACTTCAATCCCAATTGGTCTATAATCTGTTTAGGCATCATAGAACTGCTTGCTCCACTATCCACCATGCAATTATGTACTAACTTGTCTCCAATTATCAATGATACATAAAATGGAAGCAGTTTAGCACTTTTGTTAGGTTGTTTGCTGCTATCCTAGGATGAATTGGTAAGGACAACCCTATTTGGGTCAACAGTTGTATTATTGAACACCTTCAAATCAGACAAGGCAGATTGCAATATGTTCTTTTGGCCAAGGATAGCTAGGGAATCCCACATGGACATTGTCACATTCATCTTCTTCATATTTTCAATAATATTGAAGGGTGGAGTGACACCTACCTTTTTTTGTGACTTTGTAGAAACCATATTAGCCTGCAAATGAGGCATCTCCCTTGTTGCTGTTGAAGTGTTTCTCTGCCAAATGTGGGGAACATGGGATGTAGAAGCATCAGCAAGTCCTTTTCCTTTATTTACTACTTGGTCTACTTCATAACCCCTCTTCTTGGCTATTGTATTGGTTGCAACTGGAGTATTATCATTGTTTACGCCATAGAATTCACGTTCTTGCCAATTTATGAAGGTAGAATCATTTTGAGGTTGTTCTAGTTGTTGTGCAGCTCCATCATTTGGTGTGTTTGGCTATGAGACTGCCACATTTTGCACCATTAAAGCCTAATTTATCACTCCATTAGAGTAGGCTGCCTAACTGTGTGGCTGATTGTATGGATAGCACCATTCATACTCAGCTACAAGGTTGTTCTGAGTAGGGACAAGGTCCCTCACTGCATTAATTGGTGCCAGATTATAAGTCTGAAAAGGCCTTTGATTCACATTTTGCCTGGCACCTTGATAGTTGCTCTGATAAGGTGGCCTACTAGCCTGATAAGGCTAATTTTGGCCATGATATGTTTGATTCTACCCTTGACCAGGCTGCTGATAAGGTTGCCTATTCTGGAACTGTTGCTTTTTAATGTTTACCAGCTCATTTCCAAAAGTTTGTAGGATATTTTCTATTTTTTGTCAGCTAGTTTTAATTTCTTTTAACTCTTGAGATGAGCTAGAAGCAGCAGGTTCAGAATTGGCAGTACTTGGTAGTGCTGCTACTGTAGGTAAAGGGGCAAAATATGGGATTGGCAATGACATTGAATCCTGAATCTCAAGAAAGATGGGCACTGGTGGTCTAGGTGCTATTTTTCCAGTCTGAATCAGATTATTATCTACCCTAATAGCTATTTCATAAGCATCAGGTAAACTAGTACCATTTAATGATTGAATCATCACTAAAATATCACTATTCAGGGCTTTCAAAAAATATAGAAAAGCATATTCAGCTGGAGGTCTTACCATGGCAGGAATTCTATCCCATGTCTTCTAAAATCTGAAGTTGAAATCCATCATTTGCTCCTAAGGATCTCTCTTTATAGTGGTCATCTATTCAACCAATGATAGATTATCTGATTTATCTTGGAACTGTTTCTTTAATTTCTCTCCTAAATCATCCCAGGTTCCTATAGTCTGCACTGGTAGACTCCTGAACCATTGCAATGCCTTCCCTTTGAATGAGGTAGTCAGCAGCCTGATGGCTACATTTTCTTGGGTGACATGATGCACTCCACATAGCGATGCTACATCTCTAATGTACTCTATAGGGGTAGTCTAATTTTTTCCTATGAAATAGGGTAGACTCTTCAAAGCTGCCATGGGTATAACATCATGTACTGTTAGGTTTAAAGGGCTACCTCCATCAAAAGCCACAAATAGTTGATTTCTTGCCATCTGAACAGCTAGAGGTGGATTTTCTTGAGTTGCTATAGAAACTACAAGAGCAACTGGTCTAAAATTTGGTGGGGTTGACTATATCCTTTTAGAAATAGGAGTCCTTACTACAGCTCTACCCTATCTTCTAGGTGGAGATAGCTGTAAATAATCAAATGAGCTTGAATTCCTGGTTTGAATCTTTCTCATAAAAATGTATTAGCAGAACTAATCTGCTTGTTCTTCCTTAGTGTGAGTCGCTAAATATGCAAGTTTAACCTCTTATAGGTCTGAAAATCACTAGCTGCACATCAAAACCAATAATAAAAGTTGTAGAGTCCCACCGGGCATGCCAGAAACTATTGTCACATGAAATTGCACCCTACTTGGAAAGATTCCAAGCATTCCAATGACACAATGGGAATGATCTTTAAGTGTGGGACTTTGTTAAATGAGATTAGACCTCGGGAGAAGGCCGACTTCCTTGCCTATTTATCACCTAAAGCTACTAAACTTTGAGGGGAAAAGGGAGAAGGAATGCTTTAAAGTAAAAGATGACACTAAAAGCTAAGAAAATAAAAAAAGGGTGATGCACCAGATAGATTTAAAGAAAACTTTCACAGAATTTAAAAATGCACAAAACAACCAGATATAGAAAATATGTATACAAAGATTAGATGATTCTAGCAAAGGCAAGAAGCAACATGATTGAGAAGAACAAAACATTCACAGACAACCATATGCAAATTTGCACAGAACTAGAAAATCAGTAAAAGAGGTAGGATAACTTGCATATATTTAGTAGGAAGGCAAGGTTACAGTAACATGAAAAGCTCTGTTTGGAAACAAAAAAGCTTCTATGCCAAAAAAATTTCCAACCTTATTTACATCATAAGCCTCAGCTTATAGAGCATTTCAAAAAGGCCCTAAGTCAGTTACAGGATTCGCTCTATGAGCTGTCTCTGAAAATATCCACCCCTGAATGATTGTCCACTTGCAATAGTTATGGCGTCAAATATTTGGCACTGGGCAGATTTTAGATATTTTCGAGTCTTTAATGCAGAAACTTACTCATCGATCCTCGGCAACACATATATGAAAATATCTGAAATAGGGCAGTGAAAAGATATTTTGATCATCAATGTAAGCTACTCCATCCTTGTGCAGCAATGAATGCAAGAAATATCTCTATCTGCAGCAATGAATGCAACAAACATCTAAATTTTCTCAAAATGGTCTCTAAAAAGTTTAGTCACCCAAAATATGCAA
Organism: Cunninghamia lanceolata; assembly: GCA_027924645.1. NCBI lineage: Eukaryota > Viridiplantae > Streptophyta > Pinopsida > Cupressales > Cupressaceae > Cunninghamia > Cunninghamia lanceolata. The sequence continues at coordinate 2,277,168 of BSBN01000549.1, read as the reverse complement.
AGCCAGATCTAAAAAATGAAAGGGGACAAAAACCCCTGAAAAGCCAGCTAAATGAAAGAGGGGGCAAAAATATGCATCTTTGCCTCTTGCAGCATGTCAAAATTCGCCAGGATGAAGGAGAAACAGGCGATCAAAGTTTTGGTCAACTGCCTGTATATATCGCTTTGCATCTATGTATATATCGCTTGCATTTGCCGCTTGAATCGGCACTCAAACTTTCTCTAAAACTCCCTTTGGATATGCATGGCACTTTATATATTGGGCCCCACCATTTATGTCGCATTGTATCTTGCCTTGTATATTGCAATGTACAATTGCAAATATACAAGCAGAGATACATGCAAAGCGCTTGTGCCTTGGCGGACCCCACCTCTTGTATACATTCTCCTGCAAACATACAAGCCTTGGACTTCAAAATGACCATTAGATGTATTTGATTGCCCCATCGGGTCCAGTTTGTATGTCTAGCCTTGTATATTTTACTTTGCATGTATATTCGGCATATAAAAATGCCTTATACATGCAAGCTGCAGACCTGAAACCATCATGAAGCATTTTTTGAAATCGCCATCGGGCTTGACCTGCATGTTCCTCTTGTATATCGTATTTGCATATGTGCAAATATACAAAGCACTTATACATACAAACCGTGGACTTGAAATTGTTATGAAACAGACTGAAAAGAGTTTGAAATTCGGCTTGTATATCACCTTTGTATGTTTCGCTTGTATATTGCAATATACATTGCAACATGAACATCGTGGACCTGAAATGGTTATGGAGTGGATTGGAACTGCTATCGAGTCTGACTTGTTTGGCTTTCTCTTTGTATATTGTGCTACATGTTTCACTTGTATGTCGTCTTTGTATATGCAAATATACAAAACGAAAAATATACAAGCCACTGTAGCTGATGCATCTTCCTTTTTATCTTTGCGATATGCATTCCACTGTTGCATATGATCTTTTGCATGCATATCGGCTTTGAATCTTTGACTTGTATGTCTAAACATACAAGCCGCATATATAATGCACTGTTCATGACATACATTGGCCTTTGTATGTTTTTCATTGTATATTGGGTTGTATGTTCAAACATACAAACCCGATATACATTCTATCCTGATATACATTTGCAGAATATTCTGAAAATCTACAACAGATTCCCCAAATGCATATACAACCCAATATGCATTCTAAGATGCATACAATCAATTTTTTTTACTTTTGAAGGCCGATATAACTCTTTTTGGCCCGCCAATGTATATTTTGCCTTGTATGTGCCCCTTGTATATTTTACTTTGCATGTTCAAACATATAGCACAATATGCATTTGAAACCCAATATACATTCAGAGAATATTCCTAGAATCTGTAATAGATTCCCCCAATGTATGTCATCTTCTTAGCCCGATATGCATTCAGAAATGCATACAACTAAAATGTTCCATTCTTTTGAAAGCCGATGGAAATTTTGCAAGCCCACCAATATATATTTTCTTTTGTACATACAAACCCTTTTGTAAATTTGACATACATTGCCGATATACAAGCAAAAAACTTGTATGTAACCTTTGCATATTTCTTTGTATGTACAAAGGCGAATGTAAATACAAGTATGCATACAAATACAAGTTATAAAATATGAGAAATCCTAGCGATAGAAAATACTTGAAGCTAAAAGATTTATGGGTTTTTCTGGGTTTTTTGCAGTGAATCTTTAGGCAAGATCTTAGAATTTTTTAACAAGGCATGCATGAGTACTTGGAATATTTACACCTTGTATGGTCATTTCTAAAGGATTTTCAAAAAAATGCAAGGTGAACTGTTTAACTCTTGGTAGAGGCAAAATAGGTCAACAATATAAATGTCATATGTACGGGTACCTACATGACATACATACATACATACATACTATTAGAAACCCGTGTTTAACCCTTCTCTTTACTTTGTTAGTCTATTACTTTTAGACACATATTCTTTGTAAGTTGTCTCATGAGTATATTGTATTATATCACATTCATGGGAAGTAATAGTTGTTTAGATTAGACTTAGTATATAAGTTCGTGTTAAGGCCAATGAAGGCATCCACAAATTTATTTTATTGAGCTTGCTCAAAGGAGGTTGCCCCCTCGAAGTGGCATGTGATCAATAAATTCCTTCTGTGTTTCTATTATTTCGTGTATTTTTTATTATATTGTTGCAGGAGGTTCCTCTTATCTGGTATCAGAATGCTTTCTTGGGCTCATTGGGTGGAATTTCTGCTAAATTTTTTTTCTGCAATGGCCTCTAGGCACTGTAATTTTTGCTTGCAGTAGTTCTTTCTTTTTCACATCTGTATTGTTCATTTCAATTGTAGGTTCAGATTAGGGAATATCCCTATCCGCTTAACTGTGGGAAGTGCCTAGGCATAGCCCTAAAACTCATTGTGAGGAGTACCACAGGAACCTCGAAATAGCTGGCCCATTGAGAGGACCTATCAGTGAAAAGGGCAACGGCCCCTACCTGATTGACTAGTTCCCATCCGTGAGGTAAACCAAGAGGTGTCGTTTGTGGCAAAGCAGTTATTAGGTTTACCTGAGCTGTGGATTGAGGGGTACTACCCCAATACACAAGTCGTTAGATAGTATTGGTGGTCGAGTGACTTCCCTGAACCTTTAGGAAGCCAAACATACTTGGGGCCCATATCTATTGATAGCTAACAAATTACAGATTGCATCCATCCAAAGCAGTTGGCAGATCATTTCCAAAAAAAAAATTGTTTGTTTGCCATATCTTCCTTGCTTTAGCTCTGTTTCCCCTCAAAATTCACTAGAACCCTTGGAATTTTATTCTGCATATTTTCTTCCTTGAGGACCCTATCCCAAATTCCACTTATTGAAGCCAAAAATCCCATATTTGTCTATTTTTAGGGTTTGCTATAACTTCTTTGATTCTTACCCAATAGCCTTCAAGTTTTACGACAGTGTTTATTTCATATTTTTGCTCCTTTGTCCCTCTTGGACAACTTTTCCTATTTCTTCACCTTGCTTCTGAAATCTCTATTTTTTCTTTCCCTTTCCCTCAGAAAGTGTCCAAAACCTAGTCAAACCCCAATTACCCATCGTAGTTTTCCCCAAAGCCAAATTTTCCTTTACTAAAAAAATTGATGTTTTTGTTTTTCTACCCATTCCCAAAAAAGAAATCTCCTAGCTATGGTTGTAACCCGCATAGGAGCAAAAAACATGGAGGATGAAATAGCAACACTCAAGACCGAACTCCAAGATCTAGATGAAAAAATTCTCGACCTCAATCTTCAGCATTCATCCATAAACAACAGACGGTAGCCAGAGTCTTCGGTAGACATGGGGTTTTCTTTTTCCAGCAATTTTCGTGGGCCAAAGCTTGATTTTCCTCACTTCAATGGTGATGATTCAACTTGATGGATATACTGAGCAGAACAATATTTCAGTCTGTATAATACCTTTGATGTCAACAAAGTTCCACTTACATCCTTTCATTTGGAACATGAAGCCTTTCAATGATTCCATTGGTACATCAAGGGTCATGAAGAGCCAAAATGGATAGATTTTTGCAAACTCATTTTGCAACGATTTGGTCCTGGTGCTTTTGATGACTTCACATGAGCACTCACTAAACTTCATCAAACAGATACTGTGTGAGAATATCAGATAGAATTTGAAAAATTGGTCAATCACACAGAGGGATTGTTTGATGATTTCTTCAAGAGTTGTTTTGTCAGTGATCTAAAGGATGCAATTCGATTTGAGGTTAAAATGTTTCGTCCCAACACAATGATGGAAGCCCTAGGGTTAGCTAAGTTGGCGAAGGACAAGATCACAGCTCAACAGCAATTCAAATCCAATTTTGTTCCATTTAGAAATATGGTTTCCTAAATACCTCAAATAACGCCAACTCCTGGAATAGCTCCTATCAAGCATTTGACTGAAGCAGAGATGCAGACACGTAGGGAAAAAGGGCTTTGTTATAATTGTGATGAGAAATTCACTTAGAGACATAGATGTGTTGAGCAAAATCTCTATCTCTTGGATGTGGATTCTCTGCCTGAAACTAAAATTTATGTGGATGCTCAGGATATAGTAGATGATCAAGTCGAAACCCAACAGTCACTTGTTGATCCTGCTTCTTAGGTAGACCACCTAGAGATCTATCTCCATACTTTAGCACAAGTCACCACCACACAAACCATGTAGGTCAAGGGTTACTTCAAAAAGCTCCCTCTTACAATACTCATTGATTTTGGTAGCACTCATTACTACATTGACCCTCAGATCACCAAACAGACTGATTGTTTGTCCATCCTTGCTCCAGCTTTGAAGTCATGATTGCCAATGGGGGCACATTACATTTCAAAGGGAAGTGTTGCAATGTGCGTATCTCGATTGAAGATTATAACTTGAGCTCCGACATGTTTGCTTTGCCCATAGGCAGATGTGATGTAGTTTTGGGTGCCCAATGGTTACACACACTTGGACCCATCTTATGGGATTTTGTTGAACTTTGAATGCAGTTTTCAGATAATAGGCAAAAACACACATTGAAGGGCTTACAACCAAGGTCTCTCAGCATCATAGTTTCACATCACATGGAAAAATTTCTTAAGAATAATTCACATGGTGTCATCACTCAGCTCCATTCCATTCAGATGCAACCATTTGCAGTCTCCACTACTCCTGATCTACAACAAATTTTGGATAGGTATGCATGTGTCTTTGCCGAACTAGTGGGATTGCCACCTTCACGACCAAAGGACCACCATATTCAGCTCCTTCTTGGAAGCATTCCTTCTAACATCAGGCCCTACCGCTACCCATTTCACCAAAAGATAGAGATTAAGATGCTCGTTCGAGACTTACTAAAGTAGGGTATTATTCACCCTAGTACCAATTGCTTTTCTTCACCAATTCTTCTTGTCCAAAAAAAGATGGGTCATGGCACCTCTGCATTGACTTCCAAGCACTTAATCCCATCACAATCAAAGATAAGTTTCCAATTCCTGTTGTTGATGAGCTTCATGGCGCTCATTTTTTCTCCAAGTTGAATCTTCATTCTAGGTATCACGAAATTCGAGTTCATGAGGATGATATCCCTAAAATGGCTGTCCACACACATGATGGCCACTATGAGCTTTTGGTCATGCCCTTTGGCCTCACTAATGCTCCTTCATCATTCCAGGCATTAATGAATAAAATATTCCAACCCTACCTGCGAAAATTCATTTTGGTCTTCTTCGATGATATCCTCATCTATAGTAAAACATGGGCTGAGCATCTCCAACATCTGGATCTCATACTGCAACTTCTCTCTAATCATCATCTATGTGCAAAATAGTCTAATTGTGTTTTTGGCCAGGAGGAAGTGGAGTATCTCAGGCATATTGTTTTAGCTCAAGGGGTTCGAGTGGATCCTACAAAAATAGACGCCATGAAAAATTGGCCACATCCTTAGACGCTCAAGAGCCTCCGTGGTTTTTTGGGGCTGACTGGCTACTATCACAAGTTTGTCAAGGATTACAAGAAAATTGTAGCTCCATTAATAGCTATGTTAAAAAAGGATGCTTTTACCTGGACACATGTTGCTCAATGTGTATTTGAAAAACTGAAACAAGCTATGTGTACTACACCTGTTCTAGCTATGCCAGATTTTTCCAAGACCTTCACTATTGAGAGTGATGCTTGCAGCAATGGACTTGGTGATATTCTCCTTCAAGATGAACATCTCATTGCATTCACCAGCAAAGTCCTTTTTGGAATTTAGTACTCTCTACATATGAGAAGGAAATGATGGCTATTTTGCATGCAGTACAGAAGTGGCCGCCATACCTACTAGGTAATCATTTTTGCATCAAGACTGATCACCAAAATCTGAAATATTTCCTGGAACAATGGGTCTCCTCCCTAACACAATAGAAATGGGTTAGCAAACTCATGGGTTATGACTATGAGATCACTTACAAGAAGGGTAAGGTTAATATTGTGGCAGATGCTCTTTCTCACACATTTGATGACCAAGCTTCTCTTTCAGCTATTTCTATGCATGTTCCAAATTGGATAGAATCTGTCTAGTAGAGCTATGTCAATGACTCTTCATTAGCTCAAATCATTCAACAATTGGCCAATAACCCTTCTTCTGTACCGCATTACTCTTGGGATAGTGCTTCTCTGCGATACAAGGGTCACCCAATGCTTCCCCAGAGCACAGATCTTCAACAGCCTGTCTTCTATGAGCTCCATGCTTCTCCATCAGCAGGGCATTCTGGGTTCCTCAAAACTTATGAGCGAGCATGGCGTAACTTATTTTGGAGGGGAATGAAAAGGGCAATTCAACAGATGGTGGTTGAATGTGATACTTGCCAATGCAACAAGGGTGAAATGACACTCCTTCCTGGATTGCTCGAACCCTTGCCTATCCCTACATGGATTTGGACAGATATTTCTATAGATTTCATTGAGGGGCTCCCTAAATCTAGAGGGAAGACAGTGATCTTGGTTGTAGTTGATCACCTCTCCAAATATAGTCATTTTTGTGCCCTCAGCCCTCCCTATACCGCCGCAGTCGCACAAATTTTCATCGACCACATCTTTCGTCTTCATGGCATCCCTTCTTCCATTGTCTTAGATCGTGATACAACTTTCACGAATCATTTCTGGATAGAATTATTTCGGCACACTAGCACCAAACTGAATATGAGTTCCAAGTATCACCCACAAAACAAATGGTTAGACTGAAATTATCAACAAATGTTTGGAAACTTATCTTCGTTGCTTCACCTCAGAACAACAACATTAGTGGGCAAAGTGGCTCTCTCATTGAATGGTGGTACAATACCTCCTACCACATTGCATCTAAAATGACTCCATATGAAGCAGTCTATGGTCAGGTACCGCCAGTTCTCCTTCCATACACCCCCAACAATTCACTAGTTTAGGCAGTCAACATGGTTCTCCGAACCCGGGATCAAATTCTTCGCATCTTACAGGACAATCTTCACATGGCAAGAAATCAAATGAAACAAGTTGTTCAACACCGTTCTAAGCACACTTTTCAAGTAGGTGATATGGTTTTTTTTCGTCTACAACCATAGAAGCAATCATCCCTAAAACTCAAAGCGCGTCATACACTGGCTCCAAATTTCTATGGGCCATATAAGGTTTTTCAGAAGATTGGGTTAGTTGCTTATAAATTAGAGTTTCCTCCTTCCTGCGTTCATCCAGTATTTCATGTCTCTTATCTAAAGAAAGTTCTTGGCACCAACATCAGAGCACAAACTGTTTTACCATAACTGGATAATGAAGGATCCATCATTTTGGAGCTAGAGGTAATCCTTGACAGGCACACTCGTCAACTTCGCTCATGATCCATCACAGAGGTATTAATTTAGTGGCACGGAATGCAACCAGAGGATGCTACATAGGAATCATTCCTTCAGATTCAGCAACAATTTTCACATCTTAAGCTTTGAGGACAAGGCTTTTCTAAAAGGGAGGGGATGTTAAGAACCCGTGTTTAACCCTTCTCTTTACTTTGTTAGTATATTACTTTTGGACGCATATGCTTTGTAATTCGTTCCTTGAGTATATTGTATTATCCCACATTCATGGGAAATAATAGTTGTTTAGATTAGACTTAGTATATAGGTATGTGTTGAGGCTTATGAAGGCATCCATGAATTTATTGTATTGAGCTTGCTCAAAAGAAGTTGCCCCTTTGAAATGGCCTGCGATCAATAAATTTCTTCTGTGTTTCTGCTATTTCTGTTATTTCATGTATTTATTATATTGTTGTAGGAGATTCCTCTCACATACATAATGTTAGGAACCACAATATGTATGTGTCTATACTATACATACATACGTACATGCATATGGCAATTCATATGAATGTATGTATGTGTATATGAACTGCCATATATTTGTATGTATGTATAGTAGACACACATGTATTATGTATGTATGTGTGTGTATACGATATATACATAATATTATAATGTTTATTAATATATTAATTTGTTAAATATTATATTAATATGTGATTAATAAGATTAAAATGTTATGTCAATTAAATAACTAAAATGATTACGAAATTGACGAAATTTATAGAAATAATTTGTTAAATATCTTGTTTAAAATGATTACTAAATTGACCATAAAAATCCTATATATGCATATGAACTATTCACAAGAATTCGACCATTCCGACTGAGACAATTCTTCTATGGACAGTGCTGAGAGGACGATGGGGGGCGGGAATTGTTGAGCGAGGGGTTCATGCAACGGTGGAAACAGATGGCAAAAATATAGGTGCATGAAACTCTTAACAGTCGAGCTGTTAAAACCCTTCAATGATATGTATATGCATACACATAGTTGGCCAAAGGATAGGTGCATAAAACCCTTAACAGACAATGCAGTATGTAAAAAGTGTTTAATAGCTTCGAATATTGCCACTATACATATACACCTTGCAGAGGTATAGAAATGAAAAGAAAGGGTTATATTATGGCCAACTGTGTGTATGTGTATACACAAATACATTTGCATATATATGCATATATATTTGTGTATATACACATATACACACAGTCGGCCATATATATGCATCTATATCTGTATACTCACATATACACATAGTTGACCAAAATATAGGTGCAATATTGGTACAAAATAACATTTGTTCGCCGTTTCTGTGAGTATATATATGTATACAAATATATATGTATATGTATATATACACACACACAAAAGCTACCATGATAAAGCTGCAATAAAGCTTTATTAAACGAACATATCATTACTTGTACATTGAAACTATTTACACAAAATAAGATTGAATGAAAATATGAAAAAAAAATCTTGCAATGCATAGTTTCTACCTATGTGAGGTTGGAACACAACCTCACCTGCGTAACTAGAAGGTAAATGGTTTCCTTATGCCAAATGTCATGTTGATAAATACCGAAAGTTCGAGAAATGTATCACTAGTATTCGCTTATGGCCTGACCACCGTCGGCGTCCATTCGAACCAGCACTGGTCCTCAATGCAACCACTTCAAATGCAAATTGTTCTCATGAATAGAGTATTTGTGAAGCTAAAGCAAGACTAAGCGAATGGTGTGCATGCCGAGGTGGTAGGCATTAAGATCGTCAGTGGTAGGATGTTGGGAAGTTAATGCGCATTAACCAGTATTGGTGCAGTGCCAACCCATGAAGGGACCCTACACATTCCCAATATCGATCGATGACACATTTTAGCGATTTTTTGGCAGTTTTTGAAAAACATATCGTAAACATTGATAAACGTGCTTAAAAATTACCAGGAAAAAAAGGGGTCCGACTCGGATTCCGCTGACATGGACCCTCGCTCAACATTGCCCTACCCACCATCAGTCCCTCTCCCTTAGACAAATCCCTAGCAATTTCACATTTCCACAAAACATTTACTGCACTGGACATTTATTGACAATTGAATAGGGAGTATTGAAGTCGTTATTTCTCTCTCCCGTCAAACCTGCAACTGTTTAGAGGGAACATTAAATACAGATTAAATAACACTGCAAGAGTTTAGATGGAAAATTTTGGGCACAATTTTAACCATGCAAATTAAGTACCACTGCAAGTGTTCAGATGGAAATAAATACATGTCCTATAGTGTGATCTTACGTAAGAATTCTAGACAGTTTCCTCCATAAATCTTTACAAATATGCATTAAATAAGATGCATATTCATCTTATACAATAATAATTGTCTGACAACACAGAAAATTCATGGTGGAGGCCTTTAATGTTGCAGTGATGATTATAAATTAAAAAGAATGTAGCGAAGACAATGAAACTTAGGAGGGAGTATAGATGACATATCTGAGCAGAGGAACAGAACGGAACACAGTGGCCCATAAATCAAAGCATGTCAAACTGCAGACAGTAAAGACTGGCCATTCGTGCTCCTACAATGGGTACCTACTGCCATTATCAATATCAAAGCACTGTGCTCCAGAAATGTGGTTGTACCAGCGGAAAATATAAAGAATACCGACATGAAATCCAAGGTTTGCACGTTAATGAAAAAGATTTAAAGTTGTCCATTGATATGAATATACGTGTCTGTAATTGTACAATAATGTAGGCACGGTGGAGAGGATGACACTGATGAAGAGGAAGTCTGTGTGAAATGTACGGTTTAGCCAGGGTTACAAGGATCCATACCATTCAATGGTCTGGTAGAGCAACCGCCTCACATTCCACGCAGGGAAGTCGCTCAGAAAGTAATACGGTGCTCCAGACTGTGACCATCAAGGCCTGCAATATGATGTAAAACTCATACGAGTCATCCTTCAAATTTACAAGTGCTTACTCTAATTATTATGTGCTTATACCACCAACTACTACATGTTCTATTTATTCAGACAGTATTCCCTGATATTTGGAAAATAAAAATTCTTCTCCAAGTAGAATTTTTCCATGATCCGCTTTCTGGGTAGTGCATGGATGATACTGGAGTACAAAAATTATACACCAATCTCATTGTCTGTCCATTTCGTCTATGGGAAAAAACCCAATAGATGAGATAGTTCTAATGGCGGAGATAGTATTTGTCTATCTAAGGTTCAATAATTTTAAAAGTTTACTTTTAGTAGTTGTGACTTTAAGGTTGTTAGTGTTGACTACAAGTACTAGTAATTGAATGAAATATGCCCTTTAATCTAAAAAGCAACTAATCATTTGATGCCACATCAGCGCACCAACAATACATGACTTAATGCACACCTATTGGTCCACCCTTTTTTGGGGGAACTATTCGACACCTCAACAAAAAGCATGCTGTTGTGGCATCATATTTGATGATGTGGCCCTTGCCAAGTAAGCTACTGTAAAAATTTTGGAGTGATTCGAAATTGCCACGTATAATTTTGAGAGACGTGAAGTTAGGGTGTTCAACTTCTGGGTCCTCTCCCCTAATTTAGACATTTTTTTTTACTACTCTACTTAAATATTACACTCCTCAAAATTGAATGATCATTAAACTGAACTGATCAAATTTCACCTCCTACATTGAATGATCAAATTTTACACTCCTCAACATTGAACTGAACTGAACTTAAATATTACACTCCTTTTTTTGGGTCAAATTTTACCTTTAATGATCGTTGAACTAAATGTGATTTAAGAAAAACATGTTAGACAGGCAATACATAATGCTGTAAGTGGTCCATAGCTGACAAATTGTACATCTGAGAAGATAGACCAGGAAGATGTGAAAGCACCAGTTGTCTCCTCCATGTTCTCCATAGAAATTGGTGTGTACCTATTACCTTGCCTACCTAGGGCCTATTCAAGAACACCAAATCCTAAAACAAAATGTTGCGATGAATGACATCAGTCAAGTACACATGTGTTCTATCAATCATTTGTATTACTAAGAATTGTTAAGAGAATCCATGTTTCCACACTTTTATCAGTCATATTATTTATATAACAGATGGATAGACCTTGAATAGACACCCAGTTTTATATCGCTACACTTTTATTAGACATATCAGGTCTTATACAGGTAAATAGGCTAGAGGGTTTTCTGTACTTCCATCAGTCACACACAATACAGAGAGCTGTAATAGATTAAAAAAGGTTCACCCACATTTATCAATCATATCACAGTAGTTATAACAGAGGGCTAGCTAGCCACTCTGCTTCAATTCTTTAATCCATGGCTCTCACTTCCAATGGATTACTTTGTTATAAAAGCATGAAATTCTTTAAAACCTAAAGCCTATATGAATGACATGTACAACAAAGATATGAAACAAACAACAACCAAAAATCATGCCTTAATACTGCCCATGTTTGTGCGTGGCCAATCTGCTAGAAAAGCTGATGACTTGTACAAGATAATGATAAGGTCCATTTTAGCAGAAATTACATCTTGAAATGCACAATGTGAGTCTTCTGATAGATACAATAACATGGATGAATCTCTTCAAATATGACAGTCTGTGTACAGTAGATATGATGGCAGTGCAACAAGCTAAATGGGGGACTGCATAGACAAAGGCTCTGAGTTGGTGTATCTTCAAAGCACCCAATTCGTTGAGAACGAAATCTGTATCGATGAAAAATCATATTTATTTATAAAAGCCAGCAATTACATATGAAAAAATCTAGAACAGAATCTATATCTATGAAAAATCGTATTTATTTTTTGAAGCCAGCGATTTCATAATGAAAAAATTATAGCTGTCGGTGGGGGTGATGCACATGGACTATTAGGTCTAACTGATGAGAACCCCGTGTCAGATGGTGCACGGAAGCTGGGCCCTGGGCTTCTGTGGTTACACTGTTTGCGTCCGACAAACAGCAGATTTTACGGTGTTGCCGTGGGAAGGTGTGCTGGAGTGCACGTTAGTTATCTCTGTCTTACATATTTGGAAATTTGAACTTACATGAATGTTGTCATAAGTATAAGTATTGTATAGTAGTTAGATTTTGAAATATTGTAATAGTAGAATTTCGCTGCATCTCTGATGTCACTCTGGACCTGCAGACATTTGGGGGAAACCGGATAACAGGTATCCGCCATCTACAAGAATGGCATTGACTGCTTAGTTCTGTTTTTTCTTTGTTTTTATATGGGTCATGTACGCTTTGATACTTTGTTTTAGATATTTCTGGGCTTAGTCTATGTGACTCTTGGGGTGTGCCTTTTAACCACCCATTATTTTTTTTGTGAAATGTTTTTTTATTTAAATAGATAAATTGCATTTTCATTATATATATATATATATATATATTGTAATAGTAGAATTTGTTTTGTTTTTAAGTAAGAAATGTATATTGTTGTTGTTGAAGAATGTTTGTAATGTGTTTGAATTTTCATTGTATTCCTTCATTGATATCAAAGTTAGAAATAAATAGTAAATCATCATTGAAGTGTAGTTGAGGTAATACATGACCAACTTTTGTATTAGGTGGTGCATATAAGAACTATTAGTTATTAATAGGCAAACGATTGCTCACTAGTGCATTTTTGTAGGTTGATTATTTGCTATTGTATATGAGAATGTAATGCCTTAGACGATTGTCGTTGCATCACAAAGAGCTTTTGCCTAGATCAATATTTAGAAATTGAACAATGATCGAATATAAGAACCTCCAGTCATGCAAATGAGAAATTGAACACTGATTAAGAATCCCCATTTGTGCAAATGCCTCTAGAATGAGTGTGTAGAACTAGATTCCTTGTAGTGCACCAATTGGAGTGTGTAAATGCAAATTATAATTGAATTTAGCTCTCAAATTGTGCATGGTTAGGATGACCACATTGAATGTCTTTAAATACAAGGACATATAAACATATCACACAAATTTATGTTTGGTTAGCCCTAGGTATGAAGGATAAAGGTAAGAAGTTAGTGATGTTTGAATTTTAATAAATTAAATTTGGGTGGGACAAGTTTGTGAGACTGCAAGGTCGACCCCACAACTGTGAACTAGTCTTGAGAATAAAAAGAAGCTAGATCATAGTAGTTACTGTGTGCATGGCAATACATATGAGCATGAAAGCAATAAATAAGTGGACGCAATGAATGTATTTAAGGGTGTGTGAACATGCAACAGGGGATAAATAGTAGGTGTATAGGATCTTAATTATTATATAATAGCAAGAATTGAATGATAATTGTCAAAACATTCAAATCTTCCTCTATTTTTTAAACATCTAGTTCTATTTCACCAACAATAAACCTTGTAGTGCTGAAAATATTGATTGTATTACAGCATAAAAATTGAAAACCAAATAGGTCTCAAACCTAATAAGTATATTCACCCACCAAGACCAAAATCAAGATCAAATCAAGATTTCAAAACTACATTATTATGCTAGATTCTAATGTAGAAACCTAAATTTCAAATTTTATTAAAAAAGATTGTTTTGGCTTTCCTAAGGGTTCACCCCAATATTACTTAAGGATTTGTATAGTTGATTAGAAAAATAACGAATTTCTATTTTCAAGAGTTGCTTGTTATAATACAAAATGACATGACACATTTTCATCTAGAAAATTGTTTCCATTAAGATAGAAACATGGATTTCAAATTTTATAGAAAAAAAAATCTTTCCTAAGGGTTCACCCCAATGCTTTTTATTAAAGGGGTAAAAAAGGATTTGAAAGGTCTTGTAACCTTTTATAAAAGGTGGAACATTAGCCAAGATGAAATATGACCAACAACACAATAGTAGCCTAGTTGCCCAAAGAAACAAGACAAATTTTGAAAGTTTCTAGAACAAAAAACAAACAATGCTTCCAAACCCCTAAACACCAACAATGAAGCTACCAAACCATAGAAAGGACTGACAAACTAAAATATGTCATATCATGTTCTAGAAATTTGCACACCCTTAACTCAAGTGTGGGATTGAGAGACTGACTTGGAAAGACCCTTCTCTCTAAACATTGAACAATAGTCCAAGATACATTAGTGTCTTGGTCCACAGAGTGAGGGGAGAGGGGGGAATCCACCTTAGAATCCCAAGCTATGTGTGACACATAAGAAGAGTGACTAGCTAGAGAGGATGACTGTCAAAGAATTGCATCATGAATAGGAGCACCAACACCACCCATCAAGAGGGGGTGGGATCTGACAACGGATCTAACACTGAACTAAGGGTCATGGTAGTGACTAGCTCCAAGACCACCACCAAAGCACTAGATAGAGGCTCGGGAGACTCTAATGGAGAGTCTTCAAAATCTATGGTTAGTTGATTAGGAACAACATTCTTCCACCATGAAGAATATATCAACATCTTTTGGCAAGGGCAATTTGATGCCAAATGCCTTGTAGCAGAACACTTACGGCATCAAAAGGTGATGTAGGAGCATCCATGGTTCAAGAGCAATCTTGCATCAACCAAAAACATTTGCATTTCATTTTGTTTTCTTTCATTTTCCAGTTCAGTACAGTCAATTCAGTCAGAAGCTGTTTATGTATTTTGGTCTTCATTCTGCCGCAGTTTCATTTTAGACCTTGTAGAGATGGAATTAACATCTAGACATCTTCATGCACATCATATCCAAAATTTAGATCATTTGGATCAGTTTTTAGAAAGTTATCGCTATTAGAAGATCGACTGTTTTCTCAGAATAGAGCATTCAAAGAGTCTCAAACAATCAGCTAAAGGAGAAGACTTGCAGAGCTAAATGACACATTATTCAAGGTACTTTGGGACGTAGTTGACCATTCCTGAGATCCACACATTGATCCATTCACTTGCGAAGGATTTCTATATGTTTTGGGCCGACCTATCCGTGTACACACGTTACATCTCTCTCATTAGAGTTGTAATCTGTTTGGTTGACGCGGAGGAATCTTGTGATCCAGAGATGATATATAATCATGTAATAGATGCCTAGGAAGTCAGTTAGTGATAGTTAGCATAATTCATAAGTTAGATAATTCAAATTCTTTTGTATCAGGCACTTCAAAGCTATATCTTGTGCATGTGTTGTAATTGGAGAATCAGGCCTGTAAGCCCTAATCTATAAGCCCGCATGTTGCCGACATGTTTGTATTTTGAATCTATGATATACTGAATGATTGAATATGCATTTGCATTCCATAATTGAGTTGATTCTATTGTGTTTACTCTTGCTACACAATCTAGACTATTCACTTTGTGGACCCTCCTAACCGTGACTGCACCAAGTGGTATTAGAGTGAATTTTTAATCCTTTGGGAGTGAAGTGAGCAAAGTTTGCAAAGGAGTTCCATAAGATCTTTCTATGAACAGATCGCCGAATTTGATGCAGACTACCTGTGTTGTCAACTAATCGCCGATTTGAGGCAGTTGTCACCTTGTAGCCCGATCGCTGAATTTGAGGCAGTTCCACTTGATCTTAGGAAGAGATGCCACTGAGGAGAATACCTGTTGTTGGTACTATGGCTGGAAGAATGGATGAGATGATGGAGATGATGAAAATAATGTGAGTTCTCTTGGATGCTATTGAAGAAGATCGAAGAAGAGGACTTACACCTCGACCTAATGTTGAAAGTGATGATGAAGAATTTCAATCCGTTGATCAAAATGAAGAAACCCTAGAAGAAGAAGAAGAATCAGATCAAGTGAAGATGTTGCAAGCTATTTCAAAGATTGGGAAAAGACCTAGCATGGAGGTACCAACTACACTAGCAATTTGAATCCTGAGGAGCTGATTGATTGGATAAATGACCTAGAAGAATACTTTGAATATGAAGAAATTGAAGATCCAGAGAAGGTGAAATTTGCAAAGACTAAATTGAAAGGACATGCTGCTATTTGGTGGAAAGAAGTTCAGTTGGATAGAAATAAGAAAGGAAAAGAAAAGATCATAAAATGGGACAGAATGGTGACAAAGTTGAAGAATCAGTTTATACCTACTGAATATGAGTTGGAACTATTGAAGAGATTGTAGAACTTGAGACAAAAGGAGAAATCTGTGAAGGAGTATACTGAAGAATTTCATAAGATGATTATAAGGATAGGACAAAGTGAAGAAAGCAAGTAAAAAGTGGCAAGATACATCAATGGACTGAGATTGAACATTTAAGAAGAACTGAGTTTGGTGAGGATGACATCATTGGAAGAAGCATACCAATTTGCCCTGAATGTTGAAGAAAAATTGAACAAGAAGCATGAGCAGAGACAAAGAGGAAGAGGAGGTAAATTTTAGAGAGGTAGAACATTTTTTGGAGGATAAAGATCATATGTAGAGCAAAGAAGACAAGATAGTACATTCAAGAAGGAGGACAGAGATAATAGTTCATATCGGAGAGATGACAGAACATTCTACCATAGAGGAAACCCTAATTCATACCAGAGTGAAGGATATAGAAGAGATGGAAGAGAATTTGATAGGAGAACATTTAAATGAACTTGTTTTAAGTGTTGAGGAGAAGGACATAGAGCATTTGAATGTCATGTCAAGGAAGTACAAGCAAGAAGACAGAGAATAATGGAAGAGTAGCTTATGTAGAAGAAGAACCTGTTGGATCACCTAATTTAGTTGGTAAACTTGAGAAAGAAGAATCACTTATCATGAGGAGAGCACTATTTCAAGCAGAGACAAATGAGGAACCACTGCAGAGGAAAAGTTTGTTCCAGGCCAGATGCAAATCAGGAGGTAAATGTTGTAAGGTTGTAATTGATAGTGGTAGTTCTAATAACTTGGTTTCATATGAGATGGTAACTAAGATGAAGTTTGAAAGATTGAAACACCCTAAATCATATCAGATAGCATGGATTTAGGATGATCATAAGGTGCTGGTGAGTGAACAATGTTTGGTAAAATTTCATATTGGATCTTATCATGATGAAGTATTGTGTGATATTATGCCTATGGATGTATGTCATATATTGTTGGGTAGACCATGGCAGTATGATAGAAAAGCTATACATGATGAAAGAAAGAACACATATACTATAACATCCAATGGAAAGATAATTACTTTGATTCCTTTGGAAGATGATCCTAAGAGTGAAGTATGTGGAAATGCTAGAATCTATTTGGTAGATGGAAAGAAATTTTTGGATGGTTTGAGACATGAGAATATGTGTTATACTTTGATTCCTAAGAAGCCTAAAAACCTAAAGACAGAGACTGGAGAATTACAATCAGAGGAGATAACTAAGTTGCTTCCATTATGTTTACTCTTACTGCACAATCTGGACCGTTCACTTTGTGGACCCTCCTAACCGTGACTGCACCAAAAGGAGATTCCTTTATAATCAACAAATTCCAGTTCCAAGGTTGATCTGCTACCTACAAAATAATCTCTCTAGGAAGGGGCTTGGACATATCCATTTCAACTAAAATATGAGCATAGGTTGTATGAGAGAATAGAGATGTATCCAAATCCATTGGTTTAAAATATCCCAAAGTGTTTCTAATTGTTGTAAAGTTGGAATTGTTGGAGTACAGACAACACTGAGAGGGGTGGGGTGAATCAGTGTTGTAGACAAAAACAATTCATTTATTTCTTTTAAAACTTGATGACAGAAAGTAATAATGTTGACAGTGTACTATTCAAAAGTAAGAAATCAAATACTAAACAACATATAAGACTAAATGTTCAAGCATGAAAGACAAATTGATCACACATCAATTGAGACCATGACACAATAAATTTCATGAGTGGAAAACCCTCAAGGGGAAGAAAAACCACTTGGAAATGCCTCACTGGCTTAATCAAAAACCTTACTGGTTACATTAAAGCCTTACTGGCTACAAACAAGTCTCATTGACCAAGCAAGCCTCACTGGCTGATACAAGTGCCTCACTGGCAAAGTGTTTCATCACACATTAAAATGAAGATAAACATATAGAGGGACACTCTATTTCTCTTCAATACAACACCTTATATCTCCCTTTGCAGGATCATCATAAATTATAATGATAATGATGACATCATAAATCATACAAGATCATCTTCACTCAGGACACATTCTTCTTTGCTTGATTTAACACTTTCCTCTCTGCACGTTTTGTCTCTGTCATCTCCTTTTAAAAAATGGTATGTTATCCTCTCTAACTCTGTTACACAGTCCACTGCATACTTCAAAGGAAACTAACACATGAATCCTTCAACATGGCTCAGAAAATAATCTTTGTAAACTCTATGAACACTATAGATAAGATGTTCACCCTTCAAAACATGAAACTCTGTTCATCATATACCTTGCTCTCCCTTATCTAGATATATATCATAAACTCACTAATCTGCACTCACACAAACCCTTCATATTTCATTATATCAAAACCCTTTTTATCTTCAAGTCTCTATCATTATTAAAAACAATCCAAATCACCTTCAAAACACTCTGTAACTTCACATTAATAGCTTCAATTCATTCTTCAAGCATAACCTCTTTATGAACATTGAAATGGTCCTTCAATTTCATCAAAATTCCTATATTCTTCCACTATTTCTTCCAAACTACATACTGGCATGAAGATCTTTCTTTAGAGCACATGAATCACCAATTCTATCTACTCTAAACATTATGCAAAGCCTTTTATTAATTTCTCTAGCCTCCGGGTTCATTACTGATTCAGTTACAAGCAGTTAGGGCATCATTGGAAAAAACAAACTGTCAAATTCCTACATGGAAGATGAACCATTGCAGTTTTAATTTCTTTTAAATGTAGACCATTGATCAACTCTTTCGTGCCCTTATCACATTGAATATGAACCATGGATTTCTTTTGGTCCCTGATGCTTTAGAATGTTAACCGGGAGAGAAGGTTACAAGACAAAGGGGCTGGTCATCAAAGATGTTAAGGAGACCCTTTTAGCAGGTGAAGATTAAGTGAGTTACCTATTATTACAAGTCAACTTAACAATATAACAAAAGAACATGCTTTTTGATGAAAGGTAAAAGGCTCTTAAGACATAATAAACTCTAGGGTTTTTAAAGCAATTTCTAGGGTTTGAACACCAAACAATGTATCACAGATTTCTACCCTCATATTAACATAGTGTAAACTATTTATGTGACAAATGGATAAAGATTTGAAGACTTTATCTTATTTTTATGACAAAGTTAGGGTTTTGATAATTTAGGCCTTTAATCATTTGAACAACCCAAGAAAAGGAGACAGAAATGAACATGTCAAAAACCATAGACACAACTTCAATCTAGTCATCTTCCAAAGAACATCAACCATTTTCTGCAACAACATGAAATATTTGCAAGTAAAAGTGTGAAGGTGACCATTCTTTGAGCTTTGACATCATAGATCAAATACCTCTGCCCTGAATGACTTAAGATGAAAGTGATACATGAAACCATGAAGCAAATAATGAACAATAAGCCCATAGATCTCCTATTAGCTAGGTATCAATGATCTAACCATCAAACTAATCCCCTGCATATCAACAAACTCCTATAATACTTTTCCCCTGCATGAACCAGACATCAATGTGATTTGTTATGCTAACTCTAAATAGGATGACAAGATATGAGCATGAGAATCTTAAATACTGAAATGAACTAATGAAGTCCTGAACCAATCAAGTCATATCATCAACAACTCAAAAAACTGCATAACTTCAACTTAACAAATATCTCCAAGTAGACTGTATTCAACATGAATGCATCAACATGAAACAAATCATGAACATTAAGAATGATTCTCCACAACCTCCAATCACTGACATTAAACCATCCATGCATCCTCATGAAGACACTATGTCATCTAACCATCATCCAACCATCATCCAACCATGTCATCCACTCCTAAAAAGGCACTCCACACAAGAACTCCTGAAGCACCATCAATGACAAAACTCTATCAATCTGCCCCTTTGTCATTGATGGAAAAAAACTATAGCATCTCCTCATTCAATCCCCCCTTTTGTCATCAAGTGACAAAGGACTCTTGTTTGAAGATAGATACTCCCTCTGTGAAAAACATAATGTCCTTCAACCACTGAGATTATTCAGGTCTCTCTATGCTCCTTTACCTGTGCAGACTCTTCAATACCTTATAACTATACATCATGATTTGAATTTCACCTTCCCTCAAAAGATATCAACATATTATTGTCAAATGTGACACAAAAATGTAATTCTCCTCTTGTCTTGCATTCTTTAAGTTATCTAGCATGACTATCTTTTTCAACACTTGAGCGTCTTCTGTGTCAGGATGTTAGATGTCTTTGTCTTTCTTAATCTGATAGACTTTTCATTATTCCATATCACACTGCATACTATCTAGCAAAGGATCAAAAATAACATATATGAACTTTTGAGACCACTGAGATTATTGAGTAATGCTCCTGTCATAAACACTGTCAATCAATGAAGAACTCTACTCATAACATCAAATAATAAGGCAGCAATAGATGCATATATCTAGCACTGCAATTTGGTATAGACTCCTCACTATACTTCCAGTTATTTCTCAACGCATTTCACCTACATCCCTGTGTTCTTGGTGTTGAATGTCCCTTCAAGAGACTTGGTTAATCCTCTGTGTCTCTTGTCTCTATCATTCTTCAAGAATGTTACACCAGCACTCACTACTCTTTTGGACTTTCATCCCCTGATCATCAAACACTACAAAACAAGTATGAGATGTAAGACATTTCAGTCATCAATCTTTCTATAAAGTTTAAACCTTGCACTACCCTTGATTGTCTTGATACCACACCTATCTCTTCACTCCATCAATCAGTAATGATGATTATTAAAGGGAAGAAGCAACTCTTGATGTATTATATCATATCATGAAGACAAAGTAACTCCTAATCCAACATCATAACCTAAAGGAAAAACATCATCACCTTATTTCACTGTTAGCAGATTTCATTCTTTCTTTACAATCCATCAAGGATAATTTGCCCATGACCTACATTGCCTCGACCCTATTGTCTTTTGTAGACTCTAATTCTTTAGAAGACCTTAGATAAATTATTCATACTATTTGGGTGATAGTATAACAAAGATATCCACAAAGACTTAGTATGAGCTCCTCATATTTTCCATGACAAAACTTTCTTTCAGTTAGTGCAATAATTTCTTGAGCCAAGTTTGGCTTTCAACAAAGCCTTTGATCACAACCTTGGAAACCTCCTGAAGATCTCTGAAATCTCATCCATAATAAAGTGCAAAGATCTGGCATTCCAATGACTTGTCAAGCCAAACAAACAAATTGAAATTCTAACATAGATCTCTCTGTCTCAGTAGTTAGTCACTGGATCAGTAGTTCTACCTCTTGCAAACTACTATATAGTCTTTGAAACTTGATCTTTTGACTGTTCTCATCACTATTGAAGTTATTCAATCTCATCTCAAACCCTTACTACATACCTTGGTCCTCATTTTGTCCTCTTTAACATTGCATTCATCAGTGTATGTGAATATCTTACACTGCATGCATCCTTTGAAAACATTTTTATATCTCTGTCTTCTCCATGCATGATTGTCTCCTTGAGTCATTTCTGATTGGACAATAGATTAAAGCTTCAATACCATAATATAGGATCTCAACTCCTGTATGCCTTGTGTAAAATATGTCTTCATCAAAACCTATCCACATCCTCTGTCGTTAACCTTATAATAACATTTGCCATACAAAATAGATCATGGCATCTTGTTTAATGAATATACATTAATCTACTAGAGTGATCGAGAAACAGAGGCACATATGACATCTGTAGACATACAAAATTAATATGAATCTCTATCAATCCTGTTCCAAAAACTTCTGACAACTATCTTAGCACTGCCAACACATATATGAGGATCTACTTCTATTTCTACTGACCAACATGGCTGATACAAAATGACTGAACCTCCATCAAGAAACCATCAACATAGGATCACCATTTACACTACCCCTCTTGTCAAGGCATTTGTATATTGTTGATAAATAAAGATTGTACTTGGTTTGATAGTCCTATGACTGAAATTGATTGTCCCTAACTACATTTTACACTGCCACATATAATACCAAGCAACATTGATCTTTGACATCAATTAATCATCACATTTGAGAGCAAATATCAGTAGTATAATGAACAACACTATCACTGTTCAAATTGTTCCAAAGCCTTGTCATTTCAAGAACTTGTCATTATAGCTTGTCACAATATGACACATCAACACCACAAACCTATGACCTGTCTCAAGTCTTCCAATTCAGAGAGAAAAAATTGTTTGATCACACTTGTCACTATTTTCACAATATAAGTTTTGTCATGATACTTGCAGTAAGGGACCATTATCATCAACCTAGAAACTCCTTGAAGGACATCATGAAAACCTTCATTAACAAACAAAGCAACCAAACTCTGAAGAAGATAGGCATGAAGAAAACTTCAGTTCTTGTTATGATATGAACAAAACAAACTGCCTTTAAGCAACATGAAGCACATTCTGAAAACATGGTTCTTGTTTCATCATATCAACAGACCTCCTGAAACTTCTTGGGGGAAGATATAACACATTAATGACTCCCCCTAAACCCATGCTATCACTTTAAGCTGTTATTAATGATTCTTGTGCAGCATGCACAATCTTAGGCTTTATCTTTTCTTCCACTTGACTTTGTTTTCTTTTCCAAACCTGTATAGGCTTTTTCTTTTCTTTGCTCAAGATGTCTGCACTAGATGTCTTCAATTTATTCCTACAAAACTGTGCCTTATGCCCAAGTTTATGACACTTAAAGCATGTGACATTATAACCAATTAGAGGAGTAAAGAAACCATATCACTTTGACATGCCAAAAGTGCTTCTATGACCATATCTTTCATGCATCCAACAATCCCTTTCTATGTGACCATCTTGATTGCATTTGTAACACACAATCTTGTAACTCTAATTTGAAGACTTACTTGGACCTTTAGTCTTATTCCACTCTAAACGATAACTTGCTTGAGTTTTACAATTTCTAGCTCTATGACCATAAGCATGACAACAATAGCAATAACCATGAAATTGACAATAGTTGTACCTCATTGAACGGTGTTTCTTGATGTCTCCTCTTCTTCTCCTTCTATCAAAGCCCTGATCTTCTGTCTTCTTCTTGTCTATAGGAGCAGCAACATGAAAACTTAAGTCTATCTTCTTTTTAGGTGTCTTTCTTGGCTTAGAACATTGTCCGTCTTCATAACCTAACCATGTGGTGTCTTTGTGATGCTTTTGTTTGCTCAATATGTCATTCAAACAATCAGTACTCTTTTCAAACAACAGATTCTTGTGCAACTTAGAAGATGCTTCTTCCAATTCCTTTCTCAAAAAGAATATTTTTTATTCTAATTTTAGACATTCACTAGTCTTGACTTCAAGATCAGATTTGGTAAAATCAACAACCCTTTTAGCTTCTTCTATTTCTATCTTTAGACTAATAATCAGCTTATTAGGCTCTTTAACTTGTATCTTTAAGTCAACAACCTGATTTCTTGCTTCTTCAAGCACTGAAGAAATTTTGCAAAATCTGAACATACCTTGTCTTTGAAATCTTTTTATTGTTGAAGTTGGTCTTCTAATCTTTGATTCTCCTTTCTAAGTTACTTGATTTGATCTAAGGCACACAATAGTTCACCTTCTAAATCAACTTCACAATCATTTTCATAAAACTCCTGTCCATCTTCATCCATAAACAGATCTTGTTCTTTATCATCAATCTCAATAGAAAAGTCATTTTCTTTATCACATGACTTGACTGGGGTTTGCAGTTCAACCTTTTTCTTGGCTTCTTTCTTTTCTCTATTTCTTTTACACTTACCCATGGTACTCCAATATTAGGACCTACCCAAGCTGGTTAGACTTCTATAGGAAACCTATGCTTTGATACCACTTGTTGGAGTATAGACAACACTAAGAAGGGGGGGTGAATCAGTGTTGTAGACAAAAATAATTCATTTACTTCTTTTCAAACTTGATGACAGAAAGTAATAATGTTGACAATGTACTATAGAAAAGTAAGAAATAAAATACTAAACAACAAATAAGACTGAATGTTCTTGAGCATGAAAGACAAATGGATCACACATCAATTGAGACCATGACACAATAAATTTCACGAGTGGAAAACCCTCAAGGGGAAGAAAAACCACTCAGAAATGCCTCACTGGCTTAACCAAAAACCTCACTGGTTACATTCAAGCCTCACTATCTACAAACAGGTCTCACTGACCAAGCAAGCCTCACTAGCTGATACAAGTGCCTCATTGGCAAAGTGTTTAATCACACATTAAAATGAAGATAAACATACAGATGGACACTCTATTTCTCTTCAATACAACACCTTATATCTCCCTTTGGGGTAAGTGCAAAAAGATGGGGGGCCAAAAAGTGGCCACATAGTTTTGAAAAAAAAAATACATAACGCAAGTGCGTTATGGTCTGGTAATGACAAGCCTAAGGCTCGTCAAAACCAAACCATAACGTGCTTGCGTTATAATGCGAGTGCGTTATTACTTCCTATAAATTAAAAAAAAAAGAACTTCACTTCATTCCATTTCTTTTTCCTCCTATATACCCACGGCCTGCAAACCCTAGGAAGTGCGCTCGCATTTTGGAGATCTCAATTCGACACAAAAATCTTTGCAATTCATCGCCAAAATGCCTCCACGACATCGAGCACGCCAAAGGAGTGAGTTTTATTTGTTTTTTTGTTTGAATTTGTTTCTAAATAGGTAGGTTTGAGTTGATTTTTTATGTAAATTTCATTAATTGTCAGGAAATATTAATACACCTCCTCCTCATCCTCCTCCTCCTGCACAAAACCCTGTAGAACAACAACCTCCTCCATCCATTCCTTAACATGCCCTTGGAACACAAGAAAATATAATGGGGCAAATTGAAAACAACAAAAAAGAAATTGAAGATATAATTGCAAGGTTGAAAGATCCTTCCACTTCAACCTTGCATAGGTCCACGCTTGCTAAATCTCTTGAATCTATGTTATCAAATGTAGATTCCATTAGCAAGCAAATAACTAGTTGGACAGATAAGAGGAGAGAGTTTAGAGATTATTATGTAGACAAGCCATCATACCAAGATGTGAAAAAATTACAAATCACAAAATTAGACTTGTGTTCGATTTTCACAAACCCACAAACAAATCAACCTCCACCCATTACATGCAACAGGTTCCCTATCCATTGGTGCAACAACTAAGCGATAAGGGACAATTTTGGGCAGAGGTGGTGGATGGTTTTTGACCATCCTCCATGCAATAATAATGAGGTCCCACAATACTTTTTTAGGAAACTCTATTGCGAGTTTGTCCTTAATAAAGTGCCAAACTAGTTTGATATGCGGGACTTCCAGGGTAGAGGTGGGGGGTCAGCACAAGATAGACCAGGGGCACGTCTTGACCCACAGCAGGTAGTGAGACGAGTAATCAGCAGACTAGCCCATGAGCATGTTTCTATCCCTTCCATTGTGAAGGAGAGTGTTGAGGTCGATACACTTCAGTCCATTAGTGCCTTGACCCAGAGCATCATAGAGCATGCTAGTCCTGCAGCATAGAGTGGGTTGGGAGATAGTGCGAGGAGTAGGGTCCCACCCCATACTTGTCAGACTTGCGAGTCAGCCTGTGGTTATGACCCCATGGATAGTCAAGATGCAGGTGCCTAGGCTACATCTACAGCTGAGCAAATGGTGATGATAGATACCCTCCTGATTGAGGCTTTCGGCCTGGATACTCAGGTAAATATTAGCAAGTTTATTGAATTTAATTTATTAAATTTCATTTTTGAAATGCAAGATTAACTAATTTAAATTGATGATTTTAATGAAATTTCAGGGTCATAGCGTCGATGCAGTTTTCAGTGGTTCGCCACCTGCATTTTACACTAGATCATCTACTATCGGGGTATGTAACTAGTAAACAATTATAAATATTACATGTGAATAGCATCGTTATATGAATGGTATTCTAATATCTAATTTTGGATGTTGAATAGGTTAATATTGTAGATTTCACGGCAACACCTGCCAACGGTGGTGGACTTCAAAGCTTTACGGAGGTAATAAAATAAATAGTTTAATGAATGAATTGTACTTACTAGATTTTTGTATGTGACTTGTGTGCTTTATTGTGTGTACTTCCATGTTTAGATGAACGTGTGTGTATGTTAGGAGCCATGATTTGCATCACTATTATAGTTTTTGTAATTGAATAATGTTGTTTTATTTCCAGATGATGCAGGCTACGGAGACACCTCCCCATGTTTAGAGGGCAATGGAGCATGGTGTGGCCTCTGTGATTCAGAGCTCCATGGCATTGACATGGGTATGAGGCAAATTAGTAAATTTCAATTTACATTCATTGTTATAGTTGTCTATTTTTGAAAAATCAAAAGATTATTGATTTGAAGTTTAATTTCTATCTGCATGGTTTCTATAGGACATGACATCACCAGGGCCTATTCCTACTACTGAGGCAAGTGAGGAGATAGATTATATGTTAGCGGTAAGTGATTATTTTGTTAAATGTTTCATTTTTTATAACATGTAATTTCTATATATTAATGTCTATACTTTTTATTGTAACAGGTAAAGATGCAGGAAGAACTAAATAGGAGTAGCCCTCAGGTTCATAGTAGACCACCCACATGCATATCTCCATCCCCTAGAAGATCAAAGGCTGCCCGTGATCTATTCTCTTCACCAGCTAGAGGAGAATGACTTTTTATTGTGTTCCTTTGTTGTATGCATATATGGCATTTATGGACATATATTTTGTATTGTATATAGTTGACATTGTATGCCTATATGGCATTCTTGTAAGCCTATATGGCTATTTTGTATATATGTTATACTTCTATCAACAAATATTGATGTATGCCTATATGGATATTTGGTTAATACAAATCTTTTTTGATGGCATCCATACTTGCATTATAAATCCATGTTTGAATGGATATTTGTAGATGGCTACTTCAAATATTTAAAGTCCAATTGTATTACATAGGATGTTTGTTGATCCAATAAGCTAGCTATTGTTATTCAAGTATCACCTAAACCTCATTTTGGAACTAAAAGATAAAAGTTGTATTTTAAAAAAAAATGAATCATCATGTTGAATAGAAAATATTAATATTCTTTATGAGTAGCATAGAATGTCAACTATATGCAATACAAAAAAATGAATCATCATGTTATTCTTTATGTTTGAGATCCTAAAAATGACTAAGTCTGGTAGCCTGATATCCTAAAACACTAGGATGAATATCCAAGTCATTAGGATGATTGTGCCTTGAGAAAAAGTCATTAAGATGAGCACCTAAAGGATAATTTCTTAAACATTCAAACATTGAGCAACAAGCATGAAGGGTTAAGGCACAATTTGCAACTCATAAAGCCTCAAAAGGGCGCCCAACTTAGAGAGAGAATTCATTTAAGACAAGGCACCCATTGACACCTATTCCACCATAAAAGTATGCCTAAGGTGGAAGGAGAACAAGCCTCTAGTAAGTGAAGCGCACCTATTGTCTAAACCATTTCATTATGGCACCCTAGCATGAGGAGTATATAAGTCAATAGGAAATGGTGGCTAGAATGCAAATGAAGGACTAAGTGGCATTTTCAATAAGCATCAATTCACCTTGAGCTTTCAATAAATACATCAAATTGAGCCCCATAAGCCTAGGTGCCCTTTGCCTTCAAAAGAACCTTGTATCGATGTCAAGAGTTGGTCGTATTGGCGTATCGACAGACCTTGGTTAGGCTTCGCCAATAGTGGTCTGTCTTGCTGACGAGTGTGGTTCAAAGTCAAAGATATCGGTGTATCAGAAGATAATCCCAGCGGCGCATCGGAAGAGCAGTTGAGAGCTTCGCCCATGAAGGGGGTCACATCGACAATCGAAATCCATTGGTGTATCGGCCTAATGAGATTAGAGTTCACCGATGTTTGGAGTCTCACCGACAGGTGTGGTCTGAAGGTTGTCATTGGTGACATCGGTGTGTCGGCAGAAGAGTTTTTGAGTGTGCCGATGGTATTAAGTCCTACCGATGGGTGAGGGACTTAGAGTCTTGTATCAGAGTGACAAAGACATCGGTGTGAAAGGATATAAAGTCACTGATAGTAGTCTGTCTGACTGATAAGAGTCAATGATGGGATGTTTGTCAGAAGTGAAATCAAACGGAGTCATGGTGGCATCGGACTATCGGTCGATGCAATTTTAAGCTCACTGATGGTATGTTGTCTCGCCAATAGTGAGTTTGAAGGTTCAAAAGTTGATAATTCTATGCTTTCGCTGTGTGCTCTGCATCAGACACTCATCCCTACTACAGTCTAGCATTCTCTAGTTGTGTTCTCCCCTTTGTTTTTGTGAATGCCTCTGGGAGTAATGTTGAGTTACTTGTGATGTC
Organism: Cunninghamia lanceolata; assembly: GCA_027924645.1. Taxonomy (NCBI): domain Eukaryota; kingdom Viridiplantae; phylum Streptophyta; class Pinopsida; order Cupressales; family Cupressaceae; genus Cunninghamia; species Cunninghamia lanceolata. The sequence continues at coordinate 2,248,294 of BSBN01000549.1, read as the reverse complement.
CTTATTGACTGGTGTTGTTTTGGATTCATGTGTAGTCCTTGTTCCTTATAGTCTATTGTCTACTTGACTGTTTGTTGTAACTTATTGAACCACTATGATTTTGAATATTTAGATTTAGAGGGCATTAGACACCAAAACTTCTTGACCTTTAACAACCCAACCTATAATCAATAGATTTTTGTCCATCCCAACTATTCTAGTCAAGACAAAGCATGTTGATTCTCATTCAATCCAAAGTTCATTAACATGATTATCTTATCATAATATTTAGGGAAATGACCACCTAGATGGACAATGATGTGAGCTATCTATAAAGAAACTTGCAAGAAGTATAGGAGGCATGAGAATCCCTCCATGTTGTTTATCAAGTTGAATGATCTATGACACATCATGTATCATTAGAAAATATTCTCGAAGAGAAAGCAAGTGAAAATACTCAAAACAACCCATAACAAGGTGGAGAAGTTTAAAGGATGGAGGTTGCAACACTTTCCAACCTCATAGCCACACTAGTCCAATGGATCAGGATGCTAAAGGCTAGAGGTGTTGAGAAACCTCTAAAGGACAAAACTATAGAAAGACCAAAAGTTCAAATGAATCCATTCAACACTAGGGTTGAGAAAAACTAGGGGGCAACTCAATCTTCCCTATCTAATTTTTTTTTTCAAAAAACTAGTAATGACACTTTCCCACATCTTCAACAACCTAGTGGAGCTTATGTGCCACAAAATCATGTGACTCCCATAGTGTATCATCCCATCACTGTCCAACCAATGTATCTAGGATATCAAACAAATGTGTAAATGAAAATTCAACTTAGTACACAAGCCCCATCCATGGGTCTCATGTTCATAAGAACTCCAACTTCTGAAGATTCCTTTTCAGGAACCTACTTAGACTATTTAAAAGAACCTCTTGACTTGAAAATTCGTAATATGTTATTATTACATCCCCTCCTAGATGTACCAAAATTCAAAGGGGAAGGGAATCCAAATTCCCACATCAAGGCATAAATGATGACTGCAAGAGAGATCTTCCCTTGGGACATAGTTGTGGCTAGGATATTTCCCAAGACCCTTGAAGGAATCATGTTAAATTGGTACTATTACCTTCCAAAGGTCTCTATACATTTCTTCATACAACCCATTGGTGATTTTGTGATACCTTTCAATATGAACAAATTGGTCAAGGCAAGAATTTGAGAGTTCCTAAGTATGAAATAAAATGTTTAGTTATTGGTACATTTTTAGAAGTCAGAGGCAAGTCCTTTATTTGTCAACTAGTGCCCTAAATATGGCCCATAGAGAAATCTATAACCTCTTTTTGCATTTTCTAAATAGGGATACAAGGGAGGAGGTTTAGAAGTTACCTTATAAGTCTTATGAGGAATATTTAGAAAGTGCATTAAGAATTGATCAAGCCATAATTAGAAGTGAGTAAAGGGTTTACATAATAAATGGATGGTTGATGACTTCCCAAGCTAGAGATGATAGTGAAAACAATCCTTCCACCATCAGGATATTGAAAAATAATCATAATGTAATGATATATGGGATAACTGACATACCCCTTGTGAAAAGTGATGATCATAACAAGAATGGTCACCTCAACTTAATGCCCAATAATTTTAATACTATCAATCATCCACATAATAGTAGATAATCTTATCAAAAGTCACAGAGAAATTTCTAAGGACCATAGTGTTATCCCTATGACTTGACACATACTGCTTGTTTCATAAAGCAAAGGGACATGATATAAATATTGTTGTTAAATGGAGCCTAATCAGACTCGGAGGTTAAATTTACCCAACTTTTATCAGCGTGGTTTCCACCCAAATATTTTCATACTAGTTTTGGCGCCTTGAAGTCTAAGTGCATGAAAATCATTCTGAGTTGGTAACCTAATCCAATGACTTGACATGGATCCCAAAACCACCTATTGGACCAATAGGATCCTAGGAGCTCACTTCATGCATTATGATTTCTAGGTGCTAGTTTGATGCTCCATCACAAGGAAAGTGCGCCCACACTTGCAAGTGTTTTTCTTCAGGATCTAGGTGCCAGTTGAAGGTTGTAGTTGCCAAGAAGAGTGCCTAGCAAGAGGAAGTCTTTTGGAGTCTCCAAAACACATCAAACACTTGACTAATAACAAGATAACTTTTTCCCAAGTTAGGCGCTTCAAGAGGGAAGTTAAAACATGAATAAGCGCCAACTTGTTTAGGTGCAAACTCAAGCTTGTTGAGGATACACATGGCGCCCAGCATTCCTTGGTGATTTCACGAACTTTAAATGCTCAAAACTATTCAAGGAATGCCCAATGCCCCTTCTTGATGATAGGCACCAAAGTGAGGGTGGAATTGCACCTTGATGGCATTAGGCGCTATCTAGAGTATGCTACTCCATGGAAATGCACCTTCTTGCTTAGATTAATTCAAACACTCCAAGGTCTTCAGTGATCAATTCCCCAACTTATGAAATGTCCTCCTTCATTTTAAAACACATTGTAATGCTCCAAAGAGATGACTATACCTAGGCGTCAATCTGGGTTAGAAATGCCTCCAAAGTGTGCCTTCTCTTTCAGAATGCAAAACAAGGTCCAAAGGTGCTAATAAACTGAAGCGATTCTTTGGAAAAGTCCTGGAGGTTAAGATGCGCCTTGTCTTAATGAGGTGCAACTCTTGGGTAAGAAAGCTTGTAAAGTGCGCCTAACTTAGTGAAGAGGTTGATAACTTCTAAACCCTTCCTGGAACTTAGAATGCTTCAACTGAGGATCATCTTGCACCAATACATCACCAAACTTTCAATCACAAGATCAATTCAAACTTAGGCGCTCATTAAGAGTCTTTCCAATGTTGGCGCATCTGAGAGGTTGAACTGGCAAGAGATGGCGCCTAGCTTCCTAGACCTTGTTTCAATATGTTTGAGTTCCAAAGTTGACTCAATGGTATCAAGATGGCACCATAGTCTTTGGACTAGTTCCTTAGAGTTTCAAAAACATTCTGGCTCCTTGAAAATTCCTCCTACATGCTTGGGCACCATTTCAAGGTCCTCAAACCATGATGTAGCGCCTTATTTCTCTAGGTGCCCATTCATGATTGTGCAACTTGAGATTGGCACCTAGAGTGAATAGGCTTTCATCCTGACTTAATACATTGCCTCCTTTTGACAATTTTTGGGGCAGCAGAAAACCTTTCACCACAGGCAAATGCCTCAGAGATATAAAAAACTTAGAGAGGTTATTGTAGAAGCACTCTATGTGATCGTGTTGCCTTAGATGGAATGTTTCTAAGTGACATGGTTTTCGAGTAACATCTAGTCAAATATTACTGTCTTTTTGCACTTTGGACTCTTCAGGGATATCATCGGTACAATGTAGCTCAGACTGTTTCGACATGTTTGGGTGAAAAATAGGACCATGCCTAGCATAAATGTACCCATCTGGATGTGTTGGAATAGTCAGTTTGGTCACATCAGGAGCAAGACGAAAGTTACACCCCTTTGCAACTTTACACTGCCTCCTTCTGACAATTTTTGGGGTAGCAGAAAATCTTTCACCACGGGTAAATGCCTCAGAGATATAAAAAATTGAGAGAGGTTATTGTAGAATCACTCTACGTGATCACGTTTCTTCAAACGAAATGTTTCTAAGTGACACAGTTTTTGAGTAACATCTCATCAAAGATTGCTATCTTTTTGCACTTTGGACTCTTCAGGGATATCGTCGGTACAATGTAGCTCGAACTGTTTCGACATGTTTGGGTGAAAACAAGACCATGCCTAGCGTAAATGTACCCATCCGGACGCATTGGAATAGTAAGTTTGGTCATATCAGGAGTAGGACAAAAGTTACACCCCTTTGCAACTTTACACTGCCTCCTAACAATTTTTGGGGCAGCAGAAAACCTTTCACCACGGGCAAATATCTCTGAGATATAAAAACTAAGAGAGGTTATTGTAGAGGCACTCTACATGATCACATTTCCTCAGATAGAATATTTCTAAGTGACATGGTTTTCGAGTAACACCTCGTCAAAGATTGCTGCCTTTTTGCACTTTGGACTCTTCAGGGATATCGTCGGTACAATGTAGCTCGGACTGTTTCGACATGTTTGGGTGAAAAAAAGGACCATGCCGAGTGTAAATGTACCCATCCGGATGCGTTGGAATAGTCAGTTTGGTCACATCAGGAGTAGGATGAAAGTTACACCCCTTTGCAACTTTACACTGCCTCCTTCTGATGATTTTTGGGGTAGCAGAAAACCTTTCACCACGGGAAAATGTCTCAGAGATATAAAAATTGAGAGAGGTTATTATAGAGGCACTATATGTGATCACGTTACTTTAGATGGAATGTTTCTAAGTGAAACGGTTTTTGAGTAACATCTCGTCAGAGATTGCTGCCTTTTTGCACTTTGGACTCTTCAGGGATATCGTCGGTACAATGTAGCTCAAACTGTTTCAACATGTTTGGGTGAAAAATAGGGCCATGCCTAGCATAAATGTACCCATCCCGACGCGTTGGAATAGTCAGTTTGGTCACATCAGGAGCAGGACACCAAAAATGCATAACATGATGATTTAAAAATGTGCATATGTGTAAAAATGCAGGAGGAAATAAAAAAAAGACAAACCTTACAAATTAATGTGCATACTTATAACTCAATGTAACATGACTTTACAAAATCAATGTGAATACTTACAAATTAATCCAATGAACCATCCGGGTCTGCTCTACTCTTTATTGTGTCAAGTATTGCTTCATGGTCAGACTCACGCACCTTCCACAAGATTTTGTTCAAAGGTCTACCCTGATACTTTATCAAATGAACATTGGATGCCACGACAAGGTTTGAGTAATGAAGAATCTTTCGATGCGTGTCAAAGTCGTAAAATAGCCAAACATTAACACTCTTATGTGGATACCTTCTAAGCCATGTTCCAATAATAACCACTGAGCCTGTAGGGTATTCGATGTTTTCTCCATCTATAACAGGGGCCTCTAATTTCTTTTTGGCCTCAACACAATGACATAAGTAATAATATGTTCCCTCTTCATTATCTTCATCTGCAATAATTGCATATACGTGCCCTACATTGATATATGTAGCAAATTAGATGAAAGTAGTACACATTACAAAAACACTACAAAGTAAGATGACATTACCTGGTTGAACTAGATGAAATTAGATGCATATGCGTGCCCTATATTACCTGGTTGAACTAAATCCGATATGTGGTCAAAGTCAACTGATGATTCCATCTGTGTTAGTTCCAGTGCCGTCGGGGTTGATACGTGTCAAGTGGGCTAAGATAACTTAACTGCCATTCGTCAACCCACTCCTTTGACTCGCACTCATCCCAGACTTGAATTGTATAGGAAGAACAAAAGCATGACATCTTTCACGTATGGATACTCCATGAACCTGCAATTGAGCTTTTGAAAGAGTGTATCTCATTCGATCCTGTCAGTGTACAACAGTCCTCATATGGTGCAATGTTAGTATCATCTATCAACCAAAAAAATCTACGAACTGAAGACTTACCCTTATTACCTGGACCCATGGAAGCATTACACCACTCGACAATCAATTTTGCATCTGTCAACTTTGCATTGTCTTTATACTTTAACTCTTCTCATTCTATGGCTTTTTTGATACATGCTCCTGCACCATCATGCTCCCCCTTTCCATGCCCGGCCTCACAAAAGTTCCACATATGTTGTTTCAAATATCTATAAAATTATGCCTCCTACTCAGCCAATAGAAATTTCGTGAGTTCTTGAATTGTGATGCACAGTTATCCGACCATATGATATGCTAACTGAACGATATGCCCCTTTAGCCAAATCATTGTAGAACACCTAAAAGCAACCTTGTACGAACTCCGTAGAATGCATGCGATCATCACTAATATAGAAATTATACTCCCTTATGATCTTTCTGTCATCCTCTGTACTATCATTCGCATGAATGAATGCGATGTGCACAAATATAGAAACCTGTGTGGAGTTGTAATATTGTGATTGCACCTCACGCTATGGCTATAGACTGTAGTTCTCTACAAAGTTGACGACTGAAACAATGCTACCAACCAGAAATGTGTCCTTGCATAACTTGAATTGCAAGTCCAACCATCGAGCTCTATGGGCATGTCTGGCATACTCATACACTATGCTATCACAAAATATAGCCATAACCTGATAAACTGGAATCTTTTCAATAACCAATTCACACCTTTTTGCTTCTTTACCATCTTTTGTATTGTATGCCACTGTTTTATACTTGCCAAACTCTACTAGTTCATTTCCAACCGCATGTGTTCTTTCCATATGTTCACATATTGGCAAATGTTGCAAGCCACCGCAACGATGACATGTACCATCCAAGCATAATTTCTTGTAGAATATTTGACCTTCCTCTCTTTCATATAAAATTCTTGATATGAAGTCTCTTGAAGATGTTGGTGGGGCACATATGGCACAACCCTGCAAAATATTGTTAGTATGCATATCTAAACATATAGACCTATAAGCATCAAAATGGTTAGAAAACTCAATATGTAATCTACAACAACAAGTAGTGCATGTGTGATTTATCTTGACATAGAAAGGTTTTAGCATTTCAAAATATCTTTGAGAAATTTTAATTTGAGGATACTTCTCTAGAAATTTACCATAAAACTGTGTTTGAGTCTCATCCAAAAAATGCTTTGGATGTGGCTCATAGTTCTAACTACCAATTCTCTTTCTTACCACATCCCTTTGATTCAGAGATACCCTTATGCAAGTCTTCCAAAAGTCTTCAATTAGTGATCTCAATGCTTCAACAATTGGTTTATCTTTTCGTGGTAGTCTCCCCGAGAACACCCATAATTCTTTGGCGTCTTCCAACAACTCTTGATAAAGTTTTCCTATTAATTCTTAATTCTTGATTCATCTTTCTAATGAGACGAGCTTTCCTCATTTGACTATTTACTATAGTCAATGTAATCACACGTCGTGTTGCATTACTATGTTTTGTGCATGAGGTGTTACCCACTCTCTCATACGCACTCATTAGATTCTTGACAATAGATTTTTCACTTGACGCCTCTGATGTTCTCAACCCAAGAATCTTCATGATGGACCTATATTTTATACTTCGCATCATTTCAATGAATAGTTGACATCTTGCAGTCTCATTTAACTTTTCAAAGAATAATCTCCAAATCTTATGAGCATATCTTCTACAAGTGCATTTTGGAATCTTACCTTCCATTGGCTGCAAAATATTCTCATCAATTTCAATCAAATACTTTGGCTTTCTATGCAAAATTCTAGGTGGTGTTAAGTAAATTCATCTCAACATTAGGAATTTCATCAATATTTAAATGAGATGGGCTAGATGGCATACCTTGAGGTTGAGGTGGGAACGATGGCGTACCTCCTTCATCACATGTGAGTGATTATGTACTCTCAACTTGAGATGTGGTAGATGATGTCCATACATGTTGACTTGTGGTAGAGGACGTGTCTCCAACTATGGTATTCAAATCTCTCGTAGCACGAAGTTTTTGCATTCGTTCTCTTTGTGCCGCCAATACCATATCTCTTTGTGATGGTTGTGGTTCCTCTTCAATTGGTATGTCTTCATTTATCGTGTCTAATTTCCTCTTCTCACAAAGTTCCCTCATAGCCACTGCTTTCTTTGCATTCTTAGCTTCTATCTCTTCCTATGTTGGTTTAATTCTTGATCATTTCCTCAGCATGATGGAGAAATTGTCTGTAGCATGATAAAGAGACCAATATTACTTCCTAAGAAATGAATACAAGATAATAGTGGGATTGTATTTTTATTATGTTGTAAGGATTTATTCTTGTATAGTTTGACATCATGGTATGTTAAGGTCTATTTATTACACATAATTATTAAAGGGCCCAAGTGTAGAAAATATACATGGCATCATGTGAGATTGTAGGCTGCTTTCTTGATTGGGAATGTGTCTATTTTAAACATGTATGATAAATCATGATAAAGTAATTCAATCTGAATTAAGGAAAATGTAAAGAACATGCATGTAAAGACTTGACATACCTAAAAAACAAAGATTTGAATGGAGAGAGTAGCCAATTATGTAGTGTTTTTTTCTTCTTGCATCAAACTCCTCAACAATTTGAGTTTTTCACCACTTGCTTCCTTTTCAATGTTAAATTGAATAACACTCAAATATAATTACTAACAACAATACTATTAACCAGTCTATAATGTTAAATTCCTAAAATTGAATCACAATTAACATTGCAACACTACAAAAATTGAAACTTGAATAGATATATATCAAACTTGGTGTGAAAACTATGTTATTTCCTCCTTCTCAAGTTGGCAAAGCAGAAAAGGTGGTGGAAAGATTATGCAAACGTGGTACAATGTGTCAAATGTGCATGTGAACTTCCCAACAGCATGAAAGCACTTCCTTTTTGTCGGAGCATGTGTCGAATCAGTATGAAAATAGAGCATGTGGGCCTGGATCATGGGGGTCAACACTTTTTTACTGTTTCTATAGAAAGACAAAACGCGAGCGTGTTATAATGCGCTCACGTTTTGTCCTACTATAGATTGATCACATATTGTGAATTTCTCTTTCCAAACCTTCCCCTTCATACTTGAATGACCACAAGTTTTTGAAGGAGAACTTTTCCTGTTTCCTACAAGAGCTTGCCAGATGCTCCACCATATGATAGGCATAACAATGAAGGGGCAAGCCCTCATAATCAAGTTCTTGATAGAAAATGCCCATCGAGGAAGAAAGATAGATCTTCTTTGGAAGCAAAAGTTCTAGTTTGTGAAAAATCCTTATCCAAGCATAAATAACAGGGGTTCTATCAAGCGATTGCTAATCCACTTCCACAAAGTCTCCTGAAGACTTCCTAATTGATTCTAAAACATCCACACCCCAAAATTGGAGAGGCAATCAATATAATCGAACCCATAAATCTACATTTGATGACACAAACCCTCAACACTATACCTTAAACCCTAATCCCTCAACCCTCCAACCCTATCCCTAATCCTTATACCCTCCACACTCTACTTTAACCCTAATCCCTCGACCCTCAACCTTATCCCTAAACCCTTGACCCTCGAACCTCAACGCTCAACCCTTAACGTCAAATCCTAATCCCTCAACCCTTAACCCTAATCCCTTATCCCTAAACCCTAAATTCTATCCCTATTCCTAAACCCTCAACCGACTCGATACTATACCTTAAACCCTAATCCCTTATCCCTAAACCCTCCAACCCTATCCCTAATCCTTATACCCTCCACACTCTACTTTAACCCTAATCCCTCGACCCTCAACCCTATCCCTAAACCCTTGACCCTCAAACCTCAACCGTCAATCGTCAACGTCAAACCCTAATCCCTCAACCCTTAACTCTGATCCCTTGACCCTCAACCCTATCCCTAAACCCTAAACCCTAAAGCCTCAACCCTCACATCAAATCCTAATCCCTCAACCCTAAACCCTATCCCTAAACCCTCAACACTATACCTTAAACCCTAATCTCTCAACCCTCAACCCTAAACCTTATCCCTAAACCCTAATCCCTCAACCCTCAACCCTAATCTGTCATCCCTCAACTCTAATCTCTCATCCATAACCCTAACTACTATCCCTATTCCTAAACCCTCAATTGACTCGATACTATACCTTAAACCCTAATCCCTTATCCCTAAACCCTCTAACCCTATCCCTAATCCTTATACCCTCCACACTCTACTTTAACCCTAATCCCTCGACCCTCAACCCTATCCTTAAACCCTTGACCCTCGAACCTCAACCCTCAACCCTCAACATCAAACCCTAATCCCTAAACCCTTAACTCTAATCCCTCGACCCTCAACCCTATCCCTAAACCCTAAACCCTAAAGCCTCAAGCCTCAACCCTCAACATCAAATCCTAATCCCTCAACCCTTCACTCTAATCTCTCAACCCTAAACCCTATCCCTAAACCCTCAACACTATACCTTAAACCCTAATCCCTCAACCCTCAACCCTAATCCATCATCCCTCAACTCAAATCCCTCACCCTAAACCCTAAATGCTATCCCTATTTCTAAACCCTCAACCAACTCAATACTATACCTTAAACCCTAATCCCTTATCCCTAAACCCTCCAATCCTATCCCTAAACCCTTAACCCTTGAACCTCAACCCTCAATCCTCAACGTCAAACCCTAATCCCTCAACCCTTAACTCTGATCCCTTGACCCTCAACCCTATCCGTAAACCCTAAACCCTAAAGCTTCAAGCCACAACCCTCAACATCAAATCCTAATCCCTCAACCCTTCACTCTAATCCCTCAACCCTAAACCCTCAACACTATACCTTAAACCCTAATCCCTCAACCCTCAACCCTAAACCTTATCCCTAAACCCTAATCCCTCAACCCTAATTCGTCATCCCTCAACTCTAATCCCTCATCCCTAAACCCTAAATGCTATCCCTATTCCTAAACCCTCAACCGACTAGATACTATACCTTAAACCCTAATCCCTTGACCCTCAACCCTATCCCTAAACCCTTGACCCTCAAACCTCAACCCTCAACCCTCAACGTCAAACCCTAATCCCTCAACCCTTAACACTGATCCCTCGACCCTCAACCCTATCCCTAAACCCTAAACCCTAAAGCCTCAACCCTCAACGTCAAATCCTAATCCCTCAACCCTTCACTCTAATCCCTCAACCCTAAACCCTATCCCTAAACCCTCGACACTATACCTTAAACCCTAATCCCTCAACCCTCAACCCTAATCCATCATCCCTCAACTCTAGCCCCTCATCCCTAAACCCTAAATGCTATCCCTATTCCTAAACCCTAAACGCTATACCTATTCCTAGACCCTCAACGGGTGCAATACTATACCTTAAACCCTAATCCTTTATCCCTAAACCCTCCAACCCTATCCCTTAACCCTCAACCCTATCCCGAAACCCTTAACCCTCGAACCTCAATGTACTCAACCCTCAACGTCAAACCCTAATCCCTCAACCCTTAACTCTGATCCCTCAACCCTTAACCCTTAAAACTTGAACCCTAAAACCTATCCGTACACACTCGACACTCAACACTATATCTTAAACCCTAATCCCTTAACCCTCATCCCTAAAGCCTCAACCCTAAATCATTAAACCTTTAACCCTAAACCCTATCCCTAATCCCTCTACCCTCGACACTCTTATTTAACCCTAATCCATTGACCATTAACCCTATCCCTCAACCTCAACCCTCAACCCTCAACCCTCAACATTAAACCCTAATTCATCAACCCTAAACCCTATCCCTAAACCATCAAACCTCAACACTATACCTTAAACCCTAATCCCTATCCCTCAACCCTTAACCCTTAAAACTTAAACCCTATCCCTACACCCTCAACACTTGACACTATATCTTAAGCCTTAAACCCTCAACCCTTAATCCTTAAACCTTCAACCCTAAACCCTATACCTAATCCCTCTACCCTCGATACTCTAACCTAACCTCGACATTAAATGCTAATCCGTCAACCCTAAACCCTAATCCATCAACACTAAACCCTATCCCTAAACCCTCAACCCTCAACACTATACCTTAAACCCTAATCCATCAACCCTAAAACCTAATCCCTCAACCCTCAACCCTAAACACTATCAATAAACCCTCAACCCTCGACACTATACCTTAAACCCTATGAGAAAAGCTTTGTGTATGGTACATCCATAGTGAGTAATTAACACTTGAAATCAGAAGGATTATCATTATGAGAAAAGATTTGCATTGGGGTACATCTATGTTTCTTGCTGTCCACCCCGCACTTAGGGAAGGTATATTGTTATGAAATAGGCAAATAATCTCCCATTGTTTACTAGCTCTATCCACAAGAACTACTAAACTATACTTTAAACCCTAAACTTTCAACCCTAGACCCTATCCCTAATCCCTCTACCTTCAACACTATACCTTAAACCTAATCCCTCGACCCTCAACCCTAAACGCTATCCCTAAAGCCTCAACCCTAAACTCTAATCGCTTATCCCTAAACTCTAAATCCTATCCCTAAACGCTCAACCCTCAACCTTAAACCTTAATCACTCAATCCTTATCCACCCCTCTCCTCCCCTATCTGGCTCACTCCCATCTCTACCCTCCTCTGCCCTCGACAGTATACATACATAAATATAGGCATACATAGATACATACATACATATAGGCATACATACATACATACATACATACATATAGGCATACATATATACATACATGATTAATAGACTTGAATAGAAAAAAAATTAAGGGGAACATAATGCGAGCGCGTTATAACATGCTCGCATTATGTCAAACATGACAAACAACAGACTTGCAGAAAAGAAAAAATGCAAAGCAAAACATAACGCGAGCGTGTTATAACACGCTCGCGTTATGTTTTGCTTTGCATTTTTTCTTTTCTGCAAGTCTGTTGTTTGTCATGTTTGACATAATGCGAGCATGTTCGTTATAACGCGCTCGTGTTATGTCTTGCTTTGGGAATCCCAAGCCTTGGGCTTGGGATTTGCTTTGGATTTCCAACCCAAAGGCTTGGAGTGCCTTTTGAACAGTCACAGACATGTTTTTCCATATTCTTCAAGATTTCACATAATTCCGTTCGTGCTAACCCTCAGATTTGCACATGTCTCAAGGTCAAACAAATCAAACACCTGGGTAATGTTAGGCTTTCTCTTAGCTATTTGACGATGTGATTTTTTTCACATTTTAACAATGTTAAGCCTTTCATCTTTAATTTCTTTTGTTTGTGTGTCCATTTTTGGGGAAAAACCACTGTTTGGTCTTTTTTTCATTGTAAATTAACTATTCATTGAAATTTCAAAAAAATTACATATTTAGAAACTAGACTCTATTCTACAAATATTAAAAAAAGAAAAAAATAATTTTCAGTTAGTTTTCAAAATTTATAGGGGTAGCACGGCCAAAATTCTATTTTTTAGGATGTGTCCACTTTGAAAATTAGTAAAAAATTAAATATTCATCAAAACATTATCAGAAAAATTGGGCATAAACTACATACTATTAGCTAATTTCTCACTGAAGCGATTTTAAAAATACCAAAAAAAAGTTGACCTTTTGAGGGAGCCACAAAACATGCGATGTTATGTTTTTTTGACAGAAACAACACCAATTTTTGTGGCTCCCTCTTTTGAACCCCTTAATCTATGCCATTTTCAAAAAAAAATAGTAGTTTAGAAAGTAGACTCGGAGTACTACGAACATTGTTTTGGTTGCATCTCCAAATTTTGAGTGTAACTATGCTCAATTTCTCATCCAAGGCTAGTATTTCCTGATTTCAGAAAAAAAGTGGCCACTGAAGACCCCTTTTTGGCCCCCCATCTTTTTGCACTTACCCTTTGCAGGATCATCATAAATTACAATGATAATGATAACATCATTAATCATACAAGATCATCTTCACTTAGGACACATTCTTCTTTGCTTGATTTCACACTTTCCTCTCTGCACCTTTTGTCTCTGTCATCTCCTTTTTAAAAATAGTATGTTATCCTCTCTAACTCTGTTACACAGTCCACTACATACTTCAAAGGAAACTAACACCTTCAAAATGGTTCAAAAAATTATCTCTGCAAACTCTATGAACACTGTAGATAAGATGTTCACCCTTCAAAAAATGAAACTCTGCACATCATATACCTTGTCCCTTATCTAGATATATTATCATAAACTCACTAATCTGCACTCACACAAACCCTTCATATTGCATTCTATCAAAACCCTTTTTTATCTTCAAGTCTTTGTCACTGTTAAAAACAATCCAAATCACCTTCAAAACACTTTGCAACTTCACATTAACAACTTCAATTCATTCTTCAAGCATAACCTCCTTATGAACATTGAAATGGTCCTTCAATTCTATCAAAATTCATGTATTCTTCGACTATTTTTTGCAAACTACATACTGGCATGAAGATCTTTCATCAGAGCACACAAATCACCAATTCTATCTACTCTAAACATTATGCAGAGCCTTTTATTAATTTCTCTGGCCTCCAGGTTCATTGTTGATTCAGTTACAAGTAGTTAGGGCATCACTGGAAAAAACAAACTGTCAAATTCCTAAACGGAAGATGAACCGTTGTAGTTTTAATTTCTTTTAAATGTAGACTATCAATCAACTCTTTCGTGCCCTTATCACATTGAATATGAACCATGGATTTTTTTTGGCTCCCGACGCTTTGGAATGTTAACCAAGAGAGAAGGTTACAAGACAAAGGGGTCAGTCATCAAAGATGTTAAGGAGACCCTTTTAGCAGGTGAAGATTAAGTGAGTTACCTATTATTACAAGTCAACTTAACAATATAATAAAAGAACATGCTTTTTGATGATGGGTAAAAGGCTCTTAAGACATAATAAACTCTAGGGTTTTTTAAGCAATTTCTAGGGTTTGAACACCAAACAATGTATCACAGATTTCTACCCTCATATTAACACAGTGTAAACCATTTATGTGACAAATGGATAAAGATTTGAAGACTTTATCTCAATTTTATGACAAGGTTAGGGTCTTGATAATTTAGGCCTTTGATCATTTGAGCCACACAAGAAAAGGAGACATAAATGAACATGTCAAGCACCATAGACACAACTTCAATCCAATCATCTCCCAAAGAACATCAACCATTTTCTACAACAACATGAAATATCTGCAAGTAAAACTATGAAGGTGACCATTCTCTGATCTTTGACATCATATATCAAATACCTCTGCCTTGAATGACTTAAGATGAAAGTGATGCATAAAACCATGAAGCAAAGTATGAACTTGTAATAATCCCATAGATCTCCTATCAGCTAGGTATTAATCATCTAACCATCAAACTAATCCCCTACATATCAACAAACTCCTATAAGACTTTTCCCCTGCATGAACCAGACATCAATGTGATTTGTTATGCCAACTCTGAATATGATGACATGATATGAGCATGAGAATCTTAAGTACTGAAATGAATTGATGAAGTCCTGAACTAATCAAGTCATATCATCAACAACTCAACAAACTGCATAACTTCAACTTAACAAATTTCTCCAAGTAGACTGTATTCAACATGAATACATCAACATGAAACAAATCATGAACATTAAGCATGATTCTCCACAACCTCCAATCACTGGCATCAAACCATCCATGCATCCTCATGAAGACACTATATCATCTAACCATCATCCAACCATGTCATCCACTCCTAAAAAGGCACCTCACACAAGAACTTCTGAAGCACCTCACTTTGACATCAATGACAAAACTCTATCAGGAATCACACAAGAAGTGAAGGGGAAGGTTTGGGAGATAGATCCAAACTAGCTTAGTGTGGAATAACTCAATTTGAGGGTTAAAAGAGGGTTACCATAGCTTATCCAAGAGGGGATACCTGTAAAAACCATGAATGCTCTTTGACAAATTTTGGATCAGAGTTGGAAGTGAACATTACCTCAAAGAAACCCCTAGCATAGGGGTAAATCTTGATTTTCCCATCTATATGGGGTTGCCAAATTTCTAGAATCCACTTGTTGAGGTCGTGGAGCAGAGGCCACACACTATCAAACCTATAGCTCAATCTTCTTTCTAAAAAGAAACTTCTCATTCTCTAAAAGACCCTCACCCATCACCACCATGGGGTGAGACTGGGTACTTGGGTAAGCAACATTCCTCACCACAAGAGAGGCACACACGATCCTAGCACAACAAACACCACACTTGCAAAAGAAATAGCTCCAACAAGAATTAAAGTCTCAACCAAACCATCATCACCACAAGCAACAACTCCACCTAAGATGGGCATTGTGAAAGAACCACGAATTGACTAAGATGAGTGCTGATATCAAACATGGAGTGAAAGAAAGAGAAATTACAATGTATAGATTATGAACAAGAGGTGTACATATAGGTGAGAGAGGTGAAGAGGTTGAGTCGACTTAGGAGTCGACTTCAACACTCCACTCACCAAGTGTCGAATGAGTGTCGACGCATAGCTTGGAGAGTTGTGTTGAACTCTCCAAGTCGTCACCTAGCCACCTGAGGTGGCTTAAGCCATGTGCTAATTATATTACTTAGAATAAGTAATATATAATAAAGTTGAGCACTAACACCCCCCTTAAGCATAGCTTAGGTGGGTACAAGAAGAGATGGGTCCCGGCTACTAGTCCTGGTGAGGTACCCATATACAATAAAATCTCTCATAAATAGAGAAAAGGAGAAAACCTAGTGGGAAATAAAACTCCTCTCTGAAAGAGAGAAAAGATGCATGAATCTGGAAGCTGCTTGTGTACCTTGATGCCAATGCCGAACTGCGGCTGATGACTCCATAAAAGCTAGTACCATGAGGTTTCAGGAACATTAACTAAATTTGAGATGTGATCTGATGCAAGATTCAGGTTCATTTACCATAAGCTCTCGATGTGAGATGTGAACTAGTGTGAATCTGTTGCAAGATTATGGATTATTTACCATAGGCTCTCAGAAAAAATGTTTGAATGATCAATTTGATCCACTTGTTTCTCAATCCCACCTCTTTTTACTTGCAACCTCATTGAGTTAAATTATGTGATAGAATCCTCTATAGTATTAGAGTTATACTTATGAGCTCTTATCTCGTGACTTCTTGTTCGTTGACCTTCCCATTGGGTGTTTTCAAGGTCACAATGTGAACATAAGTTCTTGGAGTTAGACTTGAACACACTTATAAAACTATCTAGATGAGATGTATTATGCAGACTTAGAAACAGAAAGAGACAACTTCATGATAACCCCCCTTAATTTGTGGCAGTTTATAACTGAGTGCATTTATAACCCCCTTTACTTGATTACCCCCTAATTTTACTTTTTATATTGTTTAGTGCTTTAGACAATTAAAATGCCTATTTTAACACCAAAACATAATTTTAAATGCTTTTTGCAAAATAAAAAGAAAAATATGAAAGCCAAGAATAAGGCAAATATTTGCCAAGCCCAAAATAATTTGGGCAAATTTAGGGCAAGAAATAGGGGTGAATTAGGGCATATTAGAAAAAATAAACTTCAGAAAGGGTAGAGGCTTCTCCATGGCGGCCAGGTTTGTAGCACGGTGCTAGGGGCAAACCAAAAAGAGTGGAGTGGCCTCCTTTTGTACAGCAAGTCGTGCCTCCTTCACATAGGCCTGGCATTGTTGCAAGTAATCAATTGCCTCAACAGGCCGCAGGCATTTATGTAGGCCATTTCAACAGGCATGTCCACAGACAGGGCTGTGGATTGGCCTTTCAAACTTAGGCCGTCAATGGGTCAAATAACCAAACTCAGTCAGCCTACAGATCATCTTCCTTTGCAATGGATCACACTCTTCTGGATACAGATCGACCTCTTCAATGGGGTTTACGGGCCTTGGCCTGCTCGAGTGTTTCATCAGCCATTTTCCCTTCCTCGCGCCAGGATAGAAGGCGGACTGGCCCATGCTCATGTGCGCCATCTGTTACGGAGACCCTCCCTCTCCGCCTGCTGCCGCCAAGAAGGATTTTTAGAGCTTTATCTGTTGTTGCCTACAAACCTTCGTCACAACTGAGATTCACTCCTGCAAGATGAACCAGCACACAAACTTAGTGTGCTCTGATACCATGAAAGAACAACGAATCCACTAAGATGAGTGCTGATATCAAACATGGAGTGAAGCAATAGAAATTGCAATGCATAGATTATGAACAAGAGGTGGACATATAGGTGAGAGAGGTGAAGAGGTTGAGTCGACTTAAACACTCCACTCACCAAGTGTTTGAATGAGTGTTGACATATAGCTTGGAGAGTCGTGTTGAACTCTCCAAGTCAACACCTAGCCACCTAAGGTGACTTAAGCCATGTGCTAATTATATTACTTAAAATAAATAATATACGATAAAGTTTAGCACTAACAAATTGCTGCCAAACCAATGCCATCAGTAGTAGTCACTCCATTGCCAAAGATGGGCATCGTAGCCAAACCAACACCACCACCAACGGCTAAGCCACTACCAAAAATGGTCCATCACAATGAAATCGACGTCACCATCGGCAACCAAGCCATTGCTAGAGATGGGCACCACAACTAAACTGATGTCGTCACTAGCAGCCATGCTTCCACCAAAAAGAAGCAGAAAAACATGATTAGTCTAATAATAAAGTTATATTTTCAAGAGTTACTCATATTAATACAGAACAACATGACTCATTGATTTCAATTCCAACTAATATGATGACTCATTTGATCATCACATCCAATTCCAATCAATACTCTAAAATGGATTGATAGAAGAAGAAATTATCTAAATGTCAACCCCAACTCATTCTAAACAACTCCATTCAGATTATTAGACCATACTCTTACAATCAATACCATTAAGTTACATCTATATACTATATAATATGATATTAGTGAATCTATAAATAAAATAAATTTTATATTTAAAATAATAAAAATTATTTTATTTATTACAATTAATAATAATGTATTTGTATTTTTCATACTATTTAGAAAATAATTTTAAAAAATGTATTTTATATTTTAAAAAAATTTATTCTTATGTATTAAAATAAAAATTTAGTGTGCTCATTCCATTTGGTTGAAGGTTTCTAAAAAAATTTCAACAAATCTATTTTGTGCATATCGTGCAATCACAGCATTCCATGAGACCACATTTCTTTGAGTCATTTTGTCAAACCATTCACACACCTTGTCTATGCTTACACATGTTGCATACATGTCTACCTAGGTAGTTTCACAGTAGTAGCTAAACTTGTTAATGGAAGATTTTGTTTATGCCTCATGCACTATGGTTTGTGTGACTACCATGCTAATCGTAATAGTCCAACTTCTACCAGTAGATCAACTTACTAATTACCCACTAGGTTTATCCACTATCCACCTCTATTGTGTTTGGAAGTTTATGCAACTTTAAGGAGCCTCAGGAACCTTTGCTAACATGACCACAACCTATGCATTTTGAATGTTTCAAAGAATAAAATGGAAATGGTTTGAACAGATATTGGGGGTAGACACCACAGTAAGAGATGAAATGTGTAGAGGTATTTTTAGTGGACAAAAGAAGAGAGTTACAACTAGAGAGATGATCATGGACACCATGGTAGGTGATGAAATGCATAGAGGTATTTCTGGTGGACAAAAGAAGAGAGTTACAACTAGAGAGATGTGTAGACACCTCACCCAAGCCATTCATAACAACTTCTTCTTTCATCAAAACATGCTCAAATTTCTCTCAAATCTCTAATCTATCTATCCTCTAATCCTTCATCTACATTTGTGTTGAAAGCAAAAGCAATCCACATTTGAATCAAATAGGATTATCTAATCTAGGAGCTCTTGGGTGCAAGCTTCCTCCTCCCTTGATGAGATTGGGTATTCATGTGAGGTATAATTTTGTGTTTTATGCATTTAGTTTATGTTTTCACTTCATTTTGTTTTCCTAATCTACAAGATGATCATGGACACCATGGTAGGAGATGAAATGCATAGATGTATTTCTTGTGGACAAAGAAGAGAGTTACAACTAGAGAGATGATCATGGGCACCATCGTAGGAGATGAAATGTGTAGAGGTATTTTTTGTGGACAAAAGAAGAGAGTTACAACTGGAGAGATGATCATGGGAGCCACAAATGCACTCTTTATGGATGAGATTTCAACCAATCTTGATAAATTTACATTGTATCTTATAGTTAAATACCTACATCAACACATACACATCTTCAATTCAACCATCACAATTTCACTATTGTAACCTACCACTCAAACATATGTTATCTTTGATGACATCATTTTACTTTCTAAAGGTTATCTCATTTACCACAAGCCCCATGAACCCATTCTTGAATTATTTGAGCCCATTGGATTTAGATTCCTTGTCTACACTTCCACATTTTGCCGACATGTCTACTAGGGCAGTTGCAACTTTAACATCTAACAAAAATCCCCCCTCCCTTTATGGATTGATGGATGTCCATACCCTATTCCAAAGCCCCCATTTTGGCACAACAACCATATTCCTACTATCTTAAAAAGACCTCTAATTGAATGAGGAGACCTTCACAAACATTTATAGAAAAATGCCACACAATCATAATGCCAATGAAGCAATCAAAGAAACCATCTTTATTGCCAAAAATAACACAAAATCATATGTTATATATTGTAAAATCTTGCTTATAGAGATTTTTTTACAATAAATAGTTCAATTCACATTCATTTCCCTTGTCATCAATAAGATTGGTTGATACAAGTGAACACTATACAATTTTTATTATCATAAAATATCATAGTTTGGTCATCTGATGAAATTTGCACACCAAAAAAATTGAATTCACAAAATTGTCCCTAATGTATTTCTACTCTTGTGGGGAATGTGACAACAAATCAGAAAATAGAGAGGAATTACCTATCATTAATAATTTGGATATAACTCATGATTGCATGCCTTGAACAACATAAATTGTAATAGGAGGTAAAACATTTTAGCCAATATGAATACCAATAATTAATTTTATGAGTATTTTTATTTAAAAATTTACATGTTTACTTTGCTTAAAAATATATATTATAAAAAAATAATAATAAAATTGATTAATGAGTAAGATAATAATAACTAGTTAAATACTTTTGTTTGACAATATTATTATAATTTAATTTATTTAGTAAATTAAAATTAAAATTAATTATTTTATATATAATTATAATTAATATATTTATATATTTACATTTTAATTAAAAACCATTGTTTTTAATTAGTTTTAGAATACATTAATTATTAAATACATAACACTTATTTATTAAAAAAATACCTTACTAATGCAAAGTGTAGGTAATAATACATTTTATGAAATTGTGTAACAATAGAAATATCAGCGTGTTTTCTACTTCATGTTACTAACATGGCCAATACTCTTATAAATCATGTATGCACTATATTCTCATGGATTTGGTGGGAGAGACAAATTTACCTTTTGGGGGAGGGAGGTTTAGTTCATAGAGAGTTTATTCATGTTTTATTATATATTATTAATACGAGGATAGTGGTTTGGGTATTATTATTTTTTGTTTTTTAAATTATATTATTTAATTTATTAATTAAAAGTCAATTTTAGTCAATAAATATATTATTAATATGAGGATAGTGGTTTGGGTATTATTATTATTATTTGTTTTTTAAATTATATTATTTAATTCATTAATTAAATGCCAATTTTAGTCAATAAAAATAAGATAAATATTTACTATTTTTAATGTAAATAAAATATAAAATTGTTATTAACTAGCATACCTATATTTTAAAAATATATTAAAGTACATCGAGAGATATCATCTCTCGAGGCACCTAATGTTAGGACTAGCTAATATTATATACTATATATCATATAAATTATATATTAATAATATATAATATTATATACTATATTATATTTAATATCATTAATAATATTATATATTATGTGAAAGGGGGTTGGGCTTAATGGCAAGGCCAGAAGGTTCTCATGTGAGGCCTAGTTAGTTTTATTCCAGATATTTTGACTTGATTTTATATTTTAGTGTGTGTGAGTATTGGACATGGATGATGTTGAGTTTATGGACTATGGATATTATTATTTTGATTGTGGAAATAAATGTTTTATATTCATGATTTATTTATTTATTTGGTTAAAATGAGATAATATGTTTATTTAGTAAAATAATGAATTATAAAATGTTAATGAATATTATTATTTGATATTTTAGATTTTGTAATTATTGATGTTTTTGATTAGAGGGTAAAAAAGGATTTGAAAGGTCCTGAAACCTTTTACAAGCAAACTTCCACCTCAACAGAGGATGACCATAAGCATAACAACAACCCAGCTGCCAAGAGAACTAGTGCCAAACTAAAAAAGAGAATCCAAAACGTAGTACTCCACAACACAGACAAACAACCTAGGCTATGCCAACAACAGATCTAGCCTTCCGCACACCCTTAATTCGAGTGTGGGAATGAGAGACAGACTTTGGCAAACCCTTCTTCCTACGATGCACTAATGTCCAAGAGACATCATCATCCAGGTCCATCGAGCAAGGGGATGGGTGAGGGGAAACCTCCATAGAAACCCTACCCACAGGGGAGGCCTGAGAGGGAGACCCAACTAGAGAGGAAGATTGCTGAGGAACCACAAAATGAGCCTTAGCAAAAGAAGCCACACAAGAAAGAATAGAGGAAACATCCAAGCCGTCGCCACCACCACAAGCCAAACCGCCGTCAGCAAAAGCACCAATAGCAACAGCCAAACCACCACAAGGGGGCATAGTAGAGCTGACGCCAATACCAACAACCACGCAGCCACCAGAAAGTGATGAAGCTGGATCGAGCACAGAACAGGGGACCATGGAAGCTGTAGGATCAGTCTTTGTAGCTTCCAAAGAAGACTTGGAAGACTCAAAAGAATAGTCTTTAACATCTATAGTAAAATGATCAAGAGCAACATCCTTCCACCAAGAAGATCTAACAACTTTTAGGTGAGGGCAATTTGATGCAATATGTCCTGTAGCAAAGCATCTACGACATAGGAAGGGAATTCCTTCATAATCAAGAGACTAAGTCCACGACAAATCTGTAACCTGTAAAATAAACTCAGCAGGAAGGGGCTTGGACATATCCATATCAACTAACATTTGTGCATAGGTGGTATGAGTGAAAGAAGAAGTAGCTGAATCCATCGTCTGAAAACAACCCAGAGAGTTTCCAATCGCTGGAAAACTTGAATCACACCAGAAATGAAGGGGAGGATTTGGGAGGCAAATCCACACCGGTTTATTATGGAAGGATTCAAAAAGAGGGTTAAAAGAAGGATACCATGGCTTCACCAAGAGGGGATACTTGCCCAAAAACAATGAATGCCCTTCAACAAATTTTTGATCAGAAATGGAGGCAAAAGTTACCACAAAGAATCCCCTTGTACAGGGGTAAATTTCAACTTTCCCAACTAAATGGGGAAGCCAAAGAAGTCAAATCCATTTATTAATAGCAAAGAGAGGAGACCACGAGTCTTCAAACTTGCAAATCAAACTATTTTCAAAATAAAACTTGATATAAAATGTGTACTTCAATAATAATAGTCAAGTAGAATGTTGCATGCGTATATATATATATATATATATATACTTATGAGGAATACTGGTAATCTTGGAATATAAAAATTTGATACATGTTTACTAGTTTATTTTAATATATATATTTCAAATGAAATACAAAGCTTATCATTCAATTGTATTAATTCCTCAGAGAATTCATGTGAGTTTGTGTAAATTTTCATATAGTTTTAAATATATAGATATAAACTTCCTTATGTATGTCGATGAAGAGTAATTGTATATAAATGGAGTGTAGACTAATTTGCAGCAGTCCAAATAGAAACAAGAAAGTTAAATTTTAATTATATATATTGTATTTCTTTTGGTTAGCAGTAAAAGTTATCTCAACAATGTTAGAATTTATTTATTTTTAATAACAAGATATTACTTCATTGTTCTCTTGTATTATTTTATTCACCAAAGCACTGAGTATGAGGTAATTTTGAGGTTCAGGCCTAGCATAGTTTGGATGGATTTCTTGGTAAAAAGGACTGATCATATTCCATCATAATGTGCGTATCTATTTCAAGGCACTTCTGTAGTAGTATTAACCAACCTATCTGTGTTTGTTTTGACCATATTCTATTATATCGTGCCTTTCTATTTGAGGGTATTAACCTTTATTTCTGTGTTTCTTTTACTCAGGTGTAAGATTGTAACCATTATAGAAAAAGCACTCCAGTTTATTTCTAGGTTCTGATCATATTCCATTGACGTGCACTTCTAGAGTTGAAGGTATTGGATTGCGTCTATTTTAAGGTACCGTAGAAGCAAAATGTGTGTAGTTATGGAATTGTGTCTATTTTAACTCTAATAGTAGTATTAATCTTTCTTTGTGTTTATTTTGACATCTTTTGATAATGCTTAGGATATCCTTATAGATCTTGGCATGAGTTGGTAACGTTAGGCTCTTTATATCAATCAGATTTTAAACATCTTTCTAAGATTCTCTCTATAATGCTATTTCTTTATTTTATTTTGTGCTGAATTAAATCTAACTATAGAAATTGTTTTGGTTATGTATTATGCTTAGATGGAAAGTCTATAAATTTTTAACTACGATTTTATCTATTTTAGAAGAATTTATTTTATATGAGAATTAGTATTAGATTTGTATCTCTTATTGTATGGCTAGCAGGATAGTGATAGTGATATCCATGAACGACCTCGCTTCTAGTCTCAAACATATAGCATTTCTAAAGAGTCAAGGAAATTTGTCAATATAATCGACCTTATGTTTTTGTTTAAGTTAGTCTTAGGGCAAGTATAAACTTTTATTGTTTCTTATGTGGTTTTAGAATTGTAAGAGATAGAGTTAATGGCTTATATTATTGGAATTAAATTCAACCCCTGTCTAATTTGTTACCTTCTAAGTATTAGTGTTTACCTTGTATAACCATGTTTAATTAATTATATCATTAGTTAATAATCTTTATTTTAATATGTTTTTTTCTCTCTTTCTAAAATTAGAGTAAGAAGATATTCTTGCATTTTCCTAAATTTTATTAATTGATTATCGCATTTTATTTGAGTTTTTTGGGAGGGCATTACATAGGTATCAGAGCACTAGGTTTACAAACACTGGGAACTCTGGGAGTGTGTTTGGGTCATGTTGTTGAATGTGTAATAGAGAAATGTTACCACCTTATGTGAAATGTTTGTGTAGTTAATAAGATGTAAGTAGTTATACTTTAACGATAGTGTATGTGCAAGATCATGATGGGCCAAACTATACCTCTAAGTGGCAATGAAAATACAAAAAATCAAACTTAATCAAGTTCATGTGAAAATTTGAATGGATTATCTACACAATTTGAAAAAGATATAAGAACAAAATTTGTAGAGAATTGAATCTACTTTATGAGCTACTAATTTTTTTTTTTTAAAAAAAACTAAATTTATTTAGTGAAAAATGAACATTTCAGTGAACAACTATTAAATTTTTTAGAAAAAAAAAAAAGTGGGTGTCTGTCCAGCCAACCAAACTATGAGCAAATTTTTTTTTTTTTGAAACTTTCAAAATAAGTAGAGGACTCATGCCCAGATGTGACGCATATTTTTTTGAATTTTTTTTCCAATAAAATAATTAGTTATGATTTTTTTACTGTGACTTTTTTTAAAAACTAAAGAGTAATTGTCCAACCAACCTAACTCGATAAAAAAAATTGGAATTCCAACGAAAAAATTTAACTAGTAACCAACGAAGCATAGAGTGTGACACATCTTACGGATTTGAAAAAGGTGAAACGGTTTGAAAGTTATTGATGTTTTTCAATCAGTGTATCCATCAGGATTTCAGACACACACTATATAGAAAATTATTAATAATTATTTAATAAAATGATAATCAATAAAATCTTATATTTTTAGAAAGCTGACAATTTCCTCTATAAATCCTTTTCGTTTTATCAATTTTGCATTAAAAAAAAGTCGTCAACATGAAGGGTGAAGTTCAAAGAAGAGAGTGATACCTGTAAAAACGTTAGAATTGAGGGAAGTCAACTATGACAACCCCAAGCCTACATACAAGGCAAAAGCGAAGCAAAACGGATATCCATTTTTCTTCAGTAAAATACCATTTTTCCTTTTTTATGTTTTACAAAATGGATATCCGTTTTAGGTTGCCCAAAACGAATATCTGTTTTTGGTTTCCCAAAATAGATATCCATTTTGCTTTACCTTATATGTTACTCTCTCTCTCTCTCTAAAGGTGGTCTATTGATATCCCACAATGGTCATAAGAATTCATCTTTATCTTTGTGTAAAATGCTAAAAAGGTGGTCTATCGATATCCCGCCATATTCTTATGACCATTGCATCTAATTTCATCTATGATCGAAAAGGCTTGTCTATTTTCTAAGTTTTGTAAAGAGCATTGATAACAAAATTGTAATGTCTATTTTTAGATCCATTTTCTACATTTCCTATAATCATGGTAATCTATGAAATCACATTTTTTTGAGGCATTCTATCAAATAGTTAGCAATGCCTTGTCTATATTTCCATAGTTTTTATAAATATTTACTAGAAAGTTACCAAATATAATATTTGATAAGAATCCCCCTATCATTATTCTTTTGATGGATGCCCATGTACCATTCCTTTGGTGTAAGTAAATAAGATAGTAGAAAAGGTCATGGAGTTTGGCTATATACAAGTCGACTACATTTGGTTGAAGATTTTTTTAACTTTTTCAACAAATTTCATTATGTTATGCATTGTAATGTTGGCACTTTGTAAGTTCTTTTTTGAAATATATGTAAACATAAGAAAAGTCTACACATAATAGTTGGTCTTTTGGTAAATGAACGTTGTGGAACTTTATGAGGCATGGGGATGTTGAACTTCACTACAATTTACAAGTTTGTGGATGAGTGCATTAGGATTTTGCATTGATGATGCATAATTATTTTCAAAACCTTCATTTATATACTTATGAGATTTTGGGAAGTGGAGTCATGTTTTCCATCTACAACTTTGCAAAGGTTCCACTTTTCCACCAAATAGATTAACATTACTTTAAATCATGTAAGACTTTGGGAATGTTAAGATAAAATTAAGTTGGCAAAAAGTGCACCTTGATTCTACACTTCTACTTTTTTGGATCTCTCTCTCTCTCTCTCTCTGACCTATCTAACTCCTAATTAAATCCTATTCCTAGCTTTCCTAGTTTTCCTTTTCCTTTCCAATTTCCTTAGGAGAGAGAGAGAGAGAGAGAGAGAGAGTCCTAGTTTTCTTGTTTTCATTTCCTTTGTCAATAAGGGAGAGGGAGAGATAGAGGGGAGAGATAGGGAGATAAAGGAATGATAGGGGAGAGAGAGAGGCAAGAGATAGAGAGATAGCTAGATAGAGAGAGAGAGGAGATAGAGGGGAGAGATAGGGAGATAGAGAGTGAGCAAGATGTCTAGAGAGATAGGGAGAAGGATTGAGAGGTAGAGGGATGATAGAGATAGGGAGATAAGGGAGAGATAGGGTTGCTTGGGTTTAGGGTTTAGGGGTTAGGGGTTAGGGTTTAGGGGCATTATTTAAGGTTTTGAGAGAGAGAGGGTTGCTTGGGGTTAGGGGTCAGGGTTTAGGGGCATTGTTTAGGGTTTATAAGTTTAGCATTGCTCAATTTTAGGGTTTAGGGTTTAGGGGAATTATTTAGAGTTTAGGGGTTTAGGGCTACTTGGGAGACATAGGGAGAGAGATTGAGAGGTAGAGGAATGATAGAGATAGGGAGATAGAGGTTTAGGGTTGCTTGGGTTTAGTGTTTAGGGTTTAGGGGTTTGGGGTTTAGGATTTAGGGGTTTATGGTTTCTCAGGTTTAGTGTTTAGGGGTTAGGGGTTAGGGGCATTATTTAGAGTTTGTGGTTTAGGGGTTAGGGGTTATGGTTTAGGGGCATTATTTAGGGTTTACGGTTGCATGTCAAAAGAAGTCTCTCTCTCTCTAAATCCCTCAACTCTAAATAATGCCCCTAATCCCTAACCCTTAACCTGTCACCCCTAAACTCTAAACCTAAGCAACCCTAAACCTCTATCTCCCTATCTCTCCCTTATCTCCCTCTCTCTATCATCCCTCTACCTCTCAATCTCTCTCTGTATCTCTCTAGACATCTCACTCACTCTCTATCTCCCTATCTCTCCCTCTGTCTCCTCTATCTCTCCCAATCTATCTCCTCTCTCTCTCTACCTATCTATCTCTCCCTATCTCTTGCCTCTCTCTCCCATATCATTCCTATATCTCCCTATATCTTTGGACATCTCACTCACTCTCTATCTCCCTATCTCTCCCCTCTGTCTCATGTATCTCTCCCTATTTATCTCCTCTCTATCTCTCTCTACCTAGCTATCTCTCCCTATCTCTCTATCTTTTGCCTCTCTCCCCCTATCATTCCTATATCTCCCTATCTCTCCCTCTCCCTTATTGATGAAGGAAATGAAAATAAGAAAACTAGGAGTTAGAGTTGCTTGGGGTTAGGGGTTAGGGTTTAGGAGCATTATTTAGGGTTTATGAGTTTAGTATTGCTCAAGTTTAGGGTTTAGGGTTTAGGGGAATTATTTAGGATTTAGGGTTGCTCAGGTTTAGGGTTTAGGGTTTAAAGAGAGATAGAGGAGACATAGAGGAGAGATAGGGAGATAGAAAGTGAGAGACATGTCCAAAGACATAGAGAGAGATTGAGAGGTAGAGGGATGATAGAGATAGGGAGATAGGGAGATAGAGGTTTAGGGTTGCTTCGATTTAGGGACATTATTTAGGGTTTAGGGTTTATGGTTTTGGGGTTAGGGGTTAAGGTTTAGAGGTTTAGGGTTTAGAGAGAGATAGAGGACCAATAGGGAGATGTAGAGGAGTCCAAGGGGAGAGATAGAGAGATAGAGTGTGAGGGACATGGCCAAAGACATAGGGAGAGAGATTCAGAGGTATAGGGACAAATGTGATAGAGAGATAGGGGAGAGATAGGGAGATAGAGGCTTAGGGTTACGTGGGTTTAGGGTTTAGGGGTTTGGGGTTTAGGTTTCTCAGGTTTAGGGGTTAGGGGTTAGGGGAATTATTTAGTGTTTAGGGTTTATTGTTTAGGGGTTAGGGGTTCAGGTTTAGAGGTTTAGGGTTTATAGAGAGAGGAATGATAGGGAGATATAGAGGAGACCGAGGAGAGAGATAGGGAGACAGAGAGTGAGGCACATGGCCAAGGACATAGGGAGAGATATTGAGAGGTAGAGGGATGATAGAGATAGGGAGATAGGGGAGAGATATGGAGATAGAGGTTTAGAGTTGATTGGATTTAGGGTTTAGGAGTTAGGGGTTAAGGTTTAGGAGCATTATTTAGGGTTTATGGTTTATGGTTTAGGGGTTAAGGTTTAGAGGTTTAGGATTTATTGTTTAGAGAGAGAGGACCAATAGGGAGATATAGAGAGTGAAGGACATGGCCAAAGACATAGGAAGAGAGATTAAGAGGTAGAGGAATGATAGGGATAGGGAGAAAGGGAGATAGAGGTTTAGGGTTGCTTAGGTTTAGTGTTTAGGGTTTAGGGGTTTGGGGTTTATGATTTATGGGTTTAGGGTTTCTCAGGTTTAGGGTTTAGGGGTTAGGGCTTAGGGGCATTATTTAGGGTTTATGGTTTAGGGGTTAGCGGTTAGGTTTTAGGGTTTAGGGGCATTATTTAATGTTTAGAGGTTTCTAGGGTTGCTTGCATTTAGGGTTTAGGGGCATTATTCAGGGTTTATGATTGCATGTCAAAAGAAGTTTCTCTCTCTCTCTAAATCCCTCAACCCTAAATAATGCTCCTAATCCCTAACCCATAAACCTGAGAAACCCTAAACCTGAGCAACCCTAAACCTTTATCTCTGGAGGTATCTCTCCCTTATCTCCCTCTCTCTATCATCCCTCTACCTCTCAATCTCTCTCCCTATCTCTTTCAACATCTCGCTCACTCTCTATCTCCCTATCTCTCCCTCTGTCTCCTATATCTCTCCTAATCTATCTCCTCTCTCTACCTATCTATCTCTCCCTATCTCTTTCCTCTCTCTCCCCTATCATTCCTCTATCTCCTTATCTCTCTGGACATCTCTCTCACTCTAAATATCTCCCTATCTCTCCCCTATGTCTCATTTATCTCTCACTATCTGTCTCCTCTCTATCTCTCTACCTAGCTATCTCTCCCTATCTCTCTCTCTTGCCTCTCTCCCCCTATCATTCCTATATCCCCCTCTCTCTCCCCTCTATCTCTCCCTTCCCTTATCAATGAAGGAAATGAAAACAAGAAAACTAGGACCTCTCTCTCTCTCTCTCTCTCTCTCTCTCTCTCTCTCTCTCTCTCTCTCTCTCTCTCCATGCACATACCCATTAGGTAGGGTATTTTGCATATGGTGGTCATATCCTTTAGGTATGTAATCACCTCCAAACTTCACAAATAGATATAGAGCATAATTCTAAGCATCTTTCATAAAGCCCACTTCTCTACATAGGTGTAACTAATACCATTTTTTTATTGTTTTCCACATTTAATACTTATTCTTTTCCATTTTCCAAGTCCTACATGTGTCCAAGTTGTATTGTTTGTCAAGTTTTTAGTCTAATTGTTAGTCCTAGCTCTCATGGATATTAAAATGTTAGTATAGTTAGATTTATCCTTAGGTAACATTAATTTACACATTGTTGCACAAACAACCACACTCAAAAATAACCTTATCTAATTAAGGTTAACCTTTAAGGTTCTTTCATTTGGTGAGCCTAACAGATCCAACTAGTTCAATCTTCTTATAGTCCATGCTTAGCCTTCCAAGAGAGTTCATGCCATGTTAACTTTGCATTATGTCCTCACTTTCCTCTTGCTGGTTGTAGTACTCTTTTTTCTAATCATATCCCTATATCATACTATTGTTGTTAACTTTTCTTTCCATCTTCATCATCATAGTCCTAGTTATCCTATTTTGAGCCTACCATTTATCCTTAGCCATGTCTTGTACTTCTTCTATTCATGTCAATTTTAATGACCTCCAAATTTTCCATAAATTCTTCTCCACCAAACCCTAGACCCCCACCCAATTCCTTACTTTCATAAGAAAAGCCCTTCCCCAAACATCATTTGATCATGTGGCTCCTTCCATCACTAGATAGGTACCCCTACTTTCTATTATTCATCCAATACAATCCCAATGTCATAGCTCACATTCCCACACCTACATTCATAGACTCCATTCCCCCTATTGACACCATCATTGATAATCATTTTAAGGAGTCTCCCTTGAATAAACATTAAACCATGGATTATCCCATATCCCCATCTTACACTTTCCTCACTATTGAACCCTTAGAAGATGACATTTAGCTATCCCCACCATTACCAATCACACTTTCTAGCAATCCCACATAAGACACCTTACCCATCACTTCACCTAGGTCATCACTAATTAAATCACCTCATTACTCCATTCAACCATACCCATACCACCCCTTTCTCACTCCACAACTTCTATTAATGCATGATTCACCCCATGACATGCTACAGTTACCACAATGCCAATTCACTCTACCATCATTCTTCATATTATCTTATGAATCACCATCCTTTCTTCCCATTCCTTGAGACATCATACCATGACACACGCCAATGAAAATAATTAAGAAACCAATGAAAAGAATTAAAAAAAAACCATTTTTAGAGTTTTAGGAAATGAATATCCATTTTGGGAATATTCTGGAAATGGATATCCATTTTGGAAATATTCCAAAAATGGATATCCGTTTCCTGAAACTATAAAAATGGTTTTTTAAACCACAAAATGGATATTCGTTTTGGTTTGGTATCCAAACCAAAACAGATATTTTTAACATGCCTATGAAAGTCAAAGTTAGCCAATTCGCGAATTTGGCTAAGTAAAGACGCAATTTTTTTTTCCATTGCCACTGTTTGGCCCATGATGATCCTACACATACCTGATAGTAGTATATTTTCTAATTGTTCAATGGATGGTTGGGAAAACAAAGTTAGAATTAAGGGTGTATAAGGCTTCATTTTGAATGAATAGTTCCAGTGATTTATAAGGTAATATAGAGTTGTGTGATCTCCTCCAAATAAATGTATGTTACTCATAAAAGATGTGAAGTCTCAGACTATAGATCATTTATATATAGAATAATGACAATAGATAGAGGATATAGTCAAACATGTTAGAAGCATTTAGATTGAAGAAGATAGAAATATGTATATTTATGCTCTTTTGAACCCATTCTAACCATGAAACTAGAATTCTTCCTGTTGTTAGTTATTATGTGTGGAAAAGTCTTTGCGAATGATCTTTGTGAGAGTTAGTATTGACTAAGAAATGAAGCATACTTAGAATATTGTACCTCTTTGGTGTCATTCATATTAGTTGATAATGATGCAAATTACACATAAAATTACATTATTTATGCATAGCAGTTTTGTCATCTATGTTTGAGTATGAAATAAGATAAAAGTTGTAATATAGGAATTAGATCCTTGAATGATTTTATTCGTGTACAACATTTAGTAGGTAATCAAGGCATGTTTTTCTTCCTTATGTTGTTGGATGTGTAAGTAACTACCCTTATAGTTTAAAAGTCTAATGATGAACTACTCTTTCAATATATAAAATTGATTTAGGAATATGCATGCATTGTGATTATATCTTTAGTTGTGAAATAGGATATTTAATACCTCTTTGATTGTTTTATTATAAATAACTACTTTTGAAGTTGATAGGATTGAATGTCTGGTATGATAGAGGTGTGTCCTTTCTCATACAATGTGTGGGTTATTTTAGAATCTTATCGTAGCTACAAAAAGAAATGATACAAGGCTTTTTCAGTCCTCAGCAAAACTTATTTGTGGAGCTGTAAATTGAGTTTTAAAATAGAAGTTTGCATTTCACTTCATATGTAAATCTTTATTATGGTCGAATGACAATGAGTCAAATCTGTATATTGCATGTGTTGTGCATGGTGTCTTTATTTGGAAATTATATCTAGAGGTCTGCCTTTTTACATTCTCCTTGAAGTCAATTATATGGAGGAAAATGAATAGATTGTGTCTCTTTATCATGCATTCTCCTATTATTTACAAATATAACACTGTGGTTGCACCTACAATGTATAAACAAAGCTAATTAATCCTTATAGAACATCCATTCATGTTTCTAAGATATGAGGATGTGGCCAAATTGTGGAGTTTGGCTTTACGCCAGATTTAGCTTTAGTTTTTGTTGAAATTTTCTTCAACCTTGTTTGTGCTACCACGCGTTGCATACATTTCCACCAGGGTAGTCACAACACTAACATCTTAGGAATTCCTCTATCCATTATGTTTTAATGGTCAGCCATATCTCGCCGTCTTAAGTTTTTCTTGCAGGGCGATTTCCTGATTAGATTCCTATCCATTATGCTTGATCTTGTATCTTCATAGGCTCAAAACAAAACTTTTATATTTCCTGTCATGCTGTTATATATGAAAAGGAAATTACTCTCTTATTTGATAAATTATATATATTATATGAATTTATAGAAAGACTATAAACTTTTATATATGTAAATGATTATCTATTTATTGATGATTCTATCTAATAATAGCATGGTAATGAAGTGTGTAATAATAATAAAACTGTTGTTTTAAATAAAGCATTAATATATGTTTTCATTGTCACAATGGCATTTCTTTGGAATGTATATATATGTGTTTATCTACTAAAAATGACATTAGAATTTTGTTCTTAACATTTGTATTCACTAGCTAGATAATGTTAAATCTATATAAGTTTTATAGGTTTGATTTCTGTAAAATTGCAAAAATATAGGTTTTATTTACCATAGATAGCGTAAGAAGATTTTGATGTATGTTATGAATTCTATATGATGAGTGAATGGATTATAGATGTGAACTCATGATTAGTTGTTTTAGTAGCATTATGTCTTCCATTGTAAAAGTTTCTTGTTAGAAGTATTAGCCAAAGAACTTTGATAGAACTTTCTCTTAAAATGAATTAAGATTGTTATTCACCATTTCATGCATGTAGGAAATGGAAAGTGGGTAAAACATTATCAGATGAATTTTTTTTCCATTTATTTGATGCTTGTATTAGGCAATGATTTACTTGATTTTAAAGATAGTATTGAATCTATCTTTTGTATGGATAATGTGTTTAAATAGTTAGCATTATCCTTGCATGCTTTGTAAGTCTATCCATTATCGCATTATGAAGATTAATTTAAAGAAAACTTTAGAACTAGGTTTTGTTTTTATATTCATGCAAGGATTCAAAGCAAGGGAAAAATTCTTTTCTTCTTCTATAATGTCTTATGAACATGTAATCATGAATGTTTTGTTAGTGGTTAATTGACTATACCTAAGTTAGATTAAGCATTTAGGCTTCTTGCTAGAGTGGTGCTATAATATATACAACCATGCTCAAAGGTAATCAAGATATATAGAAGAAAGGATACTTTGATAGGAAAGATAGAATATAGGGACCAAATTATTTGGTGGATATTTTGGTTATTTAATTCATCATAGAAGCTCATTAATGAGATGTGTTGTCAATACACTGAGTTATTCCACTATAATCACTTGAGGGCTTCCAAGAGGAAGCCTAATATTAGAGGGGGAGAATGTGAGGCCTAGTTAGTTTTATTCTAGATATTTTGACTTGATTTTATATTTTAGTGTGTGTGTGTGTGTGTGTGTATGTGTGTGAGTATTGGACATTATTGATGTTGAGTTTATGGACTATGGATATTATTATTTTGATTATTGTTCAAATAAATATTTTATATTCATGTTAGATATTTATTTATTTATTTGGTTAAAATAAAATAATATGTTTATTTAGTAAAATAATGAATTATAAAATGTTAATGAATATTATTATTTGATATTTTAGATTTTGTAATTATTGATGTTAGAAATGTTAAAGTTAAATGTTTAATTGCTTTGGCTATAAGTTTCAAAATATATTGATGTTTCAAGGAGATTTTGCAGGTAGAGTTGCCTAGGTTCCTTAAGAATGGAAACAAAATCCATAATGCTCAAATATTTATTTATTTATTATTTCTTATTATTTTGTAAGGGAGGTTTGTGTCGAAAGTATGTGATATTTTATTATGTTTATTTAGAAGTATTTGTTTTATTTTGTGGAAAGGGAATATAAAGAGTTGGGAAAAAGGTTTTATTTTTAAGAGAGGGAAATGTTAATCATATTCTCATTCTTGAAAATTAGAAGTGTTGTAGCTTCTTGAAAATAGGTATCTTTCTTGATTTCTTGCGGTTGTTGAATGCTTCTTGTATGGAAAAGAAGAGGATTTGGGGGGGTGAGAATGATGGCTTGAGCATGGATTGTTGGCTGGAAATAGGTTGTACTTCATCTTGGTGAAATTAGAATGGCTAATCCTAACTTGGACAACCAAGGTAAGAATGGTTTATTGAAATACTTTAGCGATTTGTTAATTTTGTATGTTGATTCCAAGAGATGTGTAGTATTGTAAAAATCTGTGTTGTCATGTTTGTGGGTTTGGGTGTGCAAAGGGAATTTCCCTCCAAGCCAGTGGAGAGCTTCCCTTGTGTGGGGTTAAGGAGGGTGGGGAGCCTCTTTTGGGGTTTTATGGAGTTGGTTATGATGTTGTGGTTTGGTTGTGTTGGGAGAAAAGGAGAATGGGAGATTGGGAGAATGAATGGGAGTTTGGGAGGATGAATGGGAGATTGGGAGAATGAATGGGAGTTCGGGAGAATGAATGAGAGATTGTGAGGATGAATGGGAGATTGGGATGATGAATGGAAGTTGGGAGAATAAATGGTTGG
Organism: Cunninghamia lanceolata; assembly: GCA_027924645.1. Lineage (NCBI taxonomy): Eukaryota > Viridiplantae > Streptophyta > Pinopsida > Cupressales > Cupressaceae > Cunninghamia > Cunninghamia lanceolata. The sequence continues at coordinate 2,212,795 of BSBN01000549.1, read as the reverse complement.
CTGTGATAATGGGAGTAAAAGGGAGTTATAATTGTGCCCCAAAAGGGAATCTCGCTTCTTCTCCTTAATAGGAATTCTGTGTGCGAATTCCATTTGTGTGAGTCAAAATTCATTTTTTTTAAAAAAAAGGGGGTAAAAAATTTATTAAAAATCAAAGAGGAGCATTACAAAGAAAATAGAGGACCAAAAGCCCAAGAACCAACAAGAGCAGAAGAGCTATACAAGACTGAAGTTAATCATCACTAGAATCCTCCCTATCCTCATCCAAAATTCTCTTCAAATCATGGCGAAGCACCAGAGGAACCAGGTCCCAATGAGTCAAAATTCATTAAGTTGTTTTCTAATTTTTGTTTTATTGTTAATTGTTTGGGGTAATGGGTTTTGTTTTTGGCTCAAGGGTTGACTAGAGTCAACAGTCCTCTGGTTGGGTGGATAGAAGGACTGGAATGCTCTATGTTATATTACAGGTGGTCTGGATTGAAGAATAAATGAGGATTAGAATAAATTGTTGATTAATCTATTCAGTAGTTTCAGATTTGTAAAAAAGACCTTGAATTGCAAGCAAGGAAAACTCTCAGTGATCTATTGGGTTGTATATAGGATTATGAGGAAATTTCTGATCAATATTTAATGTTGAAAATAATATGAGTCTTTCTTATTGATTTATTTATCATTGGCGCTAATCCAAAACATTTGTTTGCACAATCAGTGATACAGGTTGTTACGAATCATTTGGTTGAAGCAAAAGAAAATAATACTCAGATTTAGTTTTTAGGTAATCTCTCTTTCTAAACTGCAATAGAATGCAATATTTGGTATCTGAATGTGTAGTAAAATTTCACTCATATAGGTTGATTCTGAGAAATAAAATAAATACAATTTATTTTACTATTTTTGATATAAATGTGTTTATTGTAGAGAATAATAGTTACTGTTATTCTTTGTTACGTAAAATAGGTAATTTTTTATATCATTGTATTGTTATTAAAGAAAATAATTAGACAAGAATAAATGAAGGTAACGTAATTGTTTTCAGTTAATAGATTTGGTAGCCATGGCCACCATGGCTACCTACTGCTTAGTTGTGGGCAACGTAGGAGCCACGAATCCCATAAGAAAGTATGTGCCGATTGTGGACGGCTAAAATCTACCACAGATCTATGTTTATTACTCTGGTGTTATTTATTTTGTATAATTTGCATTTGTAAAGTGTTGGTTAATAGATTTGTCACCTAACTCTATATACTCCTGCCCGGACAAGTGACAAATGCAATCAACAGTTGAGTCTAATATATTGGTATTTTATACTGGCTCTCTACTTATTTAACAAGGCGTGTAGTTACCTTCTACAGATATTCTAAGGAATATAAACTTTAGGTTGCTTTTGACCAGAAAGCAAGAGAAAGGTAGAACTTTTAACTAGAAAGATATGAAGGCAAATCTACAATTCTAACACCAACACAAGAAGCTCACAGACTCCCAATCACAACAGAATATTTAAACTATCGTACATACACATGAAATCACCACCTTGAGATAAAATGCCAACAGATAAATTATTTGAAGCAGTGAGCAGAAATTAATAACATCCAACCACCATAATATATGAACACCATTAACATCAGTAGAACAATATTCAACATAGGAAGAACATAAATTCAAATAATCACAACACAAAGTCCATGATAACCTGAAACTTCACTGTATTAACTATATTTCATATATCATAGAAGCTAGAAACAAAATTTAGTTATCACCCTTCCCAGAAAAACCAATTTTTTACCAAAAGAAGAGTCCATAGTTCGACTAGCCATTCAGAATATATAGCTAAGCCAAACCATAACTATCTAGAAAAACCATAATGGCTTCTTGAAACAGCTAATTAAAAGATGTTTAAATAGTAATAATAAAGGGGGCCCTCCAGAGCCAATAGTTTTAGAGAAAATAAAAGATAACATGCAAATATAAAATACTAAATTAATTCAAGATTTGAAAGTCCGTGTTGCCATCATCCACCTTGTCCATTTCTTCATCTTCCCTTGACCGCTCACCTTCCTTAGTGACACTTTGCACTGCTTGAGGTACCTATTTTTGATAACTGGTGTTAATAGCATGCTAGGTGGAGATCCAGCATGTTGATTCGACGTTTCCTTTTCATGATAACTCTATCAAAGTCAGTCACCTTTCGATGTATCTCCTTAATGTCATTTTTGCAAGTGCTGATATAAGCTACCATCTTAGAAAGTCTACCCAATGACTCCTGTAATTGTACTATAATTTATTATATCCCCTGTCACCACCTTCTTGAAATTCTGCTTGATTATCTTGACGTCCAACAACTTTTCATCATCAAACTCGTTGGCTTCTACATCTAAAGTAGTAAAGTCCCTCTTGATTCTCATCATTTCTTTGTAATAAATTGCCACTACTTTTCCTATTTCTTCTTCAGTTGCTACAACCATGCAAATCTTCCATTCCAATACATCAACCCACACATCAGTATCTAATCCTTTGTGGTCAGCTATGACTTCTTCAACCATTAGGATGCCAGGGTCCATGTTAGCAATTTCCTGTACTTCCTTAGAGAGTAAGTTCAAAGTGTGGTGATTGCTTCAGACCTTCTCAAATTATTCTACTATTAAAACTTCTCTCTTAGCATGAATAGAATCAAACAATTTCACTACTTCTTCAATAAATATGAGACCATCAAATATGATCTTTTCAGTCCATTGCTCCATAGCTTGCCTCAAAAATAAAGAAGTTCTAATTTGTTGAAGCAAATTTGGGTCGAGAGCGGGAGTTTTGACAGTGGAGGAAGTTCCAACAAAGGGAGTAATTATCTCAGTAATTGAGTTGGTGAAGGAGGACAGAGAAGTTACATGTGCTAGCAACTTTGAATTTTCATCCTGCAATTCTTTCACTCTTTTAGAAATGTTGCCCACTAAATAGTGAGTTACCATCCTAGACATTATTTTTGCACATTTTGGTTTTGGAACCATCTGCAACAAACTGACAACAGTATTGATGCCATCATCAGGTGGAACAGTGTATCTCTTCTTCTTTTGAACTACCTTCTTTAACCAGTTCAGGGAGATGAAACTAGTCTATTGGCAACATTGGTAGTCATCACTATCGGTGCATGATGAGGGTTTTGCCCAGGAATCTCTTTTTGTTGTGGGGAATTAGGTGGACTAAGCAATGAATGCAATAAATTATCTCCCAATTGTGAGAAGATAAATGAATAAGAATCACTTGCCTAATTGTTTGATGAGGGCACATGGTCAGCCTTATATGATAAGGCTGCCAATCTGGTATTCCTTTTTGTGACTTGAACATCTTGTTCACAGGCGGTCTTCAATTTGCCAAGTTCCTCAGGAGGACCCTTGCCATTGCTATTTGGTTGCAAACAAATTCTTTGTAGAGCTGGATCTAAACTAGATGCTCTTCTATGTGAGGTGGCAATTTGGGACCTGGCTTGATTTTGAGAGGCTGAGTCCTTAGGTGTTGATGAGCCAGTGCATTCTCTAGACTTTGCTCACAGCCACCTTTCAGTACTCCTTAAAACATGAAATGACAGTAGCATAACATCTGTAACTTCTTTCACTGACCATTCTATTGGGGGTAGGGGTTCCCTAGACACTTTACTATATTCTTCACTTAGAAGATCTAAAAAATCATCAATCATATCTGGGACCTAAATATTTAGCTTGAAAGCACAAACCTGATCAACAGTCAACCTCATCCACTTCCTTTTCTAAACTTCTCTTTCGTCAACGCAGTCCTCCCAAAAATCTTCAAGCTAAGGAATGTGTAAATAGGAACCCCCTCCATGCATATGTCCTTTTATAAAATTCTTACTGTCAAATGATGTATGAGGAGACAAACTATGAAGACTAAACTTAGACAACAATTTGTCGACATTCTAAGCACCTTCATTATTTTTGTAAGAATAGAAGGATAGAGACACGGGAAATGAATACCCTTTCTTTTTCATTACCTGATATTTGACATTAACCACAGCGATTTGGCGGCAAACTTCTAGTAATACCAAATAGTCGGAGGGGTACCAAGGCAATTTTAATGGGGCATCTTCATAACCCCCAATCCTCAAATAAGAGAAGCGGTCAAAATGAACATAGATACTCCCGAATCTTATGACCAATGAAAAGGCTTCTACAGAAAATCTCTTCTCTATTGAGCCATCAATTCTTTTAGCTAACAACATAGAAAATGCATCATTCACATGATGAAAATCTTTCATACCTTCATTCCTTTGCAACTAAGTGAAAATTTGATACACAGGCGTGCTCCCCGAAGAACTCCTCTGGGTCCTCAAACCAGGCCAAGCAACCTCTTTTTGAGCTAAGATGTAAACCAGCTGAGAAAACATATGGAAGTTTGTACTTCATGTAAAATTCATCAACTGCTCATGTAGACAACCACTGATGATTTTTGGCCAATCAATTTGGTAATCTCCACAAATTAACAAGATAAACCTGCACATCCAGAACTCAAAAACATCTAACTCAAGACCACCAATCACTCTATTCAACAGGGTTATCATATCTGAGATTTCCTCCATGAAATGGCTTCTTTTCAAATTAGCAGGTAGCCGAGACTTCCCGGTCTTTTCTTCTTCCAACCAATGTCTGGCGACACATGTACGACACCAGTCTTTCTTTTCATTGTAGAAATCCTAGGCCGAAGACACAGAAACATCATCACCTTCATATTCTTCTAAGTCTAGAACCAAAGCAACAGACTTAGAATCGATTTTAGCCACCACAGTACCATTAAGAGTTTTTATCTCCTGAGAATCTAGAAAATAACCATTTGCACATGCAACCATTAACTCAGGGCAAGGCAAGGCAAGTGGAAAGCCGCCAAATTTATGCAAACCGCTGCTGACAATTTTCCCTACTAAAGGAATTCTTTTCTCAGATTGTATCCTTCCCCAAAAATCATCTAAATCAACATGGCCCAAATTTGTATCCTTCACTCCGGCCAGACCATTCTCTATAACAAAGGCCCTATAGGAGCTCCTTGGAACTTAAATTTCATTTTTGTATGCTCCAAAAACCAGTAAACAAGAGACTTGGAGATATGTACGAATAGCAAAGAATGAGGCAAAACACTCAAAGAGAATTCCTTATGCAGATTCATGGGAAATAGAAATGTCTAACTCCTCCAAGAAGATATGAAGTCTGTATAGAGAAGGAAAGGTTACCAGCTTTACTAACCTGCAAGAGTGTCACTGAGCTGAAGTTCTGCACGTAGTGAGCTAGCTGTTCGTTCCTTTGCAACACACTCTTCGGCTCATAATACTACCTTACGTGACCTTTAATTCAAGTCACTTATCATAAACTCCTCTGAGAAAGACATTAAATATTAGCGGCAAGCTTACCATTAAAAATCATAAATGTGTGCCTTGACTTTCCCTCCGATAAATGTGCCACTATGTCTATAAGTACCTCAAATTGAATGCATAATGACAAGTGTCATTCCTTCATACAACATGCCAGTGCAGCCACTGCTTCTCAGGAAAGTGTGCCATGCGAAGTCAGCGAGTCAGGGAGAACATGAACTTGTGAATTAGGAGTCGAAGATTCGAAACTTCAAAGAATCTCTGACCCCCCAACTATAAGGGAAATAGATTTTACAGAAACTTAACAAAGACTCAGAGTATTGGAAACTCAAGGCAAGTCGGCAGGTCAGGTGGTTCACAAACTTGTGAACCCGCTGACTAGCTTCAAGGATACAAAGGATTGCCGACTTGCAAAAATGACTAAGTAAAACTGACCCGAGGGAAGAGGTAGATGAATAAGGCCTATGAAAACCACAAAGGAAAAACAAAGACAGAACTTGGGGCAACATAAAGAAAATAATGTATTTTAGTGTCACTGTTGATCTTTGGGAATGAGTAACATACATTATTCACAATGTAAGTATAGTTGTTCTTTGGCTTACCATTGCGTAAGGAAAGTCATGGCTACCAGTGGAAACATGACACCCTTCGCATGGGAAGTAGGATGAATGTGAGTGGCCTAAGGCCTCCACAGTCTAGCGCACTTAATAATGGAGTGCCATTACTGTTCAAGATAGAGCAGTTACAAATATTCATGTGAACTTCATTTCTTATAACTTTCTTTTATAATACAGAGTTTATTGTATTCAATGATCATTAGTTTATATAAAATGTGTACTTCAATAATAATAGTCAAGTAGAATGTTGCATATCGTGTGTGTGTGTATATATTCTTGAGGAATTCTAGTAATCTTGCAATATAAAAATTCGATACATGTCTACTAGTTGTTTATTTTAATATATATATTTCAAATGAAATACGAAGCTTCTCACTCAATCGTATTAATTCCTCAGAGAATTCATGGGAGTTTGTATAAATTTTCATATAGTTTTAAATATATAGATATAAACTTCCTTATGTATGTCGATGAAGAGTAATTGTATATAAACAAAATGTAGACTAATTTGCAGCAGTCTGAATGGAAACAAGAATGTTAAAGTTTGATTATATATATATATTGTATTTCTTTTGGTTAGAAGTAAACGTTATCTCTACAACATTAGAAAAAGATTTTTTCAATTTAACAAGATATTACTTCATTGTTCTCTTGTATTAGTTTATTCATCAAAGAACTGAGTATGAGATAATTGAGGTTCAGGCCTGGCTCAGTTTGGATGGATTTCTTGGCAAAAAGGACTAATCATATTCCATCATAATGTGCGTATCTATTTCAAGGAACTTCAGTAGTAGTATTAACCAACCTATCTGTGTTTGTTTTGACCGTATTCTATTATATCGTGCCTTTCTATTTGAGGGTATTAACCTTTATTTTTGTGTTTCTTTTACTCGGTTGTAAGATTGTAACCATTATAGAAAAAGCACTCCAGTTTCTTTCTAAGTTTTGATCATATTTCATTAAAGTGCGCTTCTATAGTTGAAGGTATTAGATTGAGTCCATTTTAAGGCACTGTAGAAGCAAAACATGTGTAGTTATGGAATTGTGTCTATTTTAACTCCAGTAGTAGTATTAATCTTTCTTTGTGTTTATTTTGACATCTTTTGATAATGCTTAGGATATCCTTATAGATCTTGGCATGAGTTGGTAACGTTAAGCTCTTTATATCAATCAAATTTTAAAAATCTTTCTAAGATTCTCTCTATAATTCTATTTCTTTATTTTGTTTTGTACTAAATTCAATCTAACTGTAGAAATTGTTTTGGTTATGTATTATGCTTAGATGGAAAGTCTATAAATTTTTAACTATGATTTTATCTATTTTAGAAGAATTTATTTGATATGAGAATTAGTATTAGATTTGTATCTCTTATTGTACGACTAGCAGGATAGTGATAGTGATATCCATGAACGACCTTGCTTCTAGTCTCAAACATATAGAATTTCTAAAGAGTCAAGTAAATTTGTCAATAGAATCGACCTTATGTTTTTGTTTAATTTAGTCTTAGTGGCTTACATTATTGGAATTTGTTGGATCTAGGGCATACAACTGAGAGGGGGGGGTGAATTAGTTGTATAAAACTTCTTGTTCTTTCAAACACTTGATTCTTGGTTGTTAGTTAACAGCATATCAATTAATCATCCATGAAAGCATAATACATAAACACAAGAGCAGATAAACATCAACACATTGAACACCAAGATTTTGACGTGGAAAACCCGGTTAAGGGAAAAACCACAGGGTGATTAACCCAAGAATTATTCTCTATTAGAAGAATAAGAAAAAGAATGGCACTTGCCAATTAGGGCTCACTGCCCAAGCACACTGCTCACAAAGAGGCCCACTGCCTACAAGGATACACACTGTCTACAAAGTGATAAGAATCACAATCTTGAACTGGAGAATGACATCTCTACCATGTCCGGATCAGTTCCATTTAAGCCCAAAAACTTCTGCTCTGCCTTTCGCACTTCTCTTCACTATGCCACACTCATCCACACAATCCACACTTTGAAATGAACTCACAAACCGTTATTTATACAAGACATCGACTTAGGAACAAACATCTAAGTCGGCAAACAACCATAAGAGTATCCGCAAGATGAATAACACATCCGGTCGGCCACCACAAGAACATTCGCAGGATGAACAACTCATCCGGTCGGCTAAACAGAGCAAGAACTTCATCCGGAAGAATAACTTCAATTCCGGGCTCTACTATCAATGCGGACCAACAACACAACCTAAACATGATTCAAGAACCTTCACAAGCCTACCTGAATGACCGGATACATCCGCACTTCCTCTACTTACTGGAATCTCTTGTCTTCCTCATCCGGAACTTCAAGAACACAGTCTGTCGCTACTGTCATAATGCAAAAGGTACTTCCGGACCTCCAAATCATACACAAATCAGAATGACACATCACAAGGATATCCCAAACACTCCTTCCAATCCGCAGATTAGGATAATACAATTCCGGATCTCACCGGACCTTTTTGTGATCTTCTGTCACCTCTGAATACTTGCCGGAACCGGTTCCATACCGACAGCCACAACTCCTTCAGATCTTCATGCGGACCTCTGAAAACTTAACTGAAGCATCTCAAGACTCATATCTACTAACCCTTTAATCCGCATCCTCCGGTTCTCATCTTATACAGTACATTTGCCTTCTTCTCATCACTGTTCTTCACTGTTCCTGACTGAGGCTAATTTTCTCAATATCCTCAGCACACAGCTCATCAAATCCTTCTTGTCAATGCAATATGAGTATGTTGACATCAATGACAACACTGGCTCACCTCATACTTGCAACAATCTCCCCCTTTGTCATTGATGGCAACATATGATGTGAAAAACCATTAAGACAAGAACTTCTCTTTTTTGTCACAGCTCCCCCTATCAACAACAACTTTTCACATGTCTTCTCTTCCTTTATTGCTCCCCCTTTGATCATCAACCACTTGTTTTTCACATGTCTTCTCTCCCCCTTTGACATCAATGGCAAAGGGCTCATACTTGCAATTCTCATACATCAGAATCATACCAGCTACTCCCCCTTAGTTGCAGCTCCCCATCATCAATCCGGATCACAAGATATGACTGTGATATCCACCAGACTGATGCACATCAGTGCATCCTAGTTCATCACCGGAGGGGCCATGACCCCTAACTTCTCCCAGAGATATTCAAAAGAATCCTTGGGAAGAGGTTTAGTAAAGATATCTGCAATCTGATCCTTGGAGGGAACATACTCCAATCTGACTTCTTCCTTGTTTACTTATTCTCTCAAAAAGTGAAACTTGATAGATATGTGCTTAGTCTTAGAATGCAATACCGGATTCTTAGAAATATTAATTGTACTTGAATTATCACAGAAAATTGTGATAGGCTCCTCATATTCAATTTTAATGTCTCTTAGCATCTGCTTCATCCATAAGATTTGAGTGCAACTACCTGCTGCTGCAATGTATTCTGCTTCAGTTGTAGACAGAGATATTGCATCTTGTTTCTTGCTTAACCAAGAAACCAATCTCTTCCCCAAAAAGAATGCTCCACCACTAGTGCTCTTACGGTCATCCACATCTCCTGCCCAATCTGCATCTGTGTAAGCATGAAGAGAGAAATCCGGATCTCTAGGGTACCATAGACCATACTCAACTGTTCCTTTCAAGTACCTAAAAATTCTTTTGATTGCCATAACATGAGATTCTCTAGGATCAGCCTGGAATCTTGCCACAAGACCAACAGCCTGCATTATATCTGGTCTAGTTTGAGTGAGATACAACAATCCACCAATCATTGATCTATACTTTGTCTAATCTGCCTTTGGAGAATCATCATCTTTGCTTAACTTACATCCGGTTGCCATAGGAGTGTTCATTGGCTTTGAGTCTTCCATACCAAATTTCCTTAACAATTCTTTCACATATTTGGTCTGAGAAATGAAGATCCCTTCTTTTGTTTGAGTAATTTGCAGACCCAAGAAGAAATTCATTTCACCAAGCATAGACATTTCAAACTCACTTTTCATCTGATTTGCAAAAGTTTTGCACATACTATCTCTTCCTCCAAAAATGATATCAGACACAAACACTTCAACAATCAAAATGTTATCATGATCAATTTTGAAATATAAGTTACTGTCAGCAGTACCTTTGTTGAATCCAATCAGCACAAGATGCTTATCCAACCTTTCATACCATGCTCTTGGGGCTTGCTTCAATCCATACAAAGCTTTCTTCAACTTGCAGACCATATCATCATTATCAGACAATTGAAATCCATCTGGTTGTTCAATGTAGACTTCTTCTTCCAGATCACCATTTAGGAAGGCAGACTTGACATCCATCTGATATACCTTGAAGTCTTTAAAGGCAGCATATGCAAGAAGTAATCTGACTGCTTCAATTCTTGCCACCAGAGCAAAAGTCTCTTCAAAGTCAATTCCTTCTATTTGAGAGTACCCTTTGCAGACCAATCTAGCTTTGTTTCTGATTACTTCACCAGCTTCATTTAGTTTGTTCCGGAAGACCCACTTGGTTCCAATTACATTCCTGTCTCTAGGTCTGGGAACAAGATCCCAAGTATGATTTTTCTCAATTTGCATCAATTCATCTTCCATTGCTTTGGTCCAGTTTTCATCATTGCAGGCTTCATTTATTGTTTTAGGTTCAATCTTTGAAATCAGACAACATTCATCCTGATTTTGAGCAACATTCCTTCTAGTTTGTACACCTTTGCTTCTGTCACCTATGATCTGATCTTCAGAGTGGTTCAGTCTTACATATCTTGGAATTTTGGGAGTATCCTGCACTGCTGCTTCTTGATCAGGCTCATTCAAACCTATCTCTTCTTCCTGATTTACCGGATCAGGCTGACTCTGTCTCACCGGAGAGGATTGAGTTCCTTGAACACTGTCTTGGTCATCTTCATCAAACTCATAAAATCTTGAAGGCATCTCAATTCCTTCATCAACTTTCACATTGGTGCTTTATATCATCTTCCTCAATCTCTTATTGTAACACCGGTATGCTTTGCTTTGAGTGGAGTAACCCAAGAAAATTCCTTCATCACTTCTAGCATCAAACTTTCCTAGATCTTCATCTCTTTTAATATAACACTTGCTACCAAATACTCTAAAATATTTCACAGTAGGAGTGATGCCAAACCAGAGTTCATAGGGGGTCTTACCGGTGTTGTTTCTAATTTGAACTCGATTGAGAGTGTAGACTGTAGTGCTGATAGCTTCTTTCCAAAACATCTGAGGAACATTTGCTTCCAACATCATTGTCCTGGCAGCTTCCTGGATGGTCCGGTTCTTTCTCTCAACTACTCCATTCTGCTGTGGAGTCCTAGGAGCAGACAACTGTCTCCTTATACCCTGCTTCTCACAAAAGTCAATGAACTCACTAGATGTAAATTCACCACCTCTATCAGACCTTAGACACTTTAGTTTCAATCCGGTTTGATTCTCTACCATAGCTTTGAAGATTTTGAACTTCTCAAATGCTTCTGATTTTTCTTTTAGAAAGGTAACCCACATCATCCGGGAATGATCATCAATTAACAACATGAAATATCTATCACCTTGCAGACTCTTGATTCTTGTCAGACCACAGAGATTAGTATGTACTAATTCCAACAATCCGGTAGAAGACTGATCTTTGCTTTTGAAAGAGACTCTGCTTTGTTTACCTAACTGACATTCTTTGCACACACTATTTGTAGGTTTCATCAATTTTGGAAGATCTCTTACAACCTGAGTATTGCTTATCTTGATGATGTTATCAAAATTTACATGACACATTCTTCTATGCCATAACCAACTCTGATCAATTTGAACAAACAAACAACTTTTATTTGAACCAACCAGATGAAAGATATTACCTTTTGTCTGAGTACCGGATGCAATTTCAGTTCCGGAGCTTGTAAAGATTCTGCATTTTCCATTCTTGAACCGGAGATCATAGCCTTTGTCCACTAACTGACCAACACTGAGAAGATTGTGCTTCAATCCTTCAACATATAGTACATTACCTGTTTTGCTCTTTCCATCAAAGGAAATAGTTCCCCTACCTCTGATTCTGCCAGCAGAATTGTCACCAAACTTTACCATTCCTCCTTCATATCTTTCCAAATCTAAGAACTTATTCTTGTCACCAGTCATATGGTGAGAACATCCACTGTCAATAACCCAATCATCCTTTTCTTCCACTTGAGCAACCAAAGCTTTTTCAACAACTTTGTGATTGACAGATTCAGAGAGTATTGAATCTTCTTCCTTGATGGCAATAAACACCCACTCATTTCCGGATTTGCTTCCTAGTTCTGATTCATCATCTGTTACTCCTTCATTGTCATCTTCTTCATGAACATAATAGCAATTCTTTTGAAACCTTTGTCTGTTAGTATTAGACCTTGCAGATCTTTCCAAACATCTTGAAGCAAAATGACCAATCTTATTGCAGTTGAAACACTTAAAGGGTAGTTTTCCTTCATACTTACCGGATCCTCTTGGCAGTCTCTTTGCAATGAGGGCTTCAAGTTGAGCTGTTTCTGCTTCTTCTTCTTCCATGTCTCTTCTTGCTTGATCATACCATGACATCTTCCTTGATGAGTTTTCTCCCGGATCAAATCTCTGTTTGCCTTTCACGTAGGTACTGGCTTTGAAAGCAGATTCAGTCTTGGGAGGATCATCTCCAAACTCGGTCATTTCAAATGCAGCTAGTTTGCCAGCCAGTTGTTCTCTTGTGACAGTTGTGTGGGCTCTGAATTCATCAATGGCAGCAACCTTGATTTTGTAGGCAGCAGGAAGGGATCTTAGGATTTTGCAGACAATCTCATTTTCATCTAGAGTTCCACCAGTATTTCTAATTCCACATACCAGCTCATTCACTCTTGGCATAAAGGTAGTGATGTTTTCATCATCTCTCATTTTCAATCTTTCAAATTTCCCTTTCAGACTTTGCAACCTTGCACTTTTGACAAACTCATCTCCTTCATACAGAAGTTCCAGTTTAGTCAGGATCTCATATGCAGTTGGTAGGTCAATAACATTCGAGAGATCTGAGTCATTCAATGCGCTTAGAAGAGCTTCCTTGGTCCGCAGATTGTTTTCAGCTTCTGTGATTTCATTCAGAGTTGTCGGACCACCTTGTGGAGGTACATATGGTTTTGAAACCATAGCCAAGTATGCTTTTCCCATACATTCCAAGTGACACTTCATGCGACCTTTCCAAAGAGTGAAGTTGGTTCCATCAAACTTCGGACTATCCTTCTTGTAAGACGACATCCTGGATCTCCTCAAGCGGTTAAGCTCCTTTCAGAGGAACTTGGCTCTGATACCAATTGTTGGATCTAGGGCATACAACTGAGAGGGGGGGGGTGAATCAGTTGTATAAAACTTCTTGTTCTTTCAAACACTTGATTCTTGGTTGTTAGTTAACAGCATATCAATTAATCATCCATGAAAGCATAATACATAAACACAAGAGCAGATAAACATCAACACATTGAACACCAAGATTTTGACGTGGAAAACCCGGTTAAGGGAAAAACCACGGGGTGATTAACCCAAGAATTATTCTCTGTTAGAAGAATAAGAAAAAGAATGGCACTTGCCAATTAGGGCTCACTGCCCGAGCACACTGCTCACAAAGAGGCCCACTGCCTACAAGGAGACACACTGTCTACAAAGTGATAAGAATCACAATCTTGAACTGGAGAATGACATCTCTACCATGTCTGGATCAGTTCCATTTAAGCCCAAAAACTTCTGCTCTGCCTTTTGCACTTCTCTTCACTATGCCACACTCATCCACACAATCCACACTTTGAAATGAACTCACAAACCGTTATTTATACAAGACATCGACTTAGGAACAAACATCTAAGTTGGCAAACAACCATAAGAGTATCCGCAAGATGAATAACACATCCGGTCGGCCACCACAAGAACATTTGCAGGATGAACAACTCATCCGGTCGGCTAAACAGAGCAAGAACTTCATCCGGAAGAATAACTTCAATTCCGGGCTCTACTATCAATGCGGACCAACAACACAACCTAAACATGATTCAAGAACCTTCACAAGCCTGCCTGAATGACCGGATACATCCGCACTTCCTCTACTTACTGGAATCTCTTGTCTTCCTCATCCGGAACTTCAAGAACACAGTCTGTCGCTACTGTCATAATGCAAAAGGTACTTTCGGACCTCCAAATCATACACAAATCAGGATGACACATCACAAGGATATCCCAAACACTCCTTCCAATCCGCAGATTAGGATAATACAATTCCGGATCTCACCGGACCTTTTTGTGATCCTCTGTCACCTCTGAATACTTGCCGGAACCGGTTCCATACCGACAGCCACAACTCCTTCAGATCTTCATGCGGACCTCTGAAAACTTAACTAAAGCATCTCAAGACTCATATCTACTAACCCTTTAATCCACATCCTCCGGTTCTCATCCTATACAGTACATTTGCCTTCTTCTCATCACTGTTCTTCACTGTTCCTGACTGAGGCTAATTTTCTCAATATCCTCAGCACACAGCTCATCAAATCCTTCTTGTCAATGCAATATGAGTATGTTGACATCAATGACAACACTGGCTCACCTCATACTTGCAACAGAATTAAATTCAACCCTTGTCTAATTTGTTACCTTCTAAGTATTAGTGTTTACCTTGTATAATCATGTTTAATTAATTATATCATTAGTTAATTATAATCTTTACTTTATTTTAATATTTTTTTTCTCTCTTTCTAAAATTAGAGTAAGAAGATATTCTTGCATTTTCCTAAATTTTATTAATTGATTATCATGTTTTATTTGAGTTTCTTGGGAGGGAATTACATCTCAAGATGGAGATCCAAGTTCAAATCCCCCAAGTAACATCTATAGTTGGAATATGTGGCTCTTGGACTTTCGTGGTAGTTCTGTTGGTGGTTTCTAGTGTGGTTCTATGTGGCGACTCTTGGTCTTCCAGTGGATCTCAAGTGGATTCGTGGCTCTTGGACTTCTGTGGTGGCTGCGTTGGTGGTTTCTAGTGCAGTGACTCTTGGTCTTCTAGTGGCTCTCAAGTGGATTCATGGCTCTTGGACTTCTATGGTGGCTCTGTTGGTGGTTTCTAGTGTAGTTCGTTATTTTATTTCAATTAAAACTAAGTGCTTAATCTTAGGATTAGTGTTAGAATTAGATTTAAAATAGGGTTGGGCTTATAAATTAATGCTAAGTGTAATTTTATGGTTATGGTTGGAATTAGGGTTAGATTTAGAAATATGTTTAGATTGAGGGTTATGATTACAATTAGAGTTTTGATAAAAATTAGGGTTATGCTAAAAATTAGGGTTATGATTACAATTAGGGTTTGGATCATGGTTTGAATTAGGGCTAGGATCAGAAAAAGGGTTACTCTTGTTAGATTTCTACCCAAGAATGCAAGTGATTGAGAGAAATTAAACCAAAAATCAGATATGAGCCAAATAAACTGTATTCAACTCAAGAGAATGCAAAGCAATACAATAGAGTGGGGTTGCTCATATGAGAGCAAGATGTGGATATATATAGGATATTCCACCCAAGAGACTCAATACACAACCAATGTGGGATAAAGTGAAAAAGTCCCTAAGTAAACTTAACCTAGTGTGAAGAGAGCTAAAGTGGAGAACATGCTAAGAAATAACTAGATAGCAAAGTAACCCTATTCACACTAACACCTCCCCTTAAGTGCAACTTAGGAGAGAAGATTATTATGCAAAACGATGCAAAGATAGATCTCGGCTACTAGGCCATGTTAGGTACCCATGTACAAATGCAAATGAAATCTCTCACAAACAGAGAAAAGGAGAAAACCCAGTGGGACAAAACTCCTCCTCAAAAGAGAGATTCAAAACAACAATGATATCCATCACAAATCCAATCAATCTCTATCCACACAAAGGATGATAAGAGAGATCATACAACCCCCCATAATGAGATAACCTGCTGTAACAAAAAGCATTAGAAACACACTTGTGGTGTAACACTGGAATCCTCAATCTAGCAAGCAAGGAAAGATACTTCTGTTTGCTAGAAAGCATATTAGAGTCACTCAAGGACTCAGGTCAGAATCATGAAAATGAAACAATAGACCCAATGCCAAGGAACACTAGAAAACTCATAACCTGGTACAACTCTAGAATCTATGAAGCAACAGTTGATTGAGAAATGATCTGGAACTGAAATGAAGTGCAGAGAAAATGCAAACCTAATGCATGCAAAAAAGGAAATAGTGCATGCACTGATGAATGTTCACATCAACCTCCATGAATAAAAATGGCCTTAGATCTATGTGTTTACAATACTGGAGTAGAGTTTTCCAAAGTTTTACAATGTCAAAAATGGACCCAAATACTAAAAGTATAGAAATATCCTAGAATCAGAACATCAAAATAGCACCATTGTGTAGTGCTCAGAAAAATATCAACTTTCAAAAAATGAATGACCTTGATCTGAGATCATATGTGAAGTTATAACCATTTAAAGTTCTAAAAATTGAAATTACCTATCAGATCTGATAAGAAAACATAATTTATGGAAAATTCATGCACCAAACTTAGAAATCATCTGAACCAGCATGTAGAGCACAAAAAATTAGCCAAAATTTTAAAAAGAAGCTCACAAATCAGAGGTCAGGAGCCCGAGTTATGGCCTTTAGAAGTTGAACTGCAATTTCCAAAATGCCAATGGAGAGGGGGTTTGCTGTAGCTTTCTGATGTCATTTCTAGAAAATATATACGCTACATGCAAAAACTAACAGATACCCAGATGGTTTTGTGATGTTGTGAGCAAAATCCAGAAGGTGTTTTTCTTTGTGATGTACAAAAGATGTGACTCTAATGTAAAAAAAATGCTTTTAGCACCAAAAAATGACCCCAACAACTAAAAAATGACATGCAAAGACTGAATCAGCTACCTAAGGCAAGAAAAGGCATGCTGCAACCTAAAATATTGATTAGAATATGTAAAATGCAAGCTAATTGTCAAATTTGAGCTAGAGAGTCTCCATGAAGCTTTGAAAAAACCTACAACTGGCAAGTCAAAATATGAACCCCCCTAGAAACTAGAGTTTTCTCCACACTTTTTTGTTTCTCTAGATCATTCGAAGATGCAAGAGAAGAGTATACTCATGTGCTTCGAAAAATAACCCTACACTCTCAGATTTCTAAAAAAAATGCTAACCCACAACTCACAACCGCTCTGATACCATGTTAGATTTCTACCCAAGAATGCAAGTGATTGAGAGAGCAAAACATAAATCAGATATGAGCCAAATAAACTGTATTCAACTCAAGAGAATGCAAAGCAATACAATAGAATGGGGTTGCTCATATGAGAGCAAGAGGTGGATAAATATAGGATATTCCACCCAAGAGACTCAATACACAACCAATGTGGGATAAAGTGAAAAAGTCCCTAAGTAAACTTAACCTAGTGTGAAGAGAGCTAAAACAAAGAACATGCTAAGAAATAACTACATAGCAAAGTAACCCTATTCACACTAACAACTCTTAAAATTAGGGTTAGAATAAGGTTTCAATCTAATTTGGGCTATGGTTATGTTTATAAATCTCATTACATTTAATGTTTTATTCATGTACGAAACTATAGCCCTAACCCTAAACCTAATCTTGATTGTAATCCTAATTCTAATAGTAACCCTAACTCTAACACTAATTTGAACCATAACCCTAATTCTAACACTAACCCTAACCCTAACTCTAACTCCAACCCCAACTGTAACCCCAATTCTAACTCTTAATCCTAACCCTAACCCTTACCCTAATGCTAACCCTAATTCCAAGTCTAATTCTAACACTAACCCTAACTTTATTTCTAATCCTATCCCTAACCCTAACTATAACCATAATCGTAACATTAATTCTAATGCTTACCCTATTTCTATCCCTAAACCTAACCTTAATTATAACCCTAACCCTAACCCTAATTCCAACCCTGACCCTAACCCTAATTTAAATTCTAAGACTAACCCTAATTCTAACCCTAACCCTTACACTATTTCTAATTGTAACTTTCACCTTAGCTATAGTTGTAACACTAATTCTAATCCTAACTGTATTTCTAAATCTAAACGTAACCTTAATTCTAACCCTAAAGAGTAAAATAATTGAATTGCATAGTTAAATAAAAAATAAGGATGACCTCTTTGCTTAAAGGTTGTTTTGTTCACTATCCTTAGTATAGACCTCTCCACCAAATTAGCTTGATTCTAATATGTTGAATGGAGAGGATTTGACTATTGCTAGCATGAATGCTTCAGTCATACTTTAGATATATTTTTAAATATAGGTATGCTAGTAGCATCCACAAATTATAATTATATCCCTAACCCTAACCCTAACCCTTACCCTAATTGTAACCCTAACAGTAACTGTAATCCTAACCCTAACCCTAACCATAACCATAGTTCCATAACCCTTATTGTAATCATAATATTTTTTTGGTTATATATTTGTCCTAATTGTAACCCTAATCATAACCAAACCCATAATCCTAATTCTAGCTATCTAACTATATTATATAATTATAAGAATTATTATAATTATATAATATAGATTAGATATATTATTATAATATATTAATTATAAACCTAATTTTAATTATAAACCTAACCCTAATTCTATCCCTGAACCTAATGCTAATTGTAGCCCTAATATTAACGATAATTCTAACTATAATTTTAACCCTGATTCTAACCAAAACATAATTATAACCCAACCCTAACCCTAACCCTAATGTTTAGGCCAATACTAATCCTAATTCTAACCCCAACCCTAACCCCAACCTTAATTCTAATTGTAGTTCTAACCCTAATTCTATCACTAATTATAACCAAAACCCTAACCTAATTTTAACGGTAATTGTAACCCTAACCCTAAATCCAATTATAATTCAAACCCAAATTATAACTCTAAATTTAAACAAACCGTAACACTAATTCTAACTTTATTTCTAATCCTAATTCTAACTATAACCCTAATTCTAACCCTAAACACAACACTAATTTTATCTCTAACCCCAATTACAATCGTAATTGTAACCCTAATCCTAAATATAACCTAACTATAATTCTAACTTTAGTTCTAACCCTAACCCTAACAATAATTCTACCTCTAACCCCAATTCTAATCTTAACCATAAACCTATAATTCTAACCCTAACCTTATCCATAATTCTAACCCTTTTCCTAATTCTAAACCTAATTATAATATTGACTCTAATTAAAACACTAATTGAAATCCTAAACCTAAGCCTAATTCTAACCCTAACCATAATAGTAATTCTAGCCCTAACCCTAACCTTAATTATAACCCTAATTCTAATTCTAACCATCACCATAATTCTTAGCCTAACCCTAATTCTAACTGTAATGTTTTTTTTCCGGTTCTATATATGTTCCCTAATTCTAACTATAAATCTAATAAATTAATTCTAGCCATAATTCTATTCCTAACCCTAATCATAAACCTAATTTTTTGGTTTTATATATTTTCCCTAATACTAACAACCCTAATTCTAACCCTAATGTATTTTCTTTATATATATGTACATGTATATATGCCCTAATTTTAACCCTAATTCTAACAGTAAACCTAACACAAATTCTATCCCTATCCCTATTTCTAACCCTAACACTAATCTTAATTCTAACCTTGACCCTAATTATATCCCTAATCCTAATCATAATTCTTTCACTAACCCCAACCCTAATTCTACCTCTAACTACATTTTTTGGTTATAAATATTTTCCCAAATTGAAACCCTAATTCTAATCATAACCCTAACTCTAATTCTATCTCTAACCCTAATTCTATCATTAATCATAATTATATTCGTAACCCTAACCCTAATGTTATTTTGGTTATATATATTTTTCCTAATTCTAACCCTAATTCTAATCATAACCCTAAGCCTAAATCTAGCCCTAACCCTAACCCTATTTCTAATCCTAATCATAATTCTTTCCATAACACCAACTATAATTCCAACTCTAACAAAGTTTTTTGGTTATAGATACTTACCCTAATTGTAACTCTAACTAATTCTACCCCTAACCATAATTCTATTGGTAACACTAATTCTATCCCTAACCCTAATACTAACCCTAATATTTATTGGTTATATATATATATATATATATTTCCCCTAATTGTAATTGTAACCCTAATTTTTTTTTGTTATATATTTGTCCTAATTATTTGTCTGTTTATTGTCTCTGACTCTTTCTTTCCTATTTATATCTCTATCTTTTGCCCTCTCTATATCTCTCATGATTTTCTTGTCCATCCCTCTCTCTTTGTCTCTTTGTCTTTGTCTTTGTCTTTGTCTCTCTCTTCATAATTCTATTCCTAATCCCAATCATAATTCAAAGTCTAACCCTAAGGATTTTTTCGGTTATAAATATTTTCCCTAATTGTAACCTTAACTCTAATTTTATCTCTAACCCTGATTGTATGGCTAACCCTAATTCTCTCCCTAACACTAACTCTAGTTGTAACTGGAACCCTAATCTTAGCCCTAATATTTTTTGGTTATATATTTTCCCTAATTATTTTAAATTGGCCTTTTTCTTTCCTATCTATATCTCTATCTCTATCTTTTGCTCTCTCTATATCTTTTGCACTTTCTCCATCCCTCCCTCTCTCTTTGTCTCTTTGTCTTTGTCTCTCTATCTTTGTCTCTTTGTCTTTAGATATTAGTCACTACACAACACTTGTTTTATATTAAATTCTACAGTTGATGTGATTAGGTGTGTTGATTTTTTCAAAAATTAATTATTATATTTAAATGTAATAGTAGAATATTCATGTATAGTTGGTTATGTTGAATCATGAGTAAATAAACTTTGTTAATTGGATGAATACAAAATTAAAAATACAAGTTAATAAAAAGTGGATTTGATAGAACTTGCCCTCAAAAGATTGTAAGTAAATAGATATAAAAATATTTGGTTGTGTAAAATCGAGGATGAGTAGAACACGTTGGTTATTTCAATAACTCTAGGCACATAATTTCATGTAGCAACATTCCTTTCAAATGTTTAGTAGAAATCATTTGATGATATATTGTGAAAACTCAAAGATTATTGAATTAAATATACACTACTTGTCAAGTAATATTTAGTCTACGGGGGAAGTTTTTTGTCTTACAAAGAATCCACCAATAATCAAGTCTCACGATTGTTTGACTCATCAAAAGCCCACCTAAAATAATTTTCTTTAATATTTAATTATAAAAATCTAAATATTAATTTAAAAACTTAATCATTCTTGCACCAAAACAATAGATTGTATAACACTACTTTAAAATTACTATGGTGCCACTTATAAAAATCCACCTTTAACCCAATATTAAAATTTCATAGGAGTTGTATCTTTTAATAGATAGAAGATATAATTAAATGACATTTATTTTATACATTACATATAGAAAAATGTAACCCTTTCATTAAGCATCTTTTTTTTCCACCTCTAAAGTCATTGAAAATTATCATCTACCACAAATTTATTTTTTTATATTGGAAAAATGCAAATACAAAGGAAATGAGGAGTCAACAGACTGTAAAGAAGAAAAAATACAGTAGCTAAGGCGCAACTAAGGTGATACAGAAAGTTTGTTGTAACAGCCACAAGAACCACCATACAAATCAGAAAAATACAACACAGGGGACCTGCAGCAAGTGATAAAAAAAACTACACATACAGAAGTATAAACAACTGTACATAAGCCATCATAATGAGGAACTCTAAGGCTAAGAAAATGCATAGACTAAACTGGAATGCATTGCACTCATTTCCTTAAAAAAAAAACCCTGAATCAAGAGAAGGAAACTAATGATTACAGCATATAGGATGCCGAGCCTCTGACAGTTGCCTTATTCTTAGAGCTGTATAAGGAGATGTGGTTGTAGCCATTCCCTCAGACAAAATTTGAAAGCAACTCATGCTTGTTGGTACTTAGAATGATCTAGGTCCAAGAGCTCAGCATCAATGGTAGGCAAAGGTACATGCCGTCTTAGTTCACAATCAATCTTGGTATAATTCGGTGCTCCAGAAACCAAACCAGCACATTTCCAAAAGAAGCATTCCTGCAAACATAAGTGGTAACTGGGCAAAGAGCTTGATCCGGTCCACAACCAAACAAAAAACCTCTAACAATAAACCTTCAAACTATGGTTTGAAGAAAGATCCAAACTAAATCACTGACAGTAAACCTTCAACCAACATATTCATTGCATCAAAAATTTAGTCCAAATTTTAATTAATAGAACATGACATAAGAAAGTATTACTGCTTTAAAATCAAACAAAGACCCTTAATCATAATTTTAATTTTGTTATTAAATTTCAATGTAATAACCCTTGTTATCGCTCCCTTGAGTGGCCTCACCAACACTAATCATAACAATTTTTTTTACATGTTATGCTCACAAAATACAATTTATTCACAAACTTTGGGAATCAGTTTGATTTCAAACCTACCTCCAACTAATGCATTAAAAATTAAATAGGAGTAACAATAAATAAAGCATTAAATTTTTTTAAAAATACCAATTTAAAAACCATTGTCCCATTTAGCATTACTTTTGATGTTTAGATAGGGGAGGGGAGCCGAAACGTGCGCAGGGACCCTAATGTGCAATAGGACCGGCGCACATTGGGGCCCACACGTACGCATTGGTCCCCCATAACTTACACATTTTTTCTTTCATAAAAAAACACTTTAAGCTCAAACATAAATCAAATATGAAATGCACATTTTATAGTATAATATTGTCAACATAACATTAAAAATATAACAGCCAAACACGTAATCTTGTTTTCAACTTGTATTTGGAATATCAGCCTATGGTATGAACTTTAAACTTAAACAGAATTAACATAGAACTTTGCACCCTTCCCCATAAACATTGTAAAGAGAACTATCGCACCAATCCAGGTGTCACTTCTGAACTTACTCCCAACTACACAACTACATAACAATGTCACCTCAACACAATTCAAACCCATCTGTCCCATATTTGACTGAAGTGCTAACCCATTACAATGATTTGTCCCACCGTAGCATAACCCAAACCACACGCCAATACATCAACCTGTCTCATCAGACATGAGACCTACAACACATATCAGTAGGAGTTTGTCTCATCTCGCCAAGTAGGGTGTGCACGTACTGGCTCCTGCCTCTAAAAACCCACCTCCATAAAAAAATTTAAGGTGTAAGGCCACCATTATTTATAAAAAAATTATGGAAACAAATGCAAACAATACACCAAAGCAATCAACTCAACAATTAATGGCCCAAATCAATCAAATCTGCAATTCATATCACCCAGAATTCAAATTTGAAACAGGACAAGGATTTAATTCACCACACCAAACAACCATCAATAAAATTTAAAAAATTCCCAATTCAAATAGTCTTGAAATCCTTTATGTATTCACTTATTCTGTAGTGAGTGACATAAGAAATGGAGGAGTGACAAGCACAGATTCCAATTCAGCAACATCCATATTGTTCAAGGTATTTCCCTTAGGTTTTTCCATTTGTAAGCTTTATATTGTTCTTCATTACAGCCATGAAAGTCATAGTTAGCATTTGTCTTTCCCTATGTTTTATATTGAAACACAAATGTCATAGTTTAGCATTTTTGTTTCCCTAGGGTTTATCTTGCAAATATTACAGTCATAGTTTAGCATTTGTGTTTCCCTAGCATTTTTGTTTCCCTAGGGTTCATCTTGCAAAAATTACAGTCATAGTTTAGCATTTGTCTTTCCCTATTGTTTTATATTGAAACAGAAATGCCAACCTATACAACAGTTTCCATATTGCAAATATTATAGTCATAGTTTAGCATTTATGTTTTCCTAGCATTTCTATTTCCCTAGGGTTTATCTTGCAAAAATTACAGTCATAGTTTAGCATTTGTGTTTCATAGGTTATGCATTATCATTCACTCTGCTTATCTTATTCTCATATGTTCTGCATTATCATTAACTCTAGTTATCTTATTCTCCTAGGTTCTGCATTATCATTCACTCTGGTTGTCTTATTTTCATAGGTTTTGCATTATCATTCACTTTGGTTATCTTATTCTCATAGGTTCTGCATTATCGTTCACTTTGGTTAACTTATTCTCATAGGTTTTGCATTGTCATTCACTCTAGTTATCTTATTCTCATAGGTTCTACATTATCATTCAGTTAAGTTTTCTTCAATCCCAGTAATAAATATGGGGGTTTCTCTTTTTATTAAGTTTTTGTTTCATCTTTTTCATAAGGTTATGCTTCATCAATTCAGTCATTCCAAATATTACATCACTTACACTCTTAAATACTAATAATTCATGTGAATGAATTTATGCCTATTTTTTTATTTGGTCATGCACAAAAGATGTAAAATTTGTTAAACTCTTACTGTTTTTCATTCGTAAGCTTTATACTGTGTGACCCTATTGTTTATATTGCAATCATTACAGTCATAGTTAAACAATTATGTTCCCCTATGGTTTACATTGCCAGTCATAGGTTATCAGTTGTGTAATTTTGTGCTTGTCACTCCTCTTTTCCATATGTTGCTCACTACAGTATAAATGTACGTCTGTATTTAACAGTATTTCAGAATATTAAAGCAACAAACTAAAAAGAAAAAACACATACAAAAACTAATTAATCTTCTGTTCAAGCATCACTGTCTTCATACATAAACATAACTGTCATTGAATATGAAAATATTTTTGTCACAAGTAAATATATGTTGTTTTCCCTTCTTTGTTTTGACTGTACTTATTCTGTGTAGATGGCAAAGGGAAATGCAATGGTGACTCATAGAGGAATGAAAAGAAACAAAAGAGCCACAACAAGGTTGCCCTCCAAGAAACGAGGTTGTCTTTTTCCCCTAGAAGATGATCCTATTGCAGTAATAGATGATATTTCTACTCCTCGAGTACCGCATAATGAGGTTGCTACACCTTGAATACCGCAGAATGAGGTTTCAAGGTCTGTGGTCTTCAGAGGACATGAAAGGGGCACTATATGATGTGGAGGAAAATGACATGTCAATAAGGGGAGCTTCCAAAAAGTAGAAAATCCCAATAGCCACACTCTCCAAATGGCTTGGTGGTCTAACAACAACATCCAAGAAAGGTCCACCAACAATCCTCACTACCGAGGAAGAACATCTGATTGTTGAATGGTACAAGGAAATGGCTGAGGTTGGCCATGGTCTTGAGATAGTCAATCTTAAGGTAGAGGTTGCTCAAATCTGTCAAAATAGGCCAACCCCTTTCACCAATGGGTTCTCAGGGAAGTCATGGTGGACAGGTTTCAAGAATAGACATTCTGAGCTTGCATTGCAAACTGTTGAAGGCCTAGACAAAGATAGGGCAATCAACCTTAGGCCTGCTATTGTAGTAGTTTTCTACAATACTTTGTCTACAGCATATGAAGCATTTCCATATGGTCCTCATCGCATTTGGAATTGCGATGAAACTGGCATCCAAGCTGGTAGGAATGGGTCCATGAAAGTGCTGGCCAGAAAAGGTAGAAGAAATGTGTCTTACATTATTCTAAAGAGTCATGAATGGATAACCATTCTATGTTGTGTCAATTTTGCCAGGCAGAGCATTCCAGGATTTTACTTGTTTAAGGGGAAACAAAACATAGATAACTACATTGTAGACTACAAACCAAGTGCTTGCATGGAAGCCCAGCCCCATGCATGGATGACTAAAGATTTGTTCATAGATTGCTTGAACCACTTCAAGAACTCAGTTCCAGGTGGTGTGTCGCCCACCAATAGGCACTTGCTCATTTTTGACAGGCATGGAAGCCATGTAGCAGTTGAAACCATCGAAGAAGCAAGAGAGTTGGGTGTAGATTTACTAACAATGCCATCACACACATCACATAAGCTACAACCATTGGATGTGAGTGTTTTTTCACCTTTTAAAACTTACTTCAAATCAGAATGTGCAGCATTTATGGAAAAATTTCCCAACATTGAAGTGAGGAAGATAGAACTTGCAATGTTAGGCTGCAAAGCACTCATTAGAGCTTTGACAATTGACAACATCAAGGCAAGATTTAAAAGGACTGGGATTTGGCCACTCAATCTGGATGCACTTGTGGAAGACATGCATCCCAGTGACACATTTCAGGTTGACGAGGATGCTTCTACAGCAGAAAACATTCTAAGTCTTTCAGGACTTGATGCATCAAAAGAGGATGGTGCACAATTGCAGTCCACTCTTCCAAATGAACAATTGCATACTACGATAGAATCGCAGCAATCCCCTAATAGTTGTCAAGTTGATTTAGTTGCAGAAGTGGTGGTGGACAACCCCGTTGACCAATTCAATGATAGCTTAGCTCTTCCATCAGAATGAATTGCATCATCCTGGTTGGTGGAGGGGGCAATGAATCAAGGCATTGATTTGCATGTCCCAGAAGTGCATGGTACTTTTACTTTTCCATCACCACCACCTGCAATCAAGCTATCTGAAGTTGTGCATTACTATGCTCCTTCTTGCACTTCAGATTTAGGAGGCGATCAAGATTTTACCGAGGAATCACAGGCAGTGGAGGAGAATATTTTTTCACAGTTGGATCGAACAGAACAAATTGAAACAGTTCTGCACATCAGCAAATTCCTCAAGCTGTCTATACACACTATCTGTAAAAAAAATCAAAAGGTGGTGCAATTCGGTTGAGTAAACAGTCTCAACTGCTGACAACAGATGACTACATGAAGTTGTTAATGGAGCAAGAGAAAAGGAAGAAAGAGGTTGAGGAGTTAAAAGTCTGAAAAAAGCAGGAGAACGAGGAAGAAAAGGCAGCAAATAAAGTGGCAAAGGAGTTGAAGGAGTGGGCCAAAATAGAGAGGGAGATACAACGTAAAGAAAAAGAGCAACAAAAAATACAACAGAAGAAGGATAGAGATGCCAAAAATGCGTTAGAGATACTTCAAAAGGAACAGGACCGAAAGGAAAAAGAGATTGAGGTCTCGCAAAGGGCTTTACAAAGAGAAAGGCAGTTAAGGGCCCCTGCTAATCCCTTGTCTCAAAGTAATGGAGTATTCGATGATATTCTCAACATCAATATCCCTCAATTCTCCATGGAAATGAATTATTCAACCATCTCCCAATCTGACTTCAGGTGCACTCAATTTTCAAATTACACTGGCACTCGTGATGTACAGATGTCTACACCACCACCCCCAACACATGTCATTTACACCCAGTTTTCCAGTCCATCTCCCAGTCATGTAAGCAACACTCCTCATTAAGTGGAAGGGGACGAGAACTTGGCCAGTGGTACCTTGAGAAGCCAACCACCATTTCTCTATCACAACAGCTAGATGCATCCTTAATTGGATTTCATATGCACTTGTTGTTTTCGACAATTTTTTAGTTTTCATATCTACAATTGCACCCTTCTTGTTGATAGTTTAAAATTTTTGATAACTACAGATGCAACGTTATTGTATTGATTTGCAATATTTTCTAATCAGATTGTAATGTGTGTTGTATATATGCTTCTTGTTCCACCTATGTTCAATTGATAGTTTGAAATTATCATTTAGTTAGGTTTGCATAGGTAATTTCATAGGTTATCACTGTTTATTTGTCATAAATCTATTTCATTGTTTACTTGTCAAAAATGTGTTTCCCTAGGGTTTATATTGCAAATATTATAGTCATAGGTTAGCATTTGTGTTTCCCTATGGTTTATATTACAAATATTACAGTCACCGTTTTAATTTTTTTATGTTTTGACATGTGGGAGGACGGGATTTGTCGGTCTGAATAAAAAATCTAATTTTGTTCATGCAACCGAAACATAGGCGGTTGAAGTGCCAGTTGGTGCATGGCACAACGTGCAAAGTGGAAAGCTCTGCCACGTTGCCACATGCCACTCCACCACCATAACACTCCACTGCATCACATTAATGTCTCTCCACCCCTTCCAATTCTGTCTGTCACACCACATTTACTTCCCATCCCCTCTTCATTCTTCCATGGCATCCCGCGTAAATTTCGATAGGACCTCCATTCAATGCTTGCAGTGCCTCATACAACTAGCCAACTTTAGAGCCTTTCAATCTACCAAATTCTCAAATTTTCCCAACTTTTCCACCATAAGGTGCTTGGTTCAGGTCTTTGCAACTTCCATCCTACCACCACAACATGCTACACTCAAACTCCAATGTCCCTCCGAGCTTCTTTTTATTGTTACATATACATATATGTATATGTTTATGCATGTGGTATATACATATTCATATACATAGAATTATACAAATGTAAGTATAGGTATATGTATATCATAGACATAGACATACACATATACATATATGTATACATAGAAATATACATATACATATATGTATATGTATACACATATAAGTATACATATACATATATGTACATATATCTATTGTATTGTTGTTCTTCAATTCAGTCCTGCAACTATTGTATCCTTTTTAGGTGCCATTGATTAATTTGGGGGTGTTCTCTTTTTCATAGGTTCTGCTTCACCTATTCAGTCATGTAAATATGTATACACATACATATATATGAATATGTATATATATGTTTACACATATTTATTTTGTTGTTAATATTTATTCAGACATATAAATAATGTGCGTTTGTCCAATGTAAGCATAACAATGCAAGTAACCAATGTATGCATGCCATAGATAGATCTGGGGTTATTTTTATTTTCATTACAGTAACAAATAATATTGTTGGTTGTTTCAGTGCCATAGATAAATCTAGGGTTGTAACATGGATGAATGGATTCTAGTAATTGTTCAATTGAGTAATTAAAGAGGACTATACAGAAGAATTGGCAGGGGCGGTGAGAGATTAATGCGAGGCAGTGGAGTGAAAGGGTGGCCAACTTATACTCCATCAAAAACACTTTTAACTTCCAACCATACAAATATTAAAGTCAATGTGCAAGGATAAACACCTTGGAAGAAATATTATCTGTTCAGGATATACATGATGTCGATGGATCAAAACATCCACGGTAGATCATGTATATCTTGAACAAATATACATCTTTCAAGGTCTATTGCTATTTGAGGAACAAACAATACTTGTAGGAATGAATTGAAGAAGGCTAAGCTAAAAAAGATACAATAGTTAGAGGACTGAATTGAAGAATGCTAAGCTATGAAAAAGAGAACAGCCCCAATTTAAACAATTTCACATATGAAAGCTAGAATAGTTGTACGAGTGAATTGATGTAGCAAAACCTATAAAAAAGATAACACCCCCAAATCAATCAGTGGCACCTAAGAAGCATACAATAGTTGCAGGACTAGATTGATGATAATGAACCTATGCAAAAGACAACACCCCCAAATTAATCAATGGGACCTAAGAAAGCTAGAATAACTGCATGACTGAATTGATGTAGCAGAACCTATAAAAAAAGATAAGACCCCCAAATCAATGCAATGGCACCTACAAAGCATACAATAGTTGCAGGACTTGATTGATGATAATGAAACTATGCAAAAGACAACACCCCCAAATTAATCAATGGTACCTAAGAAAGCTAGAATAGTTTCATAAGTTAATTGATGTAGAAGAACTTATAAAAAAGATAACACCCCCAAATCAATGGCACCTAAGAAGCATACAATAGTTGCAAACTTGATTGATGTTAATGAACCTATGCAAAAGACAACACCCCCAAATTAATCAATGGGACCTAAGAAAGCTAGAATAACTACATGACTGAATTGATGTAGTAGAACCTATAAAAAAAGATAAGGCCCCCAAATCAATCAATGGCACCTACAAAGCATACAATAGTTGTAGGACTTGATTGATGATAATGGAACTATGCAAAAGACAACACCCCCAAATTAATCAATGGCATGACTGAATTGATGTAGCAAAACCTATAAAAAAGCTAACACCCCCAATTTAATCAATGGCACCTAAAAACAATAAAATAGTTGAAGGACTGAATTGATGAAGTAGAACCTAAGCATAAGAGAATATCCCCAAACACATTCTACCATCAATGTGAAGAATATTTGAGAACATGGTAGATTGAAAGGCTCTAAAGTTGGCAAGATGTGTGAGGCACTGGGATCATTGAATGCAAGTTGGCTCGAAGTTTACGCGGGACATCGTGGAAGTAGTATATAAATATATACATACATACATACATATGTATATGTATTTCTCTATGTATGTGTTTATACATATGCATATACATATGTATTTGTCTATGTGTGTGTTTATACATATGCATATACATATATATAATGAAGCTGGAAGGGACACCGGAGTCTTAGTGTAATATGTAGTGGTGGCGAGATTGAAGTTGCAGAGACCTTAAGCCAACACATTCTGGCATCAATGTGAAGAACACACCTCAAGGGCTATTTGAATTGGGAATTAGTTCAATCTGATTGATGCTTCTTTGGTGTGGCAAATTAAATCCCTGTCCTATTTTTGAATTTGAATTCTGGGTGATATGAATTACAGATTTGATTAATTTGGACCATTAATTCTTCAGTTGATTGGTTTGGTGTATCGTTTGCATTTGTTTCCATAAATTTTTATATGAATAATGGCGGCCTTGTAGCTTGTATTTTAAGATGCAGGTGGGTTTTTAGAGGAAGGAGCCAGTACATGCGCACCCTACTTGGCGAGATGGGAGAGACTCCTGTTGATACGTGTTGTAGGTCTCATGTCTGATGAGACAGGCTGATGCATTGCCGTGTTGTTTGGGTTATGCTACGGTGGGAAAAATCGTTGTAATGGGTTAGCACTTCGGTCAAAAATGGGACATATGGGTTTTAATTGCGCTGAGCTGACATTGTTCTGTAGTTGTGTAGTTGTGAGTAATGTGGAAGTGATGCTTGGATTGGTGCGACATTTCTCTTTATAATGTTAATGGGGAAGCGTGCAAAGTTCTATGTTAATGCTATTTTAAGTTTAAAGTTCCTACCATAGGCTGATATGTTAGATACAAGTTGAAAACAAGATAATGTTTTTGGTTGCTATATTTGTAATGTTATGTTGACAATATTATACTATAAAATGTGCATTTAATATCTAATTTATGTTTGAGCTTAAAGTGTTTTTTTATGAAAGAAAAAATGTGTAACTTATGAATAAGTTGTAATTTGTTTTACTGGTCCACATGGCATTGAACGTGGACCGTCGAATATTGGGTGCACACGTTCTGACTTCTCTCCCTTATGTCAGATACAATTTGAAAACACTTACAGTTGTTTGGCTGGCTAAGAAAGGTAGATTAGTTTGAAGATTGAATTGATGAACCACAACCTATACAAAGGAGAACACCCCCAAATTAATCTATGGCACTAATGGAAAATTTATGTAAGACACCAAAAAAGATACAATAGTTGCATGACTGTATTGGTGAAGTAGGACCTATGAAAAAGAAGACACCCCCTAATTTATCTAAGGCACCACAAAAAACTATCTTGCATTACTGAATTAATGCAATTATTGCACCAAAGAAAGCAATATAAGCCGTTAAACTATGACTAGTGATTGCAATATAAACCGTAGGGAAACACAACTGCTAATCTATGAGTATAATGGCTTAATAAAGAGCATTATAAAGCTTACAAATGGAAAACAATAAGAGTTTAACAAATCTCACATAGAAAACTTAACTGTTTGATAATGCAGAACCTATGAGAATATGATAACCAGAGTGAATGATAGCAAATTCAATAAAAAATAATAAATCAAAATGAGAAACTGTCAATTGAACATAGGTGGAAACAAGAAACATAAATACAACACAAAATGCAATCTGATCAGAAAACATTACAAATCAAAATAGTAACGTTGCATCTGTAGTTATGATAAAGTTAAAACTAACAACAAATAAAAACCCTAGGGAAATAGGAATGCTAAACAATGACTGTAATATCTACAATTTAAAACCAAGGAAAATAGAAATGTTAAACTATGACTGTAATATTTGCAATATAAACCATAGGGAACCACATAGATTGCTAATAAATAGTGCTAACGTATGAAATAACTTGTTAAAAAAATGAAACAAAAACCTAATAAAAACTTAAAAAAAGACACCCCCAAATTTATTACTGGAATTGAAGAAAACCTAACTGAATGATAATGCAAAACCTATGAGAATAAGATAACTAGAGTGAATGATATGCAGAACCTATGAAACACAAATGTTAAAATATGCTTGTTTTAATTGCAATATAAACCCTAGGGAAAAATAAATGGTAACCTATGACTGCAATATTTGCAATATATTGTTTATGAGATATAGACAATGAAAAAGATTTATGACAATTAAACAGTGATAACCTATGAAATAACCTTTGAAAAAGATGAAAGAAAAACCTAATTAAAAAGAGATAACCTAACTAAAACAAACAACCCAAGATTAATATATGGCACTGAAACAAGCAACAATATTATTTGTTACTGTAATAAAAATTAAAACAACCATAGATTTATATATGTTTGAATGATAATGCAGAACCTATGAAACACAAATGCTAAAATATGAATGTAATATTTGCAATATAAACCCTAGGGAAACACAAATGCTAAACTATGACTAATATTTGGAATATAAACTCTAAGGAAACACAAATGCTAAACTATGACTAATATTTGGAATATAAACTCTAAGGAAACACAAATGCTAAACTATGACTGTACTATTTGCAATATAAACCCTAGGAAAATAGAAATGCTAAACTATGACTATAATATTTGCTATATAAATCATAGGGAAACACAAATGCTAACAAGTATGGTTGTAATATTTGCAATATATCGTTTAAATAAGATACAGACAAAGAAAAAGATTTATAACAAATAAACAGTGATAACCCCATGAAATAACCTTTGAAAAAGATGGAAAAAACCTAACTAAAAAAGAAACAACCAAAGATTTATCTATGGCATCGAAACAAGCAGGAAAATTGTTTGTTACTGTAATGAAAATTAAACAACCATATATTTATCTATGACACCGAAACAACCAACAATATTGTTTGTTACTATAATGAAAATAAAAACGACCCCAAAATTATCTATGGCACCGAAACAAGCAACAATATTATTTGTTACTGTTATGAAAATAAAAACAACCCTAGATTTTTCTATGACACGAAAATAACAAACAATATTAGTTGTTATTGTAATGTAAATAAAAACAACCCAGATTTTTGCAGGACACAGAAACAACAAACAATATTATTTGTTACTGTAATGAAAATAAAAACAACCCCAGATTTTTGTATGACGCCAAACAACAACAAACAATAATATTTGTTACTATAATGAAAATAAAAACAACCCTAGAATTTTTTCTGCCCTCAAATAAAAAATAACAACAATTTTAAAGACATTGATGCTTAAACAAAAGAATAATTTCCATATAATTAGTGTGTTGATGAACACATATTGCATAGTGTTCAAAAACGCGAAACCTTGATGTGAAGAAGGAAATCTGCAATGACCAAAGTCAAAAAAAATAAACACAAAGATAGAGTAAAGGAAACAAAATTGAATAATGGCAACCTTAGTGAACATGCTCACCTAGGTCGAATGAATAGCCCCCGCGAACGTTGACGAGCATGCCATTATCAATCTTCCTCACCTGCATTTAAACTAGGTTAAACGCTTTATCAGAGGCCATAAATGGGCAAGCAATGAAAAGAATACATACAGTTAAACATTTTTTTCACCTGCATGGCGCTGGCGAACTCAAAAGGAGGTATGGCAGAGTTCCTGCTGCATTTCCCGTTTGATAATCGGTGCCAAGAATCACATTCAATGGAGTCAGAGCGTAGCATGTTGTGGTGGCGGGATGAAAGTTGCAGAGAGCTAAACTGAGCACCTTTTGGCGTAAAAGTAGGGAAAATTTGAGAACTTGGTAGATTGAAAGACTTTGAAGTTAGCGAGTTGTGCGAGGCACTGCTAGCATTGAATGGAGGTCCTATCAAAATTTACGCGGGGTGCCGTGGATGAACGAAGAGGGGATGAGAAGTAAATGAGGTGTGACAGACATAATTGGAAGGGGCGGCGAGACATTAATGCGATGCAATGGAGTTTTTGGGTGGCAAAGTGGCATGCGGGGACGTGGCATGGCTTTCCACTTTGGACGTCGTGCCACCCACCAACTGGGATTCCAACTGCCTACATTTCGATCACATGACCAAAATTGCATTTTTTATTCGGACCGACGAATCTTGTCCTCCCACGTGTCAAAACATAAATTAAAAAATATATAGTTTTATATGGTTTATTATTAATTAATTTATGTAAATAAGTTCCAAAAAAAAATTTACTGGTCCACGTAGACCGTTGAAATTTGGGTGCGCACGGCTCCTCTCCCCTACTTATCGACTTCACATTTAAAACACACTCTTTTTATTGGAAAATCTGCATTCAAGGGCCACCATGAGAGTAATGGTTATTGGAAAATCTGCATTCAAGGGCCGCCATGAGGGTAATGGCGGACAATTTCATGAGGCATTGTTTTTTGATAAAACAATTTTAATGTTGAAGAATATGGAGGGTTTATATTTTCACCATTAAACCTTGTAGAACTTCCTGTATAATGTACGGCGATTCTTTGACCAGATTTCAGAGAGGCGTTTGGGCGTTCGCAATGATGGTTGTTCTGGTTGTATTCATTTACATTTTACAGGGCTTTACTCATGATGTGTTTCTATCTCAAAGCTTTTCCAGCTTACGCCGAGCCTGTGCCAAAATGAGATGTTTTTAAAAATTGTGAATAAGTATAAGACAAATTTTTGTAAGGAAGCATCGTAAAAGCAAAAGAGATAAAATTCAAACAAGTTTATTACGGCGACATTAGACAGGAAATTAGGAATATAAAACCATCTGAACTTGGTTTTGCAACCAATGCTTTCTTGTTATTTCAAAATTTCTCATTACTGTGGTAAAATGGAAATTACAATTAATGGCTCGAAAACATTCCTTGGATTCACAATTAGTGGTTGCAAAAAATAATCATTCATTTTACCATCAGCTTTAGATAATCATTCATAGGCTGTGCATATACACAAAGAAATGCCTCCTTCATAAGATCCTCAGCAGATCTTGCACATTCTGAAATGCCATTTTCTGGGAAGGCGATCTCGATTCCTTGTACATGCCTAGATTTGTATATAAGGCGAACAGAGATTCGCAAAATGTGAAATTTTGAACATCCACGGGGAAGTTTTTTTTTTTATATTGAATAAATGCAATTACAAAGAGTAAGCAATCAATGGAGCGTGCTGCTGTTAAAAAAATTTCATCTGCTCCTGACGTCTTTAGAGCTCTCTTTCTAATGCTAGCAATAGGCAAAATAGGAAGCCATAAACCTGTACATGCTTTCCCTTTTTTCTTATTTGCCATGGATCATGTGCTTCCACCAAAATCACCTTATGGCACTATCTTTTTAATAAAGATTTTAGATTGGAATCTTATAAGTTTACAGAGAAATTTCACGCACTATTTTTTAATAAAGATTTTAGATTGGAATTTTATAAGTTTACGGAGAAATTGCAGAATTTTTCAGCTCTTATTCTCCATCTGTGCTGTGAATGTAGGAACGCCTCTAAGCCTAATTATTTGACTATTAAACAAATAATATCTAATATTTAAGTATATTTGACCATTAAACACCAGGCTTAACCAGTCCCATTACCCTCTGCTCTTGCCTTTCTGCCAACAACCTTCTTTATTATGGTTTCTGTGGAATAGGATTAAGTAATACTAATCTGATTTTATTTACTTCTTCAGGACAGAACATGTGTTAGTTTCAACTTGAATGATCCGAGGAGGAGGTATTTGGTGCAGTGAATATGGAGCCCTATGTTGGCTGCTTGCTTTGGAGCAGTGACAGGTCGAGATTCAGAAGAAGATAGATATACAAAGAAAGGTATAAGATAT
Source organism: Cunninghamia lanceolata (assembly GCA_027924645.1). NCBI lineage: Eukaryota > Viridiplantae > Streptophyta > Pinopsida > Cupressales > Cupressaceae > Cunninghamia > Cunninghamia lanceolata. Next base: position 2,176,771 of record BSBN01000549.1, on the reverse strand, counting down.
ATATACATTACATATGCATTAGATATAGGGATGGATTTGCTCATATTAAAGTTTAGCTTGTTTGCTTGGCACAGTGTAAGGATATCTTATCCACCCTGAGACTGCCGGTAGGAGGTTGGACTGTTATTCATACTAAGGTGAATATTGTGTTTTTGTGCTATCAGGGGATAATGTAGATTAAGGTTGCTTAGAATGGTATTCATGTGAGATTTCTATCTTAATATGAATAAAACCAAAGATTAATCTTTTGTAAACTCTGTGCACTGTTTGTTGAGTTTTCCTTTCTATTTTTCTGTTCCTTCTTGAATTAGTAAAATGCTTTCTGTATAAGGTGTTTGAATCCTAGAGAACCATCTTCGTATTTGAAAAATTGCAGCTCTTAGAGTTAGATATAGACTCTGTTAAGGTGCAGAAAGGAAAGTGGGATATATTGAACAACATTCAAATTCCTGAATATTTAGGTTTTGTAGTAGTAAAATAAAATTAATGTTTCTGTTATTTTGAGATGAAAAAAAACAAAGACGAGAGAGGGCTAACATTTACTTTGACATATATTAAGTCAGAGAAGAAGCTTAAATCCTTTATTGAGCTCACAGAAGATTAATCAAGATACATGCAGGGTAAATCAAATCAAATGGAGAAGTTAAAAAAGGTTAATTGAATCAGTCCTGCAAAATGTCAAATCCGATGAAAGAATGTCATGATGTGATCATATATACTTAAAGTCAATCAGACAAACAAATTTAAATAGGGACTTTATTATTATTATTAACCATTATTTATTGTTGTTATTATTAGATGATGATAGCAAGCATGAGCTTTTAAAAACAAATAACGATTTAGATTCTGGATTTCTATATTAAATAGCAAGCTCAGTGTTCCTCCTTAATTAAGCGTGACAGCCCACCAATTCAAACTGATACGCCCGGTGATTGCTTGCTTGTTCGAGTTGCTTACCGTTGATATGGAGGACTTTTTTAATATTATTGGATTTCCTGTAATTGACGGAAAGTTTTTCAATATTAGAGAAAGGATCCAATAAATAACCATGTTCTAATATACTAGTAAAAAATTAATTAAGGAACTATTTCATGTGTACATATGCATGTGTAACAATACAATTCTCACATCAAAGAAACAACCAATCATATGGTGACACATAGGTGCTTTGGTGCACGTGTTTCCTCTAACTTTTTTTTGGGGTCAAGATTTAGTTAAAAACAATAGCTTTAAGCTCTTAACTCAAATATAGAGATATGCTGAAATTTTCATGAAAACCCAACATACCATTTAGAAGCTTGGCAAACACGGAATTAGGATGTTGGAATACTAGACCTTTCCCTAATAGTTTTTTTGAGCTTGCATTGAATAATTGTCCATAACTAACCAGAATTTGAGTAGAGTACTTTGTTGATATAATTTGTTGAGAGGGATTCAACTTTTGTTGATCAATACAATTTCTTTCTATGTTTTTCATCTTTAAATGTACCTTTTTTATTTAAAAAGAAAATTTAATAATTTTATATATTTTTATGAATTAAACATAAGATTTATATAATTATCTTTATCATTTATTTACTACACTTTTCAACATAACAAAAAACTAAAAAATTAAAATAAAATAAATAATTTTTAAGTAAAATAAAATAACTATCAATTAAATAAAATAACTTAAAAAACTATAAAATAACTCTTAAATAAATAAAATAACTTTTCACTAAATAAAATAACTCTTAAGTAAAAAAAAAACAACTCTTAAATAAAAATATTATAAACAATATAAATAAATATATATTTTTTAAAAATAGTTCTTAACTAACATAAAATAAAATAACTCTATAAACTATATCTCTATATGATATCTATACGAGTATACTAGCATACCTATATTTAAAAAATATATCTAAAGTACGCAGAGAGATATCCTTCTCGAGGCGCCTATTTCCACCTATGTGTGGTAAATTGATTAAAAAAATAGGCGCCTCGAGAAGGATATCTATCGGCGTACTTTAGAAGGATATCTCTCGGCGTACTTTAGATATATTTTTTAAATATAGGTATGCTAGTAGCATCCGTAGCGTATATATCTTATTAAGAATTATTATTATATAATATAATATTATAATATATGTTAGATATATTATTATAATATATTATATAATAATTATATATAATATTAATATCTAGGTTAGATATATTATTATAATTATGTATTATTCTTTAAGGTTTGAATGAAGGTTAGATTTAGAATTATGGTTTTATTTAATGATTGGCTTAGGATTAGGCTTATAAATAGGGTTAGATATAGAGTTATTCTTATGAATAAATACTTAGTGTAATGTTACGGTTATGGATAGAATTGGAATTAGGGTTAGATTGAGCATTATGATTACAATTATGGTTTGGGTTAGGGTTAGAACCAAGGTTAGATTAGAATTACAAATTTGTCTAGGGAAACATTTAGGGTTAGGGTTATAAATAGGGATAGATTTATGATTTTAATCATGTTTTAAATTATGGTTATGGTAAGGATTAGAATTTGGGTTAGGGTTATGATAAGGATTAGAGTTACGATGTTAGGATGTTTATTTTTAGAGAAGTCTATGCTAAGTATAAATTTAAGATCATGGTTCAATTAGGGTTACAATAAAGTTATAATCTAATTAGGGTTATGGTTATGTTTATAAATTTTGTTACATTTAATTTTTTATTAACGTACCAAATTAGTGTTAAGGTTAGCATATTTATCTTTATAGAAATATATGCTAATTGAACCTTAATGTTAAACCTAACTATAACCCTAACATTATTTTTAATTTTAAACCAATTTGTAACCCTAAAGTATTTCTAATTTTAACCTAATTTGTAACTTAACATTGATATTGAATGGTCTATATTGACTACTTATTGTAATCATAGTTTGAACCCTAATTCTAACATATAACTCTAACCCTAACCCTAACCCCAACCCTAATTGTAATCATTACCCTAAATCTAATTCTAACCCTAAGCATAACCCTTATTCTAACCCTAAGCATAACCCTTATTCCAACCCTAAACATAACTCTAACCCTAACCTTGACCATAATTCAAAGACTAACGCTAACCTTAATACTAACTTTAATTGTATTTGTAACCCTAACCCTAATTCTATTTCTAATATTAACCCTAATTATAGTCATAACCTTAATAATAACCCTAACCTTAATTCTATCCCTAACCCTAAGCCTAACCCTATTTGCAATCCTAACCCTAACTCTAATTATAACACTAACCCTAACCCTAATTATAATGTTAACCCTAACCCTAACTCTTATTCTAACCTTAAACATATCTCTAATTTTAACCCTAGCCTTAATCATAATCGTAACCCTAACCCCAACTCTAATTCTAACATTAATACTAATTATAGTCGTAACCTTAACTCTAACCCTAACCCTAATTCTAATCCTAACTTTAACTCTAATTAGAGTTTCTATGTTAGGGTTAGCATATTTATCTTTATAGAAATATATGCTAATTGAACCTTAATGTTAAACCAACTACTAACATTATTTCTAATTTTAAACCAATTTGTAACCTTAATAGTATTTCTAATTTTAACCCAATTTGTAACCTAACATTGATATTGAATGGTCTATATTGACTACTTATTGTAATCGTAGTTTGAACCCTAATTCTAACATGTAACTCTAACCCTAACCCTAACCCCAACCCTAATTGTAATCATTACCCTAAATCTAATTCTAACCCTAACCATAACCCTAATTCTAACCATAACCCTAATTCTAACCCTAACCCTTATTCTAACGCTAAGCATAACCCTTATTCCAACCCTAAACATAACTATAACCCTAACCCTAACCATAATTCAAAGACTAACGCTAACCTTAATACTAACTTTAATTGTAATTGTAACCTTAACCCTAACTCTATTTCTAATATTAACCCTAATTATAGTCATAACCTTAATAATAACCCTAACCCTAACTCTAATTCTAACACTAACCCTAACCCTAATTATAATGTTAACCCTAACCGTAACCCTTATTCTAACCTTAAACATATCTCTAATTTAACCCTAACCTTAATCATAATCGTAACCCTAACCTTAATCATAATCATAACCCTAACCCCAACTCTAATTCTAACATTAATCCTAATTATAGTCGTAACCTTAACTCTAACCCTAACCCTAATTCTAATCCTAAATTTAACTCTAATTATTACCCTGATTGTAACTCTAACCCTAACCCTAATTAAAACTCCAACCCTAACTCTAACCCCAACTCTAACCCTGATTCTAACTCTAAGCCTAACTCTAACCCTATCCCTAACCCTTATTCTAACTGTAATTCCAACCCTAACCACAACTTTATTTCTAATCCTAACCCTAATTCTAAGTCTAACCCTAATTATAACCATAATTAGAACTATAATTCTAATGCTTACCTTATTTCTATCCTTAACCCTAATTGTAACTCTAATTCTTACCTTAATTCAATATCCCTAACTTTAACTCTAACCCTAACCATAACTGTAACCCTAATTCTAACCCTAATTATATACCTAATTGCAACCCTAATCATAATTTCCTAATTCTAAATATAATTCCAATACTAACACTAAATGTGACCCTAATCAAATGCTAACCCTAATTCTAACATTAGCCCTATTCCCTAATCCTAATCGTAATTCTAACATTAACCCTAATTCTCATTCTTATTCTCACCCTATTTCTAATTCTTACCCTAATTCATTACCCTAATTTTATCTCTAACCCTAACCTCAATTCTAACCCTAATCCTAACCCTAATTATAACACTAAATCTAACCCTAATTTCAATCATAATCGTAACCCTAACCCTAATTTTAATTCTAACCCTAACCCTAACCATAATTCTACTCCAAACCCTAACCTAAACCTAAACCCTAATTCTAACCTTAATTTGAATTAAATGAGATAATTTTTTTTAACATTTAAGTATTAAATATAATATAATGGTTTAATCTAATTCCAACTATTGGTTTCCTAGTGAACCACAACAAAAAGATTTGCATTTTTAAAAATAGTTTAACACATCTCTTGCTACAATGCTTAATGATGATAGAAACAAGTTGAGCATCTTTATAAATTTCTCATAAATTAGAAAGTAAGTTGAGCATTTTTATAAATTTCTCATAAATTTGAAGGAATGTAAGTTTCCAACCTACTTAATATATTTCTTTCAAGATGTTAATTTCATGAAAGTAGTTATATTCTATTAATTAATTTATATATATTAGATTAAAAATATGTATTAATTTGAAATAATATTCAACTTTAATTTATATTTTAAGGTTAATATTTTTAATCTATTTATATTAATATCTTATATTTAATGCTAGATAATTCGGCTAATAAATTATAACCTTATATTTAACCCTAATTAAATTAACTTTAATATATGTCTAATTATATATATCTAATGTTAATATATTAATATCTCTAATTTATATTAATATATTCAATTATATATATTAGATTAAAATACTCATTACAAAATTAAATGTATAAGAAAGATATCTCTAATTAAATTAAATTTATTAATAATATTAGTTAGAATAATAGATTATTCTATTTTCTATGATAGATTATTCTTTAATTAAATTTATTTGATATGTAAAACTAAAAATTTATTTATAAAAGAAATAAAACATGTTTGATTTTTCTATTTTCATCTCAACATCTCTAATACTTCTTACTTTCTTTGTTTTCTTTCTAATTTTTATGTTTTCTTTGGTTTTATATATATATGATTTTTTACTTCTTGTTTTCTTTGTTTTCTTTCTAATTTTTATGTTTTCTCTGAATTTTACATATATATGATTTTTAGGGTATTATTCTTCATGATCTTCTAATAAGCTATTTTTCTCTTTCCTCATAGGGCATTGGCTTTTTCTCACTGCCTTTTTTTTTTCCCAAAACGTATTCAACAATAACTATGAAAAATATGAGGCATGGTGAGTGGTTACAATTTTTCTAATCTTTAAATCTGCATTATATTCTGTTTTAAATTCTAATAATATCTACTTTTCTAAGGCTCTAGGAATTTTCTTTTTGTAAAAAGATTAATTTCATGAAAGTAGTTATATTCTATTAATTAATTTATATATATTAGATTAAAAATATGTATTAATTTGAAATAATATTCAACTTTAGTTTATATTTTAAGGTTAATATTTTTAATCTATTTATATTATTATCTTATATTTAATGCTAGATAATTCAGCTAATAAATTATAACCTTATATTTAACCCTAATTAAATTAACTTTAATATATCTCTAATGTTAATACATTAATATCTCTAATTTATATTAATATATTCAATTATATATTAGATTAAATACTCGTTACAAAATTAAATGTATATGAAGGATATCTCTAATTAAATTAAATTTATTAATAATATTAGTTAGAATAATAGATTATTCTATTTTCTATGATAGATTATTCTTTAATTAAATTTATTTGATATGAAAAACTAAAAATTTATTTATAAAAGAAATAAAACATGTTTGATTTTTCTATTTTCATCTCAACATCTCTAATACTTCTTACTTTCTTTGTTTTCTTTCTAATTTTTATGTTTTCTTTGGTTTTTTATATATATGATTTTTTACTTCTTGCTTTCTTTGTTTTCTTTCTAATTTTTATGTTTTCTTTTGATTTTACATATATATGATTTTTTTGTTGTGCAGGTAACAGAGTATACAAAGGGTATTATTCTTCATGATCTTCTAATAAGCTATTTTTCTTTTTCCTCATAGGACATTGGCTTTTTCTCACTACCTTTTTTTTTTCCCAAAACTTATCAGTCAGCAATAACTATGAAAAATATGAGGCATGGTGAGTGGTTACAATTTTTCTAATCTTTAAATCTGCATTATATTCTATTTTAAATTCTAGTAATATCTACTTTTGTAAGGCTCCAGGAATTTTCTTTTTGTAAAAAGATTGCATTAAATATAGCCTTCTTAGGTTCTATTCCTACCTCCAATTGGCATTTTTTAAAATTATTAACATCTTTTCTTCTTAGTGGTGTCTTAATTCCAACTAAGATATGTGCAGTGCATGGACGTGGTCATTAATATTCCAATTTTCTTATTTTATAAAATGAACCAGACCAATCAAGATCAACACACAGTGTTTTATAAAATGAACTTGAAACCTTCTTTCCCACGCATCTTCTTTCCCATGCACAAATAATCTAACTGCTGCATCTTCTTTCCCACCCATAGAGAATGTAACTATTGCATTTTCTTTTTTTGATTTTTTATTTGTGGAGTGACTATTTGTATTATTTAATTTTTTAATAAAGATTCTAGATTAAAATCTTATAAGTTTACGGTTAATAAATAGAGTATTTTTCACATGTATCAAATTACAATATTTATATTGTTCAATTACATAATTTTTTAATCAATTTAATTTGACTTATATTTTATAAGTAAAATATAAGTTATTATGATATAATCATTCTAACATATATTATGTAAATAAAAAAATTATAAAAAGTCCTACAGACCTATATAAACATAATCAAACAAACCAAAAACATTTTTTTAAATTGTTGTTCATTTTGTTATTAACTATGATGATGTATTTTGCTACAATATTGACTAATATTTATATTAATAATTTATAATATATATTATTTATATCTGTTGTGAATTGTATATATAATATATTTAGTAATTATTTTTTATCAATAAATTTCACTTTGGGGCCATACGCTTATCTAAAATAATTTACATAATATGGGCAACTCTAGTATGGAGGGCCTAATTACAAAAACCCCATTGGCGTGCATTTAGTTTTCCTCTATATATACTGCTAACTAACAGTAGTGTTTATATTTCTCCCCTATCTATAGGGGATATACATTCTCACCCTTATAGATTATGTTCTATCTCCCTAATACAACATATGCCTATTATTCTACATCCTCCTCCTCACCACTATCTGAGTTGTCTATCTCCATAGAAAATGACCAATCAATCTCGATTTAATGTGCTACCCTAGTTGCAAATTTTAGAAACTCAATTCCCCATTTCACCTAATGTCATGCCAAGGGCCTCATTCTAACTAGCAATAGATATGATGAATGGAATCCATGGTCCTATGGAAGTAGCATTGAGTGCTAACCATATTCTGAAACTAGGATGAAAACCAAAGCTGGTCACAACATCATCCAATATGGCTCAAAACCCATGTCACCAATGAGGTTTGATCAAAGACTCCGAGACCATGCAAATTGTTTTCTTTGTCTATAGCCTCCACGAACACTATGACAAACATAGAAGACATATATGTATTGACACACCCAACAAACACAACCACAACATCAATAAATTCCAAACCCAACAAACACAACCACAACACCAACAAATTTCACCTTAATCCTATGTGTCACCTCCATCATCATACCACCCTAGTCCATCCATATATCAAGTCCATCCTACATCAACCTATCCCACTTCTTTCAATGTTAACCAACATCCATATCAATTCACATCCCAAAAACATCCATTTCAATTCACATCCCAAAAACACCCATTTCAATTCACATCCCAAAGACATCCATATCAATCCATATCCCAAGATCTTCCACCTACATATCCCACCATTTCACCGCACCACCAAATTTATTCACAAGACTATCAAGTGCCTTCACAGCAAGAACATGTGAGCCTAAGTTACCTGTTGCAACAAGATCAAAATTCCTTAAGCCCTCATGCTACCTTTGACAATGGAAACACCACTCTAACTTATGCATCCTATGGGTATCCTCCATCATCATTCAATCGAATGCCTATCCCAAAGCCTACTAGTCCTATACCAACACCCCCAATCCTAATTCATTGGCTCCTCCACCTTCTAATCCATCAAGCCCTTCATTATCCTCACCATCATCTAATCCTCCATCAAATCCATGCCCTAAATTCAAATCACCTCTCTTAAATGACCTCTATAGAATCGCTAAACTATATTACAAAAACAAACGTATGGAGTCATCCAAATCCACCCGTCCAATTTCATTCCCATCTAGCACAAACAATCCAAATCCTAATCCATCCAATCCCATTATCCCTCCACCTCATCCTAATCCTAAGCCTACCACACCATCCACCATTATTATCCATCCTTTATATTGTCCATCCACCCATACACTTATGAAGGATATGATCCAATGGCTATTAGCAAGGAATCAACTATGTCATCCAACACCTATCCTTGAGCATATCGAAAAGTCTTCCAATACCATGTCTAGTCTTCCAAATCCATCATGTAGTCCACAACCCATCGAGCCTATTGAAGAGTTTCCTCCCATGAGTCCAAGTCAAAATCCATTGTACCCTCATGTTGATGATTGTCAAGAGCCTATCAAGCCTCTCCAAGAGTCTCCCACTTCCACTTCCATTAAACCATAAGAGATATGTCAAGAATCTAATCTAAAGCATGTGGAAACATTAGCCCCTAATACAAATCTAGATCAAAGCCCTTCCATTCAACCTATCCATAACCTATATATTTTCTATGATGAAGAGCCTATCCATGAGTAAATTGATCCTATCCATAATCCCACAACTATTCATGAGCAAGCTACCCAAGAACCACATACTCATTCAACTCCTCTTCATGGTTATCTTAGCAATAAGAGTGAGTATGAAAGTCTTGTTGATCAACTTGAGAATTCATCCTGCTTCATGGCCTTCCTTCGAAGCAAAGAAACTTCTCCTTCAATCTATGATCCAACAACATCCACTTCCCTTGATGAGACACTTGGCTCCCAAGTAAGCATAGATGATCAAACAAATACCTTGGATCTTAGTGATCTTAATGATCCTTTGTCATCCACAATCAACCATATTTCAAATCCATCATCATATCCTATTGGTCTTACCACCTTCATCCATGAATGTTCTTCCTTAGGAAAGCAACAACCACTATCCAATACCTCACCTTCTCCATCAAATAATAAAGTCATGTCTTATGTTCAAAACACCCATAATCCCATTGTCCACTGCATACTCCAAAAAATGAATTATCAAGGTAAAGGCTTAGGCCTTCACAAACAAGGTATTTTGGAGCCTATCCATGTAAACTTCCCTCCACACTCATATGGCCTTGGATATACACCCCAAGGAAAACAATCTCAAGATGTTGGTACTACCTCCATGCCTCCTAAGTCCACTCCTTTTCATCCCAAAACCCATGCAATCTACCAAACCCCCAAGACATATGTTTCCATTCCACCTCCATTATCTTACAAATCCCAAAAGCATGTGACCATTAACCTTCCACCATCCACTTTACCTCCACTACTTCCAACTTCTAACATCCCACCATCCACTTTACCTCCACTTCTCACAATGCCTAATAGCCCTATCCTTAAATCCCCTTATCCATTTATTCATAAACCCACTTTTAATCCTTCCATCCATAAATCCCCTAAAATTCCTAATCATGACCAATTAATTCACACATCATCTAATCATGAAGCTTCCACCAATCCCAAGGGATTAAAACATAAAAATTTGGATGCCTCTACCCATAAAGCCAAAAATATAAAGATCCTCATGCCTTAGGGCACAAATACAAAGAATTAAAGCCATATCCATCTAAAAGGCTATCCAAGTCCATACCTCCAAAAGAAAATGCCAAAACTAAAATGGTTTGGGTACCTAAGCAAAAATAAAGCAAGTCAAATGAAGCATCCACATCTCAAAAATCCCAACAATTCTCTTCCATCAAAAAATTCCAAAAATCCCATTCTATTCAAAAATCTCAAACTTCTTCATCCCACAAGCAAAACAAAAGTCATAAAAATCCTAAGTCTATGTGGGTACCTAAATTACTAAATCAACCATCCCCTAAGAAAACATGCCCACTGCTTCCTACACCTCCTCCAAATCAAAAGCTTCAATGTTTATCATAGTGTGTGCAACCGTTGGTCTTGGTTCCTTTCCATTCCACAACATTTCCACATACCTCCATCTCCCCATCCTTCATGCATTATCCTACATATCTCTCCCATCACTTCCCTATGGTCCATGCTTTTGCATAACCTTTAATCCATACTTTTACATAAAACCCTTCCATAATCCACATCATAATCCACTATCCTACCATACATAATCCACTATCCTTTCATACATAATCCACTATGCTCCATCCATCGTTGCACAAACCTTTCATAATCCACTAACTACCTACTCCATCTCCCTTCCATGCAATCCCTTACCAACATCTATGAGCATAATGAGTCTTGACATAGTTCATGTACGATGGCATCCCTCTTTAATGGGATTATCACCTTTCATGGAACTAGATGCTTGAGTCCCTCCTATCCCATCCAAATATCTCTCATAAATTTTAAAAAAAAGATAAAAAAATTAAAGATAAAAAAAAAAGAAGAAAAATCAAAATAGTAAAGAGAAATCCCTTTGTCCAATGTTGAAAACCATCCTTGGTGGCACCTTGGATAAGTACCATGATGAAAACCTGACAAACAACATCATGTGTAGGTTGATTATCTATGCCACTTACACTTGGGCACACACTGTCTCATCCAAGCTATCTATCACATCATAGCATTTCCATACCATCCTACCATCCTTATCCATTACATCCACATATCTATCCTATTGAATCCATTCATCCTCCCTTCTTCCTTTTGATCTTGATAAAGATATGGGGGTAAAATGTTGACAAGTATTACACCAAGACTGGGCCATGTTATTCCTATGCGACATAGTCTTTGGAGATCACATCCTACCTCCCTTATGATGCATACATCCATCCCCTTCACTATCACCTATCCTTTTATCCATTGATCTATCATGAGTCTTCCATCCTATCCATTATAGCCTATCCTCTTTTATCCATCCATTTATTATGAGCTTTCCATTCCATGGCCTATCCTTTTTATCCATCCATCTATGATGAGCCTTCCATCCCATTTACTATCACCCATCCTTTTATCCATGCATCCCATCCTACATCCATCCTAGCATCTAGACTTGGTTTTCCCTTGTCATTGATATCTAGCACAAAGGCTATCCAAATTGTCATCAATGCCATCCCAAAACATTCAAAAATACAAAAAAAAATGAAAACATTTCAAAAATACAAAAAAATTAAAACATTCAAAAATCCTAAAAAAAATTATTTTTTTTTCTAAAAATACAAATCAATCAATTCATCAAAATCAAATCATCATCATCACATCAATCAAATCAATCCATGTAATAAATCCAAATGCAAGTCATCCTTAATCCATACCAATCAAGTTAATCAATCTTGTCAAATTATCCAATCACATCCTTGGTCTTAATCCTAGCCTTGTTGTAAACCCAATGAATTAATCATCATTATCATCAATGGGATATGTCTTTCCCACATCCTTGTGTTGATATAGAGATATATCATTCCCCATAATGACAACACTATTTTAAACATCATCAATCAATCATCAATTTATAGCTTGACAGGGGCGATACCTTGTTTGTTTTTGTGTCATTTGTGCATGCTTGCTTGCTTGTGTGTGTTATCATTTTATCTTGCATTTGTATCAAATCTGTATCTTTCTAGCTAATATTCATATCTTGTATATGTTGGAGTAGATTTTTGCACTATCCTTTGCATCTAAGGTCATATCATACCTTTTGTGCATTAGGACTTTTATGCTCTAAGTTTTCTTCCTCATACGTTTAGACAAGGTTGTATTATGCTGGGTGCACAAGACACATTGTCACTCTGGTCCTTATACCTTGGTGCATAATTTCTAGTGCTATATCAAACTATATGATTGCTCACTTCATGGCAGTATAATGTATCATTCATCTCTTTCATGGACATCCCTTATCTTGCATCCTCCATTTTCTTATCCATCCTTTATCATTTCATTTCATTTCGAGAGCATACCCATGTTCTTCCAATCCTCTTATACTCTCGAGGGGCCATCATCCTACCCTTACATCATCATCCTATCCTTATATCATCATCCCATTTCTTCATCTATTCCTCTTTGTCACTCTTTCAAGTGGCTGGGGCATCCTTTTCCTCTATCAACACCTTATCTTTTTTGAAATGATATTACTTCTCTTAGTCACAACATCATCTCAAAGAGGGGCAAAATGTAGACACCTAAAATTGACCATGTCTTACAACATCACCTTGTCAATACATTACTTGAGACATCTTATGAGATTTTGTCCTATGACCCTCACATACCCCTTTCATTAGCTAATTAGTTAAATAAATCATATTTTTTTAACTAATTCCCATCATAATCCTATTTTAATCCCATTACCCAATTAATTCCTCCATCATCCAATTTAAATTATCCCTCATCTTTATTCTCATCACAACACATGTCCCTCTTTCATAATTGAAGTAATTTTTTATTTGAATTATGTGTCACACTACCACCTTCATTAAATGCCTTGTCACACTACCAACTAATTTAAATAATTTCATTATTTAAATTATGTCACATCTATTCTTATCCTCACACTTGTTACACCACTACATTTTATTAAATGAAGTGCCCTTGAATTAAATTACCTTTTAATCTTAGCCATCCACATCACACAATTGACCTTTCAATCCTAGCCATCAATCCTTATCCCTCCTCTCCTATAAATGAAGCCTCTACCAAGCCATTCTCATGCATCCATCTTCCTACAACATCATGCTATTGAAATCACTCTAGATCTACAAATCTATCATCTTCATACTATCGTTATGCTGCAGAAATCATGAGAAATCAACATCTCATTATCCATCTTTCTTCATCTAGAACATAGCTAGTAGATTAGGGTGCATCTACTCCATTCTATTGTGTGTTTAGGACTTGGTTTGAAGGTAAAGGTATTGGGTTTGTTGTCATTATCTTCATATTACCTTTAATCCAATTTTCTATCTATAGTTTGCAATCACTTAGTTGGATTTTCTATTGTCTATGCATGAAAGAGATGAGTATTTGATAGATGTTGTATTCATACTACTTGTTTCTTGCTAATTGTAAGTTGCTTTGTGTAGTTAGCCTGAACACTTTCAGTTTCTCATTTTGTATTATGGAATGTCTTGTTAAGATGCACTAGAATTGGATGTTCAATGAGATTGTTTCATGATTTAAAAATCATTTCCCATTGAAGATTGCACTATCTTTGTAGTGCTATAAAATTTCTTGTTAAGAAAAGATTAGTTTTGTTTAAGATTTGTCTACTTATACTTCATGTCATGGCTGTAAAGGTTCATCATAATTAAGATGTTCTAAAAACCCTTTCCTTACCCTATCTTTTGAAATTTTTAATCCAAGTGGTTAGTTTAGGTTTATATTTAGGATTAGCATCATCAAGTATTGAAAATTAAATAATAAAATGTTGTTTCATCCATCAAGTCATTTTTAGAATTGTAGAACTAGGAAACATTTCTGGGTTAGAAAGTCAAATTAGACCTTATTATTATCAGATCTAACCCTATTTTTTTAAATTCTAGTAAAGAATTTGTGTAAGTTCCTTTTGTTAACAGTAATTCACATTGAACTACTAAGTTATCTTGCAAGGCCAAGACATAGCTATAGAGACCTTGGGGTAGTCATTTTCTAATTTTTGAGATTTGATTTTTTTAGGAGAGATAAAGTACTCAATATTTTATCTAAGTTGACCAATGCTAAAACACAAATCAACAAGTAGTAATATGGACCAAATTGTTAATTTTACTTTGCTTAGTTAAATACAAGTTGAACCCTTTGTGTATGAAGAAACAATGAAAGAGAAGGTATGGATTGATGCTATGAATGAAGACGTGGAAGCAATTGACAAAAATAATACATGGGAAAATTAGTGCAACTTCTAAAAGATAAATAGGTGATTGGTGAGAATTGGATCTATAAGGTCAAATATCATGATGATGTTATATGAAATGACATAAGGCAAGATTAAATTTTCCAAGGGGTTTGCACAAAAACCTAGAGTAGATTACTTAGAAACCTTTCCTCTAGTTGCAAGACTTGATACCATCAAGATTATCTAAGTGGCAATTGTTGCACAATACAAGTGGCTTGTATACCATATGGATGTAAAATCAACCTTCCTTAAAGGTTATATAGATGAGGAAGTCTATGTGGAATTACCCATGGGCTATGGAACTCTAAGAAAATAATAGTTGGTTTACAAGTTGAAGAAAGCTCTCTATGGGTTGAAGTAGGTCCCTTGTGGCCAGTATGCAAGGATTGATAGTTATTTCTTGAAGAAGGGTTTTAGAAAAATCCACTCAGATCCAACCTTGTATATCCAACATGTTGGTAATGAAATTCTTATTGTTTGCCTTTATTTTGATAATCTTATTTATACATGTAACAAAAAAACCTCTAATGGAGAAATTTCAGATAGAAATGAAACAAGAATTTGAAATGTCAAATCTAGGACTCGTGCATTATTTTCTTGGTGTGGAAGTGAAACAACAATCAAAAGGTATATTCATTTCTCAAGAAAAAGTTTAGAATGACATGCACAACAATTGTAACTCCCTTAGCACTTGATGAGAAATTGACCAAGGAAGATGCAAGGTCCCAAGTTGATGAAGACAACAACTCTAGCCTCCCAAAAACACACAATTTCATAAAACTCCATTACACAAAGTAAACAAGTAACATTATGTTCAAACCAAAACAAAGATTGCAACAAGGAATCTATTCAAATTCAGATAACCCAAACAAGTCTTCAACAAATTACAACTCTGCAAACAATTATTTATATTATTGGCCTTCAATGGCCTTTCAACATGCACAGAAACATTCAAATTTCCTTCTTTATGGCAACAAACTCATATTTCCCAATCACCCCTCTCTGCACACTCTTAAAACAATATCAAAATAAGAATTCTAAAGAGACGTCATAGTTCTTCTCTCTTTCCTCTACACAGCCCAGCCTCTCCTCACCTCCCAGGCTGCTCTCATACTTCAAAATTCCTATTTTTATATGAGAATTAAAATCTTTAATTTCAACTCCCATAAAGAAATGTTTCTTTTTCCTTTTATGCCACTAAATAAAACTTATACCGATACATTTCATACTTTATGTTTTTCTTTAATAAAGATCCACGCTACCTTTAGTGGCATTTTAGCTCCTAGATGTGGGTCCACACAAACTGGCTACCATGCCATTCTAACTACCCACGCCAAGATAGTATTGTGTTTTGCTGGAAACTCTTAATATTTCCAATGTTTATTGTCTTATAGCATCCCACGATGACTTTATACTTCTCATTTCAATGATATACCATGATATATGAGGCGTCACCTCTTATCCTTCAATTCATATGACTTTCGATTGCAGATTCTAGGAGAAGAAAGTCTTTACAATTTTATACAATATCTCCAATTCCTACCTCTCTCTTGATATGCAAGGCCATTTGGTCCATGATTGATGTATTGGCACTAACCGCCTGGGTACTAATGCCATGCATTACATGAATACGGAACTTCAAACCCATTTTGTGAATATGATCTGCAATACTTGCAACTCCTTTTCCTCCTGTTGAAGATGACCATCTCATAGGGTCAAGAACATGCCTACATTTATCTATTACATCAAGAATTTGTATATGCTTCAGGCACAAATCTCCTCATATCCACGTGGTAAAAGATTATCAGCAACCTTTGCATTGATGTCTAGAAATTATTCTTCAGTGATGGTCCAAGAGAATCAATCATAGAAATTCCATTCTCTGGGAGGAGTGCTTGCTCGAGCTTGTTCGATTGCTCCAAGCCCTCCTATAAAAGAGAGAAGATAGAGTGTTCCAAGCAAATATGCTAAGATATTGATCCATGTTTTGATCATTTTGTAAAAGCTACCTCTTAACTTCCAATACATGAGCTTTGGC
The DNA here is from genome assembly GCA_027924645.1 of Cunninghamia lanceolata. Classification (NCBI taxonomy): domain Eukaryota; kingdom Viridiplantae; phylum Streptophyta; class Pinopsida; order Cupressales; family Cupressaceae; genus Cunninghamia; species Cunninghamia lanceolata. Next base: position 2,159,833 of record BSBN01000549.1, on the reverse strand, counting down.
TGACAATAAAATAAAAGACTTCACTACCATGCTTCTATGGAGGCAATGTCATTTGACTTATGAAATACATAACCTATACATAATTACTTTGTAGCACTTCAATGAACATGTGGCAACACGAGATCAACTCACTTGATGCGAATCACATAAGTAAAATCACTGCCAAGAAATGCCACTAGAAAGCCAAACAAACCATATAAAAGGAAAATTAAAATTGCAACTATTTTTGGTTGATGTGGATTGCCGATTCGCCCAGGATGCTCCTACATCAGACATGATAGGTAGAAAGTTTTTGAGCATAGGTTCACAAAAGTAGAGTTGAGTAGTTGAACTACCCTTTCAAGTTGCAAACAACCTACAACAAACTCCATCACTAAATCATGTACACAAAGGTCAATTCTTTTTCGTCCTCTTCCAGCATCTAGCTAGAACATTCGCCATCTTCCTCCAACAACTATGTTCACCACTCTTCCCTCCTCTCATGGATTCACATCCACCATGTACCATCCTCCTCCACCAAATATTCCCTACTCTCCTCTCCTCCTTCATGGGATCCAACCCACCACAGACTAGCCACCTCCACCAAAATCACCTGCATCATCCTCCACAATCTCTACAAGCAAATATGTAGCATCTACAACATACTTTTTTTTTCTATCCATCTCTTCTTCTACCTTCTTATCTGAAAACAAAATATCATCATCATAAAACAAATTTATCTTAGTTGCAACATCAATTTTTGTTGTGACATCTCCCACATCCTCTGTCATTTGCAATTTTTTGTTCTTCTCCCTTCGCTCCAACAATGAGTTTCACCATCCACTCTTCTTCAATTGCCAACATTTGTGCTAACAAATCATCTTCTCCATGCTCTACTGCTGCAACCTCTTCAATTTTTGCTATGACATCTCCCACATCCTTTGTCATTTGCATTTTTTTGTTCTTCTCCCTTCACTCCAACAATGAGCTTTTCCACCCACTCCTCTTCAATTGCCAACATTTGTGCTAACAAATCAGCATCTTCTCCATGCTCTACTGCTACAACCTCTTCGCATTCCATCGCTACATCTTCATTTTTCTTCTTATTTTTGGCAACCTCTTCTACATTCTTCTCTCCGCTTCTCACATCTTTCACTTCCTTAATCGTTGTTGCATGCAATTTTCATCTTGCTTGACCAATTCTTTCTGTTACCTTGCTTCCAATCTGCTCAATATCTTATCTAATCTCTCATATATACCTGCCATCATCTCAAGAGTCTTTCACTCTTGATATTGCCTCCAACCTTCCCATATCACTGGCTTCCTCAAGTATATCCACATCTCATTTGTTGCTGGAATCTTTTACATACACATCCCACACTCTGCAATCTGTAAAACACTTTCCTTCACAGCTTCAAGCTCTCTCACTACTCAAGACTTCTCCTACCTACAACAAGCCTCACATAAGCTTCTTCTTTACAACCACTTAAATCTCTCGCAAGTCCTTGTGGATCCTCTCCATGCTCAGGATTACCAGCTCTGATACCATTTGATAAAGACAACAACTCTAGCCTCCTAAAAACACACAATTTCACAAAACTCCATTACATAGAGTAAACAAGTAACATTTTGTTCAAACCAAAACAAAGATTACAACAAGGAATCTATTCAAATTCAAATAACCCAAACAAGTTTCAACAAATTATAACTCTACAAACAATTATTTATATTATTGGCCTTCAATGACCTCTCAACATGCACAAAAACATTCAGATTTCCTTCTTTATGGTAGCGGACTCATATTGCCCAATCACCACTCTCTGCACACTCTTAAAACAATATCATAACAAGACTTCCAAAGAAGCGTCACAATTCTTCTCTCTTTCCTCTACGTAGCCCAACCTCTCCTCATCTCCCAAGTTGCTCTCATACTTTAACATTCCTATTTTTATATGAGAATTAAAATCTTTAATTTCAACTCCCATAAAGAAACATTTCTTTTTCCTTTTATGCCACTTAACAAAACTTATGGCCATGCATTTCATACTTTCTATTTTTCTTTAATAAAGATCCACACTACCTTTAGTGGTGTTTCAACTCCTATGTGGGTCCATGCAAACTGGCAACCACACCATTCTAGCTGCCCACGCCAAGATAGTATTGTGTTTTGGTGGAAACTCTTCATATTTCCAATGTTTATTGTCTTATAGCATCCCATGATGACTTTATACTTCTCATTTCAACGTTATACCATGGCATATGAGGCGTCACCTCTTATCCTTCAATGCATATGACTTTCCATTACAAATTCTAGGAAAAGAAAGTCTTTAAAATTTAATACAATATCTCCAATTCCTACCTCTCTCTTGATGTGCAAGGCCACGATTGATGTATTGGCACTAACTGCCTGGGTACTAATACCACACATTACATGAATACCAAACTTCAGACTCATTTTGTGAATATGATCTGCAATACTTGCAACTCCTTTTCCTCCCGTTGAAGATGACCATCGTGCAGGGTCAGGAACAGGCGTACATTTATCTATTACATTGAGAATTTGTATATGCTTTAGGCGCAGATCTCCTCGTATCCACGTGGTAAAAGAGTATTGGCAACCTTTGCATTGTCTAAAAATTATTCTTCAGTCATGGTCCAGGAGAATAAATCATACAATTTTCATTCTCTAGGAGGAGTGCTTTCTCGAAGTTGTTCGGCTGCTCCATGCCCTCCAATAAAAGAGAGCAAATAGAGTGTTCCAAGTAAATATGCTAAGATATTGATCCATGTTTTGATCATTTTGTAAAAGCTACCTCTTAATCACCAATACATGAGCTTTAGTTGACAATAAAATAAAAGACTTCACTGCCACACTTCTATGGAGGCAATGCCATTTGACTTATGAAATACATAACTTGTACATAATTCCTTCGCAGCAATTTGACGAACATGTGGCAACACGAGATCACCTTCACTTGATGTGAATTGCATAAGTGAAACCACTGCCAAGAAATTTCACTAGAGAGCCAAACAAATCAAACAAAAGGAAAATTAAACCTACAACTGTTTTTGGTTGATGCAGATAGCCGATTCGCCCGGGATGCTCCTGCATCACAAGTGGATGCTACTATGAACAGAAACTTGGTTGGAAGAGTCATGCACCTCTCTATAACTAGACTTGATATTATGTATGATGTTAGCCTCATATATAAGTTCATACAAGATTCACATGAGTCTTATTGGTGTGTTGCCAAAAGAATTTTATGGTATGTGAGTGGTACACAAAATTTTGGCATCTATTATTCTTCCACTGAAAAATGTGAACTAGTGGGCTACACATATTCTGATTTGGCCAATTTAGTTGATGACAGAAAATCAACATCTAGTCAAGTTTTCTCACTTGGATCTGGGGTTGTACCTTGGAGTAATAAGAAGTAGATAATTGTGGCTCTTTAGCTGAAGCAAAATATATTGTTGTCACAGTAGCAAGTTGTCAAGCCATATGGATTTGACAGATCTTGGAAGATCTACACTTATACGTGAACATCCCACTATTATTTATTGTGATAAAAATAGGACCATTGCAATGACCAAGAACCCTATGTTTCATGCTAGATCAAAACACATAGAGCTTCGACATTATTTCATTCGAGATTTGGTTCAACATGGGCAAGTGAAAGTATAGTTTTATCCTACAATTGAGCAAATTGCTGATATCTTCACCAAAACTCTTCCAAAGAAGCATTTCGAAAATTTGAGACCCCTATTGATCATCAAGAGGGAGAATGAAGATATTGTTGATCCACATACACCATTTACCATTAAAGCTTTGTTCTATTTTAGTCTTTCTTTTAAGGCAATACGATATAATATGAATATATAATGCTGTTAATACTTTTTGTTACATTATAGTGTTAGTGCTTTCTATTTTTAAATTTTTCTTTCCACAAAGGCTCCGCGTGAGTGTATCTTCAAAGCACCCAATTCGTTGATCACACCCAACGAACTAATACAAGAAATTTGGAAATTTATTTACAACAATACATTTGTAAGGACAACGTACATGTCTATAGTTGTCTGGCAGAAGTATGGCCATGTATGCTACTTGTCTCTGAGCTTTAAACTTTACTTCAATAGTATTCCCTATAATTGGCACTGGTAGGTACTCTAGAACAAAATCTGTATCGATGAATAATCATATTTATTTTTAAAAGCCAGCGATTACATATGAAAAAATCTAGAACAGAATCTGTCTCTATGGAAAATTGTATTTATTTTTCAAAGCCAGCGATTACATAATGAAAAAAATTATAGCTGTCGGTGGGGGTGATGCACATGGATTCGATTATATGGTGGAGAATCACTGTGTAAGTTTAATTGATGAGAACCCCGTGTGCACGGAAGCTGGGCCCTGAGCTTTTGTGGTTACACTGTTTGCGTCCGACAAACACTTCAGCCCTGTGGAGTGCACGTTAAGTTCTCTCTCTAGTTTACATATTTGGAAATTTGAACTTTGAATTAATATTTATATAGATAATATAAATGTTGTAACAAGAGTTGTATAGTGGTTTGTATTTGTTTTTGATAACATTGTAATAATAGAATTTGTTTAGTTTTTTAGTAAAAAATGTATATTATTGTTGTTGAAGAATGTTTATAATGTGTTTGAAATTACATTGTATTCACTCATTGATATTGAAGTTAGAAATAACCAATAAATTATCATTGAAGTATAGCTCAAGTAATACTTGATTAGTAATGTTGATTATTCTAGACATTTTTGTATTAGGTGGTACATATAAGAACCAATAGTTATTAATAACCTAGTGATTTCTAGTAGAGCGCTTTTGTAGATTGATTATTTGCTATTGTAAATGAGAATTGTAATGTCTTGGAAACTTGTTGTTGCATCACAAAGAGATTTCACCTCGATCAATACTTAGAAATTGAACAATGATTGAATATAACAATCTCCAGTCATGCAAATGCCTCTAGAATTACTGTGCAAAACTAGCTTCCTTTTAGTGCACCAATTGGAGTGAGGAAATGCAAATGATAATTGAATTTAAATCTCAAATTGTGCATGATTAGGATGAATACATTGAATGCCTTTAAATACAAAGACATAACAACATATCATGCAAATTTGTGTTTGGTTAGCCTTAGGTACAAAGGATAAAGGTGAGGAGTCGGTGATGTTTAAATTTTAAAAAAAATTGGGTAAGACAAGTCTATGAGACTGTGAGGTCGACCCCACAACTACGAACAAGTCTTGAGATAGAAAAGAAGCTAGATCATAGTGGGTAGTGTGTGCATGGCAATATGTGTGAGCATGAGAGTAATAAATAAATGGATAGGGTGAATGCATAAGGGTGTTTGATCATGGAAAAGGGGATGAATGGTAGGTGCATAGCATCTTAATTATGATATACTAGCAAGAATTAAATTTAGGAATAAAAGAAGCTGAGTACATTCAAGATTTTATCACAAGGGCTCAAGGTATTGTGAACCAACTTAGAGCTCAAGGGCAAGCTGTAACAAAGCCAAAAGTTGTAGAGAAGATTCTGAGATCTCTTCTTCAAAAAATGATCCAATGGTGATAGCCATTGAGAAAGCAAAAATCTAACCATATTCAAAGTGGCAAAGTTGGTTGGTTCGTTGCAGTCTCATGAGGAGCGTATGCAACGTTCTATAGAGAGTTTGGTGCAAGCTTTCTAGTCTACTGGAAGAATTAAAGAAAAATCTACAACTCCTCTTTCTCAAAAAATAAATCTCAAGGGGAGCCTTATATTAGTAGAGGATGTGGTAGAGGAAGAGAAAGAGGAAAAGGAAATTATAGAGGAAGAGGAAGAAGTTTTGTGGATCCTAGAAGCATCTAGTGTAGGTATTGTGAACGTTATGGACACTATGAATTTGAGTGCAAAAGGAAGAAATGTGACTTGAATAAGTAAAGAGCCAACTATACTGAAGAGTCTTTTGAATATGCAAATCAATCCACATTTTCCACATGTAACTTGGCACAAGAACATCATAAAGATGTGTAGTTCCTAGATAGTGGTTGCTCAAACTATATGACAGGTAAATATGATCTCTTTGTCAATTTAGATGAATCTGTGAGAAGTCAAGTAAAATTTAGTGATGATAAAGAGGTTGATGTATTTGGAAAAGGTACCCTAGTAAATACTAGGCAAGGAGAAACTACTTTTATTCATGATACTTTGCATGTGCCATTTAAATTATAGCATATTTTTTGAGTATTAGGTAGCTTGTAGCAAAAAGTTATAAAGTTGCATTTGAAGTTAAATGCTACAAAATATTTGATTGATCAGCTAATTATCATCTTGTAGCACATAGAATAGGTTATTTCCTCTCACATTGCTTTCCACTATATTGAATGCCCTCAAAACAACCATAGATGATTCATGGTTATGGAACCAACAATATGGACATGTGAGTTTTCAAGGATTGAGTTTGCTTTACAAGAAGAATATGGTGAGAGGACTTTTGGAAATTTAGGCAAAGAAGAAGTTTATTCAGTATGTGCACTTGGCAAGCAAAACTGAGATAGTTTTGTAGTGAACAAATCTTGGATGGGAAAAGACCCTCTTGAGCTTGTACATGTTGAGATCTCTGATGATATGCAAGAGCAATCCTTGGGTAAGATTCTTTAATTTTTCACTTTTATTTATGATTTTTCTCACCACACAGGGATCTATTTTCTTGAGTAGAAATTTGAAGCCTTTGAATGCTTCAGACATTTCAAGGCCATGGTTAAAAAGCAAAGCAAGTAGTATCTCAAAATACTCAAAACAAATAGTGGGTGAGAATTCACTTTGAAAGATTTCTTTGATTTTTGTAACAATTATGGCATCAAGAGATAGCTTCTGCATCCACCCCCAACAAAATGGTACTACAAAAAGAAAGAACCATACTATTATGGAAATAGCACGAAGTATGTTGTAGTCAAAGAACCTTCCCAATTGTTATTGGGCAAAAGTAGTGGCGACAATTGTATATATTTTGATTTGAAGTCCCACAAAATCAAATTGCAGAACATCACTCCAAAGGAAGCTTAGAGTGGTCATAAGCCTTATGTGGCTCAATGCCATGTCTTTGTTTGTCTAGCATATTTACATATTCCAGTTCAGAAGTGGAAGAAGTTTGATGACAAATCCTAGATTTGTATCTTTGTGGGATATTCTGATGCAACTAAGGGGTATAGATTTTATAATCCTAACACAAAGGAATGGATTGTAAGTTGGGATGTGGTTTTTTATGAAGGGGAAGTATGGTAGTGGCAAAAAGGTGTACAACAGAAAACACAATTAATAATGGGCATAGAAGATGATAGTGTTCCTCCTCTCCCCACAAGCTCAAGTAGAAGTTCAAGCTCCAGTAGTAGCTCAAGTTCACCAAGTTTTTTTGATAGCACAAATTTAGGTGATAGTTCAAGTCTAGCATCAACTCCAAGCTCTTTAAGAAAGGTATGAAGTTTAAATGAAATTTATCAAAGGAGTAGTAATATAGACCAAATTGTTGATTTTGCTTTGCTTAGTCAAATACAAGTTGAACCCTCTATGTATAAAGAAGAAGTGAAAGAGAAAGTATGGGTTGATGCTATGAATGAAGAGATGGAAGCAATTGATAAAAATAATACATGAGAATTAGTGCAACTTCTAAACTTGATAAACAGGTGATTGGTGTCAAATAGATTTATAAGGTGAAATGTCATGTTGATGGTTCCGTGAAATAACATAAGGCAAGATTAGTTACCAAGGGATTTGCACAAACACCTCGACTAGATTACTCAAAAAAAATTCCTCCAACTGTAAGACTTGATACCATCAAGGTTATATTGGCATTTGCTGCACAATACAAGTGGCTTGTATATTAGATGGATGTAAAATCAACCTTCTTTAATGGTTATATAGATGATGAAGTCTATGTGGAACAACCCATGGGCTATGATACTCCAAGAAAAGAATAGTTGGTTTTCAAGTTGAAGAAAGCTCTATATGGGTTGAAGCAAACCCCTCGTGCTTGGTATGCAAGGATTGATAGTTATTTCTTGAAGAAGGGTTTCAATAGAAGCCACTGAGAGCCAACCATATTGGTAATGACATTCTCATTGTTTGCCTTTATGTTGATGATCTTATTTATACAAGTAACAACAAAATTCTAATGGAGAAACTTCAAATAGAAATGAAACAAGAATTTGAAATGTTAGATCTATTGGCAAGAGACACTACTATGATGAATGTTGTATGTTGTCATTGATGGCAACAAAGCATGGTAAAGAGATTTCAGTCATGACACTAAGGATTGACAAAGGTCCGGAACACTAACTTAGTCAAAATGGCTAAGTATGGGCAAGCTACAGAGTGACAGAAATTGGGTCAGTATGCCTCCGCAGTTGTAGGTCACAGAGCATGGTCCAGGTTTGTTGCTTATAGTTGTTTAAAGGTGTCATATTCAAGTTTGCAAGTCTTGAAGATCTCCGGAAGACTTACTATGATTTCGCTGAGTCCAGGTGAGAAAACCTAAGTTAGGGATAGTGCACAGTACTAGAGAAAAAGAGTCTGCATTCCTCTGCTATGGCATATTTTGTCTTGCGGTTCTGAGGTAGCAAAGATACATATCATGACTACCTAAATCTAGAGTTATAGCCTCTGAAGTTCCTTTGATCATATTCTACAAGTTGTTCTTTATCAGCTTCCAGTCTTACAGTATTTCACTATGACAGAGCAACAGTTCCAAGATCTGCATTTTGCTATAAAGGACTATTATGTCATGCAGTTCTGAAGGTATGTTAAGAGATCAATAATGAATGTTGGATATGATTTTTAGAGTCTCATATGGTCCGCAATGGAAGTTATGATGTGACAGTTGAATTGGTCAGGTGTGTACTTGAGGGATAAGCCGACAAGCAAGTTAGATCTATATGCGGTGAGAACATGTTTGAAGAATTAATCCAAGTGGTTGAATTATTGATGCCAACCTATATGAAGACTATTGTATGTTTGTTTGGGTCCACATTCATGTTTGTGCACAAGATCAAGCCGACAAGGTATAATACTTGTATACATGTTTCATGTCTAGCTTGCCGACCTAATTGTGAGATGAATCTTGTTGCAGATATATATACTCGATGGATTTTGGTGTTGAAATAAGGGAGATATGTGAATAGTTAATGAATTCGATGTGTATGATCTAAGGCAGTTTGAAGAGCAGAAAAAGATAGTAAGGGTAGAAAAGCAGAGCATATGTGAAGCAGAGTAGAAAAAGCAGAATAGACATTATGAAGACATTTGAGTCTGTATACTGAGATGGAAATGGAACTGCACCTCAGCATTCTATAGATGCATTTATAGCAGTCATCTCTTGGCAGTGAGCCAATCATTCTTCTATCTTCTTGGCAGTGAGCCTTTTTGCAATGAGCACTTCTTGGACAGTGAGTCCTCAAGCAATGAGCCTTCATATAATTCGGTATTATTATCATAATATATTGTGAGCTAACACTCACTGTGGTTTTTCCCTTTTTGAGTTTTCCACGTAAAATTTTGGTGTTTGTGTTATGAATTTGTGGCTGCTCTTCTTGTGTTTACTTTACATTCATATTATTAAATTTGGTAAATAGATTAATAAATGTGTGAATGAAATTTTTTTCAAAATACTGATTCACCCCCCCCTCTTAGTATTCTTTGTATTCAACAAAATCTGGGACTCATGCATTATTTTCCTGGTGTGAAAGTACAACAACAATTAAAAGGTATATTCATTTCTCAAACCAAGTACATAGTACATTTATTGAAAAAGTTTAAAATGACATACACAGTAGTTGCATTTCCCTTAGCACTTAGTGAGAAATTGACCAAAGAAGATGCAAGTTCTCAAGGGGATGCTACTATGTACAGAAGTTTGGTTGAAAGCCTCATGTACCTCACTACAACTAGACTCGATATAATGTATGTTGTAAGCCGTATCTCTTAGTTCATACAGGGCCACATGAGTCTCATTGACATGCTACCAAAAGAATTTTATGGTATATGAGTGGTACACAAAATTTTGGCATCCATTATTTTTTCACTGAAAAATGTGAACTAATAAGCTAAACGGATTGCGCCGATTTAGTGAATGATAGAAAATCAACATTTGATTACATTTTCTCACTTAGATTTAGAGTGGTATCTTGGAAATAGTAAGTTGATCACACCCAACGATCTAATACAAGAAATTTGGAAATTTAGGTACAACAATACATTTGTACGGAACAATGTGCATGCCTATAGTTGTCTGGCAGAAGTATGGCGATGTATGATAGTTGTCTGTTAGCTTTAAACTTTACTGCAATAATATTCCCTACAATTGGCATCGATAGGTACTCTAGAATGAAAAAATATATATTTTTTTAAAAGCCAGTGATTACCTGCATATGAAAAACATCTACAGCAGAATCTATATCTATGGAAAATCGTATTTATTTTCAAAGCCAGCGATTACATAATGAAAAAAATTATAGCTGTCGGTGGGGGTGATGCACATGGATTCGATTATATGGTGGAGATCACTGTGTGAGTGTAATTGATGAGAACCCCGTATGAGATGGTGCACGGAAGCTGGGCCCTGGGCTTCTGTGGTTACACTGTTTGCGTCCGACAAACAGCAGATTTTGTGATGTTGCCGCGGGAAGGTGTGCATTCACTCCAGCTCTATGGAGTGCACGTTAAGTTATCTCTCTCTCTTACATATTTGGAAATTTTAACTTTGAATTAATATTTATATAGACAATATGAATGTTGTAATAAGTATTGTATAGTGGATAGTATTAGTTTTTGAAATATTGTAATAGTAGAATTTGTTTTGTTTTTAAGTAAGAAATGTATATTGTTGTTGTTGAAGATTGTTTGTAATGTGTTTGAATTGACATTGTATTCACTCATTGATATTGAAGTTAGAAATAACCAGTAAACCATCATTGAGGTCTAATTCAAGTAATACTTGATCAATAATGTTGATTATTCTAAACATTTTTGTATTAGGTGGTGCATATAAGAGCCATTAGTTATTAATGATTAGTGATTTATCAATAGAGTGCTTTTTTAGATTGATTATTTGCTATTGTAAATGAGAATTGTAATGTCTTAGAAACTTGTTGTTGCATCACAAAGAGCTTTCACCTCAATCAATACTTAGAAATTGAACAATGATTGAATATAACAATTTCTAGTCATGCAAATGCGTCCAGAATGACTATGCAAAACTAGATTCTTTTTAATGCACCAGTTGGAGTGTGTAAATGGAAATAATAATTGAATTTAAATATCAAATTGTGCATGATTAGGATGAATACATTGAATGCCTTTAAATACAAGGACATAACAACATATCATGTAAATTTGTGTTTGGTTAGCCTTAGGTGCGAAGGATGAAGGTGAGGAGTTAGTGATGTTTGATTTTTTTTTTTAAAATTGGGTGGGATGAGTTGTGAGATTGTGAGGTCGACCCCACAACTATGAACAAGTCTTGAGATAGAAAAGAAGCTAGATCATAGTGGGTAGTGTGTGCATGGCAATACCTATGAGCATGAGAGTAATAAATGGATAGGCCGAATGCATAAGCGTGTTTGAACATGGAAAAGGGGATGAATGGTAGGTGTATAGCATCTTAATTATGATATTAAATGATAATTGTCAAAACATTTAAATCTTCCTCTATTTTAAACATCTAGTTTTATTTCACCAACAATAAACCTTGTATGTGCCGAAAATATCAATTGCATTGTAGGAGAAAATATTGATTGTATTGTAGCACAAAAATGCAAAAACAAACATTTTCTAAACCTGATAAGTATATCTCACCCACAAAGACCAAAATCAAGAACAGATCAAGATTTCAAAACTACATTATTATGCTAGATTCCAAGCTAGAAACTTGGATTTCAAATTTAATAAAAAAAAAAGGGTTTGTTTTGGGCTTTCCTAAGGGTTCACCCCATTGTTACTTAGGATTGTATAGTTGATTAGACTAATAACAAATTTTTATTTTTAAGAGTTACTCATTATAATACAAACATGGATTTCAAAATTTATAGAAAAAAATATTTTTGGTTTTCCTAAGGGTTCACCCCAATGTTGCTTAGGGATTGTATAGTTGATTAGTCTAATAATAAAGTTATATTTTCAAGAGTTACTCATGTTAATATAAAACTATATGACTTATCAATTTCAATCCCAATTAACATGATGACTCATTGAATCATCATGTCCAATTCCAATCAATACTTCTTAAGTGGATCAATATAAATAAGAAATTATCTAGATGTTTGCCCTAACTCATTATGAACAACTCTATTTCAAATTATTACTCCATACCCTTACAATCAATGTGATATTAGTGAATCTATAAATATAATAAATTTTATATTTAAAAATAATAATTTAAAATAAATAAAATTAAATATATAATTTTAAGAAAATAGAATCAAAATTATTTATTTATTATAATTGATAAAAATGTATTTATATTTTTCATACCATTTATTAAATAATTGGAATAAAAATATTTTTCAAAATTTTTAAATGACTCTTATATAATAAAATAAAATAAAAAATCATGTTAAGAGAGTGGTTTGGTGGTTAAGTCAAAGTTTGTAGTGGGTTTGAACCAACCCCACTGGGCCAAAGAGCTTGCAAGGTTTGTTGTGCCTTCGCTATCAACAAACTCCCACTTGCGGGTTTGAACCTCCAACCTTAACCAAAGTCTCAAAATACTTTTCAACAAATCTATTTTTTTGAATATCAAAAAAGTAAGGGTAAACAACTTTGTCCTCAATGCAAGTCTTCTCATTCCCTGGTTTCTTTGACTAAACAATTTTCTTTATTCTCTTCCTTGTTTTATTACGTGGAATTTTGCTAGCTGTAGTTTTCTGGGGCTTGGAGGGTCGGCTGACAGGCGTAACGACCGTACACTTTCTTTTTAATTTCATTTTCCTACATTTATTATGGTCCCTGTGCAATAGGTTTAAGTAATACTGATCTGATTTTATTTACTTCTTCAGGACAGAACAGGTGCTAGTTTCAATTGAATGATCTGAGGAGAAGGTATTTGGTGCAGTGGATATGGAGGCCTGTGTTGGCTGGTTTCTTTGGACCAGTGCCAGGTCGAGATTCAGAAGAAGATAGATATAAAAAGAAAGGTATAAGATATATACACATCATATATGTATTAGGTATAGAGATGGATTTGCTTTATTAAAGTTTAGCTTGTTTGCTTGGCACGGTGTAAGGATATCTTATGCACCCTAAGACTGCCCGCAGGAGGTTGGACTGTTATTCATACTAAGGTGAATATTGTGTTTTTGGCTATCAGGGGATAATGTAGATTAGGGTTGCTCAGAATGGTGTCCACTTGAGATTTCTATCTAAAAGATTAATTATTTGTAGGTATGAGTTTGTATTAATGTAAGAGTGTTTCTAAATTTAATTGTGTAATTTTGCATTAATGTTTTGGGTCACACTTGGCAATTCATCACAAAAGGATCACACTCAGTAATCCATCACAAAAAGACGAGAATTATCACTGAATATGGTCATGCGAAAATATACAATTAAATCCAAAAAAACTCTTACACTGATTAATAACTTGTAAACATTATGCACTGTTTGTTGAGTTTTTCTTTTGTATTTTTCTGTTCCTTTTTGAATAATAAAATGCTTTCTGTATAAGGTGTTTGAATCCTACAGAACCATATTCGTATTTGAAAAATTGCAGCTCTTAGAGTTAGATATAGACTGTGTTAAGGTGCAGAGAGGAAAGTGGGATATATAGACTGTGTTAAGGCAACAAGAACTTCAAATTTTGATAAACATTGATCAAGAGATATTCAATTTTTTGCTTGAAGTTTGTTGCCTATATCCCAAAGTGGGTTATTGATCAAGAGATAGGCAACTAACAATTTTTCCTTGAAGTTCTTGTTGCCTGTGTTAAGGTGATCTAGCTAATCTAACTCTTGATCAATAACCCTATCTCTTTGATAAACATTTGAATGTGTAGGTTCACTAGCATTATAGAATGTAGTATCGTGTTTAATTTTATTTCTAGGTGACAAATTGGGAGAAAAGGGACATTGACCAGCAATGTGTTGTGTCCATATTTTGATCTTGCAAGCCAAAGATATTCATATGTACATTATGGGACCTATCCTCATTCCTTCTACCAATATGCATATCATTTATTTGTACTTCATAATTATGCATATTCTTCTATGTGTCCTAACTATGTTATTTGTTGAATCTCCAAAAGGATATTGGTATTCATCTCTTAAATCCCATTTTTTTTAATTAGAGGTTTCTTTTCGATGGCCAAGCATTTTAATTCTTATAGGATATGCGGTTCTAACAAAGTCTCTTAAGAGACCTAAGAGAAAAACTCTGCTAGAAACTTTGGCCTGATTATTCTCTCAAATCATGGCATCTAGGAATGTCTCATTTGCACATACAAGTGGATGTCGAGTCCACCTACAAATACCTACCTCATCTTTTTTGAACTCAAATTTATTTTCCTACAATGGAAACAAACAAAATGTTGTAAAATGCTTTAGTTTCATTTAGTGAAAGGGTGCTAAGAGTGAAATTTTGCATTCTGCACCTCTTGGGATTGGATTGATAATGCCAACACATTGAGGTTGGTGGGTGTTCGTTGGTTGAGGATCCCAATCCTTCTAGGCTACATTATTCTGGAAAAGTCTCTTAAGAGACTGAAGAGCAAAAACTACCAAACTTTGGCTTGATTATTCTCTCAAATCATGACACCTAGGAATGTCTTGTTTGCACGTATAGGTAGATATCAAGTCCACCTAGAAATGCCTATCTCAATTTTTGCCAACTCAAATTTGTTTGGTCCTAGTGGCAACAAATGTAATGTTGCAAAATGTTTCAATTTCATTCAATGAAAGGGTGCTAGGAGTGAAATTTTGCATTCTACTCCTCTTGGGACCAAACTAATGGTGGAAACACATTGGGGTGGGTGGGTGAACGCTACTAGAGGTCTCCTTTTGGTGGCCAATTGTCCCAATCCTTCCAAGATACATAGTTTCAACAAAATATCTTAAGATACCTAAGAGAAAAAACTACCAAACTTTGACGAAGTGGTTCTTAGAATCTGTGGCACCTAGGAATGTTTTAGTTCAACCTACAATTGGATGTCACATCACTCCACAATAACCTCTTTAAAATTTCATCAACTCAAAACCATTTGATCGTGAGAACAACGAATAGAATGTCGCAAAATGCCTCATTTACATTTAGTGTAATGTTGCCTAGTGTCATATTTTTCATTCTGCAACTCATGGGACTAAATCAATAGTTCTAAAACATCAAGGTGGGAGCATAAATTCTAGTGGAGGCCTCATTTCATTCCCTAGGTCTTCTGATTCTTTTGCGTTACACAATTTTGTATCTTAAGAGACCTAAGAGCAAAAATTGTCAAACTTTATAAAGTGGTTCTCAAAATTTGTGGTACCTAGGAATGTTTTGTTTTGACCTATAGCTGGATGTCACCTCCCTCCATAATATCCTCTCTCAATTTTCATCAAATCAAAACCATTTGACTATTCCAACAAGTAACACAATGTTACAAAATGCCTCATTTGCATTCAACATAATGTTGCCTAATGTCATATGTTTTCATTTCACACCTCATGGGACCAAACCAATGGTGCCAACATGTTGGGGTGGGAGGGTGAATTCTTGTGGAGGCCTTGTTTCATTCCCTAGGTCTCCTAATTCTTCTAGGCTACACGGTTCTAACAAAGTCTCTTAAGATCTACCTAAGAGCAAAAAACTACCAAAATTTTACGTAGTGGTTCTCAAATTCCATGGCACCTAGGAATGTTTTATTTTGACTTACAGCTAGATGTTGTCTCCCTCCACAATTACCTCTCAGTTTTGATTGACTTATTACTATTTGACTATGCCGACAAGGAATATAATGTTGTAAAATGCCTCATTTACATTTAGTGTAATGCTATTGAGTGTCATATTTTTTATTTTGCACCTTGTGGGATCGAACCGATGGTGCTACCACATCGAGGTGGGTAGGTGAATGCTATTGGAGACCTTGTTTTGTTCCCCAAGTCTCCTAATCCTTCTAGGCTACATGGTTCTAGCAAAGTCTCTTAATATACCTAAAAGAAAAAAAATTGCCAAACTTTTACAAATTGCTTCTCAAAATCCATGACACCTAGGAATGTTTTGTTTCAACCTACAACTAAATTTCATGCCCCTCCACAATAAATTCTCTTAATTTTCATCTAATTGAAACTATTTGATTGTGCCAACAAGGAATGCAATGTTGCAAAATGCCTCATTTGCATTTAGTGTAATGTTGCATAGTGCCATATTTTTCATTCCACACCTCATGGGATCGAACCAATGGTTTCAACATGTTAGGGTGGGTGGGTGAATGCTAATGGAGGTCTCATTTCATTCCCCAAGTCTCTTTATCCTTCTTGGATACAGAGTTCTAGTAAAGTCTCTTAAGAGACCGAAGAGCAAAAAAAATACCAAACTTTGATGGAGTGTTTCTCAGAATTTGTGGCACCTAGGAACGTTTCATTTTGACCTGTAGTTGGATGTAACCTCCCTCCACAATAACCTCTCTTAATTTTTGTCAAATCAAAATGGTTTGACCATGCCATCAAGCAATGCAATGTTGCAAAATGCCTTATTTGTGTTTAGGGTAATGTTGCCTAGTGTCATATTTTTCATTTTGTACCTTGTGGGAGCAAACCAATGGTTCCAAAACATTGAGGTAGGTAGGTGAATTCTAGTGGATGCCTCATTTCATTCTCCAGGTCTCCTGATACTTCTAGGCTACATAGTTTTGATAAAGTCTCTTATGAGACCTAAGAGCAAGAAATTGCCAAACTTTTAAAGAGTGTTTCTTAGAATTCATCATACTTGGGAATGTTCTATTTTAACCTACAGTTGGATGTCATCTCCCTCCACAATAACCTCTCTTAGTTTGCATCAAATCAAAATACTTGACCATGCCAACAATGAACATAATTTTGCAAAATGCCTCATTTATGTTTAGTGTAATGTTGTTGAGTGTCATATTTTTCATTTTGTACCTCATGGAATAAAACTGACAATGCCAACACATCAAGGTGGGTAGGTGAATTGTAGTGGAGGTCTGATTTTATTCCCTAGATCTCCTCATCCTTCTAGGGTACATAGTTCTAGCAAAGTCTCTTAATAGACCTAAGAGAAAAAAACTACCAAACTTTTACTAAGTGGTTCTCAAAATCTATGGCACCTAGGAATGTTCCATTTCAACCTATAGTTAGATGCCGCATCCCTCCACAATGAATTATTTCATTTTTCATCGACTTGAAAATATTTGACCATGCCAACAAGGAATGCAATGTTGTAAAATGTCTCATTTGTGTTCAGTGTAATGTTACCTAGTGTCATATTTTTCATTTCACACCTCATGGGACCGAACTAATTGTGCCAACATATTAGGGTGGTGGGTGAATTCTAGTGGAGGCCTCATTTCATTCCCCAAGTCTCCCAATCCTTCTAGGCTATACAATTGTAGTAAAGTCTCTTAAGAGACATAAGAGAAAAAAAATTGTAAAACTTTGACAGTGTTTCTTGGAATTTGTGGCATCTAGAAATGCTCCTTTTCAAAGTACAACTATATGTTGTATCCCTCCATAATAACCTCTTAGTTTTCATCAACTCAAAACTATTTGACTGTGCCAACAAGGAATGCAATGTTGCAAAATGTCTCATTTGCATTCAATGTAATCCTACCTAATGTCATATTTTTCATTTTGCACCTTGTGGGACCAAACCAATGGTACTAACATGTCGGCGTGGGTGGGTGAGTGCTAGTGGAGGCCTCATTTTTTTCCCTATGTCTCTTGATCCTTCTAGGCTACATTGGACCAAGAGAGTCTCCTAGGAGCCCTAAGAGAAAAAATGCGTCAAACTTTGATGCAACAATTCTCAAAATTCATGGCACCCACAAATGTTTCATTTGCACCTATAGGTGGATGTTGGGTCCATCTACATTAGCCTATCTCAATTTCTATTAATCATAGAGTGTTTAATTAGGCCAACAATGAATGAATTCTTGCAAAATGCCTTAGTTGTGTTGACTGTAAATGTGCCAATAGCCATATTTTTCTTTCACACCTCATGGGACCAAACCAATGGTGCTAACACATTAGTTTGGGTAGGTTAATGCTACTAGAGGCCTTGTTTCGTTCCCCAGGTCTCCTGATCCTTCCGGGCTACATTAGACTAAGAGAGTCTTTTAAGATCCCTAAGGCCAAAAAGGTGTCAAACTTTGATGCAATGATATTTTGAATCCATGTCACCTAGGAATGTTTTGTTTGCACTTGCGGGTGGATGTCAGGTCTATCTACAATAGCCCCTCTCAGTTTCTATCAATTATAGATCATTTGATTGTGCTGATAATGAATGTATTCTTACAAAATGCCTTAGTTGCATTCAACGTAAAGGTGCCAATAGCCATATTTTTTTCTTTTGCACCTCATGGGACCAAATGAATGGTGCCAACACATTGGGATGGGTAGGTTAATACCATTGGAGGGCTCATTTTGTTCCCCAGGTCTCCCAATCCTTCTAGGCTACATTGGACTGGGAGAGTCTCATTAATTATAGTCTTGATGTTAATAGTTTCCATAGGCTAAAAATAACTCATATTTAATCTGAGAAGAGATTTGATAAATTATAGCATGTCGAATATGTAAGTATAATAACATTAATTTATGTGAGGGTTTAAATATTTGTTTATTTAATCTAGGAAAGTGTTGGAAATTGGAATTTGTTGATATAAAACATAGAACCTTAGTTTTTTTTAGGCATGTGATGGCCTTCTTTTGGACCTTCTAATAGTAGATACATCTTTGATAAGCTAAGATTTCATAAGGTAGGCCTATTGGGACTATTATTGAGATCAGCTAGTCATGGAACCCCACTCCTATTAGCAAAGATCTCCCTTTCATGTGATCAAATTTGTTGTCCTAAGAGCTCCATGACTCTGATCTACTACCTTGATGGCATTGCATTGAAGGAGAGGATTTTCCAAGAAATCTTGTGATAAAAAAAATGTGCAATCATGAAGGAAGATAATGAAGATGGTAACCCTACCAAAGAGGAAATTACCAAGGTCCATCATGTTCATTATGTCGTAAATTACATTCAACACAATAAGTGCTCAACTCAAAATCCAAAACCAAAAGTGAACTATGTAAATTGACTTAGTTTGTGTTAATTCTTGAAATCAAGAAATAACTTGTGTTAATTCATTACTTAGTTTCCACATAGTCTTTATCTTTTAAGGTAGTTATGACATTTTTTTGACCATACACATAATGATACATCCAACTCACAAATTTAAACCTTATTATTATTCAAACCACTCAAACAAGTTAAACCATTTAAGTCATCAATACAAACAAAATATTTATATACATTGATCTCAATAAGGTCATTAAGGTATACTTAATGTCATGAAAAATTCCATAAGTCCTACAATGCCATATAGGAATACGATGAATGTATAAACAAAGCCTTATAGGCCTACAATGATATGTAAATCAGTAAAACACAAATGCATGCTTACAAATCCATATAGGTGTACCATGATATATGTTGGAAAAATACAAATATACACCTAGACATGCCATGAAGGCATACAAGAAAATGTTCAAACATATATAGAAACTACCAGAGTGTCCTAAAACAATCAAGGAGTCTTTCTTTGTCAAGAATATGGAGAACCAATATCATAGCTAACATTTCTCCTCTACCAATTGGACCTCCTCTCAAAATGTTTTTGTAGCTCCACCTATTAATACAAATAAACAATATATGCATTAATATAGAAACATGAAATATATAACAACATAAGTAAATAATCACTTACTGCAAGTTGATGATCCTTCTCAATCATCCACTGTCTCTCTTCATCCAACTAAGGGGAAGGTGCATGAACTAGAGTTGTGACCTCCTATGGCAAGCATGAAGAAGAAAATTAGACTAAAGATGAATATCATTTATTTACACTAAATAATGTGAGATCAAACAACAAATACATAATAAAATTTACATTACTCACTCATACCTCTATTAAGGGCATTGAAGACAAAACTACTACAAAAATGCCCATCTCCATTGTTTCATGAATATCAAGAGGAGTATGCAATGATGTCATCAACTAAAAAATAGGAATAATGTTATTTGACCAAAATCTACATAACATTATTTACATACATAATGATTAAAAATAGTAAAACTTACCTTAGTGAAAGTTGACATCTAAGTAGTACTATCAATGTGTCTTGATGTTGGAGCTAGAACATCCACTTATTCATCATTAAATTGTCATTTTAAGATTATCAATGATATATGAACAAAAAAATCACATGTAGGATATTTACTATTTTGGTACAAATTACATACTTGTGGACTTGACGTGCCCACACAACAATGTGATGAAGGGTTGGTAGTGGTGGTGATCACCTAAGTTTAGGGTTCTGTGATCAGTTTGCAGATTCCTGTGTGTTTTCCTTCAGAGCCTTAGTGCCTTGATTTAATTGTTCCCTGAGATGCATGCAGTGTTTTACCGTTTGTCCCTGTCGCACTTCATAAAAAAATGCTATGTTCTATGCATGCAAAGGTGAATTGTATATTGGTGGGCTTGCAAAATTCTCCATTGGCCTTCAAAAAATGGTGAAAAATGAGTTGTATGCATTTTTAAATGCATATCGGGTTGCATATACAAGGGGGAATCTTTCACAGATTCTCGAGAATATTTGTTGCTTGCATATTGGGTTGCATGGAAGATTCTCGCTTGTATATAGGGGCTTGTATGTCACCGGTGCATATGCAAGGAAAATATACAAGGGAACAGATGCATTTGCTACAGTGGTGCGGCCGAGATGCATGTGGTTGGGCCCGCAGGAATATACAAACGAGTTTGTATATTCGACATACAAGGGAAATATACATTTGATGAGATACAAGTAGATTCGAAGGGTTCTCCAATCTAGCTGATAAATGAGTTGGAATCCGTGACTTGTATATTTGCTTTTATATGTGCAACATACAAGATGGAGGTACAAAAGAAGACATACATTTCAAACCTGAGGGATAAATCAACTGCAGTGTATAAATTTTGGGGTCCGTTGTTTGTATATTTGGCTTGTATATTGGCATTGTATATGCGACATACAAGCAAATATACAAAGGTAAATATACAAGCCGATGTGCAATGATAAGGATACAAGCCGAATTTGAACCGATTCTTAAATTGTTCTGTAAAATTTGAGGTACGACTTGTATATATGGTGCTTGTATATGCTTTTGCATGTACAAGGCAATAAGAGCAAAATGGACATGCAAGCCGGACCCGATTACGATTTCGATTTGCTCTATAACAGTTTGGAGTCTGCCTTGTATGATGAACAATTGTATATGCATTTGCTTTTACATATACAAGGGATTTTGAAAGATGAACAATGACGATTGTATATGCATTCATTCTTGCATATACAAGGGTGAAAAGGCAAAATAAAAGGAGAAAAAGCCAGCAATAGAATCATGGGATGCCTACGTACATGTTTTCACTGGCCAATGACTAGTCAATGCGATTTTGAGCCGTGAATCTCAACGATAG
The DNA here is from genome assembly GCA_027924645.1 of Cunninghamia lanceolata. Classification (NCBI taxonomy): domain Eukaryota; kingdom Viridiplantae; phylum Streptophyta; class Pinopsida; order Cupressales; family Cupressaceae; genus Cunninghamia; species Cunninghamia lanceolata. Next base: position 2,138,140 of record BSBN01000549.1, on the reverse strand, counting down.
GAGTGGATCGACGGCCTTGTTTTGAATCTGCAGCGATGGTTTTTCCTGAGCATGTGCAACCATTTTTGAACGGGAAAATCTCTAGATGCATCTACTGTTGCATCCCGCGGGTAGTTGAGGCTTTAATGGCGGTCGTTCAGAGACATCGATGGGTGAGGCGACAGGTGAACTACCAGGCTTGCGAAGTGAACCTTCAGGCGGCAGCGCAGATCCTGATTCCACCTGCTCATTCCTCTTTGTCTCTCTACTGCATTAACTATTTTGAGCGCCATTTCTCTTGCATTGTATCTGGCAAAATTTTGATTCGCCTTGTAATTAATTTTGCTGAGTACACTGTCTTGGTATAAAGGCCAAACTGTGTCACTCAGTGTGGTTGTTGAAAAAATTGGACAAATTTTTTGTGCTATAAGGAGATACGACTTCATTGGTGGATCTGTCTTTGCTGTCTTGTGAGTTTATGAGTCTCATGTTGTATGTTTAATGCATGAATTCACTAGTTTCATGTTGTTTTATATGAGAAATGCTCTGTGCATGTGCTTAATCATTTGTCTCCAAGCTATGGGCATATTCTTTTTTTTGAATCAAGATAACTAAGGGTTGTTAAGATTCAAAAATATAGCTTTTCTATATTGAATGTGTAATCTCCTACTTTTGTTCAAGGAACAAATTAAATGTTTTAGGTTAATCATTGAGAAAGTGTGTTGCAGCAGGGATACCATTAAGTATGAATGACTAAGCACCTAGTTTTTGGGAAGTATCTGTAAGGTAGGTGATAAATAATCCCCTTGAAACTCAGTCATTACTATAGGTTTATGTGTACATGTGCATGTGTATGTCTATTGATCCGAGCCCTGGATAGGCACTGATCCAGTCTTGTGTTGAGGTTACAACCAAAGTCCTAGTTTTGCATCCAAATATAAATCAAACTTAAACTTTAAATCAAACCTTTAGGACTTTAGAATTAGTTTAGGATTAGAATCCTCTGTCTACAACTGAATATAGGCCCAAAGCTAGCCCCTTTGCACTTATCTTATAGTTTTGGTCTGCATAAGAGAGGATTTATCTACTTTGTGTCAACATCCCAGCAAATACATAGATGCATTTTATAGATGTTGAGTAGGGAATACCCCCTTGGTTCTGTAGAGCCTAAAGAAGAAGAGGAGATATTTATAGGGTCTATCTCCTATATTGTTGGCCCCTGGCCCGGGAATCATGTTGATCAATGATGGCTACCTTGTAGGGATGACTCCTGAACAAGCATCCAGTCTGGGAAAATAACCAACAGGTAGATGCATGATGTGTACTTTGACCCTATAATTTTATAATACATATAATTTTTTACATTAGTTTTCATTCATAATGGATTAATATCTAGTTAATTATACATTTCAATATGAAATATACTAAATTATGCAGACTTATTAAAAATTACATGTCGGTCAATGCCAAAGGTCACATCTAGCAACTTGTATGTCATGATAATATTGTCTAAAATGGATGCATCATGTGTTTGGCCTTGTGTAGCATAGTCCTCAAAGTGTGGATCATCATCTTTGACATGTCCACTAGCATCATGACCATGTGCATCCTATGCTATATACCTCATTGAATAATCCTCAGACCCATAGTCACGCATAGATCCATAAGCACAACAAATGTGTGGTGAGAGTCAATGCCTAGAAGGCTCACCCTCATCACCCTATGAAAGAAACCTACTATGATGTAACAAGGTTTGTGTGAGGGAACTGATGGACTCTAAAGTCTCCACCTAAACACTCCTTTATAATGGAAGGGATTGTGACATGTTGAATAGATGGGCAAGAAAGGGGTCTCACTAGCTAGTCCTGGGCATGACGTGCCACCTCTCTATTCTATGAAGAGCCTTTCCCTCTACCCTAGAATTCATGCATATCAAAATAATTTATAATTTCATTAAGGACAAACTCATGATAGAGTTTACTCAAGAAATACTATGGCACCTCATTGTTGTTGCATGGGGGATGGTAAAAAACCATCCCCCACCTATCCCAAAAATTATCCCTTATTCCTTGGTGTTGGTACCAATAAATAGGAAATCATTTCCAACTTGCGTGCAAGGGCTGATTGTTTGAGTTCTCTAAGATCAAGTTCACCAAGTTCTTTTAATAGCACAAATTTAGGTGATAGTTCAAGTGCAACATCAACTCTAAGCTCTTTAAGAGTACAAAGTTTAAATGAAATTTATCAGAGCAGTAGTAATATGGACCAAGTTGTTAATTTTGCTTTGTTTAGTCAAATACAAGTCCTCTATGTATGAAGAAGAAGTGAAAGAGAAAGTATGGATTGATGCTATGAATGAGGAGATGGAAGCAACTCATAAAAAATAATACATGGTAATTAGTGCAACTTCCAAAGTTGATAAACAGGTGATTGGTGTCATATGGATATATAAGGTGAAATATCATGTTGATGGCTCTATGAAATGACATAAGGCAAGATTAGTTGCCAAGGGATTTGCACAAACACCTAGAGTAGATTACCCAAAAACTTTTGTTCCAGTTACAAGACTTGATACCATCAAGATTATATTGGCAATGTTGCACAATACAAGTGGCTTGTATATCAAATGGATGTAATTTAATCAACCTTCCTTATTCGTTATATAGACGATGAAGTCTATGTGGAACAATTCATGGGCTATGAAACTCCAGGAAAAGAATAGTTGGTTTACAAGTTGAAGAATGCTCTCTATGGGTTGAAGCAGGCCCCTTGTGCTTGGTATGCAAGGATTGATAGTTATTTCTTGAAGAAGGGTTTCGATAGAAGCCACTCAAAGCCAACCTTCTATGTCCAACATGTTGGTAATGACATTCTCATTGTTTGCCTTTATGTTGATGATCTCATTTATACAAGTAACAACAAAACTCTAATGGAGATTTTAGATAGAAATGAAACAAGAATTTGAAATGCTAGATCTAGGGCTCGTGCATTATTTTCTTGGTGTGGAAGTACAACAACAATCAAAAGGTATATTCATTTCTCAAACCAAATATGTAGTAGATTTATTGAAAATTTTTAAAATGACATACACAACAATTTCAACTCCCTTGGCACTAGGTGAGAAATTGACCAAAGAAGATGCAAGTTCCATACTACTATGTATAAAAATATAATATTGTTGGAAGCCCAATGTACTTCACTACAACTAGACTCAATATTATATATGTTGTGAGCCTCATATCTCAATTCATACAGGATCCACATGGATCTCATTGGCATGCTATCAAAAAGAAATTTGGGAATTTAATTACAACAATACATTTGTAGAGGACAATGTACATGCCTATAGTTATCTCGCATAAGTATGGCGATGTATGCTAGTTGTCTGTTAGCTTTAAACTTTACTGCCATAGCATTCCTATAATTGGCATCGATAGGTACTTTAGAACAGAATCTGTATCGATGAAAAATCATATTTATTTCTAAAAGCCAGCGATTACAAATGAAAAATCTAGAGCAGAATCTGTAGCTATGGAAAATCGTATTTATTTTTCAAATCCAGCGATTACATAATGAAAAAAATTATAGCTGTCGGTAGGGGTGATGCACATGGATTCGCTTAAATGGTGGAGAATCACTGTGTGAGTTTAATTGATGGGAAATTAGAACCGTGTCAGATGGTGCACGGAAGCTGGGCCCTGGGCTTTTGTGGTTACACTGTTTGCGCCAGACAAACAGCAAATTTTGCGGTGTTGCCGTGGGAAGGTGTGCATGAACTCGAGCTCTCTGGAGTGCACGTTAAGTTCTCTCTCTTACATATTTGGAAAATTGAACTTTGAATTAGTATTTATATAGATAATATGAATGTTGTCATAGGTATTGTATAGTGGTTAGTATTCGTTTTTGAAATATTGTAATGGTAGGATTTGTTTTGTTTTTAAGTAAGAAATGTATATTGTTGTTGTTGAAGAATGTTTGTAATGTGTTTGAATTTACATTGTATTTGTTCATTAATATTGAAGTTAAAAATAAATAGTAAATCATCATTGAAGTGTAGCTCAAATAATACTTGACTAGTAATGTTGATTACTCCACACATTTATGTGTTAGGTATTGTATATAAGAACCATTAGTTATTAGTGACCAAGTAAATTCTTTGTAGAGTGCTTTTGTAGATTGATTATTTGCTATTGTAAATGAGAATTGTAATGTCTTAAAAGATTGTTGTTGCATCACAAACAACTTTCACCTAGATCAATACTTGGAAATTGAACAATGATTGAATATAACAATCTACAGTCATACAAATGCTTGAATGATTGTGCAAAATTAGATTCTTTTTATTGCACCAATTGAAGTGTGTAAATGCAAATGATAATTGAATTTAAATCTCAAATTGTGCATGATTAGGATGAATATATTGAATGCCTTTAAATACAAGGACATAACAACATATCACACAATTTTGTGTTTGGTTAGCCTTAGGTGTGAAGGATATAGGTGAGGAGTCAATGATGTTTGAGTTTTAAAAAAGTGAGTTTGGGTGGGAAGAGTGTGTGAGACTATAATGTCCACCCCACAACTATGGACAAGTCTTGAGATAGAAAAGAAGCTAGATCATAGTGGGTAGTGTGTGCAAGGCAATACGTGAGCATGAGAGTAATAAATAAGTGGATAGGGCAAATGTATAAGGGTGTGTGAACATGGAAAAGTGAATGAATGGTAGATGTATAGCATTTTAATTATGATATACTAGCAAGAATTAAATGATAATTGCCGAAACATTTAAATCTTCCTTTGTTTTAAACATCTATTTCTATTTCACCAACAATAAACATTGTATGTGCCAAAAATAGTGATTGTATTGTAGCACAAAAATGTAAAGACAAATAGGTCTCAAAACACAATAAGTATAGTTCACCCACCAAGACCAAACTCAAGATCAATCAAGATTTAAAATTGCATTATTATGCTAGATTCCAAGGTAGAAATCTAGATTTCAAATTTTATAAAAAAGGTTTTTTTTTGCTTTCCTAATGGTTCACCTCGTTGTTACTTAAGGATTGTATAGTTGATTAGACTAGTAACGAAGTTCTATTTTTAAGAGTTACTTGTTAAAATACAAAACAACATAACACATTTTCATCTAGAAAAATTTTCCACCGAGGTAGAAACATGGATTTAAAACTTTATAGAAAAAAGTTTTTTTGGCTTTCCTAAGGGTTCATCCCAATGTTACTTAGGGATTGTATAGTTGATTAGTTTAATTAATAAGTTCTATTTTCAAGAGTTGCTCATGTTAATACAGAATGACATGACTCATCAATTTCAATCCAAATTAACATGATGACTCAATTGAATCATCATGTCTAATTCGAATCAATACCCATAAATGGATCGATAGAAATAGGAAATTATCTAGATGGTTTCCCTAACTCATCATGAACAACTCCATTTAGATTATTAGTTCATACCCTTATAATCAATACCATTGATTTACATCTATATACTATACAATGTGATATTAGTGAATCCATAAATTTAATAAATTTTATATTTAGAAATAATAATTACGCCGAAGGCATTCCCTTTGTGAGCAAGCTGGCTGACTTCGTAGATCAACGACTATGAGTCTTCCAAAATGGATGCAAGACAATTAAAATGATCTTGACCATTCGCCGTCGTCAGTCTCCTTTGCAAGACACATAACATACCTCTCTGTCATCGTTGATGGCCTTTGCTCACCATTTCTCACCCGCGTTAACTTCGCCCGCCTAAAATTATACGTAGAAGCAGCTTTTGGCTATGAGAAAGGATTTTTTTAGATGCGTTTAAATCCCTACAGAACTTACAATTATTAGCGACAGCAAATTAAATGGTGCATGACACTGGTACAAAACCTTCCTGAAGCAATAAACAACCCGTGGTATTAGTTTTAAATAAATGATAGAAAGACAAAAAGCTTCAATAAATAAATAAACAATCTTCGTAAATATTTCTTTTTAAATTGAAAAGTAGCAAGGATGGACAAACACACACGTCTAAAGTCTTAACTAATAATATTTTAAATAGTTATCTATAATTTATATTGATTATATTTTTAAATAAACATTTTAAATAGAAAAAATAAATATTATGTAAAATTGGGTAAAAGTACAAACCTATGTCACACTTAATAAAGGAATCGGCCAACATCAAAAAAAAATCTCAACTTCGACCACATAAAAGTGGTCTTTATGTTTTGAATTTCAAATTGATGTAAACTAAGAAAATGTAGATCTCTTGTTGAAGTTTATTACTCTAATTTTTTAGATTTTTTAAAAAATTGTTTTGATATTTTTTTATCAATTTAAGAGCAGATTTTGAAATGTTGAAAATTTGAAGAAAAAGTGACGTTCAGTTGACGTTAAGAAACAAATAGAAAAAAAATGCATTTTCTCCTGATTTATTTTCCCAAATAGGTGACTTCAATATCTAGGGTATGGAAAAAAAATTAATTTTTTATCTATATTTTTCTCGTAATAACATTTTAAAGTCAAACTTACCCAATTTTGATAGTTTTCAGTTGACGTCAACTAGTCTTTAATTTTTTTTTATTTTTAAAAAACAAGTTATACCCTTTTGAAGAGGATTCTCTCATCTAGGGTATCATATATTTTCCAATTTTTTTAATCATGTTTTACTATTTTTTTTTAATTTCAAATTAGCTTCTTTTTGAACTTGAACAACCTACTTGCATTATTTTCAAATATTTATATCCTAAAATTACTATATATATATATATATATATATATATATATATATATATATATATATATATATATATATATATATATATATATATATATATATATATATATTTCCAGATTTAGCACTCTGAGCTCTACAAAAGGGTATTTTTTTTTTTTTTAAATAATTTTGATTGCAGAAATATTTAGCAGAAGTTAGAAGTTTGAGAAAATTTGAAAAAATGGTGACTTGACTACCAAATAGGATGCCACATAGACAGATTCGACCTAATGGGATTCGGCCGAATCCCATTCGGTCAAAACTACATCTTTGTTTTTTTTTTTTTTTAAAGAATTTGTGGCTTTTTTAATTTTTTTTTAATTATTGAATTACAATAAATTTAGAAAAAAAAAGACTAATTTCGACAGAGAAGAGTCATATTCAAAAACACAATGATGTGAAAGTGTTTTTTTAATACATTTTTTAGCTTTTTCTTAGCTTTTTTTAGTTTTTTTGGGCTTTTTTAAATTATTAAATTATAGAAATTTGGAGAAAAAAGAACCACTAATTTCAACAGGGGCAAAGTTGTACTCTCAGGTACCATGATCTAAAACATGTAATTCATTAAATCATTGATTTATTGAATGTAGACCCAGATCCTCAAAAATAGAGGTTAAAGTATTTGTATGTGTTATTTTTGTATGCAGGTGAATTCAAATTTGAGCAATTTGTGATGGGCAATAAAAAGATAAGAAAAAGGTTGTATGATCAAAGAAGAGATACTACAAATGTCGATGAAGGAACAGCTACTCAAGAACAACCCATGGAAATTGTTGATGACCAAGGAGTACAGGTACCAGAACAAATTGAAGGTGGTGATAGAAATTTTTTCCTTGGTATGGAAAATCTGATGGAGATGGATGAGGATTCTCTTTTCAAAAATATTTCATCTAAAGATATGGTATCTGAAAGCACAATAAAATTACACTCTAAAAAAATATGAGACAATGTTTTTGAAAATAAGTCTATAATTGGAAGAGCACAGTTATTTTCAAAGTTATTTAGGAGGAAAGATATGACCCCTATTTTGGAGTTGTTAGGGGTTGATAATAAGAAAAAGTCATCAGGTTCATTAAAGCAAACAACAGTTGAAAACCTACAAGAAGCATTGAATTCTATGAAAGCAAGAGTCGAGCTGTTGATTTAAGTGCTACACGTAGAGCATTGATGACTATAATTTCTAGTAAGAAATTATCACATAAAAGATAAGTTCAAGCAATTTTCCAATTACTCAATGTTTCTAGAAGAATTGTTCAAAGATATATTGCAAAGAGAAATAGATTGGATAGAAATGTTGAGAATAATTGGGTAAATATTTGCAGAGTTCCTCGAAAAGATAGAATCTTAGAAGATGTAAAGGAACAGATGATTGAATATTGGACCAGCCACTCTCATGTTTCTTCCAATAAAAGGGACACTATACAGATAAAAAGTGAAGATGGTACAAAAATTTCACATCCAAAACATTTTATAGATACAACACAAAGTGAACTTTTTGAAGCATTCAAGCAAGAATTTTCAAATGTGAAGATTTGTCAAAGGATGTTTGATAGACTACGACCAAATTTTGCACATATAAATAAAGTACATGAGACTTGTTGTCGAAATCATGTCAAATTTCATCTACACCTACAGTCATATAAAAAAGCTATGGTAGTAATTAATCCAAATATAGTCATCCCTGGAAGTACAACACAATTTGTGAAGTCTCTTCTATGTGAAAAATCAGAAGATTCAGATGAATTCAAAGTGCAGTGTATAAAAAATATATGTAATGATTGTGAAAATTTAAAGAATCTTATACAGGTTGACAATATCGATCATTCAATGCAAGTTATGTGGAAGAGATTTGACTATGAGAAGTACTCAACAAAGTCAAGGGTTGAGAGAAGAAAAATTGTTCTCAAAGAGAGTGAATTGTCTTACAATGAATTTATGAATAAATTTTGCAATATCATATATCTACATATTGAACATTGTCATGGTGCTAGATGGCAAGCTAAGCAATTTCATGACTCAAAGAATTGTTGTCCACCAGGTTGTATTCTCTCTATTGTTGATTTCTCTGAGAACTATACATTTAGTCCTCAAAGTGAGATTCAAAGTCAATATTATCATTCAGAGCAAGTTGCAATATTTGTACAAGTTTGTTATAGGCATGCCAAAGAACATGTGGATGGTGTACAAAGTAGCAAAGATGAATGAATTATCATCAAAGAGGTTCACTTTTATATCAGTGATGATACAAGTCATGATAGAAGCTATGTAACCCATTGTTTTGCAATATTTTTTGAAGACCTGAGACGACATGAAATAGATGCTTCACAACATTGGATATGGTCTGATGGATGTACTGGTAAGTGTTGATTTAATTTTTTATAAAATTTATATTATATTTATTTGTGTAATTAACTTATAGACTTGAATTGTTCAGTTACTTAAATATGTTGTAGGTATGTATATAGTTTTTTTTTTAAATATTTTAGTTTTAAATTTGAAATTGTTTGTAACTTCACAGGACAATTTAAGTCTGCAAAAGCTTTTAATTGGTTAAGCCAACAACATATTAAACAAAACATACATTTTTTGTGGAATTTCTATTAGAGTGGACATGGAAAAGGAGAGCATGATGGAGCTAGAGCATGTGTGAAGCATGCACTTAGACAATATGAACTTGCAGGCAATACCATATGGACTACAAATTTAAATTCTTAAATATATTTTAAATGAATTTAAACCTGTTAGGGAAAAAGTGTAGATCTCAATATATTGCATGTGTTGAGAAGTGGAAGATTAAACCATTATGCAATTTATTGGTTTTTATATATATCCAATGTTGTAGATTTTCAATATTTCTTCTGTTGGATTTTTAAAAAAATCTAATTATGTTTTTTGAGATCATCTTTTCCTTTCAACTAGAAAACCTCTTAACCTGACATTTCACCAACATGAACTTACAAGTAATGCCATAAGGAATGCAAATGAAATTGTTGAATGGTGCAAAAGTCATTTTGCCGTCCATGACTCAATATACAACACACGCTATTTTTGGGAAGTTAAAGGTACACAAATTTAAAAAAATTGAATTTCAATGTGTGTACATGAATTGAATTTTCAATTTTATACACTTTTTAATTGGATGATTGAAATTTAAACAGATATTGATCGATCAACTCTTACTAATTGTCAAACAATTAGTGGTATTAGAAGTTTGCATCAAATCATGATAGCAGGACATAGCAGGCCTCCTGTAATTCAAGTGAGAAAAATCATGTTTTTATGCTGATTGCATAATAGCATGACATATTAACTTAACACAATAAAAGATTTTTTAAAAATTGTGTTTGGATGAATTTTGAAGTATAAAATACAAAATGGTCGGTATAATGTGTCAAAGCTATTATTTTAAGTTAATATTATTGTGTAAGTAAGAAGGCTAAGAATGCAGAAGTTTGGTACTAAATAAATCATAGGTAACATTTGGACTTGATTTATGTAGTTTGAAACCAAATAAATCATAGGTAACATTTAATAGTTTGTTCAAATACAACTTTATCTGCACCTACAAAAGGTCTTGCTAGTTACTATTTAAATGGACTAATTAGTTATATTTATACTTCAATTTGGAATGAATTTTTATGTTTATATTTAGGCCAATAGGCATTTTCTATTCTTCGCATAGCTGGGTTTCTTAAAGCAAGAGAACAGATTATCTCTAAAGCATCTAAACTATTGCCTCTTCCCTAATAATTTTTCGTAAATTGGTTATGTATGCATATGAATTGATTTTGGGGGTCGAATTATGGGTTTTAGTTGATTTCCTACTGGGGGAATTGTGGTCAATAAATAACTCTTCATATCTTCAAGCCCAGTCAAAAGTTAACATTTAAACCTAATTTTTTTGTGGCCTGTGAGATCATATGATGGTCCATCATGTGACCACCAACGATTGACCAGTAGGGGCTGCGGCAGACCAAAATTTGGAATCTCCTAGGGTTAACAAATGCATTCAATGTTTCATGAAGAAATCCTAGGGTTAACAAATGCATACATACAAACAAACAAACAAAAATAACAATACATATAGAAATGCTAGGGTGTAACAAAAACAACAATATAGACAAACAAAAAACAAACAAACATATAACCGAGCTGAACAAAAACAATTCTTGAGATATCATTTAAAGTCAAATGAAACATGTTACCTGGGTTGAATGGATTTGTAGGCTAGAGGGTGTCGGGTGAGCACTGTCTAGACGTAAGCTTTTCGGCCGAAAACGCAAAAGACAACGCCTCCACAATTTTTTTTTCTTTTATTTTGAAAGGACTCGGCCGAGTGGGACTCGACCGAGACTATATGCACCACGTCGGTGCCAAAAGGTGCCACATTGATTTGATCAAATACCACTCGGCTGACTCCCACTCGATCGACTCCTACTCGATCGAAATTACTTGCTTAGCCTAAAGTGTGACACATGTTTGTACTCTTACCCAGTTAATAAATAATATCACTAATATTAATTGAAATCAATTGAAATTTTAGCAACATATATTTTCTGCATAAATGAAATAGCACAAAATTAATGAGTATTTTTTTATATTAATTATATTGTAATTTTTTGAGAGTTTCCATAGATTTTATTTAGTTGGTTTCATGGTATGAGTAGTCATTTTTAGTGTTAGAGAAACAAGTCGTAAAGTATGTCGGTGGTTTAGTTGTAGAGCACCCATTAGTAAATTATATTTGATAGTTGGGTGCCCTTTGTCGATAGTCTAATCTTTATTTTCATCTCAAGTTTGCTTGAAAATAGAGACACAAAGAGATTACATGGCTAGTTTAAATTGAAGATTGGACCCAACTTATTTTAGCTCCTCCTATTGCTATTTATAGGTAAATATATGGATTGATTTATAGTTCTCATTATCCACATTTCATAGCAACTAGTTAGAATTTATTTATGAGTGTAGACGTTTAGCAACAATGAGTGGCGATAAATGGTAGTAAGTGGAAATAGAGACACAAAGAGATTACATGGCTAATTTAAATCAAAGATTGGAGCATATTGATTAATCTCCTTCTATTCCTAATTATAGGTAAATATATGGATTGATTTATAGTTCACATTGTCCACATTTCATAGCAATTAGTTAAACATCATTTATGAGTATAGACATTTAGCAACAATGTGTGGTGATAAATGGTAGTAAGTGCTTGTGTCATCTTGGTTTGTTCCAACCAACTACAAATTAATATATTCTAACATTACCCCATAAATTAGTTTACTAATAACTTCTAAATATCTCCCCATAATCTAGAAAAGATGGATCTTGACACAAAGCCTTGTTAGGTACCTATTTACAATCACTTATTCACTATTACAATGTGATGCAGAGGTTAAGGTAAGATTGTAGTAGAAGTTCACTCAATGAACTTAGATCACTTCCCTCAAGAGGTTAACAACGGTGTTTGTGAAGACAAAGCCTACATAAGGCTATTACAGAGATTGACTTAGCCTAGGATCACTATCTAGTGTCCTCCTCTTAGGCTACCCACTTCTCAATTTGGAGAGTCATTGCTCCATCCAACCTACTTGCACAATACACCCTTTTAAGGACTCACAACCTATTACCACACCTCTACCAATAGTACTCACACATACTTGTCATGACAGTCATGAGATCTCTTGACATAAAGATCATTTCCTGCATTTTCTAGACAAAGGACAGTGGCACCAATAGGACTGTTCTTGGACAACGGTTGAAGAAAGTTCAACTCTTGTAGGATTGTTTCAACAAAACTCCTCAAAGCCTAAACAAAAACACCAATACTCAGTGCATACTAAACATTCAATGTGAATGGACAACTATTCACTCACATGCAGGACCAAACTATACTATAGAGGGCAGAGGACAACAATTTGAGGTTTGACTGTCCTATGACAGCCTTAGAATGACAGTTTATCTTGTAGCCTATAAGGATAGCAAACTAGCATTCTTCTACCATGAAAGGTCCAAACACCACTTACATTCATCAAGGACAGGGTCTACTTGAGGTTTCTGACCTAGCACCTCCCCTCAGTACCTTTCTCTGACAAAAATAAAGATGCTGATGTGACTGTCTTTAGGAAACAGTCATAGAATGAAATTTACTTTATAAACAAAGAGAGTCTTTACACCATTAAACACCCTCAACTCACAATGACTTCCTTCAAGATATGCATCACCCAATTATAGAAAGGAAGCATATACTCTCCTTCTCATCATGTAGCCGTACTGTACCAGCACGTGCAGGGGCAGCAATTATTTTTTTCTGTCAATACTGTGGTTTCTTTTCCTCTAAAAAGCTAGTCTCTTTGAGACTATAGGAAAGATGTGTATCAAGGACCTTTGTCTGGATGGTAGGCTCTTAAACAAGTCTGTATTCCTTCTTAAACATAATGAACAATTCCATTTTATCAACCATATGACTGTTTTCTTTAAGTCTTGCTATCCATTGCCTCTTCTTCACTAACTAGTCACTGTTCTAACTAGCTAGAAGCATGCCAAACATCTGGAGAAGGAGTCTTCCACCTGCACAACATGGAAAAGAGAAAAATCTAATCTAATCTTCCCCATCCTACTGAAAATGATTGAGCTTTCAGAGGATAGAGGAAGGAACCATCATTTTGTCAACAAACCCTAGCTATGGAGGGTTAGAAACCAGTCTGCAAATAATGATTCAAAACAAAGCACAAGAAATGTTTCAAAAGCTCCAAATAGGTGCAAATGAAAGGTAATTAGATCTACCACAACAATTCTCAGACCATAGAGATGCTGCAGTTCGTACCAGCCGTACAAGATGGCTGTTTTCACCAGGAAACATAAAAAAAATAGTTTTTTCTTATAAAAAACTCCTCTCTTTCATATTATCATTGGCATGTTTTACAAACTAATGTTTATAGGAATTTTCTAAAACTCTTGCACTTCCTATTTGTCTGTACAACTGCCTAGGAAGGCAGAAAATCGATGGAAAAGGCAGTTTTCTTGAAAAAAAACAAATTTCTAAAAAAATTAGTCCTAGAAAATAGGTCTAAGATAACTCCAAATTAGACTAGTCAAACAAATTACTAAGTCTTTTATTTCAACACAACAAAATGGCTTTCAAAGCCTTAGAGGTATGACAATTAACTAGGAAAATCAACACAAAACTATGGAGCTCCTGCACCACAATGTAGACATTCAAAATAACCCCTCAAATGACAACCATTAGATATTCATGTGACTTCTCTCAATCCTAAAAGATGAGCCTAAGATAAACAAACTTAGACTCCATAAAGCCTCGGTGAAAAGATCAACTATTTTCTCCTTTATCCTACAATATTCAAGATGAATCACCATTGTTGGATGAGATCCTTGATGTAATGGTGATATACATCTATATTCCTTGTTCTAGCATGAAACACTAGATTATTGGACAACAAAATGGAACTTTGGTTGTCATAGCAAAATAAAGAAGACCCTACTTGATGTTGTTTAAGTATTGAAAGAATAACCCATAAATAAGTTATTTATTTAGCTGTCTCACTTGGTGTTACATAATCCTCCTCTATAGTTGATAAAAAAAAGTAGATTGCTTCTTACTACACCATGAAATTGGGCTAACCAAGAGAGAAAACATAACCTATGGTAGATTTTCTATCATCTGCACAACCTACCCAATCTAAATTAGAATATCTTGCAAGTCTTAGGTCTCAACTTGAGAAAAATAATAAACTCCCAATAATCAAAGTCCCTTAACATATCTCATATTCTATTTCTTGTCATCCAATATGGAACCTTAAAGAACTCAAAAACCTTGAAACCACACCTACTACAAAGGACATATTTGGTTGAGTGTGAGTCAAGTACATAAGCTAGAAACAAGTTACCTATATATGGTAGGATCAACATCCTCACCTTTGATATCCTTCTCAACTTTAACCCTAGAGTAAGTGGAGTTGAAACACTCTTACATAGTGCACAATAATAACTATGCCACCTTCATCAAATTCCTTCACATACAGGGTTTGTGTGAGGACTATTACGGAAGCCTTGAGTCTTAAAATACTCATTAATCTTAACATACCAATCCATTGAATCTTGCTTCAAGTCATAAAAAGACTTCCTTAACTTGCAAAATAAGTGTTCCTTTCCTGAACCTTGGAATTTCCTTATGGATAGGTCATTAAGATCTCTTCATCAATTTCTCCATTCAAAAAGGCATTCTTAACATCCATTTGATGAAGAGATCAATTGAAATGAGCTATCAATACTATAGTAGTCCTGATAATATTAATCTTTGCTACTAATCCAAAAAAAATTGTGTAATCAATTCCCTCGTTTTGTGAGTACCCTTTGGCCACTAATCTTGCCTTTTATTTTTCAATGCTTCCATTAGACTTGAACTTAGTTTTATACACCCACTTATTTTTTACCGCATTCTTGCCCTTGGGTAAGTCCACCAATTCCTAACTTATATTCTTTATCAAAGAGTCATATTCATTTTGCATAGTTTGTTCCCATTCATATTTTCCCCTGTCCTCATCATAAGTTTGAGGATCATTAGTCTTCATTATTGTGGTCATTAGGGCATAGTTAACTTGTTGAGTTCTTTGATAAATTTCTTGAGGACTCTTGGTCTTCTGAGGAGGGATAGATTCTTCAATTGTACTGGAAGTTGACTTTAAACTTTTGTTGGTTTCAAAAGTACTATAGGATATGTCATTATTTGTGACCACTTGTGGGATAGGAATTGGCTTGATGATTTTATCGTATCCTTGAACCCTTGATTAAACTTGACATCCCTACTTGTGAACACATCCTCCACACTGGGATCATACAACCTATATCCTTTCTTCTAATCATCATGGACAACAAAGATACATTTAACACTCTTATTATCAAAATAACCTAAAATACTTAACATTTGGTTTCTCACTACTCCATGCTTCCTTGGTATTTTTTAAACAAGTTGTAGGAGATCTATTCAAGACATGAGTTTCTATATTAACAATGTCAAACCAAAGAAACGAAGGAAGATCCTTAGATTGTAACATGCATCATGCCATTTCCACTAAGGTCCTATTCTTTCTTTCAACAATACCATTTTGTTGAGGAGTATATCTATTAGACATTTCTATCTTGATTAATGATGTTCACAAAAATCATTGAATATGTTATTTACATATTCTCCACCATTATCTATTCTTATTATCTTGATCCTATTCCCACTTTGATTTTACACAAATGCTTTAAACATTTCAAATTTTCCAATACTTCATCCTTTTACATAAGGAAGTATGCCCAAACCTTCCTTGAAAAATCATCAATGCATGTTAATATGTACCTAGCTCCCTCTTGGTAGAGGATTCATAGGCCCACATAAATCACTATGAACAAGTTCAAAAGATTTACTTGCCCTCCATTTAGACTTTTCAAACTTGTCTCTATGTAGTTTGTGAACCACGCATCTTGTACACACATTTGTGTTTACCCTTATCCAAGGAAGTCCACCAACCATATTCATCTTTGAAAGCATATCTAAACTTTCATAATTTAAGTGACCAAATCTTTGCTGCCACAACTCACTTATAGAGGAACTTGTAGTTATGTGAGTTATTTTGTCTACATAGGACAAAAAATTGTAAATGGTATCACTCTCAACTCATGTAGCCATAATTTTGAATCCATCATTAATGTTTCTTATTAGACACTTATCTAAATTGAATTCCACCTTATAACCATGTTGACTTATTTGACTTACTAAGAGAAGATTTTTTGATAACTTAGGTACAAGGTTCACATCTATTATTTCTAAATTCTTACCATCATGCCCTATCATTGGAATTCAACCCATTTATTCAATTTCATGTGAACTATCATCACCAAAAAATATGCTTGCACCTTTCACTTTTTCTAAAGACCCAAAGAATCTCTTATTGTAGGTCATATGGTGGCTAGCCCCTGAATCAATGTACCATGTGGTATTTGAATTTCCTCGAACAATTAAAGAGGCTATCAATATATTTTTGTTATGTTCACCTTCTTTTTAAGAAAAATTTGATTATTTTTTTTGATAAAACTTTCTTTGCCATCCTACATGTGATTTCCTAGGACATTGATCACTTTTATGCCCTTCTTTGAGCCACAGTTGTAACATGTTATGACTTTTTCCCTTCTAAAGTTGTCCTTTTGATTCTACCATTTTTAAAATTTGTGCTTTTGTTGATTATCCCTTAGTTGATTGCACTGCCTTTCATTAATTTTATGTGGATTCCCTTGATTTTTTTGTCTTTGATTTTGGTATTGATTTATCTTAATTATAATTGTTATGTGTGTCTCTCACCATAAATGCTTATGAACTGTTGCCAGATTCACCTATGAACTTTTTAAGCCTATCCTCTTTATTCAACAATTCCCCATGTATTTTTATTTTTATATTGTCAATTTTTTCAGTTAGCTTCAATGTGCATATGAAATTATAATACTTATTTGGAAGAGTTTCAATCAAAAAATCTATAATTTTTTAGTCTTCGTATTCCACCTTCATCATTGCAAGTTGATTTCTTAGATTCTTCAACTTTGCAATGTGATCATTCATGTTATTTCCTTCATTCATTTTTAGATGAATCAGTTGTCTTTTAATATCCATAATTTTTAATTTCATCTAATTTTGCACTAACCACAATATTAGAGCTTTCAGATAAATCCATAGATAGAATAAAACAAACTCTCCAAGCACACAAACTCAAGGGTGAGTGTGAGATCATGATGGGCCAAACAGTGGCAATGAAGAAAAAACTTGTTGGATGAAAAAGTGCTAACATTTAGACTAATATTTATATTTGGATGGAAAGGGTGTTAATATTTCTAGCTCAAATATGGATTCCCTTTAAAAATGCCTTGGTATTACCTCATATTTAGGCAATTGGGAGTCCCAAAACTTGCCAAAGAAACATGCAAACCACTCATTTAGTGTTATCTTGAAATTTTCCACAATTTCATCCTTGAAGCTGACAGACTTTTTTGTAACTAAATTTAATCAAATGAAAAGGGTTTATAGAGGAAGCTATTAAGATTCTAAAAATATAATATACCCCTCATAATAATTTTAATAGGTAATTATTATTAATTTTCTACATACGCTATGTCTGATTTCCTGATAGATATACATATTGAAAAACATACATAACTTTCAACATATTAATCCTTTTTAAATCCAAAAGATGCATCACATTCTAGGATTTATTGGGTATTTATTAAAATTTAAAAAAAATTATTTTGATAAATTTTTGACCAAGTTAGGTTGGCTGGAAAATTAATTTTTAATATTTTAAAAAAGTCACAGTAAAAAATTCATAAATAATTATTTATTTACTTAAAAAATTCAAAAAAATATGCATCACATCCACTCATGTGTCCTTTACTTAAATCCAAATCATGGAGGATAAATATTATCTTTTTCTCATACTTAGGTTGGCTAGAATGACACCTACTTTTTACATTTTTCTAAAAATTTTAGTAGTGCTTTATTGAAATATCCAATTTTCACCATACAATTTTTAAAATTTTCAAAAAAAAAAGTAGTATCCCACAAACTGCATTCAATTTATTACAACTTTTATTACTACCTTACTTCTAGATTGTATAGTTAAGTCATTCAATTTTTGACATGAAGTTGTACTTAAGTTTGTTTTTCACATTTACATTGCCACTTAGGGGTAGTGTTTGGCCAATCATGATCCTGCACTCACCCTCAAAGGATTGAAAAATGAAGCCCCTCCCAACACACACAATGAAATTTTTATATTATGTTGCTTTGTTATTTGCCTTCTTATAAACTAAACAAACAACGATTGTGTGAAATTTGTAACTTACAAATATGAAGGAGAGCCTCATCAAACACTTGGCTTCAATAAAAAATGTCAAATATTACAATATTACATAAATGATATTTTTTTAAAGAAGAATTAAGGAACGTGTCACATGGAAAATAATGGAGGCTAACTATTTCCTTCAAACAAAGAGATTAAAATAAAATGGTTTAATTAAAAACCATTACCCTTAACGCTTTCCCATGAATTGATTTTTCAAAGATGGACAAATAATACATGATCTAGAACCTCCCATCTAAGATTATGGGAAGGTCATGCTTTAAAGTAACATTTTGAACATTTTTTTTTAAATTGTTTTAAAACTCATAGCAAAGATCTCTCTCTCTCTCTCTCTCTCTCTCTCTCTCTCTCTCTCTCTCTCTCTCTCTCTCTCTCTCTCTCTCTTTGTGTGTGTGAGAGAGAGAGAGAGAGAGAGATTCATAATAAAAATAAAATAAAATAAAATATAGGCTATTATATAAACATAAAGTTACAGTTTAAGTTAGTGAACAAAACTTTCAATCTTTCTCTCTAATAACAACTAAAAATTTACACCTATAAATATGAGAATCTTCTCCTCTCTAGTACCATTGATATGTATTAATGAAACCTTCATTTTATACTAATCTAGACTTTAATTACTCTATATAATCAAAATAATCTCCATAATTTTCAATACTTATTTTTTCTAACCTCTTCAATTTGGGGCAACATGACTATATAAAAAAATAAGAAATTACTAATCTACTTAAGTGTAGACAAGTGTAAAATAAATAATCCATTACCAGAATACCATACTGGTCTATAATTGGCATGTTGATTGTGCAAATAAATTTGCTACATAGAATCAAAATAATAATAATGTCCATAATTTTCAATACTTGTTTGTGGTAACCTCTTCAATTTGGGCAAGAACTTGGCTATAAAAGTAAGGAATTTATAATTTATTGAAGTCCATTTTAGTACAAAATGAAGTTTCATTATTTTGTCAAGTTACACTTGAATGCATTTCAAGCCTTAAATAGTTCACAATCTGTGGAAATTCATAGAAAATAGAGGAATGCTTCCCCTCTAGCCCATCCCTTGTGTTCCTATTGTTTCCTGTCATATTATTATAGGGGCTTCCACCTATTATTAGATCAAAACCTCCAATTGAATTAATCATTTCATCAAGTCTTTCTTTTATCAAATTCTGCACATCTTTCACCTCAATCAATTTACCCTTTTTATGTGCTTTTCCCACCCAACTTTTGAGGATAAGATTTTTTTTCTTTATAATTTGTGCAGATACAACATAATTGAGTGGTACACCCAAACGATGAAAAGCAACTTCTACACCCTCAGTTCTAGAGAATAAATAAAATTAAGTGCAACAATTATTATGATTCACTTATCTCTCTCCACTAAAAAATCTTTAACCTTCAATTTCCACAACTCAAAGTTTTACCTATTGAACTTCTCAATCTGAATTGTCAAGGTGTTGGCCATGACTTCTAATTTCTAAATCTTAAATTCCAAATTCACATGAATTATCCCACAACAAAAATAGAAAGCAACATAAGAAATGTATTATATGTTAACACTTTAATAACATGTTGATACTTAGACCTAAACTAAAAGCCTACAAATCCCTACAATACAATTCAAATGATATAAAAACACTATGCCAAGGGTTATATCTATAAAAAATTTCCATCCTATAAACCACTTGTCATTTCAACAAAACCATGGGATAATTTTAACACCCCTCATGAGAAGTCAACAATCTATCTCTCCTACTCTATCTCTCTTTCTCTATTCATCTCTCTATCCTTATCCTTCCCTCTCCATATCTCTCTCTCCCTCTATTTCTCTCTCTTCCCTCTCTCTATATATATCTATAATAGAAAAAGAGGAAGAGATATAGAGAGAGACAACAAGGTTAATATATATAGGGGAATAGAGAGAGAGAGAGAATAACATAGAAGCTTGGTATAGTAGATTACTTCTTACTACACCATGAAATTGGGCATACTTTAGATATGTTTTTTAAATATAGGTATGCTAGTAGCATACGTAGTCGCAAGCCTAATTCTAACTATATTATATAATTATAAAAATTATTGTAATTATATAATATAATATAGGTTAGATATATTATTATAATATTTTATAATGATAATTTATATATAATATTATAATATAGTTTAGATATATTATATAATAATTATAATTATATATTATATTATAATTATATTTTAGATATATTTTTGAAAAATATAATTATGTATATATTATAATATTATACAATATTATTATAATATAATAAATATGCAATATAATATTATAATATATGTTAGATATATTATTATAATTATATATTATATTATGTAATTATTATAATATTATAATTAATATTATATATTATAATATAGATATATTATATATTTTTTCATATAATATAGGGTTATGGTTATGTTTATAAATCTCATTACATTTAATGTTTTATTCATGTATGAAATTGTGGTTAGGGTTAGGGTTCCATGTATGGTTAGGGTTATAGTTACGATTTAAATTAGTGTTAAGGTTAGCATATTTTTCTTTATAGAAATATGTGCTAAGTGTAATGTTAGCACAAGTTGTCAGAATTAGAGTTAGAGTTAGGGTTCGAATGAAGATTACATTTAGAATTAAGGTTTTGTTTAGGGATTTGGGTTAGGATTAGGCTTATAAATAGGGTTAGATATAGCATTAGGCTTATAAATCAATGCTAAGTGTAATCTTACGATTAAGATTAGAATTAGGGTTAGATATAGAATTATGATTAAAATAACCCTAATTCTATACCTAACCCTAGTTACGATAACCTTAATTATATCCCTAACCCTAATTCTAACCCTAACCTTCACCCTAAAACTAACCCTAATTCTAACCCTAACCCTAAGCCTCACCTCAATACTAACCCTAACCCTATTTCAAACTATAATTCTAACCCTAATTTTTGCCCTAACTCTAATACTAACCCTAACCCAAATTTTGACTAAACTCTAACCCTAACCCTAATTTTGATTGTAATCCTAATCCTAATCCCTATTCTAATCCTTAGTCATAATTCTAATTATAACGCAAACCTTAATCGTAATTCTCTCCTAACCCTAACTCTAATTATAACCCTAATCCCAATTCTCATTGTAATTCTCACCCTATTTCTAATTATAACCCTAATTCTAATTACAATTCCAACCTTAACCCTAATTATAACTCTAACCCTAATTCTAACGTTAAACCTAATTATAGTTGTAACCCTAACTCTAACCCCAACCCTAATTGTAATCCTAACCCTAACTCTAATTCTAACCCTAACCCTAACCCTAAACTTAAAACTAACCTTAACCCTAATTTTAACCCTAACCCTAAACTTAAAACTAACCTTAACCCTAATTTTAACCCTAACCCTAACTCTAATTCTAAAGTTAACCCTAATTCTAACCCTAACCCTAACCCCCACTATAATTGTAATCCTAACCCTAATCCTAATCCTAACCCTAACCCTTATTCTAATCAGAGTTAGGGTTAGGGTTACAGCTAGAAATAGGGTAAGAATTAGAATTAGAATTAGGGTTAGGGTTAGAATTAGTTATGGTTAGGATAACAATTAGGGTTGGGGTTAGGATTAAGGTTAGAATTAGAGTTACAACTATAATTAGGGATGTTAGAATTAGGGTTAGGGTTAGGGTTACAATTAGGGTTTAGATTAATAAATTAAGGTTAGGGTTAGGGTTGGAATTGCAGTTAGAATTAGGGTTAGGGTTAGAGTTACAATTACAATTAAGGTTAGTATTAAAGTTAGGGTTAGGGTTTGAATTACAGTCAAGGTTAGGGTTAGGGTTGGAATTCCAATTAGAATTAGGGTTAGAATTACAATTAGAATTAGGGTTAGATTTTGAAACAGTGTAACAATTAGAATGAGACTTAGGTTCAAAACTAGGGTTAGGTTTATAATAAGGGTTAGGGTGAGATTTAGGGTTAGGGTTAGAATTAGGGTTACAACTATAATTAGGGTTAATTTTAAAATTAGGGTAGTTTTACAATTAGGGTTAAGATTAGTATTAAAGTTAGGGTTAGGGTTTGAATTACGAGTAGGGTTAGGGTTATAATTAGAGCTATGGTTGGGTTAGAATAATGGTTAGGGTTAGGTTAGATTTATGGTAGGGTTAGGTTCAAAATTAAAGTTAGGGTTAGGGTTATAATTAGGGTTGGGGTTAGGGTTATGGCTATAATTAGCATTTTAATAATGATGATACTAACTTGAAAACTGTCCCCATCACTTTTGAACTTGATTATCTATGACAAAGAATGAAAAGATCATATACTGTCTTGTCTTCTTTATATGTTGAAATATCATAAGAAAAACCTTAAATTTTGTGGACAAAACCTAAATATCAATCCATACTGCAATGGAGGACATTATAATCCTGATGTAAATTGATCAATCCATATTGCAATGGAGGACATTATAATCCTAATGTAAACTGCCATGATGCTACACTCATGTCATACATGTATAAACATTGATACAAACACTATGGATCCTATATCTCTTAAATGAGTGCCCTTTTAACATTACATACAACTGCAATCCCCTTTTTAACATTAAATACAACTGCAATCCCCCTTTGACAATAGACATGCTTCTTCCATAAGACTAAACTTTCACAACAAAATACTGCCATGCATTTGACCTAGCAATTGTATATGTTGACATTAATGCCAACACACAACACCATATGCCAACTTGCCAACAATCTCCCCCTTTGGTATTGATGGCAACATTATACAAATGCAATTGCACTAGATACGTCACCTTTAAAACATAACAAAAAGCAAATTTAATGCTTTAAGTCCACTTTGAAACTTTGATTTAGGGATTAGGGTTTAGTATCCAAAAGGATTTAGATCTGACTTTAATTTAACCCTTTAGCATTTCAACAATGACGATACTAACTTGAAATTTGTCCCCATCACTTTTGAACTTGATCATCTGTGACAAAGAACAAAAGATCATATATTGTCTTGTCTTCTTTGTATGTTGAAATATCATAAGAAAAACCTTAAATTTTGTGGATAAAACCTAAATAGCAATCCATAATGCAATTGGGACATTATAATCCTAATGTAAACTAATCAATCCATATTGCAATGAAGGACATTACAATCCTGATGTAAACTGAAATGATGCTACACTCATGTCATACAAATAAACATTGATACAAACACTATTGATCCTATATCTCCTAAATGAGTGCCCTTTTAACATTACATACAACTGCAATCCCCCTTTTAACATTACATACAACTACAATCCCCCTTTTAATATTACATACAACTGCAATCCCCCTTTGACATTAGACATGCTTCTTACATAAGACTGAACTTTCACAACAAAATACTACCATGCATTTGACCTAGCAATTGTATATGTTGACATTAATGCCAACACACAACACAATATGCCAACTTGCCAACAATATCCCCCTTTGGCATTGATAGCAACATTATACAAATGCAATTGCACTTTTTCACTTTTGCTACAATATGTTGCAAACCAATTTGCAAACAACCTGCAATTGCAAGTGATGACATTACTCCCCCTTTGACATCAATGTCAAAGGGTGTGGACAACATAACACATTATACCACAAAGTACTGCTTCTAACACTACAACTCCCCCTATCTAACACTGTCACTGATGGTCATGATTGACTGATATACATTATCAATAGCATGGATCCTACCCTTGACATTGATCCAACTCTACACAGTCACAACTGATCCAAACACCATTGATCACTGGAATTACTTCCCTATTCAACCATTGTACTATATAATAATTATTGCAAAACACACTATCACTGATCATTGACTGCCAATACACCTGAGACCTTACCACACACTATATTGCACCTTACTGTCCTATACCTTACTAATCTATAACATCATGGGAAACCCTGTACTAACTGATCAGACCAATACCATGGCTTGTTTATGCTAATTTGTCAATTTCTTACCACTGACCACCCATTGTTGATGCTCATCACTGTCCTCACTTGCATGCATTGTCTCAGACCTCTATATAGGTCTTGTCTAGGTCTCACTGCCTTTCTAACTCTTGCATCTACTATATCTCTTTTTTCCACATCTCTGAAACCCTCTATATTTGTAGTTTGACTACTCCAATCATCATCTTCAGTTTTCTCTACTCTTGTTCTATCTCTACATTTTGTGTAGATTTTCTCCCTGGCATCATCTCTGCATCTTCTTAAGGATTTCTACCATACTTTGAATCTCTTAGGATTCTAAGATTTGCATACTTTCCAACTTCATCACTAACCTTGAGGATCAGTGATCCCTTCACAGTGTTGTCATAGTCCTTCATATAGATCTTTGCATCATTGTCCTTACAGATTTTCTCTTAGGTTTACTGTCCTCACACATGATTGTGACAACTTTCTTGATTATGTCTTCAACCCTTGAATGTGCAATGCTTTTGATAGGTTTCAAAACCTTTATCAAACTTAGACAAAACTTCTCAACCTCTGTATGCCTACTCTTTGTTTAGTTTTCTCTTTGTCAAGTTTAATGACAAGTCTTGTAGATTTTCCTCTTAATTCTACTAAGAACATCTAGTGAGCATTATAAACCTTTGATTTCTTTTTAAACTTCCTTACTATTTGCCAAAATCACTGACTTGTGTTTGTGAGCACTACCTTCAATGGAGCTCTTTGTCAAGTCTTGAGATGTATATGTAGGTATAGGCCTTGAAGAAAGGACATCCCCATAACCCTTACAACTTCTTCACACCCTACATAAACACTAGCAAACCACACATTTCTTTATTCTTCTAGGTTTATGAGAAAGGTATTTAAAAGATAAAACATGAACTCATTAGTATCTCATAACACATCTTCGTGCTTCTTTAAAGTTGTAACCTATCCCTTGAATGAAGCTCTTCACACCTTTCATTACCCCAAGATCTATCTTCACTGTAAAATATGAGTATTATACTTTAGAGACATGTTCATGTCTATCCCTTGGCATATTTCATCATACAGTATTTCATAATCCTACACTATCTTATTTTGCATGCATCATCACTGTCAACTGTGCACTATGCTCTCTTGGACTATAACCTCTGCCCATTCTACACTATGGACTGTCACTCTTCCTTGTCAATGCTTTGTCCACTACATGGTATTAGGATAACTCACTTTTATGAAAGTGACCCATAGCCTTTAAACATGAGGTCATTTGCTTTTTGTCTTGAATCAATGGCAATTATTTACTGAGATCTGTAACCTTGATAAACCTCTCATGCAAACTTCTTGACCACATTGACAAACTTAGTGTCTTGAGACAACTTTTGACAAAGGCTACTATTTTATCACTATCACTCATCTCTAACATACCCCTATCCATTCTTCACTTGAATGTAACTAATAATCGTTGGGAATTAAGGTGTCTCAACCTTGGTAATTCTCTGCATTTGTAATGTTTGTATTTATTATTCAATTGCCTATGTTGTAAATAATTGGAAATTCCACTTTGTCATATTGTGGGATGTGGCACAGTGTTGTGTCAATCCTACATGGATTATGACAACTTGTTATTTTGTCCTCACATGAGGAGATAGGCATCCCACTTAGTGGTAGGAATATTCTACCATGTGTCGGCATCTTCTATGTTGTGTAAGGAATGTTTGACCGAAACGGTTATGACAGATTCCTATGACGAATCTATGACATGTAAGAGTCGAGAATAGAAGGTTGTAAGATAGGTAATGACATGTGTCATGAAGCATCTTTGAATGAGGCATATTTGGGTGCCCCAAGGTGGAATATGATGTGTTGTAAGAGAATATGCTATTTCTAGCATTTGTATGACAGATTCTCTTACAACTGTAAGTTGTAACCTCTATGATAGATTCTATGACGATCGTAAGTGTCGTAAGAGCATCTGTCATAGCCCATTTTGGAAATAGGTGACCTCTTTAGGATGGGAGCTATGGACAAGTGTCAGACACATTCCACAATGTTGACCAAGTGTCCCTAGGCATGGGTTTTGGTCCAAGATGCCATATTGGACGCCCATTCCAAGAAAGGTCCAAAATTGCCTTGTATGTTCTATTTAAACATGTGCTTGGAGATGGAGTTTGTATCACAGGTTTACAGGTACTGTTATGCTGCCGGATTGACTCCAGACATGAGTGTCGAAGACCATTGAAGCTTGCATTGCAAGTGTGTTGTAAACATTCTTTCAGATTTATTAATACATTGTGCAGGTTTCTGAGTGTGGGGTTTTTTACCCAATAGGGGTTTTCCCCACCGTAAATCTTTGTCTCTCTTCTTTTGTCTTCTTACTGACTCTTGTGTTTTGCTGCTATATCTCATGTTAATGGTTTAACATCGCTGTAATAGTTAGGATAAAGTTGAATTTGCATAGCCCTCTCCTCAATAGATTAGTGTAGGAAGCATTTTCGCACACCTAGCTTCCTTTCAGTTGGTATCAGAGCTTGATCACCTTTGGTCCTAGTTGTTGGGTAGGGGTTTTTTGAGCTAATCTTAGGTTGAGTGGGAGTCTGTGCAGAGCATTCTGTATCTTATTGTAGCAAGGAGATGGAAAGCACATCAGGAAGGTTTGAAGTAGAGAAGTTCAATGACAGTAATTTCAAGCTATGGAAGCTCAAGATGGAAGACATGTTAGTTGACCAAGACCTTCAGGAAAGTGTGAACGGAACTAAACTAGCTACAATGACTCAAGATGAGTGGGATCTCAAGGATCGGAAGGCTAAGGGTCTCATAAGACTTAGTCTTGCTGATTCTGTGTTGTTAAATGTCCATGAGGAGGCTACTGCAAAACTCCTTTGGAAGAAGTTGGGGGATGTGTATCAAGCCAAATCCCTAGTCAATAAACTTTTTCTGAGAAAGAAGCTGTATTCTCTTCGAATGGAGGACGGAGGATCTGTGGCTGAGCATATCAATGCCTTCAACATGTTGGTTGCACAATTGACATCTATTGGTGTAAAGATGGAGGAGGAGGATCGGTGTATGACCCTGCTTTGTTCTCTGCCGAACTCATGGGATCATCTTGTCATGGAAATCGGAAGCACCACATCCACATTCAAAATGGAAGAGGTGGTTTCTTTGCTATTATCTAAAGAGATGCGGTGAAAGTCTTCTGAGGCAGCCAAAGAAGCCCTTGCAGTTCATGGAAGACCCAAGGAGAAAGAGAAGAACAAGAACAAGAAAGCTGAGAAGGGTAGATCCAAATCCCGTGGGAGATCCAAATCTCCTGGAAAGTCCAAGGCTCTTTGTTGGAATTGTGGAAAGACCGGGCATTTTCGAAGGGAATGCAAAGAGGAGAAGAAGAAAAAGAAGAAAGGTCCTGATTCAGATTTTGAAAAATCACAAGATGACGGTGATGCCTTCATCAGTGCCCTGGCAACCCATGCATCTGATGATGTGTGGCTAATTGACTCTGGTGCATCATTCCACATGACCTCGCATCGAGACTAGTTCACTAAGTATGAGGAGTTCGATGGTGGAAAGGTGTATCTAGGTGACGACTCTCATCTGAAGATCATTGGTCATGGAAGAGTCTCTATCTGATTCCCTGATGGTCAAGTGAAGGGGATCTCTGGGGTTATGCACATCCCAGGATTAGCACAAAACCTGCTTTATGTAAGTAGTTTGAATGATGCAAGTGTGCAGGTTGTCTTTTCGAAAGAAGGATGCAAGATGACTAGAGGATCTATGGTGCTTGCTAAGGGTACTTGGAGAGGTACTCTGTTTCAGCTGGAGGCATGCATTTCACAATGCAATAGTTCTTCTAACTCAAGGAAGAGGGCAGCAGTCACTTCATCCCCACCATCTGAACGAGCAATGAATAAATCTGTTGTTTCTAGTCTTGATGGTTGTAATTGTGCATTGGAAGTTAAACTTCCTACAGAAAAGACAATGTTATGGCATAAGAGATTTGGCCACATTGGTGAGAAGGGTCTACGTACCCTAAAAAATAAGAACTTCGTTGAGGGGTTAGATGATTGTAATCTTGAGTTTAACTTTTGCAAACATTGCATTTATGGAAAACAAAACCGTGTTCAGTTTTACTCGAGTTCTCATAAGTCTTCTAGTGTGTTGGACCTCATTCATTCTGATGTGTTTGGTCCTGTTAATGTTCCTTCGTTATCAAAATCTATATACTTTGTATCTTTATAGATGATTACAGTAGAAGGACATGGATTTATTTTCTCAGAAGCAAATCTAAAGTCTATAGCAAGTTTAAGGAGTTTAAAGCCTTTGCTGAAAATCAGACTGGTAAAAGGATTAAATGTTTGAGAACTGACAATGGTCATGAGTTCTGTTCTACAGAATTCGATAAGTATTGCAAGGAACTTGGGATTGAAAGACATAAAACAACTCCATATACACCGCAGCAAAATGGAGTTGCAGAGAGGATGAACAGGACACTGATGGAGAAGGCTAGGAGTATGCTTAGTGGAGCTGGTCTAGAACAAAAGTTTTGGGCTGAAGCTATTGCCACTGCTTGCTATCTGGTAAACAGATCTCTTACATCAGCTCTTGTTAGAAAGACACCCATGGAGGTGTGGTCTGGTAGAAAGCCTTTAGTAAGGCATCTTCGTGTTTTTGGTTGTGAGGCCTATGCACATGTGCCTAGGGAGAAGCGGTCAAAGTTGGAGAACAAAGCTGTTAAGTATATCTTCATCGACTATGGTGTTGGTGTGAAAGGATACAAGCTTTGGGACCCCGTGGCTGAAAAAGTGTTGTATAGCAGAAGTGTCATCTTTAGAGAGCTTACACCTTCTTCCACTGTTTTGCAGCCAGAAGAAAAAGAAAAGAAAGAGGATGTTGTTTAGTTTCCTCTCACCCCTGAGAAGACTGAACAGAAAGACAATGTTGGACCTGATGATGAGGAGAGCTCTAGCATCTCTAAAAGCTCAGAAGAAGAAGCTAAACCTCAACCTAAGCTCTTGAGGAGGTCTACACGGATAAGGAAGCAACCTGAAAGGTTTGGTTTTACATTGCTTGATTCTAGTTGTGCTTATGCCTTGCTCACTAACAATGATGAACCTAGAACTGTATCAAAGGCTTTGGATATGAAGGATGCAGGTTCCTAGAAGGAGGCCATGGAGGAAGAAATGACTTCTTTGGAAAAGAATCAAACTTGGGACTTGGTGTCTTTGCCTCCTGGACGGAAACCTGTTGGATGCAAATGGGTGTTCAAGAATAAGCTTGGTGCAGATGGAAGTATTGAGAAGTATAAGGCCAGATTGGTTGCAAAGGGGTATTCACAAGTGGAGGGTATAGATTATGGTGAGATCTTCTCTCCCATTGCAAAGTTGACATCCATTCAATTCATGTTGTCTCTCGCAGCAGCTTATGACTTGGAGGTAGAACAGATGGATGTGAAGATAGCTTTCCTTCACGGTGACTTGGAGGAGGAAATCTACATGTCACAGCCAGAGCATTACATGGTAAAAGGTAAAGAAAATTTGGTTTGCAAACTTAAGAATTCTTCATATGGTTTGAAGCAATCCCCTAGGAGATGGTACTTGAAGTTTGATGCCTTTGTGTTGTCAATTGGATTTGTGAGATCGAAATCGAATCACTGTGTTTATTATAAGTTTGATGGTGATCATATTCTCATTGTTGCACTGTATGTTGATGATATGTTGCTCATTGGGAAGGGTAAGAATATGATTTCTAATTTTAAATCTCAGTTGTCAACTCAGTTTGAAATGAAAGATTTAGGGGCAGCTAGGTACATTCTAGGAATGGAAATTAGAAGAGACAGAACCAACAGAAAACTTTGGTTAAGTCAGAGTAAGTATGTTAAGACCGTGTTGGACAGATTCAACATGGGAGATTGTAGACCACTGTGTGTTCCCATTTCCTTGGGGACAAAGTTGTCTATTGAGGATTGTCCAAAATCTCCTAGTGAGGTGGAGGACATGAGCAGAGTACCTTATGCTAGTGTTGTTGGCAGTTTGATGTATGCTATGGTCTACACAAGACCAGACATTGCCCAAGCAGTGGGAGTCCGTAGTCAATTTATGGCTAATCCTAGACGGGTTCATTGGGATGTAGTTAAGCGAGTGTTCAAATATTTGAGGGGTACTTCTGAGTATTCCATTTGCCATCATGGTAATGTTTCAGGACCTCCACATTCTGTTGATATTCATGGATTTGTGGATTCAAATTGGGCAAGTGACATTGATAGCAGGAGATCCACCAGTGCATATGTTTTTACACTGTTTGGTGGTGCTATTAGTTGAATGAGTAAGCGACAACCTGTTGTTGCTTTGTCCATGACAGAATTTGAATATATGGTAGCAACTCATACTTGTAAGGAAGCCATTTGGCTTAAGAGATTGTGTTCTGATATTGGCGTTGATGCAGGTCACAGATCACGATCAGTTGTGACAGTCAAAGTGCAATTTGCCTTGCAAAGAATCCAACTTTCCATGCTAGAACCAAGCACATTGATGTTCAGTTTCACTTCGTGAGGGACATGGTTGAGGATGGAAAGGTAAATTTGGAGAAGGTAGATACTTTGAAGAATGTTGTAGATGCGTTGATGAAACCAGTGGGCACAGAGAAGTTCAGATGGTGTTTGGAGTCTATGGGCCTCTCGGCCTATAGCAGTTAAATCATGTTTTTCTATTGGCTTTTACAAGGTGTTCGACAAGTGGGAGAATGTTGGGAATTAAGGTGTCTCAACCTTGGTAATTCTCTGCATTTGTAATGTTTGTATTTATTATTCAATTGCCTATGTTGTAAATAATTGGAAATTCCACTTTGTCATATTGTGGGATGTGGCACGGTGATGTGTCAATCCTACATGGATTATGACAACTTGTTATTTTGTCCTCACATGAGGAGATAGGCGTCCCACTTAGTGGTAGAAATATTCTGTCATGTGTCGGCATCTTCTATGTTGTGTAAGGAATGTTTGACTGAAACGGTTATGACGGATTCCTATGACAAATCTATGACATGTAAGAGTCGAGAATAGAAGGTTGTAAGACAGGTAATGACATGTGTCATGAAGCATCTTTGAATGAGGCATATTTAGGCACCCCAAGGTGGAATATGATGTGTTGTAAGAGAATATGCTATTTATAGTATGTGTATGACAGATTCTATGACGGTCGTAAGTGTTGTAAGAGCATCTGTCATAGCCCATTTTAGAAATAGGTGACCTCTTTGGGATGGGAACTATGGACAAATGTCAGACACATTCTACAATGTTGACCAAGTGTCCCTAGGCGTGGGTTTTGGTCCAAGATGCCATATTGGACGCCCATTCTAAGAAAGGTCCAAAATTGCCTTGTATGTTCTATTTAAACAGGTGCTTGGAGATGGAGTTTGTATCACAGGTTTACAGGTGCTTTTATGCTACCGGATTGACTCCAGACATGAGTGTCAAAGACCATTGAAGCTTGCATTGCAAGTGTGTTGTAAACATTCTTTCAGATTTGTTAATACATTGTGCAGGTTTCTGAGTGTGGGGTTTTTTACCCGATAAGGGTTTTCCCCACCGTAAATCTTTGTCTCTCTTCTTCTGTCTTCTTTCTGGCTCTTGTGTTTTGCTGCTATATCTCATGTTAATGGTTTAACATCATTGTAATAGTTAGGATAAAGTTGAATTTGCATAGCCCTCTCCTCA
The DNA here is from genome assembly GCA_027924645.1 of Cunninghamia lanceolata. Lineage (NCBI taxonomy): Eukaryota > Viridiplantae > Streptophyta > Pinopsida > Cupressales > Cupressaceae > Cunninghamia > Cunninghamia lanceolata. The sequence continues at coordinate 2,105,756 of BSBN01000549.1, read as the reverse complement.
ATAGATTAGTGTAGGAAGCGTTTCCACACACCTAGCTTCCTTTCAATAATGACTCTATGTTTTGACAAAATAGGGTTATGATAGGGTTTTTATATCAAAGTCTCAACTCAAGATTGTGCAAGATCATTCTCATTACCTAGTAATCTCTACTCACCATTTTTTTATTACCTTTTGTGATCCTTGTGTTGACTACAGTATCTCCTAAGAATGGCATGTCTGACATGTCACTCAGCTTGTATACCTTTCCCAAGATAATCTTTATGGATTGCCCCTCTTTGAGAACTACTCTTCAAAACTCTCTAATCCACTACATACTTTAGCTCTGTTTTCTTTGTATGTCACCTTTCTATGATCTCTGTGACTATTCCATGACATCCCTTACTACCTTACATACTCCTTTGTAACATGTGCAGGCTTCTTGTCTTTCACTATCTTTTGTGTGCAGACCTTGATCATTGTATTTTTTTTATGTGTCTCTTCCTTCACCTACATGGATTTGTATTTGTAATACTTCAAAGAACCTTATGGCTTGCAGATATCCTCAAACTTCATAGCTTTCTCTTTATTATTTTTGCATTTACCTTCCACTATCTTGGCATTGTGTTCACTGATCTTTTCTTGATCTGTATTCTATTTGGTAGAGCCTATATAGGTTCAAATAAGTTCTCCATTGTTGGACAAAGCCTTGGGACTCCTTGATCTTGAACAATGAGCTATTCAAATGGTGGATCAATTAACTCTTTCCTTGTACTCAGTCTTCTTGACAACTTTATGATAATCATCTACTAGCTTTCCACTTCTACTAACACTTGACCTCTTTGTCTTCTCCATGGAGCTTAATGATAAAACAATGACCAGCTCCCCCTAAACTCATGCTACTCCTTATGCACTTAGTGATGCCTCTTGTACAGTATGCACAAACTTAGGTTCTTTCTTCTCTTGCTCTTGTTTTCTTCTCCAAACTTTCACAGGTTCTTTCTTTTGCTTGGTCAGAGTGTCTATTTTTTTGTTATGTCTAGATGGTTCCATTAAACTACTTCTACAATATTGTGCTCTATGCCCAAAGTCATTGCATTTATAGCATATGACCTTGTAACCAACCAGAGGAACAAAAGAATTATAGCTTCTTGAAAATCCAAAACCATCATTTCTTACTTGTGTACTATAGTATCTTGCAATGTGACCAAGATGGTTGCATTTATAACATAAGATAGTACATCTTCTATTTGACAACTCATAAGAACTCTTATTCCAATCAAATTTTCTTGCATGCATCCAATAGTCTATTGCTCTATGACCAAATTCATGACAAGAATAGAAATAACCATGAAAAGAATTTTCAAACCTGATCATTTGATGCTGTCATGGATGGAAATACCTTCTAAATTTATTCTTGTTAGCTTGTGGAGGAGTTCTTTCCTTTTGTGGAACATGATCTTCCTTCTTCTTGATTCTTTCACTTTTGATGGGGGCTTCATTTGACTTCTTTTGTGCCTTGTTAGAGTCCTCTTTATAACCAAGTCATGTCTTATTGAAAGGTGGTCTCTGCCCATTTAATATCTCATCTAAACATTCAGTGCTCTTTTCAAATTGAAGGTTCTTGTACAACTTGGAGGATGTCTTTTCTAGTTCTTTTCTCAAGGAAACTATATCTAACTCATACCTTTCACAATCTACCTCTTTTGCCTTTAACTAATTTATTACTTCTCCTTCTATTTTCTTAACTTCTTCAACTTGTACCTTTAAATCCATGACCAATTTTTTTGCTTCTTCAAGAGATGAAAGTGCTTTGGCCTTGGATTCCTTTTCATCTTGAAGCTACAATTTTATTCTTGAGTTTTCTTTTTTAAGTTTTTCAACCACATTGTAAGCATAATAGAGTTCTTCTTTAATATCTACTTCTTCACCATCCTCTGAATCAGTTTTGACCTCTTCTTCTTCATATGAATGTCTCCTTTCTTTGCCATTATTCTCAACCACAAGGTTGTCCTCTCTTTCAGATACATCACTTCTTGTGTTAACTGACATGTGTGTTTCATGCCCCAACTCATCATTTGATTTGATTGGTGCTTGTTGATCAGCATTTTGCTTAGAACTTCTCCCCTTGTTTTCTTTTGTTTTTTCCATAGTATTCCACTACCAAGATCAACCCAAGTTTATTAAACTTCTGTAAGGAACTTGCAACTCTTATACCAATTGTTGGAATACACTAGACCACTAAGAGGGGGGTGAATTAGTGGTACACAAAAATTGATTCAATTAATCAACTTACTTTGCAATGCCAATTATCTTCACATCAAGACACTTAGAAAGAACTGAAATCACACAAGACACACCACAACACATGCATATACATGGAAACCCTAGATGGGAAAAACCACGGAAGAAATGCTGCTTAGATCCACTGTCCAAATCCAGCCTCACAAAATATCTGATCACTTATACAATGCAGGCCTCACTGGCACATAGAATCTCACTGATTACAATTTAGGGCACCAACCCCTTGCAAGATTAGGAGCACTAACTCTAATGCAAATAGACTGAAAATACAGAGTACTACTATGTTTACATTGACATCATAGGTTATAGATGGATTTGGTAACTCTCTCACTCACCAGTCTATTCTCTTAAGTCGATATGCTTACATCAATAACCCCTTTCTTTTACAAACTTATTCTTTGAATATTTCTTTTAAAGTTCATCATCTATTGAGCATTGAGCAAACACAAACACTGCTATACACTAAGTGAGCAATCAAAACACTGTTATATCATCAACCACTGAGAAAACACTGAAACAACAAACAAAGACCACTGTCATAGCATGTAACCAGTAAGTGATGACTAAATCCTCTGTTAACTATCAAGCACATACCCTGAGCAAAACTGTATCACTATGAAACATGTGCATGTGTAAATACTCTGATGACACAAATACTTTGATACATACATACAAACAACAAACAAATGTGAATGCTCTAAGACAAACACTCTTCTCCAACTGAGACAAACACTCTTCTCCAAACAGAGTAGTTTTGCTCCAAACCTGTAGCACTGCTAATTCTCCAAACATTTAAGATTTTTAAACAAAGAGCAAACAGAGAGCATTTCTCCCTCATCCTACACACACAAAAAATTGCTTGATTTATATCTTCATCTCACCTAAAGATTCACAGGAATACAAGTATAACTTCCTTTCTAACTCCCTACCATCGATGACTAAGATAGTTAACAAAACTATTCAAAAACTACTACCAATCAATTAACACGGGCTAGAGCCCATCAATCTTCATACACCGTAAAGTAGTCATTATGTGTTTAAAACAACACCATAGATCTTGCACTTCATGCCCACTAGAAATTAAACATACGTTGTTGATTCATGTCTTCGCGTCATTCCTCAAGGTATTGTTGGGAGAAGTTGGTCACCGCTAGGATGAGGGGTCGGTTGCCTAACGTTGAGAGTGACTTAAGTTGTTACTTAAGTCATAGGCAACCGATGACTATAAGTCACCTTTAAAACATAACGAAAATCAACTTTAATGTTTTAAGTCCACTTTGAAACCTTGATTTAGGGATTAGGGTTTAGTATCCAAAAGGATTTAGATCTAACTTTTAATAACCCTTTAGCATTTCAATGAATGACAATACTAACTTGAAATCTGTCCCCATCACTTTTAAACTTGATTATCTGTGACAAAGAATGAAAGATCATATATTGTCTTGTCTTCTTTGTATGTTGAAATATCATAAGAAAAACCTTAAATTTTGTGGACAAAACCTAAATATCAATCCGTACTACAATGGAGGACATTATAATCCTAATGTAAACTAATCAATCCATATTGCAATGGAGGACATTATATCCCTGATGTAAACTGCAATGATGCTACACTCATGTCATACATATAAACATTGATACAAACACTACTGATTATGTATCTCCTAAATGAATGCCCTTTTAAAATTACATACAACTGCAATCCCCCTTTTAACATTACATTCAACTGCAATCCCCCTTTGACATTAGACATGCTTCTTCCATAAGATTGAACTTTCACAAAAAAAATACTACCATGCATTTGACCTAGCAAGTGTATATGTTGACATTAATGCCAACACACAACACAATATGCCAACTTGCCAACATCATATACAAACTAAATCCTACTCAAACTTTTCCACACCATTAAAATTTTGTGTTTCAAGAAAAATTCAGTTCAAAATTTATATGGAATTCAATTTGAAATTTTTTATCTCAACTTCATTCTCTTAGATGTATTACCAAATGAGTACAAGACTTCTTAGGAGAAAATACAAAAGTATAGTGCTCTGGATCTAGCCATTGATCAAAATAATTGATAAGAGTGCTTTGTGCTTATGTTTTAATGAAATCCTTGAGCTTAGTATTTTGGAAAAGATGTGGGTGTTTGTTTTTCTCTTTTGTGAGCTTGAACATCCTCTCTAGACCTTTAAGGCAAGTTTGTGTAAGGCCTTTGTTGCGGGGTGTAATCAAATTAGTAAGGAGATTTATACAATCAAGATCTACAAAGTATTCCACTTGTTTGTCACTACCGCCTCTATTACCACTAACAATAGCATAAGCTGCTTCTTCCTTTATATAATCTATTGACTTTGCAAGGAGCCCCACAAGTGCAAAAATTACTCGTGTTAATTGTAAGATCAATGTCATCTTGGGTGAGTGTTGTGATATTGAATATGAACCTACAAATCTCCATATGAAGCTGCCTCATTGTGTTCAAATATCTCTTATCACCACTTGAAATGATTGCCACAATACTCAAGAGTACTTTGTCATATACAATCTCTTTATAATTCCCATGCTCTACAATGTTGGCCATAGTTTCCATGGAAAAAAGTAGTATATCTGGAGATTCATGAAAGAGAAATTGAATAAGGCATGGACAAAAATTGTTTCCAACGATAAATTCAAGACTCTCACCTTCTTCATAAAAATATAAAATTGTCTCACAACCAAGCCTCTGCACTTGAATGTCTTCCCCTATTTCAAGAAACTCCTTCATAGTTGTAAAAACAATAACTATGTCATTAGGTTTCCAATGAACGATGTATACCAGTGCTTTGAGGGCAAGCCATAAGAGCTTAAAAGGACCTTTAGGATGATAGAAGGAAGGCAAAAAATTAAAAATAATATCATCAGGGACGGCTTCAAAGTCATGGGAGCGAAAAGCATGGTCTACAAAAATAGTTAAGCCTGAAGCACATGTTCTTGCACTTCTTCACTAGGGGAAGCCAAAAGGTTTCTTGAAAAAGGAACTTGCTCCACACTATCTTTTATCCTTAGCTCTACCATTTTAGTAGAAACACCATGATCCTGGGAACATAAGTGTAAATGGGTTAGAAATATCCATTAAGATGGATATATTTAATTAATTTTTACTATACAACATATTATTTTATAATATATGATTTTATAATATTTTCTATAGAAATATATATTAATTTAGAATATATATAAGATGTTTTACTGTTAAATTATTAGTAAACTTAAAAAATTATTACAAAGAAATATAATATATTAATCTGCGTGAGTGTGAGATCATGATGGCCAAACAGTGGCAATGGAGGAAAAAATAACGTGAAAGTGTTAGCCAAAATCGTGAAACACTTTTTTATGCTCGGATTTAGGCTTGGTAAGTTTTTTAATAACGGATATCCGTTATGGAAAAATGATTTTGATTTTTTTAATCATTTTTCCATAACAGATATTTGTTTCTTCAATTTTGTTTTAAAAAAGTTCTCCCCCCCGCCCCCCGCAAAATTTAAGCTTAGGAATCCAAACATGCCTTTTCTACATGAATGAAGAATTGGTAGGTTTTTATAGATTTTCCTTGCCTTCACACTTGATTCCGGACATTGCAAATCCGAAAGTTGTGTCACATCCAGCATGTGTCCTCTACTTGTAAATGTCCCATCATCATCGCGCACTCACCCATATATATATGTTTTGGAGCTGAGAATTTCATTTAAGAATACGAATCCAACTGAATTTTCAGGATGACTACCCAGTCTCTCGCTCTGTTTTTCTTTTTCTTATTTTTTGGTTTTTTTTCTACATTGATTATGACCTGTATATCATTTCTGAAATGCATGTATACATATAGCAATGGAGAACTCAAGAGCTAAGTTGTGGGCTCTAGAAATGTTACCGCACTTGTTCCTAATGGCATAATAGTATGCTACAATTTTATCTATGTAGTTAATCAAATCTGCCCTGCTGCTTTTCAATAACAAAATTCTAGTATTGTCAAATCTAGACCCTTCCTTTCCTTTGTGGAATCATGATGCTGGAGCATATTTAATTAAATTAGAGTGAAGGTTAGAAACTGTTGTTTGAAATGTTTAAGATAAGGATAGAGGACAAGAATGAAAGATAAAGATCTCATCTAGGATTGTGTTTATTTTTTGAAAAGGGATACCAATTCTATTTAAGAGGTTGAAATGAAATTGTCTCGGGTCAGAAATGATGTGATGCAAAATACCCTTAAAAAAAACGATTTCCTCCACGGCCTTAGATCGATTCCTTGGAAGGCAATTCTTTTGTTTTCTGTTGCACTCCCCTTCAGCTCACCTCAAATCTTGTCGTTTCCACACACACCCCTTGCAGATTGATCTTGAAAAGCATACAGCTCCCTTCCAAAAAGGAACGCAAGGAATCCAACCAAATTCCAAATTCAGCATGAAGCTGAAAAGAGGTGGGCTATGGTAAAAGCCCAATGATTAGGGAAGTTGGTCGCAGCAGTATATCTTACCAATCCATCTGTATATTTCTCTAAATATTTACTATTATGAATATGTTAACCTAATTTGAATGGCATGTGGCAGAGTAGAATGCATCAATGATAAAACAATGAACTGATGCAAAATACCTTTAAAAAAAAATTCCACCATGGCCTTGGCTCGATTCCTTGGAAGGCGATTTCTGTTCACACTCCCCTTCAACTCACTTCAAATCTTGCAATTTGATATGCTCGCCTGAGTTGTTTGCCCCAGCTGTGTGAAAAACAAACCATACCTTCATGGGATGTTTCCCTCCTGCTAGGCGTGCACAACTATAAGGTAATGCCTGCAAAACAAAACGTTGAAAGAAAAAATAGCGCTCTCCATTAATTTGTAAAGAAAAAACAATAGATATTGTACAAAAGAGAAGATTTCCAGGAAAATTCTGCCATTCCTCTCCAGCCAGATTTGCAACCAGATGAAGTTTAGGCCAATCTGCCATCCGATGCCTCCCAGATCTGGCGCGAATAAGGGCATTTCAAATATCAAATGATCAGCAGTTTCCTCTTTCTTGCATTGGGACGGTTCATTGACACTCCTGCGTCTGAGATTTTCAAAGGTAAGAATTCCATTGTGCATGAATTGCCAGCGAAAAAGTTAACTTTTTGGCTCATTTTTTAATCAATTTACAACACATAGGTGGAATAGGCGCCCACATATTTTAGATATATTTTTAAAATATATATATGCTAGTTTTTTAAAAATATATATATTAAATTTATTATGCCAAAAAAAAAAATTAAATTGATGACTCTATACTAAAAACTATAAAATATATTGCACTTACCATTAAATAAGATTGTTGACAAAACCCTAATAAAATATAGTTTAATAAAGTTTAATTTATATCATATGAATAAAAAAAAGCAAAGTATAAAATTTAATTAAAAAATTGGTTAAAAGTGAGGACGATGAATTCTAAACCTATATAGTTGAGTGAATTCTAATGTCATAAATTTACAATAAATAATGTTTGAATATATGATTGGTTTATTATGTGTATATATGTTTGAGTGAATTCTAAACCTAATAAATTATAGTACCATGGTAATATATTTTTTTGTTTTCAATCTTTTCAAAGTTAGTTCTCTTACATAAATTTTTTAAAGCATCCCAACAAATGACATAGGGTTTAATATAGTGCCCTCAAATTATATTTTATAAATTAAGGTTTTACCTTTTAAATGATTAATCTTGATTCTTGATTTTGCCGCTTCTTATGGCTTTGTAATTAGTGATTTTAAGGTTTTAACCTTTAAAATTTTCAGCACTATATGTATTATTAGGTTTTTACTTTTAAGATTCTCAGCACTATATGTATTAATGCAAAAGCTACAAACTTTGGATTAATTGTTTACATTTTTTTTTTAAAGTCTTAATATAAGATTAGTAATAAAACCCAAAAAAATTCAAACCCTACCTAAAATTACATATTATAAAAGAAAAATGAAATGCACATTTTTTTTTATATTTTACCAAAAAAATTTAATATTGTAGCAATATGAAATGATTAATGTTGATTCTTGATTTTGTCGTTTCTTATGGCTTTGTAATTAGTGATTTTAGGGTTTTACCTTTAAAATTTTCAACATTATATGTTTTATTAGGGTTTTACTTTTAAGATTCTCAACACTATATGTATTAATGCAAAAGCTACAAACTTTGGATTAGTTGTTTACATATCTTTAAAAAAAAAAAAAAGTCTTAATATAAGATTACTAATAAAACCCAAAAAAATTCAAACCCCGGCTAAAATTACATATTATAAAACAAAAATGAAATGCACATATTTTTTTATATTTTACCAAAAAAAATTAATATTGTAGCACTATGAAATGATTAATGTTGATTCTTGATTTTGCCGCTTCTTATGGCTTTGTAATTAGTGATTTTATTTTTGGTTTTAGAAACTTCCAAATATTTATGTTTTAATTATTAATTTTGCATTTGTGGACTATTATTTTTTTAATGTTTTGAAAGTTGTTTTTGTTAATTTGTTCACAATATTTCACCTCGTGCTGCCACTGCAGTTAGTACTTTTTGTATAAAGTGTTTGAACCCTAGAGAAGCATCTTAGTATTTGAAAAATTGCAGCTCTTAGATATAGACTGTGTTAAGGTGGAGAGAAGAAAGCGGGATATATTGAACAATATTTGAATTCCTCATGCACTAAGATTAATCAGATTGCAAACAATCTACACTCTTCTTGTTTGTGGATTACAAATGCTTTGCGGGAGCTGTGAAGATTAAAAGATTGATATACGTATTTGAAGACTTGAACTCTCATTACTAAACTTTAACCATGGTAAGGTGAAGAGGCAAATTTAAGATATCATATTTAGGCTTTATTGGAGGAGTAAAATAAAATTAATGTTCCTGTTATTTTGGGATGTAAAAAAAAAAGACGAGAAAGGGCTAACATTTACTTTGACAGAGATCGCTAACATTTACTTTGACAGAGATCGAGTCCGAGAAGAAGCTTAAATCCTTTATTGAGATCAAAATAAATGCAGGGTAAATCAAATCAAATGGAGAAGTAAAAAAACAGATTAATTGAACCAGACCTGCAAAATGTCAAATCCGACGAAAGAATGTCGTGATATCATCATCCATACTTAAAATAAAGTCAATCAGACAAACAGATTTAAATGGGGATTTTATTATTATATTTAACGATTATTTATTGTCGTTATTATTATTAGATAATGATAGCATGCATCAGCTTTTAATTTCCATTATTTTTCAGCTGCTTTGTCGTAAGCACTGCATTTGATTTTAGCAGGGGATTATATAAAAACGAATAACGATTTATATTCTGAGTTTCTATATTTATCAGCCGATAGGCTATTTGTGCTAGAATGGCTTCCGCCGGAATTCAGCCAACCGGAATTAAGATAATCCGGCAGCCGGGATTAACACCCGTTTTTCTCTTCCGGTAGTCAGAAACCTGTCGGGCATAAAGTTCCCGTTTTCGGCAGAGTATAATAAGGAGTGATTTGGCAGAAAAAAGGTCAAATGCTTCTTTCTCGTGCATTACATCTCCCTCTCCTGAAAGGCTGTTTTCTTCTTCCAAAGTAGATATTGATTTATCAGAAGATAAATATGGTGGTGATGGTGGGTGTATTAATATTGCTGAAATCTGCATGCCTAGATGGGTAATGGAGTACCTTAGAGGAGTTGGCAAATATGCTCAGAAATGGGGTTTGGAAAGAGAGGGACATTAATGACATGCTACTTCAAGTCTCTTCCTCAAATTTCCCAGACACTGAAGATATATATTTGGACAGCCAGACAATTATAGAGGGGTTGTTACTTAAAGCAGATTTGATGTAAAATTCTCTAAGAAAAGCAGGGTGGAGTTCAAAGGATGTAGCAGAGATTTTTAACATTGATTATAATCCCTTTAGGAAGCCTACCAAGAAAATCTCTCCAGAGTTAGCTGAAAGAATAGGGAAGCTTGCAGAATTTGTGGCTAGAGCATGAATGACTATCATTCAAGAGATGGTAAATTTCTTTTGGACTTTGTCATGAATCATTGTCTCTGCTTATACATTTCCAAGCTAATTTTTCTGTTGGTGTATTGAGAAATTGTATAAAATACCATGATTTAATCTACATTTTCAGGCTAATTCTTCTATTGGGTACTAAGGAACTGTATAAAATGCCATGATTTAATTCTATGGAATATGGTTGAGTTGTGAGCCCTTGTTATGTAATATTATAACGAAAAGGTATTGGATACTGCAATGCCTCTCTTTGCTATAATGTTTTATTTATTCCCTCTAATGATTTGTTCTTTAAATTCTTGAGGGGTCCATGTAAACCAGAGAAAACAAAATGAAGTTGCTTTTTATGTCACTTTCGGTTGTCTAAAATTAATCATAGTTGCAAAACTCGGACTCGGCAAAAATTCGGCAGACCCAAAAATTTTAAAAACTCGAAACTCGCCAAAAACTCGGGGAAAAACTCGGCAATAACTTGGCAAACATAATTTTTTAAAAAATATTCTTAAAAAACCCACATTTCTGAAATTGTAGAATGCATTGCTGATTTCCTTCTTATATAAATCAAAATTAAGAGTTTAATACATATCAGAGACAAAAAAAAAGAGTTATAACCTATTACCTATCAAAAACGAGAGAACAAAAAAAGTTTAATTAAAAATTTAAATTTGACAATAATACAGTTGACTGTTGTATCGCTGTATTTTGACATTTTTGCTATAAAAAACAATCGAAATTATAAAAAAGACTATCATATGAAAGGAGAGATTTTGGATTGTATTATTTATAAAATAGGTGTATTATTTATAAAATTTTGAGAGCAATTTCCTATATATTATTAAATGACAGTGATTGTATTATAAAAAAATTAAAATTTTAAAATGACTGTATCATAGATTCAATCATTCCTATGAAAGGTTTTTGGACGAATTGTCAAAATTTATATAGGATTAATGATGATTTTAATTTTTTTTTTGACAATTCGTTCAAAAACTCTCCTTTCATATGATACAGTAAAGAAAAAATTGAAAATTTTAATAGACTGTATCATATCAAAGGAGAGATTTTGGACGAACTGTCAAAATTTATAATAATATGTCATAAAAAGTTCGAAATTTTAAAAAGACTGTATCATATGAAAGGAGAGATTTTGGACAAACTGTCAAAATTTATAATATCATAAAAAAATCAAAATTTTAAAAACACTGTATCATATGAAAGGAAAGATTTTGGACGAACTGTCAAAATTTATAAATTTTGACAGTTCGTCCAAAATCTTTCCTTTCATATGATACGGTCAGTTTAAAATTTATAAATTTAATATTTCTAATCGAAATTTTTCACAGTGCATCCAAAATCTCTCCTTTAATATTTCTAATGGATCATAAAAAATTTAAGAGTTCGTCCAAAATCTCTCCTTTCATATTATAAAGTCTTTTTAAAGTTTCGATTTGTAAACTACTAAACACTGAAATCGCGCCGCCGTGAGGGAGGATTTCGCTGTGAATCGCGCCGCCGGGAGGAGGAAGAGTTTCGCGTGCCAGGAGGGAGGAAGGGTTTCGCGAGTTAAAAAAATGAAGACTTTACACTTAGGTTTCCGCTTTGTCTTTTTAAGTTTTTAACATTTTTTTTGTGCCGGTTTTTTGCAGGATTTACCCGCGATTTAAGGCAGAATTGTTGGCAGAAAAAACAGGGGAGATGGACAGAATGTTGTTCTTCTGATGCAATGCTACAGCAATAAATGAACAGCATAAACAAATGTACACACAGGGAAAGACCAAACACAGAAGGACAGCAATATATGTTTATATATATTTCTCTATTTCCATATTACATTTAAATTTCATGTACAAACTACAAACAGAGCTGCTGCTCTGTTTTTCTTACTCTGCCCCAATCTCTGGAGCTGCACACTGTATATCCGGAGTTGCCTGTGCGAACTCCGTAGCTGTCTACTGTTGCTGCTGCAACATTCCTCTCTGCTGTTCTTCTTCTGCTGTTCTCTCCTGGAACCTTCTTCTAATTCCTCTGCTGCTGTAGGTTCAACACATTCTTCTCTGTCTGTTCTCTCTATCTATTACTTTTTTCCTCCTTTTGTCTCTTCTACATACCCAACAAAATGGGCGCTCAACTTTCAAATTCAAATGCACCTACCTCATTAATTTCTGGCAGGCCAACGGTGCGGAGGGAGATGCGGGAGATCCCCAGGTCTGACGCAGGGGCAGTCAGCATTAATTGAACTGACGAGGATTAAATTCCAACACTCCCTCGGCAGTCAGTATTAATTGAACTGACGAGGATTAAATTCCAACACTCCCTCTTAATCTAAAGTCAGACATTAATTTGCAATCTTCATTCTGGAACTGATCTCCAGAGATATACATTTGCCTTTGCCTTTCTGGAGCAGATCTCTGGAGCTCTTTCTGTCATGCTGCATCATCTCCGGAGCTGCCCTCTGCATCTTCGGAGCTCCCTATCTGCATCTCCGGAGAGACTTCCCTTTTCAACATCTCCGGAGCATCTCCGGAGCTAACTCTCTACAACTCCAGAGTTCCTTTTCTGCATCTCCAGAGCATCTCCAGAGCTACACATACATTCCAGAGTTGAATCTTTGGAGTTCTCCTGCTGTCTTTTCAGATCTGCATCTCTGGAGCTGTCTTCTTTGTAGGACTGTACACCTCCGTAGCTATCCTCTTTCCAAGGTTGCACACCTCCGTTGCTATCTACAATGTCTAGCCTATCTCTTAGGTGTTCAAAGGAATCTTTCGACAATGCTTTTGTGAAAATATCAACGAGCTGCTACTCGGATCTGCAATACTGCATCTTAATTTCTCCTTGTTCTACCAACTCCCTAATGAAGTGATAACAGATTTCAATGTGCTTGCTTCATCCGTGGAAGACTGGATTCTTTGTCAGGGCTATTGATGAAACATTATCACAATGAATGGTCGTACCATCTTCTTGCTGCTCATACAAGTCTGCAAGGATTCTTCTCAGCCAAATAGCCTGACAAGCTGCTGCATTTGCTGCAATATACTCAGCTTCTGCTGTAGAGAGAGAAATAATGGGCTGCTTCTTGGATGCCCATGATATCACACCTGAACCCATGTGAAATACATAGTTGGATGTACTCTTCCGGTCATCAACATTTCCTGCCCAATCACTATCCGTGAAACCAGCCAACTTAAATTCATCAGAAACATCATACAAAATGCCATAACCTATTGTGCCATTGACATACCTCAGGATCCTCTTTCCTGCTTGCCAATGAGTGTCCTTAGGCTTCTCCATGAACCTAGAAATCAGGCTTACAGCATACATCAAATTAGGCCTAGTTGCTGTCAAGTACATGAGGCTTCCAACCATGCTCTTATAGAGGGTTGGGTTTACTTTCCTGCTGTTGTCCTCTTTACTCAACTTCAGACCTGTGGCTGTTGGTGTAGGGGCACGTTTACTATTGTCCATCTTAAACCTTTTCACAATCTGTTTGGCATAGTTAATTTGCGAAATAAATATGCCATGCTCTGTTTGCTTGACCTCAATGCCGAGGAAAAACTTCAGCAGACCTAAGTCTGTCATCTCAAACTCATTCTTCATTGCCTCTTTGAAATTAGCAATGAAAAGATCACTATTTCCAGTAAAAATCAGATCATCTACATACAAAACAGCAATCAAAATTTTACCTTCAGCTGCTTTGATGTAGAGAGTGGGCTCACTGCTGCTTTTGCTAAAGCCATTGCTCACCAAATATGAGTCAATCCTGCTGTACCATGCCCTAGGTGCTTGTTTCAGCCCATAGAGGGCTTTTCGAAGCCTGTATACTTTATCTTCTTGCCCTGGGACTTCATAGCCAGGGGGCTGCTCCACATACACTTCCTCTTTCAGCACTCCGTTCAAGAAGGCTGACTTTACATCCATCTGAAACACCTTCCATCTGTGTTGGGCTGCTATTGCAATGACTGCCCGAACTGTTTCCAACCTTGCAACTGGTGCATAGGTCTCATCATAATCTCTTCCAGGATGTTGTTTGTATCCTTTGACAACTAGCCTTGCCTTATGTCTTTCTATCTTTCCTTCAGCAGTAGACTTGGTCTTATAGACCCACTTAACTCCAATCACTTGTTTACCCTTGGGTAAAATAGTTAGCTGCCATGTGTCATTCCTCACAATGACATCCAATTCATCATCCATGGCCTTACACCATTTCTCTTCTTTCATAGCTTTTTCAAAGTAGATTGGATCACTAGAAGAAAATAATGCAAAATTCAAATCTTCATCATCATCAGCATATCTTGTACTGTCATAAATCTCCTTCACACTCTTTGTCCTTCATGGCATCAATGATGCAAGTGTGGGATCTGAATTTCCTCCGGAGCTGCTGCTGTGACCTCCGGAGCTGCAGTTCTGATGACCTCCGTAGCTGCTGTTGTGACCTCCGGAGCTGCTGTTATGACGTCCTCCGGAGCTGCTGTTCTTCAGAGTTGCAGACCTCCAGAGCTGCTGATCTCCGAAGCTGCAATGCTACTGTCTACCTCCGGAGCTGTTGTGCTGAGCATCTCCGGAGCTGCTGTTTTCTAGAGCTCTATGGTAGTTTCTCCCCGAGCTGCTGCTCTCCGTAGCTCCTCCGGAGTAGCTATCCTCCGGAGCTTCTTCATCTTCAAGGGGCATTGTTACTGAAATACCCGTGGTGCTGTCCACCATTCCATCCCATGCTTCATTCTCAATGAATTCAACATCCCTGCTGATCACAAGCTTTTTGGTGATGGGATTAAACAACATGTAGGCTTGTGATTCTTCACTATAACCTGTGAAGATACATTTCTCACCTTTATCATCAAATTTCTGCCTCTTCTCTTTAGGCACGAATGCATATGCCACACACCCAAAAAAATTTAGGTGCTCAACTGTCCATTTGCTGTTTGTCCATGCCTCTTGTGGAATCTGATCGCATATGGCCTTTGTAGGACACCTATTCAATAGGTACATTGTTGTTGCTACAGCTTCACCCCAATAATCATTTGACAGTCCCTTTTCCTTCAGCATGCTTGCTGCCATCTCTGTGATGGTTCTGTTTTTCCTTTTAGCAACTCCATTTTGCTTTGGAGTATACCTTGTAGTGAACTGTTTATGAATGCCTTCATACTTGCAGAAATTCAGAAATTGTTTGGAGACGTACTCTCCCCCTCTATCTGTTCTTAGGGCCTTGATATGGCAGCCGCTTTGCTTTTCAGCCGATGCCTTAAACTCCTTAAACTTCTCAAAAGCCTCTGATTTGTTCTTCAAGAAATAAATCCAGATTTTTCTGCTGTAATCATCAATGAAAGTCATGAAATATACATTCCCACCTAATGTGGGAGTTTTCATAGGGCCACATAAATCTGAATGCACCAACTCTAATGGTGCTCTTACCCTTCTTGAATACCCTGATTGAAAGGGTTGTCTATGCTACTTTCCTAGAATGTAGGCTTCACATTTGCCATCGGGCTCTACAATATTTGGTAGCCCTCTAACCATGCCTTTCCTAGACAATAAACTTAAACCAGAAAAGCTTAAGTGCTCATACCTTAAATGCCAGATTTTGGATGGGTCTTTGATGACTGTCCTGAACGCTGTTTGCTGTCCCACTGCTGTGAGCGCCGGAGATAGTGCAGGAAACTGCGCTAGAGATAGCACCGGAGTTAGCGTCGGAGATGGCGCCGGAGTCAGCGACAGGGGAAACATTTTGTTTCTCGTCATCTGCACTGCTACAATGATCTTCTTGCTGCCTCCTTTATCAAATATAATGCACCCTTCATTTTCCATCAGGATTCTATAACCGTTTTGGACCATCTATCCAATGCTTAATAGATTATGTTTTATGCCAAGGGCATAATAGACATCATGGATCTGCATTTTCTCACCTTGCTTGCTAAGGACTGTGATGATGCCTCTTCCTATGACAGGAACCTTTTGGCTGTTCCCCATCATGATTTCAGACTTGACATTTCTGTCAATGGAGGCAAACAGATTTTCATTACCACTCATGTGGTTGCTACACCCGCTGTCCAAATACCAGACTTCAGGGCTGCTCTTCTCAGCAAGGTTACACACTATAAATACCTTGGACTGTTTCTCATTTTCAGCCCAAGCTTGCTGTTTCTTTCTACACTCATTAGCATAATGGCCGAATTTATGACAGTAATAGCATTGAATATTACTTTTGTCATACCTCTGATTCAAACTCCTGTTCTTCTTCATTCCTTGATAGGTTGGCTGTGAGCTGCTTGCCTCTTCTTGGCTGTTTGAAACTCCTCTTCCGGAGTTGCTTCTTCCTCTACCTCTTTGACCTTTACCTCTGCTGTTCCTTCCTCTTCCCCAACCTCTTGCATTGGTCTGAGCCTTGAAGGCTTGCTCAAGGGAAGGAGCGGATCTATTCAACCACTGCTCATGGCTTTGTAAAGAGCCCATCAACTCATCCACTGTCATTTTGGACAGATCCTTTGTCTCTTCGATAGTTATGACAATAGGATCAAACCTGGAAGGTAAACACCTTAGGATTTTCTCAACAGTCCTTTGTTCATCCATGGTTTCTCCATTTATCCTTAGCTGATTCAGCATGGTAGAAACCCTGGTGTGAAAGTCTGAAATAGACTCACTCTCCTTCATCAGAAGCATCTCGAAATCTCTTCTAAACAGCTGGAGCTTGACTGACCTCACTTTGTCAGTTCCCTTGTAGCTGTTCTGCAATATATCCCAAGCCTGTTTAGAGTAGTTCGCTGCTGCAATGCGGGGGAAAATAGCCTCTGACAAGGCTGCCTCAACTAAACTGAGGGCTTTTACATCTTTCATCCTAGCTTCCTTCAACTGGTTTCTTTGAGCATTCGTTAGGGCTGCATAGGCTGCTAGGTCTGTAGTGTCGGTAAACCCACTAGTGACCAAATCCCATAGGTCATTTGCAACTAAAATGGTCTTCATCTTCTTAGACCAAATATCATAGTTCTGCCCATCAAAACTCGGTGGCTGTTGCCATCCTTTGTTGTCCCCACCTGCTATGAATGCCTAGACAACCTAGGGCTTATGAAACACCCACACAAACTTGACTGCCCAGAAAAATAGGGCTCTGATACCAATTGTTGGTAGAAAAAATAGGGGAGATGGACAGAATGATGTTCTTCTGATGCAATGCTACAGCAATAAATGAACAGCATAAACAAATGCACACACAGGGAAAGACCAAACACAAAAGGACAACAATATATGTTTATATATATTTCTCTATTTCCAGATTACATTTAAATTTTATATACAAACTACAGACAGAGCTGCTGCTCTGTTTTTCTTACTCTGCCCCAATCTCTGGAGCTGCACACTGTATATCCGGAGCTGCCTGTGCGAACTCCGTAGCTGTCTACTGTTGCTGCTGCAACATTCCTCTCTGCTGTTCTTCTTCTACTGTTCTCTCCTGGAACCTTCTTCTAATTCCTCTGCTGCTGCAGGTTCAACACATTCTTCTCTGTCTGTCCTCTCTGTCTATTGCTTTTTTCCTCCTTTTGTCTCTTCTACATACCCAGCAAAATGGGCGCTTAACTTTCAAATTCAAATGCACCTACCTCATTAATTTCTGGCAGGCCAATGGTGCGGAGGGAGATGCGGGAGATCCCCAGGTCTGACGCAAGGGCAATCAGCATTAATTGAAATGACGAGGATTAAATTCCAACAGTTTTTACTGTGTAACTCGCCGCGAGTTTTTCAAAAACTCGAGCCGAGTTTTTCTCTGAAAAACTCGCCGTTCGTTGTGCCTCGCGATTACTCGCGGGTCTGGCGAATTTTTTGCAATTTTTTCATCTATCTAAATGCCCATTTTTTTTTAATTTAATGACTTCTCATCTTTGATGTGTGATGTTAATATTCCATTGGTGGAGAGCAACTTGTTATTACCACAATAACATGAAAAGGACTAATATGGGGATTACACTAGGAAAAAATAATTGTTTTTTAATAATGAACATGAGGTTCTGGATTAACTGTGTTGGTTTTTCACCATTATGAGATAAAAGTAGGATGTTTCTGGAACAATTGTGTAATTTTTTTTCAGATTATGGATTGAAGTGGGATACATGATTTTTCAATGTACACACTTTTGATTGTACTCATTATTGTTAATGTTGTAATCTAATTTTCAGTTGGAAAATCATCTCAGCATTAGTTTTGCTTTCACTTCCCCATCCCTAAAATGCTGTAATAATTTCATTTTGATTTCCAGGGAAGTCAAATCATCAAGCTCTTCAATGTCCCTATTTGAAAACATCATCTATGGCTGAATGGAGCGGGACCATCCACGATTGGCTCCTTACCTACCGTTGAATGTGGCATCTCAGTTGAATGTGGGAATGGTGATTTCTTCCCAGCAATTGCTTCTAGCCTTAGCAGCATGAATGTGGAGCATTCTTCATTTTAGTAGTTAGTAGGTCTGAGGTCGGATAGCTCAGTCTTGGGTGTCACTTCCCCTGCTAATGTCTCGCTGCCTACAGACGGTTCATGTTTGCAAATTGGTTTATAGACTATGCCAATGGCTGTAAACTAGGTTTTGATTCCATATTCGATTGTCGACAAAGCGGTCCTATAATACCAAAACTCTCATTGGGAGGTTTTTGGGGACAAGGCCTAACATTGACATTGTGAGGAGATAGGCTAATAGAAAATGGTCTCATTGTGGCCATGTGGAGATTGTGGCCATGGTGAATGGCTTCCTTCCATTTTCCTTTTCAAGCCATGAGATTGTGTTGATACTTAGCTAGGTGGCCCTTGGTTGATGGAAAGATCTAGGCTTTTTATGCAAAAGTGGGCTCTAGGGATCTGAAGAAGGAAAGCTTCAACAAGTCCCTATGTGGGTTAATCTTTCGAGTTTGCTCCTAGAATATTGGGAGGAGGAGATCTTGAAAGTTATTTCTTCTGCATTTGGAGAGTGCATTGCCTTTGATCCAGTAACCATTTCTAGGAAACGTTTAATGTTTGCTAGATTTTGTGTGTATGTAGATGTGGGCGTGGGTTATGTGTGGAAAATATCGTATGGCTAGCCATTCCACTTCTCGTTGTCAGGTCAATAGGCAACTACATCAAAAGGAAAAGGAGAAAGATCCCTTGAATAATGGCCCTACTCAAGGTGAAAAGATGCAGGACTTGGATGTTGTGAAGGATATCTCTAGCGAGCTTCCTTTAGAGGTTGATCATACTTTTCAATTTCTTAGCAACATTTCATGTGTTTAGTAAAAGATTTAAACTTGCACTTTTAATGGTATTATATAGCAATGTTATTGTCTTGACATCTCTGGATGCTGATTTATATAGCAATGTTATTGTCTTGACATCTCTAATATAAGTGATAAATTCGAAGTTGACATTTTTTCATTTATATTTTGATATTTTAATTTTTTTGGGGTTGATTTGTAGTTAAAATTCCAAGTTGACATTCTTTAACTTTTAGTATTTCAATTTCTTTTAATTAGGAGTTATATATTGTACTATGCTAAGTTGGATGTTGATTTTGAGATCAACATTGAAGAAGTACGGAGTAGTAAAATTGAAAATTTAGCCAGCCCTAGATAGGATAGAATTAGGGTTAAGGTTATGATTATGATTAGAGTTATGAGGTTACGATATTTATCTTTAGAGAAATCTATGCTAAGCATAAATTTAGGATCATAGTTGAATTAGGGTTAGGGTCAAAATTAGGGTTATGGTTATGTTTATAAATCTTGTTACATTTAATAATTTATTCATGTACCACATTATGGTTAGGGTTATGGTTCCATGTACGGTTAGAGTTATAGTTATGATTCAAATTAGTGTTAAGGTTAGCATATTTATCTTTATCCTAAGTGTAATGTTAGTACAACTTGTCAAAATTAGGTTTAGAGTTGGGGTTTGAATGAAGGTCAGATTTAGAATTAGGGTTTTGTTTAGGGATTGGGTTAAGCTTAAGCTTGTAAATAGGGTTAGATATAGGGTTATGCTTATAAATTAGTGTTAAATGTAATCTTATGGTTATGGTAAGGGTTAGATTTAGAATTAGGGTTATATTGAGGGTTATGATTACAATTAAGGTTTGTGTTAGGATGAGAATAAAGGTTAGATTAGAATTAGGGTTTTGTTTAGGGATACAGTTAGGGTATAGGATTAGATTTAGAATTAGGTTTAGATTGAGGGTTATGATTACAATTAGGGTTTGCGTCAGAATTAGGGTTGTCGCTGCCCAGAATTAAAACCACGTAGTAGATTACAAAATATGTATAATCCAAGACAAAAAAATGAGTAACTGGGTGAACAAAGTCAATGACAGTTGCTTTCATTCATCCAATTGAAAAAAAATGTTTAATTAATTTTTATTTTCTCTGAATGTATTCACATTTTTCCTTCAAATTCATATTTTTTCGGGTCAGAATTAAGGTTATGCTTAAAATTAGGGGTAGCTGCGAGAACCGGTTGGGATGGAGACAAAGAAATGAGCAATTGAGTGAACAAAGACAATAACAGTTGCTTTTGTTCATCCAATTTTAAAAAAATGTTTAGTTAAGCATTTTTCCTTCAAATTCAAATTTTTTCTTCAAAATATTTCACCTCTAGGCGAATTAGCGAGCTCAGTTTTGCTACTTAATTAAGCGTGACCGTCCACCAATTCAGACTGATACGCCGTGTCAGTTCATGTTGCTTACCGCCAATATGGAGGACCTTTTTTACATTATTAGACTGCCTGCAATTGACAGAAAGTTTTTCAATACTACTGATTTTTTTCCAGCTTGCATTGATTTGTCAGTAAGTAACCAGAATTTGAGCGATTGAGTTTTGTTGAACAATACCATTTCTTCCCATATGCTAATTTAATTTTTATAATAAATTATAAAATTATAAAATAATAAAATAATCTTATTTCTTCCCATATATTAATTTAATTTTTATAATAAATTATAAAATTATAAAATAATCTTATCAATAAGAGCTTTATATACTACATTTTAAAAAGTGACAATAAAATTAAAAAATTAAATAAAATAAACAAAGTAAACAAGTGCCACGCAGTGATCATTATTTGCTCTATAGTGTTGTTATTATAGTATTTGTTTAGTTGTTTTTTTTTTGTTGTTGATTAGCTACTGGTTGTATAGACAAATTGCATTCCAATAATTGAAAAAATAATTTTTGAAGAGTGTTGAAATGTCTCCAAGTAAATAAAATTGAAATCTCAAAAAAATCTAATTTGGTAAAAATAAAATAGGACTAAAATATTTCCTTAATTGCATATTTGTATTTATGTGGAGAGCCCTAGTTGAATATATAGAGATTTGAAATGTCTCCTTAAGATATTAAAATGTAATAATATTAATTTCATAAAATAATCTAATTTCATAAAATAAAATGTGTAGAACCCTATATTTTTAATAGTATTATTAATATTATAACTTTGTCCCTTTGACAAAAAATAATTTTTACGTTTAGCTAATTAAATTCATAAAAAAATTGATGATTATTTTCTCTCATAATTATCGCCATTCATTTAGGCATGACTTAACTAGTGGGAGACAAAATTTGTGTTTATAATTTATTTACTTGTCACACCTCCCTCAAACCAAAATTCTCTCCACATTTATAACTTTTTGTTGCACTCTCGACAATCCGAAGAGGTCTTTTTTTTTTGAGCCAATGACAATACAAATAAATCATTTTTCAATAATTTTTTGTTAAAAATTTATCATGTTGACATAGGAAAAGTACAAATTTAAATCAAATTTGCCCGAGAAGAAAAATAATCATGTCTTTTGACTGGTTTACAATCAATAGATTAATAACTAGATAAGTGGGAACTCATTGCAATAGAAAAATTTTACCCCTCTTTTTATAAAAATAAATAAAATTAATAATTCTAAAATAAAACAAAATAACTAAAAATAAATAAATCATAAAATGACTCTTAAATAAATAAAAATAGTTCTTGAAATTAAAAAGATAAACAATGTAAATAAACTAAATCATTTTTAAATAGTTCTTAAGTAAAACTAGTATAAATATCTTAAATACATCTATCTAAAACATATCTCTTTGTGTTTAGTACTTTTTAGATAGTTTAACTTGTATTTAAGATATCTTTTATCTACAATTTTAATAAATCATTATTTCATATCTAAAAAAACAAATTATTTCTTTATATGCTATTTTATTTCCTAAAATATACAACTTTGCCAATTATTTTTAGAGATTTATTAATTTAAACTGTTACAAAGACAAAAACTATTTTATTTTACTTTGCAAAGACCTATTAACTTGTAACAAAGAAAAACTAATTTAATATACTATTTTAATCATGACAACCTTAAATCATTTTCCTACTTTTTTTTTCACATCACTCTATATTATTTTTATTTTTATTTTCATTGTTTGTAAATAATGGTAATAGAAAGAAAAAAAATTGATACATAATGTAGGCATAAGGGAGCCGTACCCCATAAGAAAAATAAAAATAAAATTAAGCCAAGTGCATGCCCTAAGAAAGGGGTGCAATAAGCAAGCATCAATGCTTGCATCAAATCAAAGACAGTCATGAACAAAACAAGCTCATTAACGCTTGGGCTCAAATACAAATTATGAATTTGAAACTACTGCATTCTGGACATCCCATTGTAAACCCTGGCTTCCGAAGAGCTACAATCTTGCTTAATTATTTTTGCATAAGAGCGCTGAATCATGTTGCATTTCTCACTTTCAATAATTTTTTTTTCTGTTTTACCTCTGTCCAGCTCTTGTCCTCCCAAAAATCCTCTTTTGGAATTGATGTTTCCTCTATAACCTTCACTCTTGAAGGTGAAATTGGTAATTTTGCCTTCTCTGGTGGGGAAGGAAGTTCATTCCCTGATTTAGTATCTTCTCGGGTGGGATGAGGGACATTTCTTTACCTCTGTTGATGAATTTTCTTTGCAATCATGGGACTGCGAGGAAGCCTTTTTTCCACAGAATAGTGATGAACTGAGGAATCTTTCTACCAAGATGCATTACTATCAAACTTAGGTTTGAGGCACTTTGCTACTACATGGCCAATGTTGAAGCATCTGCGGCATCTGAAAGTAAGGCCCTCATAATCCAAAATAATCCAAAATCTGGCTCCAAGCGAAGGTAGTGTGGTAGAAATCAGAGGAGCTTTTGTCCACAAGTAGAAATTTCCCCAACTTGTTGCCTATAGCTTCAAATAATTCTTCAAACCAAAACTGGAGCGGGAGGTTCGGAAGTCGGATCTAGGTAGGAGTAAACGTAAATGATTCAAAATTTGGATTAAATTTGGGGTGCCAGGGTTTGAGCATAAGTAGATGATCATTGCAACTCTACTTGTAATCACAAAGAATAGTCTGCAGGGGTAGATTTGGAGATCCGCTTTCAGAATTGGACTCCAGGTATCGATGATCCACTTGTGCAGCTCACCAAGGCTTGGTGGCTAGAACTTGACAAATCGACGATTGGATTGTTCGTTGTATTTTGTAGGGGTTTGACTAGAGAAACTAGGTCTTTAGCATTTACAAAATGGGAGAAAAGTGAGTCCTTTATAGAATTTGCACCTGCGCTTGCCTTGGGTTATGGGCCTGATCTTGCCTAAACACCCTCTTTTTGTTTGCCCTGCACCTCAAAACCTTTCTCTACCCAAATTCTCTCCTTCCCCCACTGTGGAATCTCTGTGGCCGTCCTCTGCGCATTATTCTTCCTCTCACCATATTCACATGGATGTGGCTGCCCTGTGCCATGAGAAAAAAAGGTGAGGTCTCTGAAAGCATGTCCATCAGAACCTTTGTCCGCTGCGTGGCAATTCTCCTCCAGCACTACGAAAGAATTTGAAACCCTAGCCGTTAAACTTCGGCAACGAGCTCGTTTTCGAAAGTTTAAAAAATAGCACTAATGGTAATAAAAAATATTATTATAAAAGATTTTTATGTTTATCTTTAAATTTGTGTTTATTGAGAAGAAAGACAAAGTGTAGAAACAAAAATAAAAAATGATTTCATCTGTTTTTCATATATTTATATTAAAATAAATATTAATATTGTGTTTTTTTAATTAAATTAAGTTTGTGTTTAGTGAGAAGAAAGACAATGTGTAGAAACAAAAATAAAAAATGATTTCATTTGTGTTTTATATATTTATATTTATATTAAATATTACTATTATGTTTTTTTATTAAATTAAATTTGTGTTTGGTGAGAAGAAAGACAATGTGTAAAAACAAAAATAAAAAATGATTTCATTTGTGTTTCATATATTTATATTTATATTAAATATAAATATTATGTTTATATTACATATTAATAACTTGACATGTAAATGGTTGTCAAATTTAAAGTAAAAGGTCAGATTTTTTTGTTAACAGTTCACTTGTGCACTATTTTCTCTATTGTATTATATTGCATTTCTTTGAATATAAAAAAAAATAGTTCACCTCTCACATTACACTTTTAGATTTTAAATACCTCTTATTTTACTATGTATAAGAACTACCAATTTTAAATGATATTTCTTATACCTGTTTTATTTCTACCTCTTTTGTATGACATTTCTATAATTATTTTTCTACTATGTATATGAAATACCTATTTTGTAATTAATTTCAAAATATTCTTGAAGATTATTGAGATCTATAAAATACTACTCATTGATATACAAGCATTCTATAAATTAAAAATGTCAATGCTTAATTATTAATGTAATGTACCTTTCACTATTCATGTAGAACACTCTCAATATCAAACCTAATACTTTAATTATGCTAAAAAAAATAAAACAAACACATAATGATGTGACCATGTAAAAAAAACTAAAACATAAGCAATATATATATTTTTAAAAAATAATAACTATCTAAAAAGTAAATAAAAATAAAATATTTTTAAAGTAAAATAAAATAACTTTGAAATAAACAAAACAAAATAGCCCTTGAGTAAATAAAATAATTCTTAAATAAATAAAAATAGGTTTAAAATAAAAATTCTTAAAGTAAAATAAAATAATTGTAACTAAATAAAAATAGTTCTTCAAATAAAATGAAATAAACAATGTAAATAAATTAAAATAACTTTTAAATAGTTCTAAGTAAAAAAAAAAACTCTTAAGTAAACTAGTATACCTATCTTTAGAAAATCTAAATAAAAGATGCCCACAGAATTTTTAGGTGCCTAATCCACTTAATTCACAAATCCAATAAAAAATAGTCCTAGAGAATTATATCTCTTGGTATCTTTTCATTTACTAGCATACCTATCTTTAAAAAACTATGTAAACATACCATATTTTTTATTGGATTTGTGAGTTAAGTGAAATAAGAACCTCAATATCTCTCAACATAGATTTTCTAAAGATAAATAATTTATAGTGGCAAGGGGTGGAGTGTAATGACATGAGTGTGTTTTTTGAACAAAAACTATTACCTTTACTATTTAGAGTCAAGTATTAATATTTAATAATAACAATAAAAAGTTTTAGAATACATTTAAAAGTAAAGAAGAAGATAAATAAATGAATAAAATTTGTTTTTCACCATTTTTGTTTTTCTCCTTCCACCTGTTTCTAATTTGTTTTTTGTTTTTTACTTTTTATTTTTTATTTTTTATTTCTTTTGCTATATATTTAATTCTTTTCCATAAACTTTTTCTTTCCATTTAACTTTTTTTAAACTATAGAAAAACAGTAATTGAAAAAGTTTGTATATTTTAAGAAATAAAATAAAATATAAAACTGTTTAAATAATTTTTTTCCATAAAACTTACTTAACATAATGTCTTTTAAATAAATGTATTTTAAGATATCTATACTAATAAAAAAAATTATTTATTAACATCATACCTACTAAAAAAAATGAATATGTTGTTAAAAGGGACATAATTAATTGAAAAATATATCATACCCATGGCTACCCATCATTAAAAAGAAATGGTTATTATGTAAGACACAAAGCATGTTTTGAACGGCTAGCTGTCGAACTAGAAAAAACTAAAAATTGTTCATAATGCAACTTTAATTTTCCATACCAATGCAACCTTCAAATACGACATATAACATGAGTAAATCACTATAAAGGTGTCATCTACAAGAAAGGCTCTTCATTAAAAATATGAACTCTTAAAAGTTTCCATCATTATCATTCTAAATATTATACTAAAAATAATAAATATAAGATTTAATTTTTATTAAATAAAATTTTCAATAGTGAGCAATATATTAATAATAATTAATGTTAAGATTATATATTTATTATATTGATAATATAAAGAATAATGATATATTAGTTATGTTACTAATATTTTTTTTGGATGAAAATAGTTTAGGGTCATATCCATTATATCGATCGTATTAATATTATATGAGGGGTTATTTTAGAATGGAGGGCTAAGAAACTAGACCCTTAGAGGGGTAGGAATATACATCAAACTCAGAACAACTAATAGAATCCAACCATGTAAATACAAAAGCCCAAAGGGTGAGGGGGCATAGTCTGTACAAAATTATCCCCAAATATACTACTATATACAATGACAAACATATATACCATCCCATATAAATACCTTTCACATGGTTCATCCTGGACATTCTCCTCACTATCCCTAACCTCCTCACTTGGCACAATAAAGGACCAATTCATTCCAATGGAAGGAGTGGCTTTAGTCACAAACTTAAGAAACTTAATTCCCCATTTTTCTTTATGCTTGCACTATTCATAATTTCATCTGCTCGTAGAGACCACAAATGGAATATAGGAACCTGTGAATGTAGCACTATGCATGACCCAATCTCTATCCCATGGAGGAAACCCTAAACTAGTAACATCCTTGTCCAATAGCTCTCACAATCACCACCTCCACTGTGGCCTATTAGTGCTTCTATCACCACATGAATTATATCCTTTACTTCCCATACTTCCAAGAAAACCACCAAAAACATGGAAGAAACTTTAGTGTTGGCTCTATACCTATGATCTGTCGCCATGAATTATCTCCAAGCATTGTTTTGATAGCATGGATGATGATGATGGTGTTAGTTTTGAAAACCTTCTTCAACCTCAAATCATTGATACTACCAAGAAATGCAATTTGCCTCTTCTTTGCTAGTAGTCTTACTATTGTACCTATTTTGAAAAGCTAACAATGTTGGTAGATATGTGAGGTCAAGTAATCAAATAAAGACTCCAAGAAGTTGCTAGATATGCACCAAGTCATTATTATCAAGAGCCCTCTTGGTACTAGATTCCTCACATGTGTGAAGGCTAGTCTATCAGAGTCATTATTAGAGAAAAAGGGAGTGTGTATCAAAGATCTAGGTGTTTGCTCTTTAAATTTGTATTTATACCCTAGTATAAAATAATAAGAAGAGGATTAGAACTAATTTGGTGGATTACAAATCAGTGCATTGGATTAGAGATCAGTGTGGTGGAATACAAAGCAAATAGATCAAAATAGACACACATATTCATTCATCACATTCACATATCATATAATATATACCATCATATATTCACTACCTATCTTTATGTTACATAATCATAAATCTATTAATGCACATTCATCTCTCATATAATATCTCTCTTACGTATCTTATCTCTCTTATTCTTCTTCTCTATCTCATTCTTTTCCTTGTTCTTCTTTCTATCCTATTCTTGTAGTGTCTATATATGCATTATTACATATAGGAATGTGTCACTCTTTCTTATTATGACTCTTAGGCTTTATGGTAGGTCGACTATATGTGTCCCATTTGCCTTGTGATAACTCTATTATTGTCAATTTGTCTTAGGGTGTGTTCCTTTATGCTGCCAACCTTTGACACCCTTGTGAGTTTTCATCATGGGCCTCCATGAGGCTGTCCTTTTAGGTTTTCAACCTAATGGGAGTGACCAACTTTGTCCTACAACATCATTGATCAACTAAACCATGTCTTGTCCTAAAAAACTTGTTGGCTTTGTCTACCATTCTTCAATATGTTGATTTGCAACAAAAATTATTTCTTAAAAATTTCACCACAGTTGTCAAAACCGTACAAAAAGAAATGTTCCTCTACTCATGGTATATCATTCTTATATGTTCCCATTAGATAAACATAAGTATTGTCCCATTGGGTAATGGTATGCTGTAATAGTTGGATCTACCCATTTAGTCTGGCTAGTGTGACATCACCTTCAGTAGTGGAACCTAGAATTTCAATAGAATCTATGAATTTTGTTGCCTCTACCAAGGGACCTATTAGATGTGCTAGCCACAAATCTACCACTTCCATCAACCATTTAATTTGGGCCCTTAAGTTTTCTCTTTGATCATGAACATGACATTAGTTGTGCAGGTTCTCTATTTGTACTCAAAGGCTACCATCCAAGTACTTTATTGTATCATAGGTTGTGGAAGACTATATGATCTAATTTTTAATATTTTCTATATGAATCTTGAGTACCTTTGTGGATGCCAACCAACCTAAGAAAAATTGATACAATGTATTTACATTGTTGCAAGTTGCATGCATGTTATTCACCTCTACCTCTAATTTGGTATTTGTGCCAACACACTTCTTCCTTATCTCTTGTAGTTGTTTATTCTCAAGTTCAATCATCAATTCCTATTTGATTGCATCCCTCTATATACTCTAATTTTGGAATTCTATTATAATCCCACTTATTACCTTTCATAAGTGCTAATCTAGTGGTAGTTTAGTGTCCCTACTTATTTGTAGTAACTTTGTTTGTATTGTGGTGAGTGATTGTTCAAGAAACTCTATTATTTCCACATCTACTACATCTTATCTTGCAATGCTATGTAAGATGTCTCCTATCTATAACTTCTAAATAGAATAGATGTATGATATATCTACCTATGATCTTTAAGTGGATGGTGTGAGTAGTGTTTGTGGTAGAGTCACCAACGGCTAGAGCTACTTCTATTGAGCCAAGAATTCTTTGATCTTTTGTATGGGGTCAGATGGAGAAGATACTAGTGAACGGATTAGTATTTTACTTGTTGGGAACTATTATGTTATTGATTCCCCTACCATTATTTTTCTTTGGCCACCTTTGATCTCTTCTTCCTTTTCCCAAGCCTCTTTTCATTGTTTCTTTGCTTGTATTTTATCTACAACTTTCATTAGTTTCTCTATAACTTGTGTGATATTAAATATAGTTCTATTTTTACCTTCTCCACACTTATATCTTCTAGTTGTTTTATTTATGTCATTTCTTCAAGTTGAATAGCGCATCATAGGCTCTTTTTGTAGCCACTAGTATTTCTTGTTGAACTCTTTGTTTCTCATCCTCTACTTCTAATAGGAGGATCTATACCCTCTATTTTGACCTTAGCTTTGTAGCTTTCATTTGTGCTAGTTTTTCTCTTTGTGCAAGTGATAGATCTATTGCAAGCTATTGAAGGGCCTCCCTTCTTTTTTCTTCCTAAAATACCATTGCTTCTTCTCTTTTCTCCTTTAATTTTGTAACAATATCTTCTAGAAAATATTTTAATATGTCTCCCATTGAGTGAGGAATTCCTACTCTAAAGTCAAGCATGGATTCCAAAATGACTTACTTATTCTTAGTGGATACTAACACATAATTTTTGTTGTTTGTTATGGCATTCCTAGATCACTATATAGCAATTGAGCATCCATAATATCTTCTTCCTTTTCTCCAATTTGCTCAATTTGAGGTGGTGATGCCACCTTTGCTTTCTTCTTCTTTTCCTTGTTTCCCCTTGTCTTCTTTTGTTTTTTCTAGGGGATCTTCTTCCTCTTCCTTCTCTTCTTATGCAATCTATGTAAATTTTATTTTATCTTTTTGTTTCAGTTCTGCCTTAGACTGTGAAGAACCTACTTCACCCTTCCTTTTCTCTACACTCATTTATAAGAGGGATTTTGTGGCTTCTTTTACTAATCAATCTATCATTTATTCACCTAATTTATCTTTTTGTAGTGGTGTGCTTTCCAATTTACTTCTTGTAAGTATATTTGGAGACCTTTTCTCAAGCTCTTCATCTCTAAGATTCTCATGGGTTTTAGAATCCCTTATATCAAACCCATGGGATCTAGTTCTTAATCTTTCTAACCATTGTACATGTGTTTCCCCTATTTCTAATGGTGACAGTGAATCAAAGATCTCCATTACAGTATGAGGTTTTTGATCTTTTACAAAGCCCCACTTCTAGTGTAGTTTCTCCTTTCCTTTCTCTAGCTTCTCTTGTGCCTCCCTCTTCATCTTTTTACCCATATATTCATCATATATTTTGAACTTCTCTATCTTGGCGTCTTTTGGGAGCACTTGTTGGTTCACAAAGTTGAGATCCCCAAATCCCTAAATCCAGTCAATTTCTTGAGTGTTAAGGGTGTCAAACTCAAGAAATTACCACAACTTATGTTTAGGTTGGGTAACAATGGACAACATTGATAAGGTGGGTAAGACCTTCTTCTTTTTGCTTTGCTAGACCAAGGGGGGTACTCCCTAAGGTGTAAAAAGATAGAACAATAATATCATGAAATTAGACCTTACTACAAACCATACCCAATGCTCAGGATATTCCAAATTTTTGTCACTAAGTGCTTGTATGTTGGTTTGAAGAACACGTGGTTTTTACACCTTCAGTAAGTAGATGCATGACCATGTAAAGAGTCTAAAGATTATTCCTTGATAGCCCAATGCACATGCATACATCTTGACATGGATGTGAGTAGAACAACCAACAAAGATAGATAAAAGACTAAGATTTTGTTATATTTTGTTGTGTTGAAGGGAAAGAGGAGGTTGAATAGATAACAAATTGGTGCCTTTATCTAGTGAGGGAACCAAAATCTAGATTCTCAAACAAAGGGGACACCAATGTAATCAAACTATGATACTTAATCAAGATATCAACAAAGACTATATCTAAAGGTTCAATGCATAAGCTAGACTCTACACATACAAACAAGTAGATAGAAGAAATTATAGAACATCAACTCAAGCATTCTTTAATGATTCACAAACAACCCATAGAACTCATGTATTTTCATGAAAAGATACCTTACAAAAGTAATGCAATGTGTTTTACAATATCCAGTAATTAACTAATAAAGAACAACACTCAAATCAACAAGTGTGACTAGGGTAATTTTCCAGAATACCAGAAGTTTACATAATGTTCATGGAGATAAATGAAATGATGCAAAATATGCACATTGCATTCGTTCTTTAAGGATTACAATGTCCGAGCTCATATCCCTTGAGGGTAAACCTAAAATAAATTACAATAAAAATGCTCAAGAACCTATTATTGGAGGAAACCCTAGGTTTCACACACATTTTATTCTTTTCCTTAGCTCTAAGCCACAACCAAAAATTTCCCATCCTTGTTATGAATGAGGAAATGCATTATATACTCCATCCTACATTAGCAAGCCATCATGGAAGAAGAGTCTTGGTTGTCTACAAGTGAAAATGGTTGCCCATGCTTGCTCACGTCATTTTCACATGACTCACACTTGAAATTATGCTCATTTGGGTCATTTTCTAATGCCGTTGTGTCCTTGAGAGGGTCTACTGGTACTTGGGGGAATATGGGAGTCTTCATCTTCTTGGTTGTGTCCATTTGAGGCCATTAATGGCATCTTAATTCATGCATGGAGGTGGGTAGAGTTTTTTTTCAAATGACCGAGTTTCAAGACATTGCATGCCAAAGGGGGAAGAAGGTAAAAAAACTATAAAACTCTGAAAAGTATGCTAGAAAGGAAAAGTTTGAAAAGGTATGTTGGTAAGGAAAAGTCTAAACCTCTAACATTTTAGTGTAAATTGTAGGAGTTTAGGGAAAAGGCATGCCAGGATGATGGGATGAGAAACTTTGAAATTCTAAAATTTGAAGGAAGTGGGAAAATGGACTTAGAGCGAAATGGGAGATGGGGAAATGGGAGGAAAGGAATGCCATGAAGGAAAAACTCCAAAAAGGTATGTCGGCAAGGAAAATTCTAAACCTCTAACATTTTAGTGTAAATTGTAGGAGTTTAGGGAAAATGCATGTTGGAATGACGAGATAAAAAACTTTGAAATTTTGAATTTGATCTAGGCCTTGGAGAATGAATGGAAGACCCCCTAAATTAGAAATTTTAAATATTTTGGACATGGAAATGCATGATGAAGACATGGGTGAAGAAAAGGACCATTTCAACACAAAGTTTGACCAAGGTATAACCCATTGAAGATCTCTCAAATTGGTTATTGGTGATGGGTAAATACTTCCAAGATAACAAAGGGGCACAAGATGTGAAACTTTGCATTTGTTAAACTGGGTGCCAACATTGTCTCTAGTTGGATATGTGTGCCTCTTGTAGGTATAGTGAAAACCTAGCTATCTCTAAGAGAAAACCAGAAGGTGAAGCAAAATGGAAAGCCTAGGACCGATACAAAACAGGGAAAAACACCAACAAACAAAGATGGAAAAAGTACATAGGCCCCAAAAGAGCCTCAAACCATCAAGAGAAATATTGCTTGAGGTGTTGGTCATGGACTAGAAAGTCCATGAATTATCCATCCAAACTATTGAGGTAGAAAGTTCCTTGACCACACTTGCTTATAATTTGATAGGGTCCAACCCAAAAGGCTTCAAATTTTCCATGTTTGCCCTTATATTTAGACCTAGCATTCCACATGAGGACTAAATCATCTACTTGGAAACTTCTCAGAACTACCTTCTTATCAAATAATTACTTGACCTTTTACTATTGCAACAAGTTCCTTTCATGTGAAATTCTCCTAGCCTCCTCAAGTTCACTCAATTCATGTATTTTAAGGAAATAGCACCATCTTCACCTCCTTCAATCTGCTTGCAGTAGTTTGTATACAAGTAATTCAAGACTAATTGGCATCTTGGATTCCATTCCATAAACCAACTCAAAGGGGATCCTAACGATAGCTTTATTGTATGTTATTCTATCCATCCAAACAACAAATTTGAGATTATCATCCCACCTCTTCTTGTTTGAATCTAGTGTCTTCTTGACAATTGTCATGATGCTCTTGTTACTAGACTTAGTTTGGCCATTTCCTTGTGGATGATAAGGGGAAGAATGTGTTAGATATATCCCATACTGCAAATATGTGTCAAGGAAATCATGATATCTAAAACACATTGCATTATCAACAACTATTCTTGTTGGCACACCAAACCGTGTGATGATATTGTTCATTACAAAGTCAATCACTACATTAGATGTTGCATTTCTCGTAGGCATTACTTCCACCCATTTGGTGAAGTAGTCAGTGGCTACAAGGATATATTTGTATCCATTACTGGATTTTTCCACAATCTCCCTAATAAAATCAAGACCCCATTGTTGAAATGGAGCCTCTATAGATATAGATATGAGGGGGAGTGCACTTGCAAACTTTTATATTGCCTGCAAACCTTTGGCAAGGATCACACTTTTTAACAAACTTGGCCACATCCTTAAACAATGTAGGCCACTAGTATCCTACTCTTATTACTTTGTGGGTAGTAGTCCTTGACATGAAATATCCTCAACAAAATCCCTGATGACATTAATTCATGACCTTGAGATATTACTCATGATCTAAACATTTGAGAAGCAATCCATCAAGGTTTCTCCACATAAGTCAGCCCCTAACAACACATACTTTTGGGATACCAATTTCAAGGTTCTCCTTTGATGATCACTCACTTTTGGAGGGCAACTCATGTTTTCCAAATAGAAAACTATATATTTATTTTAGGTTCCTAATTTTCTATCCTTATAAATATAATAAGATTAAGCACATGTGCCATGTTTAACCTTAACACTTCATTT
This sequence comes from Cunninghamia lanceolata, assembly GCA_027924645.1. Classification (NCBI taxonomy): domain Eukaryota; kingdom Viridiplantae; phylum Streptophyta; class Pinopsida; order Cupressales; family Cupressaceae; genus Cunninghamia; species Cunninghamia lanceolata. The sequence goes on along the minus strand of BSBN01000549.1, from coordinate 2,071,630 downwards.
ATTCTTTTTAGTTACTTCCTTAATACCTCTTAGTTAGGATGAAGGGTTGTGACCCTACATAGTTATGCATATAAATAAGGAAGAGAGAGACTCTCCCAAACCATGATATATTCTAATATTGAATTCACATATTGTTTTTTTATTATTGGAGGTCACCTCATTCAAGTGGTTTGCTATTTTATTGATTTTTACATTTATTTCCAAGAAATATCATAACAAGTGGTATCAAAGCTACGATCTAGGCCAAGATTTTTGTTTCCACCATAGATTTCAAACCATTGCAAATTGGACCTTTTCTGGGGTTTTGAGATATGTGGTAAATAAGGTTCCAAGTAAAAAATAAGATTTCTATCATAAGTTTTGTGCAAATTATTTAATTTTATGTTTCTTCATTAATTAGCTCTACAAATATCAGAATTTTTATTTTTTTTAACATTTTTGGAAACCCTATTAAAAATTAGATTGGATTAGTTCTTTGTAATTTATTATTAGACATAAAATATATTCCATAATTTAGTGGTCAAAGTTAGGTCAAAATATTTTATTATTCTACTCTATAGGTTGCAAGTTTTAGATTTGTATAAATTTTTATGAATTTTTGGAAAGATATTGAAAAATTGGGTAGGTTGATGTCTTTATAAATTTTTATTACAAAAAAAAATCCATAATTTAGTGGTCAAGATTTTGGTCAAAAATATGAACATCAAATTTAGTCTAGCCCATGCTGTAAAATTTTATTGTTACAACTCGCACTAGATATTATCCTCCATTACTTAATAGAGAAAAATCTAGAGTTCAAAACACAAGCACATCATAAACCATGTCATCTTTAGGATCAGAAGAATTTTCTACCATTATTGTATCTAAAGACTATTGTTCACCACCTAAAAGCATGAAAACAATGCCACCAAGATGTGAAACTATGGTACATTTTATTAAGAATAATTTATTTGACCCATTGGTAACATATTTAAATGAGGGTTTTGATAATTTTAAAGAAGACATATTGTCATAATCAAAGCCCCAACAAAACCATCAAGGTGGGTGCAACCCTAATAGACAAAATCAAGGGATAGGACAACCTTTTCAAGGTCTAAAATTAAACCTACCCAAGATAGACATCCATAAGTTTGATTGTATAGATGTAACTTCATGGATAAGTTTCATGGAACAATATTTTAAACTTCATAATATAATAGACAATGCAATAGTTGACATAGCCTCACTACATTTAGAATCTGAACCTTATCAATGGTGCCAATGGATGATGAGTGAAAAGAAAGGGTGAATGTTTAGTTGGAAAGAATTTACAAATGACTTAGTAGTGCATTATGAGCAACCATGGAAGGGAACATAGTTTACCCAACTAAAAAATTTAAAACAAATAGGGTCTATAGCTTAATATAATGCTAAGCATATGAGATTAGCAATTCAAACTCAAGATGTGACACCTTATTAGAGTATACAACTTTACATCAATGGACTTAATAATAAAATTAAACATGATGTTCATTTGTTGGAACCTTGTATAGTTAGAAAAGCTATGAAACAAGCATTGCACATTGAGCAACGAAACCTCACCATCAAAAAATCCACACAAGGTCAAACGATAGGATGGGACGATAGAAATGTGACTAATCCTATGAACAAAAATGGGGCCAACTTCCTTAACCCAAGATAAATTACTAAGCTCTATCCTCAACAAGAGGCAAAGAAAACAGAAAAAGGTTTATGTTGGCATTGTGATAGCAAATGGTCTAGGGATCATGAGTGTGGTAACAATGAGAATAGATTAATGATCATTTAGAATGAGGTTGAAGAAGAATGAGAAGTATCTATAGAGGAACCAAATAGGGAACTCAAACATGCAAATTTAGAGGAGGAAGAGAGTGCTACTATCTCCCTACATGCATTGAATGGCACAAGCACACCACACACACCAAGGTATTTGGTTATATAAAAAAGAGAAAGGTGATAGTGTTGGTTGATATAGGTAGTAGACACAACTTTATTGATAGAAGATTAGGTAATGAGCTCAATTATTTTATGTATCCAATCTCTAAATTTTAGGTCATGATAGCGGATGGGAAACAACTCTCTTGTGGTGGTAAATTCCATCATATAAAACTATCAATGGGAGATTATCAACTAGATTCAAAAATGTTTGCTATCCCAATTGGAGGAGCAGATGTGGTTTTAGGAGTGTAATGGCTTAAATAGTTGGGAACAATGTCCTTTAATTTTAGGAATTATTCATGCAACTGTCCTTTAATTTTTAGGAATTATTCATGAATTTTAGTGTAAATAGACAGAAATATAATCTTATAGGAGTAAAATCACCACTGAGTCAAATCATTAGCTCCCATAGGATGGAAAAAATACTTAAGAAAAGTTATTATGTCATAATGGCACAACTACATTTTGTAGAAGCACAAGATATGAAAACTCAACATCCACTAGAACTTCAAAAGATCATTCAACACCATCAACAAGTTTTTCAAGAACCCAACGGTCTACCTCCAATTAGAGAGCATGATCATACCATTGAATTAATACCAGGAAGTATTCCTCCTAACATTATACCTTATTGCTATCCATATGAACAGAAGTAGAAATTGAAAAAATAGTCAATGAAATGTTGGATTTAGGAATTGTTCATCCTAGTAAAAATGCCTATTCATCTCGGCAGTTATGGTTAAAAAGAAGGATGAGTCATGGAGAATGTGTTCATATTATAGGGAGCTCAAAAAGCTCACTCTTAAAGAAAAGTTTCCTATTCTTTTTATTGATGAATTATTAGCTTATTTGAATGGTGCAGTTTTATTTACCAAGTTAGATTTACATTCAGGTTATCACCAAATTCAAATAAAGGAAGAGGATATACATAAGACTGCCTTTAGAACACATAAGGGTCATTATGAATTCCTAGTGATGTCATTTGGTCTCACTAATGCCCCCATCAACTTTTCAAAGCCTCATGAATTTAGTGTTCCACCCATTTCTTCAAAAGTTTGTTTTGGTATTCTTTGATGACATCCTCATCTATAGTAAAACATGGGAAGAACATTTGAAACATGTAGAGAAGATATTATAGGTATTGGAAGAAAATTAACTCTATACAAAACAATCCAAATATGTCTTTGGGGTAAAAGAAGTGGAATAGTTAGGACATGTGGTGTCACATGAGGGTGTTAAGGTGGATAATCAACCCTAAGAAGATTGCAGTTGTAAAAGAGTGGCCAAAATATAAAAATATCAAAGGTTTGAGAGTATTTTTGGGTCTAACAGGATACTATAGAAGATTTGTTCATAACTATGCATGTATAGCAACACCCTTAACATAATTATCGAAGAAGGATTCTTTTTCATGGTCAGATCTAGCAACCCAAGCATCTCAACAACTAAAAGAAGCTCTTACTTCCACTCCAATGTTAGCTACCCCAGACTTCTCTAAGACATTTGTGGAAGAATGTGATGCTTCTAGATATGCTATTGGGGTAGTATTGATGCAAAAAGGGTGTCCCTTATCATTTGAGAGTTGAAAACTCAAAGGAAAGAACTTGGTAAGGCCCACATATGAGAAAGAAATGTTAACTATCATCCATGTAGTTAAACAATAGCATCAATATTTAATGGGAAATTTCAATCAATACATATCATGAGAATCTAAAATATTTTTGGAGCAACAACTACCTTCAAAAGAGAAACAAAAATGGGTTACCAAGATGTTAGGGTATGAATTTGAAATTATTTACAAAAAAAGGTAAGGAGAATATTGTAGTCGATGCCCTTTCTTGACAAAAAGTAGAGGAAGTAAAAATTTGTGTCATTTCTTTATTACAACCTGAATGGTTAGAAGTTGCAAGAGAAGAGTGGCAACATGATCCTCCAATAAAGAAACTCATTCAAAAACTTCAAAATGACTCATCTTCTTTAGATAAGTATGTTGGAAAGGAGATTCCTTATGGTAAAAAGATAGGAATTCTTAGTTGAAAGATAGAATATTACCTCAAATGCATGACTCAACAATACGAGGACATTCAAGGTTTTTAAAGACCAATCATCGTATAAAGAAAGATTTCTTCTAGGAAGGTCTTAAGGGGGATGTAAATAAATTTGTGGTTGAATGTTTGATATGACAATAAAATGAAGGTGAAACAATAAAGACTACATGCCTCTTACAACCATTAGACATTCCAACACAATGTTGGGAGGAAATATCAATGGACTTCATTACGGGGTTGCAAAAGTCAAATAATCTTGATGTAATTTTGGTGGTTGTGGAAAAACTCACTAAGTATGCACATTTTTGTGGACTCTCTTGTCCAGTTCATGATATTACTATAGCAAAATTATTCATGGAAAATGTAGAAAAGCTTCATGGCATTCCAAAATCATAGTGAGTGATCATGACCCTATCTTCACTAGCATATTTTGGACAAACTTATTTGTAGCATGGGGTACAAAACTAGCGCATAGTTCATATTATCATCCACAATCAGATGGAAAAATAGAAATTGTGAATAAATGTTTGGAAGGATATTTATGTTGTTTTGCCTCTAACAAACAAAGTAAATGGTCTGAATGGCTACCACTAACAGAGTGGTGGTATAACACATCATTTCACATATCAACAAATATGACTCCATTTGAGGCTCTTTATAGATACCCACCACCATATACTAATTATTTACAATCTCATTCCAAAGGTCATGCAGTAGAGGATCATATTCAACACCAACAAGAAATGTTACAAATCCTTAAGGAGAATTTAGTTATGGATTAGAATATGATGAAACAACAAGCAGATCAACACTGTAGTGAGACGCATTTTTGAGTAGGGAGATTGGGAATTCCTTTGGTTGTAACCTTATAAATAAATTCCACTTAAGCAACATAAGAACATAAATCTTGCACCAAACATTTATGGTCCCTATAAGTCCATCAAATAGGAAGTGTAGCTTATAAGTTGGAACTTCCACCCTCTTCTAAAATTCACCCTATTTTCCATGTCTCTTCTTTGAAGAAAGTAATAGGTAATAATATTCCAATCCAATTAGAATTTCCTAAGTTAGATGAAGAAATGATGTTTATTATATGGAACTTGAGGCAATCATTGAGAAATGAGTAAAACAGTTGCAAAATAGAGCCATCTTAGAATTCCTATTTAAGTGGAAGAATCTATCAACTAAAAATGCAACATGGGAAGATGAACAATTCATACAAAAACATCTAGAGTTGCTAAGAATTGAAGACAATACTTTTCTAAAGGGGATGGGCATGTTAGGTTCCTAATATTTTATCCTTCTAAATATAATACTTGGTTAAGTACTTGTGGCATGTTTAACCTTAACACTTCATTTATTATTTTTAGTTACTTCCTTAATCCCTCTTAGTTAGGATGAAGGGTTGTGACCTTACATAGTTATGCATATAAATAAGGAAGAGAGACTCTCCCAAACTATCATATCTTCTAATATTGAATTCACATATTATTTTCTGATTATTGGAGGTCACCCCCTCAAAGTGGTATGCTATCTTATTGATTTTTACATTTATTTCCAATAAATATCATAACACTTTATACCAAGGATCATCCTTCAAAGAGAAAGGAGGAAGTGCTAGACTAGAACTTACTTGATGTACTTCAGTTGCATCCAAGTTTATATATATCATTCATCTTGTAAAGGCCTTGACCTCTAACTAGCTTTGTAGTTTGCACCTCCATATCATATTCTTGGATCTTATTTATCCATCTAGACCTCTTTCCAGAAACCTCTTGCTGAGAAAAGATGTCCCTCAAAGTTGTATGAGGCACATAAGTAATGATTTCAGCTCCCACTAGGTAAGGTCTAAAATTTTTGATAGCCTTGACAAGAGCATATGCATGCTTTTCCATGATGGAGTAGTTGAGCTCATAATTTTTGAAATGATTTTCTAAAAAAGGAAATAGGTTGCGCATATCCATCAACATTTTTCTAAAGTAGTACTGCAGCAATGGTATAGAAGGAAGCAAAATAAAATAGTTGAAAAAGCTCTAAATAATTAGGACTAGCCAATACTAGTGACTTTTTAAGTGTATCCTTGTTGTCCATGAAGGAGTTGGTTGATTCCTTATCCCAACCAGTTGACTATCCTTCTTAAGTACCTTGGAAATAGTCTTTGTCTTTTCAACAAGGTTAGGAACAAACCTCCTAACAAAATTAATTTATCCAAAGAAGGACTACACTACTTTAACTATGTTGGATTGAGGAATGAGGTCTATTGCTCTGAATCTCTCTAGATCAATCCTCACACCTTCCTTGGACACAATATGCCCAAGAATCTTACCTTCTTCAACACCAAACATGCACTTCTTAGAATTTAAGGAAATCTCATATCCTAAGCATCACTCAAAAATCAACTCCAAGTGTTTTCAATGGTCAATTATATCCTTAGAATAGGCCATTGAATCATATTGATAGAGAACAATGATTTTGTTTATCAATCATGTAAAGGCAACATCCATTGCCCTCTGAAAGATGGCTCCTACATTCTTGAGTCTGAAAGGCCTCCTCACATAAGCAGATGTTCCCCAAGGGGTGGTGAAGGTTGTCTTGTGCTACTCAGACTCTTTGACCATTACTTGATTATATCCTAAAAAGTCATCTATCATTGACATTAATTCAAACCCTATAACTTTCTGTAGTAGACTATCCATACTAGGCAATGGGTAGTTGTCCTTAAGGGAATTAATGTTCAAATTCTTGAAGTCTACACAAAGCCTTATGTCCCCATTCTTCTTTCTTACCAAGACAAGGTTAGACATTCATTTCGAATATTTGATTACCTTGATTACACCACCCTCTTTCAATTTCATTAATTTATTTTGCATATGAGGGGCCAAAGTAGGATTAATAGGCCTCTGGTTTTGTCTAAATGGCTTCATACTAGGTCCTAAAGGAATGGTATGTTGGAACAAATCTTCCCTATATACTTTCAACTCATCATATGACCATGTAAAAGACTTCTTAAACTTCCTCAATAGACTAATTAGCAATTGCTTCTTTGCTAGCTTTAAGACCCCTCTAAGATAGATATTAAATTAATAATAAAATGAACCGAGTTGTCCATTAGAATAACCAAAAATTTTATTTCATATGCACAATAATATTTTCCTCTTTTACATTAAGATTATACATATACTTTCTCAATAGGAACTATTTTCTTTACAACAAGACCATATAGGTCAAATTTCATCTTCGACAAAGAATATACAATGATTAGGTTGATTATCAACTTTCGACAATGATTAAACAATGTTTATACCTATCTCAAATCTTCCTCGCACAATTTTCATAAAAGAGAGAGCATCACCAAAGCATTTTTACACCTAACCACGAAGCTTTCACTTCCTCAGTTTCCTTCAATAAAAGAAATCCCAACCCTACGCAAAGGGCCTAGTAAACTAAAACCGGCTGGAGTGATGGGGTCTGGTGTAGCATGATATATCTATCATCTCTATAGCATGTGTCAAATGCATATATTGATCTAATATCATGATATGGCAAAGAGAAAAATAAAACATCAAATAGTATCTATTACTAATTTGACTGACAAGCTTTGGCCAAAGCATATTTTTCGGTCATGTTCAGCAGGTGGATTGCAATTAGGAATCCACTCTTGTCTATTGGCCCATATTCGACACCCATCCAAAACTATACCTCAAATTGAATTAATTGATTTTATTTAACTATATTTAAATTGCTTTGCCGAAAACACATGAATGCATTTAAATCATCTAATCGGAATGGCACTTATCCATCTAAACTTATTTCTAAGATCTTATGAAAATGAGATGATGCATTTGAATAGTAGGCATGAGTTTTCCACAGTCCATGAAAATAATAATTAGAATGCTTCTAGATACAACTGTGATGCATTTGAATGTTTAATACTACAAGTAGTTGTAATATGTCTAAATAGTTCTACCATCATACTAAGCATTATCCTTAACAATACATTGAATGAACGAATTCTCTTTAGTCTAATAAATTTACAAGGAATGTTTTGTTTAAACATATTATCAAAAATAAGAAGTGACACTACTATACTGTCAAACTTCAAAGTAGTTATACCTATCATATTTCTTTCCTGCGACTCCTCAACTAAAAGACTATAATAATACTAGAGATCAAAAGAATCTTTAACAGACACAGCATGCAATTTATAATCAGCAACAAGGAAAGATAGAGTTAAAGAACTTCTAAGTCAAAAATTAGGTAAGAAAGATTATCATAATACATCAGTTGCATTATCATCTAATTGACTATAAAGTTTTGAATGTAACATTGCTACCAAGGCGATATTATTTTTCATTAATCTAATCTCCACAAACATATTTGCAAAAACATATTTATATTTAATAATGAGATAATTAAACTGTGATAGCATTATCATATCAATTTGCATTTCAAATTTTGGTTTAACATAGCTATTACTCTTTTATACAATAACATAAGAAATCTGAGAACGTACCAATTGACTAGCAAACATGATGTGATCACTCATGGTAAAAATAGAAGGTGCTATAAGCCAAAACTTTAATGCTGCTATTAGTTTCAATAAAGAAATAAAATATAAGTAGAAACCAATTCTGAGAATGGAATCATGATAGAAAGGTGCAATAACGGCAGTTTCCAAATAGCAAGTTGGCTATAGAGAAGGTGCACAGATAGTGAAAAGCAAAGGTTAATATATCTGGTGAATAAGATCTCCATGCAAGCACTAGAGAATAGTGTAGAAAGAGACATCAATATATCTGTTTTAGACTTTGAAAAGAGCAATATTTGAATGCATAGAAGTCTCCATGCAATAGAGCACATTGGCACACTGAGGCGCTCAATAGAGGTTTTTTATTTAAAGAGACAATTTCAATGGTGCTATATGGCCATTCAACAAAAATGAAACATTTCTAGGAAGATAAAGCATCAAAGATGTGTGTAGCATGTTGTCATTGGCAGTAATAATGAAATCAAAATGAAAAACATATCAATGTGTCATTTAAATGGTCCCGAGAAAATGCTTAAGGAGGCACTAAAACAAGAAGGAAGTAAATAGATTATGGGCAGTTACAAAATAGGGACTAAGGCACATGCACAGAGTAGTGTTATTCTTAGAATTTGTCACTGCACAAAGTGTTGTAGGATTGTGGAATCTCCACCAGCCTGAATATGACGAGTTAGCAATAAGAATGATGCTATATTTTCAAGAATGATTCAAGACACATACAGATTGCATGAAGCAAGGATAAAGCTCAGGTATACTCAAAGGTGCAGTAAATAACAATGGAATTAGGCAAAATACAAAATATAGGATTCAAAGCTTAATAGTGCCCTTCAATGCACAATATTCGATATCATAGTTATAATCAAGATTTTGTCCAGCACAAAAAATTGAGAGTGAAGTAAATTCTGAGATACATTGATGGAATGAAAAGATAAATTGGTGCAGTCGCGGTAGGAGGGTTCGCAGAATGAACTATCCAGACCATACAACAAGAGTAAACACAAGGAAAACAACTCAAAGATATGAAGCAAATATAGATTCAGTCATTCAGTATATCAAATAATTCAAATATAGATCAGTCGGCAAAATGCGGGCTTACAATTAGGGCTCACAACCCTGATTACAGAATATCAGAATATGTACAAGATATAGCTTTGAAGTCCCTTCGTACAAAATCCAAACTATGAACTTATGAACCAATTCCTAACTATTCAAATCTAAATCTACTTTCCTAGGGATCTATTACATCCTTATATATCATCTCTAGTACAAAAGATTCCTCTGCATTGGCCAAGGTAGATCACAAACTCCAATGAAGAGCTGTAACGTGTGTACATAGATAGGTCAGACCTAAATGAGTAGTATTCCTCTGTAAATGAATGGAATGATGTGCAGATCTCAAGGAAGGTTAGCTATAAACTAAAGATCATTGAATGATGTGTCATTAGGCTCCACAAGTCAAGAAATGCTCCACGGGTCTTCTCCTTTAGCTGATTGTCAAAGATTGTCAGGATGCTCTATTTTGAGAAAACAGTCAATCTTCTGATAGCAATATCTTTCTGGTATTTGATCCAAATGCTCTGAATTATGGATATGATGTAGATGAACATGTCTAGATACTAAGTCTAGCTCTGCAAGGTCTGAAATGCAACTGCAGTAGAATGTAGACCAAAAATACTGAAACTACTTTTGACTAAACTGCTTGAATTGAACTGGAAAAGAAATAAACTGAACTGCAAACAAACTGAAATACAAATGTTTTTGGTTGATGCAAGATTGCTCTTGAACTAGGGATGCTCTTGCATCATACATCTTGGGTTATTGAAAAATTTGAGTCCCTCACTTTTCTACGGCTAGAGGAAAACCAAGACGGTCCACCTTAGCCTAAGAAATCCATGATGAATCTTCTTCTAGTCTGCCTTTCCACTTCACCAAGTATTCTTTGTATTGCCTTCCTCTGGTGCTACATCTAAATTTGTTGTCCAAGATGTCTTCGATCTGCTCCAGTGTTTGTTGTGGTAACTACTTCTTCAAGTCCTCTACCATGTTGCCACTGAACTCTACTTCAAGATATTGGTATAGGTCTGCAATGTTGAAAATAGGTGATATGCCCAATGTCTCCGATAACTCCACTTCATATGCATTTCCTGAATCAAATTTTTTGAGTATTCTACAAGGTCCAAACTTCTTCATCTTCAACTTGTTATATGTCCCAACTAGAAATCTTTCTTTTCTCAAGTATACCATCACTTCATCTCCTACTGCAAATTCTTTGTGTCTTCTCTTCTCATCTACTTGCTCCTTCTACTTACTGTGCATTTCCTCCAAATGCTTCTTAACCTGATCATGCACTGTCTTCATATGTTCTGCAAATTCTTCTGCTACTGTGCTTCTCTTTTCTTCCAAACTAATCTCTCTCAACTTTGTAACTCCTCTAGGGTTTGCTTTAGTAACAATCTCAAAAGGTGTTCTTCTGGTACTCTTGTTCACTGAATTATTATATGCAAATTCCACTTGTGAAAGAACTAAATCCCAATTTCCAGTCTTCTCTCCAACCAAACATCTCAACAAGTTTCCCAAGCTCCTATTCACTACCTCTGTCTATCCATCAGTCTGTGGATGAAATGTTGAACTAAACTTCAAATCTGTTTTCATATTCTTCCAAAGTGTCTTCCAAAAGTATCAAAGAAATCTGGTGTCTATGTCTGAAATTATGCTCTTAGGTAATCCATGCAATCTCACAATCTCCTTGAAAAATAGGTCAGCTACATGCACTACATCAGTTGTCTTCTTACAAGGTATGAATTGAGCCATCTTTAAAAATCTGTCCACCACTACAAATATTGAATCATGTCCCCTCTGTGTCTTAGGCAATCCCATTACAAAATCCATGCTTATGTCTTCCCAAGGTCTCTCCGGTACTGTCAAAGGTTTATACAATCCAGTGTTCTGACTACTCCCTTTTGCAACTTGACAAACTCTACAATTCTACACAAATTTCCTAACATCCTTATGTATCTGAGGCCAAAAGTAGTTTTCACTCACCAAAGCTACTATTTTATCAATGCCAAAATGTCCTACTAATCCTCCACTATGTTTCTCCCTGATCAAATTATCTCTCATGAACTTCTTGGTATGCACAACTGACTTCCTTTAAACAACATGTCTTCCTGAATGAAATAATTCAACCACTTACTCCTATCTGTCACAACAGGTTCCTTACATGCTTTCCAAGGTTCTACAAAATCAATGTCTCCCTCATACACATGCTTCAATTCATCAAATCCCATCACTTCTATTCTCATCTCTGTCAACCAATTTCTTCTCCTACTCAAGGCATCAGCAACTTTGTTTGATTTACCACTCCTATGATTCAACACAAAAGTATAACTTTACATGAACTCTACCCATCTTGTCATGCCCACATTTCCCATGCGGTCATGACACACAACACACATGTCATGTCCACATTTGCCATGTGGTCATGACACAAAATACGAAAAAATTTTCTACCTATCCCTAGGAACCCCCTCTCACGTGTTTGTGTGCTCGATGGCAATACGCATAAGGCGTAAACATGTCAACAAAAATTCAGGGAGGTGTGTTGTCCCATGCCGTCCCCTACGTGATGATAGTCGTCTAGGGGGTATGCGACACAAAGTGTGTCGCTTTTAAGGTTAGAACGATTTTAATCCGAACCCTAAGTTTCTTAGGTGTGAAGGAGATTTCGCCATATTCAAAACCTAACCCTAATTCAAAACAAAATGAAGTTGAAATAATGAATAATATAATAATGGCATGATGGATGCATGATTAAAGTGGAATGGTGAAATAAAAGTTAATAAAATATCATAAAATTAAAACCCTAGAAATCCAGAAAAAATTCGACAGCATAACGCGTTTTCAATATTTGACTTAAAAATTTTAAAATAAAATTCCAATAAGAAATTAAACAAAATTTAAGAATAAAATTTAAACTTAAGAACAAAATAAAAACAATTTAAAATAACAAAATAACTACCCTTCCAAGGTCAATTAAATCGACCTTGCATAAAAAGGTTAAAAATTTGAAATATTAAAATAATAAATGACGCCAAATTAGATTTCAAATTGAAGGCCATTAATAAATATAATTTTGTCATTATATTTATTAACTAACTCAGAATAATAGAGAAGGGAAGAGATTAAAATACTCTTTCCGTAAAATAATAGTAATAAAATTGATAAATGAAATCATTAAATCACGCTAGGAATTTAAAATAAATGCCCTAATTAAAATGAATAAAAAGTGAAGGAAGTCCACTTCACAAAATAACAAAAAAATTAATCCCTCCCCTTAAAAAAAATACCATTCCCAAATTCAAAAATTCCACCTCCCAATCAAAACCCTAACAAAATTTAAATGAGACAAAATAAGAGACAAGGCAAAAATTGGGAGTTTAAAAAAAGAATTTAAACAATATTCCTCACACTCTCCTCACAATAAAATAATGATTCCCCAAATTAGAAAAGCCCTAATTCCATTTTAAAATTGTTATCTCTAAAAGAAAGCCCTAATTCCTCTATCTCATTCTTTCCTTATTTTCTTCCTTGTTTTGTTTTCTTCTTGTTTGCAGGTTAGGGTTTGAAAGAAAAAAAAATGGAAGCCATGAGTGGAGCTCGCTGCTCCCTCTCACGGAGGTATACATAGTAAAGTTATTATTATTATTATTATTATTATTATTATTATTATTATACAGAGAAATTGATATATATATCAATCAATATATATAATGTATATATTTTATAACATTCACAGCAGGGTTAAAGGAGTAAGAGGGGCTGACAGCGGCCATGGTAGGGCGGAGTAAGTTGGGTGCAGTTTGAAATGGAGCACGGTGGGGAGGCCACATAGGAAGCGACGGGGAAAGAAGTCCAACGGCGCTGAGGGTTTTAAGGGAGGCTGCGGTGCTGGACGGTAGTAGGGAGCATGGGAGTCACAAGGGATTGTTGAGTGGGGTTTGGGGGTGTGGGGAGGAGGCAGTGCCTCCACCCACACACACGGGTGTGGGGCTCCCACACACACGGGTGTGGGTGGAGGCACCGCCTCCTCCCCACACCCCTTGTTGCCAAAGAGCGGTGGGACTGTGGGCACTGCCGCCCACAGTCCCAAATATTTCTTTTATATATATATATATATATATATATATATTTTCTTGTTACAAATATAAGATTGTCAAGCACTCAATCCACCTAAGTTTGGATTTCTTTCTCAGCAATATAAATTTCGGTTTATAAATATATAAAATGTGTATTGGTTTTCATATATATACATACTATATTTTCATAATATCACAGTAAATAAACTTCTTCTAATATTGTATATATATTTATATATATGCACATATAGGTATATATGTGTGTGTGTATATATTTTAATGCATACAGAAATTAAATAAACTCTAGTTTCTTTTCTTTTTCCATCTAATCTCTGTGTATTCTTTTAATCTCAGCATATACACAGTAATTATTAAAAAGGAAAGAACAAGAAGTTAGATTTTAAAATAATAAAACAAACAAGTATATTTATATATATATACACACCTGTATATATATGTATAAATATATATACACATTGCACTTATTTTCTCAAAATAATGGTATAAATAAAAGTAATACTAACTTTTAGATTTGGAACTTGAAGTAAAACAGTAGCATTTCTTTCTCTCTTTTTTTGTAAGTTCAACTACACAGAGTATATATATGTATATGTATATGTATATGTGTGTGTGTGTGTATATATATATATATATATATAATTATTTTTTATACAACCTATAAGGTAAGATAATTACAGCTTCATTTAAATCTCTAACAGTCTATTTTTATAACAACAACTATTAATAGAAAATTTCAAACAACTTAACAGAAAATAAATCTCTTAAATTTCTATCTTCCTTTCTTTGTAAGCAATAGAATTTAATCCACAACTAATGCTCATTTTCTTTCTTGAAAAGAACAATGACAACAAACATATATATATATATATATATATATATATATATATATATATATATAACTCACATGCATTACTCAAAACATACCAACTCCACAACATAGAGGATGAACAGCATTTTAATAAAACATAAAGAATGTTTCCATTACAACACTTACTACAACAAACTCCATGGGCAAAATAACTTAACAAAATTAATTACAATAGGGCCACAAAGGCCATGGCTCAAACAGCCAACAACATATAACTATAGAAACACAAAACTAGGCTTCTCTCTAACTCTATTTCTCCCATAAGAACCTGCAAATAAAACACAACAAGAAAGGAAAACCCAGCCACTTCGAAATGCCCTCCTCCCTACTGTAGACCCGCAACTGGGTCACCCCCGAGTTAGAGAGGTAGGGATTCACATGGTTACAACACACCACAACAAGCATCAAGCAACAACAACACAAAATAGACCCCAAGGATAAACTAATAACACAACTCATGAGAATGAGTTTGATGGGGCTAGGGAATGGACACCTCTACTTCAAAGGCCACACCAAAATACCAAGATACCAAGTCTCATGGCCTCGAGCCAAAACCTCCAAAACCACAACTCTCCAAATATCTCAAAATGAACTTCCATGGCACTCTTGTCATTCAAATAATCTCCACAACAAGTAAAAAGCCCTCAAGGCCATAAATAGCACCAAAAATGGGAGTGACCTCAAGGAGGTTCCTTTCCCCTACCCCAAACAAGTTGAGCCTTACCTCCAAATGGAGGTGCTCTCACCAAACTCCCATCCCACATAAAAAAAAATGAAACAACAAACAATGAAATCCACAACCACATCAATAATAAATAAGCAAGGGTAAAGAATAAGACATAGAAATTACCTTCAAAAGCCCCAATAATGGAAGCACGTTTGGTGATGAGCTCCAAGCCTCTCCAAAGCTTCCAATCTCTAAAATCCCTCTAACTTCCCCAAAAATTGTTCAAAATAGAAAGAATCTCTAAAATGCAAGAAGCCCACACTCCTCAACAAGAGGAGGTAATATAGGCCTTCTAAATTGGCCTTGAGGAATGAGAAGGTGACAATTGTCACCTTCTCCTTCCTCCTCCTATGCCACTTGCAAGGGAGAGGAAGTGTGAGGGTGACGAGTGTCATCCTCCAATTCCATCTCAATCCTCACCTTATCCACTTGTGCTCTCACACATGTGTGAGAGAATAAGTGGTGAGGTGGCATTTCCCTCCAAGCCTCCATGAGGATAAGGGATGCCATATGGCATCCTCTTATTCTCTAAGAGAGCCATCTCCCTCCAAGATGCTTTCACACATGTGTGAGAGTCTTGGAGGAAAATCCCACACACTTGGGAGTCTTGGAGACCTCCCAAGTCTTCCTAGGGAAGGGATTCCCAAACTTTGGGAAGGGAGATGAGTCTTTCCCAAAGCATGACTCATCTCCCACCCTTATCTAATTCAAATTTCGTCACTTTGACTAAACCTTAGTTTAGAGTGACCAAAAGTGATTTAACCCAAGGTTTAGTTAGTCAAAATTGACCCTAGACCCATGGGTAACCACCTAGGGTAGATTTTGGAACA
Source organism: Cunninghamia lanceolata (assembly GCA_027924645.1). Lineage (NCBI taxonomy): Eukaryota > Viridiplantae > Streptophyta > Pinopsida > Cupressales > Cupressaceae > Cunninghamia > Cunninghamia lanceolata. The sequence goes on along the minus strand of BSBN01000549.1, from coordinate 2,055,499 downwards.
CTAAGGTTCACCTAGGGGGTCATAAATCCACTTTAAATGGCCTCAAAAATAAAACAATACCAAGTGGTATAAATCAAATAAAAATTATACAACACATGATATAATAAATTTAAACAAAGGGTACTAGGCCGAAATGATGAAATTAAACAAGTACTTAAATCAACACTCAATTTCAAACGTGATCCTCATCCCTCTTGGGAATGGATCGGTTTCACAGGGAATAATATATGTGTGAATTCTACCTCCAATTTCCCATGGTCTGGGAATGTAATCATGTACATTTCGATCAAGTGTCAATCATATCATGAATAATCATAGCCGAAGCAACTGGAATTAAATTCATGTCATTGAATGCAACAATAATCATCTATAACATAATTCTGAATTAAACTGTATTTTTCTATCAAATGTCACATAATCATCATCATATAAATAACTAGAAATCACCTCACAAAATATCATCTAATATATCTCGTATGTCTAATCACAAAATAGCATCAAAATATGATCAAATCGAATCACCATATGTCTAAACAGTGTCATTAAAATCAGGAGATATAATCAAGCCTGCATAATGAAACTATAGTCTCCAAAAGTCTGATAATGTCATCAACTGAAATGCATAACGATCAAAATAAGGAAGGAAAAATAATCGACCTCACATCCTCCCCCCCTAAGACTAAACTTCCTCCTGGAAGTTGTCAAAAAGGTGAGGATAGAGTGCCCTCAAACTAGCTGCATCCTCCCAAGTCACTGTGACCTCATCATAACGATCCCACTGGACCCTAACCTGGTCCAGCTCTTGACCTCGAAGGCCCAGCGTCCGACAAGCCAATATGCGAATTGGCTCCAAAGCCAACTGCCCGTCTGCCTCTACCTGTAGAGCACTCCAGTCCAGTATGTGAGATAAATCAGATATATATCACCTCAATACAGAAATATGAAAGACATCATAGATATGTGATAGGCTAGGTGGCAACGCTAGACGATAGGCAATAGGTCTTATCCGCTCCAAGATCTCAAAGGGTCTTACAAACCATGGTGCAAGCTTAGAGCCCTTTCCATAACGGATTGGACTCTTGTGTGGCCGCACTCTAAAGAATACTCTGTCACCCACTGAGAAACTCTGATCAGTCCTCTTAGCATCAGGATACTTCTTCTATCTATCCTATGCCTCCTAAAGTCTCTGCCTAATCAGTGTGACCTGCTGCTCCATATCCTGAACTAACTCCAGACCAATGGCAACCCTGTCCTCTATCCAATCCCAACTCAATGGTGTCCTGCATGGTCTACCGTATAAAGCCTGAAAAGGAGGCATACCCAACGAGCTGTGATGCCCATTATTGTAGGCAAACTCAACCAAATATAGATACTCCTCCCATCTAGACTGATGGCCCATAACATACATACGAAGCATGTCCTCCAACACCTGATTCACCTGCTCTATCTATCCATCTATCTCGGGATGATAAGCGGAGCTAAAATTGAGCTATGTGCCCAACGCCTGCTGCAAGGCTCTCAAAAATGCTGAAGTGAACATAGAATCTCTGTTTGAAATGATGCGGTGAGGTACTCTATGTAATCTCACAATATCATCTAAGAATACTCTCCCCACTGCTGGCGCATTGTATGTCATGCGTACAGGTGAAAAATGCACCACCTTGGTCAACTTGTCGACTATCACCATGATGGCATCATGGCGGCGCAAAGACAGAGGAAGACCAACAATAAAATCTATGGAAATGGTGTCCCATTTCCACTCAAGTATCTCATGTGGGTATAAAAGACCCGCTGGATGCTGATACTCGGCATTGACCCTCTGGCACTCAAGGCATCGAGCAACAAACTCTGCAATATCCCGTCTCATACCCGCCCAATGGTACAGTTGTCGTAGGTCGGCATGCATCTTCTTCACCCCTGAATGTGCCACATATGGTGCTCTGTGAGCTTTTGATAACACTACAGTACGTAGGTCACTTGCGCGGGGTACATAGATGCAATGTTGATGACGAAGTAACCCATCTGCCTCAAGTGAATACCCTACAAACTTGCCCACAAGGGCCCTCTGTGAACTAATCTCCTGCTACACCTCAAGAAACCACTCATCCTCTGGCAGATGCTGAATAATGCGTCCTCTCAAGTCCACACTCAGATTCAAGGTCAAGAGCTCGTGGCGCCTCTAACTCAATGTGTCAGCAACCACGTTCTCCTTCCCTTTGATGTAGTGGACATCAAAGTCATACTCGCAAAGAAACTCCATCCAACACCGCTAACGGGCATTCAGATTCGGCTGTGTAAAGATATACTGAAGACTGTGATGATCTGAATGAAGCTCAAAGCATCAACCCAATAAGAAATGTCTCCAATGAACTAGAGCATGAACCACTTCCGCTAACTCCAAGTCGTGCGTGGGGTAGTTCAGCTCATTGGTCTTGAGCTTTTGTGACTCATACGCGATCGCTCTACCACCCTGCATAAATACGACTCCCAATCCCTCAAGTCATGCATCCGTGTAAACCATAAAATCTGCTGCAAGATCAGGAACCGCTAAAACGGGAGCACTGGTAAGATGCTCCTTGAGGACCCCGAAGGCCCTCTCACACTGCTCAATCCATAGAAAACTCTTCCCTTTCCGCTAAAGGGAAGTGATGGGGTGCGCTATCTGAGAAAAACCCTCAACAAAGCAATGGTAATAACCAGCTAACCCCATAAAAATCCTGACCTCTGTCACACTAGTGGGTGCTGGCCAATCCCTGATAGCCCTGATCTTTGATGTATCTACTGAGATTCCATTGCCAGATAGGATATGCCCCAAATACTGTACCTCTGTCCTAAAAAATGCACACTTCACCAAGTTCCCATAAAAATTTTGCTCCCTCAAACACTGTAGAACCTGACGTAGGTGCTCCTCATGCTCCTCCTTGGTCTGTGAATAGATCAAAATGTCATCAAAGAAAATGATCACGAACCGATCCAAGTAGGTATGGAACACCTCGTTCATGAGACTCATGAACACTGCAGGGGCATTCGTCAAGCCAAAGAGGACCACAGTGAACTCATAGTGGCCATATCGAGTCTAGAAGGCGGTCTTATGGATGTCTGCCTCTGTGATATGTAACTGGTGGTAACTGGACTTCAGGTCAATCTTAGAGAACACCCTAGCTCTCTCAATCTGATCAAAGAGATCATCAATCCTGGGTAGAGGATAACGGTTCTTCACTGTCACCTTATTCAACTGCCTATAATCCATGCACAAATGAAGAGACCCATCCTTCTTCTTCACAAAGATGACAGGAGCACCCCAAGGTGAAACGCTCGGTCGGATGTGACCCTTCTCGAGCAAGTCCTCTAGCTGTAACTTGAGCTTTATGAGCTCATGTGTGGTCATCCTGTAGGGTGCATGAGACACTGGCTCGGCACCTAGCACTAAGTAAATGTGAAAGTCTACCTCACGATGGGGTGGCATCCCCGGCAACTCTACTAGAAACACATCGGCAAACTCTCTAAGGATGGGATGATCATCCAAAGATGCCTCAGGCTCGTCATCTGATCTGTCACTCACCATGATGGCGAACATCTGGCATCCCTTCCGCATGCAGTGCTTAAGCTGCTGAGTGGATATCATACGTACTGCTATGGGCTTCTGCATGCCCACTATCTCAACTAATGCACCATGATCATCTAAGCAGCTGATCATCTTTCGGTGACAATCTAGCTTGGCTCGATGAGCCACAAGCTAGTCCATACCCAAAACCACATCGTAGGATCCTAATGTCATAACTCTAAGGTCACATACTGTGGCAAAGAGTCCCAAAGAAATCTTGTAGTCATGGACTAAGGCATCTACTGTCATCTTGGCCCCTGAGGCCAACTCAACCACCCACCTATCACCCTGCCTAGAGGCCACCAGCCTGCAATGCTCCACTAACGATGGAGATATGAAAGAGTCAGTAGCACCAGAATCAAAGAGAATAGAAATGGGGATACCCCCTATCATACCTAACGTCTTAATCACTGACGCCATAAAATCAGCTTGGCAGTTATCAACCACTACAAATATACGGTGGTACCTACCCACATCTCCAACAGTCTGCTCAGATCCTCCTACACGAGGCTGCCCCACTACTATAAAGCCTTATGGGCACTCTCTGGCTAGATGCCCTGCTCCACCACACACATAACATGGGCCCCTCACTTGTACCTGTCCAGTCTGAGTCCTACTTGACTGCTATTGTCCTGATCTACCAGTGGACCATTGAGAACCCCTATATGACTGCTACGACCTCGCGAGTCCCGCAGGTGGTCCCTATTACCTCTGATCTCTACACGGGTCCTGCTGCTGCCAACCTCTATTATACCCCCCATGTGCCCTCTGCTATGTCCTGGCTCCCTGTTGCTCTTGTGGCTACTGCTGCTATGGGGGCCTAGGAGGTAAGGGTACGGAACTAAATCCTCTCCTATGAGGTGGCTGTGATGGTCTGCAGAAACTCTACTGATATTGCTGCTGTCCACGATCCTAAAACTGAGGATGTGAACTCTGCCCTCGTCCCTATATCTCCTCAGCGATATATGCCTTCTTGGCAGCATCACTCAAAGTCTGGGGGTCTGCCATGTGAAAAGGCCCTGCTATGCTGTGGTTCAGTCCCGTGATAAACTTATGAACCAGGAGTTTCTCGTCATAGAGATACTCTACATATCGGGACAACTCGGTAAATCTACCCTCATACTGTGCCACAGTAATTCCCCTCTGCTGAAGGTCATGAAAGTCGTCTATGCAACGCTACCTGTAATGATCTGATAAGTATCGTGCATTGAAGCGCTTAATGAAGGTCTCCCAGGTGAGAGTGTCTAATGATAGGTGACGCTTGCACTCCTTAGTGTGCCACCAGGTAGCTATTGCATCTCGCAATAGGTGTACTGCTACACAAACCTTCATGTTGTCTTCGTAAGGATGCAACATGAAGCATCTGTCTAAGCTAATGAGCCAAGCCTCTGCCTCAGCTCCCTCTGTGGTCCCGACAAAAGTAGGAGGTTCAGCCTCAACAAATCCCTAATGGGATCTCCTCTATCTCTGTGCCCTCTAATAGGCTCATCTGTGTAATAGTCATAAGGTCTGTGAACAATGTGCTCTACTCGTACTACCTCATCAAGCCTAGCATGACATGGAGGGCTCCTGCTACGGGCCCTATCGACTGATCCAACCTCCCCTGCCATCGTCTCTGGCACCTCAACATATGGCTACACACGTGGTGCCCCTCGCGGCTCAACAGGGGGCTCCACACGTGGCTCGACACAGGACTCTACTTGTGGCCCCACACGTGGCTCCTCTCGCAGATCCTCGGGGGGCTCAACATGTGGCTCTACGCGCAGCTTAGCTACGGCCAGTGGAAGCCTATCTAAAACTACCTGTAAAGCATGTAATATATGTGGCCCAATATCTAGTAGGGCCGGTGGTGCCTGCGGTACCTGTGGGTCCAGCTGTGCCTGTCCCTCAGCTGAAGAGTCACTATGCACCTTAGCGGATGCAGTGTGGCAGGACTGCACTCGCTAAACTCATCGGGGAGGCATCCTAGAAAAACAAGGTAACCACAAATTAATCAAAGTTGCGGATTAATAATGTGCCCTAAACAAGCCCAGTGTTTAAACTTGGGCTCTAATACCAAATGTCATGTCCACATTTCCCATGCGGTCACGACACACAACACACGTGTCATGTCCACATTTGTCATCTAGTCATGACATGAAATATGAAAAACTTTTCTATCTATCCCTAGGAACCCCCTAGCACGCGTCTGCATGCTCAGTGGCAATATGCATAAAGCGTAAACATGTCAACAAAAATTTGGGAAGGTGTGTTGTCCCACGCTGTCCCCTGCATGATGATAGTTGTCTAAGGGGTATGCGACATGAAGTGTGTCACGTTTAGGGTTAGAACGATTTTAATCTGAACCCTAAGTTTCCTAGGTGTGAAGGAGATTTTGCCATATTCAAAACCTAACCCTAATTCAGAACAAAATGAAGTCAAAATAATGAATAAGATAATAATGGCATGATGGATGCATGATTAAAGTGGAATGGTGAAATAAAAGTTAATAAAATATCATAAAATTAAAACCCTAGAAATTCAAGAAAAATTTGACAGCATAACGCGTTTTCAATATTTGACTTAAAAATTTTAAAATAAAATTCCAACAAGAAATTAAACAAAATTTAAGAATAAAATTTAAACTTAAGAACAAAATAGAAACAATTTAAAATAACAAAATAACTACCCTACCAAGGTCAATTAAATCGACCTTGCATAAAAAGGTTAAAATTTTGAAATAAAAATATTAAAATAATACATGATACCAAATTGGATTTCAAATTGGAGTCCGTTAATAAATATAATTTTGGCATTATATTTATTAACTAACTCGGAATAATAGAGAAAGGAAGAGATTAAAATACTCTTTCTGTAAAATAATAGTAATAAAATTGATAAATGAAATTATTAAATCACACTAGGAATATAAAATAAATGCCCTAATTAAAATGAATAAAAAGCGAAGCAAGTCCACTTCACAAAATAACAAAAAAATTAATCCCTCCCCTTAAAAAAAATACCATTCCCAAATTCAAAAATTCCACCTCCCAATCAAAACCTTAACAAAATTTAAATGAGACAAAATAAGAGACAAGGCAAAAATTGGGAGTTTAAAAAAAGAATTTAAACAAAATTCCTCACACTCTCCTCACAATAAAATAATGATTCCCCAAATTAGAAAAGCCCTAATTCCATTTTAAAATTGTTATCTCTAAAAGAAAGCCCTAATTCCTCTATCTCATTCTTTCCTTATTTTCTTCCTTGTTTTGTTTTCTTCTTATTTGCAAGTTAGGGTTGAAAGAAAAAAATGGAAGTCATGAGTGGAGCTTGTTGCTCCCTCTCATGAAGGTATACACAGTAAAGTTATTACAAATATATATATATAGATATATATTTTGTTATACAGATATATATATATATCAATCAATATATATAATGTATATATTTTATAACATTCACAGCAGGGTTAAAGGAGTAAGAGGGGCCAACGGTGGCCATGCCAGGGCGGAGTAAGTTGGGCACAGTTTGAAATGGAGCACGGTGGGGAGGGCGCGTGGGAAGTGGTGGGGAAAGAAGTCCAACGGCGCTAAGGGTTTTAAGGGAGGCTGCGGTGTTGGATGGTAGTAGGGAGCGCGGGAGTCACAAGGGAGTGCTGAGTGGGGTTTGGGGGTGTGGGGAGGAGGCGGTGCCTCCACCCACACCCGTGGGTGTGGGTGGAGGCACCGTCTCCTCCCCACACCCCTTGTTGCCAAAGAGTGGTGGGACTGCGGGCGCTACCGCCCACAGTCCCAAATATATTTTTTTTCTTGTTACAAATATAAGACTGTCAAACACTCAGTCCGCCTAAGTTTGGATTTCTTTCTCAGCAATATAAATTTTGGCTTATAAATATATAAAATGTTTATTGGTTTTCATATATATATATACTGTATTTTCATAATATCACAGTAAATAAACTTCTAATATTGTATATACATTTATATATATGCACATATAGGTATATATATATATATATGTGTGTGTGTATATATATTTTAATATATACAGAAATTAAATAAACTCTAGTTTCTTTTCTTTTTCCATCTAATCTCTGTGTATTCTTTTAATCTCAACATATACACAGTAATTATTAAAAAGGAAAGAACAGCAAGCTAGATTTTAAAATAATAAAACAAACAAGTATATTTATATATTTATATATATACACCTATATATTTATGTATAAATATATATATACACATTGCACTTATTTTCTCAAAACAATGGTATAAATAAAAGTAATACTGACTTTCAGATTTGGAATTTCAAGTAAAACAGTAGCATTTCTTTCTTTCTTTTTTGTAAGTTCAACTACACAGAATATATATATATATATATATATATATATATATATATATTATACAACCTATAAGGTAAGATAATTACAGCTTCATTTAAATCTCTAACAATCCATTTTTATAATAGCAACTATTAATAGAAAATTTCAAGCAACTTAATAGAAAATAAATCTCTTAAATTTCTATCTTCCTTTCTTTGTAAGCAATAGAACTTAATCCTCAATTAATGCTTATTTTCTTTCTTGAAAAGAACAATGACAACAAACATATATATAAAACTCATATGCATTACTCAAAACATACCAACTCCACAACATAGAGAATGAACAGCATTTTAATAAAACATAAAGAATGTTTCCATTACAACACTTACTACAACCAACTCCATGGGCAAAATAACTTAACAAAATTAATTACAATAGGGCCACAAAGGCCATGGCTCAAATAGCCAACAACATATAACTATAGAAACACAAAACTGGGCTTCTCTCTAACTCCATTTCTCCCATAAGAACCTGCAAATAAAACACAACAAGAAGGGAAAACCCAACCACTTCGAAATGCCCTCGTCCCTACCGTAGACCCGTAAGTGGGTCACCCCTGAGCTAGGGAGGTAGGAATTCACACGGTTACAACACACCACAACAAGCATCAAGCAACAACAACACAAAATAAACCCCAAGGAAAAACACATAACACAACTCGTGAGAATGAGTTTGATAGGGCTAGGGAATGGACCCCTCTACTTCAAAGGCCACACCAAAATACCAAGATACCAAGTCTCATGGCCTCAAGCCAAAACCTCCAAAATCACAAGTCTCCAAATATCTCAAAATGAACTTCCATGGCACTCTTGCCATTCAAATAATCTCCACAACAAGTAAAAAAGCCCTTAAGGCCATAAATAGCACCAAAAATAGGAGTGACCTCAAGGAGGTTCCTTTCCCCTACCCCAAACAAGTTGAGCCTTACCTCCAAATGGAGGTGCTCTCACCAAACTCCCATCCCACATAAAAAAAATGAAACAACAAACAATAAAACCACAACCACATCAATAATAAATAAGCAAGGGTAAAGAATAAGACATAGAGCTTACCTTCAAAAGCCCTAATAATGGAAGCACATTTAGTGATGAGCTCCAAGCCTCTCCAAACTTTCTAATCTCCAAAATCCCTCTAAATTCTTGAAAAATTGCTCAAAATAGAAAGAATCTCCAAAATACAAGAACCCCACACTCCTCAACAAGAGGAGGTAATATAGGCCTTCTAAATTGGCCTTGAGGAATGAGAAGGTGACACTTGTCACCTTCTCCTTCCTCCTCCTATGCCACTTGCAAGGGAGAGGAAGTGTGAGGGTGACAAGTGTCATCCTCCAATTCCATCTCAATCCTCACCTTACCACTTGTGCTCTCACACATGTGTGAGAGAACAAGTGGTGAGATGGCATTTCCCTCCAAGCCTCCATGAGGATAAGGGATGCCATATGGCATCCTCTTATTTTCTAAGAGAGCCATCTCCCTCCAAGATGCTCTCACACATGTGTGAGAATCTTGGAGGAAGATCCCACACACTTGGGAGTCTTGGAGACCTCCCAAGTCTTCCCAGGGAAGGGATTCCCAAACTTTGGGAAGTGAGATGAGTCTTTCCCAAAGCATGACTCATCTCCCACCCTTATCTAATTGACCCTAGACCCATGGGTAACCACCTAGGGTAAATTTTGGGACACTAAGGTTCACCTAGGGGGTCATAAATCCACTTTAAATGGCCTCAAAAATAAAACAATACCAAGTGGTATAAATCAAATAAAAATTATACAACACATGATATAATAAATTTAAACAAAGGGTACTAGGCCAAAATGATGAAATTAAACAAGTACTTAAATCAACACTCAATTTCAAACGTGATCCTCATCCCTCTTGGGAATGGATCAGTTTCACAGGGAATAACATGTGTGAATTCTACCTCTAATTTCCCGTGGCCTGGGAATGTAATCCTGCACATCACGATCAAGTGTCAATCATATCATGAATAATCATAGCCGAAGCAACCAGAATTAAATTCATGCCATTGAATGCAACAATAATCATCTATAACATAATTCTGAATTAAACTGTATTTTTCTATCAAATGTCACATAATCATCATCATATAAATAACTAGAAATCACCTCATAAAATATCATCTAATATATCTCGTATGTCTAATCACAAAATAGTATCAAAATATGATCAAATCAAATCACCATATGTCTAAACAATGTCATATCAAAATCAGGAGATATAATCAAGTCTGCATAATGAAACCATAGTCTCTAAAAGTCTGATAATGTCATCAACTAAAATGCATAATGATCAAAATAAGGAAGGAAAAATAATTGGCCTCACACATCTCATATGCCTCTGATTCAACTTACCTTGACTATTTAAATATTCCAAAGCTTGATGTTTTGTATACAACACAAACTCCTTAGGCAATAGGTAATGTCTCCATTTCTTCAAGGCTTGAATTATGGCATAGAAGTCTTGATCATAAACTAAATATCTTCTCCTTGCATCATTCAACTTCTCACTGAAACATGCTATAGGTCTACCTTCTTGACTTAATACTGCTCCAATTGCATTTCCACTTGCATCATAATCAACTTGAAATACCTTATTCAAATCCAGTAATGCTAAAACAAGTTCCTCTATCACTTTCTGCTTCAACAATTCAAAACTTTTATCTGCTCCAGATGTCCATTTGAAATATTTTTTGTCACCTCTCATTGTCTCTATCATAGGGTTACAAACTGAATTGAAATTTCTAATGAACTTTCGGTAGAAACTAGCCAATACATGAAATGATCTAACCTCTCCAATGCTCTCTGGTGTAGGCCATTCAACAATTGCTCTTACTTTCTCAGGGTCCGTCTTCAATCCTTCTATAGAAATCACAAATCCCAAGTATACAAATTCTTCCTTCATGAAACTACACTTCTTGATGTTTATCAACAATTTCTCTTCTCTCAGTCTCTGCAATACTTGTCTCAGATGCTGCAAATTTTCTTCTTTTGTCTTACTAAAAATTAGAATGTCATCCAAATATACAATAACAAACTTACCCAAGAATTTATTCAAGACTTCATTCATCAATCTCATGAAAGTACTAGGTGCATTTGTCAATCCAAAAGGCATTACTAACCACTCATACAATCCTTCATTTGTCTTGAAAGCAATTTTCCATTCATCTCCTTCTCTGATTCTGATCTGATGGTATCCACTCTTCAAATCTATCTTTGTGAAATATCTTGCTCCACTCAAACAATCCATGATATCATCCATCTTAGGTAAAGGAAATCTATACTTAACTGTGATCTTCTTTATTGCTCTAGAGTCAGTATACATTCTCCATTCTCCATCTTTCTTAGGTGCTAACACTGTAGATACTGCATAAGGACTCAAAATTTCTCTAATCAAACCTTTTCTCAACAACTCTTGTATCTGTCTATCCAGTTCTTCATTCTCTGTCGGTGTCATTCTATGTGTTGCTTTGTTAGGCAAACTAGCTTCAGGTATAAGATCCATGTGATGACTGATACTCCTGATTGGTGGCAATCCTTCAGGTACATTATCTGATATGATATCTTCATACTCTGTCAACAACTCCTTTATCTCCTCTGGTTGTGATTCTTCAACTTCCTTCTTCAATGTTTCAAGCTTCTTAGGAATCAAGGCATAACACATATTCTCATGTCTCAAACCATCTAGAAATTTTCTTCCATCTACCAAAGAGATTCTAGCATTCCCACATACTCCACTCTTAGGATCATCTTCTAGAGGAATCAAAGTAATTCTCTTTCCATTTGATGTTATAGTGTATGTATTCTTTCTCCCATCATGTATAGATTTTCTATCATACTGCCAAGGTCTACTCAACAAAATATGGCAAACATCCATAGGCATAATATCACACAATACTTCATCATGATATGATCCGATATGAAATTTCACAAAACATTGTTCACTCACCAGTACCTTATGATCATCCTAAATCCATGATATTTGATAGGGCTTAGGGTGTTTCAATCTTTCCAACTTCAGCTTAGTCACCATCTCCTCTGAAACTAGATTATCTAAGATACCACTATCAATTACAACTTTACAACATTTACCTCCTGATTTGCATCTAGTTCTAAACAAACTCTTCCTCTGTGGTGGTTCTTCAATTGTCTCTACTTGAAATAGTGCTCTCCTCATCACAAGTGATTCTCCTTTCTCCAGTTTTCCAACTGAATTGGGTGATCCAACAGGTTCTTCAACATAGGCTGATCTTCCACTGTTCTCTATTCTCTTGCCTGTACTCCCTTGATTACATTCAAATGCTCTATGTCCTTTACCTCCACACTTAAAACAAGTTCCTCAAAATGTTCTCCTATCAGTTCCTCTTCCTTCTCTTTTGTATCCTTCATTCTGGTATGCATTAGGGTTTCCTTTCTAGTAAAAGTTTTTATCTCTCTGATATGCATTATTATCTTTGTCATCCTTCTTGAATGTGTTGTCAAACTTGTTCTACTCCACAAATGATCTCTCACCTCTGAAAAATGTTCTACCTCTCTAAAATCTACCTCCTCTACCCCACTATCTCTTATCATGCCTCTTGTTCAACTTCTCTTCAACTTTTGGGGCAAACTGGTATGCTTCCTCTAAAGATGTCATCCTTACCAAGCTTAGTTCTTCTTGAATGTTCAATCTCAGTCCATTGATATATCTAGCCACTTTCTCCTTGCTTGCTTCACTATGTCATGTTCTTATGATCATCTTATGAAATTATTTAGTATACTCCTTCACAGATTTCTCCTTTTGTCTTAGGTTTTGCAATCTCTTCAACAACTCCAACTCATAGTCAGTACGTATGAACTAGTTCTTCAATTTTGTCACCATCCTGTCCCACTTCGTAATCGTTTATTTTCCTCTTCTATTTCTATCCAACTGGACTTCTTTCCACCATATAACAGCATGTCCTTTCAATTTTGTCTTTGCAAAATTTCACCTTCTCCAGATCTTCAACTTCTTCATATTCAAGGTATTCTTCCATGTCATTTATCCAGTCAATCAATTCTTCAGGATTCAAATTGCCAATGTAATTTGTTACATCAACTCTAGGTCTTTTCCCAATCTATGAAATAGCTCACAACATCTTTTCTTGATCTGATTCTTCTTCTTCCTCACCTCCTAGGGTTTTGCCAATTTGTTCAACAGATTGAAATTCCTCTTCATCATCACTATCAACATTAGGTCTCAGTGTCAATCATCTTCACCTATCTTCCTCAATAACATCTAATCAAATTCTTGTTTTTTTCATCATTTCCATCATCTCATCCATCTAACCAGCCATTGTTCCAACAACAACAACTCTCCTCAGCGGCATCTAGGATCAAGTGCAAATTGCCTCAAGTTCGGCGATCGGGCTACAAGGTGACAACTGCCTCACAATCAGTGATCAGTTGCGACACACATAACCTACCTCAATTTGGCAATCTATCCACAGCAAGATATTACATAATTCTTTCACCAACTTTGCTCAATTCTCTCCCAAAGATTTAAACTTTCGCTCTGATACCACTTGGTGCAGTCACGGTAGGAGGGTTCAAAGAATGAACTGTCTAGACCGTGCAGCAAGAGTAAACACAATGGAAACAACTCAAAGATATGAAGCAAATATAGATTTGGTCATTTAGTATATCAAAGAATTCAAATATAGATCAGTCGGCAACATGCGGGCTTACAATTAGGGCTCATAGGCCTGATTACAGATTATCAAAATATGCACAAGATTTAGCTTTGAATTCCCTTTGTGCAAAATCTAAACTATGAACTTATGAACCAATTCCTAACTATCCAAATCTAAATCTTCTTTCCTAGGGATCTATTACATCCTTAAATATCATCTCTGGTACAAAAGATTCCTCTGCATCGGCCAAGGAAGATCACAAACTCCAATGAAGAGTTGTAATGTGTGTACACAGATAGGTCAGACCTAAATGAGTAGTATTCCTTCACAAATGAATAGAATGATGTGCAGATCTCGGGGAAGGTCAGCCATGATCCAAAGATCATTGAATGATGTGTCATTAGGCTCCAGAAGTTGGGAAATGCTCCGCAAGTCTTCTCCTTTAGTTGATTGTCAGGATGCTCTGTTCTGAGAAAATAGTCAATCTTCTGATAGAGATATCTTTCCGGTGTTTGATCCAAATGCTCTAAATTCTAGATATGATGTAGATGAACATGTCTAGATGCTAATTCCAGCTCCACAAGGTCTGAAATGCAATTGTGGAAGAATGCGGACCAAAAATATTGAAACTGCTTTTGACTGAACTACCTAAACTGAACTGGAAAAGAAACAAACTAAACTGCAAACAAACTAAAATGCAAATGTTTTTGGTTGATGCAAGATTGCTCTTGAATTGGGGATCCTCCTGCATCATAAATTTATATTTGTGAGAGTTTCAAGAGATATAAAATATCCTTGAGGAAGAGAGTAGCTCATCAAACCAAGGTAAACATAAATACTAGTGCAATACTAGGATTAAAACCTTCACGCAGAAAAAATCATTTTGCATAGTGCTTCTGATTAAACAAATAATTTCTAGAAAGCACAACATCTACATAACAAAATTCAAAAATTGTAAACATACCCATGTGATTACATTTTCTTCCTTTGTGATTTTCTTCCTCCGTCTCTCCCATGTTTTCCCTTCCCCTGTTTGTGTTTTTCCTTCTTCCTATCATTTCTCTTATATCCGAGAACCCACCCCCTAAACTTAGTAAAATTAACTAAATGCAATAAGCATTCCCATATTCCCACTCCCTCCACTATCCTACTGCATGTCTAGAAACAAATAAATGAGGAGATTTTCTTTTCTAAATTAGATAATTCCGGCAATATCTAAGTGTTTGACTTTTAATTAAGAGAATATTTCCCCTAACATATTTAATTTCATTTTCAACTAATATGCAAATCTAAGTTTGATTCTACCAATATAAATTAATGACATACACACTCATATATTTAGCTATAAAATATTTAATATTTCTATGTGATTGTGTGTGTGTCCCATCACCATCGTTCACTTTCAAAATGCTAGGCTCCCTATGTCTGGTGATACTCTCTCTTTGTAACACCAAGAGAGCATCATTCCTTTCACATTCACAACATAAGTTAGTCAATTTAAAAGAATAGTCATAATTAAAACCTTTTAATAATCCTCATATTAAAGATAATTAACATTAATTATTCCTTAATTGTGTACTAATCGCATTAATTAATATTAAGAAACTAGGGTTGTGACACTAGCTTCAACTTCTTTCCAATGTATACCATCTTTGGAGCTAATTCAATTCCTAGATTTAGTCCTTCTACACCATCTTAGTTGATTGGTTACTCCTTGTCTTGTAACAATCATTGCTATCGAACATTCTTTCAAGAGATACAAGACCTCTTAGAACGGTATTGGTCTTGAGCTGAATGATCTCATTTCCAAACAAGGTCTCCTTTCCATCCTCTACCTCAATCATTAGCTATCAATCAATCTATTGGTTCTCAAAACCACTTATGTAATTCAAAAATTCATAGATTTACTTGTCATCATTGAATACTTACTATCCATATATGTTATATCATAAATTCTTGACCTAGTGAGGATTTCCACACTATATGTGTGATGAGGTGATAACAAAGAGGCATCAAATTTTGAAGCTATAATAGCAAGGGCATCTGCTAAAACATTTTTAATTCTATCTAACCACTTGATATCAAATGCATCAAACATTTCAATAACATCCCATACAACATTCCTATACATTTTGACTTTTTTCTTTTGTTGTATATGATCCTCTAACCTAAGATACCACTAACTCAGAATCACCATGCACACTTAAACATTTAATTCCATACTTGGAAGCAATGTTCAAAACAAGCATCAGAGCCTCATATTCTACTACATTATTAGTGTTAGTGTGAAAAGTTGCATTAGCTATCTAGTTAGCTTTTAGCGTGACTAGGAGACTTCTATTCACACTAGCTTAAGTCCAACTTTGGGCTTCTTATCTTTTTGGCTCACCTCATGTGGTGAAGACATGTGTACTCACCTTTGTGAGACAGCTACTTTGTGCAAACTTGCCACTTGCTCAAACATGTGTCATTTGAGAAGACAAGTGTTGCACCTTTGGAGGGTTGCTCAATCATTGTATATGACATTCTCACCTCCTCTTGCTTGCCTATTTAAGCAAGACTTTTATGTACATTTCATTCATCTTTTGGCAATGTAATTTAGCTTATTGTGTGGAAAATAGATTTCTAGTTGTATTGTTGCTTGTTGATCCTCGCTTTTACCAACATGGTATTAGAGCCATGCATGCAAAATTCTATCTGTTATAGTGTATCCCTCATATAGCTTAGCCAAGAGGTCCTCATAGAGCTAAATGGACATCGGTGTTGAGTCTGGAAGGCCCGAGATAGACAAAATAGCCTATCGTTTCGTCAAAATTGACACAGGCAAATTTTTGCAAAAACATTTTACGCCCCCTGCTCATGTACCGTATGATGATATAGTTGTGCAGAATTTTTCTAGTTGAAAATGCAAAATTGTTTTGTAAAATCAACATTTTGTAGGTTCTGTGGTGATTTTGGCAATTTTTTTTCAATCTAATGGTCAATTTTTGGCTTCTTGGCCTCTATGTCATCATTTTGGATTGATTTGAGTTCTGGGGTGAATTTATTTCTGCCTAGTTTGTGGTCGTTGCACATTTTCTAGGTTTCAATCTCTATTTTGAGACTTTTAGACTATTTAGGGTTTGGAGTCACCTCTATTTTTTTTCAAAATCGAAGGCTTGCATTGTTGTTTTGTGGGTGCTTGTTATTCTATGGTCGTGGTTTTTTGTTTGCTATCATTTAATGCCAAGTTTGTGTTCAAAGATCCAGGTCGTCATTTGAAGCTCCATAGAGGGTCTTGACAGAGGACACAGTATCTTTTTGACACAGTTGCTCAAGATAGTCGATGGCTTCAACAATATTCATCACAAGTCACCGTTTCACTTTGTTTGCAGGCAGCCTCAACACTGCTGGTTGAGTCGTCTACACTCTTAACAGGTTGCTTGTTGTGTCAATTTTTTATCACTGACTTATCTCTTGCAATCAAGGGTAGCCTTCACAATTCAGAGGCAGTTTCTTCTCCACTAGCAATCTTACTCGATCATTCCAAGTGATGCCCATGATATTTTCTTTGGTCACCCTTTTTGCACAGTGGTCACTGGTTTGCAAGTCAACTTCCTCACCAACCAATCTAGTCACCATTTCACTCTGGGTCGCAGTCCATTAGAGTCCCAAGCTTGCCATTGATCTTCACAGGCAATGGTCAAAGTTTTCCTTCCCTTGCAAGCTCAGATCAATGACTTCATTCTCATAGAATCATAGTTTTAGTCTGATATGTTGTGGAGTCTGGTCAGTCTCCAAGTGGGAGATTGTTGTTATATGGAGCCTAATCAGACTCAGAGGTTAAATTTTCCCCACTTTTATCAGTGTGATTTCCCCCCAAATTATTTAATGGGGGTTTGGGGGTAGCGCCCCCAAGACGGGGTCAAGGGGCAGCGCCCCTGGCACACTTCCTGTCACGATACAAGGTGGGTTCGAGGGGCAGCGCCCCTGAAACCTCAAATGACTTTAATTATTTTATAAAGGTGTTAGGAGTTATTTTTTCTATTGGCCGACATAAAAAAAACCTTATTTTGTAACTGACACAAGTCTTGATAAAAATGGCTAAGGGTTAAGGTTCTCATGGATTATTGTATTGTAGCATTTGCAACGGTATTGAGTTGCAAGGATTGCCGGTTGTAATCGATTTGATTTACTGGATAATAATATTGGAGTCTTTGTTGGTGGATGTAGCCCAAGTTTGGGTGAACCACGTTAAAAATTGTCTCTAACTATTATTATTTTTGTGTATTTTTCATTCGTCTGTTTAATCTTTATTTGCATTTAATTGATATCTTCTACATGCAATTCCTAACATAGTCTTGGTCGATTTCAAGACAATAGGCAATTTCGATAGCTATGATGACTCATTCAACTCCTATTTTTTGGGAGGACATCTTTGTTTCCTACTTGATCTCTTCATTGATGCCACAAGGGATCTCAACCACTGCTAGTAGAATTTTATGGTCTTCAAAGATCTCAGGAAGTTAAGAAAGCGATGGTGATGCCTCTTTTAGCGGATCATGGCATATAATAGGGCATTTTTCATTGCTATTCGGAAGCTTCCTCATTCTTTGAGTCCCCATTCCAAGGACAACAACAACTTCAAATAGACAAGCGGCTTCATTATTTTTCGCAGATTGAAGTGTTTGATTGTTGAAAATTTTTATGCAGATCTTCAAGTTGCTCCAAGTTCTTGCCAAATCTCTATTTATGAAGGATTATGCAACATTTTGCCTTTTCTAGCAATCTGTGGTCTTCCACAAAACTGCCTCTAGCATGCAATGGTTACAGTTTCCCCTTTCAAGTCCAGTCAAAGTCTTTTGGGCTGCCGTTTGGTTTTTGTAGGGTCAATTTTTGGTTGTATTATTTGCGGTTGGTTGCATTAAATGTGGTTTTCATTCCCCATGTTGATGTTTCACAAGCAGATTTGAGTTTTGCAATCATGGTTATCTCTAACCATTATATTTCATATGTTAGCATTTGTTAACTATAGTAGCTAATTAATGCTACATCTAAACTTTATTAGTTGTAAATTATTTTGAATATAGTAACATTTAATGTTACTTTATTTGTAAAACATCAACAACAAATGTAACCTCCAAAGCATTAAAATAAACTTCCAGTGTAACAAATGCTAACCCTTCAAGGTTAGTTGACTGCCACAAAGTTGTTTATGCTATCTTTTTATGCCAGAGAAAACTCTTTTATGTCAAGTCAAACCACTAGAGTGCTCTCAACATGCTGAAGGAGGGCCTTTTTTCATTTTGATGTAGCTTTCGCCCATGGAGGTAACATTGGGCATATTTATAGTCGATGGGAAGCTAGTTCGAGCACCGAAAAAGCTATGTCAAGATGATTTGGGAATTATCCCATTTTCTCAAAAAAATTCCCTTCTTTGTACAACAAGTTAAATAACTCAAAAACCAATTGTATCTTTTGATTGGAAACTCAAGATTGAGTGTCATTTTTTAGAAAGTGAATAATTTTTCGAGACTAATCTATTGGAAATGATTTCACAGTGCTTTTATAAAGTGTCATTTTTTGTTCCAATTAGACTTGTTTAACACACTATCATTATAAAGTGCCAAATTTAGGGGGGGATAAAAATATTGAGTAACAAGGAGGCTTCAATATCTGGGATAAAAATATTGAATTATGGGGGGTTCATAGAGTTGTGTGAAGAGCATTTCTGAGTTGTTTCAAGAGCTCTTCCATAGAGATGTGTCAAGAGCACTTCCACTACTCCATCATTCTTCAACATTTTTTTCTGCATTGTATTGAGTTGTGTCAAGTACACTTTCATTGAGATTTATCAAGAACACTTCCACATCACCATCACCTAATGCTACATGTGAATTCAGAGTTGATTCTTCAAGGACTTCCAGAGATTTATCACAACAAAAGATTGATATCAATTCCTTTTCTTCTACAAAGTTTACAGAGGCTTCACAGAAGGCTTACAGAGAATCTTCAAAGCAAGACTTCACATTTGGATTTGGATTGTAGCCATATGGTATGCAATTGACATTCCACACATGGATCTTGCAAGTATTGCAGGACTATCACTTTCAATTGTATTGTGCCAAGTGCACTTCCATCATGTCGTGTCCAGAACAGTTTCTTGTTTTCTCTCTTTTGGAGGAAAGTTTTTTTCCAATAGGGTTTACTTTCTTTCTCCACCTTATTAGAGATGCATTTGTACATGGGTACCTAACATGGCCTAGTTTCTAAGACCCATCATTGTTTCACTACTCCCTAAGTTGCATTATCTACCTAGTTATCTTTTAGCATGACTAGGAGACTTCTATTCACACTAGCTTAAGTCCAACTTTGGGCTTCTTACCTTTTTGCCTCACCTCATGTGGTGAAGACATGTGTACACCTTTGTGAGATGCCTACTTCAAGTAAACTTGTCAATTGCTCAAACATGTGTCATTTGAGTAGACAAGTGTTGCACCTTTGGAGGGTTTCTCAGTCATTGTATACAGCCTTCTCACCTCCTCTTGCTTGCATATTTAGGCAAGACTTCTATGTGCATTTTGTTGGATACCTAACTCGTTGTTGGGGAAGATTGTTGGTTGGCAACATGAGCATGATGATGTGAAGAGATTGTGAGTGGGGAGATTGATGAGGATTGATAAGTATGACAGTATATGAGTTGTCATTGATGGCAACCCATTATTGATGACAATCCCAGAGAAGACCATATGGTTTGGATAATTACCTAAGTCCTAGAGTACAGTTTCAGTGTTCAGTGAACCAATTTTTGGGGTCCACATTGCTCCGCTATGAGGAATCAAGTTATGTGTTTTTGAGGTAACATTGGTATGTGCTGGAAGACTCTAAATCCAAATTTTCATAAGTTTATGTCTTCCATAGTTGAAGATAATGTTGACAGAGTATCAGACTCTATAATGGCAGTGGTAAGTGTATGTTGGAATGCTCTGCATTCCACCATGGATGAACATTTTGGTATGCGGATTTATGGAAGTGCTTACAGGTGTCAAAGGTGTGTACATTTCTAGTCTCAAGTCGTCTGGTGGTCTACAAAGTCAAAAATCAGGTGACAGAGGCAATATAGGTTGTTCTAGAGCCTAAATGAAAGAAAGCTAGGTGTGCAGAAATTGCTTCCTACACTAATCTATTGAGGAGAGGGCTATGCAAATTCAAATTTATCCTAACTATTACAGCAATGTTAAACCATTAACATGAGATATTGCAGCAAAACACAAGAGCCAGAAAGTAGATAGAAGAAGAGAGACAAAGATTTTCGGTGGGGAAAACCCTTATTGGGTGAAAAACCCCACTCAGAAACTTGCACAATGTATTAACAAATCTGAAAGACTATTTAAAATACACTTGCAATGCAAGCTTCAATGGTCTTCAACACTTGTGTCTGGAGTCAATCTGGCATCATAATAGTACCTGTAACCTGTGATACAAACTCCATCTCCAAGCACCTGTTTAAATAGGAAATACAA
Source organism: Cunninghamia lanceolata (assembly GCA_027924645.1). Lineage (NCBI taxonomy): Eukaryota > Viridiplantae > Streptophyta > Pinopsida > Cupressales > Cupressaceae > Cunninghamia > Cunninghamia lanceolata. The sequence continues at coordinate 2,034,363 of BSBN01000549.1, read as the reverse complement.
GGCAATATTGGACCTTTATTGGAATGGGCGTCCAACATGGCTTCATGGACCAAAACCCACACCCAAGGACACTTGGTCAACATTGTAGAATGTGCTTGACACTTGTTCATAGCTCCCATCCCAAAGGGGTCACCTATTTCCAAAATGGGCTATGATAGATGCTCTTACGATACTTACGATCGTCATAGAATCTGTCATAGCGGTTACAACTTACAATTGTAAGAGAATCTATCATACACATGCTATAAATAGCATATTCTCTTACAACATGTCATATTCCACCTTGGGGCACCCAAATATGCCTTATTCAAAGATGCTTCATGACACATGTCATCACCTATCTTACAACCTTCTATTTCTGACTCTTACATGTCATAGATTCGTCATAGGAATCTATCATAACCGTTTCAGTCAAACATTCCTTACACAACATGGAGGATGCCGACACATGGAAGAATATTCCTACCACTAAGTGGGACATGTATCTCCTAATGTGAGGACAAAATAACAAGTTGTCATATTCCATGTACGATTGACACATCATTGTGCCACATCCCACAACATGACAATATGGAATTTCCATATATTTACAACATAGGCAATTAAATAATAAATACAAACATTACAAATGTAGAGAATTATCAAGGTTAAGACACCTTACTTCCCAACATTCACCAACTTGTCGAACACCTTGTAAGAGCCAATAGAAAAACAAGATTTAACTGCTACAGGCTGATAAGCCCATAGACTCCGAACACCATCTGAACTTCTCTGTGCTCACTGGTTTCGTCAATGCATCTGTAACATTCTTCAAAGTATCTACCTTCTCCAAATTTACCTTTCCATCCTCAACCATGTCTCTCACGAAGTGAAACTGAACATCAATGTGCTTGGTTCTAGCATGGAAAGTTAGATTCTTTGCAAGGCAAATTGCACTCTGACTGTCACAACTGATCGTGGTCTGACCTGCATCAACACCAATATCGAAACACAATCTCTTAAGCCAAATGGCTTCCTTACAAGCATGAGTTGCTTCCATGTACTCAGCTTCTATCGTGGACAAATCAACAACAGGTTGTCACTTACTCATCCAACTAATAGCACCACCAAACAGTATAAAAACATAAGCACTGGTGGATCTCCTGCTATCAATGTCACCTACCCAATCTAAATCCACAAATCCACAAATATCAACAGAATGCGGAGGTCCTGAAACATTACCATGATAGCAAATGGAATACTTGAAAGTACCCCTCAAATATTTGAACACTCGCTTAACTACATCCCAATGAACCCGTCCAGGATTAGCCATAAATCGACTAAGGACTACCACTGCTTGGGCAATGTCTGGTCTTGTGCAGACCATAGCATACATCAAACTACCAACAGCACTAGTATAAGGTACTCTGCTTATGTCCTCCACCTCACTAGGAGATTTTGGACAATCCTCAACAGGCAACTTTGTCCCCAAAGAAACAGGAACACACAATGGTCTACAATCTGCCATGCTGAATCTGTCCAACACGGTCTTCACATACTTACTCTAGCTTAACCAAAGTTTTTTGTTGATTCTGTCTCTTCTGATTTCCATTCCTAGAATGTACCTGGCTGCCCCTAAATATTTCATTTCAAACTGTGCTGACAACTAAGATTTAAAATTAGAAATCATATTCTTACCCTTCCCAATGAACAACATATCATCAACATACAGTGCAACAATGAGAATACGATCACCATCAAATTTATAATACACACAGTGATCTAATTTTGATCTCACAAATCCAATTGACAACACAAAGGCATCAAACTTCAAGTACCATGCTTCAAACCATACAAAGACTTTTTAAGTTTGCAAACCAAATTTTCTTTACCTTTCACCATGTAATGCTCTGGCTGTGACATGTAGATTTCTTCCTCCAAGTCACCATGAAGAAAAGCTATCTTCACATCCATCTGTTCTACCTCCAAGTCATAAGCTGCTGCGAGTGACAACAGGAATCGAATGGATGTCAGCTTTGCAACACGAGAGAAGATCTCACCATAATCTATACCCTCCATTTGTGAATACCCCTTCGCGACCAATATGGCCTTATACTTCTCAACACTGCCATCTGCACCAATTTTCTTCTTGAACACCCATTTGCATCCAATGGGTTTCCATCCAGGAGGCAAAGGCACCAAGTCCCAAGTTTGATTCTTTTCCAAAGAAGCCATTTCTTCCTCCATGGCCTCCTTCCAGGAACCTGCATCCTTCATATCCAAAGCCTCTAATACAGTTCTAGGTTCATCACTGTTAGTAAGCAAAGCATAAGCACAACTAGAATCAAGAAATGTAAAACCAAACCTTTCAGGTTGCTTTCTTATCCGTGTAGACCTCCTCAAGAGCTGAGGTTGAGGTTTAGCTTCTTCATCTAAGCTTTCAGAGCTGCTAGAGCTCTCCTCATCATCAGGTCCAACATTGTCTTTCTATTCAGTCTTCTCAGGGGTGAGAGGAAACTAAACAACATCCTCTTTCTTTTCTTTTTCTTCTAGCTGCAGAACAATGGAAGAAGGTGTAAGTGTTGATAACTGAGAGGGGGGGTGAATCAGTTATCTTAATTATTTCAGCTTTCTGAATTTCTTTATCAATTAGTGCAGCATCAAATCAAATAAGCAAACATAACCTTAAAAAGGAAATAACATCAATACACATGACATAATGATTTTGACGTGGAAAACCCTGTTAGGGGAAAAACCACGAGGTGATTAAACCAAGAATGTATTCTCTATTAGAAGAATAAGATAGTACAAAATTGCACTTGCCAATTAGGGCTCACTGCCCGAGCACACTGCTCACAAGAGGCTCACTACCTACAATAGTTTATACAAGAAAACTAGATAATTGAACTGATGAGAAGCATCCACATATGCTGAGGTTCAGTTCCAGTTAAGCCCTAATATACTGATCTGCTACACTTCATTCTTACTCTCCTTAGGTGTTGTTGTCTTGTTACATTCTGAACCTATCTTACTGCCTTCACACTGCTCTTCTACTTTTCTTTGCACCATGCAATACCACACACACCCCTTCACATCCATCTGGTATATATATCCGCTCAAAGGATTTCATCCTCTTTCTAGTCGGCATCCAGAATAGTCAATATTTTCCCAAACTCTAGTCTGTCGGCTGAATCCTTGCTTACCAAGTGATGCGAATCAAGGAGATACTTATAGAAGTCATCTAACATGTCAACCAATCATGGATGATACCTTAAGAACCTTGATCACCATCAATATCTCATCTAGAATAATTATGATGCTTTGTCGATCAGTTCTTCCTCTATCTACTCTGCCAAACCGGACCCCGTTACTTAGATGCTCATATCTCTTCACTCTTTCATCACCGGAGGCTCAATCCCTGGAACCTATTAGTCAAGGTATTCCTCTTGACTTCCCCAAGCCCACACTTTACAAAGATACTTCCTATAAGAGATCCGGACCTGACTGTTGGACCTTGCTGCATGCTTTGTTCTTGCTTACCGAACCACAACACTTCTTTAATCTAACTTCCGGTATAAGCACACCATGTTCTGCAGGTGGGTGGGATGAACTTTGTTGCCATCAATGACAACACTCATGAAGCCATATAGTGTCTCTTACCAACAATCTCCCCCTTTGGCATTGATGGCAACACTTAGTGAAAAATGACTAAGTGTCACACTATACTCCCCCTTGGCTGATGCTCTATTCTTATGTACATTTTCTGGAGCTCCCCCTTAGCTGGATTCCTCATTTTTCACTGCTCCTCACTCCCCCTTTGACATCAATGGCAAAGGGTGGGGTTCGCACACCAAAATTTCCAAAAATAATCTATACTTAGCTGCATAAAACATATATACATGTTTTACCTACATATACTGAAATATATCTGAAAAAGTGGTCTTTAGCTATACCACTTCTGTCGCCCAACTCTTCTTCATCCTATCCAAAATTGAGATGTAACCACTCAACAAGAATGCAAAAGCTTATGTTGTGTCTCTTGCCGGAGACAGAATTTTCTCCCCTTCTGTATCCTTACCACTATCATCTGTGGCCTTCTCTATTGGAGTTTTCTCTCCTTCTGCAGCCTTGCTACTGTCATCTTCTTTCTCTTTTGCTTCTTGACTGATCTTCTCTTGTACTCTTTCTTTTTCTTTGAATTCAGAGTCTGTAGGGGAAACCAGAGGAGAGATGTTTGCTTGATCATGGACCTCTTCTTCCAGAGCAGAGAAATCTAAGTCCTTACCTTTTTGTTCACCTATCTCCTTTATCTCTTCTACCACTATCTCAGTAGATTCTTCTTTGTTATCCATTCTCGAGGGATCATCACTTAAATCCTCTACAACAGGAATATTGAATCTTTTATAGGCTTTCCGGAGTATTTCTTCTGTTTCTTTTGCCACTTTATCAGTTTCTCCAAGCATGAGCTGATTCATTCTAGCCTTACTCCGAAACTCATCCTTGAAATCTTTGAAGATCATATTCATTTGCTTATGAGTGATTGAAGGAAAGAGTTGAATGGCTATCTATTCTCAGATCTCAAGATCCTTTGCCCTAGCATTATTCTTTCTTATCTCTAATTCCTTCTCTAGGCTTTTGGGAATGAGAGATATGATTTCAATAAAAGCCTTATTGTATATGTTCAAGTATTTAACTATGGCTTCCTCCAAGATTTTTCTATCTGCATCATTGTATGCATCATAGAATTCTGTTATTGGTTGTAGGTTCCCATCCATAGTAACTGCTTTAACTACATCATCTACAGACAAAGTGGGCCTTTCAACAAATTCTTCTATTACTTATTCAGTAGAGGGTTCACCAGATGTTTTCCTTTTCTTCTTTAGTTTCTTTACTTCCTCATCTGATTCTGTCTCTTCTTCATCCTTTTGGCTTGTGTAAGATCTTGGTGCCTTTTTCTTGGTTCTCTTCTCTCCTTTTCTGGATGATTTTGCTTCCAGTTTTGATGCCTTTGAGCTCTTTGTAGTGGTAGGTGCAGAGGTCTTAGAGGATCTGGTCCAAGAGGGGACTTCCATCGGAGCACCTTCTTTCTCTGCTTTTTCTTTTTCTTTCTTTGCCCTTTCTGTCTTCTCTCTATTTGCATCAAGTGCCTCTTTTTAAATTCCATGCCTCTTGGCAAACTCTTCTACTTCCCTCCTCACTTTTCTTTTTATTTCTGGTTGTCTTAGTTCCACATGGATCTTCACACTAAATTCTTCAAAGGTTCCAAACCTTTCTGCTTTAGGATCTTTGGATTGACTGAGCATGTGTTGAACATGTAGCTCAACAATTTTCTCATCTACTTCATACCCCATTGACATGATCCAGACTATTCTTGGCTCTACTGCCTCCATTAGACATTGATCAGTTTCTACCATAAAGCATACCGTATCTTTATACTTTTCAACTAAAGATTGGGGGATTCTCTCTCTTTCTTGCATCATGCTCTGAAAATTCTTGAAATAGCCCCAGAGTGTTATATTCTGTGCCTTGGCATCACCAAGCCCATGTATATAATCTCTGATTTGGATGGCTACTGGTCTATCATTCTGCCATACCCAACCACTGGATCCAGGAAGATCATTCATGAAGTAGAAGAACAGGCATAGTATCAGCCCACCATACTTGAAGGAGTTCTTCTTTTCCTTCTTGATCTTTTGTAGGTTTTCCATTAGTTGGCTCAGAAGAAGTTCACAAAGATCATAATCTGCATTTTTCCTCAACATTTCATAAGCAATGTAAATTGCAGTTCCAGGTACTGAATTTTCCCTGCTAGAGTGATATATCTTATAACCGATGATCATGGAGGCAAACTTGACATCCGGATCAGTGATGTCTTCTATTGTCATTGCTCTTTTGTCAAATTTTGATCTGGTAGCCTCACTCACAGTTTGATTCTTGACGAATTTGAGAACAGGAATCCCACCGGATGAGTGCAATCTGGTTACTGCCCTAATGGCATCCTTGGTTATTTTAAATGGCCTCATTAACCATATAAAGTTAGCATGCATTCTACTTAGAACATACCGGACCCATTCATCTTCTGCAAAACAGGGGAAATGAATGCATTGTGCAAAATGCTTGTCCCAGATGGCTTTATACTGAGCTTTGAGTTCAAATGAGTCATCTATCAAATGCTTGTGATAGATATCAACTAGCTTAGATTCTCCAAATTCTTTAATATTCGCATGAATATATGCCCTAACATCTTCTACATGTAGAACCCCATGCGGAATGCTTGAAAAGGTGCCTAGGGGATCAACTTCTAGGGATTTATATGGATGTTTCTTGAATTTAGGACACGACCTATCAGTGATCTTTACAACATTCGGTGTAGACATCTTCAAAAGATTTTACAGAGAAATATTAAATGACGGAAAATACCTTTTGCGCTTCTAGGGTTTGCTGAATGAGCCGGATTAGTTTGCTGGATGAATCAACTTCAACGGTTGATCCTTTGATAATTTGAGATAATTTGTTGCAGAGCTCCTTTTCTCTTCTTCCTTAATGCAAATGAGCAAATGACGAGCGAATGAACCCTTTTATTTCTGGTAAAACCCTAATTTCATATTGCAATAAATGCGCAACTCAAGTCATTCCGGTTGCCTGGTTCTTCTTATTTTGAGAAAGATCTTTTTCCAGATTACTGAGATATACTTAGAGTAATCCTTGGTGATTAATAACAAATTATCTTATTTTCCCCAAACGCTTGATCTATCCATAGAACAAGATGCCTCAAATTTTAATCATACCGGATTTAACTGTGATAATCCTATTTTATCAGATGACTATTAAACTGGATCAATCTTGGAAGATTAGATTCTTCAAATCTTCCTGCAGATCTTCCATATCTTTACCAAGCTTTCTTTAGATGTTTCTCTGAGAAACCTTTTATTCCGCAACTTCTCATGTGACAATTTCAGGCACCAATTAACTGGCTGGGGGAAAATGTTTTTCCTTGTGTCTCCCCCTGAGCCAGAGCTCACTTTTTAATTTTTGGAAGGAATATCAGCACCAGATTCTGGTGCGGATCCATCCCCTACATTCTCTATACTTCTCTTCACCCAAATCTTTTTCATCTCACTTTTAACTTCATCCGCATTCACAATTCCTTTTCCTTTGTCTCGATTCTGATTATAATGCACCAGACCCCTTTTGTCCTGATTCTTGCTTCTACAGAATTTGGCAATATGACCGGATCTATTGCAATTGTGGAAAACAACATTTCTTTGCATATTTGAATGATATCCTCTTGATTTGCATTGATTAGCCATATGTCCCATTCTATTACATGCAAAGCATCTACCATTGAATGAATTATTCATTTGCATATTTCTGCATTCATGAGATTTGTGACCATACCTTTTGCAGTTGAAACACTGTCCAGAGAAGGATGTATTGGTCTGGTTTATTCTCTTTCTGCACTGATTAGCTTTATGACCAAAGTTATTGCAGTTGTGGCAGTATCCATTGAAGAATGGATATCTTTGAGCATTAGGTTGCCTTACCGGAGGTCTTCTAGGCCTGTTCCTTAGATTTCCTGATCAAAAATTCTTCTAACTAGATCCAAAGCTTTCACCTTTCTCATATCCCAAGCCACGCTTGTCATCTACCCTCTTTTGGCTTTCAAGAAGAACTTCAAGTTGAGTAGAACTTATCTTGAATTTCTCTTTGTATTCATTTGTTGTTTGAAGATCCTTTTTAAGAGTGTCAATTTGATCCTCAAGTTTTTCTTCATTATCTCTAGCATCTTCAAGATCAGATTCTAGATGCTTGATTATTCTATCCATTTTGTGGCAGTCTTCTGACTTCTCCTTGAGAGATTGTCTTATATCATCTTCAGTTTTTCTTTTCTCTTCAATTTCTTGGGTGAATTTCATAACTCCTGATTCCATTTCATGTCTTACCATAATGGCCTCTTTTGATAATTTTTCACATAACTTAGTTTTCTCCTTCAGATCTTCATTTGTACCATTGTCTTCATTTTGACTGGCCAATTGTTGAAGTAGATCTTTTCTCCTTTTCATAGAGATACTCAGTTTCCCTTTTAGTTCATTTATGAAATCATCAACCTGTTTGAGTCTTTCCTTCAATTCATTGACTTCAGAGTTTGATTGCTCAAGATCATCTAGGGTAGACTGAAGTTGTTGCCTCATACCATACACATCCATTTGAGTTCCCAGATCTTCCTCAAGCTGTTAGGCTCTGTTTGGAGGAAATTGGCTCTGATACCAATTGTTGATAACTGAGACGAGGGGTGAATCAGTTATCTTAATTATTTTAGCTTTTTGAATTTCTTTATCAATTAGTGCAGCATCAAATCAAATAAGTAAACATAACCTTAAAAAGGAAATAACATCAATACACATGACACAATGATTTTGACGTGGAAAACCCTGTTAGGGGAAAAACCACGATGTGATTAACCCAAGAATGTATTCTCTGTTAGAAGAATAAGATAGTACAAGATGGCACTTGCCAATTAGGGCTCACTGCCCAAGCACACTACTCACAAGAGGCTCACTACCTACAATAGTTTATACAAGAAAACTAGATACTTGAACTGATGAGAAGCATCCACATATGCTGAGGTTCAGTTATGGTTAAGCCTTAATATACTGATCTGCTACACTTCATTCTTACTCTTCTTAGGTGATGTTGTCTTGTTACATTCCAAACCTGTCTTACTATCTTCACACTGCTCTTCTTCTTTTCTTCACACCACGTAATACCCCACACACTCCTTCACATCCAAATCTATCTGGTATATATATCCGCTCAAAGGATTTCATCCTCTTTCTAGTCGGCATCCAGAATAGTCAATTTTTTCCTAAACTCTAGTCTGTCGGCTGAATCCTTGCTTACCAAGTGATGCGAATCAAGGAGATACTTATAGAAGTCATCTAACATGTTGACCAATCATGGATGATACCTTAAGAACCTTGATCACCATCAATATCTCATCCGGAATAATTCTGATGCTCTGTCGATCAGTTCTTCCTCTGTCTACTCTGCCAAACCGGACCCCGATACTTAGATGCTCATATCTCTTCACTCTTTCATCACCGGAGGCTCAATCCCTGGAACCTATTAGTCAAGGTATTCCTCTTGACTTCCCCAAGTCTGTACTTTACAAAGATACTTCCTATAAGAGATCTGGACCTAACTGTCGGACCTTGCTGTATGCTCTGTTCTTGCTTACCAGACCACAACACTTCTTTAATCTAACTTCCAGTATAGGCACACCATGTTCTACGGATGGGTGGGATGAACTTTGTTGCCATCAATGACAACACTCATGAAGCCATATAGTGTCTATTGCCAACAGTAAGCTCTCTGAAGATGACACTTCTTCTATACAACATGTTTTTAGCTACGGGTTCCCAAAGCTTATATCCTTTCACACCAACACCATAGCTGATGAATATACACTTAATAGATTTGTTCTCCAACTTTGACCACTTCTCCCTAGGCACATGTGCATAAGCCTCACAACCAAAAACATGAAGATGCCTTACTAAAGGATTTCTACCAGACCACACCTCCATGGGTGTCTTTCCAACAAGAGCTGATGTAGGAGATTTGTTTACTAGATAGCAAGCAGTGGCAACAGCTTCAACCCAAAACTTTTGTTCTAGGCTAGCTCCACTAAGCATACTCCTAGCCTTCTACATCAGTGTCTTGTTCATCCTCTCTGCAACTCCATTTTGCTATGGGGTGTAAGGAGTTTTCTTATGCCTTTCAATCCCAAGTTCCTTGCAATACTTATTGAATTCTGTAGAACAGAACTCACCACCGTTGTCAGTTCTCAAACATTTAATCTTTTTACCAGTCTAATTTTTAGCAAAGCCTTTAAACTCCTTAAACTTGCTATAGACTTGAGATTTGCTTCTGAGAAAATAAATCCATGTCCTTCTACTGTAATCATCTATAAAAGATACAAAGAATATAGATTTTGATAATGAAGGAACATTAATAGGACCAAACACATCAGAATGAATGAGGTCCAACACACCAGAAGACTTATGAGAACTCAAGTAAAATTAAACATGGTTTTGTTTTCCATAAATGCAATGTTCGCAAAAGTTGAACTCAAGATTACAATCATCTAACCCCTCTACAAGGTTCTTATTTTTCAGGGTACACAGACCCTTCTCACCAATGTGGCCAAATCTCTTATGCCATAACATTGTCTTTTCAGCAGGAAGTTTAACTTCCAATGCACGATTACAACCATCAAGATTAGAAACAATAGATTTCTTCACTACTCGTTCAGATGGTGGGGATGAAGTGACTGCTGCCCTCTTCCTTGAGTCAGAAGAACTATTGCATTGTGAAATGCATGCTTCCAGCTAAAATAGAGTACCTCTCCGAGTACCCTTAGAAAGCACCATAGATCCTCTAGTCATCTTGCATCCTTCTTTCAAAAAGATAACCTGCACACCTACATCATTCAAACTACTTACAGAAAAAACATTTCGTGCTAATCCTGGGATGTGCATAACCCCAGAGATCCCCTTCACTCGACCATCAGGGAATCAGATAGAGACTCTTCCACAACCAATGATCTTCAGATGAGATTCGTCACCCAGATACACCTTTCCACCATCGAACTCCTCATACTTAGTGAACCAATCTCAATGCGAGGTCATGTGGAATGATGCACCAGAGTCGATTAGCCACACATCATCAGATGCATGGGTTTCCAGGGTTGTGATGAAAGCATCACCGTCATCTTGTGATTTGTCAGAATCTGAATCAGGAGCTTTCTTCTTTTCCTTCTCCTCTTTGCATTCCTTTCAAAAATGCTTGGTCTTGCCACAGTTCCAACAAAGAGCCTTGGACTTTCCAGGAGATTTGGATCTCCCACAATATTTGGATCTACCCTTCTCAGCTTTCTTGTCCTTCTTCTTCCCTTTCTCCTTGGGTCTTCCACGAACTGCAAGGGCCTCTTTAGCTGCCTCAGAAGACTTTCTCTGCATCTCTTCAGACAACAATGAAGAAACCACCTCTTCCATTTTGAATGTGGATGTGGTGCTTTAGATTGCCATGACAAGATGATCCCATGAGTCCGGTAGAGAACAAAGTAGGGTCATACATCGATCCTCCTCCTCCATCTTTACACCAATAGATGTCAATTGTGCAACCAGCATGTTGAAAGCATTCATATGTTCAGCAATGGATCCTCCATCCTCCATTCAAAGAGAATACAACTTCTTTCTCAGAAAAAGTTTATTAACTAGGGATTTGGCTTGATACACATCCCCCAACTTCTAAAGGAGTTTTACAGTAGTCTCCTCATGGACATTTAACAACACAGAATCGGCAAGACTAAGTCTTATGAGACCCTTAGCCTTCTGATCCTTGAGATCCCAGTCAGCTTGTGACATTGCAGATGGTTTAGTTATGTTCACACTATCCCAAAGGTCTCGGTCAACTAACATGTCTTCCATCTTGAGCTTCCACAGCTCAAAATTACTGCTATTGAACTTCTCTACTTCAAACCTTCCTGATGTGCCTGCCACCTCCTTGCTGCAATAAGATACAGAATGCTCTGCACAGACTCCCACTCAACCTAAGATTAGCTCAAAAAATCCCTACCCAACAACTAGGACCAAAGGTGATCAAGCTCTGATACCAACTGAAAGGAAGCTAGGTGTGTGGAAATCGCTTCCTACACTAATCTATTAAGGAGAGGGCTATGCAAATTCAAATTTATCGTAACTATTACAACAATGTTAAACCATTAACATGAGATATTGCAGCAAAACACAAGAGCCAGAAAGTAGACAAAAAAAGAGAGACAAAGATTTACAGTGGGGAAAACCCTTATTGGGTGAAAAACCCCACACTCAGAAACCTGCACAATGTATTAACAAATTTGAAAGAATGTTTACAATACACTTGCAATGCAAGCTTCAATGGTCTTCGATACTCGTGTCTAGAGTCAATCCATCTCCAAGCACCTGTAAACCTGTGATACAAACTCCATCTCCAAGCACCTGTTTAAATAGGAAATACAAGGCAATATTGGACCTTTCTTGGAATGGGCGTCCAATATGGCTTCATGGACACGCCCAAGGAAACTTGGTCAACATTGTAGAATGTGCCTGACACTTGTCCACAGCTCCCATCCCAAAGGGGTCGCCTATTTCCAAAATGGGCTATGACAGATGCTCTTACAACACTTATGACCGTCATAGAATCTGTCATAGCGGTTACAACTTACAACTGTAAGAGAATCTGTCATACACATGCTATAAATAGCATATTCTCTTACAACATGTCATATTCCACCTTGGGGTGCGCAAATATGCCTTATTCAAAGATGTTTCATGACACATGTCATCACCTGTCTTACAACCTTCTATTTCTAACTCTTACATGTCATAGATTCATCACAGGAATTCATCATAACTGTTTCAGTCAAACATTCCTTACACAACATGGAGGATGCTGACACATGGCAGAATATTCCTACCACTAAGTGGGACACCTATCTCCTCATGTGAGGACAAAATAACAAGTTGTCATATTCCATGAAGGATTGACACATCACCGTGCCACATCCCACATGACAATATGGAATTTCCAAATATTTACAACATAGGCAATTAAATAATAAATACAAACATTACAAATGCAGAGAATTATCAAGGTTGAGACACCTTAATTCCCAACACTAAATACATATGTTTGAGCCTTTGCAGAAGATGAAATACATAAAAATTAATCATAAAAGTTGTACGGAGGTCCTACATGTTCCAATACATCTCAAGTTTGATCTGCATGAAGATATTTCTTATTTTCTTGTACCGCAATACTATATCTTGAGTTATGTGGTATTACATGTGATCTGGAATGCTCTGCTTCCTATAGTTCATTATGTTTCTTGTTTTGCGGTTGTATAGATTGATATGATACTTTAGCAGAAAGGTGAATGGAGGATGTTGAGATTATACACGATTGAATTCTTAGTCTGCATGAAGATTTTGGCTTCTCCCTGGTAGTGTGAAGATGAACAGTTAGCAATTTTGTGAAGATAGAGCCAACAGGTTAAGTCTCTAGTATGTGTGATAGATCCTAACCTATTGAGTTGACTTTGAAAGATGTGAGGAGATGTGTTTTGAATACCTTCATGATGTCTTGAGGTTTGCAACAAGTTTTCTTATCATATTGTATGTATTGAGGCTGACCTTGAAGAGTTGCGTGTTTCATCCAATGATGTTTATGTTGCCGACATAATCAATGTTTTGAAGAGTTTTAGAGGATATTTATACAAGATCAAATTCATTTGTGAGACATAGATGTGTGTGCAAATATGATATAGTAAAGGGCAAGGTATGAAGTGTGCAGAATCAGTTTGAAGGCATGTTTTGAGCAAAAAAAGAAGACTGCATTAGCATCATAAGTCAAATATCTATTTTACAGTAGTCCATATATATATCTTTATAAATCCTAAATGCAGTGAGAAGAATATTTAGGGAGTAGTAGCTTCCTTGGGTTCTACCCTAAATCAAAGTTGTAATTGTTGTAAGCACAAAGTATAGGAAGTAGTAGCTTCCTTGGGTCACAGCCCAAAAACAAAGTTGTAATATTTTTGCAGTGAGAAGAATATATTGTGAGCTAACACTCACTGTGGTTTTTCCATGTTTTAGGGTTTTCCACGTAAAAATATTTGTGTTCTTATGTTGATTTTTGTGTTGCATGATTTACTTTCTGCTCTTTAAGTTATTTAGTTTTATCTGCAAATAATTGTTTAAGTTATAGTGTGTCCTGATTCACCCCCCTTCCTTTTAGCACCTCATTATGTTCAACACATTTCATTCATCTTTTGGCAATGTAATTTGGCTTATTGTGTGGAAAATATCTTTGTGGTTGTATTGTTGCTTATTGATCCTCACTTTTCCCAACAATTAGTGCATTCAAAATTTAACCTAAAGGTGAACTTGTAGGATATAGCATCTGGAGAGATCAAAATAATACCTACACCATTTCCTTCTTTTGATTAGGCACCATAAAAATACATTTTCCATATATCATTATCTTCAAGGAAAGAAGGTTTTGGACATGAAGCAAGGTTGACATGGCTATTATCATCATCATTAAAATACCCAATTATGTTTCCAAAGATTACTTTTTGCATAGTGCACCTCATCCTTTGCTTTGTTTGGGTCCTCCATAATATGTAACATTTTCTTTTCTCTATGTAGCTCAATATCTTTTCTATTGAATGGTATGGTGTAGGATATATTCATTTGTATGCTACCACCTATTGAAGCTACCCATTTTCTTGACAATAGCATACCCCACTTGGCTAGACAATCAATAATGATTATGTCCATCATAAAAAATTTACCAAGATCTGCAGCAAGTTGCACCTCTACACCATTAAAAACTCCAATAACATTTACTTCCCTAGAGTCCATTGTGTAGCATTTTCCATAAGACCTAGAAACTTTCAAACCTAGTAAGTTCATGACCTCTAATGGCATCACATTGCTTGATGCACCAGAGTCTAGCATGCAGTTGTGCACCACCCATCCCTTTATCAACAAAGTGTTATAAAAGGGATCAACCATGGTTTGATTACTTACATATACTATACCAAGGTAGACCTTAGGCATTCCTTGGAAACTTGTCTTTGCAGTTACATCATCTGTCGAATCATCTAAAGGATTTTTATGGTCTTCATGTATAGTTGGGGAATTGATGTATTATAAGACCCTATCTTTATGTTAAGGGATTCTCAACATCTCCTAGACTAGTACTAGGACTTTCATTTGGCTTAAAGTAAGACCCATGTCAATGGGGACATAATTAGGAAAAGGGGTGGACAAGGGCACAGTTGTTGCATAAGTAGATTAGGAATACAAGGCATTACTTGACCACCATTGTTATTCCCAATTACCTTAGCTACAATTTGTCCTTCTTGAGAACTTTTCTTTGTTTGATTTGTCTTATTGTTATCTTCTGTCAACTTTAGATTTTTAACCTTGTCTTCTCATACACTTACATTTTTGTTCTTTGGAACATATTTCTTCTACATAGGCATATTAGGCATGGATGATCTTCCCTTTTGTGCTAACCCTTATATAGTCTTGCTCACACTCTTTTATGCAATATATTTTTTGTTAGTATCAATGTCCAATCTCTAATTTCCTTTATTTGTAGGTATATTTAGTGCCTTTGGTATAACTGCAAACTGAATTTCTTTTATTGAATTTACTTGCATCCCTCTCAATTGATCTAGTCACTCTACACTTGCATGATAGCTACATTAGTAAGGGCCTTAATATCTTCATTTGTGGGTTTTCTCTCTTATATCTCTGCTAGATGAGTTCTTTAATAGTTTAAAATCATGTCTTATCGGTTCATATTGGTTATGATGATTGTCATGATCGAACTAAAAGAATTCATCACCATCATAAGTGTCAAGTTGGCCCACATCAACATCTTCATAATACTCAAGAGTACCATCCTCATTGGGGAATTATTTCTCCCTTAAGAGTGCAATTACAACAGCACAATTTATTGAATCATGGGGCAGAAAACATGCTTCGTACCATAATGAATTATCTTAGACATTTACATGATCTTTCCTTAAAGGATCAAGGGTAACTTTGTCCATGTTCCTTGGATTTCCTTGCCTTGGTCTCTTAGACCAATCAATATTGTAAGGCCTATTGTGTAACCTTTGCCCCCCACTTAAGTGAGTAGCAACATTGTTAGAAGGCAAACCCTTCTTATTTCATGCAACCTTGTATGTTAGATCTTTCACTACCCCCATCAACTTATCCAGCTTGTCTTCAGTAGTAAGAGGTTTGCTTGAAGTTGTTGCATTTGGTCTTTAAATATTTACATTATCTCTTTTGACATATTTTCTAGATGCTCTTATGTTGCTTTCTATGTTGATTTCCATGGTATAGGAAATATCCTAATTTTGCACCAAATGCTCCATGATAGAGAACCAAGAACATCAACTAATTTGGTCTCACATTAGGAGGCATTTTCCTCATGGTCATGACAAATCTACTGTTGAACTTTGTAGTAGTTGCATTCACACCCTTCTTTCAATCTCATTCACACCCTTCTTGATGGATATCAGCTCATGGATTACAAACTTTAGATCAATCATATCTCCATACTGTAGTATAAACACCCTCATGAATTCTTCCCACAAACCTATGTCATTGTTTGGAAGACTTCTATACCACTCTTTATCACTTTTTTTGAAGGACTGTAGAAACAAATTCATTATAACATCCTCATCTTCAATTTCATATTCATCTGTCACATTGATGAAATGTCTCAGGTGTTCTTCACCAATGACAATATTGTTACCTTGGAACTTACGTATTTTCCCCCTAATCTCATTAGGTAGTAGATTTGGATAATCAAGGTTACCATAAAATTCCAACTACCTATATCTCTCCATCCCCGGTGGCTATCTCGGTGGCGAGAATCTTTGAGCATGTCTCCTATTATGGGCTCTCATATTTTATTGGTTATGTTGTTGCTAATTAGGTTGTTGACTTGTTGTAGGTTGCTTAGGAATATTATGATGTTGAGGTTGATTTTGTTGTTAACGATTTTAGGCAAGATAGGCTTGTTGCAAATCAATTTGAGCTTCAATTCTCTTTGTCTTTTCCTAAGGCGGTCAAGCAAATCCAGCCTTTCATCAATTTCTCTTTCCTTACACACATTTTCTAACTATGTGGCAGCATTAGGATCATGGAATGAAGCATCTTTTTTAGGTTCAATCCTGTGTATGGAGGTAGGGGAATTAGGATGTGATCCTACTCCTATAATTCTTATATTTTTAATATTTTATGCATTCAACTCTTCATATTGTGCCTCCTAGGATATGTTTCTATCCCTTCTAGTCATGTTCATTGAATCTCTTGGCATGCCATATTCATGTCTACAACTTTTTTACTAGATCTAATCATTTTATCACTAGAATCATTTGAAGTATAAGGATATTGATCCCTTAAATCAATATGCACATAATCTCTAATGGAAGGACCAACATCATTTCTTTCAAAAGTCTATCTTGTAGACATACCTTTATTTGTAGCTTTCTAGGTAGTACATTGTCTTCCTAAGTGTGTTGACGTTATGTCGTAAAATGTCCCCTTAAGACTTTTACCTCCTAAGTTTAGCTCCCAGGTCCCTTAATTTTCATCATGCATGTTAGAATTGAATCCTGAGACAAAATGCCCTGAAACCCATGTCAAATGACATAGGGGACATTGTAGAGCTTAGATCCTAACCCAAAATAGGTCTCAGGGCTTGGGCGCTCACGCCCTTGCCCTGCCCTAATTTGGCGAGGTTCCAAATTTTTTTGTCGGTAAAGTTACCGTTAAAGGTGTTCCTGTTGATGATTATTTTGATGCAATCATAACAATAAGTTAAAATTCACATATAATGAACTGAAACTATACTTGAAAGATAAGAAGGAATCATTTGAGATTCAGCTAATCCCAAGTCTACAATGGTTCGGTTGGTCAAGTTCAGTTGGTCACTGTGAAGCTGTAATGTTCAAGGGGCCTTACGTAGTTTAGGTTTGTTTGGTGGTTTAATGGACTAAGAATATGCAAAAGAATCATAGATTTCAACAAGTATTTTGTTCATTTGCATACAAGTGTTACTGTGTTGCAAATTCAGATGGTTTTCTTGAATTATTGCAGCCTTCTCCTTTATACATTTATGAAAACTGTCTACTCTTAACTCTGTTATGCATGCTTCTTCAAATTTGGGACAATTTCCTTTAGATTTCTACGTTTTCAGCTAAATATTTCAGATGGGTTGGGAAAAGTTAGAAAGATCTAATCTATACCTCATTTAATCTACCGAAGGATCTAATTGTTTCTATTATGCACTATGTAAATACTACAATAATTTGATCAAATCCACAATAAAAACCTTAAATGCAAGTTCTGAGCATTTTCACAAACATACATTTAAAATTGCAAGCTCTCAAAGAAAATATTTCAAAACACAAAGAAGAGCAGGAGAACACTCAGAAGATAGATGCAGAACTCCAGATTCTATTGTATTAGAAACGAATAGTCATACATGATTTACAATGTAGGAATGACTCTTAGTTTCATTGATCATACTACAGAGAACTTACAAGCTTTACAGATAAAGTAAGGCAGCCAGACATTCCACGCGCACCTTACTGCAGACAAACAGGCGACCTCCTTCTTCTACTTCTAATCTAAGCTAAGCTAACTTGCTGTGTTTTCCTAAAAATCCTTGTGTAGCCCCTGTTGTAAAGTATTACAATGTAGAGAGGCACAATATATAGACTTTCTGGTTGTCCTCACTACAGCAAAAAAACCTAACCAAACCCCTGGTTCAAACCCCTAGTTACAGCAATAAATACAGATGAACCAGTCCTCCAAAATATCTCTGAGCAGTGTCAAATCTGGGCAAAATATTGCCCCTTCTGAGAAGTTCCGGCAGCTTGGCAATAACTTCTGTTTGTCTATTGCAATAATGCTCTCAGCTGCAACTTTGTCCTTCACTTGAATGGCCTTGACTTCCTCGCACTTCATCCTTAGCCTCCTGCTCCTGAGATCAGATTTCCTTCCTCCATGATGTCACTGTGTTGAAGTTCCAGCTGCTTCCTCAACTGCAAGCCTGCAAGACTGGACAAGCAATAAGTACCAATTTATCACATAAACAGCAAGAAATTAAAATAATCGTTTAAATCCAGGTGACTGTGCAAAAATGTGGAAATTAGGTCCAAAAAACTCTCAAAACGCGTTCAAAACGCACACAGACTGCTCAAAAAACATCGTGTCAACTATCGTTGACCAGGAAAATGCCACGGGTGCCAAAAAATATAGTTTAAAATTTCCATCGCTACGCATTTCCCGCCTATCGGCGTGAAACTATCCATCGGCGCGTCCAAAAATACATTGGCCGATGCTCACTATTTGGCCGACGGCCTTTTTCTATTGTTTATTCCTTTGTTTTCTTCCATCGGCATGTCTTACATTATTGGCGTGACAAAAAACCTCTCCGCCGATCACTATGGTTTGGTCGATGGCCTATTTGCTTCGTTCATCCTCTATCGGCTTGTATTTCCCTTCATCGGCGAGAGATTCACCATCGGCGAACTCTATATGCTTTCCGCCGACCATTCTCTTCTTACCGATGTCCTTTATCGGTATGACTCTTACCGACGACCCCCTCGTTGTTCTCCATCGGCGTGAGATCGCCCATCGGCAACTCACAAACTTCCTCTGCCGATGGCCATACCTTGGCCGATGTCCCTTTATCGGTATGAGTTTCGCCGATGTCTATTTCGTAATGCATTCGACCAAGTCTTTCTCCTTTCAAAACCTATGTATATCGCGATATACAAGCCATTAACTCCATTTGATAACCTTTCAATTTCGGCGTTGTATATTTTGATTGTGTATCGCCAATATACAAGCCCGCGAATATACAAGGATTTAACCTTGTTTGATAATTACTTTGGGTCCGGCACTTGTATATTGCGCTTGCATCTTTCGCACCTGCATGTGAATAGTGCATTGTATATTCCACATTGTATATTCCGCTTGTATGTTAAAATATACAAGCGCCGAATATACAAGAAAAAAACTGTTTTGATAAGATTTTCGGGTCCAGCATTGTATTTGTGCGTTGTATATTCTGCTTGTATATGAAAACATACAAGCCCGAATATACAACGAATTCTCTCCATTTGATAAGCCTTTCGGGTCCAACATTGTATATTTGTATTGTATATTGTTTTGTATGTTAAAATATACAAGCCCGAAATGCAAAAGCGACCAAGTATATATAAAAAATACGACTTTGCACATACAAAGGACTTTGTATGTGCCAAGCGATAGACAAACCTGAATGTACATTTTACTAAAATGATCATAACTTGCAAAATATGGCAAATTTTAAGATGGTTCAAAAAGCAACCCTGGCTCATTTTTCACAAGGAATCCAACCATATCATGCAAGGGTACTGAAAATGTATTTTTCTATATTTTTAACAAGGTTTGCAAATTTGACTCTCTTTTCCCTTTACCACCAAGCAAAACAACACAACACAGAAGCAAAAAAGCAAAGCAACAGCAGGGGTCCCCATTTTGCTAAGGAGCAATAATGGGGCGTGTTGTGAACATCACAACAGTTCCTTGCCGACATCTTAAGTTTGAATTATGAATTTATATTAGGAATGCATATATAAGAATGTTTAAGACTTCATTTATAACCTAGAGAAGATAATTATGAGATTTTGGTGAACTTATGATTGTAGAGCATTCAAGGCATTCATTGCGTTGTAGAGTTGATTTGTGTTGTTATTTTGTTTGTTATTGCAGATTTGGCTTCATCTTCTCATGGCATGAAAGAGCTTCATCTCTGTGAGAGCTACACCTCTGAGGTGATATCTATTTGTGCTTCAATCAATCATTTATCAATTTTTTTTGCCTCTGTCCTACAAGGACACGCACTCTCTATCTAACAATGGTGTTGGAAGGCTTGAATGTCATTCCGGGGCTTGACCAAGGCAAGCTCCTAAACACCACAACCCCCCAACCCCTCTCTTGGGATTGCAGGTGACAGGTGTCAAATTCTACAGAATGGAGTTACATAGGAGTGTTACAGAGCATAAGGATCTCGGATCTAAAGGAAAAAGTAGAAAACAACACGACAAGGGCTTGGGTGCTAGTCCCTTTACCCTTCAGGTTTGCAAAGCTAGAAATCCCTAGAACAATGATAATCAGTAACAGAAAAGGTCCAAAATCCCTTGACAAAAATACCACCTTGGGCTTGGGCACGAGTCCCATTGCCCCTAACTTTTCAAGATTCTAAATTTCAAAATCTAGTATGTATCTAATGTTTATTTAATATCTTTGTTTGTGAGAATTTGTCAGAATTCGTCTGTTTGTTTACAATTTTGCATAATTAGGTTTTTGAGAATAATCAGGCTTAAATTAACACAATAATCATCAATTTCTAAATTTCCCTATAATTACAAGTGACAACCAACCTATAGATGAATCCTCCTATAGAAGTTGTGATTCAACTCAATTGAATGTCCTTGAATGTGTGTAGTGAAAGGAGGATCTAGCTAAACCATCTATCAATCCCATCTTCCCTCTTTTTCTACATAACATTTTGGTGAACCCATGTTTTTATTACATTTTGCACCTTGCTGAGTTTTATACATCAGAATTGAATTCATACATATCATTTACATCATTTTACATTCATAAATCTTACAAAATTTTAAAAAATTTAAAAACAATTGCATTCTAGGCTTGCATTAGGGCATAGTTTGCATTAATTTCATTGAATTTCATCTAATCTCTAATTTTTACATTAGATCTAATATAAATTATAAAACTTTGTCATCCTATAATCATTTACATTGCATTTTCTCACTAAAATTGCTAGGGTTTGCTTGAAATTTTGGATTTTTCTCATAACCTAGTGATTTCAAAACTTACGGTTTGTAGTTAAAATTTTGTTTCAAATTTTACTACTCAGCTTTGGCACTCACTCAAATATTATTTTTGATTGTATGTCTCATTATTGTGTGTCTTTGCATTTACATCTCAAATTTTGCATTTACATCTCAAATTTTGCATTTACACCTCAAATTTTGCATTTACACAGTTAATTTCAACAAAAACTAGTGTATTCACTCATTTCTTCTTAAAATTGCACTTGCATTGAGCATTGTAGGATTTTGACATCATTTTCAGATCTTACCTGAGCTATTTCATATCTTAAATCTGATTATACTCCATTCATACATTACTTTGCATATTTTCATGCCTTAATTTCACTATTAGGGTTTAAAATCCTTGCATTTTCACTCAATTTTGACTCATGATTCATCTAGATTAGCATGATAGGTGTGTTGTGAAAGATGTGGATGCATTTTTGGACTGATAAAAAGGTTTTAATTTTCTTCTCCTCATCAATTTCATCACTACATTACATATTTTATGCATTTGCATTGAAAAAAGTGAAAAAAAAAGTGAACATTTCAAGGTGCATAAACAAGCATAATTTGTGTTGTTTCATTGCATTCAATCTAAATACATAAACTCATCAATTGGGCCTTGTTGTGTTGTACTCTCTCCTCCTATCCATTGTGTTTTTGAGTGGACTTTGTGTGTCTTTTTAGCTTTTTTCCCTCAAACAAGTGCTTAGGAGTGAAATAGTCACACATCTAGGGTGTATCAAGTATCATAAAACTTTGCATGTCTTGTATTACTAGATCTTATTGGAAATTGATGTTACAATACATTTTATTATGGCATCTTCATCTCATTTCTTTTTGGTATCTTTACATGCATATATCAAAAACTTTGAATATTTCTACAAATTTCTTAATATGAATCATGTTTTCACTTGTATACTAGCTATGTATCATAAGGATATATTTAAATGCTCTTCATTTGAAATCCTTGAATATGTATCTAATTTTGACAACTTCACATCTCTCATGAATACATACCCTTTGGTAGTAGAATATTTGACAAAACACATTGAAAATGATGAGTGTGAAAGTTCTCTTAATGCTTTGGAACTAATAGCTAAAACATATGATGATGATGATGATGATGATGATGATTCCATAAGTTACCTATTCCTCCTTTAAGTCCCTTAGACATCACTAATGATACAATCACTGCTAACCTTCTTAACAACACCTCACCTTTCTTTCATTCCAATGCTCTCCCTGGCCAAGACGAAGCATTAGTGGATGAGAAAAGGTCTCTCATATTAAATCCTTTAGGGATATATGTTAAGCATAATCAAGAGGAAAACAATGTTAATTCAATCTTCACTAATAGACTTATTCCACCCACCAAGGTGTTACTAGATAAGTGTAGCAATATTCCTAAGATGGTTGTGTAGGGGGCACCTAATGTACCTTCTTTCTTAAAACTGGTGATTACGGTTCAAGGAAATTGAAAACCACCTCGACCCCCGAATTACATCCTAAACTATGCAAGACAAATCACTCAAAGAAATTAAGGTGTTCAAAATGTGTCGCAACAACCACACCACAATGTGATTTCTCACACATACAACACCCATAATAACAAACAAAGTAAACAAGCATCTCATGTGCATGTCTCTCTTCCATGCTCACAACCTATGCTCCCTCCACCACCTTGTCTTACTCCTAAAAAAGGTCAAGAATATGATCTTGTCGAGCAACTTCGTGCTACTCCGGCAAAGATCTCTCTTTGAGATTTAATACAAACATCACCTAAATACCATGGAATGCTCCAAGAAGCTTTACAAAAGGTGATTGTCCCACCTGTTGTTAAGCCAAATGATGTAGCAGCTCTGTTAGATTGTATGCATGCGACAAAAATAGATATTTTGTTTCAACAACATGAATTGCCTTCTACTGAAGTTCAAAATCAGCATGATCCTTTGATTATCTTCATCACAATAAACAAGAAATTGATCAAGTGAGTTATGATTGATAATGTTAAAAATGAAAGCACAACTACTCAATGGAAATCTGATTCAAATATAAATTTTTGCAATCTTTAACTATGTATTATCAATGGAGATTGTAACATGAAATTGAAACTATGCAACACAGAAACATAAAAATTGAAAACTGAACACACAACACAATGTTTATGTGGAGAAAACCCATGCGGGTAAAAAACTCCACTAGGAAAGAGGCATAAGTTTGTATTAATCTGAAAAAGATTGTACAATACAACAACTCAACAACTCTCTCCACCAATCTTCAACCTGATAGCATTCCGACAGCACTTGATTACCTAAAATATGTATTTTAGCAACAAATACAATGGCAAATACTTATAGAAGTGTTTCCCCCCCACTTTAGGCATCCACTTTCTCTCTCCAAGATTCCCCCACATGCAAGCATTAAATGTCGTCATATATGCAGCCTCCAAGTGGAAAAAACTTACCCATCCAAAGTTGGGCACCCATGTCCAAGAATAACATGTAACAGCATTTTATGATGCATCATAATAGTCATAGATACCACCAACAATAAATATTCCCACGATGGGCACCTAGGGCTAAAGATAGCAACTTACAACTAATAATGAGTGTCATATGCATCATAGAAGCATGGAATCTTATGACAACTTGCAGCTACCATTAATCCACTTACACCACATTATGACAAGTTGTCATACATGCCAAAAATAGTAGATTCCTCAAGGGTGGTGTATACCCTCATTTACCTCTAAGTTTTACATTTGCCAACAGTAAAAGTCACTTCGTAACTACCGCCAGTAACTCTGGAATTACCACTGCCAGTGAAACTACCTCATTCCCTTATGGGTAATTACAAATTACAAATAATAAATGGAATAAATACAATATTGGAATTTACAAGGTTAATGGCACCTTATTCCATTAGATAATGGATCGGCTCTTAATGTTTTCGGTATTAATTTGTTACATAGGATTAAGATTGACACCTCCTTGATTAAACCGGATAGAATTAGCATTCATGGCTTTGATAATGTTGGGAGACAATCCGTGGGTACAATAACTTTACTTGTAAAGGTTGGACCTATGACAGTATCTACCCTTTTTCATGTCATGCCTGGTTTGCTCTCATATAATATGATTCTTGGTAGACCGTGGATCCATGCCATGGGAGTAGTTCCGTCTACCCTTCATCGATCAATAAAATTTATTTATCAAAACAAGATCTACACCGTAGAAGTTGATCCTGAACCGGATAGTTGTTTGCATATCGAAAAGAAAAACAAGTTAACAATCATTCGAGTCTAAACAACTTATGCGTTGATTCATCAATACCCCTTGCCACAAATAATGTTGTGCAAGACTCTAAACCATTGAATGCACTTTTTGGTGACAATTGGGGTTCATTAGATTCTACTCCTTCCTATATGGGGGAATATAAACTTAATAACCCTGAGACATCAAAAGTTGCATCAATCTCTTCTAAGCAATCTTTGGAAACACCTAAAAAACCTAAAGCCTCCTTGGTAGAAAAAAAAGACAATACCCTTACTTATACTACATATTATGAGACCTATGAGGCTTCACCTTCCTTTAAAGAAATGGATTCCCTCTATGGTCGTGGATTTTAGATTTTGTACAAAAATTGTGACTATGCAGGTAATGGATGTGGTGTAAATCAGCAAGGAATCAGAGTACCTTTACAAGTTGCTGGAATTAATTATACAGCCGGTATTGGATACCACTATTTGAAGACCACCAAAGCCTCTCGTCGCCCTAAACTTAATGTTAATACAATATCAACAAGACCAAAATGACATGCGAGATATCCTGAGCTGATAGACAAGAATTGTCCACCAGGAAAGATCCCATTAAATCAGGTAAGAACTTCTCCCTCTTTAAGCCACACTCATTATAGCAATTATTATAGTTGCTCTCAAGGGTGGCTTCCTCCTAGATATATATGTTACAATTAGCATTGTGTTGTATCAGGTAAGTGTTTCTAACCATTTCTCTCTGTGTTGTGCTATGTTTTGTTTAGGTCTCTTTGGATGACCCTTGATACTCTTGTAAGGTCAAGGATACAAGGAGACCACCTCTATTGTAACCATTCTTCTGTTTGTATCATCATTCTTCCATTGTTCCTCTCCTCCATTCTATTGTTGTGTGTCATGGCTTAGGGGCATAACATTGCGGTTGATGACCTGTGGGGCATCCTCCTATGTGATGACCCTAAGGCACTTGTTCTCTCTCATTTTATTGTTTACCTTCTTCTATTGATTCTACCTAGTCGGTGGGTGACTAAAAACAAATAAATACTGATACGGACTACATGTCCCTTAAGCAAGCAAAGAAAAAATAGATCTAGTCCATACATGATGGGGTTAATTTATATATCTGACACTTGGCTAATAGAATCACTCTATGTGATATATGATGTTGTCTTATCTTTCTAACAAACCATTGTAATACATCTTCTCCATGCACTTTGATTGTCTTGTATCTCACCTTGTTACACTTGGTTCTGAGATGCCTGCAGTATAGCCCAATGGTTATACTCGGATCCGAACCCATAGTATAGCCTTTGCCTTTGATGTGATTGTTTTCATGCATAGCTTTAAGGAATTGAATTCTTAGCATAATCAATGTGTTTGCAGGAACATTCGGCAATCATGATCACATGTCACCTTGGGGGCATGGGCTTTGCAGGAGCTCTTGTTTCCTTGTGTGTTTTCTCTCTACCTTCACGTGCTTGATATCGGCACATGATATCAACCACCTTAAGGTGGGGGCATATATAAGGTAAGTTGTCTGGTGATTTTGATACTAACGAAGTGTGTTTGTAAGCCCTCTGCGGAGGCGAGATGTTGTATCTTCGGCGCGAGCACACATCTTTATCTATATTACAATCAAAGAAGCCCTCTGTGGAGGTGGGATAATGTATCTCTTGAGCTAGTGCATATCATTTTATTCAAAATCCCTCTACGAAGACGGGATGGTGTATCTCTTGAGCTAGTGCATATCCTTTTTATTTTAAAAGTCCTTTGTGGAGGCAAGGTTGGATCTGAGGCTATCCTCCCTTAAGCGTGTCTTTGGTAGTTGTTGTGGCATAAGCCCAACCATTAGGTGTGCCTATAGCATGTTTGAGATGGTGGGACTTAGCAATAAGATCCTTCCATTGCCTTGTTTGTTGTGTTTCAGACGTATAGTATGTCTATGGCATGCTATACGGCGCTCATGTATTCTGTGTGTTTTACCCCTTCTGTAGTTAATCCCCACTTGGGTTTTGTATGGCGTATTTTCCCCTCTTGTGTGTGTAGCGATGAGCTCCACTCACACTCGAGGTTTGTTTGGCGTGTTTTCCCCTTTAGGGTTTTGTGTTGTAGTTTATTTCCATCCATATGTATATGAAGATGTTAGGAATATATTATAAAAATATTATATCAGTGTTATATCAATGTATTCATCATGTTTTATGTGTCTCCAATATTGTCTTCTTTGTGTTTTGTGTGCACGTTACTGTCTTTATTGTGTTTGGCATGTCTGCGATGTGTTTTCTCTAATGTCTACCTGAGACTAGGGGCTAGAAATAATTCCTCAATCTTTGTGTATGCATTAGCTTCAAGTGTCTGGCATGTTTGTTGTGTTTTAACCATACTTTAATGCATGTATGGGTCATAAGATCATACATACATTAAAGTGGGGGCTAAATGTTATGTCGTAAAATATCCCCCTAGGGCTTTTACCTCCTAAGTTTAGCTCTCGGGTCCCTTAATTTTCATCATGCATGTTAGAATTGAATCCCAAGACAAAATGCCCTAAAACCCATGTCAAAAGGGACATAGGGGACATTGTAGAGTTTAGATCCTAACCCAAAATAGGTCCCAGGGCTTGGGCACTCGCGCCCTTGCCCTACCCTATTTTGGCGGGGTCCCAAATTTTAATGTCGGTAAAGTTACCGTTAAAGGTGTTCCTTGCCAACATCTTAAGTTTGAATTACGAAATTAAAGTGGGAATGCATATATAAACATGTCTAGGACTTCATTTGTAAACTAGAGAAGATAATTATGAGATTTTGGCGAACTTATGATTTTAGAGCATTCAAGGCATTCATTGCATTGCAGAGCAGATTTGTGTTGTTATTGTGTTTGTTATTGTAGATTTGGCTTCATCTTCTCATGGAATGCAAGAGCTTCATCTCCATGAGAGCTACACCTCCAAGGTGATATCTATTTGTGCTTCAATCAATCATTTATCAATTTGCCTCTATATTGCAAGGACACGCACTCTCTATCTAACAACAATGTTGGAAGGCTTGAATGACATTCTAAGGCTTGACCGAGGCAAGCTCCTAAACACCACAACCCCTAACCCCTCTCTTATGATTGCAAGTGATGAGTGTCAAATTTTGTGGAGTGGAGTCGCATAGGACTGTTGCAAAGCATAAGGATCCCGGATCTGAAGGAAAAAACTAGAAAACAACACAAGGGCTTTGGGCGCTAGTCCCTTTTCGCTTCAGGAAATGCAGAGTTGGAAATCCCTAGAACAGTGATAATCAGTAGCAAAAAAGGTCTAAAATCCCTAGACAAAAATACCACCTTGGGCTTGGGCGCGAGTCCCTTTGCCCACGACTTTTCAAGATTCCAAACTTTGAAATCTAGTATGTACTAATCTTCATTTAATATCTCTATGCGAGCATTTGTTAGAATTCGTTTGTTTGTTTACGATTTTGCATAATTAAGGTTTTGAGCATAATCAGGCTTAAATTAACACAATAGTCATCAATTTCCAAATTTCCCTATCATTACAAGTGACAACCAACCTGTAGATGAATCCTCTTGCAGAAGTTGTGATTCAACTCAGTTAAATGTCCTTGAATGTGTGTAGTGAAAGGAGGATCTAGCTAAACCATCTATCAATCCCATTTTCCCTCTTTTTCTACATAACAGTTGCCATAGCATCAAGATCTTGTAAATTATTTGAGTGTCTCCATTTTTCCATCTTTAATTCTTGTCTTTAATTTTTGAATGGGTTTAGTTGAACAAAGTTGCTACTCTTCCCTTGGGAAGAGACAAATTATCTTTAGTAGAAAAGATTTTTAAACCATGAAATAGAGCTTAATCTCCCTAGTAAAATTCACCATATTGTAAAAGTATTAAAAATAGGATTCACATGTTCTTCTCATCCCAAGAAATAGTGCTAATTTTGTTCGTACACAAAGTTGAGATCCACAAATCCTCAAAGCCAATTAATTTCTTGAGTCTCATGGGTGTCAAACTCAAGAAAAGACCACAACTTATGTTCAAGTTGGGTAACAATGGACAAAATTGATAAGGTGGGTAAGACCTTCTTCTTTTGGCTCTGCTAAACCAAGGGGGGTACTCCCTAAGGTGTAAAAGGATAGAAAAAATAATATCATGAAATTAGACCTTGTTGCAAACCATACCCAACGCTCAAGATACTCTAAATTATGCTCAAGATACTCTAAATTTTTGTCTCTAAGCACATGTATGCTAGTTTGAAGAACACAAGGTTGTTACACCTTCAGTTAGTAGATACATAACCATGCAAAGAGTCTAAAGATTATTCCTTGATAGCCTCTAATGCACATGCATACATCTAGACATGAATGTGAGTAGAAAAAACAACACATATAGATAAAAGACTGAGATTTTGTTATATTTTGGTGTGTTGAAGGGAAAGAGGAGGTTGAATAAACAATAGATCAATGCCTTTATCTAGTAAGGGTAGTAGAATCTAGATTCTCAAACAAAGGGCACACCAATGTAATCAAACTATGATACCTAATCAAGATATCAACAAACACTATATTTGAGGGTTCAATGCATAAGTTAGGTTCTTCACATACAAACAAGAAGATAGAAGAAATTGTAGAACATTAACTCAAGCATTCTTTAATGATCCACAAAAAACCCTTAGACTTCATGCATTGTCATGAAAATATATCTTACAAAATAATTGCAAGGTGTTCTATAATATATCCAATATTCAACTAATCAACTAATCAAGAACAACACTCAAATCAACAAATGTGACTAGGGTAAATTGCTAGAATACTTTAAAAGTTTACAAAATGTTCATGGAGACAATTCAAATGATGAAAAATCTACACATTACATTCATTCTTTGAGGATTAGGATATGAGAGGAAAATCTAGAAGAAATTGCAATGAAAATGTTCAAAAACTTGTTACTGGAGGAAACCCTAGGTTTTATACACATTTTTCTTCTTTTCCTTAACTTTGCTTTGCAACCAAAAATTTCCCATCCTTGTTATAAATGAGGAATGTATTATATACTCCATCTCACATAAGCAATCCATCATGAAAGAAGAGTCTTGGTTGGGTACAAGTGAAAATGGCTGCTCATGCCTGCTCACATCATTTTCACATGACTCACACCTAAAATCATGCTCATATGGGTCATTTTCCAATTCCATTGCATCCTTGAGAGGTTCCACTAGTACATGGAGGAGTATGGGAGTCTTCATCTTGGGTTGTGTAGGGAGGTAGGCAAGGTTTTTTCTTTAAACGACAAAGTTTCAAGACATTGCATGCCAAAGGGGAAAGAAGGTAAAAAATACTCTAAAACTCTGAAAGGTATGCCAAGAAGGGAAAGTTTGAAAAGATATGTTGGTAATGAAAATTTTGAACCTTTGATATTTTAGTGTAAATTGTAAGAGTTCAAGGAAAATGCATGTCGGGATGACAAGATGAGAAACTCTAAAATTCCCAAATTTGAAGGAAGTGGGAAAATGGACTTAGAGGGAAATGGGAGATCGTGAAATGAAAGGAAAGGCATGCCATGAAGGAAAAACTCAAAAAAGGTATGTCGGAAAGGAAAAGCTTGAACCTCTAACATTTTAAATTGTAGGATTTTAGGGAAAAGGCATGTCGGGATGTGGGGATGTTGGATGAGAAACTCTAAAATTCTAAAATTTGATCTAGGCCATGGAAAATGAATGGAAGAGTCCCCCGAAAACTTAGAAATTTTGGATTTTTAAGACATGGAAATGCATGATGAAGACATGGAGGAATAAAAGGACCATTTCAACACAAATTTTGACCAAGGTATAACCCATTGAATATCTCTCAGATTAATTATCAGTGATGGGTAAATAATTCCAAGATAACAAAGGGGCACAAGACATGAAAAGTTTGTATTTGTTAAACTAGGTGCCAATAGCACAAATAGTGCTCATATGTTGGCCTCCACCAGTTCATTTGTTATTTCATAGGATAGTCTAAGTACCCATAAAGTGCATGGTTCCACTACTTCTATATATACAAAACTAGTATCTACTACAAAAGTAATTTCCTTATAATACTTTTGCACTATCTATGAAGATATAGATCCTTCTTCTATACTTCTAATTAGAAGTTCTTGAAAAACCCCAATAAATTTATTGGAATGATGAGTATTTCTTGAAAATCTTCATATGTTTATTTATTTGCTATGTGACTGTGCTCTTCATGGACTAGACACAATCCCATATGTTGCTAACCATTGCATGAAATAGAATGCAAGATAGATGATTAAGGAACCATACATAAATTGATAGTTTGTGCGCTTCATCCTCTCCAAGTTCTCCAACAATTACTCCCATAGTAATTCATTTAGATCAAACTCCTTATTAATAATCATCTCATAGGGAGTGAGAATAGTGATACCCATCACCAAATTTTCTCTATTGGTGTAATATAATTTTTTTGCGCTATCCCCATTGTTACATACCACAAAACAAGATTTGTAATATATTCCACTATCAAATTTATTCCATATGATGTTGCACCAATTAGCTCCATTACTTGTTTGGTTTTTACTTTCTCCTTTGTTGGGAGATTCCCTTTGTCACATAACCCTATTATTGCTTTAATGTCTTGTTTGGTAATTCTATAAGGTTGATTCAAGTACATAAAGTCTATGTTCATTTGGCTCAATATCAATCTAACCAACGTCAGTTCTTCACAAAATTTTGGGAAGTCATCCCAAGTATCCAATTTTAACTCTTCCACTCTTCAACATTAAGTTTGGTAATCTTCTTCACCCTTCATTCTATTGACTTCTAGTAGGAGGCATCTAGTGTCTTCAAATTTATCATGATCGATGTTTGACAAAGTGGTATATATATTTCTTCACATCCTCTGCATAGAGTACATAGGCTGGGACATTAGAAAAAGCCTCATCTATATCTACCTCCATTAGCTTCCATCAGTACTTTTTACACTTAGGTCAAGTATTTTGTTATGCATTGATTAAGACTAGACTTATGATTTCCTTAGCTGGATTTTCCTCTTTGCCATTTAAAGATTTTTCCTTTTACACAATCTCTTCTTCACACTCATTCAAAACCTTTTTTTCCAAAATACTCACATAACTTTTCCTCGACCTCATTTCTCAACTTAGCTTCAAACCTTATCTTCTAATTTGTTAACTTTCAAATTACCACAATATTTTGCTTCTCACACCAACCTTTCTTTTGTACACATTATTTTTCTTTTAGCAACAAATCACAACTCTTCTTTCTTATATTCCTTAACTCATCTTCATTTAGTCCATAGTACAGGCTTCTTATTCACACTTAGAGATTTGGTAAATTGTTATGTTGGTTGTGTGAACCTATATAGATCTCCAACTTTAATTTTTGAATTTATTGCACCACCCACTTCTTTCCCTCTATTCTTTTTGTTAGCTCTCTTCTATGATTTGATATTTTATATCCATTATGATGCAAATTTGCACTTTTTCCCCCTTATCCACTATTACACTCATCTTTCATTTTTCCCTTTGTCATCTTTGTCATGCCTTTGTTTGTATGTATGTAAGGTACAAATTTCTTAGTGTTAGACAATCCTATGTCTTTGCCTTATCTTATTTATTACCACAAATTATTTGTGGTGGATATTTACTCCATGTTCTTGTCCCATTATAATTGTTCTTGCTTGTACCTTCTTGATTTTATGTTTTATATTATCACAATATGCACTATTACACCTAATTTACAAGTACCTTCTAGTGTTGTTCTTCCTTGACCCTGAATCTTTAGTCTCCCACATAGTAATGTTTCAACCTTGCACAATTGACAAACCCATTCAATAGGTCATCTTGAAGCACTTTGTAGTTTCATAACTTCTAAGATTTTATTTTTACAATTTATAAGGTCCCAACCATCATATTTTTAATTTCCCAAGATTTTAAAACTTTTTATCGTATAGTTAGACAGTGTGATTGATTTGAAATGATTTGTTCTTTATATTATTTTCATGCCATGCCTTCTATCTTGTTTTCTCTTAACTTTTATTGTATATTTCTAACAATATTTTCTCATCCAATTTTTCCAAGTCTCGTAATCTTTCCTTAAGTGAGTCTTCTTCATTCAGCCTTAACATGCTTTCTAATCTTAGGTTGGGTACCATGTATAATTGTATAGGTAGATTTACAACAATTCCATATACTATTTGAAAAGGGTGATATTTATTTACTCTTATATGTAGTCTAGTTAGCCCATAGGACAATTGGTATTTTGACATTCCAATCTATTATATTTCCCTTACACATTTGTCAATGTAATACCCAATATTTTGTTAAATAAATCACTAGCCTCATTAGCTTGTGGATGATATGGGCTACTCCTATTGTGTGTTATCATAAAATTTTCTAGTAGTTTTTCAATTGTTTTGTTGACAAAGTGTTTTCCCTAATCACTTGTGATCCTCATTGGACACCCAAACCTTGTCATGATATTCTTGACTAAATAAATCTAGCAGTAGTCTTTGTTTTACAGTCTCTTGTGGCCTCTACTTCTCCCACTTGATTAAGTATTATATCCTCTACTATTTTAAACCTTACATGGGCTTATGTGTTGGTGGTGTAATGGGCCTAATGAAGTCAATTGTCCATTTCTCAAATGGATCTCATGCCACAATAGGTTGCAAAGGAAACTCATCTATTTTGGTAGGTTTTCCTACCCTTTGATATACATCACATCCTCTTACATAACAATTTACATCTTTGAATAAGGTAGGCCACCGCAAACCTACTAACATCACCTTTCTAATTGTGCCATCTCTAGAGTTATTCCCCCTCAAAATTCCTTCATATGCTTCTCTTAAATATCATTTCTTTCATGTTCTAGCGCTACCCTTCTTATTATCTCATCTTTCCCAATAAAAATGTAGTATTAAAATAGAGGGGAAAGATCTATGCATCAATCTATTCTTATCTTCTTTTAACTTACTTTATGGAATTCCCCTATTAGCAACAATTGGGCTACTTACCTTAATTCTTGGGGTACAACATTTATTCTAAAATAGATTTGTGCTAGGTATTTTATCTTCAATAGGTCCCAAATCCTCCCCATTTTCAATCCTAGACAAGTAGTGGTAAGTTATTTTTCTAATAGGTTTTGTACCCTCTTTCAATTATATCCTCATTATATTAAACTCATCTTTTATACCTTTAAGATATATATAATTCCTAGGAAATAGAATATATATTATATTCTTGTAATACATTTGCCACCTGCATAACTTCTTTCTCCTACCAATAGTTACCAATTCTTGCTAATTTGGTTGTTCCCTCAATTGCAATGTTTTCTTCTCTTATTTTTAGTGGTTATTAAAAGTATTGAGACTTATCTAGGTTTTGTGTTACTAGTTCTCTTTCTCCTTCCTCAACCTATACCTCTAAATTTTTAAGATCTTCATTTTCTAGAGTTTCTATCTTCTTTATTTTATAGCATTTCTTGTTGGGTACTGCATCCATTTCATTCATCCATTCCTCTAGTCTCTATATCCCTTGTTCTTTCTATGGTACTTCCATTTTCTTCTTTTCTCTAAAATTTTCCTTTACATTCACTATGTAAGAAGGGTACTCACTTGTTTCATTCTTTATAAAATATTGTGCAAATGTTTATTGGGGTAAGTGAATTAGAATGTTTTTTTAGAAATCCTCTTTTGTCATCATGCAATTTCTTATTTTTTCCCTTTTTTCTTGGTTTATGTACCAAGTTTTAACAATTGGTTCCAATGTGCAATAAAATAGCTATACATGAAGCCTCTCACCAAATTCTCTTTTTTCATCCTAAGTTTCAATGTAATGTTGAATGTGCTCTTCTAGGTTAGTTGTGTCATCATGTTCTTTAATGGAATCTCATTCCCCTTCTTCCTCTGAGTATTTATTTTTTATTAGTATCATTAATGATTTCCAAGTAGGAATGTTAGGCTTGTGAGTGTACCACCATCTCACGACACTACATACAATAGTGTTGTCTAGGGGTTCCCTTCTAAGGTCCTCTCTTTCAAATGCTCTCTCCATCTTATCTAGATACCCCAACAAGTCCCCTACCCCAAAATAGTGAGGTAGCTTAACATGAGATATCCTCCTTGTGATGTGATGAATCCTAGGGGTTTGTGGTGTAATTGTCTCCCTTTCCCCATTGTTTTCTATCAATTGAGGTGTAATTTTATATTTTGTGATAGTATTCTTATCTATTTTATTAATTTTCCTAAGCTTGTTCACCCTCCTAAACCCTAAAAATTTCCTAGCCCTCACTTCTAGCTCATTGAGAAGCCATGCTTCCATCGTATCTTCACTATCAGTGCTATAATGTCTATTGTCTATGTTAATTTCTCCCTTTGAGTTTGTATTTTTATTTATTTCTACGTTGGGGATTCTTCCTAAGGAATATAGGCTTTTATAGTCTTCTCCATCTACCACATCTTTTTCTTGTGCTACTTCTATATATGCCTCATTCATGTCAGTGTATAGGGGTATGTGGACTATCCTATACTCACCATGGAAGATCATCTCCTCTTTCCTAGAGTCAAATACTCCATCACAATTTATAAACCATTCTAAATTTAGTAGAACATTAAATTCACCAAAGGTTTCCTTCATTTTTATAACTTCAAAATCTACCATCCTTTTTATTCCTAATAAATTTACCTCTGCATTCCTATAGGTTCCTATGACACTCATAGATGTCCCATCATCCAATGTGATGTTGTAGGAAATTTCATGTAATATTGGTCTTCTTATGGCTTCCCAAATCTATCTAGGCATTATGCTTATGTCAACACCTAGATCTGCAAATACTTTCCTCATCCATTTATCATGGACCTAACTCTATCAAAATAAGGTGTTTGCACCACTTGATGTTTTAGCTACTCTCCTTGTGTTTTGTTCATTTCTCGATGCTTATTCCAATATTTGGTGAGTTGTTTTATCTTTTCTAATATGTTCTCTTTTTCATCTAGAGTGGCCAACTCCTTTAATATTAATGCTTCTTTTCTAGAAAAATAAGCCATGTGGTCATGTTCCTTCTCCTTTTCCTATCTAATAGTCTTTTTCACTTTATCCACTATCAAATTGTGACCCTTCTTTGTGGGTAAATCCTCCACACTTTCTTTTTCTAATTCATTCATTACTAATTCTCATCTTGCAGTGTCTATACCACCCCTTGTTACCACCACTACCTTATTTTTATTTTTGTTCTCTTTTCTTTTCAACAACTCTTTCCTCTCTAAGTACTATTTTTCTAACTATTCCTTCTCCATCAAATGGTTTGTTTTCTTGTGTCCCTCATTGCATATTTCTACTTTTCGACACCTATGAGCATTTAGAGGGTTGTATTAAAGGGTATTATCATTATAACCTTATCCTCTCTTGATGCATTTGATCCAAACAATTCTTCACTCTTTGTAGTGGTCTGACTATTCTTGTAGTATTGAGTAGCTCTTAGGCAACCAATTAAATCATGATTGGAATCACCACATAATCCACAAACTTTTTCCTTTCTTCCCTATAATTATTTGCATAGTGTATTTTTTCGCTACACTTATAATAGGTAACATCCTCCCATATTCTTTATCTTTGGCCTCTTCCTTTATTGTGTCCTCCTTTAAACTTGTTGTGGTAGGGTCTATTGTCATTATAGCAATTCATATAACTAGTAGAGGGTCTATCTCCTAGTAATTGGTGTAGACACCTAAAAATGTCTTCATCATCAAATCGACTCCTGATCTCCCTAAACATACCTATTTCCCTCCTAAACAATTAATTAAATTTTTATTTAATTAATTATCCCTTCATCACCTAATTTTTCATCATTCTATCTCCAACAATTGAATTAATTTCATTAATTCAATAGTTCAACCTTAGCCAATTAATTAAATAAATATGCAATATTTATTTGGTTAATTTCCCCCTTCTCACTAAACCCAATTAATTAGTTAAATCATGTTTAACTAATTAATTTAGCCTATTAATTAACCTATCCCTACCCTAGGTAATTAAATAGTCATTATTTAATTGCCTACCCTAGCCTATATCATCCTAGCCTTAGGATTGATTAAATAAATCCTTACTTAATCAATCTTAACTTCTCACTAATCCATCTACTAATTTATTCTAGCCAGATTAATTAGGTTAATCACCCCGATTAATTTGGTCAAACCCTCATTAACACTTCTCCCCACATCCCATGAATAAAAAATTGATTTCCATGCCACATAAATCAATTTTTAATACACATTTGTCATAATCCTCATTAAATACCTCTTACACCCCTTACACATGTCATACCTCATTAATATCCACTCTTCCCCAAATGAATTTTAAATTTATTTTACTCTTCCCTGTGTGAATTTTTAATTCACAAATAATCCATTACACTCCACCTCATTTATGAACCCCTCTTCCAAGATGAATTACAAATTCATCTTTATTCCTAGCCCTCCATTCTCCAAGATGAAATCTAGGCCCTCCACAACATCTTTATCCTCCACCATTGATCTCTCAAATCAATCTCAACCATTGGATCAAAATCTCTCCAAAATGCCTATAAATACAACATCTTCCAATCCATTTGATCATCTAATTTCTAAGCAAAGTTATCATGCCCAAATTTCTCTTGAATTAGTGAGTTGCGTTTAGATTGAGTATTTCACATTTAATTTTATTATCTAGGGTATATCTAGGAGCTCTTGGGTACATGCTTCTACCACCCTATCTTGGATTGGTGAATCTTAGTGAGGTATAAAGCTTGGTTTATGCTTATGTTTTGTGTTCTCATCTCATCTAGTTTTTCACTAATCACAACTGGTGTACCACATTTGAACTAAGTAGATATTTCATTGGTCTCTTTATTTGGGTTGTTGATACCTACAATCTAATCTATGAAAAGATCCTTTTTATATATCCCTTTGGATCTTTCCATACCCTTGTGATGGGGCTCATTATCTTAACATTTGTGATTGCACCATGGTTCATGCTCCTCCTCATATCTCGATCAAAATAGAAAGAATGGATAGTCATCGATCTTGTGGTCATCCCACTCACCACAAATACCATATAAGACACACTTTAGCCTCCTTGGAGGTTTTACAAGGTCCACTTTTATTGACACAACTCTTGTTTTTCCTTCTTGGATTAGGTACTCATTCCTGAAATGCCCTTCATTTAAATAGTAAGAACACCAAATCTTATTTCTTCTAACAAATTTAATGTTTTGTTTTTTCTCTCCTCTTGCTAAAATCTCTTTCTTAATCTTCAATTTCTCCAATTCTAGTTTTAACTTTTCTATCTTAGTATTTTCTTCTTTCTCATTCTTCCTTCTCTAGGGTTGTTCTTTAATTCTTGATGCTAATTCTACGACTTCCACACATGTATCAAAAACTCTTCCATCTAGTGATGCTCTAATTGCAATTAGTAATCTAGACTTAAAACATTCTATCCTTTGTTTCTCTAACAATAGTTCCTCAAGTTTTCTCACTACCTTAAATATTTGATCAAAATCTTTTATAGATTCTCCCTTCTTCTACAACATTTCCCTCATCTTTCTCACACTCTCTAAAGGGATTTCTAGGGACTAAAAATTGTTAAAGAATTATGCCTTTACCTCATCTCATTCTTTATCATGGTTTGGGCACACCTTTATGTACAATTTAAGGGCCTTATCCATGAAAGTTCCCATAAAATCAGAAAGTTTAGTTTAGTTTTCCTTGACTAGATTTTTTCTCCATGAGGATTCCAAGACAAAGATGTGCTCAAATGCTTCTTTGGTATCTTTCCTAAAATCAATAATTTAGTTTGGTTGTGATCCATTTTGGGAGTGTTTGGTGCCTTTGATTTATCAATGTTTTTTGAGGTTTCTCCTCCACTCAATTTTTTGCATTTTTTATCTATCCTTGGATCCTTATACTCATCCTTAAAATCCTTGGCTTCCCTATCACACTTATCAACTTCCTTCTATTAAATTACTAGTTTCCTTCTCCCACCCTTATCTCTAGGCAATTCTATCTCAAATAACTCGCTTCCCAATATCTCTTCAATCTTCTCTTTTCACTTATTTAGTTTGAAATGATTCGCTAAATATATCCTCACTTGAAACCATTCTTATATTAAATGGAATGGAGGATGAATCTTGGTCAGGGGGTTCACCTCTTCATTGTGCTCTTTCAAACTAGGAGATAATATGTCATTAGTTAGTGACATTTTATCAAATGATATAGGGTTTTCCTATCCTTCCTCAAATGTCTTGATTATATCAATCGCTAGGATATCAAAGCTGTCTTTTAATTCTTCCTTCTCTGCATTATTCTCTTCTTCTCTCAATTCCCAATTTCTCATCATCTTCTCTTTTTGTAATCCATGAATTTTGCTTATCACACTATCCAAACATTCTACACTAAGTTTTAGAGGTTTTAGTTTTGTAATTGGGGTCAATAAACCCTAAAACCCATCATTACATGTGATCCTTATGTTTGACCATTTAAGTTCAGAATGAGGTTAAGTCAAAATATCAAATGGTAGAGAACCCCTAATTCCACACCATGGCTAAGCACTACAACTCCCAAGCCTCCCTTCCAATGACTCTCTAAACACAACATATTCCTCGGTCTATTTTTTCAATCTAGTTAGATATTCATTTACTCTATTGAGATGGTTGTTTAGTTACTCACATGTATCTTTGTTATTGAGAAACACATTTATTACATGTCCCTTGGACAAAGGAATCTCAACATTTCCCACATTCATAACATTCCAAAAATCATTAGAATTCTTTGCATTCACTAAATTTTTAACATCTTTAGCAGTAGCCCTCCTAGTGTGCTCATTTGTAACTAACTGTCCTTCCAATAGTGGATTCTCAAAATTATCATTATTCTTAATACTATTAACAAAATCCCTCCTAGTGCACTCCAAATTAGATTCCCTAACCTTTTCCATTATCTTGTGGTATCTCTCTTGCATTTCCCAAACTTATTTCAATCACTTTTCCCCCATGCTCATTTCCATAGCCATCTCGATTTCTTTCACAATCTCTCTTAACTTCTTACTATCTCCTTTTTCCATTGGTGTTTTTGATTTAGAATTTCATTAATCCTTTTATTCATCCTTAATGGCTTATTCAAGACCTTCCTTTAGTGGTCGTATATCTTTAGGATCTTTTCCAAAATTCCCTCCCTTTCCATTTATCATCCCCTAGGTGCCTAACCCCTCTCATAGCATAAGACCTAGTGTATTCTACCACACAACATCAAACTTGTTTCCTTTTTATCTATATTCTTTAGTTGTTAAATATTTTTCTTGCCTCAAATATTGTCCTCTATGTTCTAACCTTCCCTTACTTCTTACTAAGGTCTTGGCAATGGAACTAAAATGTTAGAGAAAGAGAAAGCATATACTAAAAATCTAGGTGTATGCCTCTTTAAAGTTCTATTTATACCTCAGTGTAAGGGGATAAAAGGAGGATTATAACTAGGGTAGTGGAGTATAGATCATTAAAATGGAATACAAAGAAAATAGATCAAAATAGACACACATATTCATTCATCACATTCACCTATCATATAGTATAAACCATCATATATTCATTATCTATTTTTGTAGTACATAATCATCAAACCTATAGTATGCATTCATCTCTCATATAATATCTCTCTTACATATATTATCTCTCTCTTGTTCTTCTTCTCTATCTCATTATTTCCCTTGTTCTTGTTTCTATCTCATTCTTTTAGTGTATATATAGAGACATGTCCCTCTTTCTTGTTATGACTCTTAGGATTTGTGATGAGGGGGTCAAACCTAGAACACACAATAACACATATTGAACATAGGAAATATGAATGTTCTTTTATTGAAATAAACAACAAATTACATGAAATAAATTGGAATCAAATCAGAGGATGAATCCTCAACAGGCTACAACACAGTGCAGCTTCCTTCCTTTGGATTCTGGAACCTTCTTCCTTCTATAGCTTCAAATCTACTAGGGTTTCTATTTTCCCTCCTTCTACCTGACTCACCACTTTCCCCTCTTTCTATACTACCCAAAGGATTCCCAAAAATGGTCATAAATAGCCCTTTTGGGTACCTTCCAGCCAAAATTTCAAAATTTGTAACTCCCTTCAAAAATAGGTCAACTTGCGAGAGCCATAACTTTTGATCCAGGTGTCCAATTGACGAACCATTTGATGCATTGGAAAGCTTGTGAAGTGATCTATGCCATTTTTAGGTTCATATGAGGCCTCTAAGTGCCTTATATTTAACTTTGAAACTTTTTCAAGGGTTTTTAAAGAAACCTAAACTTTAATGTCTTTCAACCCACAAGTGATCTTTGGCCAATTCCTCCACCAAAAGTTATATTTTTCAATTCTGAAGCTTTAGATAAATTTCTACTTCCATACATACTCAAATGCAAACTTTCTAAAATTAGCAGTTTGTTATTTTTAGCAGGTTGGAAAAACTGAAGGTTCTACATCATCATTTAAGCAATTGGGTATCCGAAAATACCAAAATTAAAAATAATAGAAAACAAAATCATCATTATTTTGGGTGATGCAAGATTGCCCTTACACCACTGGATGCTCCTACATCAAGCACCT
Organism: Cunninghamia lanceolata; assembly: GCA_027924645.1. Classification (NCBI taxonomy): domain Eukaryota; kingdom Viridiplantae; phylum Streptophyta; class Pinopsida; order Cupressales; family Cupressaceae; genus Cunninghamia; species Cunninghamia lanceolata. The sequence continues at coordinate 1,992,947 of BSBN01000549.1, read as the reverse complement.
AGGGTAATTTGAGAAGTGACCTTGTCACATCTCAGGTGTTCGAGGAAACCCCAAATGGTCAACCTCTTCCTTAGACGACCAGGAAAAAATTTTGATAAGCCTTACTTTCCACTTAACCAGATATTCTTCATATTTCCTGTTCCAGATACTTCTTCCCACACGGCTATCCAAGATTTCTTCTATCTCCTCCTTTGAAATAGATGTCGAGATACTCCACTATTCTTCTATTGGTCCATCCTCTATGCCACCTTCATAATACTCTGTTAAATCAGCAATGTTAAACACAAGGGAAATGTTGATTCACTCAACAGCTCTACCTCATATGTATTTCTTGAATCATGCTTCTTTAGGATCTTGCATGGTCCAAATTTCTTCATCTTTAACTTATTATATGTCCCAATTGGGAACCTTTATTTCCTTAAGTGAACCATGACTTCATCACCAACCTTGAATTCCTTAAAATTTCACTTCTGATATGTCTTAGCCTTGTACTGAGAATTCATTTTATTAATGTGCTATCATACATCTTCATGCAAGCTCTTCAGATGCTCTGTAAATTCTTCAGCCTTAGCACTACTCTTCTCTCTTATGTGTATCTTTCTCAACTCAGAAGCATTTCTCGGACTACTCTCATATACAATTTGGAATGGGGATTTACCAATACTCCTATTGATAGAATTGTTATATGCAAACTCTACCTATGGTAATATCAAATCCCATCCCTTGGGCTTATCTCCTACTAAGCATCTTAGCAGGTTGCCCATATTTTGATTCACTACCTCTATCTATCCATCAGTCTACGGATGATGTGCAAAACTAAAATTCAACTCGGTCTTTAACTTATTCCATAAGGTCCTCTAGAAATACCCAACAAACTTGGTATCTCTCTCTAAAACTATACTCCTTGGTAGACCATGTAGTCTAGCCACCTCTCTGAAAAATAACTATGTAATGTGAACATCACTGATTTTTTGACATGGAATGAAATGTCATCTTTGGAAATCTGTCAACCACCACAAATATTGAATCATGCCCTCTCTATGTCCTCAGTAAACCAAGAACAAAGTTCGTGTTGATATCCTCTTGTGGCCCCTCTAGTATAGGTAATGGTTGATATAGCCTAGTATTCTGACTCACTCCTTTGGCCATCTAGCATACTATGCAACTTTGCACAAATTTCTTCACATCCTAGTGCAACTATTGCCAGTAATAATTCTCACTAGCAAGAGCAATGGTCATATCTCAACCAAAGTGTCATGCCAACCCTCCACTATGTTTCTCCTTAATTAGGTTCTCTCTCATGGAACTCCTCAAAATGCACAATTGTCTTCCTCTTAACAACATACCATCTTGGATTATGTAATCCAACCATCTTGTCATATCCAATGCAACAAGCTCCAAACAAGCTTTCCAGGCCTCTGTAAAGTCTAAATCTTCAGGGTAAAAATTCTTGAGTTCATTGAACCCAACAACCTCTATCTTCATCTCTGTCAACAAATTTTGCTTTCTACTTAAGGCATCTACAACTTTGTTGGACTACCTAGTCCTATTCTTCAAAACAAAAGTATAACTCTGCAAAAACTCAACTCATTTTAAGTGCCTCTGGTTTAACTTTCCTTGACTATTAAGATATTGCAAAGTATGATGATTAGTATATAAAACAAACTCTTTTAGAAACAAATAATGTCACCATTTCTTCAAATCTTGAACTATAGCAAAAAACTCCTAATCATAAATAGAATAATTTTTATTGGCATCATTAAGCTTCTCATTTAAATAGGCAATGGACTTACCTTCTTGACTCAAAACAACTCCTATAGCACTGCCACTAGCATCGCAATCTACCTAAAATACCTTATTGAAAGTTGGAAGTGCCTGTAAAGGGTAAAATTTGGATGTTTAGGTTTTGGTAGTTTTGTGTATGTATCCTCCTTTCACCCTTTCATTCAAGGACCTAGGGTTGAGTTGCAATGTACCATCCTACCCTAGGTCACTATGAGATGTAGGGAAACTTAGATTTTTATGATTTGATTTCTAATTATCTTCTCTTATGCTTAATTATACCTTAAAACCATAATTATGCAAATACGACAACAAACGGATGAATATTAGAAAATGTTGCTACAGAAAGATGTAAAATGACAAATAACTGTGCACCTATTTTCAGCGTTCAGAGGCAGAAAAGTCAGGGACTAAAGAGTGGGCACCCAAGTCCAATGCCCTACTTTTTGTCAGGATCTGCAAACAAGATCTGCAACCTGTTCCTGCTACACCGAAGATTTTCCCATCATGAAACTTTGAGGACTAATGAGCGGGCTCCCTAGTCCAGGGAGTTGTTTTCTTCTCTAATCTACAATTCTGACACTCTATTGTACCCTCCTGCAACTTCACTTTCTCCAGATCCAACACCTGTAACCTGCAATCATGAAAACTTTGGGAGGGGGTTGTGGTGTTTAGAGGCTTGCCTCAGTCAAGCCCCGGAGAGACATTCAAGTCTTCTGAACACCGTTGTCAGATAGAGAGTGCGTGCCCTTGTGTCATGCCCACATTTTCCATGCGGTCACGACATACTTCACACGTGTCATGTCCACATTTGTCATGTGGTCATGACATGAAATATCAAAAAAAATCCACGCTTCCCTAGAAACCCCCTCGCACGCCTAAGCGTGCTCAGTGGCATTACGTTTATGGCATAAACATAACAGTTGAATGCGGGGTAATACGTACACGTGCGCACACCAATCGCAATGAAGGCCAACTAGGGGGTCGAAGCGACATGGTTAACGTCACCAATAGGGTTAAGATCAACGATCGAAACCCTAAGTTAACCTATGTGAATGAAGGGATTTTGACGTAAGTCAAAATCAATAACCAAAAGCCAAATACAAGAGAGGATGATAAAATATAAAATTCAAATGACGATACTCGGCAAAAAATATTATTATATTCTCTGACAAGGTTAAACTTCACTAACCTAGCTAAACCCTAAATTCAGGAAAAATTTGGCAGCATAACGCTTCACGGGCGTGACTAGGGTTTATTGTACTAAAACTATTTTTAATAAAAAGGTTTACTAATTTGGTTTAAATTACTTACGTCTCACTAATTGAATAGGTAAATCAGATGATTAAGTTAATTGATCATTTTTCAACAAAGTCTGATCAATCTGTTCTCCTTCACATTTTCTATAATTTAAATTATAATTCAACAAAGCTTGATCAATTTATTCTTCTTCACATTTTTTATCAATCAGAGTTATCTCTACATCCTTTACATTATTCCTAATTTCTTGGTAGATCAGATCTCAGAAATAGGTTTAACTAACTTCGTTTAAAAAGTTTACTAGGTTTCCAAGTCGGGTTTAAAATAACGTTTAATTTAATTTTATTAATTAACTTTGCCCAAAAGGATTAAAAAGAATAAAGTTTTACCATTTAATTAAATATCTCAAATATCCATATACAATTTTGAAACTTTAAAAAAAACAATGAACAAAATAACAACAAGAGTGGAAGTTAAATTTTAAATTTGATTTTATTCCCACCTTTGCCTAATTTCTTCCAACATTAAAATATTATTTTCTTTATGGGAAAAATGCCCAAACCCTATTTTTCTCATTTTCTCCTCTTTGTTTTTCACTTTTATCTTTCTTTCTCTTTTTCTCATTTTCTCATTCTTTGTTTTCTTGATTTGAGTTGTGTTGCAGGTTGAAATGGCCACATATGAAAAGCATATGATGGCTTCAAATATATATATATATATATATATATATATATATATATATATATATATATATATTCTTTTTTTTTTATAACTGGATTTTCTTTTAATAAATATATGTATATATCTATTTTTTTTGTTTCCATTTTAAAAAATGTTAAAACCCTAAATATATTTTTGGTCTATTTGTTGGCAGAGAGGAGGGACAGTGGTGGCCGCAATGGTGGCGGCGGCGGCACTGAGGGAGGCCGCAGGTGGAGGTTTGGTGGCAGGTTGCTGAGAGGGGGCAGCGAGAATGGTGGCCACGGAGGAGGGACCGGTAAAGGGCAGTGTTCGCAAAGGCCGCGGGGTGGAGGAAACAGGCGGTGGCATGTTTAGTGGTGTGGTCTGCACGGGAGCGAGGGCCGCAGGGTTTAGAAGTAGTGGGGGGTGTGGGAAGGGGGACGGAGCCCCCACCCACATCCCATATGATGGGGTGTGGGTGGGGGCTCTGCCCCCCTCCCCACACCCAATACCAAAAAGCACGGCGGTGGGGGGTTTGAACCGCCCACCATTAACATTGAAACTTACCCACTGTAAAGCCGCGATTGTCAAAAAAATAGTCTCTTCAATTTTTTTAGTCAATATTTAAAATATTTATTTTATGTTATTTTTATTAAGTTTTATTTAATATAAATATATATATATATTTAATTTCATAGTTTACGCTAAATAAAATATATACAATATATATATATATATGATGAATATATTAAATACAATCAATTTTGTTTGGTAGAAATAATAAGAATCAATTTATATTTAAATTCATATAATGCACACATTCATATACACATAACATAAGCAATTAAAATTTTCTTTCATTCTATTCACATACAAATTTTTTTTTTTCTATTAAAATAAATAAACAAAGATATATGTCTATTTTTTTTTTTACCAAATCTTCTAGAGGATAATGAACTCACTTTTCTATTAAAATATATTCATTGCAATATTAATATTCACATTTTTTTTAAAGGAAGGAAATAAGTACAATTGCAAATAATTAAATACCTCTAATACATAACCACAACTAATTTTCTTATTTTTCATAATAACAAATTATAATTTTCTATATTGTCACAACAACAAAATCACAACTTAACTAATTGATATTTTAGTATAACATACAAATGCAATAGCCTAAAAAAATAGATTTTCTTCCTTCCACATTTCTTAAATAATAAGAATTAAATCAACAAATTTTAACTTTCAATTTCAAATGTAAATAGACTACACACAAAATACAAATATACATTTTTACAATAAGAGAGAGAACAATGCTCTTCTCTTGGACAACTAACAAATGATAAAATCTCCTAAGCAGGCCAACCTCTCTCTCAAGAGCTAAAAGAGTAAAGGAAAATAAAATATCGACTCCAAGAACAAGAAGTTTTCTCCAACTTCACAACTTAGCTCCAATGAACCTGCATATCACAACAAGGGGAAAGAAAACCACACATCTTGCTCTCCTCCCTACCATAGACCCACAAGAGGGTCACCCCTGAGATAGGGAGGTCATCCACAAACTTAGGAATGAACTCATTCCACATCACAACAAGGCATACAAAACAACCAAAACACAATTTTACACCCATGGATAATCACAACACAAGAACTCAACCAGGGTGAGTTCAAGGGGGTAGGGGAGTGGACAGACTCAACTCAAGAGTGCCACTCCTACAATTATCCCAAAACAAATACCTCATAAGGCCTCTAGCCATCACATTTAAACACAATTTCCACAATTTTCCATCTTGGCTCTCAAGCCATTTTTTCATATTGCTCAAAATCTCATATATTGCCCTCAAGGCTTACAACACCACAAAAACAAGGTAATGACCCCAAAGAGGTTCACTCCTCCCCTACCCCACACTTGTTGAGCATCTTCTCCCAAGTGGGAGAGGCTCTTACAACACCCTACAAATTTTCCCCACAATAACAATAAAAACTCAAGAAAATAAATCTCTCTCATATGCATCATGCAAGCAAACAAAAATACAAAGGGAAGGCCTTAGTCTTGAAGCCAACCTTTAAAAGCTCAATTATGGAAGATGGTTGATGTAGATCTTCTCCAAATCCTCCTCCAACATAAGCCACAAAACTCTCTCTATCTTTTTCCCCAAAGTAATTTTTAAAACAATAATATTATCCAAAAATTTAACCACCCATAACCTTCTCCAAGTGGGATTAAAATAAGCTCAATCCATGAGCTTAGAGGAATGGGGAGGTGACACTTGTCACCTCCTCACTCTTCCTTCCCACTACAAGTAAGACCCATGGGATGGGTGTTGACACATGTCACTCACCCATCCCCAAGTCTCCCTCACCCCTTCCACTTGTCCTCTCTCAAACATGTGGGAGAGAAAAGTGGAGCTTAAGAGGGAATAGGTGACACATGTGTCCCCTTCCTTTCCTCCCAAGAGGGACCACACAACTCCAAGGTACCCTCACCAATTGTGAGAGAGACTTGGAGTCAAGTCCTCCACAATTGGTGGGTCTTGGAGACATCTCCAACCTTGGGAAGTGAAAAGGGATGGGGTTGAGTGTTGGGACCACTCATCCTCTCCCTACCATGGCTCCAATTTCGTCACTTAACTTCAGGGTGAAGTTAAGGTGACCATATGGAGGTTTACCAAGGGTTACCCAAGTCAAAAAGGTCCCTAGACCCATGGGGTACAACCCAGGGTCAAGTTTAGCCTAGTTAGAGCACCCAGGGTTGAGTTAAAGCACATGAAAAGGGGTCTCAAAATTTATAACTTAAAAAAATAAAAATACAAAATATAAAATTGTTACAACACCAATTAGTATTCAAATTAAAAGAGGGGTAGACTTAGCCTCATTAACAACATGCAAATCAACATTACAGAATTTCATCATACACAGGGTTGATCTTGGTTCCTCCTGGAACTAGATCGGCTTCACAAGGGATTATAACATCGTGTGTGGAATAATCTCCAGTTTCTATGGCTTGTTAGAAATACTTGCGCACTCAATTGCAAAGTTAATTCCACATATATATATATATAATATCCAAAGTAAATTAAAACATACACTTGCATAAAATATCACAAGTTCTCATAAGCATAAAAGAATTCACATTACAATTAGATTCTAAATTCTGCATTTCAAACATCCATTCCCAAGATTGAATCACAAAACATTTTTCTATCCAACATCACCCAATTAGTTTTCCAATAATATAAACATCTATCTAACATTACCCAATTAATTTTCCCATAACATCATAATATAAAGCAATATCTAGGTCTAACACATCATAAACATACTAAGCATAACAAACCGCATACATCATAAAGTCTAATAGTCTGGAAATTCGGGATCAACAGCCCCACAAGTCTAAATGTATCAGCAACAGTAAAGTAAATAGTCAAATGTATGGGAATGAAAAAGTAGGCCTTACACCTTGCAGGCAGAGGTAAAAACCAAATGATAAATACTTGAAAACAGAAATGAATGTCACCTTGTAGTGAAGATCTCATGGAGGAAGAAGCTCTTCATGCCATGAGGAAATGATTGCTCAAATCTACAAATACAAACATATAAACAACACAAATCTGCTCTTGCAACACAATGAAAGCCTTGAATCACCTTTAGAATGCATAAAGGTCACAATAGCCATCTATTCTACAAATGAATGCCTAAACATGCTTTTATATGCAACTACAAACACTCCCGCCAAGAATTTCGTAATTCAAACTTACCGTGTCGGCATAGGACCCAAATAATGGTCACAAGCCAACACCCAAAAATTAGGACTGACCCAAAATAGGGCAGGACTAGGGCGCAGGCGCCGAAGTCCTCCCCCCTATTTTGGGCAGGTTCTATCTCAAGCGGTCCCCCTAGGTCCTATTTGCCAAGACACTTAGGGGTTTTCTCTTCGGCATGTTGAAATATGATGTAATATGTCCTAAATGTAGCTAAGAGACCCGAGAGCTAAACCTTATGAGGGAAAAGCCCCCAAGGGGACATTTTTCAATGTTACATTTATCCCCCACTTTAATGTATGTATAAACATGAGGCCAATACATGCATTAAAGTACGGTCTACAAACACAACAAACACGCAAGCACGGAGAAGACATGCCAAACACATTGAAGACAATGACAGGCACGCAAAACATGGAGAAGACAGTTATAGTTATGCAAAACACTGAGAATACATTGAATGCAAAGAAGACACATTAATGCATAGAATACAAGAATGATTTATTTTCTTTTATTTTTCTCATATATATGAAATGCAAATGCAAGTACAAGAAAGTAAACAAACCTCCCATAATGTAGGATGTACTAATCACACAAGTCTTTAAACTACATATGGGGCAACACACACGCAAGACACACCAAACCTGCCAAAATACAGGATGTACTCATCGCACAGGTCTTTAGACTGCATATGGGGCAACAGACACACCAAAACACACTTTGAAGACACGGAGAAAACACGGCAGACAAGCAATGGAGTGTTCCTATTTCTAGGTCCAACACCATCTCAGGCACATTATAGGCACACACTAACTGTTGCACTTTACCACAACAATCGCCAAAGACATGCTTAAGGGTTGAGTTAGTCACAGAACCGCTCCCTGCCTCCACAGAGGACTTTTGAAAATGACAATATGGTGTAATATGCTCCAATAAATGCACCACCCCCACCTCCGCAAAGGGCTTAAATGATTGATAGATTGTAAACAAACTTAGAGTGCATGATGTACGCATCGCACAAGTCTTTAAACTGCACCTCAGGACAAGCACATTGCTAACATCTACAATAGACAGCTTACCTTATATATGCCCCCACCTTAAGGTGGTTGATATCAGGTATCGATATCAAGCATGTTAAGGTAGGAAGAAAACACACAAGGGAACACATACTTTTGCAAAGCCCATGCCCCCAGAGGTGACATGTACTTTATGATCGCCAAATGTTCCTACAAACACATCCCTGCAAGAAACATGTTAGTGTCCATGATCATGATAAACAACAATATCAATGTGTATGATTAACCACATGAAGAGCCAAGGTTATACTACGTGTTAGCACTTATTTTGACCTGGGGTTGATTTGTCATGATCAGGAGGTTTCTTCATCTGAAGCCTTCATCTTCTTGCCCATTTTTTCTAAGTGTTGGACCTCCTCAGCGTTTTTCAGCTGCAGCATCATATTTTTCTGAGGAGGAGGTCGTCATCATCATCTTGTCTTCGATGATGATCTTCATCAGCATGTTCTTCGTCGACTTGTTTTTCTCATCGTCATCATCATATTTCAACTGTCGGGTGATGTTTGCTTATTATCCTGATGATACTGGTGAGCTACAGTGCGCCCTCAGTTGCTTGCGGGGGTGATCTTTTCAAGTATCCGGTGATCTTCCGAATATCACCTTGCTCAAACATGATGACGATGTTGCCCCGATATCTTGAATGGGTTATTCTCTAAGTTGTCGACCTGACTTGTTTTTTCCTAAGGGTCGTCATCATCATGATATTTCCAGTTATCATCCTGCTGCTTGCGGAGGCCATCATATTTTCTGCCTTCATGATATTTCGCCGGGGTGATATTTTTATCATCGGGTGATCTTGGTTAATATCATCCTGATGATGTTGTCGAGGAGTTCTAAGTGCGACCCAATATTCACTAGGGTCATCATGTTTTGAACGTCAGGATGATCTTAGTCAATATCATCCTGATGATGTTGTATCACTTCTTGTTCTTTGTTTCTCATCCTGATGATGCTGACGTCATCCGTATATCAGGGTGATATTTTTCTTTCTGCCTATCTGCATCATGATATTCTCGAAGGAAGGGGTGATATTTTCATATCACCCGGATATATGTTTCTTCGAACATCATGATGATGTTGATATCAAGGAGATATCCGCCTGCTGGCTTCGCGCATTATCTCCGGGGGGTGATCTTTTCAAGCATCATCATCATCATATTCAGTTCTCGCCCCGATCTTATAGAGGAGTTACAGTGCAACCTGATGCTTGAACGTCAGGAGGATATTTTCAAATATCCGGTTGTCTTCCGAATATCATGATGATGTTAATATGATGATGACGTCATCAAGGTCCGCGGGGGTCATATTTCTAACAACTGATCATCTTGAAGAGACCTCCTAATATTTGCAAACATGATGATGACGTCATCCGGATATGAGGAGGTGCGCAGTAGGCAGATATGATGATGACGTCAGCAGTATATGATGATGACGTCATCAGGATGTTTATCGGCCAGACTTTTAGAATAAGCTCAGCAGGAGGATGTTCCTCCGATGGATCAGGTTGTGCCGATTGTCATGAAGGTTATATTTCAAATATCATGATGACGTCAGGGTGATATTTCGAACAACAGGATATCATGCTGCTGGAGGATGATGATGATGAGGTCTATACTAGTGTCGTCAGGAGAAAAAGCACCGACATGATATATGCTCATGACCTAGTATATAAAGTGTTATTGAGGTCATCGCGGGGTGCATGTGGGATATTGTTATCCTGCATTTTCAAACATCATGATGATGAGTCTCGGCGGGAAATGGTTGCGATTGCAGATTTGATGATCTTCCCAAGGCCGCGGGTTGGTGCGCCATTAATGGCGATTGTTGCAGAGGTATGGGCGATGGCGTGGATGGATCCTGTACCTGACTGAGGATGTACATCAGCGGATGGTGGCGCAGGGCTCGAGAAATCTTCCTGTCTCCTCCCCTACCTGCTGCATTCAAGTTTGGGCGCCAATCTGGTTGTGTTTGAGCGCCATTTTCCTGATACTGTGTATCTGGCGAAATCTTGGTCAACCATGTAATTAATTGCTGAGCACCTACCTGGCTATTATAAGCAGGTGGTCTTGCTCATTTGAAAGGTTGTTGAAAGTTGATGATTTTGGCTCTGTAATGCATAACAAGCTGATCTGGTTGCTCTGTATAGCTTACCTGTGAGTTTATGTATCTCTTGTTGTTTGTTTTTGGCATGAACCCACTGATTTCATGATTAAACTTATATGAGAAATGTTGTTTAGCATGTGTTGTGTTAATTCTGTCTCCAGTATTGCATGTATTCTTCTTCTGAATCTGGATGTTTGGTAATGTTTAGATTCTAGAACATAGAATTCCTATGTTGACTGTCTGATCTTTTAACTTCTACTCAAGGGGTAGATTAAACTGTTTTCAGGTTGAACATTGGGAAGGGTATACTGCAGTAGGGATACCATAAGTAGAGATAACCTAACACTTTGTATTGGGAGATGCCTGTAAGGCAGGTATCACACATATCCCCTTGAAATCCAGTTTTAGTTGTTCATGTTGATCATTCACAGGTGTATGTCTACTGACTCCAGGCCCTGGATAGGCACCAATCATGCTTTGTTTTGTGTTATAACCATATCCAGCTTTGCATCCACACTTAAACTCCAAAGCAAAATCTAAAACCACCATTAGGACTTTAGAATTAGTTTAGGATCCTCAGTCCTCTGTCTACAACTGCTAATAGGCCCAAAGCTAGCCCCTTTGCTCTTATCATTCAGTTTTGGTCTACTTACAGGAGGACTATCTGCTTTCTGTCAGCATCCCAGCCTTGCATGCATATCCTCATGGATGTTGAGTAGGGAATACCCCCCTAGGTCTTGCAGAGCCTGAAGAAGAAGAGGAGATAAAATATAGAGTCTATCTCCTACACTGTTGACCCCCTGGCCCAGAGATCCTGTTGATCACTGATGGCTACCTTGTAGGGATATCTGGGAATAAGCATCCAGTCTGGGAAAAAGTCAACAGAAATTGGTGACTCCGCTAGGGACTTGAGAAGTAAAAGTACTATCTAATCATCTCCAGTAATATATATGTGACCCATCTGAGTCAGCAACAGTAATCTACTCCGCTGGGGAACCTTGTGAAAGAACCCTGGTTTTCAGAAGAAAACAGTTCCTAGTAATAGGTGGCGACTCCGAAGTAATCTCCCAACCGGTCAAAGTAAAATTATATGCAGGGGAGAAGATCCCAACAAAATCCTCTATTTGAAGAGTTACCATTAACAAAAAGAATGATGTATAGAAGAAAGGGAACTGTCTCAGCTAGTCATGAGAGCTCCCCCAGAAAAAGTGATGAGGTACAAGATAACCCCAGGCCATCAGGACAGCATGCTCCTTATTTTTCAAGTGCAGAAGCTGATATCCAAGGTGCATATGAGAGGCAACAGGGTGGTAGTATGAGAATGAGGTCAGAGGTGTTCCAAGAACGCCCTTTTCTAGACCCAAGTGAAAGGATTGAAGAGGCAGAGTCCCTAAGGGATGATGAAGATGATGACCAAAATGGTATGAGACCATCTACCTCCAGACCTAAGGATGAACAATTGGCTGAAGAAATCAAAAGTCTAAGAGCAGAACTAGAATACCTACAAGCCATGAAAATCAGAGATGATATACAGCAGAAAGTGCAAGCCTTGAGAACTGCCCAAAATAATTCAGTTCCTACTCTAGAGAATGCAAATATGCAAAGACATCAGCAAAGATATGAAATGCAACATCAGCATCATGATGAGAGACAAAATGTGAATGATGCTAGGATACCACTGAATCATGCAGGAAACCAGAATGCAAACAGAAATGTTAATGTTAATCAGCCAAACAGACAGCCCATGCAGTTAGATAGATTCAGGCAGCTGGTGTTTGATGGTATTCCTGGGTATCCTAACCCCATTGACAAGCATCTGAGGCTGCAAGTGCCTAAGTTTTCAGGAAACAATACAGTGTCAGGAGAAGATCATCTAAAGGCCTTTCAAAATGTCATGGATAATTTTGAGGTTGAGCATGAGGATGTTTTCATGAAGTCATTCATGCAATCCTTAATAGATGAGGCAAGAGAATGGTACAGGAATCTGCCTGACCGGAGTATTTCATCATGGGATGATTTTAAAAGGATATTCAAGGAGCAATATGGTGATAAAACTGACCCTAGCTTCTTTGTAAATGAGTTCACCAGTATCACAAAAGGGTCAAATGAGCAGGTTGCAGAGTTTAATGCAAGATTTACTAAAGTGTTGAACAAATTGCCACATCATATGAGGCCAAATGAACCAATGTGCATAATTTTGTACATCAATGCCTTTGATGCAAAGACTGCATATGGACTAAGAGATAAAGGTCCTGCCACTCTCAGGGATGCTTTCAGAATTGCAATAAATATTGAAAACAATAGGAAAGCATCAGGCAAGACAAATAGAAGGGATGATGTAAAAATTCTGCAGAATCCAAACAAGCCTCAGAACACTCAAGGTAGTACATCTGCTCCTGAAGATAAGATAGACAAACTGGCAAATGTTGTTAAGGACCTGAGCTATAGATTAGCTAGAAGTGAAAAAGGGATGGGTCCTGATAGGCAAGTCTATCAAAGGCAGGAAAAGAGGCCATCATTACATGATATGCCTTATAACACCAATTGGCATGATGGTAAGCCTGTATATCCACGTAACAACACAAATCAGAGGGCTCAACATGCCAAGGAAACTCCTGATCCCCTGAAGAAAACTATAAATATTGCTGATGATGCTCAGTGGTGTATAATCTGTCAGATGCCACATTCACAGTCACAGTGCATGATTGCCCAATCTTTGTATGATAATGCTACATCTTGTAATGAGTGCAATGAGCCACATCATGTGCAGGATGATGATGTTAACATGATGTCCGTAGGCAATGGATACACTCTGTATGATGCTGATGAGAAGACAGATCATCAGGTTCAGGCCTGCCAACAGTCCCCATATGATGAAGATAATGAAGATAACTATGTGTATGCTCAGAACTCACATAATTTTCTGAGTAACTTACAACGACCTTCTGATGAGGAAATCAGAGCCTTCACAGCTGCAGCAGTTGCTCAGGTCAAAAGCAACTACAATCTCAGAGGTAAAAATCAAGTTGGCAGCCCACATCAGCCAGAGGATATTTCTGTAGGTCAGCTGGTGCATGGTCATAAAGGAACTGAACCACAAAAAAGGCAGTGGGTAAATAACAAACAGAACTTTAGATACAGAACAGGTCCTGAATTTCAAGGACCAGAAAACAAAACCCCTCAGGCTGAAGATCAAAGTAGAGGTTCCCAAGACAAGAATGATGATCAGGGAACTATGAAAGTGAAAGCTAAATCAGCTCAGGATAGAAGCAAGATTGTGGAGCAAGCTACAACTGTTGTACAAAACTGTGCTCCATTTGATATAGCCCAGATCCTCTCTCAGGTAAAGGTCTCTGTTCCACTTATGGAACTCATGAAAGTGGAAGAGATCAAGAATAGGACAATATCCCTAATCTCAGGGGTACCTTTTCAAGCTAAACAAAATGATCAGACCCAGGGTGAGAAACAGGTCATGTGCAATGAAGAAGATGAGACTCCTGAAGTCTATTTAGGAATGACCATGACAAAGTGTCCTTCACAGGTGGAACCATTTTATGTTTCCCTGGTTATAAATGGTAAAATAATTAGAAATTGTATGCTTGACTCTGGAGCATCCACAAATGTCATGCCTTTGGCTATCATGCAGCAAACTGGATTAAAAATTGACAAGGCATGTGGAAAGTGTTATGCTATGGATGCCAGAGAGGTACCAGTTATTGGAATCATGAAGGATGTAGATTTCAAACTGGCAGCATTTCCTGAAAAGAAATATAAGATGAATATAACAGTGGTTGACATCAAGCCACAGTATGGTATGCTGTTGTCAAGAAGATGGGCAGCACTAATTGGTGGAAGTATGCAGCTGGACCTGTCATATGCCATGATTCCAATGAATGGCAGGGATGTCAAGCTAAGCAGAGAGCAAAGATCATCAGAGACAGTGGAAGACCAAGAAGCAAATGAACAGATATGCTTTGTAGACACTGACTGTGATAACTTCAAGGTTGTCTCAGATGATACAGAAGATGAAAAGAAAAATATCTGCATTGAGGAGCTGGATCAGCAAGGGTTATGGACCATGTTTTTTGATGGAGCTTGTGCAAAAGAAGGTTCTGGAGCTGGAGTTGTCTTCCTGTCTCCAACTGGTAAGCTCCTCAAATTTTCTTTCTTGCTGAGGTTTGATTGCACAAACAATATTGCAGAATATGAGGCTTTACTCTTAGGCCTGAATATTGCTCTCAAACATGGGATTAAGATGTTAAGAGTATTTGGGGATTCTGAGCTGATTGTATCCCAAATCAGAAATAAGTATGCTGCAAAGAATAAAAGACTGAAGCAATACAAGCATGCTGTTTGGGATACCATTGAACTTTTTGATGCATTTTCAATTGGCTGGGTAGAAAGGTCAAAAAATGTTATGGCTGACTTCTTAGCTAATATTGCAATAAGGCCAGATGACATCACTCTGTCAGGTGTCACAGATGTAGAAGTTAAAATTAGGCCTACCATACCAGAAAATATATGCAGTTGGCAAGTTTTTAATGATGATAGGGATTTGCTGAAATTTTTGCACTGCATAGATGAGTATGAGAATCAACAGATTGATTTCCAAGCTTTTGTAGAGACTGTAAATGGAAAAGAGACTCTTGTGGGAAAGGAGATCATTCAATTGAAGACTAACAAGATCCCTAGAGGGTTAGTGGCTTTGGAAAGAGCCTTTGACAGTAGAGACAAAATGGTCACAAGGACATCCCCCACAAATAAGGAGGATTTAGAAGAAATAAATTTGGGGACATCTCAGGCCCCTCAGAAGGTATATATTGGCAAACAGCTTAAACCACACATAAGAAGTATGCTGATTGCATTGCTAAAAAAGTATAAACATGTTTTTGCTTGGTCATATGAGGACCTAAAAGCTTATAGGGAAGACTTATTCCAGCATGAGATCCCACTGAAGCCTGAAGCTAAGCCATTTAGACAGAGGCAAAGGCCTATAAATCCTACCTTAGCTCCTAAGATGCAAGAAGAACTCAAAAGGCTCAGGGAGGCTGGAATAATTGTGCCAATCAGACATTCAACTTAGGTGTCTAACCTTGTCCCAGTCAGGAAAAAGAATGGTGATATTAGGCTTTGTGTGGATTTCAGGAACTTGAATGTATCCTCTTTGAAGGATAACTATCCATTGCCTAATATGGAAGCTATGTTGCAGAGAGTGACTGGTTGTGAACTCCTATCCATGATGGATGGATTTTCAGGATATAATCAGGTAAAGGTAAAGGAATCAGAACAGTATAAGACTGCCTTTACCACTCCATGGGGGACATATGTGTATGTTAGAATGCCATTTGGACTAACAAACGCAGGTGCTACATTTCAAAGAGCAATGGATGTTGCTTTTGCAGGGCTGATTGATTCAATCCTGGCAGTATATCAAGATGACCTGACTGCCTACTCAAAGAAAGAAGAGCAGCATTGTTTGCATCTGGAGCAGATCTTCATAAGAGCACTAGAATATG
Source organism: Cunninghamia lanceolata (assembly GCA_027924645.1). Taxonomy (NCBI): domain Eukaryota; kingdom Viridiplantae; phylum Streptophyta; class Pinopsida; order Cupressales; family Cupressaceae; genus Cunninghamia; species Cunninghamia lanceolata. The sequence goes on along the minus strand of BSBN01000549.1, from coordinate 1,976,765 downwards.
GTATTTCTTTAAACCCAAAGAAGTGTGCCTTTGGAGTAGTTGAAGGAAAGCTTCTGGGACACATTGTTTCCAAGGATGGAGTCAGGATAGATCCAGAGAGAGTGGCAGCTATTGACAGGATTCAAATGCCAAAAACTGTGAAAGGAGTTCAGTCCTTCTTCGGACAGATAAACTTTGTTAGAAGATTTGTTCCCAACTTTGCAGAAATCACAAGGAACATTTCCAAGATGATGAAGAAGGATGCAACTGTCAACTGGGAAAGGGAAGCAACAGAATCATTTCAGAATATCAAAGAGGCAATTAAGATGGCCCCTGTTCTTAAATCTCCTGATTTTTCTAGGCCATTTCAAGTATTCTCATTTGCTTCCTTTCATACTGTAGCTGCATGTTTGTTACAGAAAAATGAAGATGGTTTTGAACAGCCCATTGCTTTCTTCAGTATGTCCCTGCAGGCCTCTGAGTTGAAATATGACATTATGGAAAAGCAGGCATATGCACTAGTTAGAGCCATCAAAAGTTTCAGACCATACCTGGTAGGGTCATATATCATTGCATATGTGCCTCATGCTGCAGTCAAAGACATATTCACTCAGCAGGAGGTGACTGGAAGAAGGTGCAGATGGATAAACAAACTGCAGGAATTCAGCATAGACATACAAGTTACTAAGTTGATAAGAGGACAAGGATTAGCCAAGATGATGGCACAGTCAAACTTGGAAGCATGCCAAGTTAATGCAGTCCAAGATGAGAATGTAAGTGTATCAGGATCTGAATGGTACAAGGATATTGTCTATTATTTGCAAAATCTGAATTGTCCTTCCCATTTCAGTGACAATCAAAAGAGGACTCTGAAGCTACATGCAATCAGGTATGTTGTTGTTCAAGGTGAGCTGTACTGGAAAAACCCTGATGGTGTGCTGCTGAGATGTGTGGATAAGAACATGGCTAACAATATTTTGATTGACATGCATAAAGGATTGTGTGGTGGCCATTATACTGCCCAAACAACAGCTCATAAAATTCTCAGGGCAGGATATTGGTGGCCCACTCTCTTTTCAGATGCACAGAAGTTAGTAAGAAAGTGTGACCCTTGCCAGAGATTCTCAGGAAAGCTGAAATATAATGGTGCTTTGCCCCTCAGAACTGTACCTGTGGATGCTCCATTCCAACAGTGGGGAATTGACTTTATAGGGGAAATTGCAGACAAATCAAGTGGGGGACACAGTTGGATTTTGGTGGCAACTGACTACTTTACCAAATGGATTGAGGCCATTCCAACTAAAAGAGCTATAAGTAAGGTGGTGACAGACTTCATACTAGAGAACATCATCATCAGGTTTGGAGTACCATTTAAGATTATCACTGATAATGCTATGTGCTTCAGATCAGGTGAGTTTGTTGATTTTTGCAACAGGTATGGGATAAACCTGTCATATACATCACCATATCACCCACAAAGAAATGGTCAAGCAGAATCAAGCAATAAGAGCATCATGAAAATTGTCAAGAGGATACTGGACAAGAACAAGAGAGCTTGGGACTCAAAGTTGAACTTAGCAGTATGGGCTGACAGAGTGACTGTGAAAAGGGCTATTGGGAGGTCACCTTTTGAGCTAGTATATGGTGCATCAGCTAGACTGCCCATAAACAATCTCCTACCAGTTTACAGATTCATTCAGGAAAATGATGAGGAGATTGAAGATCCCATGACAGAAAGAGTGAATCAGCTGGTTGCATTGGATGAAGACAGAAGGAGAGCCCACCAGATCAATCTCAAAAGACAACAGGATATGAAATATCAGTTTGACAGGAGAACTACAAAAAGGAAGTTTCAAGTTAATGATCTGGTGCTTATTTGGAATGCTAAAGATCAGGAAAAGGGTAAACATGGTAAATTTCAGCCCTTATGGATGGGCCCATATCAGGTTTGCAATACTCATGGGGAGGATTCTTATTTCCTCCAGGCCCTAGATGGTGAAATTCTGGAATTGCCTGTGCATGGCCAATTCCTTAAGTTGTATTTTACATGAATATCTGGTTGCTGTGCACATTTGTAAAATATGTATGTAGTGTAAATGCCTTGTACAGCTCGCGTTTTTTGCTTTTTGTCAGGTCTGCCCGGAGATCTGGTTCTCGCTGCAGGTTTTCACCTGCACGTCCCCATTCGGAGCCACTGTTAGCACTTATTTTGACCTGGGGTTGATTTGTCATGATCAGGAGGTTTCTTCATCTGAAGCCTTCATCTTCTTGCCCATTTTTTCTAAGTGTTGGACCTCCTCAGCATTTTTCAGCTGCAGCATCATATTTTTCTGAGGAGGAGGTCGTCATCATCATCTTGTCTTCGATGATGATCTTCATCAGCATGTTCTTCGTCGACTTGTTTTTCTCATCGTCATCATCATATTTCAACTGTCGGGTGATGTTTGCTTATTATCCTGATGATACTGGTGAGCTACAGTGCGCCCTCAGTTGCTTGCGGGGGTGATCTTTTCAAGTATCCGGTGATCTTCCGAATATCACCTTGCTCAAACATGATGACGATGTTGCCCCGATATCTTGAAGGGGTTATTCTCTAAGTTGTCGACCTGACTTTTTTTTTCCTAAGGGTCGTCATCATCATGATATTTCCAGTTATCATCCTGCTGCTTGCGGAGGCCATCATATTTTCTGCCTTCATGATATTTCGCCGGGGTGATATTTTTATCATCGGGTGATCTTGGTTAATATCATCCTGATGATGTTGTCGAGGAGTTCTAAGTGCGACCCGATATTCACTAGGGTCATCATGTTTTGAACGTCAGGATGATCTTAGTCAATATCATCCTGATGATGTTGTATCACTTCTTGTTCTTTGTTTCTCATCCTGATGATGCTGACGTCATCCGTATATCAGGGTGATATTTTTCTTTCTACCTATCTGCATCATGATATTCTCGAAGGAAGGGGTGATATTTTCATATCACCCGGATATATGTTTCTTCGAACATCATGATGATGTTGATATCAAGGAGATATCCGCCTGCTGGCTTCGCGCATTATCTCCGGGGGGTGATCTTTTCAAGCATCATCATCATCATATTCAGTTCTCGCCCCGATCTTATAGAGGAGCTACAGTGCAACCTGATGCTTGAACGTCAGGAGGATATTTCCAAATATCCGGTTGTCTTCCGAATATCATGATGATGTTAATATGATGATGACGTCATCAAGGTCCGCGGGGGTCATATTTCTAACAACTGATCATCTTGAAGAGACCTCCTGATATTTGCAAACATGATGATGACGTCATCCGGATATGAGGAGGTGCGCAGTAGGCAGATATGATGATGACGTCAGCAGTATATGATGATGACGTCATCAGGATGTTCATCGGCCAGACTTTTGGAATAAGCTCAGCAGGAGGATGTTCCTCCGATGGATCAGGTTGTGCCGATTGTCATGAAGGTTATATTTCAAATATCATGATGACGTCAGGGTGATATTTCGAACAACAGGATATCATGCTGCTGGAGGATGATGATGATGAGGTCTATACTAGTGTCGTCAGGAGCAAAAGCACCGACATGATATATGCTCATGACCTAGTATATAAAGTGTTATTGAGGTCATCGCGGGGTGCATGTGGGATATTGTTATCCTGCATTTTCAAACATCATGATGATGAGTCTCGGCGGGAAATGGTTGCGATTGCAGATTTGATGATCTTCCCAAGGCCGCGGGTTGGTGCGCCATTAATGGCGATTGTTGCAGAGGTATGGGCGATGGCGTGGATGGATCCTGTACCCGACTGAGGATGTACATCAGTGGATGGTGGCGCAGGGCTCGAGAAATCTTCCTGTCTCCTCCCCTACCTGCTGCATTCAAGTTTGGGCGCCAATCTGGTTGTGTTTGAGCGCCATTTTCCTGATACTGTGTATCTGGCGAAATCTTGGTCAACCATGTAATTAATTGCTGAGCACCTACCTGGCTATTATAAGCAGGTGGTCTTGCTCATTTGAAAGGTTGTTGAAAGTTGATGATTTTGGCTCTGTAATGCATAACAAGCTGATCTGGTTGCTCTGTATAGATTACCTGTGAGTTTATGTATCTCTTGTTGTTTGTTTTTGGCATGAACCCACTGATTTCATGATTAAACTTATATGAGAAATGTTGTTTAGCATGTGTTGTGTTAATTCTGTCTCCAGTATTGCATGTATTCTTCTTCTGAATCTGGATGTTTGGTAATGTTTAGATTCTAGAACATAGAATTCCTATGTTGACTGTCTGATCTTTTAACTTCTACTCAAGGGGTAGATTAAACTGTTTTCAGGTTGAACATTGGGAAGGGTATACTGCAGTAGGGATACCATAAGTAGAGATAACCTAACACTTTGTATTGGGAGATGCCTGTAAGGCAGGTATCACACATATCCCCTTGAAATCCAGTTTTAGTTGTTCATGCTGATCATTCACAGGTGTATGTCTACTGACTCCAGGCCCTGGATAGGCACCAATCATGCTTTGTTTTGTGTTATAACCATATCCAGCTTTGCATCCACACTTAAACTCCAAAGAAAATCTAAAACCACCATTAGGACTTTAGAATTAGTTTAGGATCCTCAGTCCTCTGTCTACAACTGCTAATAGGCCCAAAGCTAGCCCCTTTGCTCTTATCATTCAGTTTTGGTCTACTTACAGGAGGACTATCTGCTTTCTGTCAGCATCCCAGCCTTGCATGCATATCCTCATGGATGTTGAGTAGGGAATACCCCCCTAGGTCTTGCAGAGCCTGAAGAAGAAGAGGAGATAAAATATAGAGTCTATCTCCTACACTGTTGACCCCCTGGCCCAGAGATCCTGTTGATCACTGATGGCTACCTTGTAGGGATATCTGGGAATAAGCATCCAGTCTGGGAAAAAGTCAACACTACGAATTCAGAGTTCGAGGATAATCGTGAGGCTATATCACAAAGATCTCTGAATCGAGTACCACCAAGGCTAGATTCAAAGACAAACAAAGTGTGTAGAGCTTCAGTATTGTTAAGGTTTGTAAATGAGATAAAAACATCATCAAAATCACTACGTGGAAATCATGAGTGCTTCCACTAGCCAAGCATCAGATAAGATATACAACTCCATCGTCATATTAGGAACTAAGTCTAATTTTTGATTTCTCACTAAAGGGACGCTAGGTCTGCATCAGTATAAATATTTTTCATCATTCACCAGCTAGATGGAAACGCTAGAGGAAGGGAAACAATAAATAAGATAGGAGAAACAAGTGTCTTAGGGACAGTCACGTAGGAGGGTGCCCCCAAGTCATCAACCACAACGCTATGTCCGTAAGACACAACACACAACAATAGAGAGAGGCAATATAGAAGAATGATGATACGAATAGGTCACAACAGAGACAGTCTCCTGGTATCCTGGACCTTACAAGAGAATCAGGGGTCATCCCAGGAGGCCTAAACAACACATAACACATCACGGGGGAAGCACATCATGATAGGGATAAAGGGCTAGAGATACTTACCTGTAAGATCTTCACGCTAGAGGCCATCATCGAGGAGGTCATCGTCCTCCCAAATCCGAATGCTAGAAAGAGGTACAGGTTGTTTCATTTGTCTATCTAATATATTTTGATCACTTCCTGATCCCTGAAGGGATAACAATGGATGGACCTTGACATAAGTATCATTTCTTAGTGGACTAAGTGGTTTATGAAACGGTTCTTTATCCACATCAATCACACCAAATAGGTCAAGATAGTCAAAATAGTGTTGTGTTGTCAGGATGTCATCCATTAATGCTACACTTTGGCTAGGAGGATTATTTGAATTACTAGAGATAGCCCTAGTCTTCTCATCTAAGTTATATGAATGTTCAATTGTAGGAGTAGTAGGGTAGCTAGTGAATTCATCGTCACTCTCATAGTCATTGTTAATATCATCTCCATATGTTTCAGCTATCAATTCCAAACTATTAAGAGAAGTTTCATGCTCTTCATTCAAAGTGTGTCTTATCAATTATTCCACTACCCAAGGATATGTATTGATGAGAGATATGAAGTTGTTGAGATCAGATACATAGTCAAGGATTTCGAAGGAAGATGACATCACTATATCCTTGTGATACATGGCTTGTATATAGGTAATGACATAAGGATGTGTACTAAGGAATTTGTAAAGATTTTCAAATTTTATAATATATACATGTAAATATTCCAAAGAGCAATGAGAGGATGAGGCCATGAGTTCCAAATCAGATTTAAACAGTTTTTTCAAAAGATATGCCAACGACAAGTGCAAAATGACCTAGAATGCTTGATTTTTTGTACTTTTTCAATGCAAATGTATGAAAGAAAAGGTGTTGTAAGAAAATTGGTCAGGGGAAGCAAATTATATGTCTGATATTATTCTAATATAGCAATAAGATCCTTCACAACACACTCTTGATGCAAACCTAAGATGATGACAAGTCAAAATATAGTGAAAATACACTAAAATATGCGATTTTTCACTAATTCTCAATGCAAAAGAGAATGACAAAGGGAGTTGTGAGGAAAATGATGATGGAAAAAAATATATATCAATGATAATAGCCACCTAATGCCAAAAATCTATCACAACACACTTGTAGTGTCACCCAAGGTCAAACCCTAGTGAAAATATAGCAAAAATAGACAATTGTTCACGGTTTTTTAATTCCAAGACCTAGAAAAATGGGTGTTGTAGAGAATTTTAGGAGGTTCAAGAAATAATATTGATGATATAAATCACCTTAATCCATAAAATTTTTCACAACACGCTTAAGGTGCAAACTAGGCCAAACCCTAGGGCAAAAATAGCAAAAATAGGCAATTTTTCACCAGATTTTCAATACAAGAGGCCAATAACAAAGTGTTGTAAAGAATTTTAGGAGGGGAAATAGATAATACCCCTGATATTAGTCAATTAGTGCAAAAATATTCTTTCCAACACGCCTATAGTGCAAGTTTAGAGGGTCGATAAGGCCAAATCTAGTGAAAATCAATGTTTTTCAAGCCCTAGGTTTGAAATCTTGATGTAAAATGCTATATGAATGTTTTGCAAGCTGATATATGATAAAAATTACATGCTCTCAGATCTGAAAATGATTTCCATGCTCTAACATGCAAAATGCAAGTGCAAATCTAATGAAAAATCAATGAAAATGCTAGTTTTTGTTGAAATTTTCTATGCAAAAATACAAATTTTTGAAATCTAAATGCAAATTTGTTCTAAAATGCAAGACTGCAGCTGAATGCAAATTTGAATGAGTCTCTAAAATCAGTAGAAAAATATGAAACAAGATTTTATCTACAAACCCTAGAGTTTGGAATTACTAGGTTATATGCAAAATTCACAATTTTCAACAAAACCCTAGCAATTTTATGATGAAAATGCAATGCAAACTAATGAATTTTTGTAATTTTTTGCAATTTAATTCAGATATAATGCAAAAATCATAAATTTAATGAAATTCAAATTAATTAATGCAACATGCAAACCCTAGAATGTAATTTTTTCTAATTTTTTATTTTTTTTGTAATTTTTCCAATGCAATAACATGAATGACTATATGAATGAATGAAATTACTGTAAATCTGAAGCAAAACACTCAGCAAGGTGCAAATAAGTCTAATAACACGGGTTCACCAAAATGTAAAGGGTAAAATTTGGATGTTTAGGTTTTGGTAGTTTTGTGTATGTATCCTCCTTTCACCCTTTCATTCAAAGACCTAGGCTTGAGTTGCAATGTTCTATCCTACCCTAGGTCACTATGAGATGTAAGAAAACTTAGATTTTTATGATTTGATTGCTAATTATCTTCTCTTATGCTCAATTATATCTTAAAACCCTAATTATGCAAATACGATAGTAAACAGATGAATATCAAAAAATGTTGCTACAGAAAGATGTAAAACACAAATAACTGTGCACCTATTTTTGGGGTTCAGAGGTGGAAAAGTCAGGGACTAAAGAGTGGGCGCCCAAGTCCAATGCCCTACTTTTTTGGGATTTGTAAACAAGATCTGCAACCTGTTCCTGCTACACTGAAGATTTTCCCGTCACGAAACTTTGAGGACTAATGAGCGGGCACCCTAGTTAAGGGAGTTCTTTTCTTCTCTGATCTGCAATTCTGATACTCTGTTGTACCCTCCTGCAACTTCATTTTCTCCAAATTCAACACCTGTAACCTGCAATCATGAAAACTTTGGGAGGGGGTTGTAGTGTTTAAAGGCTTGACTCAGTCAAGCCCCGAAGAGACATTCAAGTCTTCTGAACACCGTTGTCAGATAAAGAGTGCGTGCCCTTGGAGGTAGAGGCAAAAACCAAATGATAAATGCTTGAAAAGATAAATGAATGTCACCTTGTAGTGAAGATCTCATGGAGGAAGAAGCTCTTTATGCCATGAGGAAATGATTGCTCATATCTGCAAATACAAACACATAAACAACACAAATTTGCTCTTGCAACACAATGAAAGCCTTGAATCACCTTTAGAATGCATAAAGTTCACAATAGCCATCTAGTCTACAAATGAATGCCTAAACATGCTTTTATATGCAACTACAAACACTTCTACTAAGAATTTCGTAATTCAAACTTACCATCTCTGCATAGAACCCAAATAACGGTCACAAGTCGACACCCAAAATTGGGACTGACCCAAAATAGGGCAAGACTAGGGCGCAAGCGCCCAAGTCCTCCCCCCTATTTTGGGTAGGGTCTATCTCAAGTGGTCCCCCTAGGTCCTATTTTCCAAGACACTTAGGGGTTTTCTCATTGGGATGTTGAAATATGATGTAATATGTCCTAAATGCAACTAAGAGACCCGGGAGCTAAACCTTATGAGGGAAAAGCCCCCAAGGGGACATTTTCTGATATTACAGTGCCAAAATAAGTTGCTCAGTGACTTTCTACTTCAATGTATCAAAACTCTTGGCTGCTCCTATAGTCCATTTAAACTCTTTTCTATCCCATCTCATTGTCTTAGTTAGAGGTGCACAAATGCTACTAAAATTCTTGATAAATTTTCTATAAAAACTTAACAAACCATGAAAAGATCGTACCTTTGTAACACTCCTTGGGTTAGGCCATTCAATAATAGCCCTCACCTTCTCTAGATCCATTTTAAGACCCTTAGCTGAGATAACAAATCCTAAGTACACCAACTCCTTCACGAAACTGCATTTCTTTAGATTAATCAGCAACTTTTCTTCCCTCAAATTCTCAAAAACTTTTCAAACATGCATTAGGTAATCAAAATATCATCTAAATAAACAATGACAAATTTACCCAAAAAAAAATTTAGTACCTCATTCATGAGCCACATAAATGTTCTCGGTGCATTGGTTAACCCAAATGGCATGAATAACCATTTGTACAAGCCCTACTTAGTCTTGAAGGTTGTCGTCCATTCATCTCCTTCTCTAATTCAGATCTGGTGATATCCACTCTTCAGATCAATCTTCACAAAGTACTTGGCTCCACTCAAGCAATCCATAAAATAATCCATCCTTGGCAATGGAAATTTGTACTTGATTGTAATTTTGTTGATGGCTCAAGAATATGTACACATTCTACACTTTCCATCTTTCTTTGATGCTAGTACTACAAGTACCGCACATGGACTTAGGCTCTCTCTTATCAATTCTTTTCTTAATAGCTCATGAAATTGTCTATTTAGCTCTTCATTATCTACATGAGTCATTCTATGGGCTTCCTTATTTGGAAAACTAACTCTTGGTATCAAATCCATTCAGTGACTTATCTTCCTCACCAGTGGTAAACCTTCTGGTACATTATTAGAGACAATGTCCTAAAATTCTTCCAATAGGTCTGAGACTTTTGCTAGTACATCTTCACATTTCTCTTAGCTGATCTTAGGAATCAATGTAAATCAATGACACATGCTTCATACCATCCAAAAAATTTCTACCATCTACCAAGCAAATTCTGGAAGCACTACATACATTTTCTTCCACCTCCTTCAAGGGCTTCAACTTATGACAACCTCCATCCTTTGTCAGGGAATAGGTGGTCGTCATGAACAACACACCTATCATATTGTATGGCTTTCTCAATACCATAGTCCATACATTCATTGGTATGATGTCACACATCACCTCATCATGGTAGTCTCCAATCTTGAACTTTACTAAACACTTCTCATTGACCAAAACTCTATGGTCCTTCTACAACCATGCAATCCGATATGGATGTGGATGCCTTCTCCTTAACTTCAACTTGTTAACCATCTCCTCTGAGACAAGATTATCAGTGCTTCCACTATCAATAATAATTTCACAACACTTCCCTTAACACTTGCACCTTGTGCGAAATAAAATCTTCCTCTGATCTGGTTATTTTTCCTCATTTAACAAAGTTCTTCTGATAACTAAGGTTTCTCCCCTTTCAACATCCTCAGAAGGCTTAAACTACGCATCTTCATATACATGTGTAACTCATGCATTACCTTCAGTTATTCTATTTTTCATTCCTTGATGTTGGGGACACTCGTACAGGGTTGATGTCCTTCTCCTCATTGGAAATAGGTTCCTCTAAAACCTCCTCTTCCAGGTCCTTGCCCAGGTCTACGTCTTCCTCTTCCTCTTTGCTCACCATTATTTTGGTCACGAGGGTAGTAGGCATTATCTCCTTTCTAATTTTGATTGGTGCCTACATCTTCAATTTTCTTTTGATCTTCATTTCGTCCTCCATAGGATCTTCCACAAGTCCTTTCGCCATGACCCCTTCCTCTTTGCTTACTTTTAAATCTTGTATTCATCTTTTCTTCCACCTTCAGGGAAAACTAGTACGGATCTTCTATGGTGGTCATTCTGACCAGGCTCAGCTCCTCTTGAATACTTGGCCTCAACCTATTAATATAACAGGCTACCTTCTCCTTGTTGGCCTCTACATGGCATATTCTAATAATAATCTTATAAAACTCTTATGTATACTCCTTAATAGACTTTTTACCTTGCTTTAATCCTTTCAGTTTCTTCAACAATTGCAACTCACAATCCACAGGAATGAACTGCTTCTTTAGTTTCTCCACCATCCGATCCCATTTGGTAATCTTTCCTTTTCCTCTTCTATTTCTTTCTAACTGGACCTCCTTCCACCAAATATTGGCATGGCCCTTCAACTTCATTTTTGCAAACTTGACCCATTTTGGATCCTCCACATCTTCATACTTGAAATATTCCTCCATATTATTTATCCAATCAATAAGCTCTTTTGGATTCAAATCCCTAGAATAGGTAGAAACTTCAATCCTAGGCCTTTTTCCAATCTTTGAAATGGCCCTTGACAACCTAACTTGTGCAGGATCTCCTGCAACATCTTGTTCTTCCTCAAATAGCTCTTCTTCTTCAGCTTCATCTTTGCTTTCTTCTCTTATTCTTGGCTCAAACCCTCTTCGCAGCCCTCTTGCAATGTATCAATTTGAGTTTGCAAGGCTCTAAAACCATCTTTTGTCAAAGCATTTCTCCCACCATGGTTTCTTCCTAGAGGCATTTTGATCTCTAAAACAAACCCACAACCTCAGGTCTTGGTGCAAATTGCCTCACAGTCAGTGATCTATTTGTACACTCAGGAACCCTTGGTCTGATACCACTTGATGAGGGGGTCAAACCTAGAACACACAATAACATAGGTTGTGGTGGTGCTTGCATGAGTATTCAGGTTTTGAGCATTTTAATATGCAGGCACCTTCCCAAAAGTCCAAAAATTTCTAACACTTTCGGCCTCTACAGTGGTAAAATTGTGAAAAATCAGCTAAGTGCAGGTGTCTTTGTATATACAAAGAGGTTTGTATGTACATACTAGTGAAATATGCATTGGCGGGTGTAAAATCTCCATCGCCCTTTGAAAAAAGATGCATTTCTGAGTGTATATCAGGCTCTAAAAGGTGCATATACAAAGGGGGAATCTTTCGCAGATTCCTAGAAATATTCCCGCTTTGTATATCGGGTTGTATGTAATGGTGCATTGAAAAATATACAAGGGCGCAGATGCATTTACTACAGTGCTTGAGATACAAGCGAAAAATATACATTGCAGGTATATTCCAGGGAAGATTCACTGTTTGTATGCAGAGGAAATATACAAAGCAATATATACAAGGGCGTGCTAATATACAATTGCTACAGTGGCGAGCGGAAGATACATTCCCAGAATATTCTGTTGAGGATACCGCAGTTGTATATTGGAGGTTTGTATATTTGTGCATGCAAGCGAAACATACAAAGGTGCAAAGATGCATTTGCTACAATTGCGAGGCAAGGGCCCACCACTTGTATGTTTGCGGTTGTATATTTCGATATACAACCAAATATACATTCCTGAGATACATTTCGGGCCCGACGGAGAAATCAATTCTAGTGTATAAAATTTGAGGTCCGTTGTTTGTATATTTGGCTTGTATGTTCACATTGTATATGCGACATACAAGCAAATATACAAGGTAGCAATGTACAAGCCGGATCCGATATGAAGATCAAATTCAGCTAATTCAATGGTTGGCGTCCACGGCTTGTATGTTTGGGTGCTTATATATATGCTGATATACAAGCGAAGATACAAAGGTCAAGATGCAAGCCGGACCCGAACATGTTTCCAATCTGCTTCATAATATTTTAGGGTCCGCCTTGTATATTAAACTGTTGCATGTATATGCATTTTGCATATACAAAGGATTTTCGAAAGGTGAACAGTGGCGATTGTATATGCATATGTTTTTTTGCATATACAAGGGCGAAAGTGGCAAAATGGTAATTGGAAAAGTCAGCGATAGAAATGTGAGGTGCCTACGTGGCACAATTTCACTGGCTGATGACTTTTCAGCATTTTTTGACACCATTGATCCTGGCGACAGGAGGGTGATCGACGGCCATGCTTTGAGACTGTAGCGAAGGTTTTTTCCTGAGTGTTTGAAGTCATTTTTTGAGCGGGAAAACAATAGAGGCACGCTATTGCTGTTTCCGGGAGGAGCTGCCGGTGGTTGAGCCATTATGGCAAGATTGCGGACAGGCATGGGCCGGTGGTTGAACAATCAAGTACCTGATTTGTGACAGGGAGTCTTCCAGCGGTGGCACAGGGCTCGAGCTCAACCATCCCTCGCCCTTCTCTTGCTTCTTCCCGTTTTGTCCCCTGCTGCATTTATTATTTTGAGCGCCATTTCTCACGATGCATTGTATCTGGCGAATTTTTTATTATCCTTGTTATTAATTTTGTTGAGTTCACAGTTTTGCTATAAATTACAAACTGTGTCACTCATATTTGGTTGTTGAAGACTTGGGCATTTTTGTGTAAATAATGAAAAATAGGGCATGATCCTAGGTTGTTTTATCTCATTCTGGAGTTTATGAGTTGCATCATGAATGTATTTTGCACGTATGTTCAGTTTCATGTTGATATAGATGAAAAATGCTCTTATGCATGTGTTTATCTGTTTGTCTCCTTCACTACATGCATTTCCTTCTTTTGAATCTGCCTGCTAAGGGTTTCTCAGATTCTAGGGTATAAGTTTCTGTATCACATGCTTCATCTCTGACTTCCATTCAAGGAGTGGATTAAATTGTTTTAGGTTAAGCATGGAGAAGGTTGTATGTCAGCAGGGATATCTGTAAGTAGAGGCAAGTGAATACCCATTCTTGGGTGATGTTTGTAAGGCAAACATCAGATCCAACCCCTTGAAACTTGAATGCTAGTTGCAAACCATCTGTTGTATACGTCTAGTTGACTCCTTGCCCTGAGATAGGCACCGATCTGCTCCTGGGTTAGTAATGATGACCCAAAACCCCTTTTCTTGCATCTAAATCATCATATCCATCTTTCCATAACTTCCACCTGTTAGTTGTAGGAGTAGGATTAGGAACCCTGCATGCTCTCATACATAACCAGACACATGTCCAAGAATGTTGCCAACCTTGTGATTTGTCACACAAATCTTGGTCCCAAAATGAGAGTATTCTGCTTGTTATTACAAAGTTAAATTGTTTTGTCATTTGGAGAGTAAATGTTACATCTTTAGCAAATAGGGATACCCCCCTTGGTGCGGCAGAACCAGAAGTGAAGGGGAGGCAGCTCACGCAACCTCCCGTATCTGTTGGCCGAATCTGCCTGTGCATTGGAATCGCCCTCTAGCATCACTCTTTTCTTCCAATAATCATTAGACTTCAACAAACAAGGTTTATTTTAGATAAAACTAGTACTATTTTTTAAGGGATAGATTAGGCTAGAGTTAAGAAAACACACCTTTGATGTCGTTTCTATATGTGAAGACATCCTCATCTTCAACAAGACTTGGGAGAAGCATGTTTTAGATGTTGAGTATGTCCTAGACACATTGCATCAACACAAATTGCAAGCCAAGTTACGCAAGTGTGTTCAATGTTGTTCAAATATGAGACTTGGGTTGCATCATTGACAAAGATGGAATGAGTAATCCAAAAAAGATGAACATAATCCACGATCAGCCAACTTTGCATGGCCTCACAAAGCTAAAAAAAAAACTTGGACTTACAAACTATGAGTTATCTTTGGATTTTGACACCTATCTTGGTCGTCAAATCAAATCACTCGTGCCAAGGTTGTTTTCCAATGGACATCTTTTGAACAACATGATTTTGAGGAGTTCAAGAAATGTCTTTTTGTTTTAAATGCTATGGATATCTTAATAATAAGTTTTGTACACCAACACTTCAAAATATTTATATATTTAAAAATGTCACTACTTTCCTCAATAGTTGAAAAAAATACCACTTTTATACTTATTGTTTGATGTATACTTGTATATGCATACAACGTAACATGTAGGGGAGAGGACCCAGTAGTTGAGCACCCTGACTTCACGCCTCTCAAAATCATGTGGCAATTTAAAATTACTCCAAAAAAATTTATCATATTACTTGGCAATGCCCTTACTTTAACTAAGGTTTCAAGTCCACATCATCAAATATGATGCCACATCAACATGCTTTTGTTGAGGTGTCCAAAAAGACCCAAAAAAGGTTAGATCAATAGTTGTGCATTAAGTCAAGTTTTGTTGGTGCGTCGATGTGGCATCACATGATTTGTCGCTTTTTAGATCTAAAGAATACATTTCATTCAATTATAAATACTTATGATCAACACTAACAACTTTAAAGTCACAACTACTATTGCTATACTTTTAAAAATATTGGGCATTAAATCTACAAACTCTATCACAACTATTGAACATGCTTAACTATTAGGTCCTCACGCCTAGGAAATTTTTTTTTTAAAGGTGCTTTTATAAAACTCTACATATCGTGCTTTTTAAAATTGAGAACATGTCGTGTCCGAGTCTAAAGCACAAATCAACCCGTTGAGTCTGTTGAGCACAAGTCAAGGAAATATGTGTTGTGTTTGAGTCTAAGCCCAAAATCAAGTTAGTAGGTGAGTATAAATAGACTAGAAAAGAGCGGAGAGGTGGCAAATACGACCAATGGGAAGAGTCCACCACAATAGCCTAAAATAGGCAAGTGCAACTCCCATGGAAGATGACGACACCTTGTACCCAATCACACTGATACTCAATTAACCCTAAGCAAGCTTAATAACACGTGTAGAAAAAACTTAGGAATATAGAAAAATAAATAACCCAACTAGGAAAATAAAAACCTACACTAACAAGACTAAACTACAAAGTGCAACATAGATTGAGAGATGCCAAGTGAACCTATGCAATTTGACGTGCATTACTACTGTTGTAAATAGAATGTCTAATTTTATATTATTGCTAGAGCCCTCATCCTCTAGCATCCTCTCTTCTTCCCATAATCATTAGACTTCAACAAACAAGGTTTATTTTAAAGTGTATACAATTTAGATAAAACTAGTACTATTTTTTAAGGGATAGATTAGGCTAGAGTTAAAAAAACACACTTTTGATGTCATTACTATATGTGAAGACATCCTCATCTTCAACAAGACTTGGGAGAAGCATGTTTTGCATGTTGAGTATGTCCTATACACATTATACACATTGCATCAACACAAATTGCAAGCCAAGTTAAGCAAGTGTATTCAATGTTGTTCAAATATGAGACTTGGGTTGTATCATTGACAAAGATGGAATGAGTAATCCAAAAAAGACTAACATAATCCACAATCAACCAACTTCACATGGCCTCACAAAGCTAAAAACATCTTGGACTTACAAACTTGTATTATGAGTTGTCTTTGGATTTTCACACCTATCTTGGTCGTCAAATTAAATCACTCATGCAAAGGTTGTTTTCCAATAGACATCTTCTAAACAACATGATTTTGAGGAGTTCAAGCAATGCCTTTTTGTTTTAATGCTATGGATATCCTAATAATAAGTTTCGTGCACCAACACTTTAAAATATTTATATATTTAAAAATGTCACTACTTCCCTCAATAGTTGAAAAAAAAATACCACTTAAACTTATTGTTTGATGTATACTTGTATATGCATACAACATAACATGTAGAGGAGATGACCCAATAGTTGAGCACCCTAACTTCACGCCTCTGAAAATCATACGTGGCAATTTAAAATTACTCCAAAAAATTTATCATATTAATTGGCAATGCCCTTACTTATAACTAATGTTTCAAGTCCACATCATCAAATATGATGCCACATCAACATGCTTTTTGTTGAGGTGCCCAAAAAGACCCAATAAAAAGGTTAGATCAATAGTTGTATATTAAGTTATAATAATTATGCATTAAGTCAAGTTTTGTTGGTGTGTCGATGTGGCATCACATGATTTGTCGCTTTTTAGATCTAAAGAATACATTTCATTCAATTATAAGTACTTATGATCAACACTTACAACTTTAAAGTCACAACTATTAGTACTATACTTTTAAAAATATTGAGCATTAAATCTACAAACTCTATCACAACTATTTAACATGCTTGACTATCCTCGCCCCTAGGTTTTTCATGTTTTATGGTTACTTTAGAAGAGTTTTTTTTTTCAGAGGTGCTTTTATAAAACTCTACATATCGTGCTTTTTAAAATTGAGAGCGTGTCCACAGTCCTGTTCGAGTCTAAACCACAAAATCAACCCGCTGACTCTATGTTGAGCACAAGTCAAGGAAATATGTGTTGTGTTCCAGTCAGGTAACCATGGTCCAAACTACCTCAAAATTTTATTTTATTTTAAATCGAAAAATAAATTTAAAAAGGAGGGGTGAGGGAGGCGGGATGGTGTCAACATGGTCAAACGCATCATCATAATAGAACAAGGGAAAACACGCCCAAATTCTAGTCTAAAATTGCAATTATCCAATGATAAGCTTAAATAGGCATATTTATTAGTAAAAAATAGAGCAAGATGAAAATACTGTCACATGCATACAAATAGGTCATTATCTCTTAAAAGTACAGAATACAAACACAAACCTTGCCATCTCTTCCATGACAACACTTGTGTAGACAAAGTCGAGGAACAATGTTAAGATTGAAATCGAATATATAATTCAAACCATGGCACTAACATGTTAATAGCCCTTGGGAAGAATCCGATCCCACTAGTTAGCAACAAGTAAACATGAGAAGAAAGATAAGCTCAAGACGAAATGTTAAACAGAGTGGAAAGCAATTTCCAAAAGAACAAGCTGATCAGAACCAAATTAAACAAAGCTGCCTCAAGACATTGTGCCTTTAGGTTTAAATAGCCACTCGAATCTTACTGGCCTTTATTGCATTTTCAGATATATCTAGCACACAAGTCATACTGATTCTATATGTAGTGTACTCAAATAAATGCACAAAAGGTCACTCTTATCTGCATGTCTACAAATGCAAAATTCTTTTAAATACATCAACGTCAACTAGGCACTACTTTGCTAGTTACACAACTCAAATCATTTTCATGAAATTAAGAAAATGAAAATGAAATACTTTAACAAACTTGACCGATTTAAAACAATTTTGAGCTTCATGGTTCGAAAACCATATTTTCAGCTTCTGCCTTGATTGATTGAAAGAGCACAGAGGAAAGATACCGCTCACCAAAACTTGGGAGTATCACCTGCAAGTAACAAATAGATCAATCCAAAAGAGACAAGCAATTCCCAAATGTTTGCCCTGCTGGGGGGAGTCTGGTGCTGACATAATCATAAAAGTACTTAAAATGCATAAACATAAAAAATATGAAAGAGCGTGATTGATGGAAAGTAAAACTATGAATGCCGCCTAGAGAATCTAGATACTCACAACAATAAGCTTCCCAGCATTTTCAGGCCTCTTTGCAATTTTAATTGCAGCTGCTGTTGCAGCTCCAGATGATATACCCACCTGTTGCAATCATATAAATCAGCTTCAGAACCAATACTAACTGCATGCAACCATTAAAGACTGAAACTAGAAACTGAATTAAGACAATGATCGATAGGTAACAAGAATCAGTGCCCTGAATTCTTGTCCATCTGTAAAAAAGTATTTGACTCTTGAGTTTGTGTAAAGAATGTAATTCAGTGGGACCATGTAAGAAGAAAGAATTAAAAAATATCACTGAGAACATCAGGAACAAATTAACTTCGCCTATAAAAATTTTCTAGGCATGAAAACATCATGAATGATACCATGCATAGATCTGAACCATGATGCTTCAATGAGAGGTTACTCCCTCCCCAATGCAGAATTGCATCCAACTTCTCCGTCTTTATTATGGTGTTGCCATCTTGCTTGATAACTTCTGCTCCCAACTTTGGTGCAGACAAGAGCCTTGTTACCCATTCCTCCTAGATCTAGATCTGGATTAAGTTTTAGATTTTTATCTTTACTAGTGAGAGTCCTTTAAGCATTCCTGGTTAGCTATTTTAGTGTGTAATTTTGAGTCCCATAACCTGCTTTAGACATTCACAAGCATTTATATAATTTTTTCTTCCTTTAGATGTTGGCTATGCTTGGTGGGTAACACTATCATAATTGACTGAATATGTCAGTGCAGCACATCAATTTTGTCCATTGTCTTCAAATACCTCGGAAGAACTTTTTGTGTAGTCATCAATGAGAGGATGAATTGTCTTCTCGACTTGTTTGTCTGCAACCTTCTTCAGAAGAGGTGTAAAGAGGGTGCACCCAAATCAAGAATTAGGTGCTCTTGCTCACCTACTTTTGTTGACGCCAGACAAAGATGTCAACTTCTTTAGCCACCACTAAATTATCCTGTCAGATGTTGGAACCTCACACTTTCCCGCTGGACAATGAGAATTCGCATTTGGACCTTCTTTCTCTTTGATTGTAGAGGGGTAATCGCTTCAAAGTTAGGATATCCCTCATTAATTTGCTGCTTCTCCACAAAAGCAACATCTTCTTCCAGAGTAGACATCTGTTCTTTAGGCTAAGTTTCCCCAGATTCTTAATGCCTCTAATACGTATCCAGATCAATGCCTCTTAAGAAGAGAGAAACTTGGAGAGCAAGCAAGTTGGTTTTGCAACAGCTCTAGAGGAAGTTCATGCAGCCTCCAGCAATGCCAATTGCTTTGCTGCCTTGTGCAACCAGTCAATCAAACTTAACGTGTTATATTTTTCACTTGGAACTACTTCTTTCTTCCTTCTAATTTCTGTTGAAAAGTAGTTACTCAGGTGCTTCAACTATCTTGCTAAAATTGTTCTTCTTATCCCATAATACAGTAACACCATTCCCATTTCTTGCATTGTACTATCCTGCATCACCTTGTCAAAATATTATGTCACCTCATTAAAAGAAACCATATATAACAATAATTCAGGATTAGTGTCTTGCTTATCCGTGACAACTACAGAAGTCCTGTGCTTTCATACTAAATGTTGTGGTGTCACTTTGCTTCTTGACAAAAGTTTCAAGATGTAAGTTCTTTTATTGTAAAGAATTTATACATCATCGTCAACCATATACCCGCATGCCATTAAATTCTTTTTAAGTTCTATTATCCTTAGATTTTAGTTTACCATCTTTTCATACAAAAGCACGTCTAGTCTTCTAGATCATCATGCCATATGATATCCTAGTTCCAACAGGAGCTTCCAATCGTACATGACAATCAACAGTACTGCTAGCCTTTCCCATCCATAACATGAAGGTCATCCACAAGGTTTTCACAGAGATTACTCTAATGATATTTAAGGTGAAGGCAAAACTAATTACACAAACAGCACAATATGAACAATTACACTGCAACTTGTGATTAAATTTGCCATCTTATCAGTTGTGGTGCCAATCTACCTCCAAATCCACGGTGCAGGCAAATATTATATTCCTTTCCATCCCATAAGTCTTCGATTTACTTCAAGAACACTTCTGAGTAAGGCACATCGACAGCACTAAATCCAAATCCATTGTCTATCATATTGATAATCTTATGAATCATATCCAAAATCAGTTGCATACTTCCTGTGTAGAAACAAAGTTCCTCAATGATGATGTGTCAATTAAACTTGTCTCTCAATTTAAGTTCAAAAGCAGGACAAGTCACATGCAACTGTTAATTCTAGAACTGAAAAATGCACCAGACCTACTCTTTAATGCTGTTGGATTATGTTACCAGGTTCGGCAGATAGACAAATTGGGTATATATGGTTCGGGTTGGGGTATGAGGCCAGGACAGGCCACAGTTCGCCCATGGTCTGGCCCAAGCATTCTCTATGGATTTCATTTGTTTCGTGTTTGTGCCGTCCGATTTTCCATCATGATTTTCCGTCATGTTTGTGCCCTGATTTGCTTGTCATGCTTCTCTCCCACCGGGCAACTATTCTTCTTTCAACTATTATGAAGGTGGGGGGTCCACCTAATCTCTCAGAGCTTGAGAGTGCCTTCAAACCCAAGCACAAACCTATCAACTAACACAAGCCTAAAGCAAAGCTAACACCCACTAAACCACAAATACACAGGGTGGATATTGGCCGTTGCACTCGACACTAGCCTGATAGTGATTGTGAAAGGCTGATCGGCACATACTATATACGTAACACAGCAAATCACTCACCCTTTTAAAAAATTCCCTGATTTCGTTTAAAAAACCTTCTCAATCAATCGCTGAATTTCATTTTTTAGGTCACATATATTGATGCATTTTAAATATTTGGCAAAGGAGCAGTGGAAGGGGAAGGAGAGTGAGGGGCTCTCATATTGTTTTATATTTTTGAGATGTCTTATTTTTAATTTTTAATTCATTGAAACAAATGAATTATAAGTATTTTGTTTTTTTCAAATTATATATATATATATATTGAAAATTATAAATATTTATATATTTTTAAGATATATATATTTACAAATTATGAATATATGAACCAGTACCCACACCCGTGAAGAAAAAAATGCCGTACTGGCATACCCATACCAAGACCGGCAACTTAGCTGTTGGAACAATATCACTAGCATCATCCTCAACTGGTTATAGAAATTCTTCTGAAAACCGTCATGCCAATCATGGTGACATTATTCACACAAACTAATAATGAATATTTTGTCTCTATCCTCTTGGATCGTACCATTCTAAGCCTTTATGTTCTTTTCTTAATGCCTATTTGAATAATTAAGTACCTTGCTTTCTTATTCTTTGGGCAATCCATCATAGTGTTTAACCTTAGCTAAACTTAAAACTCTATGGATATCTTGCCCAAAACCCTTTTATCTGCATGAAATAGCTGAAAATTGTGTAAATTGCCCATTACACAGTGAAAACAACTATATGAATCCTATTTCAAATATTAAATTGTGTAAAAGCTAAAAAATTTGAAATCTAAATGCCTCTTTATAAAGAATATCCATTGTTGTGGACATGCCACATGGCTCCATTTCATCACCAAATGAATTACAGCTCAATTAATGCATCAACATTCTAATACTGTCAAGGGGTTGTGGTCAATTGGTAGGACTACTTGGTTCTCATGTTAGAGACCAAGGTTCAATTCTCCCCAAGGACATCGTAGTGTCGATAGGGCATCCTGGAGTGATATTCTGCAACAGTGTTACCATATGGTAGGCCTGTAGATGATGAAGAGGGAAAGTAACAAGGAATAAGGAGTGGCTGTTCTGCAAGAGGAGGAGGAAATGTTCAAGCTTTAAGAGCAAAGGATGGAGAAGACAAAAGTGGATGCCCTGTAGGAGAAAGGAGGTGAGAAGATGGTGAGGTGTTCAAGCCATAGGAGCACCGCAAGAGTAGGAGTTTGAAATGTAACTGCAGAAGTATCCCCCACTAGTAGAACGTTAAGATGGTAATGCTTGCACACACAATTCCCAATGTTACAAAATGTCCTCCAATAAAAAACAACAAAGGACACTACAACAATGATCAAAAATCACTTATAGTTATATCAAGACTTTACTAAAATAGCAATTAAAATAAAATGGAAACCTAACAATAAACTATTCAACCCAGGTTATGAACAAGACTACTTCTAGATTATTTGGCAGTTTCAACTTGCAAAGTGCTCTACCTACACCCATAGATGATACCTTTTAGTGGCTTCTCCTCCAAACTATGAAGCTTCATGACAACATGGCCCTTCATGCCAGCAATCACATAGGACATGGCCACTTCATAATCAACTTGCCTAGATGCTTCTTGTATCCAATATAATAAAGAACTCATTAACCAAATTGGAAGTTTTGCTTAATAGTCTTCTTGTTCAAAGCATTTTGTCTTCTATAATACACCATCCAACTCTAATTTGCAAGCGTCCTAATCTCTTCAAGTTTCACAATGTCTTGTCTTTGTCATTTCAAAGTTTCCTTGTCTTCCACTATTGTCATAAAAGCGATTTGTAATCTACAACTAAGTTGCCAAATTTGCCTATTTCCTAGCCAATTCCGGGTACGGTACGTCCCGGAATCGGGTACCGCCTAGAATCCCTGCAGAATCAACCAAGGTTTTGCTCTTCATTGGCCAATTCCGACACTAACATGGCGTTTCGAGGCCGATTCTGACATGATTCGACAGTTGGGCGCAGTTTTCATGATTTTTTTTTACTTTTTAACTTCCAAAAAACCTTAGCTGACTTATTTCATCCCTAAAACCAACAAACTTCCTTATTTTTCAGCATGTAAGACCCACAAAAAAGGCAACACCAGCGAAATCAAAAAAAGTAAAATCCACGAAAAAGACAATGCGTTGCTACTCCTCCACCCTCAGTTGCACGATCATAGACAAAAATTTTGAACATTGTTTTTAAATTTTAAAACTATTTCAAAACTATTAACTATTTAATTATGCAATTTGAATATTCAATATTGTTATAACTATTATTTCCATGCGATTTTGATTTATTATACAAGTTTTTTTATTTTATTTTATGAATACACAATTATACAGTAACAATATAAATATACATTGACTGTGTATTTATAAAATCAAATTAACTGTGTATTATTATTAATTGTGTATCAATATTTACTATTTTAATTTATTATTAAAATAAAATTTATCCTATATTATTTAATAATTAATATTAACTGTGAATTTTAATTTATCTTGTATATTATTAAATTTAAATTTAAAAGCCTGTATTACACTATAAAGTATATTAAAAATTTTATTTAATAGTATTATAATGTTTAATGATTTTAATTTATAAATTTTAAAAGCTGTGTATACAGTATTACTATTATTTAATATTAATATACTCATTTTTTAATTTATATACTGCAAACACAGTATTATAATACTATTTAATATTAATATAAACAGTAAATACATTTAAAATTTTGACATTTGTTGTTTAATACGTTAGTGGCTTCAGAAACTCCATTTAATTATTTGTGTCAAGTTTTATTGTTCAAGAATTTAATTCTTGTTTTTAGGCTGCAAATATGTGTATATTTATGATTTTTACATGCTTTTTGTACAGACGTACCCACCCCAAAAAAAATTATGTTGTACCGGCATACCGTACTCACATACCCATACCCATGCTCGTACCCATACGCAATTCAGCAACTTAGATCTACAATGCTGAGTTTAATCAACATGATGCATTCAAGTCCATACACCAACTAGAATGGGATGTGCCTTGTAACATAAGTTGTCTTATGTGACCACAAAATTGATGAAGCCTCTCATTACAACCATTGGAAATTGGAATCACCATTGAAGAGCGTTATCAAGACATGTTTGAAAGTCTTATTGGAGACACCACCCAAGGATGATAAGGAAAGCTCTTATGATGGTAGATTGGTGCAGGGCACCTAGGAGCACCTTGGTTCCTAAAGTCACTTTGTTTGTATTTTTTTTGAAAGTTGTGGTTTTGATTGTAATAAGGCTTTAGCCATGAGTATATGGTCCTTTTTGTGTGGTCAAGATGATTGAGGTAACCATATAAACCTCAATCATGCTTAGTCCACTTGGATCCTTGTTATGCCACTTAGGCCTAGAAGGTATAAGGGTTGGTTTTTGAGTTTTTTTTTAATTGTTTGTGTGTTTTATCATGTTTTGGGAGTATGGAGGATGTTTTGATTCCATTGGACAAGAAAAACAAATCGCCATCCTTTGGAAAATGCAAAAAACTCCATAGTGTCAAGTGTTGTCAATGGTGTCAATGACACATTGACCGGTTGCAACTTCATTTTGGTTATTCAAACTGTTTGTAGAAGTTGTAAACCGACTTGGATGGGTTAATATGGTGAATATCTGACTCCAGTACGGAGGAGGAAGTTTTTGTACGGAATTTGGGCACAAAAATCAAGAAAACTGACTGTTTTTCACTGTTTTTCTTGCTGTGTACGGACTGTACGGACTTTTCACGTGTGCAAATGATATTTTTCTGAAAGCTCTTGGAGTCAGGGTTCCAATGCAACTGGTTTGAGGTCCTGAAGTGGTCGGGATCAAAAGTTATAGATTTTTCTTTCAAAACAGGTCCAGAAACCCTGTTTTCTAGGGCAGCCATAGAAATCCGGCCCTAGAATGCATTTCCACCGTTGAAAATTTGCAAAAACTGGTGAAATGCAGGCTAGGGGTATGTACAATAAGATTCCAAAAGATTTTTGTCAGAAAATGCAGTCTTCTATTTTTAAGGTGATGCCCTAGGTCAAGTATTTCATTGTATTTGGCCAATTTCATGCTATTTGAAGTTGTAGATGATAGAATCCTGTTAGGGTGAGCAAATAAATGATGGATTTGTGTTGTAGGGACATGGTAGAAGCATTCCAAGTTCCTGCCCCTGACCTATGCACCCAATTTTGAGCACTTGCTTTGTAACCTAGCCTAAATTGATCAATTAGGCCTAGAGACCTAGTAGGCGTTCTGGATTGCTGGAGTAGAGTTGGAGCAGGAGATTTGGAGGATTGTTGGGGTCCCCTTAAAGGTGTTCAATTCCATCATTTGTTTGCCTAGACCTTTGGGATTTTGTCAAGTTTTGTTGAGAAAACCTAGTTTGGAGGGCTAGTAGCCTTACTAGTCAAGGTATAGGTTGAAGAGTTTTGGGAAGTTGGAGATCAAACCAACTGCGTAGAAGGTGTTTGTTGATCTGTCTTAAGGTGTTGGAGAAGCCTTAGGGGTTGGACAATAGTCTGGACATCAAATCCTTCATATGCCTTGTATGTGCCTTTGGTTGGTTGGTTGGTTGAAGGCTAGTTGAAGTGGGTGAGTGGGCAAAGGACAATAGAGTAAACCTTTGTGTGTTGCTTCCCTTGTGCCACTCTGCATCATAGATGAAAAATTTATAGCTCTTATGATGGTAGATGAAAAATTTATCATTTTAACATCTTTTCCATGAAAAACTCCATCATTTACTTGTTCACATAGATGGGCACCTATATTTGTCATTATATCTTCATATAGGAAATGTATAGAAACCAAAACAACATAATGCTTTGTTGGCACTACCTACCTCATTCAATAGCATGTTATCTAGCAATCTATTGTTTAGAATTTCTAGTTGAAAGAACTATAAGTGGAAAATTGTCAACTGTCCACTTCTTAAAAGGTTGTTACATCAACACTTGATGAAGATGCATCTGATCCTTATGATTTGACTTTTTTTGTCTTACTGACATCATAAGAAATGGTACTCTTCTGGCACTAAATAAAGAAGGCCACTAGATTCCTGCCTGCAATACAATTCTCATCATCATCTTTGATTGGTAATGGCCCTTAATAACACCACTACTAGCTCCCTTTAGCATATCCAAGTGTTCGTGGACCATAAGAAGTCATCAAAAAATTTAAAACTTGAATCAAACACCCAGTCTATATAAAATAAGTACAACACTGCATTAGATAACATCTACTTCTGTTCCACCTGCAATACGATTCTCATCATTATCTTTGATTGGTAATGGTCCTCAACAACACCACTACTAGCTCCCTTCAGTACATCCAACTGTTCATGGACCGTAAGAAGTCATCAAAAAAATATAAATTGAATCAAACACCCAATTTTATATAAAATCAGTACAACATTGCATTAGATAACATCTGCTTTTACTTCACTATGTAGTTTTTTGGTGCCTTCCCAAATGCAAAAAATTATGATGGAATATTTCTGTCCTACCTTTTCAGGTAAAATAATAAGTTTCCTGGCTAAATTCCCAAAAGAGTAATTTTATATGTCAAACTCTCTACAATAGAGAACATAAGGAAACATGCTCGAACCATATGACATGCAGAATAACTCAGCCTCATATGTTATGTTTAAATGCAACAGGCCTGCCAAATTTGAAATATGAAAGACCAAAGAAGCATCCTGAAAACATGTTAAATCTGAAAATAAACCAGATTTGTCAAGCTTGAAATACAAAGGCCCAATTTTAACACTGGCATGCTTCTTTTCACCTATAAGATATGCATTATTGAAAACATACCGTTTAAAATACCACTTTGATAGGAAAACAAATTACAATAGTGTCAATAAAGGTATTCTACTCACCAGCAACCCTTCCTTTGTCGCAAGCTTCTTGGCCATCTCTACAGCTTCATCACTTGAAATCTGACAACATTGTCCAGGTTAGAATAGAACCAATAACAGAAATGTGTACTGATGTTATAAAAATGATTACATAGCCATGTATGAAGATTGTAACTGGAAACAAATAAAATTTAAGATTAAAGTTCAATAGACAGCTATCACCAACTTGCTAAAAAGAAAAATATGCTTCACCCGTCATCTCTAACTGCATTTCATTCACTAATACATCCATAATTACGTCTCACCAAATCCTTGTGATTTTTTATGGCATTATAGTATTTTAACAAGACTCTAAACTTGTTCTTTTGGTTTGTTAGAGATAAAGTTAATAAAAATAAAAATGGAATTGTATACTTCACAGAATAAGCACCGTAGAGAACAAACCTGTATAACCTCATCCAGAATGTTGACATCCAGAATACCAGGGACAAATCCAGCACCAATTCCTTGAATTTTATGAGGGCCTGTGACAGAACCAAAAAGAACTTACATGTCTATGTAAATGAACACAAGGAGCCAATGTAACAAACCCAATTCCAAAATACCCTTGATTCTGTTTCCTCAAAGGATAAGAACGAGACATTTATATTAGTATTGTATTGCTGAACTACTTGAGAAACTAAACAATAAGACTAGTGGTCTCATAATGGAAAATCGGAAATCAATTACTCTCCCAAATTAAAAAGTGAAGTACCATCAACATTTTCCTGTTAAAGCTAAAATGCTTAAACCAGCTATTGAAACATTTACATTAGTGGATTGCTATAATTCTGTTGTTTGGACCAGGTAATGCTCTTTGTAGAGAATTATCATCATTCTGATTCAAGTTATAATTTTTTGGACACAAAATTGGCATCTGATGTTCGTGTGACATGGAGAATATTCCAATCATTGGCCATTTGCATAAGGACTAAACTATAGTATTTATTTGCTAGCACTGCACCTATTCCTTTACCATACTTGCCATAAATTGCTTGAAGCATGTATTTAATCACCGTCTCCCATTCCTGAATACTAATGAAATATTGAATCCAGCATCTGGCCACAATGTCATGGCTGTCAAAATAGATGCCAATTTACAAGTTACAACATGCAAAGACATAAGAGTTGCATTCTTTTATTCAATTATTTAATTTGATGTTTTTTTTCTAGAGAGAGGGGCAACAACTGAAAAAATGTCACATATGCAGGGTAAGATTAAATATGGTCATTAATGAAAGAATGAGATGATCTAAGTGCAAGGAGGCCAGCAATTATTTTCTCTTCCAAACCCCTCGAACCCAAAACCCCAAGTAACAAACTGTTTGGCTACCATTCAAGCATGCCCTTAATAATCTTCTCTCTCAGGTACTAAATGCATGCAAAAAATGAATCCAGCAACTGATTACAATGGCGTGAGTTCAAAAACAAATATTTGAGAATTTGCTATTGATTATTTACAAAGAATTTGCAGTTGACTTGTGTAGCATGCAAACCAGATCCTTCAGGGGACAGCTTCCTAAGTACATTTAGAATCCTGGCATGGACTATGTCTGATGTTTATCTGTTCTCTCACAATTTTCCATCCCTCTCAAGTGCTTGGAGTGATACAGAATGGTCAAAGAAAAATACTGAATAGTTAGAAAAAATATTTAATTAAGCATTACCTTTTGGCCAAAAGAAGCATTACAAAATTACGTCAATATGCATTTTTTTGGAAGGCACTGAGTCAAATGAGGAAAATTTAAAAAGCATATACTTGCAAAAAGGGAAAAACCCAATACATTACCAAAAGTGATTATTATTATCATATTGCCCCAGGGTGTTGGCTGCTAATTCTGTCATATTTTTAGATAAATTTTACATTACATGTTAATATTATTCATTCATATAGCAAATAGCATCAACAAACCACAGAAACCTACTATTTAGAAAAGGTTTAGTCATTTCTTACCAGGCTTGCCTCCAGATAAAATAGCACTCTCAGAAGGCTCCACACCATAGATCTACAAAACAATAGATTGTCTATCATATAAATATTGAGAATCGCATATTAACAGGTACATGTGGAAAAGAAAAAAGGTAGATTATTCAGTCATCATCGTGAGAAAACATTCAATGCAATAAATCTGACATAACACAGCACTTCCACCACTTCTTATGTTCAAGAAACTCAGGAATTGTTTACTGCATGCATTATTTAATATGTTACCACGAACTCGGGTGAGGGAATCTCACCCATATCCAGAATTAAAAGAAGATAGTATCTCTTGTTAACATCAAGTCCAGTTCACATAAAAGTCCAAAAAAACTGACCTTAACATCAGGCTTCTTTTCCTTCAGATAACGACCTGCACCAGTAACTGTACCTCCAGTTCCGATACCAGAAACAAGAGCATCTACCTGGCCTGCAGAGTCTAGCCAAATCTCAGGTCCAGTTGTCTCATAGTGAATCTGCAATACCGCTCTCAAAACTGTCAACTACCATCTTATGCTATTCCTTCAATTTTTCTTCTAATATAGCAGTATGTTATAACTATAAGATTACCTTTGGGTTAGCAGGATTCTCAAACTGTTGAAGCATATATGCATTGGGAGTCTTTTCCACTATCTCTTCTGCTTTCTGGACAGCACCTTTCATACCCCTAGAAGGATCTGTGAGGACCAAGTCAGCTCCGAAAGCTCGCAGTAAGATCCTCCGCTCTATACTCATAGAAGATGGCATTGTGATAATAAGCTTATATCCCTTTGCAGCAGCTATAAATGCCAGCCCTATTCCTGTATTGCCACTTGTAGGCTCTACCAGAACACTCTGCATATGTCAATATTTTGACACAAGATGAGTCTGACCTTAATAAGAACAAAACCATATAGATGTAATATAAAACCCTGCATGCAGCCAAATCTTTGCTAGAATAACTAGCTTCTGTGAAGAGCATCAAATTACTCATATAAAATGCCTACTGAATTAATTAATATGAAGGGTATCAATTTAATAAAATGAAAGTATATGTTAATTGTTCAAATTTCATTGGAAGAAAATGAGAAACCAGAGCAAACGCATAAAACTGCCCTTATCTAAAGCTGATTATTTTTATTAAAAACTGCAATATATACATACAAATACCGTCAATTGGGCCATGGTCCACTGACTGGATTGACTAGTTTATTTTACAGCCAGCCAGGATTTCATTCCAGCAGAAGGCTAGGCTGCATCATGTGTAAAAGAAATGACTCCAGGAGCAAGTGCCAGGTTGATTTAATACCCCTAAGACATTGGCAGCTAACCCAAACATTCATGCACCTACTATGAGTGCTTGTTTCAAGAAAGCTTCAAAACAAAAAAAGATGCATACAACTAGATATCATCAAGGCTATGGGAATAAATATTCGTGGTGTGGCAATAAATTCATGCAAGGAAGATGTTTGATACGCATGGATCATGTCCACGGCCATTTCCAATTTATGTTATGAATCATTACTAGCTTCAAATTGTAGTAAATAAGCTTTATGACATACCTGATGCACTGATAATACTATGCAAATATGACGCTGTCACATGAAGAATAACTTACTTCCATTTATTAAAGCAGGTATAGTCCATGAGATTGTAGTGTAATAATAACAAGGGCTCGTACAAGATTGTAGTGTAATGTAATGAGGGCAAAGAGTGTGACCCAGGTTCAAATCCCACTCACAGAAACAATGGCAGCACCGGCCATAACTCTAGTGGCCAGCATGACCCAGGTTCAAATCCCACTCACAGCAACAATGGCGGCCATAACTCTAGTGGCCATGTGGCAATGTTACTGTGTAACAACTGTGGGGTACATTCTAAAACGACCCCTAGTTAGGAACCTTAAAAATGTGATCCAAGCTTACCCCACACAACCTTGCCCAAGATTTACAAAGCAAAATTAAAAAAATTAACAATCACAAATACAGCAAGGACAGACAAAAAGTGTGCTTCCCAATCTACTAAGCATGCTATCATGATGCCCAGAGAAAAATAAGAAAGCCCTTATTTCAAAACAGTTTACATTTGTGCTTGTGCATTTGAATAGAATTATAGCAGAATCAAACATTAGAAAAACAGAGGACATATACTTAAAAGAAAGAAAAAAAGCAAAAGAAACGCAATCGGGCTCAAGCCTTTAAAAGCTAAGCTAAGTCTACCTGTCCGGGAGTAATCAATCCTTTTTCCTCTGCATCGCTAATCATGCTATAACCGATCCTGAACCAAAAACAGTAGAAGACGAAAAAAAATCAACAATCATGCAAATATGCCCTCATCTCAAGCTATACTATAAATCCCCCTGGTATAAACATCGGTCTACATCATTTTCAACTAATTTATTGTAAAGATCTGATCTTTTCAATTTCCAGCCAAAGAAAGTAAAAACATAGTTTGAATTTTGAACAAGAAAAATTTTCCAAATGCTTTAAATACCTGTCCTTCACACTGCAACACGGCTCCATAATTTCGAGCTTTGCAGCAATTTTTGCCACGCATCCATCCACAACATTGTTAAGATAAACCAGTGGCGTATGACCTATTAACTGCAAAAACCAAAAACCAAAAAAAATTACATCATATAAGCAACTATATGGACAAGAATTTAGCCGTATAAATCCTATTCCGCTAAGCTATTTCTGCAGCTAACTTCAAAAGAAGTGATTTTTTCCAAAAATGCGTACCTCAGTCACGTCTTTGGCGATTCTGGGGCCGTCTTTCGCCATTTTTGGAGGTCTTACGATCGAATCCCTTCGACTAGGTACTACAAGCAGAGTGGCAAAACGAAAACGAACTGACTTTCCTAGAAATTATAGTGCAACCACGGAGTATTTTAGTATATGGATATATATATTCAATGTATATATTACAGTGCGTGAGGGATATATTCGATGAGAGGCGTAGGAGATACGTCCGCCGGCCCACTGTAATACAGCTGACGCTAGGAAATCCCCAAAGGATTTATTATTTATTATTTATTATTTAAATAAGTGGATTTGTACCAATGCAGCGTTTGTTGATTTTTCAATGTAGAAATATAATAAGAAAAAAGAAAAGGATGTGATTATGGTGATAATTGACTTTATCCTTTGTTTTATATTATATGTGGCCAATCTTCACTCCTACCTATGCATCATGACGATGGCATCCATGATTTTCAATTACTTGATTGGTTTCGATGGTATGGTACATTGAAAAGTCCCCAACCAATTTTAAACTATCTTAAATTGTAAATTAGAAGATATAATTAGCTATCGCACTTTAGTGTGCAATGGGTACATCAGATAGCATGTAGATAAAAGTAATAAGTAATTTGTTGAGAAGAGAGCATACAATTTTGTTGATGGTGAGTGGTTGTTGTCCATCCATCAATAACATTAAAAAAATGTAGTGATATATGTTGTTGAGACATTTATGAAAACACAAAATCATTGGTCAACATGGGATTACAAAAGTAAGCCTAATTGTATAAACATAGTGGCAAGAAGTGTTATGTTTTGTGATAGAGTTGGGGCTATGGTCAAGCATTGAAATGGAAAACCCTACATTAAAGATTAGGCTATGATACTTTTGTAGATTAGGAAAACAAAATGAAGTGAAAACATAAACTAAATGCATAAAACACAAAGTTATACCTCACATGAAGACCCAATCTCATTAAGGGAGAAGGAAGCTTGCACCCAAGAGCTCCTAGATTAGATAATCCTATTTGATTCAAATGTGGATTGTTCTTGCTTTCAACACAAATGTAGATGAAGGATTAGAGGATAGATAGATTAGATATTTGAGAGAAATTTGGGCATGGTTTTGATGCAAGAAGAAGTTGTTATGAATGGCTTGGGTGAGGGTTTCATTTATAGATTTTTGAAAAAGGAATAGAGGGTGAGGATCAAAAGATGAGATCAATGGCTCTCATTTTTTGTGAATCTTTAATTCATAATGGATGAATTAAAAATTCCTTTTTTGAGAAGAATGGGTTATGACAATTGAATTAAGAATTTAATAGTGAAAGATAGTGGGTTATGACAATTGAATTAAGAATTCAATAGTGGAGGATAGTGGGTTATAACAATTGAATTAAGAATTCAATAATGGAAGATAGTGGGGGACAATTGAATTAAGAATTCAATAGTGGATGATAGTGGAGAATAATTGAATTAAGAATTCAATAGTGGATGACAATTTAATTAAAGATTCATTTTTGGATAATGGAGGAGATTAACTAATTAAATATTAAAAATATTTAATTATATGTGCAACATGGTGAGGTGGAAGAGATGAGGTGGAAAGATGAGGTGGATTGATGAGGTGGATTTAGGACTTAGGATAGAGAGAAATTGAAATAATAAATATTGCATATTTATTAAATCAATTGGCTAAGGTTTTAGACTATCGAATTAATGAAATTAATTCAATTTTGAGGATAATATGATGGAAAATAGGGTAATGAAGGGATAATTAATTAAATAAAAATTTAATTAATTAGTTAGGAGGGAAATTGACATGTTTAGGGATGTCAAGAGTCGATTCGATGGTAGAAGACATTTTTAGGTGTCTACATTTGCCCATCTTTGAGATGGTGTTGCGGCTAAGTAACATCATTTCAAAGAAGTTAAAACATAGAGTTGGATTTAATAGAGAAAAGATTTTGGCTTAAAACAATCGGGTAAGGTTTGGGGATAATTGGTAAGGGTGATGCCCCCTCGAGAGGACAGGTGTGTTGCAAGAACACGGTTGTGCTCTCGAAATGGATGGAACAGATTGGTTGAACTAGTCAGAGGATAAGTGGTGGGATAAAAGGATGGTGATGTTGGGAGATGATTGGTGGATGATCATTGTGCTGAAAATAATTTAGAGCAATCCTAGGTTTGATATAGCAAAGTGGATGTTTTCACCAAGGTATAGAAGAACAGGGTGATGATGTTTATCCAACATTTGCATGGACTAGACACGCAAACAAAGGGATGATCCCATGCATGCCCAAGATAGTACAACCTTGTCTAGACAAGGGAAGGGGACTCATAGCATAAGCCCTTAGTACACAAAAGGTATGAAGAACCTTAGATGCATAAGGAGATCAATATGCTAAAACCGACCCTATAATCAACAAGATATGAATACTAACTTAGATGAATGAGACCAACCCACAAGCACAGCATACAAAAGCAAGACTATGCCCCATTCTAGATGTTTTCGCCACATACCATGATATAATAAGATCAAGGTAACTTTGATGTGATCTTAGAATAGGACAAAAGATAAAAATTAAAAACCAAAAGACCAACGAACCAAACAAGTAACCATTGTATCTTTTGCCAAGATAGATAATGATGTGATAGATTCTACCTATCGTAGGAAAAATATATCCTAAGGCAGGGATTGATAGATGATTTGATGATGTTGTAAAATTGGCTCAAGAGGTGATGGTGACAAGTTGTGATTGATGTTGATTTGATAGTTGATGATTTTGATTAAGGACAATGCTTTGATAGGTGATGCGATGCTTGGATCTAGTGTAAGCTTATTGATGATAGATGTGATGATAAATGTGATGATGATGTGAGATGATGATGATGATGAGAGTGTGATGGAGCAAGTTTGATTATGTGATGGATAAATTATTTTTGGAAGTTTGTGTGTTTTCGATTGTTTTGGTATATTTTGATGTTTGTGATATTTTTGGATTTTTTAAAATTTTTGATGTTTTTTGATTTTTTGATTTCGTGATGTTTTTTGATTTTTTGATTTCGTGATGTTTTTGGATTTTGTGATTTTGTGATGTTTTTGAATTTTTTGATTTTGTAGAAAGGGCATGATTTATTATGATGGTTGCCTTGGATTTCGTGTGGATAGCCTTTGCGCTAGATACCAATGATAAGGGAACACCAAGTCTAGAGGTGAAGGTGATGGGGTTGGATATGGGGATTGGCGATAAAAAGATAATGGATAGGAGACTGTGATAAATGGATAGATACAAGCAGATAAGGTGTAGGATGGGGGATGAAGGATCGAGTAGGGAGACATGATAAGTAGGTGGAGGGATTGTTAGTGGAAGGTGATAGAGAGGAGATTCATGATAGATGGATTGCAAGATAGATGGATGAGAGATGGGGATAAGGATTTTCTCCAAGGGCTAGGTTGCAAGGAATCATATGCCCTGATGCTTAGGGTTTTGCATGATGGGTTCATGTTTGAATGGATGGATTTTGCAATAGGTGGATGGATGATATACTGACAAAGGAAGTATGTCAAGAGGTCTCCAAAGCATGTTGTTGATATTTTGCCCCTTGTCTTCATCAAGATCTAAGGTGGGAGATGGTAAAAGAAATATCTAATGGATAGAATGGATGGGAAATGATAGGGTAAATAGGGGGTAGTGGATAGGAATATGATAGGATAAGGATATATGGATAGGATATGCAAAAGGATGTTATGGACGTGGATGATTAGATGGTTTTGCCCCCAAGTGTAGGGATACAAAATGGATGGAGAAGGGATTACACATGACGCCCACAAGGGGTTTTCATCAAGGTACTTGCCCAAGGCACCACAAGGAATGGTTTTCACCATTGGACAGATTTTTCTCTATACTATTTTCTTGATTTTTTTGATTTTTTACTTTTTTGATGGAATGGGGACTCTAGCGTCTGTTTCCATAGCAAGGAGAAGATGGTCCCATGTTGGATAGCATTATGGATTATGATTACATGGATTGTTGGAAGATAGGAGAAGAAGGAATGGATGGTGGATAATGGGTTATGATGTGGATTATGCAAAAGCATGGACCATAGGAATGTGATGGGGAAGATATGTAGGATAGTGAACGAAAGATGGAGAGATGGGGGTATGTGGGAATGTTAAGTGATGGAGGGGAACCAAGACCAATGGTTGCACACACCGTGATGTATTTGGAAGCTTGTACTTTGGATGTGGAGTTGGGAGTAATGGGGAATGGGATGGGGGATTTTTGTATGATCGATTTGGGGTTTTAGGGACCCAAATAGACTTAGGATTTATGGGAGTTTTAGATGTGGAGCAAGATGTTTGGGAGTTTGGAGTGGATTGGGATGTAGATGCCTCATTTGTTTTGATTGATCTTTGCTTAGGGACCCACACCATTTTTGTTTTTGCTTTTTCTTGTGATGGTGTGGGCTTTGATAGCCATTTGGATTTTTGATTTTGCTTGGAAGGGATAACATCTTTAGGCTTTTGTGCTTTATGCATTGAGGCATTCAAATTATTTCTTTTGAATCCCATGGATTTGGGGGAAGCTTCATATTTGAAAGATGTGTGCTTTTGTTGGTCTAGATTGGGAATTTTAGGGGATTTATGGGTGGAGGGGTAAAAAGTGGATTTATGGATAAATGGATAAGGGGTTTTGAGGATGGGGATATTAGGAGTTTGGAGGATAGGAGGTAGAGTGGATTTGATAGGAATATTTGGAGTTGGAAGAAGTGGAGGTAAATTTGATGGAGGAAGATGGATGGTCACATGCTTTTACAAATGATAGGATGATGGAGGGATGGCAACATATGTTTTGGAAGTGCAATGAGATGCACCATGTGTGGGATTGGATGAATGGATTTTGGAAGGTGTGTGGGTGGTACCAACATGTTCGTTTTGTTTGTCTTGGGATGTATAGCCAAGGCCATGTGAAGATGGATGAAATGTGGTGTGGATGGGCTCCAAGATGCCTTGCTCATGAAGGCTTAAACCTTTGCCTTGGTAATTCATGTGTTGGAGTATGCGACATGCAATGGGATGTTTGGTGCTTTGGAAACAAGATGTGAATCCATTATTTGTTGGAGAAAGATAGGTGGTGGATGGAAGTTGTTCACCTCTTACAAGGGAGTCACCACGGATGAAAGTGCTTGTGCCAAGTGATAAGGGGATGGATTTTGGATGGGATTGGTAGATGGAGGTGAAGGATTCATGGGGGATGGTGAAGGGGTGGTAGAAGATGCGGTGAGATCAATAAGTTGATCAATAGATGGGAGGGGATCGTGGATGGGATTAGATGGGATGGTTAGATCTTGATTAGGAGAAGGGGTTGATGTTTCAACATGCTTTGGATTTGATTCTTGGCATAACTCATGTCGTTGGATAGAAGTGGGAGTGACTTGGATAGATGTGGTAAGTGCTTGGATGGATGTGATAAGTGCTTGGATGCTACAACTTTTACAATGTAAAAAGTGGAGCTTGGTATGAAATGACAGTTTTACAAAAATAGAGAGAGAGAGAGATAAAGAAAAGATAGAGTGACTTCCCCTTTATATTTGTTATTTATCTCTCTCTTTCAGTTCTATCTCTCTTTCTCTATACTTCTTTGTCTGTCAATCTTCCTCTCTAAATCTCTCTCTCCCTCTCTCCCTCTATATCTTTCTATCTCTCTACCTCTCTCAAGATCTTTTTTGTCTCCCACTCTCTCTCTATTTCTCTTTACCTCTTTATCTCTCTTTACCTATGTCTCTTTGCCTGTCTCTATCCCCCCTCTCTCTCTCCCCTTCTTTTTCTCTTCTATTGGTCTTTCTCTCTCCCCTTCTCTCTCTTACTCTTCCTCTATATGTTGTCAATGGTTCTAGATTTTTCATCATTAGTGTCTATCAATGGATCTGGGGATGTATGATGTGAATTCCATAGATGGTAGTTGTTTGAAATTCTTTCCCAATGGACTATAATATCTTGCTCTAACGAACCAATATCATTGTGAATGTTTATGAATGGTTGGTATAGCAACAATTCACTCCAGCAGAATGCTTGAAAACATTGATCATCTATTGTTGGGATGGTGGTGAAATGATGGGAGACTCGGATAGTTGAAGGTGTTAAGTGTTCTTTCCATTTGTTGGACTTCTGAGATGCTGCAAATGTCCATTTTTGAGACACTTAAATAAGAGGCATTGTTTCCAAATGTATTGGTCATGTCATGTATGAATGAATGAAGCTTAGAGACTGGATGTTAGAGTGTGTAATGGGTACACTAAAGAGGTCTTAAAGGTGAATTATTAGGTCCTTAAGCAAATGACGTGTTTCACTAATTTATCAAGGTTTACTTTTGGTGGTGGGTCTCTTACTCAAAAGGGTTTTCCCAAGTATGTATGTCATCTCATCTTCTCTATCTCCTTCACTTATTCGTCTATGTTTATGTAATGTCCCCTTCTAGACTCATGGTTAGTCCATCATAGAATTCCTGTGGACTAGCAGTTTGGTTAAGTGATGAAGAATGAAATATTTAAAAAGTCACTTAGGCCATTTTATGGAGCGCTCACATTGGGAAATCTCAAAAAGTGAAATTAAAAGAAATATTTCCCTCCAAAGTATAACACCCCTCTTGGAGAGTTATAAAAGAGGGAAAAGTGCCTCATTTGAGATATGCTTGCTTTATGATATCTCCTTCTTTTGAGCTCTGCTAGAGTCTGCTATTGTGGAGGTTTGAGGATTCAAACTAGAGGCTTGTGGAGACGGAAACCTCCATAGGTAACAGCATTCTACAGGTGTGCAATACCACCCAACGGTGCTTCTTTGGTGGATACTTCCAATATTCACAACTGTGATTCATTGGAGTTCAATTTTTAAGGGTTTGAGGAAGAACTGGGTTTATTCTCTTCATGGAGATGAGTCGCCATTTATTGGGGGTCATTGCAAATCCGTTTCAGAACAGTTAGAAAGGAATTTCAGAAGTATTTGTTGCAGATTGGACTCCCAGCCATAGCCGTACCAACTCCAGTGAGCATGTGGGTCCTTAGAGGCTCTTTCCCTTTCATTATATGCTTTATATTTGGCCTGGGAGTGGCGTTTCAGGTGCTTCTATGTGCTGATCACATTGTATGGACATCCTATATCATTCTATGAAGATTTAATGCATTTCCAGCCATACCCACTTGCTGGTTCATTTCGGCTATTGTACTAAGTTGCATTTCTAGATATGGGTATGTCATGATAATTCATATTTGGCCATTTTACTATCTGGGTAGTCATTAGTTTCCTTATATTCATTGTAAATTTTCTGGGTTTTGGTTATATGCTCTATATTGTATGCTCCGGCAACACATTTGCAGGAAAATAGAAAACTCCTTCTGCATTCTTCTGTCTAGTCTAAAAGAACACAATAAAATAATAAAATAACACAAAAATATTTTAAAAATATATAAACAGGTACGACACATTACAGTGGTATCAGAGCTATGATCTTGCCATCCTGTGAGGTGAAATAGACATGCAGAAGTGAAAATGAGATATGTGACCAGCAGATAGATATTCCTTCAAGAATACCAGAGCAAGGCAACGAACACAGATTCCACAGTTGATAGTTCCAGAGAATTTGAGTCAGACCCAGAGATAGAGGTAGCAGCTGCAGAGGACGATTCTCAGGTTTCACGGATAAACCCCTTTTCTGGAGAGTTACCTCCATTTACAAAGCATACAGGGGAAATGGGAGATACGAAGATTGAAAAACCAAGCACACCAGATATCCTCAACGACTTGGCTAGAGGTCAGCAACAAATCGTGGCTAGCTTGGATAGGTCTCAGCAAGCGCTTGGGAGGCTTCTTGGCTGATTATTTCCTAAGCTAGATGAAGATGAGGAGAATATAGATTGAAATAGATATAGAAATGACAGGAATGGAGGCAGGAATGACAGGCATTACAAGAATAGAGACCGAGGAAATGGAGATAGGAATGGTGACCGAAATATTGGTGATAGAAATGGGCACGATAATCATGATGGAGAGGCTTCAGTGAATAACCAGGGTGCTACATAGCTTACGGCTGTAGATAGACCAGGAATTCTGACTTTCAGGCCGAGGGACGAGATACCAGACAGGGATGCTACACAGTTGGAGTTTCAGGAAGAGATCTTTAGGGATTGGCAGGCGTCCAGCGTAGGGTTTAGAGCTGAAATAACTTTCAAAGACTACTCGAATCTTCGGATGAGACACAGACCCAGAGGGGGTAATAGACAACAGAACAATGAGCTACAGAAGAAGGTCAGCAAGATGACCTTACCATATTTTGATGGTTCAGAAAAAACTTTAGCAAGAGCGTGGGTACAAAAGTTGGACAGTTACCTTCAAATCAGCCCCATGCCAGAGATAGATGCCATCACATACACAGCCTTACACTTGGAGGGTAGTGTGCATAAGTGATGGAGCAATGGGAAGGTAACTCTGGGACATGACCAGATCACATCTTATGTTGAGTTCACAACCAGACTCATAGACAGGTTCAAAAAGAAGGATCCTGAATTGCAGTTCAAGGAGCTGGCACAATTGAGACAGAGTGGATCAGTGGACTCGTACATTTCAGAGTTCCAGGATCTCTCAGTCATGGTTTTAGATATATCAGAGAGGAGGTTGATCATGCTCTTCGTTGATGGGTTATCTAATCCTTTAAGAGGATGGGTGAAGGGTTTAGACCCTATGACATTGTAGGAGGCGATGAATAAGGCCCGTGATTGGAATCGTCTACATGGAGGAGCAAATTTCAGAGTAAGAACTTTCAGCATAAGAGAGATAAGGAGAGGGATAGGAGACCTTTCCACAAGGACTCAGTACACCAGCCACATAAAAGTTCTTCCAGGTTAGATAATGATCAGCGGAATGACCTCAGGAGGAAGAAGCTTTGTTTTCACTACAGAGAGCCTTGGGATCCTAAGCACAAGTGTGTTGCCCAAGGGAAGGCAAAATAGATTGAGTACTTCTCAGCAAATGAGTCTGTGGAGTTGGACACGCATTCGAAGCAGCATACAGAGGATGATGATTCAGGGACAGATGTTGCATTTGAAGTACCAGATAAGGATAATGATACCTCCCTACCCACAACCCACATTTCTAGGATTCAGAGAGAAGGGTCATTTAGGATCTGAGGAGTATTGGGTGGACAGAGGTGTATTACCTTGCTAGATACAGGTGCCACTCATAACTTCATAGATGAGGGCTTGGTTGCTAAGAGGGGGTTACAAATAGAGGAGTTTGCAGGATTTAAGGTAAAGGTAGCCGATGGGTTTGTACTCACTTGCACTAGGAGGATTCCCAACTTGACGATCCAGCTAAACCATTATACTTGCCAGTCAGAGTTTTATGTGGTTAGCATGGGTGACATGGATGTTGTGCTGGGAATGAAATGGCTTCATGAGATAGGGGAGTTCACTATCAACTTGAGGATAATGGAAATGAAGTTTGAAGTGAACGGAGTTAAGCATGTGCTCAGGGGAATTTTAGATGGTGGATTGAGAGTTGTTTCTCTCAAGCGAATGGAGAGATTGATTCGCCATGATCAGGTACAATGGGCAGCAGAGATACTGGTGGTGCCTGAAGTTGCGGAGTAGCAGAAACGTGAGTATCCACCTGACATATAGGCTCTTCTAACTAAACACACCAAAGTGTTTAGTGATATTCCACCAGGTAGACCGCCCGACAGGGGTATCGAGCATGTGATCGAGTTGGAGGAGGGTACAAAACTGGTGATCACCACACCATACCGGCACTCGAAGAGGTCCAAAGATGAGATCGAGAAAGCTATCAAAGAGCTTTTCACCATGGGACACATAAGACTGAGTAAGAGCCCATTTGCATCATTCGTTGTGTTAGTAAAGAAAAAGGATGGGACTCTTAGGATGTGCATTGATTATAGGGAACTCAATAAGAAAACAATCAAGAATAGGTATCCCAGACCCACGATAGATGAGCTGATTGATGAGCTACACGAGGCCTGTTATTTCTCCAAGATAGACTTGAGATCTGAGTACCATCAGATTCGGGTCAGAGATGAGGATGTGGAGAAGACAACATTTAGGTGTCACTATAGGCACTTTGAGTTCCTAGTCATGCCATTCGGCTTGACTAATGCACCAGCTACTTTCTAGTCTTGCATGAATAGAGTCTTCAGAGAGCAGTTGAGGAGGTTTGTCCCGATATTTTTTGATGATATCCTGATTTATAGAAAGACACGGGAAGAGCACGTGAAACACATTGACATTGTGTTGAGTATTCTGGAGAGGGAATCTTTATATGCTAAGATGTCAAAGTGTGAGTTTGGGATGATCGGGTTGCTATACTTGGGTCACATCATTAGTGCTGGTAATGTGAAGGTAGACCTGGAGAAGATTCGGGCAATAGTAGACTGGCCACCACCAAAGAATCTTACTTAGCTGAAGGGATTCTTGGGTTTATGTGGATATTACCGCAGAATCGTGAAGGGGTTTTCTTAGTCAGCTGCTCCCCTCACAGATTTGGCTCGTAAGGATGCATTTAGTTGGACAGGGGGTACATAGGAGTGCTTTGGCAGATTCAAACAGATTATGAGTACATGCCCTGTATTGGCCATACCAGATTTCAGCAAGCCTTTCAAGTTGAAGTGTGATGCTTCAGGGGAAGGCATTGGTGCGGTAATTATGCAGGATAAGCACCCCATAGCATTTGAGAGTAGGAAGTTGAGGGGTGTGGAACGCAGCTATAGCATTTATGACAAGGAGATGTTAGCCATAATGCATGCATTGGCTAAGTTTAGACAATACCTTGTGGGCAGTAAGTTCGTAGTCAAAACAAATCACAACAGTCTGAAGCATTTCCTTGGCCAGAAAGACTTAAATGAGAGGCAACATAAGTGGGTCAACAAGCTACAGGCCTATGACTTTGACATTGTG
Organism: Cunninghamia lanceolata; assembly: GCA_027924645.1. Lineage (NCBI taxonomy): Eukaryota > Viridiplantae > Streptophyta > Pinopsida > Cupressales > Cupressaceae > Cunninghamia > Cunninghamia lanceolata. The sequence continues at coordinate 1,934,220 of BSBN01000549.1, read as the reverse complement.
TATGTCAAAGGAAAGAAAAATGTTGTTGTCGATGCTCTATCCAGGAGGCCCCATTTATGTGCACTTGGAGCCATTGTAGATGATTGGAGGGAGATGATATCAGCTAAGTATGCAAAGGATGCATGGGCTACTGGGATAATTGATGGCATCATCAAGGATGACAGGTATACAGTGGTAAATGATTTAATCATTTACAAGAACAGGATCTTCTTGGTGTCAGATTCTCAGATGAAACAGAAGGTTTTGAGGGCAATCCATGACTTGCCGATGGCAGGACACCTGGGGTACTTCAAAACTTATAGGCAGGTTAGAGAGAGGTTCACCTAGAAGGGCCTCAAGACGGAGGTGATGCAGTATGTAAGAGAGTGCCCGATATGTCAGCAGAACAAACAGGAGCACTCATTTCTAGGAGGTTTATTGCAGCCCCTACCCATTCCTGAGAGGAAGTGGGATAGCATTTCTATGGACTTTATCACAGGTTTACCAAAAGTCCAAGGTAGGGATTGCATTTTCGTGGTAGTGGACAGGTTGACAAAGTATGCACACTTCTTTGCCATCCCTACCACTTTTACTACAGCACAGGTTGCAAAATTGTTCTTTCGTGAGGTATTTTGACTCCATGGGTTGCCTCAGAACATTGTTAGTGATAAGGACAGTAGGTTCCTTAGTAATTTTTGGCAGGAGCTCTTCAGGTTAACAGGGACAGAGCTCACACCCAATACGAGTTACCACCCTCAGACAGATGGTCAGACAGAGATAGTTAATAAATGGGTGGAAGGATACCTCCGAAACTATGTTTTAGGGCAGCAAAAGGCATGGGTTAAGTGGCTTCACATGGGAGAGTACTGTTACAATTCCACATACCACATGTTTATTCAGATGTCACCATTTATGGCCCTGTATGGGTATGAGGCACCGAGCTTTGTTGATTTGTTGTTTGGTGATAGCAGAGTGCCGAAGGCCAATGACCTTCTCCAAGAGAGTCAGGACATCATGAGGTCTTTGAAAGAGAACATACAGAAGGCTTAGAATCAATAGAAGCAGTATGCAGATCAGTAGAGGACTGAGCGATTTTTTGAGGTTGGTGACATGGTGTATCTCATGCTGCAGCCCTATAGACAGTCCACTCTCAAAAAGAGTGGGGCGGAGAAGTTGAAGCCACAGTACTATGATCTCCAAGAGGATTGGAGAAGTGGCTTACGAGTTGGAGCTTCCAGCAGGTAGTAGGGTACATAATGTGTTTCATGTATCTCACCTCAAGAAGGCGTTGGGGCATAAGGTGACACCAACAATGGAGTTGCCTCCTCTTGATGAAGAGGGGAAGTTGATACTGGTACCCGAGGCTATAATTGATACCAGGGAACGTAATTTGAGGAGGAGGATCATCAAAGAGTACTTGGTTAAATGGAAGAACCTGCCAGTGGAGGATGCTACTTGGGAGAATGAGCAGATATTAGAGCATCCTGACTTGAGATTGCTTGAGGCAAGCAATCTTAGGGAGGGTAGACTGTAATGTCCCCTTCTAGGCTCATGGTTAGTCCATCATAGAATTCCTGTGGACTAGCAGTTTGGTTAAGTGATGAAGAATGAAATATTTAAAAAGTCACTTAGGTCATTTTACAGAGTGCTCACATTGGGAAATATTAAAAAGTGAAATTAAAAGAAATATTTCCCTCCAAAGTAAACACCCCTCTTGGAGAGTTATAAAAGAGGGAAAAGTGCCTCATTTGAGATATGCTTACTTTATGATATCTCCTTCTTTTGAGCTCTGCTAGAGTTTGCTATTGTGGAGGTTTGAGGATTCAAACCAGAGGCTTGTGGAGACGGAAACCTCCATAGGTAACAACATTCTACAGGTGTGCAATACCACCCAATGATGTTTCTTTGGTGGATACTTCCAGTATTCACAATTGTGCTTCATTGGAGTTCAATTTTTGAGGGTTTGAGGAAGAACTGGGTTTATTCTCTTCATGGAGATGAGTCGCCATTTATTAGGGGTCATTGCAGATCCGTTTCAGAACAGTTAGAAAGGAATTTTAGAAGTATTTGTTGCAGATTGGACTCCCAGCCATAGTCGTACCAACTCCAGTGAGGACGTGGGTCCTTAGAGGCTCTTTCCCTTTCATTGTATGCTTTATATTTGGCCTGGGAGTGGCGTTTCAGGCCCTTCTATGTGCTGCTCCCATTGTATGGACATCTTATATCATTCTATGAAGATTTAATGCATTTCCAGCCATACCCACTTGCTGGTTCATTTCGACTATTGTGCTAAGTTGCATTTCTAGATATGGGTATGTCATGATAATTCATATTTGGCCATTTTACTATCTGGGTAGTCATTAGTTTCCTTATATTCGTTGTAAATTTTCTAGGTTTTGGTTATATGCTCTATATTGTATGCTCCGGCAACACATTTGCAGGAAAACAGAAAACTCCTTCTGCATTCTTTTGTCTAGTCTGAAAGAACACAATAAAATAATAAAATAACACATAAAAATATTTTCAAAATATACAAACAGGTACGACACATTACAGTTTAATTAAGGTTACATGTGTTTTAGGTCAACTAATGTTATTACTTTCCATTGCTCCTAATTGAGGAATAAGCATTGTAAAACCAACATTTGGTATCAATTTTTTTTTTTGTGGGATAATTCATGTGGATTTAAAATAACATAAATGAAAATCAGAAGTTGTGACCAAGACCTTGACAATTGAGCTTGAGAAAATCAATAGGTAAAATTTTGAGTTGTGGAAATTGAAGGTTGAAGATCTTTTACTCGAGATAGATCAGTGGATCATAATAATTGTTGCACTCAATTTTCTACCATTAGTAATAGATCAAGATGAATGGGTCAAGTTGGATAGAAGAGATAGATTGTCTTTCTAATTCAATCTCGATGAATGTTTTAGTACAAAACATTGGTAAGAGTTTATGACATAAAATTATTGCATTGTATCAAACTAAGTGTCTTGTAAATAAGTTATTTTTGAAAAGAAATGTGTATTCTTTAAAGATGCATGAAGGAGACTTTGTAACCCAATATTTAAATGTTTTTCATCTAGTAGATGTAAAAATGGAAGAAGAGGAAAAATGTATCACTTTGATTTGTGTATTAAAGGATACCATATGTCTATTTTGAAGGTTATCTAATTAAAAGGATCGATATCCTTTATTTGTTACCTAGAATTGGTGGTGTAGTTCAGTTGCTTTGCATCATTTGGGTATTCTAAAATTTTGGGTAGAACAAACACATGAAAAGGGTAAATTGATTGAGGTGGAAGATGTACAGAATTTGATAAGAGAAAGACTAGCATTTTATTATGCATTTTATTATTTTGATTTTATGTACCAAATTTGTTTGCACAATCAGCATGGCATTAATTGCAAGTATGGATGTTGCCAATTGTAGACCCGTAAGGTATTCTAGTAATAAATTCTTTGTTTTGTAGTTATCTACAATTAAATATATTAGTACTTTCTTGCTTTTTCATAGTCATGTTCCCCCAAATTGAAGAGATTAGCAAAAACAAGTATTGAAAGGTATGGACATTATTTTTATTATATGGAGAAAATTAGTATGCACAATCAACATGAAACTAATTGCAGGCTTGGATGTTACCAATTACAATCCTAGGGTTATTAGTTTGATTAGTCATGCTAACCACGGTTTCCTTTTGCAAAGATTAAATGAAAGCTTAGAGGATGCGCAGAAAATCAAATTTCATAAAAGAAAGTACTTAGATTTAGAAAAGAATTACTATGAAACCCATTACAAGAAACCATTTTAGATGATAAAGCTCAAAGAAAGTATGTCTTCCAAAGATTTGTCTGTAGAAAATAAAGATATAAATTTTTGTTTACCATACCATGTTAAAGGTTGGTTGGATTTGGAGTTCTAGATCACCTTGTGGGTTGGTAGTGGAAGCTTAAAAAGTTTGAGCAAGGCCCACCATATTTTTACTTTTAATATGTCTCTATTTTTATATCTCTCTCTCTCTCTCTCTGTGTATAGCTCTACCTCTCTTTATCTTTCTATCCCTCTCTATCTCTTTGTCTCCCTCTCTATCTATCCATTTCTCTTTATGTCTCATGGTAATATCCTGAATGGAATATTATCTAATATTTGATCAAATTTAATTCACTTCAGCAAATTTCAATAGTTAACTCCACAAACCAAAAAAATAAAAACTGGATATTATTGTTGCTCTTCAAGAATTATGTTTGCAGAAGTTATGGATATGAGAGCTACTGTAATGTATAACAAATATGTCAGGTCTCAACCCTACAGGAGCACAATGTACATTTGAGCTTGATACTAATATGATTTTGTGATGGTAGAAATGAGACGTTGTTCTGTACTAAGATGAAATGTTCATAGTTTTTAGCATGCTTAAATCTAGTTTATTGGTGTCTCAACAAATTGTATTGGAAGAAGTATTATTTGTTTAGGATATACATGATCTGCATATATTACAAATTATTGATATAAAAGTAAATCTCAACCAAGCAGTGGCCATGAAAGTAGATCCAACTGGTTCTTTTGAACAGAAGGTGCATCTTTATTGCTTATGTCACATTTTATTTTCTTTGTTTTATTATTTTTAAAATTCATGCATCATATATTACATGTACAAGAACAAAAGAGTTACATATGGGTGCCACATTTAAGAGGCCCTATATACAAAATGGAAAGAAGAGCCAACATTTTTTCTCTTGAAATTCAATATATGCAATGGGTTAACCAAAGAGGTATTAAAGGTCAATTGTCAGATCCTTAATCAAATGACATGTTGTATTCAATGTAGCTCCCCATGACAAAAGTAGAGTCACTTCCTCAAAATTAAGGAAAATCTTGAAATGCAAACTCACTGGGTTCCATCATCATCAACAAATTATTTAACATCTAGTAGCCCATGGAGTGATAGGACAAGGATATTGTGTCCCTCACAGAGTCCCCATTTGTTGGTAATCAAAAATGTTGCTCAACTCTCCTAGAGATGACATTTAGTATCAAGTTAGGGGAATGAGATTAACCCAATATATAGAGGCAAGACTCATCCTTAAAGAGTGTATATCTAGGCATCAAGTGATAAGAGAGGGAACCTATTCTTCTTCTTCTATAGGTTCTACTAAGCCTTAAAGGGTGTTTCACTAAGGTCCTCAATAAGACAATTAAAGAGAAATACAAGACTACATAGTTTAGGCCTTAAAGAACCATGCCCTATGGCCACCACAAAAAGACCTACAAGACCTCAAAACAATAGATTAATAATATACTTTCATGTGCAACAAATATATAGATAAGTTTATATCCCTGAATATGAATCCACTTAACCTTGCTTATAGCATATGTAATCTGGAATCCTCATAAGCACGATCCTCTAAAAATGTGTTAGATTCAAGCTCTCTCAAAATTTAATACAAGGTTATATCACTAAATCTTTCAAATGAGAAAATACCTAATCTACTCTAAACTACTAGGAAGAGAAAAGAGATATGTTTTAAGATGAAAGATTGTCCCTCAAGCCATCAAGACCAATGCTTGTCAAATTGGGAAATAGAGTTAAAACATGTAAACAAGGGGATACTTGTATAAACCAACAATAGAAATAAAAATGCACTTATGCACAAATCACAGAGATGAGGAGTACCACATGGAAATCATTCTTATGCATCCATGTCCAATCAAGAAAGTCTCAAATGCATTAGGAAAAAATAAAGCCTTTGTAACATTTTACTGCTCTATTGTGCTAACTAATCCTTAAAGCATACAAATCAACAAGTGTGATTAGAGAAATCCTTCAACACAATATCCCATAGAAAATCCAATTAGCCATGGAGACATTTGATTATGTGTTAAAAAAGGTGTCTCAACCTTACAGCTAATGTTAAGATTACAAATAGTGCGATTTTTAGGTTGAAAATAGAAAAACTCGATTTATGGGCTATAGACTTGGTTTTTGGCCTGTTGGTTTTTTCCCAGACTGGATGCTTATTCCCAGATTTCCCTACAAGGTAGCCATTAGTGATCAACAGGATCTCTGGGCCAGGGGCCAACAGTGTAGGAGATAGACTCTATATTTTATCTCCTCTTCTTCTTCAGGCTCTGCAAGACCTAGGGGGGTATTCCCTACTCAACATCCATGAGATACGCATACAAGGATTGGGATGCTGTCAGAAAGCAGATAAGTCCTCCTGTAAGTAGACCAAAACTGAAAGATAAGAGCAAAGGGGCTAGCTTTGGGCCTATTTGCAGTTGTAGACAGAGGACTGAGGATCCTAAAACTAATTCTAATGTCCTAATGGTTGTTTTAGAGTTTGATTATGATTTTGAGTTTGGATGCAAAGCTGGACATGGTTGTAACACAAACACGAAGCAAGATTGGTGCCTATCCAGGGCCTGGAGTCAATAGACATACACCTGTGAATGATCAGCATGAACAGCTAAAACTGGATTTCAGGGGGATATATGTGATACCTGCCTTACAGATATCTCTCAATACAGAGTGTTAAGTTATCTCTACTTATGGCATCCCTACTGCAGTATACCCTTCCCAATGTTCAACCTGAAAATAGTTTAATCTACCCCTTGAGCAGAAGTTAAGAGATCATACATTCAACACAGGAATTCCATGTTCTAGACTCTCAAATATTGCTTAAATATTCAGACTCAAAAGAAAGATACATGCAATACTGGAGACAGAATTAACAAAACACATGCAAACATAGCATTATTCATACAAGATTAACCATGAAATCAGTGGATTCATGCCAAAACGTACAACAAGAGATACATAAACTCACAGGTTTAGCTGTACAGAGCAACCAAAATGAACTGTATTGTGTTACAGAGCCAAAATGTTCAACTTTCAACAACCTGAAAATGAGTAACACTTCCTGCTTATAACAGCCAGAAAGTGTACCACAGTAATTAATTACATGGTTATTACAAAAAATCTGCCAGATACAGTCCTCAGAAGGAATGGCGCTCAGAAAATATTAATGCAGCAGACAAAGGGGAGCCTCGAGCCATGCGCCACTATCTGGGGTCTTCATTCAAAAATTGGGCGACCTGACCATGTGTACCATTGTCCACACTCCTGCTACAGTCGCCATTAAGGGCCTCAACCACTCGCGGTCGCTTGAAAACCGTCGCAACAGTCGAACAGAAGTTTCCTGCCAAAACACATCGCATGTTCAAATTGTGGAAAAAGAATAGTCCCACATGCATGGTGAGGAGAACACACTAGCGCTTTATAAACATAGCCGCATGCAAACTAAGTGTCGAGCGCTTTTGCTGCGCTCGACACACGACCCTTCGCCCACAGCCCATCGCCATGACACCCACTATCGGCCTACCCCACAGATCTCCTGCCGACCACAACGGTCTCACCGATGCCTATCGTAATCCCCTGTCGGCCAGACTACTACCATCGGCCAACCCAAAAAACTCCTCGCCGATAGGCAAAAGTCATGCCGAAGACCACCTCTGTCGATGATACTTCATCGGTGAGACCAACGCGAAATCTACCCGATAGCCACTCTATACTCCTGTCGGCCAGAGAATACTCCATCGGTGGGCCCTTCAATAGCTATCCCGATACACAATCTCACTCCGATGGCAACTCCATCGGCCAGACCTTGCGCCATCGGCCAACAATCTGCCTGTTCACCCGATAATCCTCCATTACACCGATGGCACCAACAAACTATACCCTGTCGGCGAGACCTCAGGCGTCGGCGAACCCGAAAACTCTCTCGCCGATAGCATTACTCCTGCCAACGACCACCTTGAACATCCCTCATCGGCCAGACAACCAACTGTCGGCCCAACAAGAAACACCTCTGCCGATGATGCCGATCACACCGATGACCACTCCATGCTCCCCTCTCGGCGAGACCTACGCCGATGACATCGCATCGGCCAAGCCTCCCACTGTCGGCACAACTCAAAATACTTAGGCCGACAATACAACTCTCGCCGATGAACATTTGAGATACCCCCATCGGCACGACCAACATTGTCGGCAGAACCACAATATCCTTCGCCGATAGACCAAGCTCTTGCCGATGGATAGGAACACCTAGGGTTTGAAAGAAGAAACCCTCCAACATGCAAGCTCAACCTCTAGGCCAAAAAGGGTACCAACATGGCCAAAATAAAAATTATAGGTTGTTCAACACTAGTTCCTAGGTGCCTGTCATGTCAACTTCTTCAAGCTCTTAAATTTAAAAATAAATAGGCCCAATTGGATTCTCAAATCAAAAGTTATGGCCTCTATAAGTTAGGCCTTTTGCATTGGAATTGTAAAAACATCAACACATAAAAGAGCTACAATGGGGAGTTACACATGTTGACCAACACATCATAAGGCATCTTTGGATGGAGATAATGAAGCCAAAATGGAATTCCCAATTTGGTGAGTGGATTATAACAAGGTTATGATAGTTGAAACAAGTGTGTTATTTTTAGCCAGTAGACTCGTCTTGGAATTTTGGGGGTTGGATATCTAACTATAGATTTGGGTGCCACTATTTTGGGTAGTTTTAGCTCATGGTTTTCTAATTACCATTTGATGGTTCCATGTATTGTATCTCTTATTTGTTGGGTGCTTGAGATGGAGGTTTCATAGTGAGTTTTGTAGGTATTGATATGCTATTGGAATTCCTCCAAATCTCTTGTTGGTGATACTCTTGTAAAGGCTTCCTTTGCAAGTGTATTGTAACTATGTTGTTTATTGAATAATACATTGAGCTTTTTTGGAGTGTGGGATTTTTCTCCTGAAAGGGTTTTCCCCACGTACACTTGTGTTATGGCATATTGTTTATTTTATGTTTATATATGTTTCTACTTTCGGTAATTGTTAAAAGATTGAAATTTTCACAACACTCTCCTCAGAATTTTAGTGTAGGAAGTGTTTCTACATATCATGCTTCCTTTCATTATGTAGTGGCCTCTACTTGACCATACCTTGCTATAGATTACACAAAAAAATCCTTACCTTTACAAGATTGTAATTTACAATATTTGATTCCTTGTCCTAAATGAAATTGCAGCTACCCATGTGTAAGAATTAGCCCAAAACACCAACAACCTCTAAAAAATAAAAAAAAATGGATCGTATAACACTACACAACTTGCTTATATTTCATAAGATCGTGACAAATGACATGCATCCAGGGTGCCAAGATGTTTCAAGGAATTTGTTTACATTAATTTCATGTGACCAAATTAGATTTTCATGAGCAGGTAGGAGAATCCCCAATGGGTCTAACTCTAATAGAACAAGAATAAAATCAACAAATTTGGCACACGACCACTTATAGATCAATAAACTTGTGAATCAAGATTGGGTCTACATTAAGATTGGGACAAATCCCATGCCTTAGATTTGATTTTAGGTTTGATTTCTACATGTTTTCATTTAGTTCTCAACCACTACCTACACACTCAACCACTCAACTCTCATCAGGTCTTGAAGCTCCAATTTCATGTTAACACATGGCCATCACATTTATCCTAACCTTCACATCCATCATCATACTAAATTCACAATCTACCCATAGGCACATGTCTTTGCTGTCGTATTTTAAAACCATTCAGCCACCGTGTCAATGGTGTTCACCTCATTGAAAATTGTAGCATTAAGAGTTACAAGATATCACATGACATCACCAAACACTTGCATAATTTGTATCTCAAGCCCACCTAATACACATGGCACCTCATGAGAAAGACACATCATTGTAGTCCACTGACATGTTAATATATCCTTATTGCATTTGGAAAAATAACAATAGGTGGCATTCACACTTAAAAATACTTTAGAAAGCACTAGGCCCATAATCAAACACATGGCACATACTCATTCTTTTCTAATACCAAGTTGTAGGCTTCGACAAACAACTAATACAAATCAACCCACAACCCACACATTAGACATACAATTATCTCAAGCTAATGTTAAAAACTACAAACATAATACACAAGTCAGACATGAAATTTGTTGATGTCATCGATCTTGAAGTTGTTGCTTAGTTGTATTGTTAATAGAAGCTTGGGTCTGAAAATCTCCCAATTTTGATAAATAGCTCTCTTGAGTACAGACAATGCACAAGTTAGTAGACTTAAAACCTTCTTGATCATGGACATGAGTCTGTCACTCAATGTGATTTGATAATTTAGCTTTAGTTTAGGTTATTCTTAAACATCATGTACATTTCAATAGTCAAAAATCAATTTTGGTCAATAAAAATAAGATAAATATTTACCACTTTTTATTGTGAATGAGGTGTAAAATTGTTATTGACTATACAACCATTGAAGTAGACGATGTTTAAATAAAGGTTCCAAAAATCTTAAAAACAAAAAAGCAAAGTTGAACACAAAAAATCTAGACTGGAAGCTCGGGTGCACCAAGCGTGGGCCCCACATACTTAAGCGCAAAGATATTTTGAATTTAAACTTGATTGTAGACTTGAAAGTGCCAATTGACTGGAATTAATAGAGGTAGAAGGGTCTAGATTTCTCACACAAGAAATATATTGTATCATAGATGCTAGGCCTTGCATAAACTTTGATTTATAATTCTCCTTAAGTCTATTATATACAAGCCTCACTAACTTAAAAAAGATCTCTGGACTTCAAACCTCTCGGTCAACTAGATAATATAATAGTCAAGGGTTTGGGATTACAAGCATGCGATTTTTTATCGGTGTTGTCTCCAAAACAACATGTCTTGGTTTGTCACAAACTAAGGACTCCCTTTTTGACATTTTTTGTTTGATTTCACCTTATGCTTGACCTTCTTGGGTTTCATGTCCGTAGGTGAATAATGACTTATGTCATGTTTCCTTGATCCCTGCATTAGTTGGTCTAGTCTTGATATGTTAAATAGTCTTGGGTTTCACTTGTTGATAATATATCTCCTCGCTTGCCATTGTATATATAGTTTTTATTTTCCCATCCCAAATTGTTACTTTCTAAAATCTTAGAATATAATATTTCATTTACCAATTATAACTTATTTGGAAATTAAAAGTCTCCTTACAACTTATATAATTTGAAATAAATAAAGATTGATTTGTTTATTTAAGTAAATTAATTTGAGTTTAAATCAATGATTATTATACATATTTGTTTCCCTATTTAAAAGTTAGAAGAGGCAAGTAAAAGAAAATTATAAAAATTAAAAGAGGAAAGACAAAATAAATTTATTAAAAAAATGAAAAAGTAATTTTTATAAGATGAATGATTTCAACGTATGGGAATATGAAAAATAATTTTATTGAGGGATGACACGTGAATAAAAGAAAACAAAGCCAAATATATCTTAAATTGTTCTACAATGAATTTCAAGTCCGCAAATCTTGTCAGAGGACTTTTTTAAACATTGTGGACTTGAAGTAATTATTCAAACATGTATATAGAAAGCTTGTGTCCATTTATCTTCATTCCCTTATTTTTTGGATGGTGGGTGTGAATAGGAAAAGGACTCCGCTACGTAGTTTGCTCGATTCCAATGATGCCAAAATGAAAATGGCAAACAAAAACCCCACAAAAACAGAAAATGAAAAACGATGATGGGAAAAGCGATGTTCCAAATTATTTCAATCATCTACCAAGTGATGTGCGTAAATTTTAGTTGTTGATCTGTCGAGTCAGGTCACCCATCTCATATAGGGACGTAAAGATAAATTTAAAATAAAATCTTTAATTTTTCATTTTTTTAAAACTAATTATTTATTTAAAAAATTAGATTTATAATAAAATATTTAATTTTATAAATGCAAATATGTATGTAAATGTATTTAAAAAATAAAAATTAGATTTATAATAAAATATTTAATTTTATAAATGCAAATATGTATGTAAATGTATTTAAAGATTTTTTAAGTGAAAGATAAGTTTTAAAAAATAGATTTTTTTAGTATTTTTAGTAATGTTTATTTATTAGTTTCTTAAGTACTAGCATACCTATCTTTAGAAAAATTAAGATATCAAGAGATACGATTCTCAAGGCACCTATTCCCACTTTAATCACAAATCCAATTAAAAATAAGTGCCTCAAGAATGATATCTCTAGGCATCTTTTACTATCTCTCAACATCTTTTATATAGATTTTTCAAAAGATAGGTATGCTCGTTTATTTTACTTAAAACTATTTTATTTACTACATAGTCATAATGGACACATAAATTTAATTATTTTTTGTATTGAACAAAGCTGAAAATTACAAGAGAAATGCAGCCTCAAAGAGTTGCTCAACCTCTAAGAAAGAATAAAACACAATGCACAATAGAAGACTACAAAAAACAAATACAACAATTGTAAAAACAAACAACAAGATACATGTTTTAAACCATATAATTCAACATCTTAAGAGTTTGCAAAGCAAGCTTCATCATCTTTCCATCGCCTTGAAGTTTTATGATTTGCCTTTTAATTTGCTCCGGTTGGTTTTCTAACTCTTTATTTTTCTTTCATTGTTCCTTAAATTAAGCATATATAGACGTAGTTTGGAAAAATATGTCAGAGTAAAGCTTTGGGATTACAACACCTTGATGAACATTAAAGTTAGAAAACACCATTGAACATTTAACTTTCCATAGGTGGAACAAAAGAACCTGTCTAATTGTATCAGCAATCACATTATTATGTAGTTCTAAACCAAATAATGCTTCCTTCCAGATTAAACGATGACCAAATATAGCTAGAAAGTCTCTAAAAACAACATGCCATTGTTTCTTAACAAAAGTACAACCCCAAAAGAGATGCTTCAGGGTTTCATTTCACTAAAAATAAGGGCATTTAACTGGCTGAACTATCATACATTTCAACCTATCCCCAATAGGCAACTTGTAATGTCAAATTTTCTAGGTCAATAACTATGCATCACAATTCACTTTTGATTTCTAACTTTGAGCACTTAATTTGATCTACTTTTATGACTAAATCTACATCCCCATTTAACATTGGGATGTGGTGTAAAAGAAATTATGGGAAGGAAGAGGAGATAAATCTTCTTTAGAGGGAAGTTGGAAAAATGATGTGTAGACAACCAATGCCAATCTTTGAAGAAGTAACATGGAGTTGGAGTGCATAACTTAAAGGTGAGCTCAAGGGGAACCTAGGATTGCACAAATATAATAAATTGTTTGTAATTATTTTTCAAGCCAAAGAGATCTTTTATAATGTTACATCCCCAACTTTTGATTTAGCTTAATCCTAGTTTTATGTGGTAAACAGGATAATTAATCATAGTTTAATGATTTGATGTTTGTGGAAAATATTAGGTAGAATCATTGATTATATGGATATTGATTAATGTTTAGATTAGACATGAGATTATGGTGCAGTCATGTTCAGAGGGTTCACAAAATAAACTGTCCAGGCCATGCAGCAAGAGTAAACACAACGAAAATAACACAAATATAGCTTGCAATGGAAGATTCAGATGCTCCATATATCATATTCTCAAAATGCTTATATGCCGGCAACATGCGGGCTACAATCTACGGCTCACAGGCCTGATTTTCTAGTTACAACAGATATTGCTTTAAAGCACACAACATCTAATGATCATGAACTAAGAACTATCTAACTGATTGATTACCTTACTAATACATCCTAGAGATCTATATATATCATCTCCAAGCTCAAGAAATCCTTCGCATCGGCCAGGAAAGGTTATAAACTCCAATTAAGGAATGTAACATGTAGAAACAAATAGGTTGGGCCTAAACATCTGGTAATGCTCCGCAAATGCATGAATCAAGGTGTGGACCTCAAGGAGGGTCTATCTGATCCTTATGTGTTGTGTGATATGTTTCATTTAGCTTCGCAAACCTTCTCCTTCAACTGACTACCTAAATGCTCTACTTTGTGAAAATAGGTGATCTTTTGATAGTGATAACTTTTAGCAGACAAGTCCAAATGACCTAAAATTTGGATATGATGTAGATGATGTTGTGTAGATGCTAAGTCTTGATCCACAAGCTCTGAAATGAAAATGTGAAAAAATACAGTACAAAATGCTGAAACTGCTACTGACTGAACTGAACTGGAAAATGAAAGAAAAAATACAAAATGTTTTTGGTTGATGCAAGATTGCTCTACAACCTAGGATGCTCCTGCATCAGACACCTAGGGTTGTTGAAAAAGTGAGTCCCTCACTTTGCTGGGGCTAGAGGGAAACCAAGACAGTCCACCTCAGCCCGAGAAATCCATGATGAATCTTCTGTCGGTCTATGTTTCCACTTTACCAAATATTCTTTGTATTGCTCTCCTTTGGTACTGCGCCCAACTCTATTGTCCAAGATGTCTTCTATCTGCTCTGGTTGTTGTTGTGGTAACTGATTCTTCAAATCATCTTCAATGTTGTCACTTGATTCTCCTTCATGATACTAATATAAGTCTGCAATGTTGAATATAGGTGATATACCCAGTGTCTCTGGTAGCTCCACTTCCATTTCCTGAATCAAATTTCCTGAGTATCTTACATGGTCCAAACTTCTTCATCTTCAACTTGTTATATGTCCCTACTAAAAATCTCTCTTTTCTCAGATATACCATTACTTCATCACCAACTAAAATTTCTTTGTGTCTCCTCTTCTCATCTACTTGCTCTTTATACTTACTGTTCATTTCTGTTGGGAATTAAGGTGTCTCAACCTTGGCAAATTCCTAGCATTATTTATTTAATTATATATTTATTTATTGCCTAATGTTGTAATTATTGCACATTTAATTTGGTCGCTTAGTTGAGGTGGCACAGTGATATGTCATTTTACTTGGAATGTGACTTGGATGGTCAAGTCAAATCTACATGGATTTGGGCGTCCCATTTGAGGTGGCACTATTATGCCATGTGTCAGCATCTTGTGGTATGTGGAAGAGGATATTCCATATGACAGAATCTATGATGCGTAAGAGCTAAGTTTGGAGATTCCTATGATAAGTGGTGACAAGTGTTGGTGAGTATCTTTGCATGAGGGAAAGGCATCTTTGGGCCCCCAAGTTGGGCTATGACATGTTGTAAGAGGAATATACTATATTTAGCATTGTATGACAGATTCTCTTACAACATTTAAGGTTGTTATGTTGGGAAAATCTATGGCAGCTATAAGATGCGTAAGAGCATCTATCATAGTCTATTTTTAGCCTTGGAGCACTCCATGTTGGGAAAGTCAAATTTGCCATATATGACATATGTAAGGGATGTATTTGCAGCAAGGACAAGGGTCCTTTGATGCAGGATAATGGCCATGTGGCCAAGGTGGACACCTATCCCAATATGCTTCCAGAATATGCCTTGTAATCTCTATATATTGCATAGTTTGGAGTTGTAGTTGCATAGTGTTTTTACAGGTACTATGGTTATGCTGTCAGAATAACTCCAGATTGGTCATTTGAAGACTCTTGGAAGAACTTGCATTGCAAGTGTATTGTAAACTATAACTATTTTCAGATAATATACTGTGCAGGTTTTAGAGTGTGGGGTTTTTTGAACCTGAAAAGGTTTTCCCCACGATACATCTTGTGTCTACTTCTCTCTATCTACATTCTTGTTTTGTGTTTGTTGTTGTAATATATCTAATATGAGTTTCATATTGCTGTAATTGTAAGGGTTAAAATGAATTTGCATACCTCTCCCCTCATTAGATTAGTTTAGGAAGCAATTTCTACACACCTAGCTTCCTTTCATTTGGTATCAAAGCCTGGCCAGTTTTGGTCCTAGTTGCTAGGTAGGGGTTTTTTGTACTGATCTTAGATTGAGTGGGAGTCTGTGCAGACTATTCTGTAATCTTGTTACAGGAAGGAGATGGTAGGCACATCCGGAAGAATAGAGGTCGAAAAGTTTAATGGCAACAATTTCGAGTTGTGGAAACTCAAAATGGAAGACATGGTCTTTGATAGAGACCTATGGGAAGCAATTTCTGGTGTAAAACTAGTGGCAATGTCCCCAGATGATTGGGATCTCAAATATTGTAAAGCCAAGGGTCTTGTGAGACTCTGTTTGGCTGATTCCATCCTATTAATGTTCATGAAGAGAAAACTGTGAAGGAGCTGTGGAAGAAACTTGGTGATGTTTATCAGGCTAAATCCATGATAAACAAGTTATTCCTACAGAAGAAGCTATATTCTCTGAGGATGGAAGATGGAGGATCTATTGCTGATCATATGAATGCCTTTAACATGTTAGTTGCACAATTGACATCCGTTGGTGTGAAGATGGAGGAGGAGGATTGGTGTATGACACTACTTTGTTTTTTACCAGATTCATGGGATCATCTTGTTATGGCCATCGGGAGTACCACATCCACTTTCAAAATGGATGAAGTGGTGTCTTCACTATTATCTAAAGAGATGTGGAGAAAGTCATCTGAGTCGGCCAAAGAAGCTCTTGCTGTTCGTGGAAGACCTAAGGAGAAAGGGAAAAGGAAAGACAAGAAAGCTGAGAAGGGTAGATCCAAATCTCTTGGAAAGTCCAAGGCACTATGTTGGAACTGTGGAAAACTGGCCATTTTTAAAAGGAATGCAAAGAGGAGAAAAAGATGAAGAAGAAGAATGTCCCAGATTCAGATTCTGACAAGTCACAAGATGATGGTGATGCCTTCATTGCAGCCTTGGCCACCCATGCATCTGATGATGTGTGGCTGATTGATTCTGGTGCCTCTTTCCACATGACCTCACGTCGAAACTGGTTTACAAAGTATGAAGAGTTCGATGGTGGAAGAGTGTACCTAGGTGACGATTCTCATTTGAAGATAGTTGGCCGTGGAAGAGTCACAGTCCGATTCCCTGATGGACGAGTGAAGGGGATCTCTGGGATTATGCACATCCCAGGGTTGGCACAAAACCTGCTTTCTGTAAGTAAATTGAATGATGTAGGTGTGCAAGTTGTCTTCTCAAAAGAAGGATGCAAGATGACTAGAGGAGCTATGGTGCTTGCAACGGGTACTCGGAGAGGTACTTAGTTTTAGCTGAAGGCATGCATTTCACAATGCAATAGTTCTTTTGACTCGAAGAAAAGAGTTGTAGTCACTTCATCCCCACCATTGGAACCAACAACTAAAAGATCTGTTGTATCAAATTCTGATGGTAGTGCATTTTGGGTACCTAAGGGTGCTCATGCTTTGGAAGTTAAGCTTCCCGCTGAGAAGACAATGTTATGGCATAAGAGACTTGGTCACATTAGTGAGAAGGGTTTTAGAACCCTAAAAAATAAAACCCTCGTTAAGGGTTTAGATGATTGTAATCTCGATTTTGACTTTTGTGAACATTGTATATATGGAAAGCAAAATCGTGTTCAGTTTTACCCGAGTTCTCATAAGTCTTCTAGTGTATTGGATCTTATTCATTCTTATGTGTTTGGTCTAGTTAATATTCCTTTGATCTCTAAATCTGTATATTTTGTATCTTTCATAGATGATTATAGTAGAAGGACATGGATTTATTTTCTCAGAAGCAAATCTAAAGTCTTTAGTCGGTTCAAAGAG
The DNA here is from genome assembly GCA_027924645.1 of Cunninghamia lanceolata. Lineage (NCBI taxonomy): Eukaryota > Viridiplantae > Streptophyta > Pinopsida > Cupressales > Cupressaceae > Cunninghamia > Cunninghamia lanceolata. The sequence continues at coordinate 1,916,713 of BSBN01000549.1, read as the reverse complement.
TTTAAAGCTTTTGTTGAGAATCAAACTAGTAAAAAGATTAAGTGTTTGAGAATTGACAATGATGGTGAGTTATGTTCCATAGAATTTGATAAGTTGTGCAAAGAACATGGGATTGAAAGACATAAGACAACTCCATACACCCCGCAGCAAAATGTAGTTGCAGAGAGGGTGAACAAAACATTGATGAAGAAGGCTAGGAGTATGCTTAGTGGAGCTGGCCTTGAACAAAAGTTTTGGGCTGAAGCTGTTGCCACTGCTTGCTACCTAGTAAACAGGTCTCCTACATCAGCTTTTGTTGGTAAGACACCCAAGGAGGTGTGGTCTGGTAAGAAGCCTTCAATAAGACATTTTTTATTTTTTTGGCTATGAGGCATATGCTCATGTGCCTAGGGAGAAGAGGTCAAAATTGGAGAACAAGGCTGTTAAGTGTATCTTCATTGACTATGGTGTCGGTGTGAAAAGATACAAGCTTTGGCATCCTATGGCTGAAAAAGTGTTGTATAGCAGAAGTGTTATTTTTAGAGTTAACACCTTCTTCCAATGTTCTATAGCCAGAAGAGAAAGAAAAGAAAGAGGATGTGGTTCAGTTTCCTTCTACCCTTAAGAAGACTGAACCGAAAGACCTTGTTGGACCTAATGATGAGGAGAGCTCTAGCATCTCTGAAAGTTAAGAAGAAGAAGTAAAACCTCCACCTCAGCCTTTGAGGAGGTCCACACGAAATAGGAAGCAACCTGAGAGGTTTGGTTATACATTGCTTGATTCTAGTTGTGCTTTTGCTTTGCTTACTAATGCTGATGAGCTTAGAACTGTGACAGAGGCTATGGGCATGAAAGATGCAAGTTCCTAGAAGGAGGCCATGGAAGATGAGATGGCTTCTTTGGAAAAGAATAAAACTTGGGACTTGGTGCCTTTACCTGATGGACAAAACCCTGTTGGATGCAAATGGGTTTTCAAGAAGAAATTTGGTGCAGATGGCAATGTTGAGAAGTATAAGGCTAGATTGGTTGCGAAGGGATATTCACAAGTGGAGGGAATTGATTATGGTGAAATTTTCTCTCCCATTGCAAAGCTGACATCTATTTAGTTCTTGTTATCTCTTGCAGCAGCTTATGCTTTAGAAGTGGAGCAGATGGATGTGAAGACAACTTTCATTCATGGTGACTTGGAGGAAGAGATTTATATGTCACAACCAGAGCATTACATAGAAAAATGTAAAGAAAATTTGGTTTGCAAGTTAAAGAAGTCTTTGTATGGATTGAAACAATCTCCTAGGATGTGGTACTTGAAGTTTGATGCTTTTGTGTTGTCTATTGGATTTTTGCCATCCAAATCAGATCATTGTGTGTATTACAAGTTTGACAATGATTGTATTCTCATTATTGCACTATATGTTGATGATATGTTGCTGATTAGGAATGGTAAGAATATGATTTTTGATTTGAAGTCTCAGTTGTCAGGACAGTTTGAGATGAAAAACTTAGGGGCAGCCAGGTACATTCTGGGAATGGAAATCAAAAGAGACAGAGCAATCAAAAAACTTTGGTTAAGCCAGAGTAAGTATGTGAAGACCGTGTTGGATAGATTCAGCATGGCAGATTGTAGACCATTGTTTGTTCCTGTTTCTTTGGGGACAAAGTTATCTATTAATGTTTGTCCAAAGTCTCCTTCTGAGATGGAGGATATGAGAAGAGTACCTTATTCTAGTGTTGTTGGCATCTTGATGTATAATATGGTCTGTACAAGACCAGACATTGCCCAAGCAGTGGGAGTCCTTAGTTAGTTTATGGTTAATCTTGGACAGGTACATTGGGATGCAGTAAAGCGAGTGTTCAGATATTTGCAGGGTACTTCTGAGTATTCCCTATCTTATCATGGTCATCCTACAGGACCTCTACATTCTGTATTTATTCGTAGATTTGTAGATTCTGATTGGGTAGGTGACATTGATAGTAGGAGATCCACCAGTGCTTATGTGTTTACTATGTTTGGTGGTGCAATTAGTTGGTTGAGTAAGCAGCAACTTGTGGTCGCTTTGTCCACGATAGAAGCTGAGTATATGGCAGCTACTCATGCTTGTAAGGAAGCCATTTGGCTTAAGAGGTTGTGTTTAGATATTGGTGTTGATGCAGGACAGATTACTATCTGTTGTGATGGTCAAAGTGTGATTTGCTTAGCAAAGAATCTGACTTTCCATGCCAGAACAAAGCATATTGATGTACAATTTCATTTTGTATGAGATGTGGTAGAGGATGGGAAGGTGATATTGGAGAAAGTAGACACTTTGAAGAATGTTGCAGATGCATTGACAAAAACTAGTGGGCACAGAGAAGTTCAGATGGTGTTTGAAGTCTATGGGCCTCTTGGCCCCTAGCAATTAAATCTTGTCATTTCTTTTGGCTCTTGCAAGGTGTTTGACAAGTGGGAGAATGTGGGCAATTAAGGTGTCTCAACCTTTGCAAATTCCTAGCATTATTTATTTAATTATATATTTATTTATTGCCTAATGTTGTAATTACTTGCACATTCAGTTTGGTCACTTAATTAAGGTGGCACAGTGACATGTCATCTTACCTGGAATGTGACTTGGATGGTCAAGTCAAACCTAGATGGATTTGGGCGTCCCATTTTAGGTGGCACTATTATGCCATGTGTCGGCATCTTGTGGTATGTGGAAGAGGATATTCCATATGACATAATCTATGACGCGTAAGAGCCAAGTTTGGAGATCCCTATGACAAGTGGTGACAAGTGTCGGTGAGTATCTTTGCATGAGGGAAAGGCATCTTTGGGTGCCCAAGTTGGGCTATGACATGTTGTAAGAGGAATATGCTATATTTAGCATTGTATGATAGATTCTCTTACAACATTTACAGTTGTTAAGTTGGGAAAATCTACGATAGCTATAAGATGTGTAAGAACATCTGTCATAGTCTATTTTTAGCCTTGGAGCACTCCATGTTGGGAAAGTCAAATCTACCATGTATGACAAATGTAAGGGATGTATTTGCAGCAAGGACAAGTGTCCTTTGATACGGGATAATGGCCATGTGGCCAAGGTAGACACCTATCCCAAGATGCATCCAGAATATGCCTTGTAATCTCTATCTATTGCATAGTTTGGAGTTGTAGTTGCATAGTGTTTTTATAGGTACTATTATGCTGCCAGAATAAGTCTAGATTCGACATTTGAAGACTCTTGGAAGAACTTGCATTGCAAGTGTATTGTAAACTGTAACTGTTTTTAGATAATACATTGTGTAGGTTTTAAAGTGTGGGGTTTTTCACCTGAAAAGGTTTTCCCCACGATACATCTTGTGTCTACTTCTCTCTATCTACATTCTTGTTTTGTGTTTGTTGCTGTAATATCTCTGATATAAGTTTCAGATTGCTACAATTGTAAGGGTTAAAATGAATTTCCATACCTCTCCCCTCATTAGATTAGTTTAGGAAGCAATTTCTGCACACCTAGCTTCCTTTCAATTTCCTCCAAATGCTTCTTGACTTGATTATGTACTGTCTCCATGTATCCTGCAAATTCTTTTGCCTCTATATTTCTCTTATTCTCCATACTAATGTCTCTCAACTCTGCAACTCCTCTAGGTTTCATTCCAGTCACAATCTCAAATGGTGTCTTCCCTGTACTCCTATTTATTAAATTATTGTATGCAAACTCAGTTTGCGGTAAAATTAGATCCCAATTTCCTGTCTTCTCTCCTACCAAACATCTCAACAAGTTTCCCAAACTCCTATTTACCACTTCTGTTTGTCCATCTATCTGAGGATAAAATGTTGAACCAAACTTTAGGTCTGTTTTCATCTTCTTCCACATTGTCCTCCAAAAATATCCAATGAATCTTGTATCCCTGTCTGAAATTATACTCTTAGGTAATCCATGCAATCTCATAATCTCCTTGAAAAATAGGTTAGCAACATTCACTACATCATTTGTCTTCTTACAAGGTATGAAATGTGCCATCTTTGAAAATTTGTCCACCACTACAAATATAAAATTATGCCCTCTTTGTGTTCTTGCCAATCCTAATATGAAATCCATGCTTATGTCTTACCAAGGTCTCTCCGGTACTGTCAAAGAGTTATACAAACCAGTATTCTGACTACTCCGTTTTGCAACTTGACATACTCTACAACTCTGCACAAACTTCCTTACATCCTTATATATTTGATGCCAAAAGTAATATTCACTTACCAAACCCATCGTCTTGTCAATTCCAAAATGTCCTACCAATCCACAACTGTGTTTCTCCTTGATCAAATTATCTCTCATTGATTCCTAGGTATACACAACTTATTTCCTTTGAACAACATATCCTCCTGAATGAAATAATCCAACCACTTACTTCTATTTGTCACAAGTTCCTTACATACTTTCCATGGTTCTGCAAAATCAAGATCCTCTTCATACATATGCTTCAACTCCTCAAAACCTAATACTTCAACTCTCATCTCTGTCAGCAAATTCCTTCTTCTACTCAATGCATCTACAACTCCATTTAACTTCCCACTCCTATGCTTCAATACAAATGTGTAACTCTGCATGAACTCTACCCATCTCATATGTCTCTGATTCAACTTTCCTTGACTGTTCAAATACTGTAAAGCTTGATGATCTGTATACAACACAAATTCTTTAGGCAACAAATACTATGTCTCCACTTCTTCAAATCTTGAATTATGCCATAGAATTCCTGGTCATAAACTAAATATCTTCTCCTTGCATCATTCAACTTCTCACTGAAATATGCTACTGGTCTACCTTCCTGACTTAACACTGCTCCTATTGCATTTCCACTTGCATCACAATCCACTTGAAATACTTTGTTGAAATCTGGTAATGCTAACACTGGTTGCTCTGTCACTTTCTGCTTCAACAATTCAAAACTTTTATTTGCTCCTGATGTCCACTTAAAATCCTTTATGTCACCTCTCATTGTCTCTATCATCAGTGTACATACTGAACTAAAATTTCTAATGAATTTCCGGTAGAAACTAGTTAATCCATGAAATGATATGACTTCTCCAATGCTCTCAAGTGTTGTTCACTCAACAATTGTTTTAACTTTCTCAGGGTCCATCTTCAATCTTTCTGTAGAAATCACAAATCCCAAATATACCAATTCTTCCTTCATGAAACTACATTTCTTGATGTTTATCAACAATTTCTCTTCTCTTAGTCTCTGCAATACTTGTCTAAGGTGCCACAAATGTTCTTATTTCGTCTTACTGAAAATCAGAATATCATCCAAGTATACAATAACAAACTTACCCAAAAAATTCTTCAAAACCTCATTCATCAACCTCATGAAAGTACTCGGTGCATTGTCAATCCAAAAGGCATTACTAACCACTCATACAATCCTTCATTTGTCTTGAAAGCAGTCTTCCATTCATCTCCTTCTCTGATTCTGATATGATGGTATCCACTCTTCAAGTCTATCTTTTTGAAATACTTTGCTCGACTCAAACAGTCCATAATGGCATCCATCCTAGGCAATGGAAATCTATACTTAACTGTGATCTTATTGATTGTTCTAGAGTCGGTACACATCCTCTATTCCCCATCTTTCTTTGGTGCTAGTACTGCAGGTATTGCACAAGGGCTCAAGCTTTCTCTCATCAAACATTTTCTCAACAATTCCTATATCTATCTATTTAGCTCTGCATTCTCTGTTAGTGTCATCCGGTGTGCTGCTTTGTTAGGCAAACTAGCTCTAGGTATAAGATCCATATGATGACTGATACTTCGGATTGGTGGCAATCCTTCAGGTACATTATCTGATATGATGTCTTCATACTCTATCAACAATTTAGTTATATCCTCTGGCTGTGATTCTTTAGTCTCTATACGTAGGGTTCCATGCTTCTTAACACATATTCTCATGTCTCAATCCATCCAGAAATTTCCTTCCATCAACTAAACAAATTCTAGCATTCCCACATATTTCACTATTACGTTCATCTTCCAAAGGTATCAAGGTGATTTTCTTCCCATTAGATACTATAGTGTAAGCTATTATACTACAATGGTCTACCTAACAATATATGACATACATCCATTGGCATAATATCACACAATACTTCATCATGATAAGATCCTATATGAAATTTCACTAAACATTGTTCACTCACCAATACCTTGTGTTCATCCGGAATCCACGCTATCTTGTAGGGCTTAGGGTTTTTCAATCTCTCTAGGTTCATCTTAGTCACCATCTCCTCTAAAACCAAATTATCAGTACTACCACTATCAATGATAACCTTACAACATTTACCTCTGGATTTGCATCTGGTCTGGAACAAACTTTTCCTCTGCAGTGGTTCCTCAGTTGTCTCTACTTGAAATAATGCTCTCCTCATGACTATTGATTCTCCTTTCTTTGGTTTTCTAATTGAATTAGGTGATCCAACAGGTTCTACTTCTACATAAGTTATTCTTGCACTATTTTCTGTCTTCTTGCTTGTACTTCCCTAATGACATTCAAACGCTTTGTGTCCTTCACCTCCACACTTAAAATAGGTTCCTTTGAATGTTCTCTTATCCAACCCTTTTTCATCTCCCCTGTAGCTTTCACTCCGGTAAGAATTATGATTCCCTCTACGGTAGAAAGTTCTATCATCTCTCCAATATGAACTACTATCTCTATCTTCCTTCTTGAATGGACTATCTTGTTTGTTCTACTCCACATATGATCTTTCTCCTCTAGAATATGTTCTACCTCTTTGAAATTTACCTCCTCTACCTCTCTATCTTTGCTCATGTTTCTTATTCAACTTGTCTTCAACTTTTAGGGCAAACTGATATGCTTCTTCTATTGTTGTCATCCTTACCAGACTCGGTTCTTCTTGAATGTTCAATCTCAGTCCATTGATGTATCTTGCCACTTTCTCCTTGCTTGCTTTGATATGTCCATTCCTTATGATCATCTTATGAAATTCTTCAATATACTCCACATATTTCTCCTTTTGTTTCAGGTTTTGCAATCTCTTCAATAATTCCAACTCATAGTCAGCAGGTATAAATTGATTCTTCAACTTTGTCACCATTCTATCCCATTTTGTGATATTTTCTTTTCCTCTCCTATTTCTATCCAACTGAACTTCTTTCCACCAAATAGCAGCATGTCCTTTCAACTTAGTCTTCACAAATCTTACCTTCTCCGGATCTTCAATTTCTTCATATTCAAAGTATTCCTCCAAGTCATTTATCCAATCAATCAACTCCTCCAAATTCAAATTTCTAGTGTAATTCAATACATCCACTCTAGGTCTCTTTGCAATCTTCAAAATAGCTCTCAACATCTTCACTTGATTTGATTCTTCTTCTTCTTCTTCTTCTTCTTCTTCTAGGGTTTCTTCATTTTGGTCAGCAGATTGAAATTCTTCATCATCACTTTTAACATCATGTATCGATGTTAGTACTCTTATTCTATCTTCTTCTACAACATCCAATCTAAATTTCATTATTTTCATCATCTCCATCATTTCATTCATTCTTCCATCCTTAGTGCCTATAGCAGGTATTCTCCTCAGCGACATCTCTTCCTAGGATCCAGTGCAACTGCCTCAAATTTGGTGATCTGACTACAAGGTAGAAACTACCTCACACTCGGTGATCTATTGACAAACACAAGTAGATTGCCTTAGGTCAGTCATCGGTTCATCACAAGATCTTACGGAATGCCTTCACTTCAAAACTTCACTCCCAAAGGATTCAAAACTTTGCTCTGATACCACTTGATGCAGTCACGACCAGAGGGTTCACAGAATGAATTGTCTAGGCCATGCAGTAAGAGTAAACACAATGGAAACAACACAAATATAGCTTGCAATGGAATATTCAGATGCTCAATATATCTTATATTCAAAATGCTTATATGCCAGGAACATGCAGGCTACAGTCTAGGGCTCACAGGCTTGATTTTCTAGTTACAATAGATATTGCTTTGAAGCACACAACATCTAATGATCATGGACTAAGAACTATATAACTGATTGATTGCCTTACTAATACATCCTAGAGATCTATATATATCATCTCCAAGCTCAAGAAATCCTCCGTGTCGGCCAAGAAAGGTTATAAACTCCAATGAAGGAATGTAACGTGTAGAAACAAATAGGTCAGGCCTAAACATCTGGTAATGCTCCGTAAATGCATGAATCAAGGTGCAGACCTCAAGGAAGGTCTATTTGATCCTTATGTGCTCCACAAGTCACGGAACTGCTCCGCAAACCTTCTCCTTTAACTGACTATCTGAATGCTCTGCTCTGTGAAAACAAGTGATCTTCTGATAGCGATAACTTTTAGCAAACAAGTCCAAATGACCTAAATTTGGATATGATGTAGATTATGTTGTGTAGATGCTAAGTTCTGCTCCGCAATCTGTGAAATAAAAATGGGGCAAAATGCGGTACAAAATGCTGAGGAAAATGAAAGAAAAATGTAAAATGTTTTTGGTTGATGCAAGATTACTCTGAAACCTGGGTCGATGCTCCTGCATTAGATTACATGTTGATAAGATTATTTTATCATAATGTTTTACAAATCAAATGATGATACACTAATCATCATTATATGGTTGTGAGTGTAATCAGGAAAAGAATCTTCCTCCAAGGATGGAAGGAGAGTATCACCCGAGAGAAGAAGATAGATGTTGGGAAAAGGTCAGATTGCCATCTGAGTATCAAAGTTAATCTTTCATGAACCCATGCAAGATAGGGTGAGTATAAGTCTTTTCTTTGTTAAGTCAATTTCAATTCGACCAATGTTGGCAAGATGATTTAAGATCTCTCGACATCATCTACGTCGATTCGACTAGATAATGTTCTCAGAATGTTCATTTAGTCGATAAGTAACCTTGTTTGGTTGTCGAGTTTTCCTTTGTTTACTTATCTATTTCCTTATTAGATTTTGTGATTATCGTTTAAATATTTTATCTATGGCCTAATATGGCGAAGAGGGGGAGTGAGACTCGACCCCATAGTCGCATATTATTGATGCCACCCTAACAATGATATTATCATTTGATGATACCTTGAATTATTTTGATAACCCTAAAACATCATTTAGATGTAAAGGATTTTATGTGTTATATAATTATTTCTTAACCTTATAGTGGTCAAGCACCTTTTTTATTATTTTAATATATGTCTTTTGATAGTTAGCCAAACCACTATCCACGATGAGTGGAGTGAGTGGAAGCTGAGAAGAAGCTTCTCATAAGATTAATCATTGCTGCTCACCCCAAAATGGGAGTTATGGACCATATGGAGTTTGATAACCTGCGAGGTGGCAGAGGTTGGTACAACTATTTTCCCCACTTCCTTATGGAAAGGTGGCGGATTTGGTGTAGCATGCAGGATAATGCATGCAAAAGGAAATTGAGAGGGAGTCTTTTATGCTTTTATGTTATGGTTGTTGTTGTCAAAAACCCAGTTCTAAGCGTGGGGAGTTAAGAAGAGAAAGGCTACATAAGCAGCAAGTTTTGGTGAATGTGAGCTTGCAGGATAGAGCCGCTACCAATCACGATAGAGATAATCTTTAGTAGGTCAAAAACTCAACAGTATACGTTTCATAATCAGGTATGATTTATAAGACCACCTAGTGTGTTCTAAACTATGCAATGCAACCAAGATATCATTGTTGTAATCTTTATGTCAACGACAGTGTTATCCTTATGTTAGCCATTGTGCTGTTGAATTAACCTTGAAGAGGCCTTTAAGGCCGTCATTGAAATCACTGTGTTGTTTCTTGAAAGCATTGTTATAGTCTATCAACCGGTCGAGGTCATGAGGCCGAATGCTAGACACTATTGTAGCATGCATGAGCCTCGAATGCCAATATGGCAGAGGATGTAAAACATTTGGTATACCCTTTGATACCCTCATTATCATTTATTTGAGACTCATGTCTCTAGACCGTAGAACTATTGAATGATAATGACTGTTTAAGTGAGTAAAGAATGATGTTAATAGAGTAGGCTAAGAGCCTTGCTCAGACAAATGATAATTCTGTTTTAAAAACTATAACCCTCGACAGTGTCAATGGCAGTTATGTCTGCCAAGTCTTGTGTAATGTGAAGAACAATACTTGACTAGACATGATAGAGGTTATTTTATCTACAGTATATCCTTTGTGTAAGAAAGGATAATGTGACTCCTCGATATTGATGGAGAATTATTAGTTGGTAACTAATAATGTTGCCTAGGCTACATTAAGTGCATGCCAAACCTTGTTTGTCGGGGAAGTAAACCCTCAATTGATATTTATTTTCCACATGGGAAAGAAAATAATGTTGAGTATGATAACTCTTGTGTTTAAATGTATTTGATTATTATCTCTTTATTGAATGGCATAACTTCGTGGATGAAGTATAGGGTATCAAGAACTCATTCGAATTCTTTTCACCTAGGGTCTATTTAATAATGTCAACTCATTAAACTATTACAATATATGTTTTAGTTGATGTGAATTAGATGTAAACCTTGTGGCAATGTAAACATAGTCTTAAATTGGGAAAGGTCATAAGTACTGTAACACATGAACATGTAAACTTGTAAAAAGAAAGAATAGGAATAGAGTGACGTGGAGTCACAGGTTCCCTGTTGCATAGGCAACAAGACAATAATGAATGTACTCTAGAAATCGGAGTTGAATGTCCAAGTAAATGGACTAAGGGTGATTTGAACCTATCTTTTCCAAGACCTAAAGGGGTCAAACTATGATCATTGTAGGATTAGATGGCTTCTAAGTCAAGTCGAGGTGGGTGAACAATCGACTACATTCATTGCGAAACATATATGTATATAAATCTTTGGCCAAAATAATGCATCCGTCTCTGCATGCATTAGTCGGTTCACTATGCTTCAGATGGCATAATGTTTCCAGTAGTGTCATACATAGTTAGAGTGGATCTATAGTTGTATGATTGTGAAGCATTATGAAGGACACAACACTAGATACTCAGATGGCAAACCTAACGGTTCCTTATATCTATACCCTTCGTGAAGGGTAGGGCCGCTTCCAGGAAGGAAGTTGTGCGAGGGACTGCTGGTCTGTGGTTGGAGGAAAAGCACTCGAATGATGCTCTCCTTCCCAAGCAGAAGACAAGCCGAGGCTTATGAAGACAGATGTCAAAGTTCTAGATATAGTACATTCTTTTATATGATTTGATAGTCAAACATTATGTGTAAACTTATCATTGATGCTATGAGCAAAACATTGTAAATGTATAGTGAAAGGAATTCACTAGTATGCTATCTTTGTAATTGTTGTAAATTTCAATTTTGAAATATCCAGAAAAGATATGCATATTAATTTTGCTTATGATATAGATTATTAATTTGCTTAACTGTGATTATGTTAATCATGACCTTGTACTTAATGGTATTTAAGTTGGTTAATTTGGATATTGAGATTTGGCTTGTTACATATAACTTGCCAAGGGGACCACTTCAAAGTATTGAAATCCTATAGATCATTGAAATGTCAGATCTCTTCCTTAAACAAATAATAGCTATGCAAATCTTGATATTGTACATGTTTGTTCCACCAAATGGATGAAAAGGCAAAACTAAAACCCTGCCCCTTCTCCAAATGCTCAGTGCCTAGCCAATGACCCTAATCCTCACTCCTTTGTGCCCTCTGATTCCTGTATACTTTTGCCTGTATACTTTCCTATACATTTTCCTATAATTTTCTTGTATACTTTTCCTCAATGATTTCTCAAATATTTCCCCCCATTTACATTCATTTCATGGGTTTAAATAATAACCCAAAGGGTGGCTTCCAACCATCACACCCAATCTTTACAAAATAAGGAATATAATTATTTTTATTTGCACTCTTCTCATAACAATCACATAAATAAGAGCGCTTTTATTTTTATAAGGTTCTTTTAACCTTTTAACTTCTTTTTTAACTTGAAAGTAAATTTATTTTCATTCTTTTGTTTTACACACCCCCTTTACTATTAAATAATTTTCTTTTCTTTTATCTTTTTTATTCTTTAATAATGTTTTATAAACTTTACTTATTTAATTCATTTCTTGGGGAAAATGTCCCATAACAACAAGTGCCACCATTGCTTCATCAAATTGATTGATGGTAGTTAGGTGTCACCTATGTTTAGGGTAGAGGACCTAGTAGTTGAGCACCCTAACTTCACGCCTCTCAAAATCATACATGGCAACTTTGAATTACTCCAAAAATTTTACAACTTACTTGGCAAGGCCCCTACTTATAGCTAAGGTTTCAGGTCCACATCATCAAATATGATGCCACATCAACATGCTTTTCATTGAGGTGTCCAAAAGGACCTCAAAAAAAGGTTATAACGATAGTTGTGCATTAGGTTATACTAGTTGTGCATTAAGTAATGTTTTGTTGGTGCGTCGATGTGGCATCACATGATTTGTTTCTTTTTAGATCTAAAGAATACATTTCATTCAATTATAAGTACTTATGGTTAACAGTAACAACTTTAAAGTCACAACTATTAGTGCTATACTTTTAAAAATATTAGAAATTAAATCCACAAATACTATCACAACTATTGGAACATGCTCAATTACTGGGTCCTCTCCCCTAGTCAAGGTCACCTCTATCTCCGTTAAACTGAATTACGTCTATCTCAATTAAATTGAATTAATTCACATATTGATTGAGAGTGATTGAGAGTAAGAGTTAAACTCATATCTCTTGGACATATCATCTCCTTGATTCATGCATTCAAGAGGTCTATATATTTGTATGTTACTACTTCTAATATTTGCTCCATTATATTGAATATCTTTACTCTATTCCCCTGATTTTGTGATTAGCTCATAAGCATTAGGCCCTAAGTAAAATTCTTGTTTATGCAAAATTCTAACGTAATATCGAAGTCATGATGTCATAAGACTAGTCTTGGGTAATGGATGCATATAGATCTAAGTTTCAAGCATATTTAGTGAATGGTGGGGCTATTTTGAGCTCACTATTGTATCCAAAACATTGAAATTAACTCAAATCAATTGATGGTTTGTGTAGATCTAGCAAGTGGAAACTAGTCTTATTCTAGGTAATGGAAGCATATAGATCTAAGTTTTTGGCATATTTAGTGAATAGTGGAACTAAACTCACCATTGTATCCAAAATAATCAAATTAACTAAGATTAATTGTTGGTTTGTATAGATGTAACAAATGAAAGCTTATCAACCAGAATGAAAGGTTGCTTTATTTTTGTGCAGGAACTTTTTTTGAAACGTCTTAAACAATGTAGATATATTTTTTTAAATATAAATATACTAGTTTTTAGATACTTGACTTCCAAAATATTTGGTACTGGTACGGTTGACTTTATTGTGGTGGTATATTTGAAAAATCCTAAGTTCTTTTTGCATTTACGGATCTATGGTAGTTGCCGAATATTCCAAAGGTCTTTATCTATATAAGTCCCTTAGCGTACACCTGTGCGCAGTCATTAATCCTTTGCCCTGCAGGCATATTTTCTATTTGAAGTGCCATGTGCCAAGCATGTGTTTTAAAGGTAACATCCCTAAAGACTAAGCGTCATACATGCAATTATATAAGGGAAATCATTTTTTAATTTATGAACTTCAAATAGTTTAGGGTGAGTGTCATCTTTTTATGGGATGTTGAGTGTTATTTTTGGGGGAGATTAGTGGAATATGCCTTCATTAAAGCCTATTTCTTATCCTTGAAATACCCCATCGCCCCCTTTCTCTCTCTTGGCTTATTCTCATAAGGATTTGGAATGGGGATACACACTGTCTCTAAGTATAGCCGACCTTATTTGAGATTCGAGCAAGTGTAGGGAGTAGATATATTATTAAAGCTAAAGTTTTTTTAAATATTTACACTAAAAGGAGGGTGATAAAAGGGATATGCTATGGGCGCTCTTATGAATTGTTGACCTCTCCAGTACATGATGCTCGCCTCACTTGGGTACATGGTGGTTTCAATTTTGTGATTTGTTGCAGTAATAGGGATCTGCCAATACAATGTTACGAAGCATTCTTCGGTGTGGATTATTGCCTTCTTCAAGGTGTTCTTTTACATAAACAAGTCTTAACTTTTGTTTTGGTTATTCATTTTTTATGTTCTTGTAAGTAGGGGAGAGGATTCAGTAGTGGAGCACCTTAACTTCACGTCTCTCAAAATCATACATGGCAATTTTGAATCACTTCAAAATTTTTACAGTAGCTTACTTGGCAACGCCCCTGCTTATAACTAAGGTTTCAGGGTCACATCATCAAATATGATGCCACATCAACATGCTTTTTGTTGAGGTGTCAAATAGTTCCCCCCAAAAAAGAGTGGACCAATAGGTGTGCATTAAGTCATGTTTTGTTGGTGGGTTGATGTGGCATCACATGATTGGTTGTTTTTTAACTCTGAAGGGCACATTTCATTCAATTACTAATACTTATATAACACTAACAACCTTAAAGTCACAACTACTAGTACTAAACTTTTAAAAATATTGGGCCTTAAATGCACATATACTATCTCAGCCATTGGAACTATCTCACCTATTGGGTCTTTTCCCCTATTAGAAAGTTGATTTCATAATCTTTTGTATGGAATAATTTGTTTTTACATATGGTGTCATTATGTGCACTTATAAATATACTTGTATTTGCATTGATTATAAAGTGTCATCTTCTATTTATCTAGGGGGTTTACGTATTCATGCATTGTAAACAAACACTAATGATAAAGTGTCAAACCTTGTATCTATTTGAGGGGGTTATGCAAATCTTTTTGGAGGATATTGTAATAATGAATTAAGATAAAGTTCCATTTTGGGGGTTGTAAACATGTTTAATGGTACTACATTCCATCATTTTGTTGAAACCGTAGACAAAGGGAACTATTCATCCTGGAAAGAAGGGTTAAAGAATCATTGCCTTGAGTAAGATCTACCGCCCTATCTCTATAGACTTGTTCATAAGCCAAGTGACTATGAATAAAAATATGCTTGGTTAAACTACATCAACATGGTCTACAGACTAATAGGTCTTACAGTTTCTATGGACATCCTACATCACATAGAGCACACTAATTGCCCTATCACTGCTATGACCATAATCAAACAATTGTATGTAGATCTTGAACATCCAACAGATTATGATGTCCCCTTAGTAAACCTTGCTCATGTGGATGAAACTAAAACAACAATTGATCTTCCCGATGCTCCATCTACATTAGTTTATACTCACACCACTGATGTGAGCAATTCGTGGGATGTGCAGTGTAGTCATTTGACATGCATTGAGACTCCAACACCATTGGCAACTGCGTCACTTGTTCATACTCAAGCATCCAATGTGGACATCATGTGGAATGAGCAGTGTAGTCACGTGACATGCATCGTGATTCCACCACCATCTCTTGCTGACACTATAGAGTTTTGAGTCACTTCACTGAGAGCCTCCAATAATTCTTCGCAACAAGACATCTTGTGGGATGTGCAATGTAGTCACATGACATGCAATGAGATTCCACCTTCACTTGTTACTCCTATAGACTTCAAAGTTGCTTCACTGAGAGCTTCCAACAATTCTTCATAGTAGGGACATATTATCGAATGAGCAGTGTAATCACATGACATACATCTTGATTCCAACACCACTTCTTACTAACACTATAGAGTTTTAAGTTACTTCACTAATAGCTTTCTACAATTATTTTCAGTGCGACATCTTGTGAGATGTGCAGTGTAGTCACATGACATGTATTGAGATTCCACCTTCACCTATTGCTCCTACAGAGTTTAAAGATGCTTCATTGAGGGCTTCTAGAGATTCTTCATAGAAGAACATCTCATGGGATGAGAATTGTAGCCACATGACATGCATTCAGATTCCACATCCATCTACCACTTCTTTAGCACCTATTGCACATTCATTTCCACATGGTTTTAAGCAGTCATCTTCTTCAGTTAGGCTTGGGACTCTTGATTTGATCATGGCACCACTCAGCACCAACATGGGGACCATTACATAGATTCCAAAGTAGTACATCTTGTGTTTTCTTCCCAAATTTCCTTAATGGATTGGTAGGACTTTCTACATGCAACTTTGGGCATACTTCCTAAGGGAAGGAATGTTGTTTGGCAAGCATGGATCTTCATCAACATATGTTAGAAATGAAGGTGAACAACTATAGAATGGAAATTTGATTTAAACTATTATAAATCTAATGTAGAACCAAATGGACATTATAGGAAATCAAATTAGTGATAATTTAAGAAATAAAGGAATAGAAAAGTTGAACACATAACAAAGTGTTTATGTGGAGAAACTCTTTCGAGAAAAAACTCCACACAAGAAGAGATGCACTAGTTTGCATTAACTTCAATAGATTTTACAATACATCACTAACAACCTCCTCTTCAGTCTTCAATCCGGTGACACCTATTTTTCAGTCTCAACTCTCTACCATACCCCAACAATACTACAATGCCCTCATTAAAAGAGTGTTGCCATCTAGGGAAAAAAACCATAACATAACTTCTATCGTCAGATCTGTGACCTAATGATGAATGGTCTAGATTGACTAAGAAATTATAATATTCTACAAGGACCCCTCATCAGGTATTGGGATCTAAATGCAGTTGAAACAAGACCGTTGCTTGGTGAAAATATCTCCCATTATGGAAATTTACAAATAACATTAGGAGTAATTAATTACATAGGATTTATAAGGTTGATGGCACTTTAATCCTAACATTCTCCCACTTGACATCATACATAGTAAATTCACCCATCTTATAGGAAAACATAAAATAATTAAGCACTAGGAACAAGGCCCATGGCCTCCCTACACCATGTAAACTTCTATGTGCTCATAGGTTTAGTAAGTGAATCTACAACATTCTCCTGAGTGTCAATATTCTTCAACTCAATCTATCCATTAAAATCCAATTCATAAACAAAGTGGTACTGAACATCCACATGCTTCATCCGTGCATGATGTATAGGATTCTTGTCCAAATATATCACACTCTGGCTATCACAACCAATCTGAATAGTCGTGCAATCAAAACCAATACCTGCACACAATCTCTGTAACCAAACTACCTCCTTAGAGACGTGGGTAGCTGCCATGTACTCTACTTCAGTGGTTGAAAATGCAATTGTATGCTACCTCTTACTCATCCAACTCACTGCTCCTCCAAACAGAGTAACTACATACCCACTTATGGACCTTTGACTACGTAAGTCATCTGCTCAATCTGCATCAACATAACCATGTATGTCCAATGTCTTTTCCACACTATTAGTACCAGAATAAACCAAACAGTAATAAAAAGTACCAACCAAATATCTAAACACCCTCATTACATAATTTCAATGATGTCTACCAGGGCTAGACATAAACCTGCTCAAAACTCTCACTACTTGGGCAATATCTGGTATAGTGCAAACCATTGCATACATCAAACTTCCTACATCACTAGCATATGTCACCTTAGACATATCCTCTAAATCAATTTCATACTTAAGACACATATCTAATGAAATCTTAGTACCAACTGATAAAGAAATTCTAACTGGATTGCAATCCTACATACTAAATCTATTCAGAATAGTATCAACATACTTAGTATGCAATAACCAAAGCTTTTTGTTTACCTGATCTCTTTTGATCTCCATCCCTAGAATATACCTAGTTGCTCCTAGATCCTTCATCTCAAATGCACTTGAAAGTTGGGCTTTCAACTCACTGATCATATCCTTAGTGTTACTAAAAAATAACTTATCATCCACATACAAGGCAATAATCAGTATATGATCATCAATATATTGAATGTAAATACAGTGATCCTCTTTGCTTCCAACAAAACCCAATTTTAAAAGAAAAGAGTCAAACTTTTGATACCACATTCGGGGAGATTGTTTTAAACCATAAAGAGACCACTTTAATATGCATACCCAGTGTTCTTTCCCTTTTACCTCAAACCGTGTAGGCTGTTGCTTGTAAATTTTCTCTTCCAAGTCTCTATGCAAAAAAGTCATTTTAACATCCATTTGCTCAATCTCAAAGTCATTAACAACAACAATAGATAACAAAAATCTAATCGAGGATAATTTAGCAACAAGAGAGAATATTTCACCAAAATCAACTCCCCCTCTCTGGGAGTAGCCCTTGGCCACCAGTCTCATCTTGTACTTCTCCAATGAACTGTCTACTCCAAACTTTTTCTTGAAGACCCACTTACATCTGATGGCCTTTCTACCTTTGGGGGCAAATGTACAAGATCCCAGATGTCACATGAGTCTAATGCATTCATCTCCTCTAACATGTCCTATTGCCAAGACTCACTACCAACTGAATCTATAGCCTCCCTATAAGATCTAGGTTCATCATCAGTACTTAACAAAGCAAATATACAATGGAAATCTGACGGGCTATACCTGTAAATTAGATTCCATTGTCTTGTGAATCATCTAAAAATAGGAGTAAGGGGCTCTTCTTGTTCTTGAGCTTGCTTAACTTCTTCTTGGTTATCTTCCCCAACCTCTTTAGTTTACTCAGTAACCTCACTTGAACCCTCTTTAGTTTGTTTTCATATCGTCTTAAAACTTAATTGATTCAATCCCTTATATCAAAATTCATTTTTTTCCAAATCCTAACCTTTTGTACTTTCATAAAACTTAGTTTAATCCTTTTTAGGTTTATTCTAGAAAAAACCCAAGACTTTGTAAGTTTTCACATTTTTGATTGGATTTATAATTCCTACAAAGAACACAAAGTTTGAAACTTGGTTTTGAACTCCAAAAAACCTTGTAGTTTGCAATTTGCAACTTTTTGCAAACTATGCTCAAAGTCCCAAAAGTTTTACAACAAAAAATTGCACAAAACATTTTGCATCTGAACCCTGACCAAGATTCATAATATGTTTGCAATTTGTAGTTTCTTGTAAATTGTAATAAGAGTCTAAAGTGCAGTCGTAGTTTGGAAACCTAAAACATTTTGCAATTTTCCCAACTACAGACTATAAGCCACATCTGAACTTTAACTGGAAATTGCATTGTGTTTACAATTTTCAACCTCTTGCCAACTATACATCAATCTTGAAATCCAAATTGCAACTTGCAATCTGGGCCCAAGTTTGAATTGTAGGAAAAAATAGAATACTCATTTTGAAGGCTTTAACTTCTAGTACTTGCAAATTTGATCAAATTAATCACGGGAAATCATGAATTAGGTATTTTTGAACATTATTAAATACATTTTAGATTATTTAATCAAAAAATTTAATATTAGTAAAACTTTGCAAAACTAATAAATTACCTTAAGGAATTAATTTATAGGACTCTCGTATTCGGATATGACCTCAGATGCAAGGATGAAATATGAGTACAAGGGAGTCATTTTGACATAAAAGTTGGTCAACAAGTGGATAATTGTTACATACATTGATTTGAGAGATGTAGGCCTTGATGAATTTCATACTGGAATGGCACAACCTGAACCATAATTGTCAAACAAATTCAAGAGATTGAAACATAGTGGGTTAGTGCAAGCTACAGGTTTCTTGATCACTCTATAGTCTCCAGACTTAGTAATGGCTTGTGCTAAACACTACAACCTAGCTACAAGGGAGATAAGAACACTTGAGGGTAATGCAGTGTTGTTAATTTAACCACAATAAATAGAAGAAATTTTTGGCATTCTCTCCAGGATAGCCCATGTTAAACTCACTCTAGAGACAACACAAGAATATTATGACAAAAACCTATATGAGTGCTTAAAAAATATCAATGAAAGTGCCACATTGACAAGATTGCCCAAGAAGTTATTTAGAAATGATTTCACTGATGTTACAAATGACTGTATGACTCTTCTTAGTAGAGTTATAGGTGACAAGAAGATGCCAAAGAGTTCCAAACATGGATGTAACGATATATAGTTAAGGTTTTAATAGGAAAAGAGTTTGTTGATTGTGCAACTTTAATTAACAACACTCTTCATGTGCATGTAACAAATGTGATACAAATGAAGAAGTTTCATATGACTTCTTACTTAGTATATGCCCTAGCCAAGAGACAATAATTTTCAGGATTATAAATGGTAGGGGCAATGATGCATAGATAATAGAAAGTTTGAGTACTATCCAAAGTTGGAGATTAAGGCATCAACACAAAATCTTTCTTATGTCAATGGTGTATTTATTTCCTTCATTATTATAATGCTAAAGGTGACTTTGGCCAAAGGCTATCACCAGAAGCAAGAGTTGAGATAGATAAATATGGATGTTGGTTCATACAGTTCCCAACTTTTTCATATATTAGAGTCAAAGCATATGATAAGGCTTCCTCCAAATTGCTTCAATATGTGTGACGAAGTGGTGATCTTAGAATTACATGTCAACAATTTTTAGAGGTGGACAAATTGTGTTCAGATAAGAAGGTACAGGGACTTCATTACCACATAATTAATCAACATTAATGTATAACAAGTCAAACTTCCAAAATAGTTGAAACTAATACGATACAATGGAATTTAATGTTATATGATGCTAGGCCATGTTTAAATCCTAAATCAATCATTGATGGATTGAAAAACATCTACAAACACAAAGGCAAATCGAAGGACTTTTGGACAATTGTAATGATGAATATGAAGTGAGTAGAAGGGACTACATTAGGTTCACTACAATCCAACTAAAAAACTATCTTATAACAATAGTCCCTAGTATAATAAAGGATGATGGGAATATAATGGACTCAACCTATGAAAAGGAGCAAATTGCCTCCAAACCCCTTCCAAGAATTGACTAGGAAAAAAAGAGATCAACAATGTAAACTTGAGAACAAAGACTATTTTGAAAAGAACAAAAAACTAGTTAAATACGATGGGGGTTAAGCATGGTTTGTCTATGGTAGAATTGAAGGTATTTAGTATTATTCTAGATGAGTCACAAGAAGCATCTTCCTCTGGACCCAAGTCTCCCTCTCACTAGGTCCCAGCAACCTAGGTCCCTCTATAGAATGCTCCACCACCACCTAAATCTTCTACAAATTTACAAGTTATCTCTTTTAGAGTTATTCCTCAACAAGAAAAGGTAATATATATCTCTTACCTAGAAATAACTCCTCCACATAAGGTACAATATGATGTTATTAAAGATGGGAGTGACTTGTCTTCATCATCTTCAGATAAAACTCTTTTAGTGTTACCTTCTCCTACGCATTCCCCTCCAAGGTGGGCTCCACAATAAGAAATGGAACAACATATTCGACAACAAGAAGGAGTTGATCAATAGGTTAATAAGGAAAAGGAGGAACTTTGAACTCAAAATTAACAAGCACACATGGATAAATAGGAATAACCTTAGGTAGGCCAATAACATGAGCAATAGGTGGAGAAAGAACATGTTCATACAAAGGAACAAGTTAATCAAGAACAAGTCCACCAAGAGTAGGATCATTGGGAAGAGATATGGCAAGAAGAAGTGGACCAAAGTAATCAATAGCAAAAGAGTCAACAAGAAGTATCCAAAGAGTAGACTCCAGTTGATAATAATCCTCAATGGTTCAACTAGATAATTCAAAGTAAAAAGAGAGTATTGCAACAACCTTTAGATGACTTGGAGGAATTATCATCCATAATTTCAAAGCCATGCCCCCCAAAAAAGGACAAAGTTTGATTCACGATCACAATAGATACACAAGGAGCTTGGCAAGTCTAGATTGTGACACAATGAAAGATGTAGTGGAAACACAATGACAACCATCAAACATTACCATCACTATAGTTACATTAGGTAAACCTTCTCAAGAACAGGGGAAGAAGATAGAAAAATCCTTAGTGGAATGGATGATTAAGAAAATGGAAAAGGATAAAGCCTCCAAGTAGGAGCTCAAGGATAATTTCTCAACTAACTGCTTATATTGAGAACTTGGTGGGTACTTTTGAACTAATAGGCACATCATCAGATCCTTCTATAGCTACATGTTTCAGAAAGGGCATTCTTCAAGACTGTAAGAATAGGTTTTGCACATCCTATGATCTCATTAAGTGTACATTAAAAGAGATCAATGATCTTTCCAATAGAATAAGATGTAATTTATATGATGGGTAGAATAATTTGAGGTCAGTGCAAGATGTGAAGGTATAGTTTAAAGGTGTGTTAAAAGTAGAGTTGCTTAGTGGGGGAAATTTTGGTTCTTCTTCTATTACTAGGTTGATGACGATGTGGATCACTTGTGAGGAGTTTGGAAAGAAAGTGGATGATTATAAATAGGTGCATGACCTCATTATGGAAAATTTCATTCAAGCAGATGTTAGATTTGTGCATTATGATGGTCCTGATGTTTAGTCAATGGTGAAGAACACAATTGATAAATTCTAAGCATATCAGCAGAGGCAATCTTCACTAGGGGCAAAGTGATGTTTAATGTGCAATGTGTAAAATGTAATGTGTCATATTGAAATATGAAGGGGTAGTCAAGTGACTCTTCATATTTCTTGTGTGACTCATGGAGGGAATGACTCTTCATATTCCCAAGTCTCAAGGTGGGCTATAAATATTTTTGTAAAGCTCGTTTTTAAGGTTCATTTTGGTGGAATTTCACAAACTTCATATGAATACAAGATACATAATTGCTCAACAATTTGTGTATTTCTATATTCTTATTTTTGAATTTATTTTCTTCCTAGTATTTCAATGCATTTAATTCACCTAATATTGATGAAAGAAACATCTGTTCAAATCATTGATGCTTTGCTAATTGTGGGGTGTTCTATGCAATCAAATGAACACTAATTTATGCATCAAATTAATTCAACAACCTTCTACACACTACTTCCCTTTGGAGATTGTACCATCTCACATTAGGATTGCGAATAAAGGATCTAGTGGAGATTGGTCATTAAGTTGTTTTTTGTCCATTTATAGAATGATGTATGGAAGGGAGAAAGATAAGTTTGGATTCACCTTTCTTTTTCTAACCCTTTTTGTTTTCTTTTTCTTTATCCATGGTGTTAGTTTAGGATTGTGACGATAAATTTCAAATTACAAAAGACAATGAAATTTGTCTTATATGCAAATCACTATTTATCTTCCTTTACAATTTTAAAAGGAATTGAAGGCTTGCGCTAGCTAATAGTGTTTTATTTTGCTAAGTCTCTTTTTCTTGTGAACGAGTTCTAATATTTGTCATAGCCCCTTGAACAGACCAACCAAAGCACTCTTCAACTAGGTGATTCTGGTAAACCTCATAATTTATGTATGAAAGACTCTTGAGGCTAGCCAGCTTCCAAGTAGGGGAACCTTTGTCTTTCCACCCTATAGGTTTCTTGACTTACAAGAAAGTTTGTGTGTCAAAAACCACACCTACGAGTATCATTATACATGGGTACCTAACATGGCCTCGTTGCCAGGATCCATTTCTATTTCCTCCTAAATTGCACTTAAGGAGGGGTGTAGGTGTAAATATTTCACTTCACCTAGGATAGTGTTCATCCTAAGTGTAATATTGTTCCTAGTTATTAAGTTTACTTGAGATAATAAGAATATTTAATTATTCTCACCTAGGTAGCTAATAATTACATGTGTTCACCTTGACTTGAGGTACACAAATGCCACCACTACCTCATCAATCCTTGATTAATGGTAGTTAGGTGCCACTCGTGTTTAATCAAGGCTACCTATATCTCAATTAAATCGAGTTAACTCACTTCTTGGTTGGGAGTGACTGAGAGTTAATCTCATACCTACTAGACATGTTATCTTCTTGATTCGTTGCAATTCAATAGGTCTATATATTTGTATGCTACTCTTTATAATGCTGCTCCATTACATTAAATATTGAATATTTTTATTCTATTCACCTAATTTTGTGATTAGCTCATAGGTAATAGATCCTAGGTAGAATTCTTATTTATGCAAAATTCTAACAACCCAAGTTACTTCTACTGATACTTTGATCACTTGGTGGAATTTAATGTCATCTCTTGATGTACCTCTTTTCTCAAAGCTTATGGTAAAATAATGGCTTGGATGTGCAAGCATAAGGAAAACTTCTTCAAGGACATCTTGGGCAAGGGAGGACTCTTCTTACTCAGAACTCTACAAATAAATCTCTTTAACACATGGTTATTATGATTGAAACCAAAATCTAGGATCTTTCATATATATAAAGGTTAAGGTACCCATATCCAATCTTGCCTCCAATTGATCGAAGATGGCAACGAAGGTTCTGAATTCTTCCTTTGATGTCTAAAACATAAGCATAAACAAGAAAAGATCATATCCACTATTTAAGAGAGGAAAAAACTCTTCATACCACTCCCATTAAACTTCTAAAGGATTTTCATGCCATTATCAAGAGATATTCCAAGATGGTCTCAAGTTTGATATCTACTAGGAAGTTGGAAAATATTGTTGGGTCTTATATTCCCACTAGGATAGATAAGGAACCTAGCCTACACCTTGACCATCTCCACATTATAGAAGATTTTGACAAATCTTTGACCTTAATGACCAAGGAAAAGATCCCTGCTATGGATGGGCTCTCTACTAAATTCCTCAAAGTCATGTGTCCCCACACGAATGAGGAATTATATCATATGTAACATAAAGTTTTCTAGAAAGGTTATTTGGGTAGTCTTGTTAATCATGGCCTTATCGGGATTATCCTAGATACAAGAATGAGGATTCCATTGCAAGGTGGAATCTCATCACTCTCATCAACACTTCACATAAGATCATAGCTAAAACCATTACTCTCTGTCTCAAACCCATGGTTCAAGATATTGTTATATTAGAGTAGATGAGCTTCTTAGGAGGAAGATGCACCCTTAATAACCAAAACTATTAGATGTGATAAAAAAATTAGCCAAGATAGTTTCCTTATCAAACTTGACTATAATAAGGATTATGACATAATTAGATGCTCATTCATCATCAAAATGTTGAGATCTCTTAGGTTTGGTCCTAGGTAATATCCCACATACAAATATTTTTTATTGATTTGAATGCTTGTGCCTAGCTATTAATAAATCACACTCACTACCCTCCTTGATAAGGCTACCCTTTATTCCACTTTCTTTATCTTCTTACAATAGATGCTCTAGCATACCTTCTTCAACCATCCTAACAAACAAACTTTATTAAAAGAGTTAGTATCCCTCAAAATTCACATGTGCTCAACTCCCACTTTATTGATGACAAGTTATTGTTCCTTAATAACTTGGGTGAGGAAGTCACTAATTCCCTTGATGTTCTCAGTGTTTAGTATGTGGTTTTTGGTTCTAAACCCTATGTGCATAAAGTTAAATATTTAATGACCAAGGATAATACCCCTACCTAGATACCCTCATAATGGAATAAGGTCAAACATGGTATTATCACAAGATATCTTATATTTCCATTCAATTTAGGTGTATCTCTTACCGATATATGGAAGTAGTTCAAGTATATATTAAAAAACAAGCTTCATTAGTGGGGAAATAAGTTCCTTTCCTTTTCAAGTCATGTTTAAGTGGGCAAAAAATATTCCTTTCCACTCATGTCTACTTTTCCTCAAGTTAGTTTCCTTCCAATAGTAATTACAAGAAACCAACCAAGCTTATCCATAGGTTCCTATGGGACAAATGGGGTGGCAAACAAGATTTGTTTGCTACATTGTGGCTTTATTTTATAAACTAGAATATATAGGAGGCATTAGAATTATCAATCCTAGGACCCAAGGGATCTACCTCATTTCTAAATGGATAACCCAAGCACTACATTATATTGAACCATAGAAACATCTTATTATCAATAAAGTAGTGTTTAGTACTACCATGAGTAAGGACTAGTGGAGCAATGCGAACATGATAGATAACTCTTACTAGTTGAGCACTTAAAAATAAAATCTTTTTCTTACCTCATGAGCATGTGGAAGGCATTGCAAGTTGTTTCAAACTTATATGATGGTGTGATCAATATCTTAGATATGGACTCACCTTCCTCTCCTCCTTAATCCAATGAAATCAATTGATCCAATTTGATGATCAATCTCTTACTTTATACAAGAGGCTCAAAGATTTGTATCTTTTCAACAAATACATTTAATCCTTCAAACTCCTTTAGTATTTTAAATATATGTGCTACAATACATGACAACAAAATCAATATTGTTTTGTCCTCTCGACTAAGGATAAGTTTGTTGTGGAATGAGGTGACTTCCAGAAATGAAAGTGCAACAAATTCCTAGCTAACCCAATTGAGAGAATAATGCAAGTAAACATATCTATAACAATAGAGTAACAATGTGCTAGATAGAGAATAAGAAAGGAAGAAGACAAGAAGAAGAGGAACACAACACAAAATATACCCTAAGAAAAACTTGCAAAGGGAAAAGCCTAATCTCCAAAGCACACATCTAATGCATTATTCAAGTGTTAAAATATAATAATAGAGTCTATGTGCTTCACATGATATCTACACTTTGAACTTGGATGAATTATAACAACATAACACTACATAAGATTCAATATATATAATCTCTATCCCAAGCCCTCAATATATAGGCCAAGGAGACCTAAGAAACCATGAATAGTTTTATAAAACCATGAAACAATACTTGATTTAAATGGTCCAAGTCCAATCCATGCACCCTCCTCTAGGAGTAACTCCTCACATCTTAGAAAGTAACTCCCTAGTTGACTAGCTGACCCCTATGGCCATGGGGGTCCAATGTAACTCCCAAGATCCATGTAGGTGCAACCAGATCTCTTACACACCTCTTACAAATGACTATAAATAATTGGTCAAAGATGCTAGTCATAGTCCACCTAGAAACCTCCTATTCAATGACTTCTTACAACCATCATACGATCAATGACACATGACAGAGTGCCAATAGTGGAATCTCAATATCTCATCCAAGTGGGATGTCATTTTCCATGTGCGCACATTATTTACAATATTATATAAATATTAAATAATTCGTGTAGACCCAAGACTTGCAAGGTGTATAACACCTAGTATGTTGGTCCCTATAATATTCCACATTATATAAATCACAAGAATCATAAGGGGTTCTCAACATAATAAAATATTACTAGGGTTTGATCCTGTTGACCCTATTCCTACATTTTAAAATTTAAACTTTTTGTGTTCAGGGATGCAAGTTAGTTTTGTAAGTTTTAATTATCTCCTATAAGGTTGTAAAAGCCGTTTAAAATGCTGATAGGAGAGAAGCCATCGGTGAAAATAGAAGGTTTCAAAAGTAATTTAAAATCTCGATGAAGTAATTCAGGAGAAAGTAGTTTTTATAATTACTCAAGAAACCATTTTCAAAGAAAATAAATAGTTCTTGATTTACAATTATACAAGCTTTACTAGCATCTTCTCCTCGCTTGTGCTCGATTGAGAGCCCTAGAACAAGGTATTGACATCCATCAATTTATAATGAAAATACACTCTTATTGAATGTCGTAGGCGTAAATGCCATTCCAAACATATATGCAAGATCTAGAGGCATACACAAAAGGCACTCGAACCATCTGATAAAATGCCTCAGAGAAATGCGGTCTCATGGCATGCAATGATTGCATGATATACACAAAATGGGTTTATTGAAAAGGCCTTTGAAACTTTCAAGCAAATGCAAGCTGCAGGTGCAAAACTGAACTCCATGACCTCTGCTAACATCCTCCCAGCCCATGACTTGCCTTGGAGTAGGATATGGATGCCCAATAAAGCATGATAGAAAGTAGATTTTTATACAGATATTATAGTTGTTAATGATCTAATAGACATGTATGCATGACGTGGAGCACACAAACTATATGAGAAGCTACCTCAAAGTAATATCAACTCATGGACTGCTACAACTGCGAGATATGCACAAGATGTATTTCTTGAAAATACTTTAGAAACTTTTAAACAAATGCAATTAGTAGGTGTTAAACTACCTCCCACGACTTGCAGTCGCCCTAGCATATATGCATGCAAAAATTTGGAAGCATAGACAAAGCACATGAATTGTTTGATAGAATGCCTCAAAGATATGTCATCTCACGGGTGCAATGATTGCAAGGTATCTACGAAATGTATTTATTGAAAAGGCTTTAGAAAATTTCATAGCAAATGTAATCTTACTGGCAGACTTCTATGCAAAATGTGGGTGCATGAAAGGTTTGATAGAATTCATCAAAGAGATGATGTCTCATGGAATGCAACAAGTGCAAGATACCAAGCAAAACAATTTTATTGAAGATCTCAATGCAAATGCAAGTCGCTGGTTGAAAGTTAAGTTCCACAAACTTTGAGAGCATTCTCACGGCAATTTCTAAAATCTTCCCCATGTATCAAATGGGGAGCCATATAACAAGTTATGGATGTTTTGTTGCAATTGGTGGACATTGTATGTGAAATTTGAAAACATAGGCAAAGCGTGCATCAAAGCAATATAGTTTGATGGTTGCAGGATATTCATAAAATCTGTGTGTTGGAAAAGTTTTAAAAACATTCCAATGAATACACTTGATAGGTGTAAAGCCAAGATTTACAACCTTGGACAACATCCTCGCACCCTGTTTTGAAGCGAGCTATAGGTGTCCATCAAAGCATGATATAATGGGATCTTTTGAACAGACTATGGTCATCAATCGCAAAATAAAAAGATGGAGGATTTTCAAGTTAGATATTATAGTTCGAAGTGTCTTGATATATATATATATATATATATATATATATATATATATATATATATATATATATATATATATATATATATATATATATATATATATATATATTAATGCAAACTGTGGAAGCATATGACAAAGTTGTTGTTAAGTTTTGAGGGGTTGAGACTAACATAAATTTTAACCTTGGTGATTATGAAGATCATATGAAGCAAATGGGCCATCTTTCAAAAGAAGAATTTGTGCATACTCTATGGTAGCAAAGTACTAGTTTATCTAGAAGAACTTCCAAGGTCAGAGGTGTGACTTTGCACAAACCTAAAAAAAAAGGGAAGCCAGGATGGAACAATTCATAGAAACCAATGTGGCTTCAAAGAGAAAACATTCTAGCATTCTAGATTTATCCCATCGCACTACCAAAAGTCCTTCAAAAACTGATTGAGGTTGAGAATGTAAAGAAATTGATGGAAGATTCACAAGTGATACAAAATGGTTTTCAGGACATGGTTGATCGACAACTCTTCAACAGAGAAGTCTTCAATGAAAATGCAATGGACAAATTGATTGATATCCATACTTCTTTGAAGATTTATGTTTCCCAAATATCGAGTATGGTGTCAGAGTTGAGCAACATCTACAAGAACCTAAAGACCTGGAAGATGAGGATAGCTAACATCCTAATTCCTAAGGGAAAATCTGTTACTCCAGCTATCAAACTTTTTAGAATGTTCAAAGAAAAAGGATCCGGTCAACAGAATCAATCTCCAGAATCAGCAGCTCCATCAATGACACCATCGACAAGCAAAGAATAAATACAGTTGTTGCATATTGTATAATTCCCATTTTTGATGTGTTTGTGTGTAGCTCAAGTCATGATTTTGGCTTGTTTTGTAAATAATTTTCATGATTTAGTTTCTTTTGTTTGAGTCTAGTTTTCTATCTTTAATTATAAAGTTAGGTTCATCCTAACTATTTCTTACAAAGTAGTTATTTTAAGTGCCTAAGTTAGGTAGTTGCTGTAAGTGACTATCTTTACAAAAGAAAGTTAGTTATTCAAGTTAGTGCACTTATGAAGTTAGTTATACCAAGTAGTTACAAAAAGTGGTTAAGGTAGTTACCTTAAGTGGTTACTAACCTCACCTATAAATACAACATTGTAATTCAATCAAAGGGGGTTCCACTTTTTTGCAAGGCATTGTATGGACTTGAATAGTACTATTCAAGTAAGAAAGCAATAGAGAAATGTTTTGGATGTGTTTTCAATTCAATCTTATGTGTTTTTGTTGATATTCGTATGTTTCATCAATGATAACCATTTGCTTTCCTTTAAACGTTGCATGTGGAAAAGATTATCATGTCAAGTTTTGGTATCTCAACTTGAATGTGTGGAACTTGAATTAATAAGATTATTTCTTATTCTGTCATTAGTTTTGTTATACAATTTGTTCTTAAAACCCTAGAAAATCCATATACCCCCCATCATACGAGGGAGCTGCCCCTCTCAAACGCAAAGAGGAATCGACATTGTTCTGCTATTCTTCAACTGTTGTGAATAGGTTGTTGCTGATCCAAGGGTGAAATGGAGTTATTCAAGAAGATTACTTAAGATCAACTAATCTGTTTACCAACAAATTTTTGGTGACTCTGCTGGGGAAATGAGCTAAAGTGTTGGTGTCTTTTGATTCCTCAAGAATATACAAGTATCTCCCCAGAAAAGAAGTTGGCAACTCTATCTGAAAGAAGAATCCTGAAAGATGGTTTGGTATCAAAGAACCTAGATGCATAACTTGTAGTTTCCTAAATCAGACAACAATGATGAAAATTATCCTTTTTCTGCATCCTCTAATCAACAAAATCAAGTTCTTGATGACCCTAAGCAAATGGAATTTTTGAAGAGTTTCTATGGTGGCATGCAACTTGCTACTAATCAGGTTCATCCTTCTTTGCTTCAAACATTGCAGAAGATTGAAGAAAAGGATGGGAAGGAGACTCATTTTCTTGCTCATGATCATAAGCCCCTATCAAAGGAGATTCATGCACTAGAAGATAAAAGAAACTATGCTGATGAGGATAGCAATGAAGAGACAGAGTTTTCCTACAAATGAACCTGTATTGAAGGAAGTGTTTAAAAGAGGCTCATCGGAACATGCACATACTAGAGAAGAAGAAGTTATTACATTTCCTCATAATAGGACATCTCCACTGAAGCAAGAAGAAAAAGAAGAAATGATGGAGATGGAAGAAGAAGATTGTATGGAAACATGCAATAATGAAGAAGAAATCTATCCAGATGATGACATGTTCTTAGTCTCTTTGAAGAATGTCACCCCTCTTGTGACAACTTGCTCTAGTTCCACAACTATAACCTTTGAGAAAGATTTCTCTGACATGATTAATGTTCAAGAGAGTGTAGAAGAAATTTTAGACCAAAGTACGAACAAAGATCACGAAGACGAGTTGCAAGGTGTTCTCTTGACATGCATGCAATCTGAACAAGAGGAGAATAATGAAGAAAGAATGCTCCAAGAGATCTCTCATGAGGTTTTGATTCCAGATTGGTGTCTTAATACACCTGATGATGATTTTCTTTGTAGATAAGATTTTGTCATTTCTCCTTTACCATTTGTTGAAGAAGAATACTCAACTATTGAAACTGAAGGTACTACTCAAGACGAAGCAATAAGTACTCCCACTCCAAATATGCAAGAAGATCATAAGGATACCAGTATTCAAAGGCTTGATGAAGAGCTTCATGTTTTAACTTCTCCTTCACTACTTCCAAGAGAGGAAAATATTATTTCTTCACCGACGATACAAGAAGACTTTCAGGAGGATAAAGTGCATAATGTAGATTCATCACTTTCTCTTACTCCTGTGCAACCCTCTGATAAAGAAGATCCTAAACTGGAAATGGTAAAGAAGGAGGAATTTTATTTTGCATGTGATGATTCAATGATAAAGGAGGATATTCTTCATAAGAAAGATCAGTCAGGATATCAAGTTTTCTTCACTCTTTACTTCACATGAAGGATGCTTGGTTCATGGTATAATTTTCTTTGGTTCAAACTATCAAAAAGATCTTCAGATAGAGAAAGTTGGTATGCCCAACATGATACCTGAAGACATGATCAACACATGGGTCAATACCAATATGAATCAAAAGGACTCAGAAATTTATGATGAGAAATGGTTGTTCGGTGCACTATTCAAGGAGTCCTCACATTTCATGTATTTCATTTTTCTCATCATCCTGAAATATCTACTGAATCCACAGGTACATCATCCATGCACATTTCTTTTCCAAACAGGTGCCTATTTTTCTCAGCCCATTAATGGTTTCACACGATCATCCTGGAGCAGTTTTCAGGTAGGAGTCACCTACCATGTACATAGGTTAATTAGGAGTTTTTATTGTGTCTGTCTTGTTTTAGTTTCTGTTGGTTTTCGTTATTTGCCTCATCTTTGAGTGTCTTTGTTGTTTGTCCTTTTGTCTTGTTGGAGTCTCCTTGTTTCCCCTTGTACATCATGTTATCTCCTGACTCTATTTGTCCAATGGATAAGGCACTGGTCATTTCCAGAGATTCTAGGTTCATCCTACGTCTGCAAGGTCCTTTTCCCTAGTTAGAGCCAGCTATTGACCCTATTCCTACATTTTAAAATTTAAACTTTTTGTGTTCATGGATGCAAGTTAGTTTTGTAAGTTTTAATTATCTCCTACAATGTTTTAAAAGCCGTTTAAAATGTCGATAGGAGAGAAGCCATCGGTGAAAATATAAAGTTTCAAAAGTAATTTAAAATCCTGATGAAGTAATTCAGGAGAAAGTAGTTTTTATAACTACTCAAGAAACTGTTTTCAAAGAAAATAAATAGTTCTTGATTTACAATTATACAAGCTTTACCAGCATCTTCTCCTCGCCTGTGCTCGATTGAGAGCCCTAGAACAAGGTATTGACATCCATCAATTTATAATGAAAATGCAACTTTTATTGAACGTCGTAGGCGTAAATGCCATTCCAAACATATATGTAAGATTTGGATGCATACACAAAAAGCACTTGAACAATCTGATAAAATGCCTCAGAGAAAGGTGGTCTCATGGCATGCAATGATTGCATGATATACACAAAATGGGTTTATTGAAAAGGCCTTCAAAACTTTCAAGCAAATGCAAGCTGCAGGTGCAAAACCGAACTCCACGACCTCTGCTAACATCCTCCTAGCCCGTGACTTTCCTTGGAGTAGGATATGGACGCCCAGTAAAGCATGACGAAAAATAGATTTTTATGCAGATATTATAGTTGTTAATGATCTGATAGACATGTATGCATGACGTGGAGCACACGAACTGTATGAGAAGCTGCCTCAAAGTAATATCAACTCATGGACTGCTACAACTATGAGATATGCACAAGATATATTTCTTGAAAAGACTTTAGAAACTTTCAAACAAATGCAATTAGTAGGTGTTAAACTACCTCCCACGACTTGCAGTCGCCCTAGCATATATGCATGCAAAAATTTGGAAGCATAGACAAAGCACGTGAATTGTTTGACAGAATGCCTCAAAGACATGTCATCTCACGGGCCGCAATGATTGGAGGGTATCTACGAAATGTATTTATTGAAAAGGCTTTAGAAAATTTCATAGAAAATGTAATCTTATTGGCAGACTTCTATGCAAAATGTGGGTGCATGAAAGATTTGACAAAATTCCTCAAAGAGATGATGTCTCATGGAATGCAACAAGTGCAAGATACCAAGCAAAATGGTTTTGTTGAAGATCTCAATGCAAATGCAATTCGCTGGTTGAAAGTTAAGTTCCACAAACTTTGAGAGCATTCTCACGGCCATTTCTAAAATCTTCCCCATGTATCAAATGGGGAGCCACAGAACAAGTTATGGATGTTTTTATGCAATCGGTGGACATTGTATGTGAAATTTGAAAACATAGGCAAAGTGTGCATCAAAGCAATATAGTTTCGATGGTTGCAGGATATTCATAAAATCTGTGTGTTGGAAAAGTTTTAAAAACATTCCAATGAATACACTTGACAGGTGTAAAGCCAAGATTTACAACCTTGGACAACATCCTCGCAGCCTGTTTTGAAGCCAGATATAGGCGTCCATCAAAGCATGATGTAACGGGAGCTTTCGAACAAACTATGGTCATCAATCGCAAAATAAAAAGATGGAGGATTTTCAAGTTAGATATTATAGTTTGAAGTGTCTTGGTATATATATATATATATATATTAATGCAAACTGTGGAAGCATATGACAAATTTGTTGTTAAGTTTCGAGGGGTTGAGACTAACATAAATTTTAACCTTGGTGATTATGAAGATGATATGAAGCAAATGGGCCATATTTCAAAAGAAAAATTTGTGCATACTCTATGGTAGCAAAGTACTAGTTTATCTAGAAGAACTTCCAAGGTCATAGGTGTGACTTTGCACAAACCTGAAAAAAAGGGAAGCCAGGATGGAACAATTCATAGAAACCAATGTGGTTTCAAAGAGAAAACATTCTAGCATTCTAGATTTATCCCATCGCACTACCAAAAGTCCTTCAAAAACTGGTTGAGGTTGAGAATGTACAGAAATTGATGGAAGATTCACAAGTGATACAAAATGGTTTTCAGGACATGGTTGATCAACAACTCTTCAACAGAGAAGTCTTCAATGAAAATGCAATGGACAAATTGATTGATATCCATACTTCTTTGAAGATTTATGTTTCCCAAATACCGAGTATGGTGTCAGAGTTGAGCAACATCTATAGGAACCTAAAGACCTGGAAGATGAGGATAGCTAACATCCTAATTCCTAAGGGAAAATCTGTTACTCCAGCTATCAAACTTTTTAGAATGTTCAAAGAAAAAGGATCCGGTCAATAGAATCAGTCTCCAGAATCAACAGCTCCATCAATGGCACCATCGACAAGCAAAGAATAAATGTAGTTATTGCATATTGTATAGTTCCCATTTTTTATGTGTTTGTTTGTGGCTCAAGTCATGATTTTGGCTTGTTTTGTAAATAATTTTCATGATTGAGTTTCTTCTGTTCGAGTCTAGTTTTCTATCTTTAATTGTAAAGTTAGGTTCATCCTAACTCTTTCTTACAAAGTAGTTATTTTAAGTGCCTAAGTTAGGTAGTTGCTCTAAGTGACTATCTTTACAAAAGAAAGTTATTCAAAGTTAGTGCACTTATGAAGGTAGTTATACCAAGTAGTTACAAAAAGTGGTTAAGGTAATTACCTTAAGTGGTTACTAACCTCACCTATAAATACAATATTGTAATTCAATCAAAGGGGGTTCCACTTTTTTACAAGGCATTGTATGAAGGACTCGAATAGTATTATTCAAGTAAGAAAGTAATAGAGAAATGTTTTGGATGTGTTTTCAAATCAATCTCATGTGTTTTTGTTGATATTTGTATGTTTCATCAATGATAACCATTTGCTTTCCTTTAAACGTTGCATGTGGAAAAGATTATCATGTCAAAAACTTGAATTAATAAGATTATTTATTATTCTATCATTAGTTTTGTTATACAATTTGTTCTTAAAAACCCCAAAAAATCCATATACCCCCCATCATATGAGGGAGCTACCCCTCTCAAAAGTAGAGACGAATCGACATTGTTCTGCAATTCTTCAACTGTTGTGAACAGGTTGTTGCTGATCCAAGGGTGAAACAGAGTTATTCAAGAAGATTACTTAAGAGCAACAAATCTATTTACCAACAGATCCCCATATCCATCATGCAACACCTAAACTTCTCTATGCTCATGGGCTTCTTCAATGCATCAACAACATTCACAGGAGTATCAACCTTCTTGACCATAAACAACTTGTCCACTGCCATGTCATAAATAAAGTGATACTACACATCAATGTGCTTCATCCCCACATGAAAAGTACAGTTTTTTGCCAAGCTAATGTTACTCTAGCTTCCACACTAAATCAACATTTTATCTAACTCAACCCAATAGCTTAACACAATCTCTAGAGCCACATTGCTTTCTTACAAGCATGAGCAGTTGCAATGTACTCTACCTCTATCATTGAAAGAGAAACCACAACCTAGATTTTTCTCATCCAATTGATCACACCATCAAACAATTTAAAGACATACCAACTAGTAGACCTCTTGCTATCCACATCTCCTACCCAATCAAAATTCATGAATAACTATATATCCATTATCCTACATAATTTTGGACCTCCATAGTACCAAATTAAACACTCATATATGTCTTAAAGATACCTAAAGACCCTCTTCATTGCAATCCAATGCTCCTTTATTAGATTGGACATATACCTACGTAGGACTCCCACTACTTGGGCAATGTCTAATCTAATGCAGACCATAGCATGCATAAGACTAACAACTGCACTTTCATATGGTTTTTAGCTCATGCCCCCTATCTCATTTGGTGTCAAATGATGCTACTCAAATAAAATATTTGTTCCCATACAAATGGGAACACTCACTAGTTTGTAATCCTACATCCTAAACCACTACAAAATAGTGTTAACATATTTCCTCTAACTAGCCCAAAGTTTTTATTTTCTCTATCTCTCCTGATGTCTATCTCTAATTTAAATTTAGTTGCCTACAAATCCTACATATCAAACTATAAGAAAAGAAAATATTTTAAAACTCTAATCATTTTCTTATTGTTATTGATAAACATGTCGTTAATATAAAGAATGATAACACTAAACGGATCTCCTATTTTCTTATAATAAACACAATGATTTGATTTAGATATAATAAATCCCAACCTCAAAATAAAATAATCAAACTTTTGATACCATGTTTGAGGGGAGTGTTTCAAACCATGGAGATATTTCATTAACTTGGAGATATTTCTTTAATTTGATAGATGTAAGCTTCAAAATAGGAGAGAATATCTCACCAAAATCAATTCTCTACCTAGGAGTATCCCTTAGCCACTAACCTTGCCTTGTACTTCTCTATTTTTTTTGTCTAAACTAAATTTCTTCTTGAAAACCCTATTTTAATGAATAGGTTTACTATCCTTAGGAAGCTTCACCAAGTCCCATGTATTGTTCTTTTCTAGTGTAATCATCTCCTCAACCTTAGTTTTTTTCTAGTACTTTTTGTTTGCGAACTTTATTGTCTCCTTCACATTTCAAGGCTATAACTTTTTAGTTGCTTTCTTTGCTAAGTGGACCTCCTTGTGAGTAGGGTATGAGTTTGTTCTTCTTCATTTGAATCCTCTAGTTCACTCTCTAGACGATCTCCCTCATCAAGTCCTTGTTGAATCTTTCGTTTAGCCTCAAGTACAAGTTCCTTACTCTTTTGGTTAATTTATACTAGAACATTTTCTTCTAATCTTAAGGTGCAAAAGCATGGGAGAATATCTAATCTCCCTAGAGACCACATTTTGACTATACACTATCTTTTCAGACTTAGGAATCCAAAGCTTGTACCCTTTCACACAATCATTATACCCAATAAAGATGCACTTCTCTACTTTAAAATCCAACTTGGATCTCTTCTCCTTAGGCACATGTCTATATGCCTCACAAATAAAAACACTGATATGCTGCAATGCAATATTATTTCCTAACTAAGCCTCCTCAAGGATTTTATCTACAAGAGCTAAGGAGATACGTTAATCAACTAGTAAGTTGTGCTCATAACTTCCACCTATAATTTTTTATCCAAACTAGCTCCACTAAGCATACTCCTAGCTCTCTCCATTAGTGTTATGTTCATTTTCTCTATAACTCCATTCTATTGAGAGTTGTATGCAGTTATCTTATGCCTCACAATACCATGTTCCTTGCAAAATCTATCAAACTATGTTGAACATGAATTTCCACCATTATTAGTCCTCAACATCCTAATCTCTTCCTCTCTCTGGTTCTCAACAAGAGCTTTGAACTTTTTAAACTTTGGGAATACCTTGGATTTATGCTTGAGGAAGAACACTTATGTTTTCCTATAAAAGTCATTAAAGAAGAAACATAATACAAGGATTTTCCTATTAGTGGTAGATTAACAGGACCAAAAAAATTATAAATCAAATCTAAAATCCCTATAGATCTTGTAGATCTCAAATAAAACTTGGCATGATTCAATTTTTTGTATATAAAATGTTCACAAAAATCAAAGTCTAGTAAATAATTAGTTATCCTCTCTACTAATTTTTTACATTTCAAGTCCTTAAGGCCTTTCTCACCAATGTGGCCCATACACTTGTGTCATAACATGGTCTTATTAATAGGAAGATTCTAGTTCTCAGATTAGAAACCTCATAGCTATTGCATTAATGGTGGTTGCATCCAAATGAAACAAATTTCTAGAATAAACTCCATAAGCCAAAACCATGGGTCTATGCATCCAAATGAAACAAATTTCTAGAATAAACTCCATAAGCCAAAACCATGGGTCTATGCATCCAAATGAAAAAAATTTCTAGAAGGAACTCCGTAAATCAAAACCATGGGTCTATGCACCCTCTTGCATCCATCTTTGCATAAGACCATATGTACACCCAAATCATTCAACTTGTTCATGG
The DNA here is from genome assembly GCA_027924645.1 of Cunninghamia lanceolata. NCBI lineage: Eukaryota > Viridiplantae > Streptophyta > Pinopsida > Cupressales > Cupressaceae > Cunninghamia > Cunninghamia lanceolata. Next base: position 1,878,482 of record BSBN01000549.1, on the reverse strand, counting down.
ACAATAGGTTCTTCACCAAATCTAGGATGCTTAGAACACCAAAGAGGGATTTGGTCCTCCCATTTGTGAAAATAAGCATGAATCTTCCATGAAAAATAATCTTGAGAGAAGAGTCACCTCCTAAGTAGACCCTTCCACCATCGAAGCTCTCATACTCAACAAAATATCCCTTGTGGGATGTCATTTAGAAAGATGCACTAAATTCAATCAACCATGCATTCTCATATGCATGCAAGGTCTACAATAAACACATCACTAGTGTCATCATGAGAGGATCTCTACTCTAAATCATCCTCAAAATCCTTATTGGATTTCTTATCCTTGTAGTCCTTCTTAGTATGGTTGGTCTTGCCATAGTTCCAACACTTGACCTTAGATCTACCAAGAATTAGATCTCCACTTAGATTTAGATCTTCTATCATTCTTATTGCACTTGCTCTTGTCCTTGGAATGGCTTATGATGATCAAAGCATCTTTTATGAATTCTAAAGTTTTCCCCCTCATCTTCACTAAGAGAAGAAGACCCACCACCTCATCAAGATTTAGCTTTAAGATGGTGCCACTAATTTCCATAAACAAGTTGTCCCATGTTTAGGCAAAGAACACTCGATGGTTATGTACCAATCCTCCTAAACCATTTTCAAATACATAGACACTAATTGGCTCACCATAATGTTGAACACATTCAAGTGCTCCATCATAGAATCTCCATCACTCATCCTCAATGAGTATAGCTTCTTCTATGGTAAAAGCTTGTTTACTAGGGACTTCTAGAGGTTCTCAATAATTGTTTCTAATGAAAAATTTAGGAGCTCCCAATCTACAAGGCAAAGCTAGAACAAGATCCCTGCCTTTATATAAATAACTACCCATTTTCACCTCTCATGTTGGAGGGTTTATAAATAGAAACTACTACCCACAAATCTCCCTTAATGAGAAAATCCTCCATCTTGACCTTCCAAAGCTCAAATTTGGTTCCATTGAACTTCTCAACCTCCATTCTAGATGTGTCTACCATATTTGTCCCAAAAACACAAGATCACAATAAAGAAACTCCCACTAAAACAATGATTAGTTACACAACCTACTCCTCCTAAGGATACCTCAAGTTGGCCAATATTTGATACCAAATGAAAGAAAAATTTATGACAAATTCTTAGCTATTCTAATTAGGAGAATAATGTGAGCAAACAAATCTATAGCAATTTTATTAGGGTAATGACACTAGATAGAGAACAATAAAGGGAGAAGAGAAGAAGAAGAGGAACACTTAACACAAAATATACCTTGAAAAAACCTATGAAGATAAAACCCCAACCTCTAAAGTACACACCCAATGTAATATTTAGTAACAAGCATTACAATACAATAGCAGTGTCTTTGTGCTACATAGGAGATCTATACTTTGAACCTAGAGGAATTTTGGTAGCATAACCCTACATAAAAATAACATAAAATTTACATTCCAAGCCCTCAATATAGAGGCTAAGGAGGCCCAATAAACCATGACTGGTTTTATAAACCCATGAGCCACTACTTGGACCAGTGGTCCAAGTCTAATTCATGTGCCCTCCTCTTAGAGTAATTCCTCCTGAAGTAGGAAGTAACTTCCTAGTTGACCGATTAACCCCTATGACCAAAAGGGTATAATGTACCTCTCAAGCACAACAAATGGGTGCAATAATATCTTTTACATACCTCTTATAGATGGCTATAAATAGTCAATCAAAGTTGTTAGTCATAGTCCACCTAGCAACCCCCTATTCAATGGCTTCTTGTAACCATAATTAGACCAATGACACATAATGGAGAGTGCCAACAATGGAATCTCAAAATTCCATCCAAGCAGGGCACACTTTTCCATGTGGGCACATTATTTATAATATTATACAAATATTAAATAATTCATCTAAACCTATGACTTGCAAGGTGTTCAACAGCTACTTCCTCATTCCTAATGCTTCCCTTATTCCCCTTGATCTCTATTAAAACTTTTCACTGCTATCTCATACAATTCCTTAAATTTTGGAGTTAGCCTAATGGAAGGCACCTTACTAAAGTTCCCCGTAATCCATCTATCTACAAATTCTTCCCACATAAAAAATTGCTCTCTACCTCAAATCTAATTGGAATTTCTAGTTCAACAACCCTCTTTGGCTCAAACTCAATGCAGTTGTTCAGAGCTCCAAAGTAGATGCCATTGCAAGTCACTACATAGAATTTACTAAACTTTAATGTCCTTATAGGAGACACAATTTGTTTCATACAATTCAATCCCTTCATCTTCCCTTCATGCACCTAGATTGAGACTATCAAAAACATCTTCTAGGAATGCAAATTTTCTAGATAGACGTATGCTACTATTCACCATGGAATCCCTATTATATTTGGACATAAGATATTATTGAAACAAGATATATTATATGAAGTAATTTCTAGCAATATTATCTTTGAAACTTTAAACAATGGTCAAATAATACAAAGTCTAAATTTTCCTTATGGACTATGGTCAAATAATGGAAAGATAAACAAAAGAAGTATGAAGATGCATATTTTGGGAATCAAGTGTTAAGATCTTAAAGTTGGCTACTAAATATATCTATAAATTATATATAACTTTCCAAATGGAAAAAACTTATCATCACTAATAGTTGCTTCTTCTTTGACAATGAATAAGAAAAATAGTATAAGTTAGTAATGCATATGGTCTCCCATAATATAGCACTTAAAGTCACCTTGCCTCAATTGGTCTAAACAAGTCTAGAAAAGAGCCAACTTTCCAAAAATAAAAAATTAAAGCTAACATAAATTCACATTGAAAATAATGTTTATAATTCATAGTAATAAACTTTAAACTTTTTATTATAAATGCAAATATACACATACATTTCATTGCTTATGGATTGTGGCACAAAATCAAGCACAAGGATAGTCTCATCAAAATCCCCAAAAAATATATAATACCTCTAGTTCCCTTCAACAATTTGCATTCCAAAATCACACTAAGTAGATTTGCAATTGCAATGTGGCTTCAACTAAAAACCTATCACAAAATTGAATCCTCCAAATTATCTAGCTTCCCAAGACTTAAAAATCACTCAAGTTTATGTTGGGCCTTTTGTGCACCATATATAGAGAAAAATTAAAGTAACTAGAGGAAAAAATAAAAGGTAGAGTAACTAGAGGAAACAATGCAAACTAAATAAGAAATTGTTGTAGCTTATTGCCTCAGTTGCTCAACCCCTTTGTTGATCACCACTGTAACCCTAAGTTCCATCCTTCCTCTTATTAGTTTTTCTATCCTTTCCCTCCCTACCCTTATGTGACAGTATTGCTTATCTAAGGCTCAAACTACCTCCAGAGGAAACCCACCACGATGCTTTAGGTGTGAACAAAGTTTCTTTGATGGTTTCAAATGCCTTTATCCCTAATCTTGACTAAATGCCAATGGTGGAAATCCCTTCAAAAAGTTTTATTCATTCCATTAATATGATTTTGGAGCATGCCCTAGTTGGATGTTTCATCAAGCTTTAGATAAGCCCATTGTTGAGAAAGTATGTCTCAAACTCACTGATAAAACCCTAGTCGTTACCGCAGTACCGCAGGGAGTAGCTACTGCAGTACTGCTAGGAATAGATAAAAGAGGTGCGGGCTTGCGGTGTTTATCGCCAAACCACAAGAGTCCTTGACAGTGGCTTGTGGTAGTGTGGTGTTTACCACCACCCCGCGATAGCCTATGAATTAGCTTGCGGTGGTGCGGTGCTACCGCCATCCTGCGACAATGACTGGAGAGGCCGGTGGGTGTGTGGTGTTACCGCCACCCCGCGACAGTTCGTAAGGTTGCCTATGGTGTTGTAGTATACATCCCGTAGTGCCGCGAAGAAAAGTGGAAAGGCTGTGCGGTATAGCGGTGGTTAGTGAAGTACACCGCAATCTCACGGCTAGTCAACAAGGGTTCTGTGGTATAGCAGTTAAGCATGAGAATGACAGACAAAGATGAAACTGTGAAAAAAGGTCAATGGTGATTGATTGATGAGTAAGGTGTCGACACATGGTACTAGGTTACTCATTGATTTCACATCGTTGTTGTGAATCAACGTTGCCTCTGGTAGTTGGCTGTTCAGTTGCCAATGGAAGTTGTGGTCCTGGATGTCAAGTTTGTTTGTAATTGTTCATCTGGAGTGGAAGTTGAAGTTATGGGCTTCCTAAAATGTTGGTGAAGTCTATATTAATGAGACAGTGCATTGTAACTAGATCAAAGAGAGAGGAGGTGTGACTGGATGTAACTGGATGTAAGGAAGTGTTAGATCTAGGGCACACAACTGAGAGGGGGGGTGAATCAGTTGTACAAAAACTTGCTTCTACTTTAAACACTTGATTCTTCTTTGTTAGTTAATAGCATATCAATTAATCATTCATGAAAGCATCATGCATAAACATAGGAGCAGATAAACATCAACATATTGGACACCAAGATTTTGACGTGGAAAACCTGGTTAAGGGAAAAACCATGGGGTGATTAACCCAGGGATTATTCTCTGTTAGAAGAATAAGAAAAATGAATGGCACATGCCAATTAGGGCTCACTGCCTGAGCACACTACTCACAAGAGGCACACTACCGACAAGAGACACACTGTCTACAAAGTGATAAGAATCACAAACTTGAACTGGAGATTGACATCTTTACCATGCTTGGATCAGTTCCATTTAAGCCTGAGATACTTCTGCTTTGCCTTTCACTCTTTCGCTATTCCACACTCATCTGCTCCATGACACACTTTGAAATGAACTCACAAACCTTTATTTATACAAGGCATCGATTTAGGAACAATCATCTAAGTCGGCAATCATCCATAAGAGCATTCGCAAGTCGGCAATCATCCACAAGAACATTTGCAAGATGAATAACTCATCCGGTCGGCCAGTCTGAATAAGAATATCTTCATCCAGAAGAATATCTTCAATTTCAGGCTCTAACACTAATGCGGACTGACAACACAACCTCAACATGATCCAAGAACCTTCACAAGCTTGCCTGAATGACCAGGTACATCCGCACTTCCTCTACTCACAGGAATCTCTTCTCCTCTTCATCTGGAACTTCAAGAACACAGTCTGTCGTGACTGTCAAACTGAAAAAGGTTCTTCCGGACCTCCAAACTTTGTACAAACCAAGATGACACATCACAAGGACATCCCAAACACTCCTTCCAATCCGCAGAGTCTAATAATGCACCTCTGGATCTCATCGGACCCTTTTGTAATACTCTGTCCCTCCGGAGCATCTCCCGGAACCGGTTCTACTTGACCGATCACAACTTTTTCATATCTTCATGTGGACCTCTGAAATATTAACTGGATCATCTCAAGACTCATATCTACAAACCCTTTAATCCGCATCCTCTGATCCTCAACCTATTGAGTACATTTGCCTTCTTCTAATCACTGTTCTTCACTGTTCCTGATTGAGACTAATTTTCTCATAATCCTCAACACACAGCTCATCCAACCCTTCTTACCAATGCAATATGAGTATGTTGACATCAATGACAACACTGGTTAAGCTCATACTTGCAACAATCTCCCCCTTTGTCATTGATGGCAACATATGATGTGAAAAACCATCAAGACAAGAACTTCTCTTTTCTGTCACAGCTCCCCCTATCAGCAACAACTCTTCACAAGTCTTCTCTTCCTTTACTGCTCCCCCTTTGATCATCAACCACTTATTTTTCACATGTCTTCTCTCCCCCTTTGACATCAATGGCAAAGGGCTCATACTTGCACTTGTAACATACCAGAATCATACCAGCTGCTCCCCCTTAGTAGTAGCTCCCCATCATCAATCCGGATCACAAGATATGACTGTGATATCCACCAGACTGATGCACATCAGTGCATCCTAGTTCATCATCGGAGGGGCCATGACCCCTAACTTCTCCCTGAGATACTCAAAAGAGTCTTTGGGAAGAGGTTTAGTAAAAATATCTGCAAGCTGATCCTTGGAGGGTACATACTCCAATTTGACTTCACCCTTGTTCACTTGTTCTCTCAAAAAGTGAAATTTGATAGATATATGCTTGGTCTTAGAATGCAATATTGGATTCTTGGAAATATTTATTGCACTTGAATTATCACAAAAAATTGTGATAGGCTCCTCATATTCTACTTTCATGTCTCTTAACATCTGCTTCATCCATAAGATTTGAGTGCAACTGCCTGCTGCTGCAATATATTCTGCTTCAGTTGTAGATAGAGATATTGCCTCTTGTTTCTTGTGTAGCCAAGAAACCAATCTCTTTCCCAAGAAGAATGCTCCACCACTGGTGCTCTTCTGGTCATCCACATCTCCTGCTCAATCTGCATCTGTATATGCATGAAGAGAGAAATCCTGATCTCTAGGATACCATAGGCCATACTCAACTGTCCCCTTTAGATATCTAAAAATCCTCTTGATTGCCATAACATGAAATTCTCTAGGGTCAGCCTGAAATCTTGCCACAAGACCAACAGCCTGCATTATATCTGGTCTAGTCTGAGTGAGATACAATAATCCTCCAATCATTGATCTGTACTTGGTCTGATCTGTCTTAGGAGAGTCATCATCTTTGCTCAACTTACATCCGGTTGCCATAGGAGTGTTCATTGGCTTTGAATCTTCCATTCCAAATTTCCTCAACAATTCTTTCACATATTTTGTCTGAGAGATAAAGATACCTTTCTTTGTTTGAGTAATTTGTAGACCCAAGAAGAAATTCATTTCACCAAGCATTGACATTTCAAACTCACTTTTCATTTGATATGCAAAGGTTTTACACAAACTATCTCTTCCTCCAAAAATGATATCATCAACAAATACTTCAACAATCAAGATGTTTTCATTATCTATTTGGAAATATAGATTACTGTCAGCAGTACCTTTGTTGAAACTAATTTGCACAAGATGCTTATCCAACCTTTCATACCATGCTCTTGGGGCTTGCTTCAGTCCATACAGTGCTTTCTTCAACTTGCAGACCATATCATTATGATCAAACAATTGAAATCCATCCGGTTGTTCAATGTATACTTCTTCCAAATCACCATTTAGGAAGGCAGACTTGACATCCATCTGATATACCTTGAAGTCTTTGAAGGCAACATATGCAAGAAATAATCTGACTGCTTCAATTCTTGCTACCAGAGCAAAGGTTTCTTCAAAATCAATTCCTTCTATTTGAGAGTAGCCTTTGCAGACCAATCTGGCTTTGTTTTTTATTACTTCACCAACCTCATTTAGTTTGTTTCGGAAGACCCATTTGGTTCCAATCACATTCTTGTTTCTAGGTTTGGGAACAAGATCCCAAGTGTGATTTTTTTCAATTTGCATCAACTCTTCCTCCATTGCTTTGGTCCAGTTTTCATCATTGCAAGCTTCATTTATTGTCTTAGGTTCAATCTTTGAAATCAGACAGTATTCATTTGAATTTTGAGAAATTCTCCTCCTTGTTTGTACCCCTTTGCTTTTGTCACCTATGATCTGATCTTCAAAGTGATTTAAAGTTACATACCTTGGAACTTTGGGAGTCTCTTGCACTGCTGTTTCTTGATCAGGTTCATTCAGACAAACCTCTTCTTCCTGATTTACCGGATCAGTCTGAATCTGACTTTCAGGAAGGGATTGAGTTCCTTGAATCAGAACACCATCTTGATTATCTTCATCATATTCATAAAACCTTGAAGGCTTCTCAATTCCTTCATCAACCTTCACATTTGTACTTTCTATCATCTTTTTCAGTCTCTTATTGTAACACCGGTATGCTTTGCTTTGAGTGGAGTAACCCAAGAAAATTCCTTCATCACTTCTAGCATCAAACTTTCCTAGATCTTCATCTCTTTTGATGTAACACTTGCTACCAAATACTCTGAAGTATCTCAGAGTAGGAGTTATACCAAACCAAAGTTCATAAGGAGTCTTACCAATATTGTTTCTGATTTGAACTCGGTTAAGAGTGTAGACTGCAGTGCTGACAGCTTCTCTCCAAAACATCTGAGGAACATTTGCTTCCATCATCATTGTCCTAGAAGCTTCCTGGATGGTCCGATTCTTTCTCTCAACTACTCCATTCTGCTGTGGAGTCCTAGGAGCAGACAACTGTCTCTTTATGCCATGCTTCTCACAAAGTCTATGAATTCACCGGATGTGAATTCACCACCTCTATCAGACCTTAGACACTTCAGTTTTAATCCGGTTTGATTCTCTACCATAGCCTTGAAGATTTTGAACTTCTCAAAGGCTTCTGATTTCTCTTTTAGAAAGGTAACCCACATCATCCGGGAATGATCATCAATCAGTAACATGAAATATCTATCACCTTGCATACTCTTGATTCTTGTCGGACCACATAGATCAGTATGAACTAATTCCAATAATCCGGTAGAGGACTGATCTTTGCTTTTGAAAGAGACTCTGCTCTGTTTACCTAGCTGACATTCTTTGCACAAACTATTTGTAGGTTTCACCAATTTTGGAAGGTCTCTTACAGCATGAATATTGCTTATCTTGATGATGTTATCAAAATTTACATGACACATCCTTCTATGCCATAGCTAACTTTGATCAACTTGAACAAATAGACAACTTTTATTTGAACCAACCAGATGGAAGATATTACCTTTTGTTTGAGTACCGGATGCAATCTTAGTTTTGGAGCTTTCAAAGATCCTGCATCTTCCATTTTTGAACCAGAGATCATAACCTTTGTCTACTAACTGTCCAACATTGAGAAGATTGTGCTTCAATCCTTCAACATACAGTACATTACCAGTTTTGCTCTTTCCATCAAAAGAAATAGTTCCCCTACCTTTGATTCTACCTACAGAATAGTCATCAAACTTTACCATTCCTCCTTCATACTTTTCTAAATCTAAGAACTTGTTCTTGTCACCTGTCATGTGGTGAGAGCATCCACTGTCAATAACCCAATCATCCTTTTCTTCAACTTGGGTAGCCAAAGCTCTTTCTAGAACCTTATGATTGACAGATTCAGAGGATATTGGTTCTTCTTCCTTGATGGCAATAAACACCCATTCATTTCTGGATTTGTCTCCTATCTTTGATTCATCATCTGTTACTCCTTCATTATCAGCTTCTTCATGAACATAATAACAGTTCTTTTGGAACCTTTGTCTGTTGGAGTTTGACCTTGCAGATCTTTCCGGACATCTTGAAGAAAAATGACCAATCTTATTGCAGTTGAAGCACTTAAAAGGTAACTTTCCTTCATACTTACTGGATCCTCTTGGCAATCTCTTTGCAATGAGGGCTTCAAGATGAGCTGTTTCTGCTTCTTCCTCTTCCATGTCTTTCCTTGCTTGATCATACCATGACAGCTTCCTTGAAGAGTTTTCTCTCGGATCAAATCTTTGTTTGCCATTCACATAGGCACTGGCTTTGAATGCAGATTTAGTCTTGGGGGGATCATCTCCAAATTCTATCATTTCAAATGCAGCCAGTTTGCCAGCCAATTGCTCTCTTGTGACAGTTGCATGGGCTCTGAATTCATCAATGGTAGCACCCTTGATCTTGTAGGCAGCAGGAAGGGATCTGAGAATCTTGCAAACAATTTCATTTTCATCCAGAACTCTACCAGCATTCCTGATTCCACACACCAGCTCATTCACTCTTGGCATAAAAGTAGTGATATTTTCATCATCTCTCATCTTCAATCTTTCAAATTTCCCTTTTAGACTTTGCAACCTTGCACTCTTAACAAACTCATCTCCTTCATGCAGAAGTTCTAGTTTAACCCAAATTTCATATGCAGTTGGTAGGTCAATGACATTTGAGAGCTCTGAATCATTCAATGTGCTTAGAAGAGCTTCTTTGGTCCACAAATTATTTTTAGCATCTGTGATTTCATTCAGAGTTGTCAGACCACCCTGTGGAGGTACATATGGTTTTGAGACCATGGCCAAGTATGCTTTTCCCATACACTCCAAGTGACATTTCATGCGACCTTTCCAGAGAGTGAAGTTGGTTCCATCGAACTTCGGACTATCCTTCTTGTATGACGACATCCTAGATCTCCTCAAGCGGTTAAGCTCCTTTTTAGAGGAACTTGGCTCTGATACCAATTGTTAGATCTAGGGCACACAACTGAGAGGGGGGGTGAATCAGTTGTACAAAAACTTGCTTCTACTTCAAACACTTGATTCTTCTTTGTTAGTTAATAGCATATCAGTTAATCCTTCATGAAAGCATCATGCATAAACACAGGAGCAGATAAACATCAACATATTGGACACCAAGATTTTGACGTGGAAAACCTGGTTAAGGGAAAAACCACGGGGTGATTAACCCAATGATTATTCTATGTTAGAAGAATAAGAAAAATGAATGGCACATGCCAATTAGGGCTCACTGTCTGAGCACACTGCTCACAAGAGGCACACTGCCTACAAGAGACACACTGTCTACAAAGTGATAAGAATCACAAACTTGAACTGGAGATTGACATCTTTACCATGCCTGGATCAGTTCCATTTAAGCCCGAGATACTTTTGCTCTGCCTTTTGCTCTTTTGCTATTCCACACTCATCTGCTCCATGACACACTTTGAAATGAACTCACAAACCTTTATTTATACAAGGCATCGATTTAGGAACAATCATCTAAGTCGGCAATCATCCATAAGAGCATTCGCAAGTCGGCAATCATCCACAAGAACATTCGCAAGATGAATAACTCATCCGGTCGGCCAGTCTGAATAAGAATATCTTCATCCGAAAGAATATCTTCAATTCTGGGCTCTAACACTAATGCGGACCAACAACACAACCTCAACATGATCCAAGAACCTTCACAAGCTTGCCTGAATGACCAGGTACATCCGCACTTCCTCTACTCACAAGAATCTCTAATCGTCTTCATCCGGAACTTCAAGAACACAGTCTGTCGCGACTGTCAAACTAAAAAAGGTTCTTCCAGACCTCCAAACTTTGTACAAACTGAGATGACACATCACAAGGACATCCCAAACACTCCTTCCAATCCACAGAGTTTGATAATGCACCTCCAGATCTCACCGGACCCTTTTGTAATACTCTGTCCCTCCGAAGCATCTCCCAGAATCGGTTCTACTTGACCGATCACAACTTTTTCATATCTTCATGCAGACCTCTGAAATATTAACTGGATCATCTCAAGACTCATATCTACAAACCCTTTAATCTGCATCCTCTGATCCTCAACCTATTGAGTACATTTGCCTTCTTCTTATCACTGTTCTTCACTGTTCCTGATTGAGACTAATTTTCTCAATATCCTCAACACACAGCTCATCCAAACCTTCTTACCAATGCAATATGAGTATGTTGACATCAATGACAACACTAGTTAACCTCATACTTGCAAAGGTTAACCTCATCATGGATGTCAAGTTTGTTTGTAATTGTTCATCTGGAGTGGAAGTTGAAGTGATGGGCTTCCTAAAATGTTGGTGAAGTCTATATTAATGAGAAAGCGCATTGTAACCAGATCAAAGAGAGAGGGAGGTGTGACTGGATGTAAGGAAGTACTACCAGATTTTCTCTAGAAATGGAACAAGATGTAAATGTCTAGTAAAGGCTATGAGCTTGATATTGTATTGTAACTTGTATGCTTGTTGCTGAATAATACAATGGCTCTATGTTTTGGAGTGTGGGGTGTTTTACTTGAAAGGGTTTTCCCAACGTAAGTCTTTGTGTTTTTGTCTTCTTCTCTATCTTTCATGTTTAGTGATTCTGTTTATTGAATTTGTTTAATGTATGTTGTTGAAACTGGTTTAAATTGCAATCACTTTCTGTTTAGGGTGAAAATTTGATGAAGAGGATTTTTGTGTTTATTTAGCTAGTTTGTATGAATCCTCCTTTCACCTCTAAACATTTGAGGACTTCAACTGAGTAGGAAGTCTACTACAGGCCTTCGATCACTTAGAATATAGGGGAAGATTGGAATGATATGATTTAGTTGTTCAATAAAGCCCAATTATGCTCAAAACCCTAATTATGCAAATTCGGAAGCAAACAGACATATTACAGAAAATGCTTGTACACAGAGATATCAAATGACAATCAAATGCATACTAGATTTTGAAATTTAGAAAACAGAAAAGTCAGGGACTAATGAGTGGGCACCCTAGTCCAATGCCATTGTTTCTATTGAGATCTGGGAGCCTTGTCTACAACATGTTCCTATTGTTTCGAAGATTCTTCAGTTGCAAGATTTAGAGGACTAATGAGTGTGCGCCCAAGTCTAGGTCCCTATTTTCTCTTATGATTTGCAGTTTCGATAGTTTGCACTGCTCTCCTACAACTCCACTTTTTCTACTCCTGCAACCTATAACCTGCAATCACAGAAAAATGGGTTGGGCGTTGTGGTGTTTAGAGGCTTGCCTCAATTAAGCTCCAGAGAGACATTCAAGTCTTCTTAACACTGTTGTTAGATAAAGAGTGCGTATCCCTATGGGATAGAGGCAAAATCCAAATTATAAATGATTGAAAACACAATTGATATCACTGATGGAGATTGATTGTCATTGATGTCAAAAAGGATGTCATCTTCATATGTCATCTCATTACTTCAAGAGTTGTGGAGGTTGAAGAGAACTTAGATCAAGTTGGATATCTTCATGTTGTCAGGTTGTCTTTATAATTTGAATGCTTTATGATAGGATCAAAGAGTTCATCATCAAGATTTTACTATTATCTGCTATTATCATCATGAATATTGAAGTGTTTATGATAAGTTCCTGATGTTTTGAAAAGGTTAAGGTGCTTGTTTATTCTTGATAATGCACAATGCTCAACATGGAATGCAGAGACATCAAAGTTTTGTAGAGAGTTGGAGAGTTGATCTTTTATCACTTAAGGTATTCATAGTTTCAATGGTGCTCATGAATGTAACGGTGTTTGGTGTGATGTTCTCTTCATGCTATGTTCAAACATTCTTCTTAGTAACACTAAGACACATGGACTTCATAGCAGGATCAGTGATATTTTCATTAGGGTTTGAGGATTCACAAATTTTATCTTAAGTATAAGGTCTTTCACCTAAGACTTAATGGTTTAAAACCCTATCATTTATAGAATCCTAAAAATCTCAAAAAGTCTTTACTTGTTTCCTACTCTCTGTCTCCAAATATCTATAGCAAATGCTAAGTGGTCAGAGTTTATCTTTGAGAAGAAATTAGAATTTATTATTCTTCAAAATCCTAAGATCTAATAAACCCTAAGTTTCTAGTTTAAAACTCTAAAGCAAAGGCTTTTAAACGTCATACCCTTCAAGCACCTTATGTTATGTTTGTTGGTTGACTTTCTCAGTAGGTTAAAGGCCACTTAAGTGGCATCTTAATGGTATCAGGGTTGTGGTAAACCGGTCCCCTCTTCCTAGCGCGATCGGTGACATCGGTCAACCTTGTAGTGCGTGGGCGCCAAAAAGGAAATCGACAAATGGTTTTAAAAGTTGTGAAGCACGCGTGGAGAAAAATCAAAGGTCTATATTTAAATTTGTGCTTTCACCTTGTTGTATTAATTTTGACGTCTCTTGGAATGTCAAACTCTTTAAGATTGCAGTGAAGGTATATTAAAGGCTATTTTTAGCCTTACGAAAAGGCAGTTGATTTTAGAAGTTTTAAAGCATTTTTTTTAGGGAAGATTTTGTTTCTATCTCTGAGTCATTTTTTAAAGAGTCATGTTGATGAATCTGACAAATTGATTATTAGTCTAAAGATTGAAATTGAGGAAGCCAAAAGAATAATAGATGTAACAAAATCTGATCTTGAGGTTAGAAGAATTGAAAATCTGAAATTAGAGGCAGAAATTGTCAATCTTAGAAAAGATTATGAAGGTCTCAAGGTTCTGTCCAAGAAATATCAGGAGTTTGAAGAAAGCACAAACAAGTTACATGAAATGTTGGGCAAAAAAAAGTATCATAAGGACACTACTGGTCTAGGTTATGAAGAAGGAGAGTGTTCCAAAGTCAGTGAGACTCCTAGAAAGAAAATTGATCTGAGTTATCATGCTGCCACTCCTGAAGGCAAAAAGAAGATTGAAGCTAAAATGAAAACCAAAGATGAGTTTGTAAAAATTCACAATCAAAGAAGAAATTTTAGAAGAACTGCTCTAGTAAGACAAGCATTTATGTATAGGTATAATTATTCATTTTTTGGTTATTGTTATACATGTAATCATTTTGGTCACAAAGCAGTTGATTGTAGAAGGAATACTAATCTTGTATGTTTCAAGTGCAATTCTCCTGGTCACAAAGCATATAGTTGTAGAATGTATGGAAGAATAGCATCACCTAGTTTGAAAGGTTTGAAAAAGAAAAAGGTTGAAAAGGTTTGGAAGAAGAAATCTGAATAGAAGAAAGCACTCGTGAAAGTTTGGAGACTGAAACAAAGTCAAGAGAAGATAGATCCTAAACTTGTGCATCTTCCATAAGTAACATCATCAGTTGCATAAGATATATCATCTATTAAGGGGGAGTTGTCAAATGTTCTATCAATTACCCCCAAGAAGTTTCAGGAAGGAGATCATTTGATGCTTGACAATATGGTGATCTTGTCTTATTTTTCATATTATTAGATTCTTGCTTGATAATGTTTACTAAGGTGCTTCTCATATTAGTCTTATAAAATGAAGTTCATGTAGTTCATGATGATGTTGATAAATATGTTGATCTTCAATGTATGTCAGTTATACAGGTGATTAGTGGTTCATGTTGTCATTGATGTCATAATGCATACAAGATGTTGATAAGGTGTTCAGGGGTTCAATGCACAAAGAGTTTGATGATGTTGAGTGACTTGGTTTATAAATGATCCTATTTATATATTGTTCATGTCATGTTGATACTTACAAAGGTTGAGTTGTCATGATATTGCAGTTCAAAGTGTTCTTGATATGTTAGTGAGAATGTGGAGTGTTGGTTGTCATAGCAAAGCGTTGTTCAATTCCACTTAAGGAGTACTCAAGGAGCTCTTATCAGATGTTAGCATATGTTAGCTAAGGAGGTTGAAAATGGAAGAAGTCAATTCATAACACTTGCCTCTACATTTGGTTTTGCAAAGTGTTGTTGCAGAAGGAAATTGATGGTGCAATTAGTTTGTTGATGTGCAGACTTGATGGGCTGATTTGAATGATACAGTCAAGAGACAATAGTTCTGGTTAATTGCAGTGTGTTTCAAATGTGGTTCTGTATATATCAGATTTGACATTGTGTTGTAAAATGTGTCTTGTGCAGGAACAAGAGGATGGTCTTCATTCTTTATCATGTCAAGATGTGTGTGCAGAAGTAGATTGGTTGCAGGTTGATTGTCCATTAAGATGTATCCTATTGTCACTATCATGGATGTCTTGTCAAGGTCATCTCTAGAGTGGTCATCATGTCATCATGAGTTGTGAATAGTGTGATGAGTAGTCTTCATGTTGGTGTTTATGGGTGTTGAAGTGTTTATGATATCTTTGC
This sequence comes from Cunninghamia lanceolata, assembly GCA_027924645.1. Lineage (NCBI taxonomy): Eukaryota > Viridiplantae > Streptophyta > Pinopsida > Cupressales > Cupressaceae > Cunninghamia > Cunninghamia lanceolata. The sequence continues at coordinate 1,862,990 of BSBN01000549.1, read as the reverse complement.
ATGGAGTTCAAGTTCATATGTGTCATGACAAAGACTTGATTTATCTAAATTCTAAGAGTCATTTTTATGCCATCATAATCATACATCATACTCTATGCTTTGGGAGATCTTGGAGATTTGTCATTTAGATAAAAAGGGCTGATGAATGTGAAAGAATTGTTGTTATGAAAAGTGTGTTTTGCAACCACAAGTGATGTCATCAGGAGTTTGTTTTTGATAGCAGAGATATATCACCCTTCATCTTGTCAAAAGAAGTGATTAGAAGATCTTAATGATGTCAATTTTCATCTTTATCTTCACATTGGTGTTGTGACAAGAAGTTGTTTTGTGCTGAGGTAGATATGTATGCTTCATACTAACAGGACAGTGCTCTTTTTTGGAGACTTTATGATGTAACAAATCTTATTTTATGTATGCAGAATATGGTACGGTCTATGAGCAGTTTATAATAGAGGTTTGATGCTTTGTTTGGTGTGCCTCACATGATGTTGTCTTTAGGTCTTGTGCTTCAGGATGTATATCTTCAGATGTGTGCTTCATGGTGACTTGTTGCTCTCAAGTTGAAAAGTTGTTCAATATGCAGATGTACAAGGACAGAGCTTTTAGGATAAGTTTAGGACAACAAATGGCAAAGGAGACTAGTGGTATCAAAGATTTGGGTAGGTGGTATCTCAATTCTTGGTTGGTATAAAGATAAAAAGGTCAGTAATAGTGCATGTGATCCCAAAAATAGGTAAGCAGTTGATTGATATCAACATAGTTTGCTAATCTCTTTTTTTTTAGACTGTAGGAATCGGGTAGCCCCCCATATAAACTGCAGTGCACCTAGTAAACTTTTTTCATGTGACCAGTGATGCTGGCATGACACGCCCTCCAGTACCACATGGACAGGGGGGAGACTGGACCTCGTGACCTTCTTTACCGCAACAGAATTTTTTAGCTAATCGAGCCAGGACCCAGCCCCATAGTTTGCTAATCTCTTGCTAATGTTGTATAAGAGTTATTTTTCATAGGGGGAGATAATTGCCTTTGTCATTCGATGTCAAAAAGGGGGAGAGAGAGAAAATGCATCATGTAGTTTTACCATCAGTGACAAAGGGCGAGATTGATGGAGATTGATTATCATTGATGTCAAAAAGGATGTCATATTCATATGTCATGTCATTACTTCAAGAGTTGTGGAGGTTGAAGAGAACTTAGATCAAGTTGGATATCTTCATGTTGTCAAGTTGTCTTTATAATTTGAATGCTTTATGACAGGATCAAAGAGTTCATCATTAGGATTTTACTATTATCTACTATTATCATCATAAATATTGAAGTGTTTGTGATAAGTTCCTGATGTTATGAAAAGGTTAAGGTGCTTGTTTATTCTTGATAATGCACAATGCTCATCATGGAATGCAGAGACATCAAAGTTTTGCAGAGAGTTGGAGGGTTGATCTATTATCACTTAAGGTATTCATAGTTTCAATAGTGCTTATGAATGTAATGGTCTTTGGTGTGATGTTCTCTTCATGCTATGTTCAAACATTCTTCTTAGTAACACTAAGACACACGGACTTCATAGCAGGATCAATGATATTTTCATCAGGGTTTGAGGATTCACAAATTTTATCTTAAGTATAAGGTCTTTCACCTAAGACTTAATGGTTTAAAACCCTATCATTTATAGAATCCTAAAAGTCTCAAAATGTCTTTACTTGTTTCCTACTCTCTGTCTCCAAATATCTATAGCAAATGCTAAGTGGTCAGAGTTTATCTTTGAGAAGAAATTAGAATTTATTATTCTTCAAAATCCTAAGATCTAATAAACCCTAAGTTTCTAATCCAAAACTCTAAAGCAAAGGCTTTTAAACATCATACCCTTCAAGCACTTTATGTTATGTTTGTTGGTTGACTTTCTCAGCAGGTTAAAGGCCACTTAAGTTGCATCTCAAGGGTATCAGGGTCGTGGTAAACCGGCCCCCTCTTCCTAGCATGACCGGTGATACCGATCAACCTTGCAATGCGTGGGCGCCAAAAAGGACATCCACAGATGTTTTTAAAAGTTGTGAAGGGTGCATGGAGAAAAATCAAAGGTCTACATTTAAATTTGTGCCCTCGCCTTGTATTAATTTTGACATCTCTTGGAACATCAAACTCTTTAAGACTGTAGTGAAGGTTTATTAAAGGCTATTTTTAGCCCTGTGAAAAGGCAGTTGATCTTAGAAGTTTTAAAGCATTTTTTAGGGAAGATTTTATTTCTATCTCTAATTCATTCGTGGTATGGAAACTAAAAAAATGGAAGTTTATTTTTTTTAAAAGGGTAGAAGTTTTTTTTAATGTCTTTTATTAAAAGAATGTATGGAGATTATTGTGGATTTTTCACTTCTTTATGCAGAAGGCTTTTGCAGAAGTTTGTAATGAGGAATATGATATGTTTTTTTATTACAGGAGAATGGGTTTATTTTTTTTGCAGAGAAAATAAAAATATAGAGTGGCTTTTAATAAAAGGGATGGAAATCTTTTATGAGAAAGGGAAAGTGAATCAGAGAGAAGAGAATATGAAAGGTCTTCATGAAGATGAATTGGTGTATTATTTTTATCAGGGTAGATTGAGGATTTTTATGATTTCTAATTTTTAAATGGTGAAGATAGTTATGCAGAGAAGAAATATATGATTTTATTTTTGTAGGTTCTATATAGATTGTTTTTGAGAATCTATATGTTGCAGAAAAGATTGTGTTTAAAGGGTGATCTTGGACTGTGTTGACATTCTTTGAATCAGCATTAGGGTCTGCCACTTCTAATGCACAGGCAGATTCAGCCAACTGAATACAGGAGGTTACGTGAGCTCCTCCCCTTCACTTCTGGTTCTGCCGCACCAAGGGGGGTATCCCTATAACTCAAGATGTAACCTTGACTAGCTCAAAGATAGAAAGATCTAACTTGACAACAACAGGCAGAATACTCTCATGTATGGACCAAGATCTGCATGATAGATCACAAGGCTGGCAACATTCTTGGACATGATGTCTGGTTGGGTATGAGAGCATGCAGGGGGTTCCTAATCCTACTCCTACAACTAACAGGTGGAAGTATGAAATGTTTTAGTTTGAAGTTTGGATGCAAAGCTGGACATGGTGTATAACACAAGAACACAGCATGATTGGTGCCTATCCAGGGCTTGGAGTCGGTAGACATACACCTGTGAATGATCATCATGATTAGCTAAAACTGGATTTCAGGGGGATACACATGATATCTGCCCTACAGATATCTCCCAATGAAGAGTGTTGAGTTATCTCTACTTATGGCATCCCTACTGCAGTATACCCTTCCCAATGTTCAACCTGAAAATAGTTTAATCTACCCCTTGAGCAGAAGTTAAAAGGTCAGACATTCAACATAGGAATTCTATGCTCTAGAATCTAAACATTACCCAAATATCCAGATCCAGAAGAAGAATACATGCAATACTGGAGACAGAATTAACACAACACATGCTAAGATAGCATTACTCATACAAGATCAACCATGAAATCAGTGGATTCATGCCAAATCGTACAACAGGAGATACATAAACTCACAAGTTTAAGCTGTACAGAGCAACCAGATCAGCTGGTTTTGAATTACAGAGCCAAAAATCATCAACTTTCAACAACATTGAATGAATAACACCATCTGCATTATATAGCAGGAGGGTGTATTCAGCATTAACTACCAGGTTGACCAAAAATCCCGCCAGATACACAGTATCATAAAAATGGCGCTCAAACACAACCAGATTGGCGCCCAAACTTGAATGCAGCAGGTAGGGGAGGAGACAGGAAGATTTCTCGAGCCCTGCGCCACTGATGTACACCTTCAATCGGGTACCAGATCAGCCCACGCCATCGCCCATACCTCTGCAACAATCGCCATTGATGGCGCACCAACCCGCGGCCTCGGGAAGAACATCAATTCTGCATTCGCAAGCATTTCCCGCCGAGACTCATCATCATGATATTTGAAAATGCAGGATACAATATCCCACATGCACCCCGCGATGACCTCAATAACACTTTATATACTAGGTCATGAGCATATATCATGTCAGTGCTTTTGCTCATGACGACACTAGTATAAGACTTCATCATCATCATCCTCCAGTAGCATGATATCCTGTTGTTCGAAATATCACCCTGACGTCATCATGATATTTGAAATATAACCTGCATGATAATCGGCACAACCTGATCCATCGGAGGAACATCCTCCTGCTGAGCCTATACCAAAAGTCTGGCCGATGAACATCCTGATGACGTCATCATCATATCCTGCTGACGTCATCATCATATCTGCCTACTGCGCACCTCCTCATATCCGGATGACATCATCATCATGTTTGCAAATATCAGGGGATCTCCTTAAGATGATCAGTGTTAGAAATATGACCCCCCCGGGACCCTGATGACGTCATCATCATATTAACATCATCATGATATTCGGAAGACAACCGGATATTTGGAAATATCATCCTGATGTTCAAATATCAGGTTGCACTGTAGCTTCACTAAAAGATCGGGGTGATAGACGAATATGATGATGCTGGAAAAGATCACCCTCAGTAGATAATGCATGAAGCCGGCAGGCGGATATCTCCTTGATATCAGCATCATCATGATGCTGGAACAAACATATATCCGGGTGATATTGAAAGATGAAAATATCACCCCCTCCTTCGGAAATATCATGATGCAGATAGGTAGAGAACCGGATATCACCCTGACATAAGGATGACGTCAGCATCATCAGGATGAAGAAACAACGAACAACGAAGTGATACAACATCATCAGGATGATATTGACTAAGATCATCCTGACGTTCAAAATATGATGACCCTAGTGAATATCGGGTCGCACTTAGAACTCTTCAATAACATCATCAGGATGATATTAACCAAGATCACCCGATGATGAAAATATCACCCCGGCGAAATATCATGAAGGCAGAAAATATGATGACCCCTGCAAGCAGCACGGTGATAACTGGAAAAATGATGATGATGACGACGACCCTTAAGAAAAAACAAGTCAGGTCGAACAACTTTAGAGAATAACCCCTTCAGGATATCGGGGCAACATCATCATCATGTTTGGGCAAGGTGATATTCGGAAGATCACCGGATACTTGAAAAATCACCCCCGCAAGCAACTTAGGGCGCACTGTAGCTCATCAGCATCATCATCAGGATAAAAACCAAACATCACCCGATATTGAAATATGATGATGACGATGAGAAACCGGTCGACGGAGGACATGATGACGCTGACCACCATCAAAGAAAATATGATGATGATGACCTCCTCCTCAAAGAAAAAATGATGCTGTAGCTGAGAGATACTGAGGAGGTCCAACACTTAGAGCATTTTTTGGATTCTTAGGGAAAGTGCCTGCATGAAAATTGCTCAAAAATTGTCAGTCAATTCAGGCACTAACAGACTGATTATTTGATATGTGAATATGTGAATGAGTAGGAGGAATATGAAAGGACATTCTATTTTTTTATATAATATATTTGTAGGTGCATTGTGTATAGGATTTTGGAGGTCTGAAATATGCAGAATTGAAGACATATTTTGTGAGAATCTTGAAGAGAAAATGATGTGAACCAGTTGAATAATTTGTAAGATGTATGAGATGGTATTGCAGGTGACTCAAGAACATTTTGAGAAGACATTATGAAGCACATATGTAGAGCAATTGATTTACAGACTAAGAAAGAATGATATGTGGTTGTGGTTTTAAATGGCTCAAATTGAAATGAGGCTTTCAGTGTTTGAGAGGGCTTGAAGTATACATTTGGCACAGGTTCAAAGACTTCAACATAGAGGATAAAGGAGTCCTGATTTTGTATTTGAGAAGGTGGTATTTGAAATATGTATTGGTTGTATACAAAAGGAGATATATGGTTGAATGTGTTGTAGAGAATCAGCGTAACCCCCTAAATTGTTTTCTTGTGTCCAAAATAATTGTTTGTTGCCAGTGAGGCTTGTATGGTTAATGAGACTTCTTTGTAGCCAGTGAGGCTTGTATGGTCAGTGAGACCTATTTGTAACTAGTGAGTTTTTTTATTAAGCCAATGAGGTATTTCAGAGTGGTTTTTCTTCCCCTTGAGTGTTTTCCACTCATCAAATCAAGTGTTATGTTTCTTATCTGTCTTCATGTGTTCATGTGTCCTAATGATTTGTTCTTAAGGTCCTGATTCATACTTTTGATTATCATACTTGTGCATATGTGTTTAACAAGTCATTGATGTCTTCCTCTCTCTTTATCTTGTAAGTTAAAAGGTATAAAAAGTTGTAAAAGTTTATACAACACTGATTCACCCCCCTCTCAGTGTTGTCCTAGACTCCAACAATCACCTTTTAGTTAAGATCTCATGGAAGGAAGATGTTCTTCATGCCATGAGGAGATGGATGCCAAATCTACAAATACAAACACAAGAAAAATGCTCTGCTCTACAACACAATGAATATTTTGAATGCTCTAATCACAAGAATTCCTAAAGATTGTAATTGCCATCTAGTTTTCATCTAGTTTACAAATGAATCACAAATCATGCTTATATATGCAACTACAAACATTCCCGCCAAGAATTTCGTAATTGAAACTTACCATGTCGACCTAGGACCTAAATAATAATCATAAACCAACACTTAAGAATTAGGCCTGACCTAAAATAGGGCAGGACTAGGGCATGGGTGCCCAAGTCCTCCCCCCTATTTTAGGTAGGGATCATGTTAAGTGCACCCCCCAGGCCCCATTTGCCATGAAACTTTGGGGTTTTCTCATCAGGATGTCAAATTATCATGAAAAATGCTCTAAATGCATAAATAGGACTCGGGAGCTAAACCTTAAGAGGGAAAAGCCCCCAAGGGGACATTTTCTGACATAACGTTTAGCCCCCACTTTAATGTATGTATATAACACAAGGCTAATACATGCATTAAAGTACGGTCAACAAACACAGCACACACGCCAAGCACGGAGAAGACATGCCAATCATAGAGAAGATAGTAACAGGCACGCAAAACACAGAGAAGACATGCCAATCACAGAGAAGACAATAACATGCATGCAAAACATGGAGAAGACAACATTGAAGACACATAAAACATAGTGAATGTAATGAAGACAGTGATGATTTTCTTTTTCTTTTTCTTTTCATATATGAAATGCAGATGCAAGTACAGGAAAATAAACACACCACCCATAATGCAGGAGAGACTCATCGCCACCAGTCTTTAAGACTGCATATGGGGCAACACACATGCCAAACAAATCAAGCACGCCATACAAATCAAACATGCCATACAAATCCAAAAGCACAGGAGGGACTCATCGTCACCGATCTTTAAGAATATGCTTGGGAACAAACACGCAATACACACACACTTGGAAGACATGGAGAAAACATGACAGACAAGCAATGGAGTGTTCCTATTTCGAGGTTCATCACCATCTCAGGCACATTACAGGCACACACCAATGATTGGGCTTCGCCACAACAATTGCCAAAGACACACTTAAGGGTTGAGTTAGTCATAAAACCGCTCCCTGCCTCGCGATGAGGACTTTTGAAAATGATAGGATGTGCACTCTCCATGAGAAATACACCATACCCACCTCACGATGAGGTGGTGCAGGGGCACCCCTTCAACAAGTCAATTATACACCTAAGGGAGAAGATTAAAGTCTCAATATGTCTTAGGCATATCTTTATTTAATGTAATAAGGTCTGTTTGACCAATATCATGTTATAGTAGTTTGCATCTAGGTTTTTGTGCAAGTCCCTAGGACACTTGTTAATCTGTCCTGACAAGGTTGTTAGTTTGTTAAGAGTTTGTTAGTTGGTTGTTATTTCCCAGCCGCTTGGAATTGTCTCCTAGCCGCTAGGAACCAAGTCAGTACTACTCATAGTAAGTGGATAAATAGTCTAGATCTGATCGATTAGGCAATATGGAGAGTAGATGTTAGATAGAGCAGTAGTTGTGAAATAAATTGTGCAACTGTGAAATCAGATATCTATATGCATTTATGAAAGTAATAAGAAGATCCTATTTGTGTTATCTTTCTGGTTTTTGAATTCACTGTGTAATTGATTTTTTGCATTGGAATCGAAATGGGTTCTTAGCCCATTCCACATGTTGGATTACTTTGTAATCGGTGGAATGGCTGTATGTATAGATATGTGTTTTGTTTCATTTTCCTATTTCATTCATTTTTATGTTTGTAGGATCGTTTGTAGCATGCTTCGATAAACCCTAGCATCCTCATGTGCTAGGTTGACAAAGTGCAAAAGTCTGTATGTTTGTGGGAGAGATAGTTCTGTGTAATCGCTAAGCATAAAGCGGGTCAAAACAGTGAAAATCCACATGGTTTCAATAGATATACAAATTGTGTGTATATCACTTTTGTATGCAGGATATACTCCTGTGTATATATCACAAAGCATATCGGGTGTGAAAACATGTTGAAAATGCATGTTATGAATATACAAGGCTAAAACATATCGGATATACAATCCTATGTATATCGCAATTGTATGAAGGTATACTTCCTGTGTATATTGTTATCGCATGTTCCTATGTCTATTGCAGTTGTCTATCACGATTGCATGTAGCAAATGTACATTGTAAATGTACAAGTCTGTCGGCACACAAAAGAGAGAGAAAGTTTTAGTTTCATTCGACATACAAGGAAGTCAATAGTTTGGTCAAACCCATCAATTGCATAACTGAGTGGCATATTGTGAATGTACATCGCAAATGTACATCAGCTGATATACAAAGGGGTCAATGTCGGTCAAAAGGTTGATTCTTCTACATGCGGGAGGAATGCATCTTTTGGTTTGCATATTGTGGTTGTATGTCGAAACATACATTGGTTCAGATACAAAGAAAGTCAACTGTCAACTTTCCTTGAAGGCATATTCTGAAAGTATATTCAGCGAATGCATGTTTCTAGTTGTATGTTTTGAATGTATATCGAAATATACATTCCGCAGATACATTAGTTTGGATATAAGGCGCGACCGGCAGTGACGGTAAGAGGAACCGGCCCGACAAGTCAGCGGTTGTATGTACAAAGCCGAATGTATTGGGTGACTGTAAGCATCGGGGTGAAATCTATTTAGGAGGCCGATAGTATATGTGTTGCAGATAGGTAACAAATGCAAATTGCATTCATCGATATGAAGTATGTGATCGGTGGAAGGATTTTGAGCTATGCCGACGGGAGAAGTCTTAGCGATAATAGTGTCAAGGACACATCGATGTGAAATAGGGCTTCGGTGCGAAAGGAGTTTGGTTGGTTGATGAAGATGGTTTTTTCGATGGGTAAACATACAAAGGTAAATGTATGTTAGTGAGTAATATACACCTGTGTTGAACGTTTCTGTTGGCATCTCTGCATCATAGTGGTATCAGAGCAAAGGAGTGTCCTTTAGGAAAGAGAAGAAGGCAAGATGTCAGAAGGAGAGGGGTCATTAGAGTTTCTAGCAAGGATGACCAACACTGAGTTGGCTATTTTAATAAAGAAACAAATTGCAGAGAGCAAAGTAGTTAGAGCTTAGAATTAGGCTTTGAAAGATGAGTTGGAGAAATTGAGGGACAAAGTAGGTTCTGGTAAGGAAGAAGATAGGGATGAAGAGGAGATCCCTAAGCAGGAAGAGATAGAGGTTCATGCAGACTAGAGACCCTTACTTAATGCCCTCAAATCCATGGAGCGAAGGACCATGGATATGAAAATAGACCTACCAGTGTTTGTAGGCAAGATGGATCCTGATTCAGTGATGGAGTGGATAGACTCCTTGAATAATTTCTTTGAAACAGAGGAAATACTAGAACATCAAAGGGTAAAGATGGCCCAATCCAAAATGAAAGAGGCTACACTAACTTGGTGGAATTTCATCCAAGATGACAAGGTGAAAGAAGGAAAGAGCAGAGTTGCTACTTGGAAGAAGATGATGGCTTTAGTGAAGGAAGCCTATGTTCCATTGGATTACAACATCCAACTACATAAGAGGAGACAAAATTTGAAACAAAAGGAGTTAGATGTCAGTTCATACACTGAAGAGTTCATGAAACTATGTGTCAAGACAAAGGTGAAGGAGAATGAGGAAGAGAGGGTCGCAAGGCATCTCAATGGGTTGAGATTTGCCATCCAAGAAGATTTAAATCTGCATAGCCTAGATATAGTCCAAAAGTGCTACCAATTGGCACTCAAAGTGGAAGAGAAATTAAAGAGAAGACAAGAGCATAATAGTAGAGGAAGAGGAAGATAGCAAAGAGGGGGAAGAAGTCCTTTCAGAGGCAGAGGAAATGGATTTGGACACCAAGGTGAATCCAATCAAGAAAACAACAAAGGAGACAACAATCAAACTCAAGGAAGTTACAATCAAAAAGGAAATTTTAGGGGCAGAAGACCACCATTTAGAGGGAGATCTCAAGGCAGAGGACCTCTCAGATGTTACAATTGCAATCAGGAAGGCCATATAGCTAGTAGATGTCCAGAAAAAGCAACAAGTTCAATGGGAGAAAGGAGGACAAATCTGATCCAAGAATCTGATTGTCAAAGTGTGACAAGCTCAAACACTTATCAAAGTGTAAATGCTCCTGATGGTTATGGGTATCCTGAGAAAGGAGAATCTTTGATGATTAGGAGAGCAATGACCACCATGAAGGTGCCTGACAGAGAACCCCCACAAAGAAAGTCTCTTTTCAAAACTACTTGCAAGGCAGGAGGAAAGGTATGTAAAGTTCTGATTGACTCTGGATCTACTAAAAACTTTGTGTCTGTTGAAATGGTAGAAAAGATTAAGCTTAGAAAACTGTCACATCCTTGCCCATACAAAATTTCATGGCTCACTCAAGGTCAGCAAATAGTTGTGGAAGAGCAGGCTTGGGTGGAGTTTCAAATTGGACCATACAAGGACAGATTATTGTTTGACATAGCTCAAATGGATGCTTGACATCTCCTATTTGGAAGACCATGGAAATATGACTTGAGAGCACAACATGATGGCGTTAGAAACACATATTCAATCACCAAGGATGGTAAGGTGATAGAGTTACTACCATTGATGGAGAAGGAGGTAGAATCAAAGGGAAAGGAGGTCAAGGTCATGATGGTAGAAGACAAACAATTCATGAAGGAGATAGTAGATGAAGGTGCAGTTGCATATGCCCTAATTCTATGCCTGAAGGTGAACAAGGAGCAGCAACAAGAAGTCAAGGGAGAGAAGAGACAAAGGTTCATAGACCCTACTGTCCAAGTACTATTAGACAAGTACAAAGGCATCATCTCTGATGGAATGCCAAGGTCCCTACCACCTATGAGGGACATCAGCCATTGCATAGACCTGATCCCAGGATCTACACTTCCAAACAAAGTAGCATACTAGCTTACACCAAAGCAAAATGCAGAGGTAACAAGGCAGATTGAGGAATTGTTGGAGACATGCCTAATTGGCAAAAGTTTAAGCCCATGTGCAGTACCAGTTGTACTAGCCCCAAAGAAGAAAACCACTTGGAGACTTTGTACTGATACAAGGGCTATCAACAAAATAACAATCAGGTATAGGTTCCCAATTCCAAGGATAGAAGATTTGCTTGATTGTTTGGGAGGTGCCAAATATTTCACAAAAATAGATTTAAAAAGTGGCTATCATCAGATCAGGATTAGGCCAGGAGATGAATGGAAGACTGCATTTAAAACCAATGAGGGGTTATATGAGTGGAAGGTCATGCCTTTTGGTTTGTTCAACGCCCCTAGTACCTTTATGAGGCTAATGAATGAGGTCTTGAGAGAATTTATAGGCAAATGTGTCATAGTATATCTAGATGACATTCTGATTTTCAGTAATACAAGGGAAGAACACCTCAAACATATAGACCTGGTTCTCAAGAGGTTACATGAAGAGCAGCTAATGATCAACTTGGAGAAGTGTTTGTTCATGCAGAGGAGATCATCTACTTGGGTTTTGTCATCTCACATGGCAAACTGAAAATGGATCAAGAGAAGGTAAGTGCCATATTGTCTTGGCCAACTCCTAGAACCACGAATGATGTCAAAAGTTTCCATGGGTTAGCAACCTTCTATAGGAAGTTTATAAAAGGGTTTAGTCATGTCTGTGCACCCATGCTTGACACCATAAAAGGAGGACAAAAGTGTAGATTCACTTGGACAAAGGAAGCAGATGATTCATTTGAAACATTGAAGAAGAAGGTGGCACAGCAGCCAGTCCTTGCACTTCCTGACTTCAACAAGATTTTTCAAGTAGAATGTGATGCAAGTCACATGGCAATTGGAGCAGTACTTAGTCAAGAAGGTAGGCCTATTGCATTTTTCAGTGAGAAACTAAATGGTGCTAAGAAGAGATACTCATCCTATGATTTGGAGATGTATGCTCTAGTCCAGTCACTCAAAAAGTGGAGGCATTACTTAATGCCGAAAGAATTCATAGTGTTTACAGATAATCAGGCCCTTAGTTTCATAAACAGTCAAGAGAAGCTGAACCATAGGCACATGAAGTGGGTGGAGACTTTACAAGCTTTCACTTTCACACTCAAGCACAAGAAAGGAGTCAAGAACAAGGTAGCAGATGCTTTGAGCAGGAGGGCTCTAACCATAAATCAGATTCAATTGGGGAGTGTTGGCATTGATTCCTTAAAGACTATGTATGATGCTGATGAAGACTTTGGAGATATCTACAAAGCATGCACTTCCTTTGGAGACAAATATCATGTTGAGTACTTTGAATTTCTGATACAAATGGATTACTTTTCAAAGGTGGACAGTTGTGCATTCCACAGTGTTCTATGAGGCTGAATATCATTAGGGAGAAGCGTTGTGGGGACATGGCAGGACATTTTGGTCTAGATAAGACTCTTGATCTTCTAAAGAGACATTACTATTAGCCTAAGTTACAGACAGATGTAATAAGATTTGTGGAAGCAGGTGTAATATGTCAAAAAGCAAAAGGGAGATCCACTAATGCAGGTTTATATCAGCCACTGCCCATTCCTTCTAGGCCATGGGAGAGCATAAGTATGGATTTTGTGTTGGGTTTACCTAGAACAAGGAAGGGATATGATAGTGTTTTTGTTGTAGTAGATAGATTTAGTAAAATGGCACATTTCTTGCCATGCAAAACCACTTGTGATGCTTCATATGTTGCAGACCTATTTTTCAAGGAAATAGTGAGGATACATGGATTGCCATTGAGCATAGTGTCAGATAGAGATGTGAAATTTATTGGCCATTTTTGGAGGACTCTTTGGAAGAAGCTTGGTACCAATTTGTCCTTCTCATCCACTTATCATCCTCAAATAGATGGACAGATTGAAGTGGTTAACCGTTCATGGGGAAATCTGCTTAGATGTTTGACAAGGCAGCATGGAGAGAAGTGGGATAACATCCTATCACAGACAGAATTTTCCTATAATGACACCGTCAATAGGAGTACAGGGAAATCACCTTTCCAGGTGGTATATGGTATTCATCCAAGAGGTATTTTGGAGTTAAGAGATCTACCTACAAGAGAATCTATTAGTGTAGGTGGAGAAGCTTTTGCATCAGCCATCAAAGAGGTGCATGATCAAGTCAAGCACCAACTCCAACAAACCACATTGAAGTATAAAGCCTATGCTGATAAGAAGAAGAGAGATATACAATTTGATGTGGGAGATTTGGTGTGGGTTAATCTAAAGAAGGAGAGGCTCCCAAAAGGTAAATATACCAAACTCATGCAGAGGAAGATTGGACCATGTCAGATTTTGAAGAAATGTGGACATAATGCCTATGAGATCCAACTTCCTTCTGATCTTGGATTGTCACCTATTTTTAATGTATGTGATTTAAGTCCATACAAGCATAATCTAGATGTAGACCAAGAACCATTACAGGGTACAACAACGGATGATATTCCTAAACATGATCGACCACAATTACATAAGATTTTAGACTCAAGAGTGGCAAAGAAGACACGAAACAAAGAGTATATGGAATACTTGGTGGCTTGGCAAGGGAAACCTGATTCAGAGGTAGTTTGGATGACTGAGGAACAGATCAGAACACATGGTGCAGACCTTCAAACTCTCATCTCAAGTGGACTTGAGCTTTCTTCTCTTAGGAAGTATGGTGCAGGGGCACCCCTTCAACAAGTCAATTATACACCTAAGGGAGAAGATTAAAGTCTCAATATGTCTTAGGCATATCTTTATTTAATGTAATAAGGTCTGTTTTAGTTTCATTCAGCATACAAGGAAGTCAATAGTTTGGTCAAACCCATCAAATGCATAACTGAGTGGCATATTGTGAATGTACATCGCAAATGTACATCGGTTGATATACAAAGGAGTCAATGTTGGTCAAAAGGTTGATTCGTCTACATGCGGGAGGAATGCATCTTTAGGTTTGCATATTGTGGTTGTATGTCGAAACATACATTGGTTCAGATACAAAGAAAGTCAGCGGTCAACTTTCCTTGAAGGCATATTCTGAAAGTATATTCGGTGAATGTATGTTTCGAGTTGTATGTTTTGAATGTATATCGAAATATACATTCTGCAGATACATAAGTTTGGATACAAGATGCGATCAGCAATGATGGTAAGAGGAACCGGCCTGACAAGTCAGCGGTTGTATGTACAAAGCCGAATGTATCGGGTGACTATAAGCATCGGGGTGAAAACTATTTAGGAGGCCGATAGTATATGTGTTGCCGATAGGTAACAAATGCAAAGTGCATTCATTGGTATGAAGTATGTGATCGGTGGAAGGATTTGAGCTACGCTGACGGGAGAAGTCTTGGTGATAATAGTATCAGGGACACATCAATGTGAAATAAGGCTTTGGTGTGAAAGGAGTTTGGTTGGTCAATGAAGATGGTTTTACCGATGGTTAAACATACAAAGGTAAATGTATGTTAGTGAGTAATATACACCTGTGTTGAACGTTTCCATTGGCATCTCTATATCATGAGGGCTTAAGAAAAGGATGAGACATATCGCCTCTATAGAGGGCTTAAATGATTACAAACAAATGTCAGAGTGCAGGAGGGACTCATCACCACCAGTCTTTAAGACTGCACTTGAGAACAAGCACATTGCTAACATCTAGAACAGACAACTTACCTTATATATGCCCCCACCTTAAGGTGGTTGATATCAGGTACCAATATCAAGCATGTTAAGGTAGGAAGAAACACACAAGGGAACACGAGCTTTCGCAAAGCCCATGCCCCCCGGAGGTGGCATGTACTTTATGATTGCTAAATGTTGCCACAAACACATTCCTGCAAGAAAGTGTTAGTGTCCATATAATCATGATGAACAACAACATCAATGCATATGATCAATCACATAAAGAACTGAGGAAATGCAAGATTCAAGATAGATAAAGTGCATGGAATAACATTATTGTTATGTTTTGTAAGTGTGATAAGACACCATCAAGATGACATGACAAAGTGCATAGAGTGATTCTACTAGCCAAGCATCGGATACTATATAACAACCCCATCATCATATAGGAACTAAGTCCAATTTTTTATTTCTCGCTAAAGGGATGCTAGGTCTGCATTAGTATAAATGTTTTTTGTCATCCGCCTGCTAGATAGAATCACTAGAGGAAGGGAAACAATAAATCAAGAGAGAAGAAACAAGTGCCTTAGGGACAGTCACGTAGGAGGGTGCCCCCAAGTCATCAACAACATTGGAGAAACTAAATGATATAAATTTATTGAAATTAAATGCAACTAATTAAAATTATATGAACATGCAAGCTAAAAATGCCAATGTTTTCAAAATTTTCAATTTTTTTGTAATTTTTCAAATGCATTAAGATGAACAATGATATGAATGAATAAAATGAATGTAAATATGAATCAAAACACTCAACAAGGTGCAAAATTCATTAAAAACATGGGTTCACCAAAATGTTTAGGGTGAAAATTTGATGAAGAGGATTTTTGTGTTTATTTAGCTAGTTTGTATGAATCCTCCTTTCAGCTCTAAACATTCAAGGACTTCAGCTGAGTAGGAAGTCTAATATAGGCCTTTGGTCACTCAAAATATAGGGGAAGATTGGAATTGTATGATTTAGTTGTTCAATTAAGCCCAATTATGCTCAAAACCCTAATTATGCAAATTCGGAAGCAAACAGACAAATTACAGAAAATGCTCGCACATAGAGATATCAAATGACAATCAAATACGTACCAGATTTCAAAGTTTGGAAAATGAAAAAGTTAGGGACTAATGAACAAGCAACCTAGTCTAGTGCCACCATTTCTGTAAGGATTTGGGAGCCTTGTCTACAACCTGTTTCTGTTGTTCCAAATATTCTTCAGTTGCGGGATTCAAAGGACTAATGAGCGGGCGCCCGAGTCCAGGTCCCTATTTTCTCTTCTGATCTACAATTTTGACGGTCTACACTGCTCTCCTACAACTCTACATTTTCTGCTCCTGAAACCTGTAACTTGCAATTACACAAAAATGGGTTGGGGGTTGTGGTGTTTAGAGGCTTACCTCAGTCAAGCCTCAGAGAGACATTCAAGTCTTCCAAACACCGTTGTCAGATAAAGAGTGCGTATCCCTGCGGGATAGAGGCAAAATCCAAATGATAAATGATTGAAAACACAATTGATATCACCTTGTAGTGAAGATCTCATGGAAGGAAGATTCTCTTCATGCCGTGAGGAGATGGATGCCAAATTTGTAAATACAAACACAAGAACAATGCTCTGCTCTACAACACAATGAATATTTTGAATGCTCTAATCACAAGAATGCCTAAAGATCATAATTTCCATCTAGTTTACAAATGAATCACTAATCATGCTTATATATGCAACTACAAATATTCCTGCCAAGAATTTTGTAATTGAAACTTACCATGTCAGCCTAGGACCTAAATAACGGTCATAAACTGACACTTAAGAATTAGGCCTGACCTAAAATAGGGGGACTAGGGCACGGACACCTAATTTCTCCCCACTATTTTAGGTAGGGATCATGTTAAGTGCACCCCCCAGGTCCCATTTGCCATGAAACTTTAGGGTTTTCTCATCGGGATGTCAGATTATCATGAAAAATGCTCTAAATGCATAAACATGACCCAGGAGCTAAACCTTAAGAGGCAAAAGTCCCCAAGGGGACATTTTCTGACATAACACTTTTCTCTAAGGGTTAATGTGGGAAATGAACTATGTTTGGTTCCACTTTATGACATAGTAGTATGTGTTTTGAGACAATCCGAGAGAATGATTGTTACTGCAGACACTTACTGATCTCAGATGCTCATTCTGGGATGAACCCTATTTTCCCTTCAATTGGCATCAGAGCCATGGTTTCTGGTTCTGGGTATTCCTTCTGTGAGGATTTATTAGTCTGGAAAGCTTGAGGAAATATGAAGGAATTGACTGAAGATTGATCCTTTGTTGAGTGAAAGTTGTTTGCTATTTTTGTGTTAGTTTTAGGAGACAACATGGAGCTTAAAGGATGGTGAAGAAGGAGAAAATGGAGTTGGTCACATTAAAATGATGTAGATCTAGAGCTCCTGATAGGTAGTGGAATAATCCTGATGCATGGGGTGGGATTTTTTGCTTTGTGGTTGTGTTGCAGCAAAGCTTTCATATTGGGTGTTTGTGTGAGAGGCTCCTTGGTGATATGGAGAAGCTTGTGTTATTTTTCAGCTATGGAGTAATGTGCTTATGCTGGGTGTTTATTCTTGGTATTGGAAGGCACTATCTATGTTACCCTGATTACATATAGGCTATTGATGCAGAGTGGCACAAGGGAAGCAACAAAGTTTAGTCTTCTTTGCCCACTCACCCACTTCACCAATTCATCCAACCAAGGTCATTCCTATGGCAAATTAGGTATTTGTTGTCCAAGCTGTTATCCAACCTTCAAGGCTCCTTCCACACCTTAAGAAAGGTCTGTAAACACCTTTCCCATAGTTGGTTTGATCCCCAACTTCTCACAACTCTCCAACCCTTACTTGGCCTAGTGAGACTACTAGCCCTCCTAAACTAGTTTTCACTACACAACTTGACAAATCCCTAAATGACTGGGCAAACAAATGGTGGATTTGAATACCCTTTAGGGGACTCTAACAGACTTCCAAGCCTCCAGTTCCAACTCTACTCCAGCAACTCAAAACACCCACTAGGTCTCTAGGCCTAATTGATCAATTTAGGTCTAGGTTACAAAGCAAAGGGTCTAAGTTGGGGTCATAAACTTGGGACAGGAACTTGGATCACTTCCACCACACCCAAACATCTCAAAACCACCATCCATTCACTCACCCTATCAGGATTTTGTCATTTGCATTAGCAAATTGCACAAATTTGGTCAAATACATAGGGATACTTGACCTAGGGCATCACTCCAATGGTCGAAGACTGTCTTTCCCAACAAAATGCTTTTAAAATCATAAAATATACATCCCTAGCCTACATTTCACTGAGTGGCATGAAATTTCACCGGTTAGAATGCATTCTAGGGCCAAATTTGTATGACAAACCCTAGGAATGAGGGTTTTAGACCAGTTTGAATTAAAAATGCAATAACTTCCTACTGCGACCACTTCAAGACTTCAAACTTGATGCATTTGAACCCTGAATCAATCTAGTTTTAAAAAAATCACATTGATCCACTTGACCAATCCGTACAGGCCGTACAACAGTAGGAAATCTTGGAAAAATAGTCAGTTTTCTTGATTTTTGTGCCCAAAACACCGTACAGAGTCTTCTCTCCTCCCTTGGAGTAAGAGAACAACAATATGAACCGATCAAAGTCGGTAGGAAACCTCTTGACCATACAAAATGGACCTTACAACCATGGCTAAAAAGCCTTATTACAAACATACTGAACAAAAACCACAACTTAACAAAATTGCTATCAAAATGCTTCAAAATGCTTTTAGGTGCCCTGCACCATACACCCACTGTCAAACAAAACTCAAGTCTCTTGAGTTGGGAATGTTGTCAAATGGAAATCCTGCCTTCTCAATGGCTTCTCGGCTCATTCAAGTTGCATCTTCCTGAGGCTTATGGAGCCACTTCACCAAATACTCATAATAGGTGTGCCTCCTAGTTTGTTTAGCAATCCTTTGATCCAAAATGCATTCAATCTGATCATGAGATGAAGGAATCAGGTCCTGAAGTGTCTGATCAGTTTGTTCCTCTACAACAGTTGTCTAAGGATCAGATCCCTTATAGGGATAGAGGTTTGAGACATTGAAGATTGGTGACAAAGCAACACCATCGGGTAGTCTGATTTTGTAGGCATTTTCTCCACATTTCCTGAGCACTTCACAAGGCCCAATCTTCTTCATAATCAACTTGGTGTATTTACCTGTAAGGAGTCTCTCCTTTTTAAGGTGTACCATGACCAAATCCCCTTCCTTGAACTGCAGATCCCTTCTCTTTCTATCAATAGACTGTTTGTACTTTGCAGAGTTAGACTGTAACTTCTCTTTTACTTGCTCATGGATATCTCTCATCACTTGGACAAAGTCTTCAGCCAATGCACTGCTCTTCTCTAGTCCTCTAACCTCTCTAAGTTCCAAAACACCCCTTGGGTGGGTGCCACAAACAATTTGAAAAGGTGACAGGCCGGTACTCCTGTTCACAGTGTCATTGTAGGAGTATTCTGCCTGAGCCAAAACTAAATCCCAACTATTTCCTTGCTCCTTAGTTAGGCGTCTTAGGAGGTTGCCAAGTGACCTTTTAATCACCTCAGTATAACCATCAGACTAAGGATGATAGGTTGATGATAATGACAAGTTTGTACCTAGTCTTTTCCAAAGTGTCCTCCAGAAGTGTCCTATGAACTTGGGGTCTCTATCAGAGATTATTGACAAAGGCAAACCATGTAATCTAACTATTTCCTTGAAGAAAAGACCAGCTATATGTGAGGCATCATGTGTGGTTTTACATGGAATGAAATGGGCCATTTTAGAGAACCTATCAACAACCACAAAAATGCTATCATATCCATTCTTGGTCCTAGGCAAACCAAGTACAAAATCCATGCTTATGGAATCCCAAGGCTTTGAAGGGATAGGTAGTGGAGTGTATAGACCTGCATTTGATGTATGCACCTTAGCTCTTTGGCAAATTTGACAAGTTTCTACAAACTTTCTTACATTAGTTGGAAACTTTGGCCAAAGGTAGTTTCTTCTAACCAAGTCTAGGGTCTTATCAATGCCAAAGTGGCTTGCCATGCTGCCACACTAATTTTCCTTAATGATATTCTCTCTAATAGACCCTCTTGGGATACACAATAAACTGCCCTTGAAAAGAAAGCCATCTTGTATTAGAAAATCACAAAAATCAGTATTATACTTGCCTGTCATGGCTTTGCAAGCTTGGTAAGGTTCCTTGAAGTCTTCATCTTCTTTATACTGATCTTTAATGGCATGTATACCTGTACTCTCCAACTGAATGGTTTGAACAACAAGATTCCTCCGGCTTAAGGCATCAACTTATTGGCCACTCCCTTCTTGTGTTTAATTGAGAAAGTATATGCTTGGATGTATTCCATCCACTTGATATGCCTGTGGTTTAACTTCTGCTGCCTGTTCAGGAAGCTCAAAGCATGGTTATCAGTAAAGACAATAAACTCCTTGGGTAATAAATATTGTCTCCACTTCCTCAATGATTGGACCATTGCATATAATTCTAGGTCATAGGTAGAATAGTTCTATTTTGCTTCATTTAACTTCTCACTAAAGAAGGCTATAGGCCTCCCATCTTGACTTAGGACTCCCCCAACAACCCTCTTACTGGCATCACACTCTACAACAAAAATGAATCACATAACTTAACTAGGAATGATCCTTTCCTTACAGTCATCAATCAAAGGAGTCATTGTGAAATTTTCACCATTTTTAGACAAATGAATCACATTTTGCTTACCATCATGTTGGGCACTTGTATCATGTTGCCAAGGCCTTCTAAGAAGAAGGTGGCATGCATCCATATCTACTATCTCACAAAGAATCCTATCACAGTATTCACCTATCTTGAATTCAACCCAACATTGTTCTTTCACCACAATTTGTTGGTCCTTGGTTAGCCAAAAGACCCTATAGGGGTTAGGATGAGGTATCCTTTGCAATCCTAACTTATTCACCATGTCATTAGAAGCTAAATTTTTCAAAGAACCTGAGTCAACAATTACCTTGCAGACTTTCCCTTTCACCTTGCAAGTGGTTCTAAACAGATTGTTCCTTTGGGGTTGCTCCTTGGTGGTAGGCATGATGAGGGACCAGTTAAACATGATGCATTCTCTACTCTCTGGTGCTGCAGACTTGGAAGAGGCAGTTTGATAGGAGGTGTTGCTTTGACAGTCATCTTCTTGAAGGAGCTGTACCCTTCTGTCCTTCTGATTTGCAGAGTTATTTCCCATCTTCTCCGGGCATCTAAAGGACTGATGTCCTATCTGATTGCAGGAAAAACACCTTCCAGTGAACACAGTGGAACCCCTGCCTCCACTTCTTCCTCTACCATTACCTCTCCCTCTAAACTGGCCCTTATCAACACTGTCTCTGTCAGCCGCCACTTGACTGCCTTCTTGTGATCTGCCATTTTGGGGTCTAGAAAAGTTATCTCTGTTCTGAAATCTACCTCTGCCTTTGAAATTCAGATTGCCTCTGCCCATGCTGTTTGAATCACCTCTCCTTCTTTGTTTGTCCTCAATCCTCAATGCCATTTGAAAACATTTATGCACTGTCTCAGGGTTAAAGAGACTTAGTTCATCTTGAATGGAGAACTTAAGACCATTTAGATACCTTGCAAGCTTTTTCTTTTCATTCTCAGGCATTTTGGCTTTCAAAGACATCTTGTGAAACTCCTCGGTGTATGTGCTCCCATCCATGTCCTTCTGTCTCAAGTTTTGCAACTTCTTGTGCAAGTTGACTTCATAGTCTTCAGGAACAAATTGCTTCTTGATTTCAAGCATCATCTTCCTCCATGTAGTGATAGGGTTCCTATCATCGTCTATCCTCTCATTTTGAATGAAGTTCCACCAACTCAAGGCTGGCCCTTTCATTCTAGATTTGGCAATCCTCACTTTCTAATTTTTTGCCACTTCCTCACACTCAAAATAGTTCTCCATTGCCTCTATCCAATCAAGACACTCCTCTGGGTTCATCTTTCCAGGAAACATAGGTAAATCCACCTTACTGTCCTTCCTACTCAACTTTCCAAGTGCATCTAGGAATTATTTTTCTGACATGCCTCCTTGTGGCTCTTCCATGGGCACTTCTTTTTCTTCTTGATCCTCTTCATCTGAATCTAAGGTGACCTCTGGTTTCTTCTTCTTATCCTTATCCTTCTTCAACTTCTCTATCTCAGCCTCCATCCTTTTGTTCTTGGCTACTTGATCTCTCACTATCTTTGCCAATTCAGCATTAGTCACCTTTTGAGGAATTTCCTCCTCCTCTTCTCTATCTCCCATCTCTTTGATGGCTCTGATACCACCTGATGCAGAGTGGCACAAGGGAAGCAACAAAGTTTAGTCTCCTCTGCCCACTCACCCACTTCACGAATTCATCCAACCAAGGTCATTCCTATGGCAAATTAGGTATTTGTTGTCCAGGCTATTATCCAACCTTCAAGGCTCCTTCCACACCTTAAGACAGGTCTACAAACACCTTTCCCACAGTTGGTTTGATCCCCAACTTCTCACAACTCTCCAACCCTTACTTGGCCTAGTGAGACTACTAGCCCTCCTAAACCAATTTTCACTACACAACTTGACAAAACCCTAAATGACCGGGCAAACAAATGGTGGATTTGAATACCCTTTAGGGGACTCTAACAGACTTCCAAGCCTCCAGTTCCAACTCTACTCCAACAACCCAAAACACCCACTAGGTCTCTAGGCCTAATTGATTAATTTAGGTCTAGGTTACAAGCAAAGGGTCTAAGTTGGGGTCATAAACTTGGGACAGGAACTTGGATCACTTCCACCACACCCAAACATCTCAAAACCACCATCCATTCACTCACCCTATCAGGATTTTGTCATTTGCATTAGCAAATTGCACAAATTTGGTCAAATACATAGGGATACTTGACCTAGGGCATCACTCCAACAGTCGAAGACTGCCTTTCCCAACAAAATGCTTTTAAAATCACAAAATATACATCCCTAGCCTACATTTCACCGAGTGGCATGAAATTTCACTGGTTAGAATGCATTCTAGGGCCAAATTTGTATGACAAACCCTAGGAATGAGGGTTTTAGACCAGTTTGAATAATAACTTCCTATTGCGACCACTTCAAGACTTCAAACTTGATGCATTTGAACCCTGACTCAATCTAGTTTCAGAAAAATCACATTGATCCACTTGACCAATCCGTACAAACCATACAACAGCAGGAAATCTTGGAAAAATAGTCAATTTTCTTTATTTTTGTGCCCAAAAACCCGTACAGAATCTTCTCTCCTCCCTTGGAGTAAGAGAACAACAATATTAACCGATCCAAGTCGGTAGGCAATCTCTTGACCATGCAAAATGGACCTTACAACCATGGCTAAAAATCCTTATTACAAACATACTGAACAAAAACCACAACTTAACAAAATTGCTATCAAAATGCTTCAAAATGCTTTTAGGTGCCCTGCACCAGCTATGGAGTTGATCATTGGATGATCTGGAAGCTTATATAATAGCCTGTCTCCCTCAGATGAATGTGCATGTTTGTGGTTGTGGAGTTGGCCTGAAATGGGCTTGGAGTTCCTGAACTACTTTTTCCTTTTAAGGAAGATTTGTAATTGCATGGCTCGGATTCACATTTCTTGGATCTGAGGGTTTTATAGACTTTCGCAAAAAAAATCTATGGTTAATGCTCATCTATGATAATCCATTATTTTGGTTTAACTGTTATGGTATTTTTGTTTTAGACTTTTGAGTCTTCCATATGTGAAGTGGGTATGGATGTGCATGGGTGTTTCTTAAGACACAGTGGTTTTGTAGGTTTTACATGGTCAAGAGAAAAACTTGTGGTTTTGTGGAGCTGCAATTAAGCTATTTTCTAGACCCTAGCTTTTGGGGTGTTGCTAGATGAGATAGTTGCAGTTTTGCATGCATGCTCTGTGCATGGTGTAAGGAGGTGAGAAGCTTTCTTAGTGTGGAGATGTTGGTATGTGATTAGTCACTCAGCATTTCTGTGGTGATGCTTGGTGGATTCCTAGACTATGGTGCTTAAGTTGTGGACCTGATTGGTGAATTGGATCTGAGCATGATCTGGTGCTTAAGTCTTGTTGTCTACATGATAATTCTATTTTGAATCTTAGTTTGCTGATTACTAGTTCAATGATGGGTTTGCATGTTTCAGTGTATTGGATCTTTGAGTTATGTAGTTTTGTAGGTGTGTACAGCCTATTGATTGTAGTGGGATAACTTAGAAGTGGACTGTCTATATCCACAAGATTGATTCGGTGTTTATGCAGACTTGTTAGCTGGCCTTGTTTGTGGTCACTTGTGTGTTGGTGCAGTTGCTTGGGATGAGAGAATGGATGGTGTAGAGTACCTGGATAGTTGGTTATTGGGACATGTAGCATTTGTACCATGATGTCATGAATATCTTGGATACACAGTTTTGTGTAATCTTTTGATATTGATGGTGTATTTCCTTGGTTTTGGAGATCTTGGTGCCACTTGGTATTACTGTCAGATGGACATGCTCATGTGTGGACCTGGAGGATTTTTAGAATAGGAGATGTTTGGTCATGATGCTTGGAGAGATCGGTTGTCACGGTTCAGTGGGATCTTTAGCAATGACTGTGAATTCATCACTTGGTGATGGATGATCTTCTTTAGTGTTGCAGATGTTACTAGGAGGAGCTCTTAGATCCTATTGCTATAGAAGGGTTCTTACGCATTTGCATGGACACTATTTGGAGATGGGTCATCTTCATGATATTAAAGATGTGTAACATCTTGGATCCATGGTGGACTCATGAAGTCTTTGGTTGAGGTGTCAGTGGTGCTCGACAGGTGATGTTGGTTTAGAGTTTGTTTGTTTTATGTCATGGTATACTCTTGTTTATGCATTAGAGTTTCAATATGATACATTGTTCTTGAGACCATGCTATGTACACTTGGAGCATGGAATCTCCTAAGGGGGACGGTAAGATCATAATGTCATGACATGTTCTTGATTCAGATGATTGGAGCTTTGATAGTGGTCTAGTGAATCTCTGTGTTTTGGGTGCATTGGTCATATGCTTGAGAACTTCATGATGGTGCAGTCATGAATTTAGTGTTTAGCATGAGATGATTGTTTGTAGGTGCTCATGGAAACATGGAGAGTGAGGTGAGCTGTATTTCTCTTAAGATGAGAGATGTGTTGTTGAGATGGTTACTCTTGATGAGATTTCAACAGAAAGTCCTGTTGACACTCATTTTGACCAGGGGTTGATTTGTCATGATCAGGAGGCTTCTTCATTTGAAGCCTTTATCTTCTTGCCCATTTTTTCTAAGTGTTGGACCTCCTCAGCATTTTTCAGCTGCATCATCATGTTTTCCGAAGGAGGAGGTCATCATCATCATGTTTGTTTCGTTGATGGTCAGCATCATCATGTTCTCCCTCGATCGGTTTCTCATCGTCATCATCATATTTCGCCGGGGTGATATTTTTATCATCGGGTGATCTTGGTTATGATCATCCTGATGATGTTGTTGAAGAGTTCTAAGTGCGACCCGATATTCACTAGGGTCATCATATTTTGATCGTCAGGATGATCTTAGTCAATATCATCCTGATGATGTTGTATCACTTCTTGTTCGCTGTTTCTCATCCTGATGATGCTGACGTCATCCTGATATATTAGGGTGATATTTGTTTCTCTGCCTATCTGCATCATGATATTTCCGAAGGAGGGGGTGATATTTTCATATCACCCGGATATATGTTTTTTTGTTCGAGCATCATGATGATGTTGATATCAAGGAGATATCCGCCTGCTGGTTTCGCGTGTTATCTATTGAGGGTGATCTTTTCAAGCAGCATCATCATATTCAGTTTTCGCCCCGATCTTACAGAGGAGCTACAGTACAACCTGATGTTTGAGCATCAGGAGGATATTTCTAAATATCCGGTTGTCTTCCGAATATCATGATGATGTTGATATGGTGATGACGTCATCAAGGTCCGGGGGGGTCATATTTCTAACACTGATCATCTTGAAGAGACCTCCTGATCTTTGCAAACATGATGATGACGTCATCCGGATATGAGGAGGTGCGCAGTAGGCGGATATGATGATGACGTCAGCAGGGTATGATGATGACGTCATCAGGATGTTCATCGGCCAGACATTTGGTATCGGCTAAGCAGGAGGATCTTCCTCCGATGGATCAGGTTGTGCCGATGAAGGCGATTATCATGCAGGTTATATTGTGATATGATGATGACGTCAGGGTGATATTTCGAACAACAGGATATCATGCTGCTGGAGGATGATGATGAAGTCTATACTAGTGTTGTCGGGAGCAAAAGCACCGACATGATATATGCTCATGACCTAGTATATAAAGTGTTATTGAGGTCATCGCAGGGTGCATGTGGGATATTGATATCCTGCATTTTCAAATATCATGATGATGAATCTCGGCGGGAAATGGTTGCGACTGCAGATTTGATGATCTTCCCAAGGCCACGGGTTGGTGCGCCATTAATGGCGATTGTTGCAGAGGTATGGGCGATGGCGTGGGTCGATCTTGTACCCGACTGGAGGTGTCAATCAGCAGACAGAGGCGCAGGGCTCGAGAAATCTTCCTGTCTCCTCCCCTACCTGCTGCATTTAAGTTTGGGCGCCAATCCGGTTGTGTTTGAACGCCATCTTCCTGGTACTGTGTATCTGGCGAAATTTTTGGTCAACCTGGTAGTTAATGCTGTAGGCACCTTCCTGCTATATAATGCAGATGGTGTTATTTATTCAAGGTTGTTGAAAGTTGTGGATTTTTGGCTCTGTAATCCAAAACCAGTTGATCTGGTTGCTCTGTACAGCTTGATCTTGTGAGTTTATGTATCTCCTGTTGTATGTTTTTGGCATGAACCCACTGATTTCATGATTAAACTTATATGAGTAATGCTATCTTAGCATGTGTTGTGTTAATTCTGTCTCCAGTATTGCATGTATTCTTCTTCTGGATCTGGATATTTGCTTATGTTTAGATTCTAGAGCATAGAATTCCTATGTTGAATGTCTGATCTTTTAACCTCTGCTCAAGGGGCAGATTAAACTATTTTCAGGTTGAACATTGGGAAGGGTATACTGCAGTAGGGATACCATAAGTAGAGATAACCTAACACTCTGTATTGGGAGATGCCTGTAAGGCAGGTATCACATGTATCCCCTTGAAATTCAGTTCTAGCTATTCATGCTGATCATTCACAGGTGTATGTCTACCGACTCCAAGCCCTGGATAGGCACCAATCATGCTGTGTTCTTGTGTTATACACCATGTCCAGCTTTGCATCCAAATTCATATCAAAACACTTCATACTTCCACCTGTTAGTTGTAGGAGTAGGATTAGGAACCCCCTGCATACTCTTATACTCAACCAGACATCATGTCCAAGAATGTTGCCAGCCTTGTGATCTATCATGCAGATCTTGGTCCATACATGAGAGTATTCTGCCTGTTGTTGTCGAGTTAGATCTTTCTATCTTTGAGCTAGTCAAGGTTACATCTTGAGTTATAGGGATACCCCCCTTGGTGCGGCAGAACCAGAAGTGAAGGGGAGGAGCTCACGCAACCTCCTGTATTCAGTTGGCCTGAATCTACCTGTGCATTAGAAGTGGCAAACCCTAATGCTGATTCAGAAGAAATGTCAACAAGTCCAAAGAACCTACACCTTGGTTGGATGTGAGTTCAACAAAGACCTATGAGGAGGTTGCCTTTGGAGGATTCATGATGGATTGCATATCTTGGAGGAGCATTCTCATTCCCCACTCTTGGTCTATTCGGCAGTCTATTATTTGAGAGGTATTTGCCCATTATATCTTTCAGATGTGTTATGTTTTGTGCTTTGGTTCTCATGGGATTGAGTTGATTCATGGTCATTGATTATGGAGACTCATTTGAGGATGGTTTAGCATGAGTCTATATGCTTTATCTTTCATAGATATGGATCTTGAGCTATGTAGTTAGTTCTGGAGGATTCATTTGAGGGATGTTTGAAATGGTTATCACCTTATGCATTTGAGTTTGAGATATCATTCATTGATGAGGATTGTTAGGAGATAGTTTATAGGCTGATTTCCTGAGATAGGAAATGGAGTCTTTGTCTCGGTTATCTTCCTGGATGGTTGGTTTCACATTACATTGGTTTGAGGTTTGGTTGGATCTATTGTGATCACTAGCTTGTACTCATGTGTTTTCACTTATGTTCTTAGGTGATGACATGGAGGTTCCTTTATCTCTTTCCTTTGTTGGGTGTGAAGAACTTGGGAGAGCTTTGGAGACTTGTAGTGAGAGTTGTTCTTATAGGTTATTGTTTTACAGGTTTTGCATATCATTGTGGATGGTTCCTTGGTACTACATGTTGTTTACACTTTCTATATGATGCTATTGGTAGACTTGGTATGCCTTGATCTTTTTCAGATTTGCATTACCCATGCAGTAGGAGCTCTTGGATGTGTATTTCATTCTTTGATAGGATTGTACATGGAGTTTATGATTGCAGTTTATGGGTGTATATATTTATGGCATGAGTTTACTATGTTTTGTATACCTTGGAGGTATGGGTGATTGGATGGATTAGCACTTGCTGTGTGTGCTATTTTCAGTCACGTGGGTTAATCAGTAGGATGAGAGTAGTCAGTTTCTTGGTTGTTGTTCTAGTTGATGTTCTATCTTGTTTTTTAGAGGATGTCTTCACGGTTGTGTTCAGGTTGAAGCTTTGAAGTTGATGTTGTTGATGCTTTTGTATAGCATGTGAGCACAGTGGAGTGGTGGCAGTATTCTATAGCCTTTTCTATCAGTTGGATCTAATGATTGTGTTCTTTAGACTGGTGCATATACGCCTTGGCTTGTTCTTTTTCCTTTGGTGGTTGGATGGAATTGTTGCCTGAGATGGTGGACAACTTGGATGTTGTTTCAAGTGTCTTGATTGGAGCATGAAAGCATTGGTTAAGATTCTTGAGATTGCATGTATGGCTGTGATGATGTGATTCAGTGACTTCAAGGGTTGGAAGGGGTTTAGTGAGTTCTTCGTCAAGTGGGAGAATGCTGAGAAAGTGTGTCTCAAACTCACTGAAAAAAACCCTAGTCATGGTAGCAGTACCATAGTATTGCTGGGAGCAGATAAAAGAGGTGCGGGTTGGCCAACGGTGTTTATTGCCATCCCGCAGGAGTCCTTAATAGTGGATTGCAGTAGTACGGTGTTTACTGCCACCCCACGATAGCCTATGAATTAGCTTGTGGTGGTGTGGTGCTACCGCCATCCCGTGATGGTGATTGGAGAGGCTAGCGGGTGTGTGATGTTACCACCACCCCATGACAATTCATAAGGTTGCCTGTAGTGTTGTAGTATACGTCCCACAGTCCCATGAAGAACAGTGGAAAGGTTGTACGATATAGCGGTGGTTAGTGAAGTACACTGCAGTCCCGCAGCTAGTCAACAAGGGTTCTGCGGTATAGTGGTTAAGCCTGGGAATGACGAACAAAGACGGAACTGTGAAAAAAGGTGAATGGTGATTGATTGACGAGTAAGGTGTTGACATGTGGCACTAGGTTACTCATTGATTTCACATCGTTGTGAATCAATGTGGCCTCTAGTGGTTGGCTATTCGGTTGCCGATGTAAGTTGTGATTGGATGTCAAGTCAGTTTGTAACTATTTGTTTGGTGTGGAAGTTGAAATGATGGGCTTCCTCAAACGTTTGGGAAGTCTATATTAATGCGACAATACATTGTAACTAGATCGAAGAGAGAGGGAGGTGTGACTGGATGTAAGGAAGTACTACCAGATTTTCTCCAGAGATGGAACAAGATGTAAATCTCCAGTAAAGGCTATGAGCCTGATATTGTATTGTAACTTGTATGCTTATTGCTGAATAATACAATGTCTCTATGTTTTGGAGTGTGGGGTTTTTTACTTGAAAGGGGTTTCCATACGTAAGTCTTTGTGTTCTTGTCTTCTGCTCTATCTTTCATGTTTAGTGATTTTGTTTATTGAATATGTTTAATGTATGTTGTTGAAACTGGTTTAAATTGCAATCACTTTCCTCTAAGGGTTAATGTGGGAAATGAACTATGTCTGATTCCACTTTATGGCATAGTAGTATGTGTTTTGAGGCAATCAGAGAGAATGATTGTTATTTCATACACTTACTAATCTCAGATGCTCATTTTGGGATGAACCCTATTTTCCCTTCACCCATTGGCTCTCAAAAAATGGATTTACTTGGTTTGTGGGTCTAAAATAACTACCTATGAATTGTTGTTGTGTGGTCACATGGGTATCTTACAACTATATTCAAATCCAAAGAGGATTGGATATACTTTTAATGAGCTCCTTGGTTTATGGGATCTAGTGTTCTATTTCTAAATTTTTGGTCTACTCACTTTATCCATAAGTAGATGTGCCCAAGGGAGCATCATATTAGGTAAGGCTTCCCTTAATTCTATTGTATCTCTAGAATAAATCATCATTAGAACTCATTGGTAATAAAATTAGAAAATTTCTTGATTGAATCCCTCCCAAAACCTCCAATATTGCTTGTGCATGCATGTGTCTAGGTAAATATCAAAAAATGCCCACCTAAATCCATTGGTATTAGATTTTAGACTTGGTGCATACTAAAATGCTAGATTATGTAAACTTGCCTTTTAAGTGCCTATCTTGTCATGAATATTTGATCTAGGGGCATTGTTTCCCTAATAAGTTTTGTTTTACTTAGTTAAGTTTTGTTTGTGTAAGACTCTCTTGGTTAAATTGTTAACTCCCCACATTTCATGTAATCAGATTGATTAAGTTAATTCCATGTAGACAGCCTCTGACAGATGAATGGAGTTAGTTTTGAGATAGGAGATGTTAATCAATTCTAGTTACCTCCATCTGAACACTATCCATCTAAAACAAAATTCATTTTCATCGCCTCCATCTGAAACTGAATTAGTTCATGTCACCCATTGGTAAGGCAAAGTCCTGTCACTATGAGAGGAGGAAGTTTTGAAAATAGTTAGAAGGAAAGGGGATCGGGGGATTGGAAGAAGGTCGCCATCAAAACAGAAGAAGCGGATTAAAAATTGGAAAGACATAGTGTGAAGGGGTCTCGTAGCGGAAGAAGAATGGGTTTAGAGGATCGGGCTATGTGATTGAGAGCCCAGAATGCTTTATGCTATGTAAGAATAGAATTTGTCTCATATCTCTGTATTCATGGTGATTGGCTGAACATTGAATAAGGTTTTCTATTGAATAATATTCCTATGTGTTCAAATTTCTCATCTTTTGATTGCTCTATTAATTTCCTCAAACTATATTCAATTCTAGTCTGGAGAGTTCATGCCACTGATTCTAGTCTAGAGAGTTCTTGTCATCATTTGTTCTATCAATATTTGCCATCATATTTGGTATTAGAACCTAAAGAGTTGGGCTTTTGTGGAGTGGATAGAATGCCACCAAGAAGGATGAGAGGAAGAGGTGCTCAAGGTGGAGGTCGAAGAGACCATGATGAAGGAATTTTTGAAATGTTGCAGAACTTGGTAGTGAGAATGGAAGCAATAGAGGGAACAATGGAGAGGAGTAGCAGTTGATGATGTTAGTGAAGTTATTGAGGAAGAGCAATTATGAGATGATGAAGAAGTTCAGGAAGAACCTGAGGGATTTGAAGAGAAATTGTTGGGGACAGTTATGAGTGTGGGAGCCAAACTTAAAATAGAGGTTCCTATATTTTGGAAGTTTAAATGGGCATCAATGATCTAGACAAATATTTTGAGTATGAAGGAGTTGCATAGGAAATGAAGGTTAAATTCGCCTGTACAAGGCTCAAAGGACATGCTGCTATGTGATGGGACTATGTCTAATTTGAGAGATGAAAGAAGAATAAAGAGAAGATTACCTCTTGGGATAGAATGGTTGCTAAGTTGAAGGCCAAGTTCATTCCAGGAGATTATCAAACTAATCTTTTCAAAAGATTGTAGAATCTTAAGCAAAAGGACATGTCAATGAAGGAATATATGGAAGAATTTTACAAGTTGGCGATTCGGTCAGGACATAGTGAAGAAGATTTGGAGAAGGTAGCAAGATATTTGAATGGTTTGAAATATAGTTTGCAAGATGAGCTGAGTCTAGTATCCCCTAGAACTCTTGAGGAGGCATATCATCTTGTCATAAAGGAAGAAGAGAAGCTTTCAAGAAAGAAAAAATCAACAAGGAAGGAATAGAGGATGAGGTTATAGAGGAAGAGGACAACAAGATGGAAGAGGACAACAACAACATCATGAAGAAGTGGCTAGAAATTCAAGTGGGACAGCCAATCAAGAAAGAGGAGGATTTCAAAATAAAGGAGGCAAATCATATGGAAGAGGGGGTTTTCAAGGAAGAGGAAGAGGCTTTGCTGGTAAGTGTTTTAAATGTAACCAGTATGCTAGTCATAAGAATTGGGAGTGTCCCGAGTTCTCACAAGGAGGCCATACAAGGACCGAGAGAAGCAATTAGATTGTACAAGCAGATCAAGAAAGTGTTGGGTCACGTGTTCATCACCAAGAAGAACCTGAATCTAGAGAGCCCTTGTTGTTCAAAAGAGTGTTGTTAAAGCCACCAAAGGAGAACCAAGAACCGGTGCAAAGGAGAGCTTTGTTCAAGACAAAATGTAAGGCTAAAGGTAAGTGTTGCAAATTGATTATAGATAGTGGGAGTATGGATAATTTAGTGGCTACTATAATGGTAGATAAATTAGGTCTTAAGAGAATTAAACATCCTACACCTTATAAAGTTTCTTGGCTATAAAAAGGGCATTAGTTGTTGGTTAATGAACATAATTTGGTTGAATTTCAAATTGGTAGTGTTTAATACGAAAAGAGGGGTTTTCAATTTCAATGGATGTGTGGGTTACATCCTCCTTTAACTACAAACATTCAAGGACATATCAACCGAGTTGAATCACACTTTTGCAAGAAAATTCACCTATAGGTTAGGCTGTCACTTGGAATGATGTGGAAATTCTGAGCTTGTCAATTAATGCACCAATTTAATGCCCAAATACCCTTAAAACCCTAATTAAGCAAAATAGTAAGTAAAATGATGAATTACGACAAATGCTTGCAGACTAAGGTAGTAGGTAGAGATTATTTACTAATTATTTTTCAAAGTTCAGGATGTAGAATACTCAGGGACACTCGCATTAGTGCTCAAGTCACTTGTGGTATTTTCTTTGCGAAATCCTGATCTCCTTCTGACACTGATGATCACTATACTTTTCGTTTCTATCCCAAGGTATGTGGAGGACATTGGCACTCAAGCTCGAGTCCAAGGCAGGGTGATTTTTAGGATGTCAGAAGCTCTTCAGATGTTGATTGTCACTGTCACAATTGTTTCTATGTTTTTAACTTCAGAGGACACTGGCATTAGTGCCCTAGTCCAAGCAACCCTTTTCTTTAGGGATTTGGAATCTGCACACTATCTTACTGTTCCCTGCAACTCCACTTCGTCAAGATGCGACACCTGTAACTTGCAATCACAAGGAGAGTGGTTAGGGGTTGTGGTGTTTAGAGGCTTGCCTCGGTCAAGCCCTAAAGAGACATTCAAGTCTTCTAAACACCATTGTCAGATAAAGAGTGCGTATCCCTACGGGATAGAGGCAAAAACAAATTGATAAATGATTCAAACACAAATAGATATCACCTCAGAGGTGTGGATCTCACATAGATGAAGACTCTTCAACACATGAGAAGATGAAGCCAAATTTGAAATCACAAACACAATAACAATGCTCTGCTCTGCAATAATGAATATCTTGAATGCTCTAAAATTATAAATTAGCCAAAAGTTCACAATTATCTTCTAGTTTGCAAATGAAACCCTAGACATGCTTATATATGCAACAACACACATTCCCACTAAGAATTTCATAATTTAAACTTAAGATGTCGGTCTGGGACCTAATTAACAGTCACAAAACTGACATAAAAATTTGGGACTGCCCTAAAATGGGGCAGGACTAGGGCGCTAGCACCCAAGTCCACCCTCCCAATTTAGGTCAAGATCTATTTAAATAGTACCCCCTAGGTCCTATTTTCTATAACACTTAGGGGTTTTCTCATCAGGATTCAAGATTAACATGCAAGATGCTTATAATGCATTCTAAAGGACCCGTGAGCTAAACCTTAAGATGGAAAAGTCCCAAGGAGACATTTTCTGACATAACGGGTAGTTATAAGGATAGTATTATATGTGATATCATGCCCATGGATGTGTGTCATGTGTTTCTTGGTAGACCTTGGCAATTTGATAGGAAAGCTGTGCATAATGGAAAAGATAATACCTACACTTTTGAGAAGGATGGGATCAAGCATACATTGCTGCCTATGCAATATCAAGAAGAGGACAACAGTAGTAGCGGCAACAATAAGGTAATGATGGTAAGTGGAAAAGAGTTTTTGCATGAGATGAAAAATGAAGAGATAGGATTTACTTTGGTACTTAGGTTTAACAATTGTGCTTACCTCTACAAAACTAGATGATTTTCTTGATGAAGTACATGATATTTTGAAAGAAGATATGGACATTGTAGTAGTTGATTTTCCTAACGAGATGCCTCCCATGAGGAGTATTAACCATCATATGGATTTGATACTCGGAGATAGGCTTCCAAATAAGGCTACCTATAGATTGACTCCTAAAGAGAATGAGGAGATTCAAAAACAAGTGGAAGAGTTAGTCAAGAAGGGTTTGATAAGAGAGAGTCTTAGCCCTTGTGCCATTCCTACGGTCCTAGTACCTAAGAAAGGAGGTGAATGGAGAATGTGCATGGATTCTAGAGCCATAAATAAGATAACTATTAGATATAGATTTCCAATTCCAAGGATTGAAGATTTGATAGATTGTTTAAGTGGTTTAAAGTATTTTTCAAAGATAGATATGAAAAGAGGTTATCATCAGATTAGGATCAGACCTAGAGATGAGTGGAAAACAACGTTTAAAACTAATGATGGACTGTATGAATGGTTGTTTATGCCTTTTGGGCTTTCTAATGCACCTAGTACTTTCATGAGACTTATGAATGAGGTCTTGAAACTATTATAAGGATGGTTTGTTATTGTGTATCTTGATGACATCTTAGTGTTTAGTAGGTCAAAAGAGGAACACTTGGAGCATTTGAGGATGGTTATGACAAGGTTGCATGAAGAAAAAATGTAGATTAACCTTAAGCAGTGTGTCTTTTCGCAGATCAAACTGATTTATTGGGCTTTGTGGTGTCTAAATATGGATTGAAGATGGACAAGGAAAAGGTTCAAGCCATTATTGATTGGCCAACATCTAATGGTGCAATGGAGGTAAGAAGGTTTCATGGACTTGCTAGTTTTTACAAGAATTTTATTAAAAATCAGTCATGTAGTTGCTCCTATACTTGAAACAATTAAGGGGAATATAAAATAGTTTGAATGGACACAAGAGGCTGAAAGAAGTTTCAGATTTCTCAAACAAAAGGTGAGTGAGTAGCCTATCCTTACATTACCTGATTTTAATAAGGTATTTCAAGTTGAATGTGATGCTAGTGGGTTGGCAATAGGAGCTGTTCTTAGTTAGGAAGGAAAACTAGTGGCCTATCTTAGTGAGAAATTAAATGATGCTAAGAGGAAATATTCTACCTATGATCTTGAGTTTTATGCATTAGTGCAATCATTGAAAAAGTGGAGGCATTACTTACTTCCTAAGGAGTTTATTGTCTATACAGATAACCATGCTTTACAGTTTATAAACAACCAACATAAACTGAATCAAAGACATGCCAAATGGGTAGAGTATCTTCAAAGTTTTAATTTTATGTTGAAACATAAGAGTGGGCAAAAAAATAAAGTTGTTGATGCATTAAGTAGAAGAAGCCTATTGTTTCATAAAATTTAGGCTAATAGTGTGGGTTTTGATAGTTTGAAAGGATTATATGCTGATGATGCAAATTTCAAAGAAGCATTTGAAGCTTGCAGTAGTCCTACTAGTAGGGATAGAGGACCATGGTTGGATTTTATGCTACAGGAATGTTTTCTGTTCAAAGGAA
Source organism: Cunninghamia lanceolata (assembly GCA_027924645.1). NCBI lineage: Eukaryota > Viridiplantae > Streptophyta > Pinopsida > Cupressales > Cupressaceae > Cunninghamia > Cunninghamia lanceolata. The sequence continues at coordinate 1,826,708 of BSBN01000549.1, read as the reverse complement.
CCAAATTGTGCATACCTAGAGGCTCAATGAGAGACAATCTATTAAAGGAGAAGCATTATGGCGGCCTGGTGGGACATTTTGGTCAGGATAAAACTTATTTGTAGTTGAGTACACATTACTATTGGCCAAATATGTGGACATATGTCAAGAAATATGTGGAAATATGTAGAGTTTGTCAAATGGCAAAGGGAAGAAGTCAAAATGCTGGTTTGTATCAGCCATTACTAATCCCATCTAGACCATGGGATTTAGTGAGTATGCATTTCGTTATGGGTTTGCCTCACACTCAAAGGGGCAATGATTCGATATTTGTAGTTGTGGATAGGTTCTCTAAAATGGTTCATTTTATTCCATGTAAGAGGACCAGTGATGCTACTAATATTACAAATTTGTTTTTCAAGGAAGTGGTACAGTTGCATGGCATTCCAAGAAGTATCATATCCGATAGAGACACCAAGTTTGTAGGGCATTTTTGGAGAACTTTATGGAAAAAGTTGGGTACACATCTTAGTTTTAGTTTAGCCTATCACCCCCAAACAGATGGCCAAATAGAGGTGGTCAATAGAAGCCTTGGTGATATGTTGAGATGCCTTCTTGGAAACACACCTGGAAATTGGGATATGGCATTGGCACAAGCAGAATTTGCTTATAACGATTCTCTAAATCGAAGTATAGGTTTCAACCCATTTTATATTGTGTATGGCATGCATCCTAGGGGTGTATTTAAACTCAGAAATCTTGGTGATATGGATAAAAGAAGTGTAGATGGAGAAGATTTTGCAAAGATCATTTATGACCTTCATGAGGAGGTTAAGAAGAACATTGAAGGAAGCAATCAACAACACAAAAAATATGCTGATCAGAAGAGGAGAGAAGTGCATTTTTAGGAGGGTGATCTAGTGATGGATCATCTTAAGAAAGAAAGATTTCCTATAGGAGCATACAATAAACTAAAAATGAAACATGTGTTAGTGTAGGTTTTTATCCCTAGTTGGGTTATTTATTTTTCCCTATATTCGTAGGTTTTTCCTACACTTCTATTAATCTCACTTAGGTTAATAAAGCATGTCTTATTAGGTGAGTGGTTGCGAGGTGTCACCTTCCTACATGTGAGCATCTATTAGCTATCTTGGGAAGATACTTTGCTATCTTTAGTCTGATAGATGGTTGCTCCTCATTGCGGTGTTGCCATCTCCTCCCTCTCCCTAGTCTATATAATAAGCATGCTACTTGGCTTGTATTTTGTATCTTTTATTTTTGCATCCTTTTAATGCTATTTTGCTTCTAGCATTTGCATTACTCTCTTGGAGACTAGCTGTGTGTTGCTATTTTGATTTCGTATCATTTGCATTCATAGTTTAAACATCTATTAGTTTGCACTGGTTTTCTGTGTTAATAATCTTTTCAGATTCTAACATGGTATCAGAGCCTTGCTATGTGCAAGAGTAGATTTTAGTTTCCTTATTTAAGAGATTCACAGGGGCTAATTAAGCTTATTGCAGTTTTCTAAAAAACCCAGTATGCTCTTCTCTTGCATCTTCGGATGTTCTGGAGAATCAGAAAAGTTTGATGGAAACATTTTAATCTTTGGGGTTTGCACATGTGCTTTATGAAATCTAGGTGATTACAGCATTTCTGGTTATACGACGACATTTCTGGCTGTTCCAACACATACAGGAGGCTCAGGAAAGTCATATTTGGCTTTCTCTTCACCGAAATCAGAGATCGTCAGACATAGTTGCAGAACTAGGGTTTCAAGCTCAAATCTGATAACCAACTTGCATATTTGGTGTTTTCAATCAATATTGCAGGTTCCAGGATGCCTTTGCTTATCTTAGGTAATTGATTCAACCTTTGCATGCCATTTTTTGGTTGCTGAGGTCATTTTTTGTTGCTAAAGGCGTTCCGTTTACATTGGATCAACATCTTCTGTACATTAGCAAGAAAAATGCCTTTTGGGTTTTGTTCGTAGCATAGAAAACCTATTTGGGTATGTTTTAATTTTTGCATGCAGTCTATATAATTTGCAGAAACACACTCAGAAAGCTACATCAAGACCCCTCTCCGTTGGCAGTTGCAGTTTTGAAGGTAGTTTTCAAATGCTCCGTTCTTGCTCATATAGACTCCATTTCTCACGTAATATTTTTTGATTTTGGCTATTTTTTCATGCTCTATGCACTAGTGCAGAGGTTTTTTGATTTTGATGCAGAGATTTTTAGAAATTACAGATTTTCAGTCGTGACACTGCACAGTTCTCATTTTGAGAACTTCAGAGGATTATAACTTTCACATACGACCTCGTATCGAGGCGATTCTTTTTTTGAAAGTGCATAATTTTTGAGTAGATCGCAATGGTGCTGTTTATTTCTCTGGTTATTGTGCCAAATTTGTATTTTTAGCATATGCTCTTCGTGAGGGTTTTGTAATACATTGAAATCAAGACCACTTAGTATTTCTTGCTAGTGGCAGTTGTAAATGCACTAATATAAAGTGACAAATCATATTTTCTTAGGGGGGTTCTTTGATTGAGTGAAAAGGGGGGGTTGTCTTGGTTGTGTTCTCTCCTTTTCGGCATTTCTTCTCTGCATTTCTTCATCATGGATCAAACAAATGTGCCCATCCTAACTCCATACAATTACTTTGAGTGGAAATCACGCATGACAATTCACTTAAGGAAAGCTGGATTACATAGGATAACTATGGGACTTGAAACTGAACCTACTAAAGATGAAGATAAGCCTAAGTGGTTTAACAAATGTGACGAGGCATATGGAACATTGTGTTTGTCTATTTCTCTTAATTTTCTCTTTCACATTGAGTCTTTGAATTCACCAAATGAAATCTGGACAAATCTAGAAACACTATTTGGCACACAAGATTCAATGAGGGGTCATATGTTGGAAAATGAACTAATTAGTTTAAGTCCAGGCAATTTCAACACAATCTAAGATTTCTTCACTAAATTGAAATCATTAAGGCTACAGTTAAAACAATGTGGAATTGAAAAGAAAGATGAACAACTGATTCTTAGTATTATTTTAAAGCTAAGTTTAAAATATTCTGTGTTTGTTTCTCCCTTCTATGCTGTCATGCCCACATTTCCCATGCGGTCACAACACACAACACATGTGTCATGTCCACATTTGCCATGTGGTCATGACATGAATTACAAATTTTTTTTCTACCTATCCCTAGGAACCCCCTCGCACGCGTCTGCGTGCTCGGTGGCAATACTCATAAGGCGTAAACATGTCAACATAATTCAGGGAGGTGCGTTGTCCCACGTAGTCCCCTGCGTGAAGATAGCCATCTAGGGGGTATGCGACATGAAGTGTGTCACTTTTAGGGTTAGAATGATTTTAAATCCGAACCCTAAGTTTCCTAGGTGTGAAGATGATTTCACTAGATTCGAAACCTAACCCTAACTCAAGTAAAAAAGAAATTGAAATAAAGCTTAAGAAAATAATGGCAAGATGGACGCATGATTAAAGTGGAATGGTGGAATAAAAGTTAATAAAATATCATAAAATTAAAACCCTAAAAGTCTAGGAAAAATTCGACAGCATAACGCATTTTCGATAATCGACTTAAAAATTTTAAAATAAAACTCTAATAAGGAATTAAACAAAATTTAAGAATAAAAATTTAAACTTAAGAACAAAATTTAAAACAATTTAAAATGACAAAATAAATACCTTGCCAAGGTCAAATAAATCTACCTTACATAAAAATATTAAAAATTTGAAATAAAAAATAATATGACACCAAATTGGATTTCAAATTTGAGTCCGTTAATAAATATAATTTTGGCATTACATTTATTAACGAACTCGGAATAATAGAGAAGGGAAGAGATTAAAATACTCTTTCCCGTAAAATAATAGTAATGAAAATTGTTGAATAAAATATTTAAATCACGCTAGGAAAATAAAACAAATGCCCTAATTAAAATGAATAAAAAGTGAAGGGAAAACACTTCACAAGATAACAAAATTAATCCCTCCCTTAATAAAATTCCATCCACAAGACAATAATTTTAAAAGAATTCAAACTCCCAATTAAAACTTAAACAAAATTAAATGAGGGCAAGAAATGAAATAAGGGCAAAGCAAAATAGAGGATTTAAAAATAATAATAAAATAAATATCCTCACATCTCTCACACCCTAACAATAAAATATTGTTTCCACTTTGAAAAGCCCTAATTCCATTCTAAAATTAGTTTTCTAAATAAGAAGCCCTAATTTTGTATTTTATTGTTTTCTTTCCTTTTGTTGCCCTAATTATCTATCTCATTCATTCTTTTTATTTTGTTTTGCCTCTTGTTTTTGCAGGTTAGGGTTTTGAAAAGAGGTGGAATCCATGAATGGAGCTTTCCACTACCTCTCACAGAGGTATACACAACAGAATTGTTGCTATATATTTTTTTTAACAGAGTGATTGATATATATATATATATATATCAATATATATAAATACTGAAGTGATAAGTTCGAACTTCAAATTGCAGGTTTGAAAGAGCAGCAAGGGCTGAATGGTGGCCATGGCGGAGGGCGCGGTCTAAGGGAAGGCAAACAACGCTAGCTGAGTTTGTTTGACGCTATGATTAAGTAAGATATGGTGGGAAGGCCACGTGGGAAGTGACGGTAAGGAGATGGGGGTTGAAGGCGGTGGAAGGCTATGGATCTCGCGGGGGAGGGGGTGTGGGTGGAGGCACAGCCTCCTCCCCACACCCACTGTGTTTGAAACAACCGCGGCAGAGAAAGGAATGGGGGATGGGATGGGCATCGTCGCCCATCTCAGACCCTAACAATTTTTTTATTTTATTTTGTTTTCTATTTAAATAGTTTACTCTCAATACAGTCCGTCGATAATGGACTTTGATCTCTGTATCTTGTAAACGTTTAAAACTCTACTCTGATATATATAAAATGTGTATTGGTTTTCATATTTATATATACGTACTGTATTTTCATAATATTATAGTAAATATACCTTTTTCTATCAATGTATATATATTTATATATATATGCACATATATATATATATATTTTAATATATTTAGAACTTATATAGGGTTTAGTTTCTTTTCTTTTTTATAAATATATATACATATGCACTTATATATATATTTATATATATAAGTGTATATATATATATATTTTAATATAAACAACAATCTATAACTTCTGTGGTTTCTTCTATTTGGAGCATATACATAGTGAAATAAAAAAATAAACAGTAACTAGATTTCAAAAGAAAAATGCATATACATATATTTATACATATATATAATCCTGTATATATATGTATAATTATATATACACACTTTAAACTCACTTTCTCATTAACTCAAATTTTTGATCTAATCATAGAATACTAACTTTTTTTTTTGAAAAACATAAATATACTTAGATATCTCTATTTTTTTTTGAAAGAATTTAATAAGGTAGGATATGCATTTTAATCTAAATTTTTCCAATAGCTTCATTTCCTAACAACAACAAGTAATATGAATTTTCAATGCAACAAAGAAAACTAATTTAAACTTCTTTTTTTTTGTATGCAATAAAATTTATTTTACAACTAAGGTGTATTTCCTTTCCTGAATAGAACAATGATAGAAAATGTATATACTTGAATTCAATGCATTTCTCAAAACATACCAACTCCACAATATAGGGAATAAACAACCTTTTAAAAAAAAATAAAACATAAGGAATATTTACATTGTAAACACTTATTACAGCCAACACAATGGGTCAAATGATTTGAATAAATTTACAATAGGGGCACAAAGGCCATGGCTCAAACAGCCAAGAACAAATGACTATAGCAACACAAAAATAGACTTCTCACCAAGCTCCATTTCTTCATTAGCACTTGCAATAAAAGCACAACAAGAAGGGAAAACCTAGCCACTTCAAAATGCCCTCCTCCCTACTGTAGACCCACAAGTGGGTCACCCCCGAGCTAGGGAGGCAGGGATTCACACGGTTACAACACACCCCAACAAACATCAAGCAACAAGAACACAAAATAAACCCCAAGGATAAACACTTAACACAACTCATGAGAATGAGTTTGATGGGGGTAGGGAATGGACCCCTCTATTTCAAAGGCCACACCAAAAACACCAAAAATTAAGTCTCATGGCCTCAAGCCAAAACCTCCATAACCACAACTCTCCAAATATCTCAAAATAAACTTCCATGGCACTCTTGCCATTCAAATAATCTCCACAACAAGTAAAAAGCCCTCAAGGCCATAAATAGCACAAAATATGGGGGTGACCTCAAGGAGGTTCCTTTCCTCTACCCCAAACAAGTTGAGCCTTACCTCTAAATGTAGGTGCTCTCACCAAACTCCCATCCAACATAAAAAAATGAAACAACAAACAATGAAATCCACAACCACATCAATAATAAATAAGCAAGGGTAAATAATAAGACATAGAGCTTACCTTCAAAAGCCCTAATAATGGAAGCACGTTTGGTGATGAGCTCCAAGCCTCTCCAGACCTTCCAATCTCCAAGAGTCTCTCTAACTTTCCCCAAAAATTGCTCAAAATAGAAAGAAATCTTCAAAATACAATAACCCCACACTCCTCAACAAGAGGAGGTAATATAGGCCATCAATTTGGCCTTAAGGAATGAGAAGGTGACACTTGTCACCTTCTCCTTCCTCCTCCTATGCCACTTGCAAGGAAGAGGAAGTGTGAGGGTGACAAGTGTCATCCTCCAATTCCATCTCAATCCTCACCTTATCCACTTGTGCTCTCACACGTGTGAGAGAACAAGTGGTGAGGTGGCCTTTCCCCCCAAGTCTCCATGAGGATAAGGGATGCTATGGCATCCTCTTATTCTCTAAGAGATCCATCTCCCTCCAAGATGCTCTCACATGTGTGTGAGAGTCTTGGAGGAAGACCCCACACACTTGGGAGTCTTGGAGACCTCCCAAGTCTTCCTAGGGAAGGGATTCCCAAACTTTGGGAAGGGAGATGAGTCTTTCCCAAAGCATGACTCATCTCCCACCCTTATCTAATTTTAAATTTCGTCACTTTGACTAAACCTTAGTTTAGAGTGACCAAAAGTGAGTTAACCCATCGTTTAGTTAGTCAAAATTGACCCTAGACCCAAGGGTAACCACCTAGGGTAAATTTTGGGACACTAAGGTTCACCTAGGGGGTCATAAATCTACTTTAAATGGCCTCAAAAACAAAAATAATACCAAATGGTATAAATCAATAAAAATTATACAACACATGATATAATTAATTTTAAACAAATGGTACTAGGCCAAAATGATAAAATTAAAACAAATACTTAAATCAACATTCAATTCAAACGTGATCCTCATTCCTCTTGGGAATGGATTGGTTTCATAGGGAATAACATATGTGTGAATTCTACCTCCAATTTCCCGTGGCTTGGGAATGTAATCCTGCACATCGCGATCAAGTGTCAATCATATCATGAATAATCATAGCCGAAGCAACTGGAATTAAATTCATGCCATTGAATACAACAATAATCATCTATAACATAATTATGAATTAAACTGCATTTTTCTATCACATGTCAAATAATGATCATCACATAAATAACTAGAAATCACATCACAAAACATCATCTAATATATCTTGTAGGTCGAATCACAAAATAGCATCAAAATATGATCAAATTGAATCACCATATGTCTAATCAATGTCATATCAAAATCAGGAGATATAATCAAGTCTACAAAATGAAACCATAGTCTCTAAAAGTCTGATAATACTATCAACTGAAATGCATAACAATCAAAATAAGGAAGGAAAATAATCGGCCTCACATCCTCCCCCCTAAGACTAAACTTCCTCCTGGAAGTCGTAAAAAAGGTGAGGATAGAGTGCCCTCAAACTAGTTGCATCCTCCCAAGTCCTTGTGACCTCATCATAACGATCCCACTGGACCCTAATTTGGTCTAGCTCTCGATTTCGAAGGCCCAACGTCTGACAAGACAATATGTGAATTGGCTCCAAAGCCAATTGCCCGTCTGCCTCTATCTGTAGAGCACTCCAGTCCAGTACGTGAGATAAATCATATATATATCGCCTCAATACAGAAATATGAAAGACATTGTGGATACGTGACAGGCTAGGTGGCAACACTAGATGATAGGCAACATGTCCTATCTGCTCCAAGATCTCAAAAGGTCCTACAAACCGTGGTGCGAGCTTAGAGCCCTTTCCATAACGGATTAGAATCTTGTGTGACCGCACTCTAAGGAATACTCTGTCACCCACTGAGAAGCTCCGATCAGTCCTCTTAGCATTAGCATACTTCTTCTGTCTATCCTGTGCCTCCTGAAGTCTCTGCCTAATCAGTGTGACCTATTGCTCCATATCCTGGACTAACTCTGGACCAATGGGAACCCTGTCCTCTATCCGATCCCAACTCAATGGTGTCCTACATGGTTTGCCATATAAAGCCTAAAAAGGAGGCATACCCAATGAGCTGTGATACCCATTATTGTAGGCAAACTCAACCAGATATAGATACTCCTCCCATCTAGACCGATGGTCCATAACATATATACAAAGCATGTCCTCCAACACCTGATTCACCTGCTCTATCTGTCCATCTGTCTTAGGATGATAAGCGGAGCTAAAGTTAAGCTGTGTGCCCAACGCCTACTGCAAGGCTCTCTAAAATGCTAAAGTGAATACAAAATCCCTGTCTAAAATGATACAGCGAGGTACTGCATGTAATCTCACAATATCGTCTAAGAACACTCTCACCACTGCTGGCGCATTGTACGCCATGCATATAGGTGAGAAATGCGCCACCTTGGTCAACTTGTCGACTGTCACCATGATGGCATCATGGCGACGCGAAGACATAGGAAAACCAAAAACAAAATCCATGGAAATGGTGTCCCATTTCCACTCAGGCATCTCATGTGGGTATAAAAGACTCATTGGATGTTGATGCTCAGCCTTGACCCTCTGGCACTCAAGGCATCGAACAACAAACTCTGCAATATCTCATCTCATACCCACCCAATGGTACAACTGTCATAGGTCGACATGCATATTCTTCACCCTCGGATGTGCTGCATATGGTGCTCTGTGAGCCTCTGATAACACTACAGTACGTAGGTCACCTACGCGGGGTACATAGATGCGCTGTCGATGACGAAGTAACCCATTTGCCTCAAGTGAATACCATGCAAACTTGCCCACAGGGTCCTCTGTGAACTGATCTCTTGCTGCACCTCAAGAAACCACTCATCCTCTGCCAGATGTTGAATAATGCATCCTCTCAAGTCCACACTCAGAGTCAAGGTCAAGAGCTCGTGGTGGCTCCGACTCAATGCGTCAGCAACCACGTTCTCCTTCCCTTTGATGTAGTGGACATCAAAGTCATATTCACAAAGAATCTCCATCCAACACCGCTGACGGGTGTTCAGATTCAGCTGTGTAAAGATATACTGAAGGCTGTGGTGATCTGAATGGAGCTCAAAGTAATGACCCAATAAGAAATGTCTCCAATGAACTAGAGCATGAACCACTACCGCTAACTCTATGTCATGCGTGGGGTAGTTTAGCTCATGGGTCTTGAGCTTTCGCGACTCATACACGATCGCTCTACCACTTGCATAAGTACGGCTCCCAAACCCTCAAGTGATGCATCCATGCAAACCATAAAATCTGCTGCAGGATCAGGAACTGCTAAAATGGGAGCACTGGTGAGACACTCCTTGAGGACCTTGAAGGCTCTCTCACACTACTCAGTCCATATAAAACTCTTCCCTTTCTATTGAAGGGAAGTGATGGGGTGCGTTATCCGAGAAAAACCCTCTACAAAGCGATGGTAGTAACCAGCTAACCCCATAAAACTCTTGACCTCTATCACACTGGTGGGTGCTGGCCAATCCCTAATAGCCCTGATCTTTGATGGATCTACAAAGATTCCATTGCCAGATAGGATATGCCCCAGATAATGTACCTCTGTCCTGAAAAATGCACACTTCGCTGAGTTCCCATAAAGATTCTGCTCCCTCAAAAATTGTAGAACCTGACGTAGGTGCTCCTCATGCTCCTCCTCAGTCTGTGAATAGATCAAAATGTCATCGAGGAAAATGATCATGAACTGATCCAAGTAGGTATGGAACACCCCATTCATGAGACTCATGAACACTGTAGGGGCATTCGTCAAGATGAAGGGGACCACAGTGAACTAATAGTGGCCATATTGAGTCCGGAAGGTGGTCTTATGGATGTCCGCCTCTGTGATACGTAACTGATGGTAAACAGGCTTCAGGTCAATCTTAGAGAACACCCTGGCTCCTTGCATTTGATCAAAGAGATCGTCAATCCTAGGTAGAGGATAACGGATCTTCACCGTCACCTTATTTAATTGCCTATAGTCCATGCATAATCGAAGAGACCCATCCTTCTTCTTCACGAAGATGACAGGAGTGCCCTAAGGTGAAACACTCGGTCAGATGTGCCCCTTCTCGAGCAAGTCCTCAAGTTGTAACTTGAGCTCTGTGAGCTCATGAGTGGTCATCCTGTAGGGTGCACGAGACACTGGCTCGGCACCCGGCACTAAGTCAATGTGAAAGTCTATCTCACGATGGGGTGGCATCCCCGATAACTCTATTGGAAACACATCATCAAACTCTCTAAGGATGGGATGATCATCTAGAGATACCTTAGGCTCGTCATCTGATCTATCACTCACTGTGATAGTGAACATTTGGCATCCCTTCCGCATGCAGTGCTTAAGCTGCTGAGCGAATATCACATGCATTGCTATGGGCTTCTGCATGCCCACTATCTCAATTGATGTACCATGATCGTCTAAGTAGCTGATCACCTTTCGGCGACAATCTAGCTTGGCTCGATGAGCCGCAAGCCAGTCCATACCCAACACCACATCGTAGGATCCTAATGTCATAACTCTAAGGTCACATACTATGGCAAAGGGTTCCAAAGAAATCTCGCAGTTGTGGACTAAGGCATCTACTATCATCTTGGCCCTTGAGGCCAACTCAACCACCCACCTATCACCCTACCTAGAGGCCACCAACCTGCAATGCTCCACTAATGATGGAGATATGAAAGAGTCAGTAGCACCAGAATCAAAGAGAATAGAAATGGGGATACCCCTATCATACCTGACGTCTCAATCACTAACACCTGAAAATCAACCTGGCGGATATCAACCGCTGTGAACATACGGTGGGACCTACCCACATCTCCAACCATCTGCTCTGATCCTCCTGCACGAGGCTGCTCCCTGCTGTAAAGCCCTATGGACACTCTCTAGCTAGATGTCCTGCTCCACCACACACATAACATGGGCCCCTAGCTTGTACCTATCCAGTCTGAGTCCTACTCGACAACTGCTGTTCTGATCTACCAGTGGACCCCTGTGAACCCATATATGATTGCTATGAGCTCGCAGGTCCCGTAGGTGGTCTGTTGGCAAGAGACACTATATGGATTCATGGTTGTTGTCATTGATGGCAACAAAGGTCATCCCACATATCCGCAAGTCATGATATGTCTCTACCGGAAGTCAGATTAAAGATTGTTGTGGTCCGGTGAACAAGAACAGAGCATGTGGCAAGGTCCGACAGATTGGTCCGGATCTCTCAGAGGAAGTGTTTTGGTGCAGTGCGGATTTGGAGAAGTCAAGAGGACTATCTTGAGTGGTATATACCAAGGATTTAGCCTCCGGAGATGGACAAGGAAAAAGATATGAATAGTTGAGTACCGGATTCCTGAGAGACAGTGAAAACAGAGGAAGAACTGACTGGCAGAGTATCAGACTGCTTTCCGGATGTATTACTGTTGATGACAGAGGTTGTGAAGGCATGAATCATGTTTGGCCGACATGATTAATGATATCTACAAGTATATGCTTGATCCGCATTGCCTGGTGAGGAAGGATTCAGCCGACAGAATAAAAGTTTGTAAGAAACTAGACTGTTCCGGATGCCGACTAGAAAAGTGATGAAATTACTTGTGCGGATATATATAGAGGATGGATTTAGTTGTGAAGGGTGTGAATGTGTGAAGGAATATGCGAATAAGTCCAGAGCAGAGCAGAAGTAGCAAGAAAGATCCGGTATGTGAAAGGATAGCAGAATAAAGAACAGAGGAAAGATGAAGTGCAGCAGATCAGTGTACTGAGCCTAACCGGAACTGAACTCCAGCATATGCAGATGCTTCCAATCAGTTCAAGACTGTGATTCTTATCACTTTGTAGACAGTGTGTCTTCTTGTAGGTAGTGAGCCTCTTGTGAGCAGTATGCTCAGGCAGTGAGCCCTAATTGGCAAGTGCCATTTTGTAATTTCCTATTCTTCTAACAGAGAATAATTTTTGGGTTAATCACCCCGTGGTTTTCTCCCTTAACAGGGTTTCCACGTCAAAAATACTGTGTCATGTGTTTCTTATTTCATGGTAATGTTCTTTGTGTTTGATTCAATGCTGCATTAATTAATAAGGAAGTTCAGATAGGGAAATAATTAGGATAACTGATTCACCCCCCCTCTCAGTTATCAACAATTGGTATCAGAGCCAAGTTCCTCCTAATAGAGCCTAACAGCTTGAGGAAGATCTGGGATTTCAAATGGATGCATATGGTTTAAGAGAGCAACTCAAGACTGCTCTTGAGGATCTTGAACAGTCAAATTCTGAAGTCAGTGAATTAAAGGAAAGACTCAAACAGGCTGATGAATTCATGAGAGAATTAAAAGACAAATTAAGTCTCTCTATGAAAAAGAGAAAGGAGCTGCTTCAACAGTTGGCAAGACAAAGTGAAGAAAGCAATACAAATGAAGAATTGACTGAGCAAACCAAGTTATGTGAAAAGTTATCAAAAGAAGTCATTATGTTAAGACATGAAATGGAATCAGGAACTATAAAGTTTACTCAAGAGATTGAAGAAAGAAGAAAGGCTGAAGACAATCTAAGACAATCTCTTAAAGAAAAATCAGAAGAATGCCACCAGATGGACAGGATTATCAGACATCTTGAATCTGATCTTGGAGATGCCAAAGATAATGAAGAAAAACTTGAGGATCAAATCACCTCTCTCAAAAGAGACCTTCAAACAGCAAATGAATATAAAGAGAAATTCAAGATAAGTTCTGCTCAACTTGAAGTTCTTCTTGGAAGTCAAAAGAGGACAGATGACAAGTATGGTTTGGGATATGAGAAAGGAGAAAGCTCCGGATCCGGTCAAAAGAATCTTGGATCAGAAAATCCAAGGAGCAGGCCTAGAAGACCTCCGGTAAGACAGCCAAATGCTCAAAGATATCCATCCTTCAATGGATACTGCCACAGCTGCAACCACTTTGGTCACAAAGCTAATCAGTGCAGAAAGAGAATGAATCAGATTAATTCATCCTTCTCCGGACAGTGCTTCAACTGCAAAAGGTATGGACACAAATCCCATGAATGCAGAATTATGCAAGAAAACAAATCATTCAAAGGTAGATGCTTTACATGCAATAGAGTAGGTCATATGGCCAATCAATGCAGATCAAGGGGATATCAGTCAAATATGCAAAGAAATGTTATTTGCCAAATCTACAATAGGTCCGGTCATAATGCTAAAGTCTGCAGAAACAAGAATCAGGACAAAAGAGGTCCGGTGTATAATCAGAATCAAGACAAGGGTAAACAAAAGATGAATGCGGATGAAGTTAGGAATCAGATAAGCAAGATTTGGGTGAAGAAAAGCTCAGAGAATGTAGAGGTTGGATCCGCACCAGACTCTGGTGCTGATATTTCTTCCGGAAATTAAAAAGTGAGCTCAGGCTCAGGGGGAGACTCAAAGAAAATTCTGTTCCCCCAGCCAAACAAGTGGTGCCGGATGTGGCACAAGATGCGGATTAAAGGGTTTGTAGATATGAGTCCTGAGATGCTTCAGTCAAGTTTTCAGAGGTCCGCATGGAGTTATGAAGAAGCTGTGATCGATCAAGTAAGACCTGTTCAGGGAAATGCTCCGGAATGATAAAAGATTACAAAAAGATCCGGAGAGATCCGGAAGTGCACGATCTTGTTCTGCGGATTGGACAGAGTGTTTGGGATGTTCTTGTAATGTGTTACCTCGATTTATTCATGATTTAAAGATCTGGATGATATTCAGTGATCAGGACTAATCCGGGATACTCCAAGCTGTCCAGACATGGCAAACCGGAATAATGCAGGTGAAGCATTTATTGCAGACAGATTTTAGGGTTTGCGGAGCAATATAAGGGATCTCTCAAAAGTTATTTGCTCATTCTACACTTAAGAAGAAGCGAAAAGTGGAGCTCTGCAACAAAATTCATCAAGCACACCAAGGATCTCCTGCCAAAGTCATTGCATAAGGAAATCAATCCAACCACTCCGTGCCAACCGAAGACGCATAAGGTATTCTTCGTTTTTCACTATCTCACTGTAAATCCTTGAAGAATGGCTACTCCAAATATAGTTAAGATCTCTGATAGACCTCGCCCCACATTCAAGAAACATCCTTACAAATCATTGGAGGTAGATCCACTAGGAGCCTTCTCTAGTGTCCCCCACGGAGTTTTGCATACTGAAGACATTAGGGTTTACATACACGCAAGCATTGAGGAATTTGGGGAATTCAAATTAAGAGACCTCTATCACAAGCAACTGATAGACAATGCTTTTGAGCTTAAACCAGAGTATAAGGGTATCCAGAAGAAACAATTTGAGCAATTTATTCATTTCCCCAGCTTTGAAGAAGATGAATGGGTCCGGTATGTACTGAGCAGAATGCATGACAACTTTCTATGGCTGGATAGACCCTGCAAGATCACAAAAGAAGCAATTAGGGCAGTAACCGGTCTATACTCTTCCGGAGGGGTACCTATCCTCAAATCTGTCAAGAACAACATTGTAACTGAGGCCACCGGATCAAAATTTGATAAGAGGGCAATGACCATTGAAGATATTTCAGACCCGGATATCAAATATGCATCAATGATAATAGGATACAAGATCTATCACTTCAGCAGGGAGAATTCTGTATCCGGAACTGCAGTATACACTGCCTATGAAATGCTAAGAAAGAATGCAGATTATGATCTCTGCGAACTACTACTAAGCCAATTAATGGAAAATATACAGAAAATCAAGAAGGATAAGAAGAATTCCTTTAAGTATGGTACTCTTATTGTATGTCTATTCTTCTACTTCATGAATGAGCTACCCGGAACAAGTGGATGGGTATGGCAGAATGACAAACCTGTTGCAGTCCAGATAAGAGACTACTTGCATGGACTTGGGGATGCAAAAGTGAGAAATTCAGCTCTATGGGGATACTTCAAAAACTTTCAGAGCATGATGCAAGCAAGAGAGAGAATTCCCCAGTCTCTTGTTGAAAAATACAAAGACTCAGTGTGTTTCATGGTTGACACTGATCAGTGCCTAATGGAGGCAGTGGAGCCAAGGATTGTCTGGATCATGCCCATGGGGTATGAAGTGGATGAACAAATAGTAGAGCTGCATGTTCAACACATGCTAAGTCAGCCCAAAGATCCCAAGGCAGAAAGGTTTGGAACCTTTGAGGAGCTGAGTGTGAAAATACATGTAGAACTCAGGGAACCTGAGATTAAGAGAAAAGTGAGAAAAGAAGTAGAGCACATTGCTCAAGGCCTAGGCATCTCAAAGGAGGCACTTGATGCCAGCCGGGAAAAGAGGAGGAAGGCTGAGGAAGAAGAGAAAAGTAAAGAAAGTGCTCCGGTTGAAGCTCCCACCCGGACCAGATCATCAAAGAGACCTGCACCTTCCACAACCAAAAGTTCAAAACCGGAAGTCCAGGCATCCGGTAAGAGATCCAAGACAAAAGCCACAAGGGCTTATGGAAGCCAAAAGGATGAAGAGGAAACAGAGTCAGATGAGGGAGTAAAAGAAATCAAGAAACAGAAGAAGAAAGGATCCGGTAAGCCCTCCACAGGCCAAGACAAGGATGAAATGGCAGAAGGATCTGTTGAAAAGCCCACTCTGTCTCTAGAGAGCATAATCAAGTCGGTCACGGTGGATGGAAACCTTCAACCAATGACTGAATCATATGATGACTTCAGTGAGGCCGACCAAAAGACTCTGCAGGAGGCCACAGTAAAATATCTTAACATATATAATAAGGCTTTCATTGAAATAATATCTCTTATTCCTAAAAGCCTAGAAAAGGAATTGGAAGTAAGAAAGAATAATGCTCATGCTAAAGATCTTGAGATCCGGGAGCAGATAGCTATTCAGCTATATCCTCAAATTGATCCCAAGACAATGAACATTATCTTCAAGGACTGTAAAGATGAGTTCAGAAGCAAAGCCAGGATGAATCAACTCATGCTTGGTGAGACTGACAAAGTGGCTCAAGAAACAGAAGAGATCCTCCGGAAGGCCCTCAAAAGGTTCAATCTTCCTGTTGTAGAGGATTTAGGTACAAAAACAGCTGAGGACTTGGGACCCTCTGCTCCAGAAGAAGTGGCCCATGAACAAGCTAGCATCTCTCCTCCGGTTTCCCCTACAGTCTCCGGATCCAAAGAAGAAGAGCAATTACAGGAGAAGGAAGCAGTGGTGAAAGACAAAGAGGTTGACAGTTCTAAGACTGCAGAAGAAAAGAAACATCTGTCTCCGGCAAGAGACACTGCACAAACTGTTCAACAATTTTTGAGCAAAGAGACTCTAGAGATTGATGAACCGGAGCTTCTAAAAGGCCCATTTGATTTTGACTCTCTCTCTCCGGTACAAACAATGAAGATAGCTTCATTTGCAAATGCCAAGGCAAATGAAAAGCTCCTGAAGTCTCATATGGAAGACTGTGAGTTGATAGAGGCTACTTCCGGAGTACTTGTAAAGATCATGCCATCAATCCAGATAGATCCGACAGCCTCCACTTCCGGTAATCTAAAAACCTTAGTCAGCAGTGTTGATACACATTTTGATTCTCTAGAAAAATCAGCTGAAGAGAAGGTCCGGAAGGAATTTTTGGATAAGAGATTTTCTGAAATATTAGAATTAATCTCTAAGGATAGGAAGATTGTAAGCATTGGAATAAAGAGCTTAGAGAATGCTCTTAAGGATGGCGGTGACATCTACAAATTTTGTATATCTTGGTCAAAGGCAACAGCAGCAATTGACAAGAAAATAAAAGAGGAACAGGACAAGCTTCAAAGCTTATCTCAAAGTTTTGATCCTCTCTCTTCCTCTATAATAAATCAAGAATGTCAGACTATTGCAGTCTTGAATGAAATAAAGAATCTTGAGAAGGAGAGGAAGAACATCACCAACCAGATGGGAGAACTTAGAAGGATTATAATCCCTAAGTTGGAAACTATGCATGAGGCCATCAGTGATGCCCAGACCACCGCCCAAACAAAAGATCCGACAGATCTCAAGCGGGCAGAAGCTTTTGCATTTTTGTTAATTGGTCACATTTCAATTTTGGACAGAATGAAGCTAAGTTGGGCTACTGAAATGATTCAACTGCAGACATCCTTTGCAGACATTCTTCAGTATATGTGAGTATGTAAATATGCGGCTATATATAGAAAATTTTTGAAAATTTTGGTGTGCGGACCCTACCCTTTGCCATTGATGTCAAAGGGGGAGTGAGGAGCAGTGAAAAATGAGGAATCCAACTAAGGGGGAGTTCCGGAAATTGTATATAAAGACAGAGCATCAGCAAAGGGGGAGCATAGTGTAAATACTTAGTCCTTTTTCACTAAGTGTTGCCATCAATGCCAAAGGGGGAGATTGTTGGCAAGAGACACTATATGGATTCATGGTTGTTGTCATTGATGGCAACAAAGGTCATCCCACATATCCGCAAGTCATGATATGTCTCTACCGGAAGTCAGATTAAAGATTGTTGTGGTCCGGTGAACAAGAACAGAGCATGTGGCAAGGTCCGACAGATTGGTCCGGATCTCTCAGAGGAAGTGTTTTGGTGCAGTGCAGATTTGGGGAAGTCAAGAGGACTATCTTGAGTGGTATATACCAAGGATTTAGCCTCCGGAGATGGACAAGGAAAAAGATATGAATAGTTGAGTACCGGATTCCTGAGAGACAGTGAAAACAGAGGAAGAACTGACTGGCAGAGTATCAGACTGCTTTCCGGATGTATTACTGTTGATGACAGAGGTTGTGAAGGCATGAATCATGTTTGGCCGACATGATTAATGATATCTACAAGTATATGCTTGATCCGCATTGCCTGGTGAGGAAGGATTCAGCCGACAGAACAAAAGTTTGTAAGAAACTAGACTGTTCCGGATGCCGACTAGAAAAGTGATGAAATTACTTGTGCGGATATATATAGAGGATGGATTTAGTTGTGAAGGGTGTGAATGTGTGAAGGAATATGCGAATAAGTCCAGAGCAGAGCAGAAGTAGCAAGAAAGATCCGGTATGTGAAAGGATAGCAGAATAAAGAACAGAGGAAAGATGAAGTGCAGCAGATCAGTGTACTGAGCCTAACCGGAACTGAACTCCAGCATATGCAGATGCTTCCAATCAGTTCAAGACTGTGATTCTTATCACTTTGTAGACAGTGTGTCTTCTTGTAGGCAGTGAGCCTCTTGTGAGCAGTATGCTCGGGCAGTGAGCCCTAATTGGCAAGTGCCATTTTGTAATTTCCTATTCTTCTAACAGAGAATAATTTTTGGGTTAATCACCCCGTGGTTTTCTCCCTTAACAGGGTTTCCACGTCAAAAATACTGTGTCATGTGTTTCTTATTTCATGGTAATGTTCTTTGTGTTTGATTCAATGCTGCATTAATTAATAAGGAAGTTCAGATAGGGAAATAATTAGGATAACTGATTCACCCCCCATCTCAGTTATCAACATGGTCCCTATTGCTACCAACCTCTATTATGCCCCCATGTGCCCTCTGCTATGTCCTAGCTCTCTGTTGTTGCTGTGGGGGCCTAGGAGGTAAGGGTGCAGAACTAAATCCTCCCCTATGAGGTGGCTGTGATGGTCTGCGAAAACTCTGCTGATATTGCTGCTGCCCACGATACTAAAACTGAGGGCGTCAACTCTGTCCTCGTCCCTATATCTCCTCAGTGATATATGCCTTCTCGACAACATCACTCAAAGTCTGGGGGTCTGCCATGCGAACAGGCCCTGCTATGCTGTGGTTCAGTCCTCTGATAAACTTATGAACCAGGAGTTTCTTGTCATGGAGATACTCTGCATATTGAGACAACTCGGTAAATCTATCCTCATACTGGGCAACTATAAGTCCTCTCTGCTAAAGGTTAGGAAAGTTGTCTATGTGACGTTGCCTGTAATGATCTGATAAGTATCGCACATTGAAGTGCTCAATGAAGGTCTCCCATGTGAGTGTCTAATGATAGGTGACGCTTGCACTCCTTAGTGCGCCACTAGGTAGCTGTTGCATCTCACAACAGGTGTACTGCTACATGAGTCTTCATGTTGCCCTTGTAAGGACGCAACATGAAGCATCTATCTAAGCTGATGAGCCAGGCCTCTGCCTCAGCTCCCTCTGTGGTCCCGACAAAAGTAGGAGGGTTCAGCCTCAACAAATCACTAATGGGATCTCCTCTGTCGCTATGCCCTCTGATAGGCTCATCTGTGTAATAGTCATAAGGTTTGTGAACAATGTGCTCTACTCGTACTGCCTCATCACACCTAGCATGACATGGAGGGCTCCTACTACGGGCCCTATCAGCTGATCCAACCTCCTCTACCGTTGTCTCTGGCACCTCAACATAGGGCTCCACACGTGGTGCCCCTCGCGGCTCAACGTGGGGCTCCACATGTGGCTCGACACGAGACTCTGCTCCTGGCTCCTCTCGTAGATCCTCGCGGGGCTTGACACGTGGCTCTATGCACGGCTCAGCTACGGCCGGTGGAAGCCTATGTAAAATTGCCTGTAAGGCCTGTAATATCTGTGGCCCAATATTAGGTAGGGCCGGTGGTGCCTGCGGTACCTGTGGGTCTGGCTGTGCCTATCCCTCAGCTGAAGAGTCACTATGCACCTCGGTGGATGCAGTGTGGCGGGACAACGCTCACCGAACTTGTTGGGGAGGCATTCTACAAAAATGAGGTAACCACAAATTAATCAAAGTTGCAGAAATGGGTGAGTGCGAGATCATGATGGGCCAAACAGTGGCAATAGAGAAAAAACTTGTTGGATGAAAAAGTTCTAACATTTAGACTAATATTTAGATTTGGATGGAAAGGATGTTAATATTCTAGCTCAAATATGGCTTCTATCCAAAAATGCCTTAGGATTACCTCATATTTAGGTAAGTGGGAATCCCAAAACTTGCCAAAGAAATTTGCAAAACCACCCATTTAGTGTTATCCTAAAATTTTCCATAATTTCATCCTTCAAGCTAATAGAATTTTTTGTAACTAAATTTAATCAAATGAAAAGCATTTATAGAGGAAGCTGTTCATATTCTAAAAATCTAATATATGCCTCGTAATAATTTTAATAAGTAATTATTATTAATTTTCTACATACGTTATGTCTGATTTCCTTATAGATATAGATATTGAAAAACATCCATAACTTTCAACATATTAATCCTTTTTTAAATCCAAAAGATGCCTCACATTCTAGGATTTATTAGGTATACATTAAAATTTAAAATTTTTGAGTTTTCATATATTTTTGACCAAGTTAGGTTTGCTGGAAAATTAATTTTTAATATTTTAAAAAAGTCATAGTAAAAAATTCATAAATAATTATTTATTTATTTAAAATTTTAAAAAAAATATGTATCACATCCGCTCATGTGTCCTTTACTTAAATCCAAATTGTGGAGGAAAAATATTATATTTTTCTCAGACTTAGCTTGGCCGGAATGACACCTACTTTTTATGTTTTTCTAAAAATTTTAGTAGTGCTTCATTGAAATAGCCAATTTTCACCAAACTATTTTTAATTTTTTTTAAAAAAATGTAGTAACCCATAAAATACATTCAATTTATTACAACTTTTATTACTACCTTATTTTTAGATTGTGTAGATAAATCATTCAATTTTTTACATGAAGTTACATAAGTCTGTTTTTCACATTTACATTGCCACTTAGGGGTAGTGTTTGTCCCATCATGATCCTGCACTCACCCAAATAATAATGTGTCCTTAACAAGCCTAGTGTTTAAATTTGGGTTCTGATACCAAATGTCATGCCCACATTTCTCATGCGGTCACGACACACAACACACGTGTCATGTCCACATTTCCCATGTGGTCACGACACGAATTATGAAAAACTTTTCTACCTATCCCTATGAACCCCCTCTCACATGTCTGCATGCTCAGTGGCAATACGCATAAGGCGTAAACATGTCAACATAATTCAGGGAGGTGCATTGTCCCACGCAGTCCCCTACGTGAAGATAGCCGTCTAGGGGGTATGCGACACGAAGTGTGCCATTTTTAGGGTTAGAAGGATTTTAAATCCGAACCCTAAGTTTCCTAGGTGTGAAGATGATTTCACTAGATTCGAAACCTAACCCTAACTCAGGTCAAAAAGAAATTGAAATAAAGCTTAAGAAAATAATGGCAAGATGGACGCATGATTAAAGTGGAATGGTGGAATAAAAGTTAATAAAATATCATAAAAAAATTTGACAGCATAACGCGTTTTTGATAATCGACTTAAAAATTTTAAAATAAAAATCCAATAAGGAATTAAACAAAATTTAAGAATAAAAATTTAAACTTAAGAACAAAATTTAAAACAATTTAAAATGACAAAATAAATACCCTGTCAAGGTCAAATAAATCAACCTTGCATAAAAAGATTAAAAATTTGAAATAAAAAAATAATATTACACCAAATTGGATTTCAAATTTGAGTCCGTTAATAAATATAATTTCGGCATTACATTTATTAACGAACTCGGAATAATAGAGAAGGGAAGAGATTAAAATACTCTTTCCCGTAAAATAATAGTAATGACAATTGTTGAATAAAATATTTAAATCACGATAGGAAAATAAAACAAATGCCCTAATTAAAATGAATAAAAGTGAAGGGAAAACACTTCACAAGATAACAAAATTAATCCCTCCCTTAATAAAATTCCATCCACAAGACAATAATTTCAAAAGAATTCAAACTCCCAATTAAAACTTAAACAAAATTAAATGAGGGCAAGAAATGAAATAAGGGCAAGGCAAAATAGAGGATTTAATAATAATAATAAAATAAATATCCTCACATCTCTCACACCCTAACAATAAAATATTGTTTCCAATTTGAAAAGCCCTAATTCTATTCTAAAATTGGTTTTCTAAATAAGAAGCCCTAATTTTGTATTTTATTGTTTTCTTTCCTTTTGTTGCCCTAATTATCTATCTCATTCATTCTTTTTGTTTTGTTTTGTTCTGCCTCTTGTTTTTGTAGGTTAGGGTTTTGAAAAGAGGTGGAAGCCATGAATGGAGCTTTCCACTACCTCTCACGGAGGTATACACAACATAATTGTTGCTATATAAATATATATATATTTTAACAGAGTGATTGATATATATATATATATATATATATATATATCAATATATATAAATACTGAAGTGATAAGTTCAAACTTCAAACTGTAGGTTTCAAAGAAGAGCAGGGGCCGAATGGCGGCCATGGCAGAGGGCGCGGTCTAAGGGAAGGCGAACAATGCTGGCTGAGTTTGTTTGGCATTGTGATTAAGTAAGATATGGTGGGGAGGCTGTGTGGGAAGCGACGGTAAGGAAGAGATGGGGGTTGAAGGCGGCAGAATGCTGCGGATCTCGTGGGGGAGGGGGTGTGGGGAGGAGGCTGTGCCTCCACCCACACCCACTATGTTTGAAACGACTGCAGCGGAGAAAGGAATGGGGGCTGGGATGGGCGCTGTCACCCATCTCAGACCCTAACAATTTTTTTTTATATTTTTGTTTTCTGTTTAAATAGTTTACTCTCAATACAATTCGCCGATAATGGACTTTGATCTCTGTATCTTGTAAACGTTTAAAACTCTACTCTGATATATATAAAATGTGTATTGGTTTTCATATATGTATATATATATACATACATACTATATTTTCATAATATCACAGTAAATATACTTTCTTCTATCAATGTATATATATTTATATATATGCACATATATATATATATATATATATATATATATATATATATTTTAATATATTCAGAACTTATATAGGGTTTAGTTTCTCTTCTTTTTTTTTTGTATAAATATATATACATATGCATTTATATATATATAAGTGTATATATATATTTTAATATAAACAGCAATATATAACTTCTGTGGTTT
Source organism: Cunninghamia lanceolata (assembly GCA_027924645.1). Classification (NCBI taxonomy): domain Eukaryota; kingdom Viridiplantae; phylum Streptophyta; class Pinopsida; order Cupressales; family Cupressaceae; genus Cunninghamia; species Cunninghamia lanceolata. Next base: position 1,803,390 of record BSBN01000549.1, on the reverse strand, counting down.
CTTCTATTTGCAGCATATACACAGTGAAATTAAAAAAATAAACAACTAGATTTAAAAAAAAATGCATATACATATATTTATACATATATATAATCCCGTATATATATGTATAATTATATATACACACTTTAAACTCACTTTCTCATTAACTCAAATTTTTGATCTAATCATAGAATACTAACTTTTTTTTTGAAAAACATAAATATACTTAGATATCTCTATTTTTTTTTTGAAAGAATTTAATAAGGTAGGATATGCATTTTAATCTAAATTTTTCCAACAGCTTCATTTCCTAACAGCAACAAGTAATATGAATTTTCAATGCAACAAAGAAAACTAATTTAAAGTTTCTTTTTTTTTGTATGCAATAAAATTTATTTTACAACTAAGGCGTATTTCCTTTCTTGAAGAGAACAATGACAGAAAATGTATATATACTTGAATTTAATGTATTTCTCAAAACATACCAACTCCACAATATAGGGAATAAACAACCCTTTAAAAAAAAATAAAACATAAGGAATATTTACATTGTAAACACTTATTACAGCCAACACAATGGGTCAAATGATTTGAACAAATTTACAATAGGGCCACAAAGGCCATGGCTCAAACATCCAACAACAAATGACTATAGCAACACAAAAATGGACTTCTCACCAAGCTCCATTTCTTCATTAGCACCTACAATAAAATTACAACAAGAAGGGAAAACCTAGCCACTTCGAAATGCCCTCCTCCCTACCGTAGGCTCGCAGGTGGGTCACCCCTGAGTTAGGGAGGTAGGGATTCACATGGTTGCAACACACCACAACAAACATCAAGCAGCAACAACACAAAATAAACACCAAGGATAAACACATAACACAACTCATGAGAATGAGTTTGATGGGGGTAGGGAATGGACCCCTCTACTTCAAAGGCCACACCAAAACACCAAAAACTAAGTCTCATGGCCTCAAGCTAAAACCTCCATAACCACAACTCTCCAAATATTTCAAAATAAACTTCCATGGCACTCTTGCCATTCAAATAATCTCCACAACAAGTAAAAAGCCCTCAAGGCCATAAAAAACACAAAATATGGGGGTGACCTCAAGGAGGTTCCTTTCCCCTACCCCAAACAAGTTGAGCCTTACCTCCAAATGGAGGTGCTCTCACCAAACTTCCATCCAACATAAAAAAATGAAACAATAAACAATGAAATCCACAACCACATCAATAATAAATAAGCAAGGGTAAAGAATAAGACATAGAGCTTACCTTCAAAAGCCCTAATAATGGAAGCACGTTTGGTGATGAGCTCCAAGCCTCTCCAAACCTTCTAATCTCTAAGAGTCTCTCTAACTTTCCCCAAAAATTGTTCAAAATAGAAAAAAATCTCCAAAATGCAAGAACCCCACACTCCTCAACAAGAGGAGGTAATATAGGCCATCAATTTGGCCTTGAGGAATGAGAAGGTGACACTTGTCACCTTATCCTTCCTCCTCCTATGCCACTTGCAAGGGAGAGGAAGTGCGAGGGTGACAAGAGTCATCCTCCAATTCCATCTCAATCCTCACCTTATCCACTTGTGCTCTCACACATGTGTGAGAGAACAAGTGGTGAGGTGGCATTTCCCTCCAAGCCTCCATAAGGATAAGGGATGCCATATGACATCCTCTTATTCTCTAAGAGAGCCATCTCCCTCCAAGATGCTCTCACACATGTGTGAGAGTCTTGGAGGAAGATCCCACATACTTGGGAGTCTTGGAGATCTCTCAAGTCTTCCTAGGGAAGGGACTCCCAAACTTTGGGAAGGGAGATGAGTCTTTCCCAAAACATGACTCATCTCCCACCCTTTTCTAATTTTAAATTTCGTCACTTTGACTAAGCCTTAGTTTAGAGTGACCAAAAGTGAGTTAACCGAAGGTTTAGTTAGTCAAAATTGACCCTAGACCCAAGGGTAACCACTTAGGGTAAATTTTGGGACACTAAGGTTCACCTAGGGGGTCATAAATCTACTTTAAATGACCTCAAAAATAAAAACAATACCAAGTGGTATAAATCAATAAAAATTATACAACACATGATATAATTAATTTTAAATGGATCAGTTTCACACGGAATAACATATGTGTGAATTCTACCTCCAATTTCCCGTGGCCTGGGAATGTAATCCTGTATATCTCGATCAAGTGTCAATCATATCATGAATAATCATAGCCAAAGCAACTGGAATTAAATTCATGCCATTGAATACAACAATAATCATCTATAACACAATTCCAAATTAAACTGCATTTTTCTATCACATGTCAAATAATCATCATCACATAAATAACTAGAAATCACATCACAAAACATCATCTAATATATCTCGTAGGTTGAATCACAAAATAGCATCAAAATATGATCAAATCGAATCACCATATGTCTAGTCAATGTCATATCAAAATCATGAGATATAATCAAGTCTACAAAATGAAACCATAGTCTCTAAAAGTCTGATAATGCCATCAACTGAAATGCATAACGATCAAAATAAGGAATGAAAATAATCGGCCTCACATATGCTACTAAGGGTGCACTTGGTACTCAATTCACCATGCCATCTTTAGATGATTTTGCTGTCAATCTCACTCGGGAATAGGACAAGCTAATCCAGATGGGCACTCTTAAGTCCTCTAAGTCACATGCCTTAGCTACCAACCAAGGCACAAAAGAAAAAAAATGACAAAGTAATAACAACAATAGTAAGGATAAGAAACAAAAGAATAGCAAGGAGAAGAAGGATCAGATACCGGTTGCTTCAAAAGAAACTAATGAGACCTAATCTTCCAAGGGCGACAAGCCTAAGAAAGAGAGGGTCCAATGTGCCTATTGTAAAAGACCTGGTCATGATGAACATAAATGTCTGAAGAAATAAATTGATCACTTGAAACACATTCTTGAGAAGAATAATATCACTGTTCCTGAGTCTATCAAACAGGGTTCTAATGAGGGGTCTAATAAGGCAAAATAAAATAGCAAGGGGAAAGGAAAGGGCAAGGCCCTTGTTGCAGTTGCTTCTTCACCATCCACTTGGGTTCTTGATTTAGGTGCTTTGCACCACATGGCTTCATCTAAGGAAGAACTTGCATCTTTGGAGCCGTGTACTATGCCTTCTATTTTGATGGGTGATGACACTTTTGTTGAAGTGTGTGGGAGAGGGTCTGTTGATGTGGGCGAGGGTCTGATGATGTTCTTTTTGTGCCCTCATTATCAACTAATCTCCTATCGATATACCAGATCACTCACACAGGTTCAGGCAAGCAGGTTGAGTTCATGCCTGATTCAGTGGAGATCCATGAGTTGCACAGTGGTTCTACAGTTGCAGTTGGGAGAGCAGATCATCAGTCACGGCTCTATCTATTTTCTCACTCTGTTCCTGATCCTCCTTCAACTATTTTTCTCACTCATTCTGATGATGTGAGTAGATTATGGCATGAGCAGTTTGGCCATCTTAACTTCTGCTACTTGCAGCAACTCAACCAACAGAGCATGGTCATAGGGTTGCCTTCAGTTCATTTTTCAGGTGGTGTTTGCCAAGGTTGCATTCTTGGTAAGCATCCTAAGGAAAATTTTGACAAAGGTAAGGCATGGAGAGCTCCACAGATACTAGAGTTAGTTCACAGTAATATGGCTGGTCCATTTCAGCATCCTTCTTTCAGCAGGGCTAGATATGTCCTCACATTCATTGATAACTTTTCTCGATATACTTGGGTGTATTTTCTAAAACAAAAGTTAGAGGTATTTGATCATTTTTAGGACTTCAAAACTTTTGTAGAGAAACAATCTAGGAAAACCATCAAAGTTTTGTGCACTGACAATGGTGGTGAGTATGTCAACCATCAGTGTTTTGCACTTCAGAGGGGATTGATTTGCAGCATTTAGTTCCATACAATCCTTAGCATAATGGTGTTGTAGAACGAAAGAATAGGTCCTTGAAGGAAATGGCGAACTGCATGATTCACTCTAGATCTCTTGCACCACAATATTGGGCATAGGCCATTAACTGTGTTTGTTATATCCAGAACCATGTTTCTCACCGAGCCTTGAAGGGAGTCACTCCTTTTGAAGCTTGGAGCAGTCAGAAACCATCAGTTAAGAACTTTCAAGTTTTTGGTTCTCCTGCATGGGCCCACATTCCTGCAGAAAAATGCAAGGCCTTGGATCCATAGAGTAGATCTTGCATATTTGTAGGTTATCCTAATGATGTGAAGGGTTATCAGTTGCTCCACCCTACTACACATGAGTTGTTCATTGAGAGGAGTGTTTAGTTTGAGGAGGGCTCTTCGAGCTCACTTTCTATCACTTCTCCAACTCCTTCTACCTTGACATTGGAGTCACTTGGGATACATGACAGATCTTTTGATGAGTCAGATTCACTTGAGCAGTCTTCTACCTCCACTTCCGATGCAGAGAGTGATTCAGAGGACTGACCTCCTTCATCTCTTAGTCATCATTCAGAGGTTCTCCTCTAGATTCTCCATCTTCCGGTCCACTTTTGGCTAGACAGACGTTGCAGTCTATAGGTGATTGGGTTGGGGATTCATTAGACACCAGGCAGACTTGTTCACAATTCCAGGATGCTCCACATGTCTTCATTGCTATTGCCTCAGATCCACAGTCTTTTTGTGAGGCTTCTGGTATTCCTAAGTGGGATACAACTATGCAGGAGGAGTATAGTTCCTTGATGAGGAACCACACTTGGGATCTTGTCCCTCTTCCTAAGAGAAGAAAACTTGTTCAATGTAAGTGGATCTATCAGACAAAATTTGTAGCAGATGGGTCAGTTGACAAGCATAAGGCTTGCTTGGTTGCCAAAGGATTCTCCTAGGTTTTTGGGATTGACTACTCTGAGACTTTTGCGCCAATTGCCCGAATGAATTCCATCTGACTTGTTCTTGCCATTGCTATAGCCAATCATTGGGAAGTACACCAAATGGATGTGAAGAGTGCTTTTCTTCACGGTGACCTTCAGGAGGAGATTTACATGGAGCAGCCACAGGGGTTCATTTAGGATTCTTCACTTGTGTGCCATCTTCGGAAGTCTCTCTATGGCCTCAAATAGGCTCCTCGGGCCTGGTATGCCAAGATGGACTCCTTCCTTCTGACAGTTGGGTTCACTTGGTGCCATTCTGATCCCAATGTCTACATTCTGCAGCAGGATGATTCACTCCTATTTCTGGTTCTATATGTTGATGACTTGCTTATCACAAGGAGTTCTTCATCCACCATTGGGGCTGTCAAAACTACCCTTCATGACAGGTTTTTGATGACTGACTTGGGCTTGTTGCATTACTTTCTTAGGATTGAGATCTTTCAGTCTTCTTCCAGGATCACCATCACATAGTCCAAGTATGCTCTAGATTTGCTCTCGAGGTTCATATGGCTGACTGTAAGCCTGCTCTGACTCCCTTCCTTTCTAGAGTCAAACTTGAGGCTCAATGTTCTTCTCCACTTGTTGATGGCACTTTGTACCAACAACTTGTTGGGAGTCTCATTTAATTGACTCATATGAGATTCGACATTTGATATGCTATAGGCATGGTCTCTCGATTCATGTAGGAGCCCCATGAGCTGCACTAGAAAGCAGCCGAGCAGATCCTTCACTACATTCAGGGTACTCACAGTTTTGGGATACACTATGTAGTGGACATTGAGCCTGACTTGGTGGGCTACATAGATTTAGATTGGGTAGGTGATTCTCAAGATCGCAAGTCTACTTCAGGTTACAACTTCTCACTTGGTTCAGGTCCTATTTTTTGGTCGAGCAAGAAGCAGTCTGCTATTGCTCTATCTTCTACTAAGGCCAAGTATCGGGGGGCTGTGAATGCTACCACTGAGGCCATTTAGCTTCAAAATCTTCTCACTGAGTTTGGTATCTAGATCAAATGCCCATCAGTCATATTTTGTGACAACTAGAGTGCCATTCAGATCTCACAGAATCTGGTCCATCATCAGTGGACCAAACACATAGAGGTCCACATGCACTACATCTGGGAGCTCATCTATGGCCACGTCATTGACCTTTGCTACTGTCTGACTTCTGAGCAGGTTGTTGATATCTTCATCAAATCGTTCACTAAGAGCAAGTTCCTTCATTTGCGAGCTTTGTTGGGGGTGCAGGATGCTTCATCTTCTGGGGGGCTTCTTCCTCTCACTCGGAGTCCTGAGTCTCTCTACTTTTGGGGGGGTCTCTTCTCTCTCTATTTTGGGGGGGGCTTTTCTCTCTCTTTGGGGGGGAATTTTATGTACATGGGTACCTCATCAGGCTTGATTTGTTGGGACCCATTTCTACATCCACCTAAGCTTTGCTTATGGGGGGGTGTTAGTGTAGGTTTTTATTTCCTAGTTGGATTATTTATTTTTCCCTATATTCCTAGGTTTTTCCTACACTTCTATTAATATCACTTAGGTTAATAAAGCATGTCTTATTAGGTGAGTGGTTGCAAGGTGTCACCTTCCTACATGTGAGCATCCATTAGCTATCTTGGGAAGAAACTTTGCTATCTTTAGTCTGATAGATGGGTGCCCCTGATGCACTCCCTATCGCGATACAGGGTGGGGGCTTGAGGGCAGCGCCCCTGAAACCTCAAATGACTTTTATTATTTTATAAAGGCGTCGGGACTTATTTTTTCTATTGGCTGACATAAAAAAACCTATTTTGTAACTGACACAAGTCTTGATAAAAATGGCTAAGGGTTAGGGTTTCCATTGATATTGTATTATAGCATTTGCAACAATATTGAGTTCTAAGGATTGCTGGTTGTAATCGGTTCGATTGTTGGATAATAATATTGGACTCTCTGTTGGTGGATGTAGCCTGAGTTTGGGTGAACCACATTAAAAATTGTCTCTTGCTGATATTATTTCTATATATTTTTCATTCCTCTGTTTAATCTTTATTTGCATTTAATTGATATCTTCTACATGCAATTCCTAACAGTAATATCCTTCATAAGTTTTTAGTGAATGCTTACGAGATAGGTCTTCCTTCAGGCTTGGGTATTTCACCCATTTTTAATGTGGCAGATTTGTTTCCATACAAAGCTGCTATAGGTGAGGAATCAGCCGAGTTATAACTACAATCTACTATCAATCAATAAGGATCCATATCAAATTTGTTAGAAATTGAATGTATTCTTGATGAACAGTTGTTGCAGGAGACTCGAGGCAAGGATTATTTCAGGTATCTGGTGAAATAGAAAAACCATCCTTTGGAGGATGCTTCATGGCTCTTTATACCTGAAATTGCTAACTTGGGTTACTCGGTTGAGGATCTCATGAGTAGGAGCTCATGAATCTGTTTGCTTTGTGGGGGAGCCTGATGTAGGGGTATTATTTCCCCAATAAGTTTTGTTTTGCTTAGTTAAGTTTTTTTTATTGAAGACTCTCTTGGTTAAATTGTTAACTCCCCACATTTCATGTAATCGACTTGATTAAGTTAATTCCATGTAGCCAGCCTCTGACAGATGAATGGAGTTAGTTTTGAGATAGGGGGAAGTTAATCAGTTCTAGTTACCTCCATCTAAATGCCATCTATCTGAAATAGAATTCATTTTGGTTGCCTCCATCCGAAACTAAATTAGTTCCTGTTGCCCATTGGTAAGGCAGAGTCTTGTCACTACAAGAGGAGGAATTTTTGAAAACAGTCAGAAGGAAAGGAGATCAGGCTATTGGAGGAAGGTCACCATTAATGTAGAAGAAGCAGATTAAAAATTGGAAAGACATAGTGTGAAGAGGTCCCGTAGTAGAAGAAGAACGGGTTTAAAGGATCGGGTTGTGTGATTGAGAGCCCAAAATGCTTTATGTTGTGTAAGATTAGAAATTATCTCATATCTCTGTATTCATGGTGACTAGCTGAACATTGAATAAGGTTTTCTATTGGATAATATTCTTGTGTGTTTAAATTTCCCATATTTTGATTGCTCTATAGATTAATTTCCTCAAACTATATTCGATTCTAGTTTGGAGAGTTCCTGTCATTGATTCTAGTTTAGAGAGTTCCTATCATCATTTGTTCTATCAAGATTTGCCATCGGTATCACCATTTTTCTATGGATTTCCCCCTCAATTAGGAAGCTCCGCCTAGTAAGGATTTGCCTAGAAATGAAGAATTTTAAAGAGTTTAGAATAAGAAAAGAAATAGGAGACCTAGGAGTAGGAAGCCTAGACACACAAACCCCCCTACGAATCTAAATAGAATTATTGTTCTCTCTCCTAGCTAGGATAAAGACATATTTGATCCTAATGAGGAGAATCAAGAATAAGACACACAAGTAGCCCCCAATGAAATAATTTTGGGCACCCAAACCCTACTAGAAGACTTGCTTAAAAAACCAATAGAAGACATAGATATAGTTACCAAAATTGAAAATGTAGAGGATGCCATTATTCATGGAACTAATCTTGAGCCTATTCTCACTAGATCATCTACTAAGTTAGGAAGAAAATAAACTATGATGCAGGAGCATCCCTAGTTCAAAAGCAATCTTGCATCAAACAAAATAAAAATAATTTCATTTCAGTTTGTTTTCTTTCATTTTCCAGTTCAGCATAGTCAGTCAGTCAGTAACAGTTTCTATATTTTGGTCTGCATCTCATCGGGGTTTCATTTTAGACTTTACGGAGCTAGAATTAGCATCTAGATAGCTTCATGCACATCATATCCAAAATTTAGATCATTTGGATCAGGTACCAGAAAGATATCGCTATTAGAAGATTGATTGTTTTCTCATAATAGAGCATCTTGACAACCTTAGACAATTAGCTAAAGGAGAAGGCTTGGGGGCACTTCCACAACTTGCGGAGATGAATGACACATCATTCAATGTTGTTTAGAACCTGGCTGACCTTCCCTGGGATCCACACCTTGTTTCATTCACTGGCGGAGGATTTCCATCTGTTTAGGTCTGACCTATCCATGTACACACATTACCTCTCTTTCATTGGAGTTTGTAGCCATCCTTGGCTGACGTGGAGGATTCTTGTGATCCAGAGATGATATATAATCATGTAATAGATGCATAGGAAAGTAGTCGATCATATACAGATAGATAGATAGTTTGAGTTCTTTGAGAAGGTGCTTCAAAGCTATATCTTGTGCATACATTGTAACTGGAGAATCAAGCATGTGAGCCCTAATTGTAAGCCCGCATGTTGCTGGCCTATTTGTATTTTGAATCTATGATACTAAATGACTAAATCTACATTTGCATCCTATCTTTGAGTTGTTTCCGTTGTGTTTACTCTTGCTGCACAGTCTAGACTGTTCACTCCGTGGACCCTTCTAACCATGATTGCACCAAGTGGTATTAGAGTGAAGTTTGAATCCTTTGGGAGTGAAGTGAGTGAAATTGGTGAAGGAATACCATAAGATCTTTCTATGGACATATCACCGAATCTGAGGCAGACTACTTGTGTTATCAACCGATCGCCGATTGTGAGGCAATTGTTACCTTGTAGCTCAATCATTGAATTGAGGTAGTTACACTTGATCTGAGGAAGAGATTCCATCGAGGAGAATACCTGTTGTTGGTACTATGGCTGGAAGAATGGATGAGATGATGGAGATGATGAAAATGATGCGAGTTTGATTGGATGTTGTTGAAGAAGATTGAAGAAGAGGAATAACACTTCAACCTAATGTTGAAAGTGATGATGATGAAGAATTTCAATCCACTGATCAAAATGAAGTAACCCTAGAAGAGGAAGAAGAATCAGATCAAGTGAAGATGTTGAAAGCTATTTCAAAAGTTGGGAAAAGACCTAGAGTGGATGTACCGAACTACACTGGCAATTTGAATCCTGAGGAGCTGATTGATTGGATAAATGACCTAGAAGAATACTTTGAGTATGAAGAAATTGAAGATCCAGAGAAGGTGAAATTTGTAAAGACAAAGTTGAAAGGACATGCTTCTATTTGGTGGAAAGAAGTTCAATTGGATAGAAATAGAAGTGGAAAAGAGAAGATCATAAAGTGGGATAGAATGGTGACAAAGTTGAAGAATCAGTTTATTCCTACTAACTATGAGTTGGAACTGTTGAAGAGATTGTAGAACTTGAGACAACAAAAATATGTGGAGTATACTAAGGAATTTCATAATATGATCATAAGGACAAGACATAGTGAAGCAAGAAAGGAGAAATTGGCAAGATACATCAATGGATTGAGATTGAATATTCAAGAAGAACTGAGTTTAGTGAGGATGACATCTCTAGAAGAAGCATATCAGTTTGCCTTGAAAGTTGAAGAAAAGTTGAACAAGAAGCATGAGCAGAGATAGAGAGGAAGAGGAGGTAAATTTCAGAGAGGTAGAACATTTTCTGGAGGAGAAAGATCATATGCAGAGCATAACAGACAAGATAGCACATTCAAGAAGGAAGATAGAGATAACAGTGTGTTGGTTCTTTCTCTCTGGATTGGCAGAGGGTTTGCCAGTTCCAATGCACAGGTAGATCCAACCAACAAATACAGGAGGTTGTGTTAGCTACCTCCCCTTCACTTCTAGTTCTGCCGCAACAAGGGGGGTATCCCTATTAGCTAAAGATTTGACACATTGACTCACCCAATGACAGAAAGATTTAGCTTTACAACAACATGTAGAATACTCTCATGTTTGGACCAAGATTTGGATGATAAGATCACAAGGTTGGCAACTTTCTTGGACATATCTGACTAGTTATGGATGAGAGTATGCAGGGGTCCTAATCCTACTTCTACAACTAACAGGTCAGAATTATGAAAGGATTTGTGTTTATGTTTTGGATGCAAGACAGGGGGTTTTGGAGCATAACCTACACAAGAAGCAGACTGGTGCCTATCTCGGGGCAAGGAGTCAACTAGACGAATACAAGAGAATGATTTGGATTGGCATTTGCCTTACAAACACCACCCAAGACAGAGTATTTAGTTGTCCCTACTTACAAATATCCCAGATGACATACAATCTTCTTCACACTTAACCTAAAACACTTTAATCCACTCCTTGAGTGGAGATCAAGCATGCAACACAGATACCTGTATCCTAGAATCTGAGAAACCCTTAGCAACTAGATTACAAAAAAGGGATGCATACAACAAATGGAGACAGACAAATAAACACATGCAATGAAGCATTTTTCATATAAACATGACATGAAACTGAACATACGTGCAAGGTGAATTCAAATTCAACTCATAAACTCCAAAAGAGACAGAATAGATAGAAAATGCTCTATTTTTTGTTATTTTTCTCGCAAAAATGCCCAAGTCTTCAACAACCCTAAATGAGTGACACAGTTTGCATTTTATAGCAAGACTATGAACTCAGCAATAATTACAAGGCATTTTCAAAATCTTACCAAATACATTGCACCATGAGAATGGTGCCCAAAACATTCAAATCAGCTGACAGAAAGAGAAAGAAAAGTAGGTGAGATCGGGGAATGTGCAGCCGCCTGGAGATTTTCCTCACAAATTTGGTAGTTGGCTGGTCAATCAAACCCATACTTTTGCAAATCACCATTAATGGCCAACCTACCCACGGCGCCCTTGAAATGCAGTAGTTGCCTGCTTAGAAATTTTCCTGCCTAAAAAATAGCTACAAATACAAAGAAAATCCTTCACTTTCTGAGAATCTGCAAATGGCCGTCGATATCCTCCCTATCGCTGAGATACACGGCCTCAAATCACTTGAAAATTCAACAACCAATTAAATCATGCCATATAGGTGTCTTTTTGCCATCGCTGACTTTTCCCTGTCTTATTTTGCCTTTTTCGCCACTTACATGCAATTGTATGTAAGATTGTATATACATACAATCGCAAACATACAAGTCAGACCCCAAACCCTTATAGAACAAATTGCAAACATATTCAGGTTCGTCTTGCATCTCCTTCCTTGCATCATTGCTTTGCATATTGCACATACAAATGCAATATACATACTGCGAACCCCAAATTTTATAAAGCACATTGAAATTTTAATCTGGTCCGGGCATTGTATGTTTTACCTTTGTATCTTGGCCTTGTATATTGCACACATACAATGCAACATACATACAATATGGATTCCAGCTCATTATTAGGCAGATTTGAATAACTTTGAAATCTGGCACTTATATCTACACCTTGTATGTTTCCTTGTATATTCGATTGCATGTGCAAACATACAATAGCCTTTGTATGCAATTTGTGGGGCCCACCGTTTGGATTTTGCCTTGCATGTATCTTTGCAATGTACATATCTTTTGTATGTGTGCCGATGTATATTTTCTTTGCATGTTGCCATTGTATCTACCCGTTGCATGTCTAAACATACAACATAAATATACATGCAAACCCTCACATACAAGCAGGGAATATTCCTGAAATCTGTGATATACAAGCAACGATTTTTGCACCTTTTGAAGCCGATTGAACATACAAACCGTCTTGTATGCCTGAATGTACATTTGGACCTACATGTACATACAAATGGCCTTGTATATACAAAAAACACATGCATACAACAGTCTTTTGCATTTTTCAACTGAGAAGGCCGAAAGACTTAGAATCTTTGGATTTTTCTGAAGAGTGCCTGCGGATTCAAATGCTTAAAATCCAAACTACAACTAGGCACCAACATTGGCTCTGTCTGGGGACGCATGCCTCTTGCAGGCATGGCAAGAACCGTAGATCTTTGGGATGCAGACTAGTCCTTTATCCATTGGGCAATAGAGTCCAAGTTGCACCAACCTGCATCACAAATCACAGATTTTAAAATTTTACTTGGTGGCCCAGGGCCACCAAAAAGGAAAAACTAGAATTTTCCTTTATCAAACACTTGATTTTCTTCTGATTTCTTCAAATGAAGCTTGAAAACATTTAACCATCTGTAGCACCCAACTTTGCAATAGATTATGCTGCTGTCCATTCCTTTTTCTTTGACAAGTCTACAACAAGCTTCATCAGCACACATTGTCATCAGCTGTAGAATGTCATCATCATATGAGTGCCCTATGTTGCTTGGGGAAATAACAAACTCATATGAAACAAATGAATCCACATCAGAATTTTGCCCATCTTCATGAAATAAAGGCTCCTCTGTATCAAACAAACAATATTCAGGCACAAGCAACATCTCATAATCATATTCATTTCTATAAACATTCAGATATTCATCATCATTGTGCTTAATAGTTTTATCATTAAGGTCCACCTAGAATGTCTCAAGAGAAGGCATAAATAGCTCAGAATACAGCCCTTCACTAAAAGTTTTGTAGTCACCCCTGCAACCAATATTACCCCCAACTGTATGAGCACACACATCTACAACTTATCCATTCACATCTAAATAGTGACCTTGATTTTCCTCCTCACCAATGCACTGATAATCAACAACAAAAGTTTCAACCTTTGCATTGTAAAGATGGTCAGAAGTTTCAAGGAAGCACTCATATTCAGTATCCACATATATTTCATCATCTGAAAGGTTCACATATGCATCTGAATGCTGACAATCACTAACATATTCACTACCATCCCTTGAAAAAGTATCTTCTATATTTAGAGTGAAGCTCTGCATATCCACCTCATATAAATAATCAGGGATAACTGGGACATGCCTATTGTTGCAAGACGCAACTTCATGTATATCTTTCATTTCATCATTTGAAGGGCATTTTGCATCTGCAGGCTTCTCTTCTAGAGGCTGATAACAATCTTTGTCTTCACCATTATAGGATGTGCCTACATTTTCTACAACATCTTCTTCATGTTTATGCATCACATCATGACTACACATACTGTTCTGAAATATATTTCCCTTTGCAAAATCATCTCCCAATGAACACACTGGGAAAGGTGAAATATATTCACTTTGATAACTGTTTTGAAAACTTGCAGCCATGAAACCTACTGGCATTCCATATTTATGATTATTTTCAATATCCATAACAAATTTTAAGGCCTGGTGAAGTGTAGGTGGTTCTTCTTCTTTCAATAAATAACTCATTTTCTTATCAAATGCAGCTAAATAAATTGTCAAGCACAATGCATCATTGGGTCTCATATATTCAGGGATCTGCTTGAGCAACTTAATAAATCTAAGATTAAAGGCTGGAACCAGTTCCTCATCATCCTTTTGAATATTCATGAAATGTATGATCAATGAGGCCAAATCAAATCTTTTACCAAATTGCTCTAGGAATGCAGTTTCTAAATCTACCCATGAAGAAACTGAACACACAGGCAGGTCTGAAAACCAAACCCTAGCATCATCCTCTAATGACTAAACAAAGAGTCTCATTACTACATCTTCAGCCTCTACCTCATAATCTTCTATCAAATTACAAAAATTTTGTAGATGTTTGTTTGCAGACTCAGAATTTGATCCACTATATTTTGGCAAACGTTTTCTAATTTGATTGGGAATAACATTTGGGTAACTACTTATTCCTTTGAAATTCAAGGCTTTATATCTTTCAATAAAAAATGGCCTTTTCTGAGAGCACAACCAGGACTGCTGCTCTAAACTCATCATTTTTTTGAATCAAAGATGGAATACCTGGAAATATGTTGCAACTTTGACAAGTTCAATCAACAGAGTCGCCACCTCTCACAGAGAAGACAGAATATCAACAAGGCACTTTTGTTTTCTGGATTCATCATGCCAGCAGAGCACCACATGGTCATTCTTGGGTATTGCTGCAACAACTTCACTAGAAACTAGATTTTCCAGCCTTGATTCCTTCACTCTCCCCAGCAGAGTCGCCACTTCTGTTGGTTCTTTCTCTCCGGATCGGCAGAGGGTTTGCTAGTTCCAATGCACAGGCAGATCCAGCCAACAAATACAGGAGGTTGCGTGAGTTGCCCCCCCTTCACTTCTGGTTCTGCCGCACCAAGGGGGGTATCCCTATTAGCTAAATATTTGACACTTTGACTCACCCAATGACATAAAGATTTAGCTTTACAATAACAGGTAGAATACTCTCATGTTTGGACCAAGATTTGGATGATAAGATCACAAGGTTGGCAACTTTCTTGGACATATCTGACTGGTTATGGATGAGAGTATGCAGGGGTCCTAATCCTACTTCTACAACTAACAGGTCAGAATTATGAAAGGATTTGTGTTTATGTTTTAGATGCAAGACAGGGGGTTTTGCAGCATAACTACTACACAAGAAGCAAACTGGTGCCTATCTCAGGGCAAGGAGTCAACTAGACGTATACAAGAGAATGATTTGTACTGGCATTCAAGTTTCAAGGGGTTAGGACTGGCATTTTCCTTACAAACACCACCCAAGACAGAGTATTTAGCTGTCCCTACTTACAAATATCCCGGCTGACATACAATCTTCTTCACACTTAACCTAAAACACTTTAATTGACACCTTGAGTGGAGATTAAGCATGCAACACATATACTTGTATCCTAGAATCTGAGAAACCCTTAGCAACCAGATTCAAAAAAGGGATGCATACAACAAATGGAGATAGACAGATAAACACATGCAATGAAGCATTTTTCATATAAACATGACATGAAACTGAACATATGTGCAAGGTGCATTCAAATGCAACTCATAAACTCCAAAAGAGAGAACAGATATAAAATGCTCTATTTTTTGTTATTTTTCCCCCAAAAGTGCCCAAGTCTTCAACAACCCTAAATGAGTAACACAGTTTGCATTTTATAGGAAGATTGTGAACTCAGGAATAATTACAAGGCATTTTCAAAATCCTGCCAAATACATTGCACCATGAGAATGGCACCCAAAACATTCAAATCAGCTAGCAGAAAGAGAAAGAAAAGTAGGTGAGATCAAGGAATGTGCAGCCGCCTGGAGATTTTCCTCACAAATTTGGTAGTTGGCCAGTCAATCAGACCCATACTTCTGCAAATCACCATTAATGGCCAACTTACTCGCGGCCCCCTTGAAATGCAGCAGTTGCGTGCTTAGAAATTTTCCCGCTTGAAAAATAGCTACAAATACAAAGAAAATCCTTTGCTTTATGAGAATCTGCAAATGGCCATTGATATCCTCCCTATCGCTGAGATACACAGCCTCAAATCGCTTGAAAAGTGAACAACCAATTAAATTGTGCCATGTAGGTGTCTTTTTGCCATCGCTGACTTTTCCCTGTCTTATTTTGCCTTTTTCGCCACTTACATGCAATTGTATGTAAGATTGTATATACATGCAATTGTAAACATACAAGTCGAACCCCAAACCCTTATAGAACAAATTGCAAACATATTTAGGTCTAGCTTGCATCTCCTTCCTTGCATCATTGCTTTAAATATTGCACATACAAATGCAATATACATACCGTGGACCCCAAATTTTATAAAGCACATTGAAATTTAATCAGGTCCGGGCATTGTATATTTTACCTTTGTATCTTGGCCTTGTATATTGCACACATACAATGCAACATACATACGATACGGATTCCAGCTCATTATGAGGTAGATTTGAATAACTTTGAAATCTGGCACTTGTATCTACACCTTGTATGTTTCCTTGTATATTCGATTGCATGTGCAAACATACAATCACCTTTGTATGCAATTTGTGGGCCCCACCGTTTGGATTTTGCCTTGCATGTATCTTTGTAATGTACATTTCTTTTGTATGTGCGCCGGTGTATATTTTCTTTGCATGTTGCCATTGTATCTACCCATTGCATGTCTAAACATACAACATAAATATACATGCAAACCCTCACATACAAGTAGGGAATATTCCCGAAATCTGTGATATACAAGCAACCATTTTTGCACCTTTTGAAGTCGATTGAACATACAAACTGTCTTGTATGTCCGAATGTACATTTGGACCTGCATGTACATACAAATGGCCTTGTATATACAAAAAACACATGCATACAACAGTCTTTTGCATTTTTCAACTGAGAAGGCCGAAAGGCTTAGAATCTTTGGATTTTTCTGAAGAGTGCCTGTGGATTCAAATGCTCAAAATCCAAACTACAAGCAGGCACCAACACAGTGCATACTAGTGAGATGACAAAACTTTCTACCATAGAGGAAACCCTAATTCATACTAGAGTGAAGGATATAAAAGAGATGGAAGAGGACCCGATAGGAGAACATTCAGAGGAACCTGTTTTAAGTATGGAGGTGAAGGACATAGAGCATTTGAATGTAATCAAGGAAGTACAAGAAAGAAGATAGAGAATAGTGGAAGAACAACCTATGTAGAAGAACCTATTGGACCACCTAATTCAGTTGGTAAACCTAAGAAAGGAGAATCACTAGTCATGAGGAGAGTACTATTTCAAGCAGAGATAAGTTAGGAAGCACCGGAGAGGAAATGTTTGTTCTGGACCAGATGCAAATTAGGAGGTAAATGTTGAAAAGTTGTAATTGATAGTGGTAGTTCAGATAATTTGGTTTTAGAGGAGATGGTAACTAAGCTAAAGTTGGAAAGATTGAAACACCCTAAGCCATATCAGATAGCATGGATTTAGGATGATCATAAGTTACTGGTGAGTGAACAATGTCTGGTAAAATTTCATATTGGATCTTATCATGATGAAGTCTTGTGTGATATTATGCCTATGGATGTATGTCATATTTTGTTGGGTAGACCATGGCAATATGATAGAAAAGCTATACATGATGGGAGAAAGAATACATATACTATAACATAAAATGGAAAGAGAATTACTTTGATTCCTTTGGAAGATGATCTTAAGAGTGAAGTATGTGGGAATGAGCTAGAATCTGTTTGGTAGATGGAAGGAAATTTTTGGATAGTTTGAGACATGAGAACATGTGTTATGCCTTGATTCCTAAGAAGACTAAAAATCTAAAGATAGAGACTAAAGAATCACAACTGGAGGAGATAACTGAATTGCTAACAGAGTATGAAGACATCATATCAGATAATGTACCTGAAGGATTGCCACCAATTAGGAGTATCAGTCATCACATGGATCTTATACCTAGAGCTAGTTTGCCTAAAAAAACAACTCACAGAATGACACCAGTAGAGAATGAAGAATTGAATAGATAGATACAAGAATTGTTGAGGAAAGGTTTGATCAGAGAAAGTTTGAGCCCTTGTGTAGTACCTACAGTGCTAGCACCAAAGAAGGATGGAGAATGGAGAATGTGTATAGACTCTATAGCAATCAACAAGATCACAGTTAAGTATATATTTCCTTTACCTAGGATGGATAATATTATGGATTGTTTGAGTGGAGCAAAATATTTTACAAAGATAGACTTGAAGAGTGGATACCATCAGATCAGAATTAGAGAAGGAGATGAATGGAAGACCGCTTTTAAGAAAAATAAAGAATTGTATGAATGGTTAGTGATGCCCTTTGGATTGACAAATGCACTGAGTACTTTCATGAGGTTGATGATTGAAGTTTTGAAGAAATTATTGGGTAAGTTTGTTATTGTATATTTGGATGATATTCTGATTTTCAGTAAGCCAAAATAAGAACATTTGTGGCACCTGAGACAAGTATTACAAAGACTAAGAGAAGAGAAATTGCTGATAAACATGAAGAAGTGTAGTTTCATGAAGGAAGAATTGGTATACTTGGGATTCGTGATTTCTGCGAAAGGATTGAAGATGGACCCTGAAAACGTTAGAGAAATTGTTGAATGGCCTACACCTAAGAGCATTGAAGAAGTCAAATCATTTCATGGATTAGCTAGTTTCTACCAGAAGTTCATTAGAAATTTTAGTTCAGTATGTAACCCTATTGTTGGGAATTAAGGTGTCTCAACCTTGATAAATTCCTTGTATTATTTCATTGTATTTATTTATTTATTGCCTATTGTGTAATTAGGATGCATATCCTATGTTGTCATTTTGTGGGATTTGGCATGGTAATGTGTCATCCTACATGGAAGATGACCACATGTAAATTTGTCCTCACATGAGGAGCTAGGTGCCCCACTTAGTGGTAGGAATATTTTTCCATGTGTCGGCATCTTGGATAGTGTGTAAGGGAATATTGACCGAAATGGTCATGACAGATTCCTATGACAGTTCTATGATGCGTAAGAGTCGTAAATGGAATATTCTATGATAGGTAAAGACATGTGTCGAGAAGCATCTTTGAAAAAGGCATCTTTGGGTGTCCCAAGGAGGGTTATGACAAGTTGTAAGAGAATATTCTATTTATAGCTTGTTTATGATAGATTCTCTTACAGCTGTAAGATATGTCAGTATGACAGATTCTATGATAGTTGTAAGAGTTGTAAGAGCATCTGTCATTGCCCAACTTGGAAATAGGCGACCTCTTTGGGATGGGCTGACTTGAAAAGTGTTAGAAACATCCTACAGTGTTGGACAAGTGTCCATAGGCGTGGATTTTGGGCCATGAGGCCATGTTGGACGCCCATCTCAAGATAGAGCCATTTTTGCCTTGTATTTTCTATATAAACAGGTGCTTTGGAGAGGAGATGTATTATGTGATTGATAGGTACTATTATGCTGCTGGTTTGTCTCCAGATACGAGTGTTGAAGACTCCTGAGAGCTTGCATTGCAAGTGTATTGTAAACCATTTCAGTTTTGATAATACATTGTGTAGGTTTTGGAGTGTGGGGTTTTTTTGTGTATTGCTACAATGTCTCCATTGTTGTTGTTAACATTCTATAATTGTAAAGGATAAAAGGAATTCGTACTCTTCTCTCCTCTTTAGATTAGTGTAGGAAGTGATTTCCGCACACCTATCTTCCTTTCACCTATGACAAAGACAATGAGAGGTGACAGGAAATACTTTAAGTGGATATCAAGAGCAAATAAGAGTTTTGAATTGTTGAAGCAGAAAGTGACAGAGCAACCTATATTGCCATTACCATATTTCAACAAGGTATTTCAAGTGGATTGTGATTCAAGTGGAAATGCAGTGGGAGCAGTGTTAAGTCAAGAAGGTAGACTTGTAGCATATTTCAATGAGAAGTTGAATGATGCAAGGAAAAGATATTCAGTTTATGATCAGGAGTTCTATGCCATAATTCAAACCTTGAAGAAGTGGAGAGATTATTTGTTGCCTAAGGAATTTGTTTTGTATATAGATCATCAAGCTTTACAGTATTTGAACAGTCAAGGAAAGTTGAATTAGAGACATGTTTAGTGGAAAAATTGGTGGTTTGTTTAACTATTTTAAGGACCACTATTTTACCAACTAAGCATTGGGGAGGACAAGGATTCAATATGAGGTCAATCTATAAGTTTCGTATCTACCCCTTTTGCTTGCAGTATCTAATTTGAAGAGCCTAACTAAGGTTAAGTATTTTTGCTCATAAACCAAGAAAACCCTAATTATGCCTTTAATCAGAGATATACAGAAACTGATAACAATATAGGAAAAATTGGTCACAGAAATGTAGAGAAAGAGTATCAGAGACTATGCACCCAGATTTTGAGGCGTAATGGACTAGGGCACCCGCTCCTTAGTCCTGAAAGTTCTTGAAACTGGAAATCTTCTGCACATGTTGTCTGACACTCTCAAATGGCTTCTAGATCCCAAAAATTGCCCCCTGTTGGACTAGGGCACCCGCTCCTTAGTCACACAAGTGTCAGAATCTGAAAACTCAAAAGTCCATGACAACTGTACCCACAATATCCTCCTTCTTGTAGCTTCTTTCTGCTGGAACCTGCAAAACATGATCTGCATCTACAAAAGAAGGAGAAAGATGTTGCAACTATATAGGAGCTTGCCTCGGTCAAGCCCCGTCTTTGGTATTTCTACCTCAACAATAGCCAGAGATAAAGATTTGCAGTAGTGTGTGCAAACCCTACAATGTGTATGTAGAAATATCAAACTCTAGATGTCTCAATCAAGGGAAGATCAACAACTTGCTTTGCATCAATAAACACATACAACTTCACCTCAAGGAGATGAAACAAATGAAGACTTGCATGAACAGGGACGTGAATCAACAATGTCTGTGGAGGATCTCCAAGCTTGGTGTTGGAGACTTCAATCCTTCTCCCGATCATGCAAAGAGTGTACAAACCCTAGGAAGAGCAAGATAGTCTCAAGATCTTGATTCCTAATCTCCTTTCATTGTCTCCATGATAGAAAATATAGAATACTTTCAAGAGCTTCAACAAGTCACTAATTTTCAATGGCAATTTTGGCAGACTTTTGGCATTAATCTTGCATAAGAATTATGTGTGTTAAAATGATTTTCAAATGTCTTTTTATATCTAGCTTTAGGGAATTCAAATTTTGAAATAACGTCTCGATATCACATGAAAATCAAGAATTTGAAAATAGAATCTCAAGGCACTCAGGGGGAGCTGACATCTTGGCAAAATTCAATATCCTGGGAAATAGGGGAGGACTAGGGCATGGACGCCCAAGTCCAAGACCCTAATTTCCACTCAGATCTACTTTTTGGGCTTCCCAAGGACCTATCATTCAAATTCCCTTTTCGGGTTCTATCAAAATGTTACCCCCAAAAGTGAACATTTTGCCACTAGACTTAGTCAATCAGGGTTTTGGGAAGGTCAAAAACAAAAAAGGTTGAGAGGTCACCTAAAGTGAGGAGCTAAACCGAGGGAAATTGTACCATTCCATACAGGAGGACAATTTCTAATGTTATATTTAGCCCCCACTTTAGTGGCCATATGATACTACGTGCATATGCAACTTAAGGAAAGTAAATACATCAATCATGAAAAGGATACCCAAAAGGATACTATAGAGGAAGCCGAAGTGTTGTTGCCAAGAAGGAAGGAGCCCCCAAGTCTATAATCTTGCAAGACCACAAAGTCAAGAACCACAACCTGCAAAAGGAAAACTTTTTAGAAAATCAAAACCAAATCAACCTACAACCACCACCAATGAGTTAGTATAGAAAACACTAAGGGGGTTGAGTAATTAGACATGATGAGGGAGGAAATCGAGGGAGATATACGCCCCCCTTGTTTTTGCTTGCTTAGTCTGAGAGTAGAAACAAGGAGATATCCACGCGCATCAATTTCAGGGAAGTTTGATGAGAAATGTGTTATGAGGGTCATTTGAAGAAATAACACTCAAACATAACACATTGGGTAAGAAAGAGAGCGGAACCCGGATTCCAATGCAACAAACGACATTGGAATCAGAGTTCGACAGCTCAAGGAAAGGGCTCGAGGGGAAAAGAGATCAATCTTGCACCTAGTAAGGGATAAGAATTCTCACTCATTTACTTTATGTAAATGGGAGTTGTCACTTATCACTTACTCATTCTTGTTTCTTATCATTGTAGAAAAGTACAGGAGAGAGAGAGAAGGAGAATAGGAGGACGACCATGCCAAGTTGACACCCGTATTAGCCACCATGATTGGAGATAATCGGAGCTTGATTAGCAAAGAGACATTTCGAGGCTGAGGTAGGGTCCTAATCTTGCGCTTCCGTCATCTTTTAGTTTATTTTTGTTTTGACTTTAATTGTTTACTGTGCTAAGAGGAAGAAATGGACAGGGGTCCCTGAGAGGGGCGCCCAGGTCCACCTAGGCCGCTAGAGTCTCTCTGGGGCACCCTAGTCCCACAGGGGCGTCAGTGTCCCTCTGGGGTGCCCTAGTCTTCCTGGGGCACCCGAGTCCATAGAGGACATAGGCCCTAGGCACAAGCACTCTTTTTCTTTCTTTGATAACTGCTTTCAGTTTCTGAGGAGATTCTGATGTTCTTGTTTACTTTTCAGTCTGCAAGACATCCCTGAGTTACGTGAGCACATAGGTGGTCACCTGATGGTGCTTCTACGAGAGTGTGCTAGTTCATTGTCCCCTATAGAGAGAGCACCTACAGATGGTGGGCCTATGGTGGGTGTTTGATATGCCCACAATTAGATTCCACTATACTATGTTGATGGCACTAATGGAGAGATGGGTTGCAGATACATCCACATTCCACTTACCGATAGGCAAGATGACCATTATGCTGGAGGATGTATTCAGGATCCTTCAACTTCCCATTCGAGGAGAGATAATGAGGATAGTAGGACATCGCTTAGCGAGGTACACCTGCTAGAATCAATTGTATTTCTTGGGTTACACTATTTCACAGGCAGAGCGAGGACACATTCAGCTCCAACTTCTAGAGTAGTGATGCGGTGACATTCCCTTACTACAGAGGATTATGATAGTCATAGTTGCATTAGCCATTGCACCAGATAGATGAGGCACTCACCTACATGGGGGTCTCATTCACACCATTAGAGAGATGGAGGAGCATCAGACCATCTATGCATGGGGGCGCAGTATGCTTGTGCACCTTTATCATGACCTAGGGCGATGTCCATTATGAGATGCATAGTCTGATGATCTGCACATTACTACAGGTCTGGGCCTTTGAGCACATCAGATGCACATGACCAATGGGTTATCCCATAGATGCAATATTCACCCATCTGTGTGTGTATGCTTATCCACTAGTAAGGTGTTGAAGGCACGGTAATCTGCTATACTAGAGAGTTGTTTTTGACAGATTATAACCTGACGATATCATCTGGAGACTATATCGCAGCTACATTGGATGGCCTGGCCAGCAAAGGTAGTTAGTGAGGATGTAGAGGGATCGGCTGATGGCCAGTCGCCTCAATCATGTCGTGGCTTGGTTCTATTTTGAAAGGGTGGCACAACAGTTTGGACAGATATAGGATGTTCCCATAGTTCGTCTGAGCTATGCGTGTGTGACTCATAGTGCAGTCAGGGTAAAGACCGTCTGACGACTGAGAACAGTAGACGTGCCACTTACTGACAATGAGGTTCCTGAGGATGCATAGCCAATGTCAGACACAGACAACGTTGGTTGTACCTAAGCATATCAGACCTGGTGGCACATAGCACGACTTGCTCCTATCTTTCCACCTGGTCATCCAACATGTGATGCTCAACCTTGGGCCGGTCACGCTAGTGACACAGAGGTAGAGGACGATGTCGGTGATTTTGTAGGATACTACGATCTCAATGAGGATGAGGAGGATGATGAAGATGAGTTAGAGGATGTCCAACCATAGTACGTCTTTAGAGTGAGACCACGATAGGGCCAGTAGGAGGTAGACATTGATGAAGAGACTGAGTCGAGATTGTGGTCTAAGGCTTGTGGTCTGATTTCTACAGGCAATGCGAGACCTAGTTAGGGAGAGTGGGGGGAGAGTAGTAGGTCTGTGCCCCCAACTACAAATCAGATTGTAGAGCTCATCACACCTTCGGTGATCTGAGATCCATCCTGGCGAGATGGAGATCCAGGTTAGGCTTGATCTATTTATTTTGATGTTTTGTATGGGTTATTATTTGTGATATTTTATATAAGGTTATGATATTTATCTTATACTCTATTTTGCAGTTGGGACGGATGCTTGGCGAGGCTTTGTGAGTCATGTCATAGCAGACATAGTACCTACAGATGTATCAGAGCAACAAGTGCGGGCAGATTATTCACCATGGTCATTTGCAGGGCGACATGCAAAGATTTTTATGCCTTTCGTCCAGTACAAGACTGCTACAAAGGCTATACTAGAGAAGTTTGCACAAGAGAGAGAGAGAGGAGTTTTGACAGAGAGCTGAGTGTGCTGAACCTGAGATTAGAGTGCAACGAGAGTAGACGGTAGCAGTGCCTACATCAGAGGGAGAGCCAGCTGTCAGTGAGTTCTTACTATGTGAGGTTCGTCATGCGAGAGCTGACAGAGACAGGGTTTAGTCTGAGAGAGACCAGTACCAGAGGATGTACCAGGAGCACATGAGCAGGTGATAGAGATGAGAGGTGAGATCAGGGGGTTACAATCATGACGCATCTCTAGGAGTCATTCGCGATCTGTAGCCACACATGGTCAGGCTTCTATCACTCACACACCATGAGGGCTTGAGGGTATTGGCAATCAAGGCTCAGCTATGTGATATATTTATTTAGGCACTATGACATCTCATTTTGTCCTAAGGGATAGTTGACTCAGATGTATATTAAAACTAAGGATATATATATATATATATATGATGTTTATTTCTTTTCATCTATGTGTAATGGTTTTTGATCCATCACATGTGATTTTCGTAAAAATACTACTAGTGATGATGTTTAAATGCTATAATTAATGCTATTGTGGTATACTAACAATTCTTGAAAGAACATATAGTAATAAGCACAATGATCAAGCATTTTACACATAATCTATATTTTAATGCTATATTCAGTTAATACAAAAGTGAACTAAGTAAAGAATACTTAAGCAAAATACAACAATGATCAACTGAACAAAGATATAATGTTAAATGAATTAAGACAAAACAATAAATTCTTGTCCAAATTGAAGCTAATCTATATAATAAATTAGCTTAGAAACAATTAACATTAGATCTTTAAGCATAAAATCTTTTGAGGTACGCTGCATTAATAGGTTCTTTAAGCGACATACCTTACTCGTCAGCTAACTTATACGCTCTGGATCCAAAGGTCTTAGTAATTATGTACGGACCAAGCAAATTAGGGATGAAATTACCTTTTTCACCAGGTGATGCGTTTATATTGCGTTGATTTTCATAGAGAACCAAATCCCCAATGTTGAATGAACGTTGTATGACTTGCACATTATAGGATCATTGTACACCTTTTTGATAGCCCTTGATGTGCTCAAGAGTGTTAATTCACCTTCATCAAGCATCTCAAGTTCTTGTAATCTTTTCTCATGTTCCATGTCATCATCCATGATGTCTCTTAGGGAAATTCTTAGAGGAGGAATTCCTAACTCCAAGGGCATTATCGCGTCTGCACCATATATGAGATTATATGGTGTATTACTAGTAGGCATTTGAATGCTTGTTCTATAAGCCCATAATGCATAGGATAATTGAGTATGCCAATCTTTTTTATGTTTATTAATAGTTTTTTGTAAAATTTATCCAATAACTTTGTTTGAAGCTTCTGCTTGGCCATTTGATTGAGGATAATAAGGCGTAGAGAAGCGATGTTGTATATGGTATTTTTTGAGGAACTTTTTCACATCATTGTTCTTAAACAGCGTACCATTGTCCAAAACGAGGGAGGAAGGTATTCCAAATCGAGAAATAATGTTGTCTTGTATAAATCAACAAATTACATCGGCAGTCGTGGATCATAAGGGGACTGCTTCGACCCATTTTGTAAAATAATCAGTGGCGGTAATGATGAACATATGTCTTTGGGAGGAGGGTGGTGAAATTTTACCAATTAGATCCAAGCCCCAAATAGAGAATGGCCATGGTGACACCTAGGCACAAAGCTCTTGAGCAAGAGCATGGATTAGGTGTTTATGTTGTTGACATTGCGGGCATCTCTTGATGTAAAAAAAGGAATCCTGTTCCATATGCTGCCAATAGTAGCCCATACGTAACAATTTTTGGACCAATGATTTTCCTCCAAAATGCCCTCCACAGGCACCAGAGTGAGATTCTTCTAAAGCTATCGAAATCTCTGAATTGCTTAAACATCAGAGTAAAACACCATTGTAACTTTGTCGATATAAAACATTTGACAGTTTAATGTATCGTGTTGCTAGTTTGTGTAAACGAATTCGGGCATTCTTAGATGTTGAATTAGGAATAGTTCCATTATGCAAATAATTATATATATGGGAGAACTATTCGTCTGTGTATGTATTACCATAGAGTTCCGTATTTGCAACTACAAGACATTCAATTGTCAGTGTTTTAAGATTATGAACAACAAAAGTAAATTCCTCAGGAGAATCATCAGGAGATATAAGGGAAGCTGTGCTTGCCATTGCATCTGCATGCCGATTATCTTTCCTAGGAATAGGGCTAATTGAATATGATGTGGATTGTTTTAAGAAAGATAAGGCCAACTCACGGTACTGAGATAGCTTATCATGCTTAGTTTGATATGATCTCGTTATATGTTTTACAATTAACTAAGAATCACCATATATTGTAATGTTTTTGATATTAAGAGTCAAGGCTACACGAAGTCCTACTATAAGGGCCTCATATTTAGCTATATTATTTGTGCATAAGAAGTCTAAGCGGTAAGATAGGGGAATCAACTTACCTATGGGGGGTATCAATATAACACCGGCCCCAGAGCCAGTTCGACAATTTGATCCATCAAAGTATAATTCCCATTTTTCATCCGCATAAATTGTTAAAATTTGTTCATCAGGAAATACATCCTGATGTTGTGTAGAGAAGGGTGAAGGAGCTTTAGGTAGTTTATTAGCTAATGCTTGCCCTTTAATCACTTTTTGGGAAATGAACTTAAGATCGAATTTTGTTAGTAATATAACCCATTTATCGAGACGACCCAATAAATCTATTTTTGCAAAGAGATGTTTTAGAGGGTCAAATTTTATCATCACATGTACTTCAGTATTTAGTGTTAAAGTTTTTGAGTTGAAAACACTAAGGCTAAGCACTGCTTCTCTGTAACAGTGTATCACACTTTGTAATCGAGCAAAGTTTGACTAATCTAATAGACAACACATTCTTTGCCTTCAACATTATTTTGTGCTAACAAAGCTGCTAGGGCATTGTTAGATGTTATGATATATAACAAGAATGGTTTATCGAAGACAACGGGTTGTAAAATAGGTGGATTAGCTAGATAATCCTTTAAGTCATCGAAAGCTTTTTGACATTAAGAATTATATTAAAAATTAGAATCCTTCTTCAATAGTTACATAAAGGGGCGAGTCCTACTGCGAGTTATGAAACAAATCAGCGGATGGCCTGTATCTTCCCCTGCAAACTACGAAGTTGAGATATGTTCTTTAGTATTGGCATATTAAAAATTACATCTATCTTTTTTGTATCCATCTCAATACCGCGATTTGAGACAATAAATCCTAGTAACTTTCCACTGTCTACATCGAAAACACAGTTACGGGATTCAATCGCATATTATATTTCCTTATGCACTCAAATATTTGTTAAAGATTTGTAGCGTGATCCTTATGATGGATAGACTTCGCCAAGATGTCATCGACATAGTCTTCTAAAATATTGTGCATATAATCATGAAATATAAGTCATTGCACGTTGATAAGTAGCTCAAGCATTCTTAAGTCCAAACGGCATGACTACCCAACAAAATGTACCCCAAGGTGTTATAAAAGCTATTTTATATCAGTCTTGAGGATTTATTAAAATTTGATTATATCCTGAAATACCATCCATGAAAGATATCAATTCATGGCCAGCTATTGAATCGACAATCATATTGATATTAGGAAGCAAAAAATCATCTTTAAAGGATACCAAATTCAAATCTAAAAAATCTATGCACATTCTTATATGACCATCGGGTTTAGTGATGGCAACAATACTTGAAATCCAAGGCGAATAGTCAATAGGTCGTATGAAACCAGCTTGTAGAAGCTTTTCTATCTCAGTTTTAACAAGCAATGCTATCTTAGGATTCATCTTATGAATCTTCTATTTAAATGGCTTAGCATCTGGTTTCAATACGATATTATGTGTTACAATTTGAGGATCGATGCCAAGCATGTCAGAATACTTCCAAGAAATAATTCTGAGAATTCATGCAATAACTTAGTCATTTCATCTTTTCATTCTATATTTAAACAATCACCAATAGGGAGAACTTTTTTAGTGCTATCCTTATCCATAACGACATCAACACTTTTTCCATTGAGGATAGTACTATGGTCCAAGGGAATATATGATTGTAATTGTTCTTCAAATTCTCCATTGGGATTTACAATAGCATTTATTGTGCTAGTAGTTTTTCCAAATTACACGTTGTTTAAATAATAAGGTAGGCCGCGTTTCTGATGATAATGAGGAATATTGTCATAAGCGCCCAAGAATTTTACTATTTCTTCATCCATTGAGAATACATCCAACGAGAGTGGTCCTAGAGGATAATTAGTGTCAATCATCTTAGGAAATATCAAACTAAGTGTTGATATAGTATTCACATTAAGAGTAGGGTGTTTACGGGCTTTGGATTCCTTGAAAGGATTGTATCCAATGCCACTGGAGCAATGTCACAAAGTAGATTCTATAGGGACTTTGATTCCTTGTTGATTTATACCACAACCTTTACCTGTATAATCACAATCTTTATAAAGGATTCAGAATCCTTGACCATAAAGAGAAACCATTTCCTTAGAGGAAGGTGGAGCTTCATAAGTGTCGTAATCAGTAGTGTAAGTAAGGGTATTATCCTTATTTGTCACCAAAGAAGCTTTATGTTTATCAATCGAAGCATGTGATGTGATTGATGTAATGTTTGATGTTTCGGGGATGAGGTTTTTAGGTTTGTATTCTCCTGTAGAAGAAAATGTAAAATCCAATGAACCCCAGTCATCACTAATGAATGCATTCAATTGTTTAGGCTCTTGCATAACATTTTCAATAGCAAGAGGAGTTGATAAATCCATTTTTAGATTGTTTAGAATCTTAGGACAAACAACATGTTTATGAACTTCCATTTGTAAGCAACTATCTAGTTTAGGATCAGCATGAATAGTGTGTAACTTATCTTTGAATATAAACTTGATTGAACGATGTAGAGTAGAAGGAATTGCTCCTAATGCATGTATCCATGGTCTGCCAAGAATCATGTTATAAGATAGGGAACAAGGCATGACATGAATCAAGGTAGGCACCATCACAGGTCCAACTTGTATAGGTAAAGTTATAGTGCCCACGGATTGTCATCCAACATTGTCAAAACCATAGATACTTAATGATTCTGGTTTGATTGCAGATGTATCAACCTTAACCTTATGTAATAAGTCAATGCCACAAACGTTAAGGGCTGATCCATTATCGATCATAACTCTCTTAACCAATGTTTTGTTTATTGTAATAAAGATAATCAAAGGATCAAACTGATTTTGAACTTCAAGAGATGGCAATTCATGTTGTTGAAATAGGATATCTATTTTTGTGGCATGCATACAATGCAATAGAGTGGCAACATCATTTGGTTTAACAACAGGAGGAATAATCACCTTTTGTAAAGCTTCTTGTAGCATTCCATGGTAAGTAGGTGAAGTTTGTATAAGTCCCCAAAGAGATATCTTTGCAGGAGTAGCGTGAAGCTGCTCTGCAAGATCATAGTCTTTACCACCTTTATATGTTAAATGAGGTGCTTGAGGAAGCATAGGTTGAGATGCCGGTAAAGATATCAGAATGTTCAATTATTGTGTACTTTATTTATTGTTCTGAGTGTTGTATGCATGAGCAACCACATTATGATTAGTTTGTTGTAAGTTTTGTTGCACTATTTGTTTAGCATAGTCATAGATGTGATCAGGAGTTTGAGAAGTAGATGGACAACCTTTAACAGTAAGCACTGGTTTAGAAGATGGTTGCACCACATTTGCACATAAAGTGACCACAATTTTTGGTTTTTCAAGCTCTTCTTTAGATTTAGGAACATAAATTGCATTTACAAATCTTTGAAATAATGATGGCTTTGAGGCCGTAGTGGAATGTTCAATCGAGATGAAGTCCTCAAGGGCTTCATCTAACATATCAAAGTCATCACGACTAAACGGCTCATCATAAGCATGAAAATCTTGCATAAAAAAATCTGACATTTTTAACATGCTCTTTTTAACCCAAGATTCAAATGCACAATGATGGCCTATGAAAATGAAATACCATGTAAAACAATGATTAATGATTTTTTCCAATTCTTTTAGTGAAAAAGATAAAGAATATGATTCTCAATGCAATTCCTGCAATTTCACCAAAGAGATTTTTCAAACCAAATATGCTCTAGGACAGCAAATTATTTTAGATCTGAAGTATAAAAGGATGCAAATTCTTTAAAGCTTGGGTTCACCAAAATGTTTAGTGGAAAAATTGGTGGTTTGTTTAACTAGGTTAAGGACCACTATTTTACCAACTAAGCATTGGGGAGGACAAGGATTGAATATGAGGTCAATCTATAAGTTGCTTTTATCTACTCCTTTTTTCTTGCGGTATTTGTTTTGAAGAGCCCAACTAAGGTTTTGTTAAGTATTTTTGCTCATAAACCAAGAAAACCCTAATTATTTCTTCAATCAAAGGTATACAAAAAATGATAACAATATAGGCAAAATTGGTCACAAAAATGTAGAGAAAGAGTATCAGAGACTATGCACCTAGATTTTGAGGGCTGAATGGACTAGGATGCCCACTCCTTAGTCCCAAACATTCCCAAAACTGGAAATCTTCTGCAAAGGTTGTCTGACACTCCCAAATGGCTTCCAGATCCCAAAAATTGCCCCTTGTTGGACTAGGGTACCCGCTCCTTAGTCCCGCAAGTGTCAGAATCCAAAAACTCAAAAGTCCATGATGACTGTGCCCACAATATCCTTCTTCCTATAGCTTCTTTCCGCCATAACTTGCAAAACTTGATCTGCACCTACAAAAGAAGGAGAAATATGTTGCAGCTTGGAGCTTGCCTTAGTCAAGCCCTGTCTTTGGTATTTCTACCTCAACAATAGCTAGAGATAAAGATTTGCAGAAGTGTGTACAAACCCTACAACGTGTATGTAGAAATATCAAACCTTAGATGTCTCAATCAAGGGAAGATCAACAACTTGCTTTGCATCAATAAACACATACAACTTCAACTCAAGGAGATGAAACAAATGAAGACTTGCATGAACAAGAAGGC
This sequence comes from Cunninghamia lanceolata, assembly GCA_027924645.1. NCBI lineage: Eukaryota > Viridiplantae > Streptophyta > Pinopsida > Cupressales > Cupressaceae > Cunninghamia > Cunninghamia lanceolata. The sequence goes on along the minus strand of BSBN01000549.1, from coordinate 1,771,790 downwards.
AAATCAACAATGTCCGTGGAGGATCTCCAAGGTCGATGTTGGAGGCTTCAACCCTTTTCCCGATCATGCAAAGATTGTACAAACCCTAGGAAGAGCAAGATAGTCTCAAGATCTTGATTCCTAATCTCCATTCATTGTCTCCATGATAGCAAATATAGAATACTTTCAAGAGCTTCAACAAGTCACTGATCTTCAATGGAAATTTTTATAGAGTTTCGGCATCAAGCTTCCATAAGAATTGTGTGTGTTAAAATGATTTTCAAATGTCTTTTTATATCTAGCTTTAGGGAATTCAAATTTTGAAATAACGTCTCGATATTGTGCGAAAACCAAGAATTTAAAAACAGAATCCCGAGGCACTTGGCGGGAGCTGACATCTCGCCAAAATTTAAAATCCTGGGAAACAGGGGAGGACTAGGACATGGGTGCCCAAGTCCAAGCCCCCAATTTCCACTCAGATTTGCTTTTTGGGGGTCCCAGGGACCTGTGATTCAAATTCCCTTTTTAGGTTCTATCAAAAGGTTACCCCAAAAAGTGAACATTTTGCCACTAGACTTAGTCAATTAGGGTTTTGGGAAGGTCAGAAAGAAAAAGGTTGAGAGGTCACCTAAAGTAAGGAGCTAAACTGAGGGAAATTGTACCATTCCATATAGGAGGACAATTTATGACGTTACAAGACATATGAGATGGGTAGAGATCATGTAGAGTTACACTTTTGTATTGAAGCATACAAGTGGAAAATCAAACAAAATTGCAGATGCATTAAGTATAAGAAGGAACTTGCTGACAAAGATGAGAATTGAAGTGTTAGGATTTGAGGAACTAAAGAACATGTATGAAGAAGACCTTAATTTTGTAGAACCATGGAAAGAATGTAAGGAACATGTTGTGACAGATAGGAGTAAGTGGTTGGATTATTTCATTCAAAAGGATATGTTGTTCAAAGGAAACCAGTTGTGTATACCTAGGAGTTCAATGAGAGATAATTTGATAAAAGAGAAGCACAATGGTGGATTAGCAGGACATTTTGATATTGATAAGACAATGGCTTTGGTAAGTGAACATTACTTTTGGCCTCATATACATGAGGATGTTAGGAAATTTGTGCAGAGTTGTAGAGTATGTCAAGTTGCAAAAGGGAGTAGTCAGAATACTAGATTGTACAAATCTTTGATAGTACCAGAGAGACCTTGGGAAGACATAAGCATGGATTTCATAATGGGATTACTGAAAACATAGAGAGGACATGATTCTATATTTGTAGTGGTGGACAGATTTTCAAAGATGGCACATTTCATACCTTGTAAGAAGACAACTGATGCAGTTCATGTGGCTGACCTATTTTTCAAGGAGATTGTGAGATTGCATGGATTACCTAAGAGCAGAATTTTAGACAGAGATACAAGATTTCTTGGATACTTTTGGAAGACACTTTGGAAGAAGATGAAGATAGACTTGAAGTTTAGTTCAACATTTCACCCATAGACTGATGGACAGATAGAATTAGTAAATAGGAGTTTGGGTAACTTGCTGAGATGCTTGGTTGGAGAAAAGACATGAAATTGGAATTTGATTCTATCACAAGCAGAGTTTGCATACAATAATTTAGTGAATAGGAGTACCAGAAGAACACCATTTGAGATTGTGACAGGAACTAACCCTTAGATGAGTAGCAGAATTGAGGGATATTAGTATGGAGAATAAGAGAAGTGCAAAAGCAGAAGAATTTGTAGGACACATGGAGACAATGCATAATCAGGTTAAGAAGCATTTGGAGGAGATGAACAGTAAGTATAAAGAACAATCAGATGAGAAGAGGAGACACAAAGGATTTTCAGTGGGAGATGAAGTGTTGGTATATTTGAGAAAAGAGAGATTTCCAGTTGGGACATATAACAAGTTGAAGATGAAGAAATTTGGACCATGTAGGATACTCAGAAAGTTTGATTCAAGAAATGCATATAAAGTGGAGCTACTGAAGACATTGGGCATATCACCTATTTTCAACATTGCAGATCTATATTAGTATCATGAAGTAGAGTTTAGTGACAACATTGAAGAAGACCTGAAGAAGCAGTTACCACAACAAGCACTAGAGTATATTGAAGACATTTTGGACATCAGAGTTGGACGCAGCACTAGAGGCAAGAAATACAAGGAATATTTGGTAAAGTGGAAAGGCAAACTGGAAGAAGACTCATCTTGGATTTCTTAGGCTGAGGTGGACCGTCTTGGTTTTCCTCTAGCCCTAGAAAAGTGAGGGACTCACTTTTTCAACAACCCCAGATGTTTGATGCAGGATCATCCCTAGTTCAAGAGCAATCTTGCATCAAACAAAAAAAAACATTTGCATTTCAATTTGTTTTCTTTCATTTTCTAGTTCAACACAGTCAGTTCAGTCAGTAGTAGTTTCTGTATTTTGGTCCGCATCCTATCGCAGTTTCATTTCAAACCTTGTGGAGATAGACTTAGCATCTAGACACCTTCATGCACATCATATCCAAAATTTAGATCATTTGGATCAGGTACTGAAAAATATCACTATCAGAAGATTGACTATTTTATCAGAATATAACATCCTGACAGCCTCAAACAATCAGCTAAAGGAGAAGGCTTGCAGAGTACTTCCATGACTTGTGGAGGTGAATGACACATCATTCAATGTTGTTTGGAACCTAGCCAACCTTCCTTGGGATCCACACCTTGTTTCATTCACTGGTAGAGGATTTCCATCTGTTTAGGTCTGACCTATCCATGTACACACATTACATCTCTTTCATTGGAGTTTGTAGCCATCCTTGGCTGACACAGAGGATTCTTGTGATCCAGAGATGATATATAATCATGTAATAGATATATAGGAAAGTAGTCAATCATATAGATATAGATAGATAGTTTGAATTCTTTGAGAAGGCACTCTAAAGTTATATCTTGTGCATACATTGTAACTGGAGAATCAGGCTTGTGAGCCCTAATTGCAAGCCCACATGTTGTCGGCTTGTTTGTATTTTGAATCTATGATATACTAAATGACTGAATCTACATTTTCATCCTATCTTTGAGTTGTTTCCATTGTGTTTACTCTTACTACATGGTTTGGACTATTCACTCTTTGGACCCTCCTAATCATGACTGCACCAAACTAGGAAATCAAAATTAAAGAAGCAAATAATAATATCATGTCTAAGACCCAAATGAATCTACATGGTTTATTCGTAAAATAAAAGGGCATGAAGCCCTCTAAAAAATGATAGTTCTCTCTGTTGATAACTGAAAGGGGGGTGAATCAGTTATCTTAATTATTTCAGCTTTCTGAACTTTCTTAATAATTAATGCAGCATCAATTCAAATAAGAAAACATAACCATGAAATGGAAATACACATGACACAATATTTTTGACGTGGAAACCCTATTAAGGGAGAAAACCACGGGGTGATTAACCCAAGATTGTATTCTCTGTTAGAAGAATAGAAATACAAAATAGCACTGCCAATTAGGGCTCACTGCTCGAGCACACTGCTCATAAGAGGATTACTGCCTATAAGAGACTCACTGTCTACAAGTTATAAAGAGAGTAACAAGATACTTGAACTAATGAGAAGCATCCACATATGTTGGAGTTCAGTTCTGGTTAGGCTCAGTATATTGATCTACTGCACTTCATCCTTTCTCTTCTTTTAGAGCTACTGTCCTTTCACATACCAGACCTGCCTTACTGCTTCCACACTGCTCTTCTGCTTTTCTTCACACTTCACAATTACACCACACACACTTCTAATCGAAATACATTTGGTATATATATCCGCAAAAGGATTTCATCCTCTTTCTAGTCGGCATTCGGAATAGTCAGTATTTCCCAAACTTTAGTCTATCAGCTGAATCCTTGCTTACCAAGTGATGCAGATTAAATAGATACTTATAAGAGTTATCTAATAAGTCAGCCAATCATGAATGATACCTTAAGAATCTTGATCACCATCAACATCTCATCCAGAATAATGTCTGAAGCTCTGCCAGTAAGTTCTTCCTCTGTCTGCTCTGCCAAACAGGACCCCAATACTTGAATGCTTATATCTTTTCACTCTTTCATCACCAGAGGCTCAATTCCTGGAATCTATCAGCTAAGGTACTCTTCTTGACTTCCCCAAGTCTGCACTTTCCAAAGATACTTCCTTTGAGAGATCTGGACCTGACTATCAGACCTTGCCACAACACTCTGATCTTGCTTATCGGACCACAACACTCTTCAATCTGACTTCCGGTATAGGCACACTATGTCTTGCAGATGTGTGGGATGAATTTTGTTACCATCAATGACAACAATCATGAAGCTCCAATGTGTCTCTTTCCAACAATCTCTCCCTTTGGCATTGATGGCAACACTTAGTGAAAAATGACTAAGTGTTATACTATACTCCCCCTTGGTTGATGCTCTCTTCTAATGTACACTTTTCCAGAACTCCCCCTTAGCTGGATTCCACATTTTTCACTATTCCTCACTCCCCCTTTGACATCAATGGTAAAGGGTAGGGTCCGCATACGAAAATTTCCAAAAACAATCTATACTTAGCCGCATAAGTATATATACATGCTTATAGTTACATATAATAAAGTATATCTGCAAAAGATGTCTTCAACTAGGCAAATTCTGTTGCCCAACTCAACTTCATCCTATCCAAAAAATTGAGATGTAACCACTCAACAGGAATGCAAAAGCTTCTGCCCTCTTGAGATCTGTCGGATCACTAGTCCGACCTATGGTCTGAGCATCAGTTAGGGATTCATGTAAGGCCTCTAACTTAGGGATAATCATCCCTCTAAGTTCACCCATTCTGCTTAATATGTTCTTCCTCTCCTTCTCTATCTTCTGCAAATTCTCCAAAAGTTGGTTTAGAAGGAGCTCACAAAGATCATAGTCTGCATTCTTCCTTAACATCTCATAAGCAGTATATACAGCAGTTCCAGATACTGAATTCTCCCTGTTGGAGTGATATATCTTATATCCAATTATCATTGATGCAAACTTGATATCCAGATCTGTGATATCCTCAATTGTCATTGCTCTTTTATCAAATTTCGATCCGGTAGCCTCACTTACAATTTTGTTTTTGACAGATTTGAGAATAGGCTTCTCACCAGTTGAGTGTAATCCAGTTACAACCTTAATGGCATCCTTAGTGATCTTAAACGGCCTGTTCAACCACATGAAGTTATCATGCATTCAGCTCAGAATATACCGGACCCATTCATCTTCTGAAAAATAGGGGAAATGAATGCATTGTGCAAAATGTTTGTCCCGGATAGCTTTATACTGGGTTTTGAGTTCAAATGAGTCATCTATCAATTGCTTGTGATAGATATAGACCAACTTAGATTCCCCAAATTGTTCAATACTCGCATGAATATATGCCCTAACATCTTCTACATGCAGAACCCCATGCAGAATGCTTGAAAAAGCGCCTAGGGGATCAACTTCTAGGGATTTATATGGATGCTTCTTAAATTTAGGGCATGGCCTATCAGAAATCTTCACCACATTTTGGAGTAGCCATCTTTCAAAGATTTGCAGAGAGATATTTAAGAACGAAAAATACCTTTTACGCTTCTAGGTTTCACGGAGTGAGCCGGATCGATTGTTGGATGAATCGACTTCTGCAAATGATCTTTGATGGGCTTGAGGAGATTTGTTGCAGAGCTCTTTATCACTTCTTCTTGAATGCAGAATGAGCAAGTGTTTGATAAGAAAACCCTTATATTATTCCGCAAACCCTAATACCAAGTTGCAATAAATGCTCGACTTAAGTCATTCCAGTTTGCCTTGTTTTTCTTATTCAGATGACTTTGATGAACCAGATCAATCTTGTTCTGAACATCTTGTGGATCTACCATATCTTAAGCATAGTTTATTTAGATGTTTCTTTATAAACCCTTTAATCCACAACTCTCCTTGTGCCAATTCCGGCACCAATTAACTGGCTGGGGGAAAAAATGTTTTTTCCTTGTGTCTCCCCCTAGGCCAGAGCTCACTTTTTAATTTCTGGAAGGAATATCAGCACCAGATTCTGGTGTGGATCCATCCCCTATATTTTCTGTACTTCTCTTCACCCAAATCTTGTTCATCTCACTTTTAACTTCATCCAAATTCACTTTTCCTTTTCCCTTGTCTTGATTCTGATTGTGATGTACCGGACCTCTTTTGTCCTAATTCTTGTTTCTACAGAATTTGGCAATATGACTGGATCTATTGCAATTGTGGCAAACAACTTTTCTTTGCATATTTGATTGATATCCTCTTGATCTACATTGATTAGCCATATGACCCATTCTATTGCATGCAAAGCATCTACCATTGAAAGAATTGTTCATTTACATATTTTTGCATTCATGAGATTTGTGACCATACCTTTTGCAGTTAAAACACTGTCCAGAGAAGGATGTATTAGTCTGATTCATTCTCTTCCTGCACTGATTAGCTTTATGACCAAAGTTATTACAGTTGTGGCAGTATCCATTGAAGGATGGATATCTTTGAGCATTGGGTTACCTCACTGGAGGTCTTCTAGGCCTATTTCTTGGATTTTCTGATTCAAACTTCTTCTGATCAGATCCAGAGCTCTCACCTTTCTCATATCCCAAGCCACGCTTGTCATCTACCCTCTTTTGGATTTCAAGAAGAACTTCAAGTTGAGCAGAACTTATCTTGAATTTCTGTTTGTATTCATTTGCTGTTTGAAGATCCCTTTTAAGAGAGACAATTTGGTCTTCTAGTTTTTTGTCATTATCTTTAGCATCTTCAAGATTAGATTCAAGATGTCTGATTATTCTATCCATCTTGTGGCAATCTTCTGATTTCTCCTTGAGAGATTGTTTTAGATCATCTTTAGTTTTTATTTTCTCTTCAATTTCTTGGGTAAATTTCATGACTCCTGATTCCATTTCATGTCTTACCATGATGATCTCTTTTGATAATTTTTCACATAACTTGGTTTTCTCCTTAAGATCTCCATTTGTATCATTTGCTTCACCTTGACTTGACAGTTGCTGAAGTAGTTCCTTTCTCTTTTTCATAGAGAGACTTAGTTTCCCTTTTAGTTCATTTATGAAATCATCAGCCTGTTTGAGTCTTTCCTTCAATTCATTGACTTCAGAATTAGATTGCTCAAGATCATCTAGGGTAGACTGAAGTTGCTCCCTCATACCATACACATCCATCTTAATTTCCAGATCTTCCTCAAGCTGTTAGGCTCTGTTGGAGGAACCTTGCTCTGATACCAATTGTTGATAACTGAGAGGGGGGGTGAATCAGTTATCTTAATTATTTCATCTTTTTGAACTTTCTTAATAATTAATGCAGCATCAATTCAAATAAGCAAACATAACCATGAAATGGAAATACACATGACACAATATTTTTGACATGGAAACCCTGTTAAGGGAGAAAACCATGGGGTGATTAACCCAAGATTGTATTCTCTGTTATAAGAATAGAAATACAAAATAGCACTTGCCAATTAGGGCTCACTGCCTGAGCACACTGCTCACAAGAGGCTTACTGCCTACAAGAGACTCACTGTCTACAAGTTATAAAGAGAGTAACAAGATACTTGAACTGATGAGAAGCATCCACATATGTTGGAGTTCAGTTCTGGTTAGGCTCAGTATACTGATCTACTGCACTTCATCCTTTCTCTTCTTTTAGAGCTACTGTCCTTTCACATACCAGACCTGCCTTACTGCTTCCACACTGCTCTTCTGCTTTTCTTCGCACTTCACAATTACACCACACACACTTCTAATCGAAATACATTTGGTATATATATCCACACAAAGGATTTCATCCTCTTTCTAGTCGGCATCCGGAATAGTCAGGATTTCCCAAACTTTAGTCTGTTGGATGAATCCTTGCTTACCAAGTGATGTGGATCAAATAGATACTTATAAGAGTTATGTAATAAGTCGGCCAATCACGAATGATACCTTAAGAATCTTGATCACCATTAACATCTCATCCGGAATAATGTCTGAAGCTTTGCCAGTAAGTTCTTCCTTTGTCTGCTCTGCCAAACAGGACCCCAATACTTGAATGCTTATATCTTTTCACTCTTTCATCATCAGAGGCTCAATTCCTGGAATCTATCAGTTAAGGTACTCTTCTTGACTTCCCCAAGTCTTCACTTTCCAAAGATACTTCCTCTGAGAGATCTGGACCTGACTGTCAGACCTTGCCACAACACTCTTCAATCTGACTTCCGGTATAGGCACACTATGTCTTGCGGATGTGTGGGATGAATTTTGTTGCCATAAATGACAACAATCATGAAGCTCCAATGTGTCTCTTGCCAACACTCTCTTTAAAATGTAGGGGCTTAGGTGGTGCCCTAAAGAAAAACTACCTCAAGGGTCTCATCAAAGATGATTGTGCTTGATAGACATTCAAGAAACCAAACTTGATTAAAAAAGTGTAGTTGACTCCTACAGATATATTTGGAACATGTCTAAAGTGGATGTTATCAACACCAATGGAGCCTCTAGAGGCCTCCTCATAGCTTAGGATACTAACTATATTACTTTAAGATTGACAAATATCAAAGTGACTTTCTTTGGATCCAAATATAAGTAGTTGGAGAAAACTTGTGTCACCTATGAGACTACACAAAAACTAAAAATATGATTGATAGATAATATATTCCAATCATATTGTGTGTACTATGAAGGAATTCGCATGTGTCAAGGAAATAAGAAAACATTGTAACAAAAAATAGAGTGTACATCATGTATTCTAATCTAAAAAATTGAGAATGAACAATCAACATGATATGTTAATTTAAAATTTGAGTGAGGGATGCATACTTGAAGTGTACTTACCTATGCATTAGAGAGTATGTTGAAAAGATACACCCACTATTTTTCTCCCAATAAGCAAATGTGAATATATAGATCTTTCAAGAAAAAAACACTACCTTGCCCACCAAGTGACAAGAACAAGTGAAAAGTATATCTAAGTGAACATGAACATAACATAAAACACCATATGTACAACATGTAATAGAAGAAACATGTGAAGAGGTTAACAATTAAATTCATCAAAATTGGGTGAGTGGGGTATATCTCAATGTTATTAAGAGATGTGTCAAATAAATCCATTATCACAATGGGATTATCCTTTCAAATGTCATGTCGCATAGAGGATGATGATGATGTATAATCGTGAATTGTTTCTCTTTAGACAAAAGTGTAATATGATGGTGCCATGTGTGATGTATAAAAGAACATGTTTAGTGGGTATTTGATTATGTATATTTTCTTCATGTTCATCATGTATGATAACTTCATGTGTAACATCAATATATGGTGTACTAGATATATCATGAAAAGTGTCATCAAAACCAATATACACATCATCATTGGCATTGGAAGGATCCTCTTTCATTTCTATTTGATTAGGCTCATTATGTGGAGGTGCTAAAGATGTATTTGCATGATCCTGAATAAGCTTAACTTGTATCACATTTTTGTCAAGAAGATCTTGAATTTTAAGCTTTAGTGTGATGCACCCACCCATGGTATGCCCATGTGTTTGATGATAATCACAAAATATCTCGCTTAGAATTATGGTCAGACACCTCTATATGTATCAATTGGCTTAATAAGATTTGATCCATCCTCATTGCTCTCTTCTACATTTAACATTGATTGCAACTCATATAAATGAGGAAGAGTGCTAGAGACACTATAATGTCAAAGACTATTTTATATGAAAAGACAAACTCACATTTTTTACAACAATGAATAAATTAAAAAAAAATGAATCATAAATATCATAAAGAACTTTTTCTGAGTAGTGGAAGTAGACTTTAATGATTAAATATTGAATCTCATTATTTGGTAGTTTGAAACTTAGTATAGCAATCATAGTTTGAAATCTTATGATATAGTCATTGATTAGTTCATGTCCACTTTGTTTGAATTGTACTACTTTGTCAATTGTTACCTTTGTCTCAATGTTGTAGTTCAAATTTTCAATATATTTTTTGCTTTAAATACCTAAAATAAAAAATGAAAGAATGAGGTAAAGAATACAACCAAGTGCATAAACACTCAAGCTTTATGGAACTATCCTAACAAGTAGTTTTCTTCATAAAAGTAGTGTAAGCATACAATTTTTATGGACCTTATATAAATTAATAGATCACCTTTACCATCATACATTGTAAAACTAGGTGTGACAAATCTAATCAGTGAAGGATACATCAATATGTCACATGCCAATGGGTTATGTAATATCTCACTAGTGTATTCCTTCTTTTGATACTTTTACAAATAATTAACATAATTATCTACATTTTGTAACTTTCTCATGATGATGGACAATTGATGTAAAAATCATTTGGTGTAGAAACAAGAATGGGCCAAAAGATGTGATCATCAACAATTTTTACAATAGCATTATGTGTATATGTGTAAATTATGTAGTAGTGGGAGAAGATGTAAGATATTAATCATTTGTTACTTGAAGATCATCCTCACATAAGGATAGTAAAAATTGTAAGAGATCCTTATCTTTTGTTCTTCATTATGTGTCTCTAAGCCTTGTGTTTGTTTATGTTGATATGTAGGTGATACATTGTCATTAGCTAGGTGATACATTGTCATCAGCAAGCACTTCACAATTTTCAAATGATACATCATAAGAAGGCATGGAATGATCCAAAGGAGAGTCATTGTGAACATATAAAAATGATATTCAATTTGATGCATAGATGAATCCATGGGTCTCCCAAATAATGACCACTAGAAGGTGAAATGTGAGAAGCATGAGACAAACACATTGTTCTAGGGCCAAGAATGAAGTAATATACAAGAGCACGTCGAAGCATAATAAATGAAGTATAAGGTATGATGCATAACAAACCATTACTTGGATTCATCCATTAAAGTTTCTCTAAATATCTCTATAAGTAACATATCATCATGCACACGCTCATAATGTAAAACTAGAAATGACGTTGACATGTATGGTTGCCTCCTTATTAACATTAAATCCATCAAGAATTAATTCTTCACTAATAACTGACATAACATGAGCCAATCCACCATGGAATAATGGGCCCCCACTAAGATCATGTGAAGTAGAGGAAAAATAATATGCTCACGTGTCACTAAGATCCTCACTAAAAAAATCACCAATAGAGCATGAGCCAAGGGATAGAGAGGAAGGGCAATCATGAGCCACATGAAGAATAGCATCATCACTATGTAGAGTAGCATCATGTGTAGTTGAAAAAGGTGGAGTATTGATGTCACTAGATATATTTCTATCAAATGTCATGCAAGAAGTATGATCATTATGAATCACATGAATAAATTCAAAGTAAAATCTTCCCATAGAGAAGGAGAAGTGTGAACAAGCTCTAAGAAGGATTAAAAATTAGCAACATATTGAGCCAATGTATCCCTAGAACATGGAACACTCTCATTTTGGAAAAGTATATGGGATCTTCAAAGGTCATAGATTTGTGCAACAACTTGTGAAAACATCTTTAGATCCTTAAGGCATGTAAGAATGGAAGCCGAGGAAAAGGGCTAATTGCAATCCATGGTGAAATATTTAAAAATGAAGTACAAAGAATGTGAGATGGGATCTAAAAGGTGACAATCAAATAAGGGCCAAACCCTAGGTGAAACACTAAGAGCACAAGGAGCAAACCAATCTAAAGAATAATGGTAAAATTAAAGCACATAGATCTACATAAATTTTAAAAAAAGATATTTCCAACCCTAAGGGATAGGCATGTAAGTTACAAGTTCACCAAAATGAAGAGATAAAAAGGATCTCTTTAAAAATATCTAAAATGTATTTGATGAATGACACCAATTAAATGCAAATGATACTCTAGATATAAGGAGTTAAGGCCAATTAATTGATTATTGTAAGCTAACAGAGTGAAATTAAACACACATTAAATTAAATTGAGAGAGTTAGGGTTTGTCTACCTTGCAATGTGAACTTTACTTAATTACATGTTGTGATAGATGATGTATATATGATATTTGAGATTAGATTATGGATTAGGGAATATAGATGACTAAATTTTGATAATCTAACAGTAGTGAGCTCATCTTCCTAGTGGCAAAATGAAAGGAAGCGAGGTGTGCGGAAATCGCTTCCTATAATAATCTAATGAGGAGAGGGCTATGCAAATTCAAATTAATCCTTACAACTACAGCAACATAGAACATCTAAAAGAGATATTGCAGAAATACACATGAACCAGAAAGAAGACAGAAGAAGAGAGACAAAGATATAACGTGGGGAAAACCCTTTCGGGTGAAAAACCCCACACTCAGAAACCTGCACAATGTATTAACAAAACTGAATGTTGTTTACAATACACTTGCAATGCAAGCTTCAATGGTCTTTGACACTCGTATCTAGAGTCAATTCGGCAGAGTAATAGTACCTGTAAAACTTGTGATACTTCTCCACCTCCAAGCACCTATTTATATAGTATATACAAGGCAATATTGGACCTATCTTGGGATGGGCGTCCAACTTGGCCTCATGACCTAAAACCCATGCCTAAGGATACTTGGTCAACATTGTAGAATGTTCCTGACACTTGTCCATAGCTCCCATCCAAAAGAGGTCACCTATTTCCAAAATGGGCTATGGCAGATGCTCTTACGACACTTACGACCATCAAAGAATTTGGCATAGCGGTTACAACTTACAATTGTAAGAGAATCTGTCATACACAGGCTATAAATAGCATATTATCTTACATACCATAGTCCATCTTGGGGCGCCCAAATATGCATTTTTCAAAGATACTTCATGACACATGTCTTCACCTGTCTTACATGCTTCTATTTCTGACTCTTACATGTCATAACTTCATCATAGGAATCCGTCATAACCGTTTCGGTCAAACATTCCCTTACACAACATGAAAGATGCTGACACATGGCAAAATTCTCCTACCACAAAGTGGGACACCTATCTTCTCATGTGAGGACAAAATTACAAGTTGTCATCTTCCATGTAGGATGACACATCACCGTGCCACATCCCACAAAATGACAATATGGAATTTACAATTAATTTACAACATAGGTAATGAATTAATAAATACAGAAGTAAATAATGCAAGGAATTACCAAGCTTGAGAAACCTTAATTCCCAACATTCTCCCACTTGTCAAACACCTTGTAAGAGCTAATAGAATAACATGATTTAACTGCTATAGGCCGAGAGGTCCATAGACTCCGAACACCATCTGAACTTCTCTGTGCCCACTGGTTTTGTCAATGCATCTACAACATTCTTCAAAGTATCTACCTTCTCCAAATTTACCTTTCCATCCTCAACCATGTCTCACATGAAGTGAAACTGAACATCAATGTGCTTTGTTCTAGCATGGAAAGTTGGATTCTTTGCAAGGAAAATTGCACTCTAACTGTCACAACTGATCGTGATCTGACCTGCATCAACACCAATATCGAAACACAATCTCTTAAGCCAAATGGCTTCCTTACAAGCATGAGTTGCTACCATATACTTAGCTTCTGTCGTGGACAAAGCAACAACAGGTTGTCACTTATTCAACTAATAGCACCACCAAACAATGTAAACACATAAGCACTGGTGGATCTCCTGCTATTAATGTCACCTACCCAATCTGAATCCACAAATCCATGAATATCAACAGAATGTGGAGGTCCTATAACATTACCATGATAGCATATGGAATACTCAAAAGTACCCCTCAAATATCTGAACACTTGCTTAACTGCATCCTAATGAACTTGTCTAGGATTAGCCATAAATTGACTAAGGACTCCCACTGCTTAGGCAATGTCTGGTCTTGTGTAGACCATAGCATACATCAAACCACCAACAACACTAGCATAAGGTACTCTGCTCATGTCCTCCACCTCACTAGGAGATTTTGGACAATCCTCAATACACTACTTTGTTCCCAAAGAAACAGGAACACACAATGGTCTACAATCTGCCATGCTGAACCTATCCAACACAGTCTTCACATATTTACTCTGGCTTAACCAAATTTTTCTATTGGTTCTGTCTCTTCTGATTTCCATTCCTAGAATGTACCTAGCTGCCCCTAAATCTTTCATTTGAAACTATGCTAACAACTGAGATTTGAAATTAGAAATCATACTCTTACCCTTCCCAATGAGCAAGATATCATCAACATATAGTGCAACAATGAGAATATGATCACCATTAAACTTATAATACACATAGTGATTCGATTTCGATCTCACAAATCCAATAGACAACACAAAGGCATCAAACTTCAAGTACCATCTCCTAGGGGACTATTTCAAACCATACAAAGACTTCTTAAGTTTGCAAACCAAATTCTCTTTACCTTTCACCATGTAATGCTCTGGCTGTGACATGTAGATTTCTTCCTCCAAATCACCATGAAGGAAAGCTCTCTTCACATCCATTTGTTCTACCTCTAAGTCATAAGCTGCTGCAAGAGACAATAGGAATCAAATGGATGTCAGCTTTGTAATGGGAGAGAAGATCTCACCATAATCTATACCCTTCACTTGTGAATACCCCTTCACAACCAATCTGGTCTTATACTTCTCAACACTGCCATCTGCACCAAATTTCTTCTTGAACACCCATTTGCATCTAACAGGTTTATGTCTAGGAGGCAAATGCACCAATTCCCAAGTTTGATTCTTTTCCAAAGAAGCTATTTCATCCTCCATGGCCTCCTTCCAGGAACCTGTATCTTTCATGTCCATAGCCTCTGATACAGTTCTAGGTTCATCACTGTTAGTAAGCAAAGCAAAAGCACAACTAGAATCAAGCAATGTAAAACCAAACCTTTCAGGTTGCTTTCTTATCCGTGTAGACCTCCTCAAGAGCTGAGGTTGAGGTTCAGCTTCTTCTTCTGAGCTTTCAAAGCTCTCCTCATCATCAGGTCCAACATTGTCTTTCTGTTCAGTCTTCTCAGGGGTAGGAGCAAACTGAACAACATCCTCTTTCTTTTCTTTTTTTTCTGGCTGTAAAATAGTGGAAGAAGGTGTAAGCTCTCTAAAGATGACACTTCTGCTATACAACACTTTTTCAGCCATAAGGTACCAAAGCTTGTATCCTTTCACACCAACACCATAGCCAATGAAGATACACTTAATAGCCTTGTTCTCCAATTTTGACCGCTTCTCCCTAGGCACATGTGCATATGCCTCACAACCAAAAACATGAAGATGCCTTATTGAAGGCTTTCTACTAGACCACACCTCCATGGGTGTCTTTCCAACAAGAGCTGATGTAGGAGATATATTTACAAGATAGCAAGTAGTGGCAATAGCTTCAGCCCAAACTTTTGTTCTAGGCTAGCTCCACTAAGAATACTCCTAGCCTTCTCCATCATTGTCCTGTTCATCCTCTCTACAACTCCATTTTGCTGTGGGGTGTATGGAGTTATCTTATGTCTTTCAATCCCAAGTTCCTTGCAATATTTATCAAATTCTGTAGAACATAACTCACCATCGTTGTCAATTCTCAAACACTTAATCTTTTTACCAGTCTAATTTTCAGCAAAGGCCTTAAACTCCTTAAACTTACTATAGACTTCAGATTTGCTTCTGAGAAAATAAATCCATGTCCTTCTACTATAGTCATCTATGAAAGATACAAAATATACAGATTTTGATAACGAAGGAACATTAACATGACCAAATACATTAGAATGAATAAGGTCCAACACACCATAAGACTTGTGAGAACTCAAATAAAACTGAACACAGTTTTGTTTCACATATATGTAATGTTCGCAAAAGTTGAACTCAAGATTACAATCATCCAACCCCTCAACAAGGTTTTTATTTTTTAGGGTACACAAACCCTTCTCACCAATGTGGCCAAATCTCTTATGCCATAACATTGTCTTTTCAGCAGGAAGCTTAACTTCCAAGGCATGATTACAAACATCAGAACTAGAAACAACAACTTTCTTAACTGCTCATTTAGATGGTGGGGATGAAGTGACTGCTGCCCTCTTCCTTTAGTTAGAAGAACTATTGCATTGTGTAATGAAAGCCTCTAGCTGAAACAGAGTACCTCTCCTAGTACCCTTAGCAAGCACCATAGCTCCTCTAGTCATCTTGCATCCTTCTTTCGAAAAGACAACCTACACACCTGCATCATTCAACATACTTACAGAAAGTAGGTTCCGTGCTAAGCCTAGGATGTGCATAATCCTAGAGATCCCCTTCACTCATCCATCAGGGAATTGGATAGAGACTCTTCCATGATCAATAATCTTCAGATGAGAGTCATCACCCAAGTACACCTTTCCACCATCGAACTCCTCATACTTAGTGAACCAGTCTTGATGCGAGGTCATGTGAAAAGATGCACCAGAGTCAATTAGCCAGACATCATCAGATGTATGGGTTGCGATGAAAGCATCATCATCATCTTGTGATTTGTCAGAATCTGAATCTAGGTTCTTCTTCTTTTTCTTTTCTTCTTTGCATTCCTTTTAGAAATGCCCAGATTTACCACAGTTCCAATAGATAGCCTTGGACTTTCTAGGAGATTTGGATCTCCCACGGGATTTGGATCTACCCTTCTCAGCTTTCTTGTCCTTCTTTTTTCCTTTCTCCTTGGGTCTTCCATGAACTGCAAGAGCCTCTTTGGCTACATTAGAAGACTTTCTCCACATCTCTTCAGATAACAATGAAGAAACCACTTCATCCATTTTGAATGTGGATGTGGTGCTTCCAATAGCCATGACAAGGTGATCCCATGAGTCCAGCAAAGAACAAAGCAAGGTCATACATCGATCCTCCTCCTCCATCTTTACACCAATAAATGTCAATTGTGCAACCATCATGTTAAAAGCATTCATATGTTCAGCAACGGATCCTTCATCCTCCATTCGAAGGGAATACAACTTCTTTCTTAGAAAAAAATTTATTAACCAGGGATTTGGCATGATACACATCTCCCAACTTCTTCCAAAGCAAGTTTGCAGTTTTCTCCTCATGGACATTTAACAAGACAGAATCAGCAAGACTAAGTCTTATGAGACCCTTAGCCTTTCGATCCTTGAGATCCCAATCATCTTGTGACATTACAGCTAGTTTAGTTCCATTATCACTTTCCCAAAGGTCTCAGTCAACAAGCATGTCTTCCATCTTGAGCTTCCATAGCTCAAAATTAGTGCCATTGAATTTCTCCACTTCAAACCTTCCGGATGTGCTTGCCATCTCCTTGCTACAATAGAATTCAGAATACTCTACATAGACTCCCACTCAACTTAAGATCAACTCAAAAAACCCCTACCCAATAGCTAAGACCAAAACCGGCCAGACTCTAATACCAACTGAAAGGAAGCTAGGTGTGCGGAAATCGCTTCCTACACTAATCTAATGAGGAGAGGGCTATGCAAATTCAAATTAATCCTTACAACTACAACAACATAGAACATCTAAAAGAGATATTGTAGCAATACACATGAACCAAAAAGAAGACAGAAGAAGAGAGACAAAGATATAACGTGGGGAAAACCCTTATCGGGTGAAAAACCCCATACTCAGAAACCTACACAATGTATTAACAAAACTGAATGTTGTTTACAATACACTTGCAATGCAAGCTTCAATGGTCTTTGACACTCGTATCTGGAGTCAATCTGGTAGGGTAACAGTACTTGTAAAACCTGTGATACTTCTCCACCTCTAAGCACCTGTTTATATAGAATATACAAGGCAATATTGGACCTATCTTGGGATGGGTGTCCAACTTGGCCTCATGGCCCAAAACCCATGCCTAAGGACACTTGGTCAACATTGTAGAATGTGCCTAACACTTGTCCATAGCTCCCATCCCAAAGAGGTCACCTATTTCCAAAATGGGCTATGACAGATGCTCTTACGACACTTATGATTGTCATAGAATCTGTCATAGCGGTTACAACTTACAACTATAAGAGAATTTGACATACATAGGCTATAAATAGCATATTCTCTTACAACATGTCATAGTCCACCTTGGGGCGCCCAAATATTCCTTTTTCAAAGATGCTTCATGACACATGTCTTCACTTGTCTTACATGCTTCTATTTCTGACTCTTACATGTCATGACTTCGTCATAGGAATCTGTCATAACCGTTTCAGTCAAACATTCCCTTACACAACATGAAAGATGCTGACACATGGCAAAATGCTCCTACCATAAAGTGGGATGCCTATCTTCTCATGTGAGGACAAAATTACAAGTTGTCATCTTCCATGTAGGATGACACATCACTGTGCCACATCCCACAAAATGACAATATGGAATTTACAATTAATTTACAACATAGGCAATGAATTAATAAATACAGACAT
This sequence comes from Cunninghamia lanceolata, assembly GCA_027924645.1. Classification (NCBI taxonomy): domain Eukaryota; kingdom Viridiplantae; phylum Streptophyta; class Pinopsida; order Cupressales; family Cupressaceae; genus Cunninghamia; species Cunninghamia lanceolata. The sequence continues at coordinate 1,753,403 of BSBN01000549.1, read as the reverse complement.
AAATAATGCAAGGAATTACCAAGGTTGAGACACCTTAATTCCCAACACAAAAGTGGATCATTTGTACTTGTAAGAGTTATTGAACTAATGGTATTTGAAGAAAGGAAAATGATGATGGCACTAAAGAGAATCATGTGATTTTCTATGCAAGGTTTAAAGTTTAGGACTTCCTTACACCATAGTCAAGCCATGAGATTGAGTTAACTATAAAAAGTAAGAGTAACCATGAGGGTGAATGCCAATGTAGATGAAGATGTTGTTGTGTTAGTCTTGCAAAAATTTTAGAGATAGATGCATGAATGTGTTGTTCTGATTTTTGATTCAAAAGTAATTGCATCCTAAAAGGACCTAAGGATGATTCCTTTAAATGCAATCCCTAAGACACCAAATTCAAACCTTTTGAGCATGCACAATGATAGAAAATGGTTGTGTCTAGAATTGTTAGTCACTAAATGTGGATAATTTAGAATTTAAAAAAGGAAGACAAGATGCATTGTGATTTTGTCTGACAGATAAAATTTTTGGTGTTTAATGTAGTCTAGGACAAAGAGGTGTGTCAGATGTGTTCTAAGTAGAGTATTGAGGCATATCAAAGTGCTAGAATGGGACTTGGGTTAGTTTGAGAGACATGTATTCATGTTTCAATGAGAGGGGCATGCTATGCCCTTGTTCTATATCATGTATTGGGATGTGGGATAACAAACTATGGCTCACATAATCCTTAATTGAGTAATTTGAGTCCCTAGGTATAATTATTAACTAATGATGCCTATATAGGATGTACTGAGTAGTAGTTAACCATCATATTGTGGATTATGTTCTTATTGAAGACTTTCAGAGGTTTACCCCCTTAAAGCGAATTATTATTATCAAGTATTGTGTCCTATTCTTATTATATTCTTCTCTTGTGCAATTAATTTTATTACATCCTCTTGCCTTTCATCCTTTGGCATCAAGGAGGATATAGAAGTCATACCTTCTACCTAAACTGAAATAAGTAAAGAAGCAAAATACACTTCCTACACTAATCTATGAGAGGAGATATGTGCAAAAATTGAACTAATCACACAGTTACAAGGAAATAAACACAAAATCAATAACCATAACACAATGAATTACATGGGCGAAAACCCTTTTTAGAGAAATACCCCACTCCAAAACAACTCAATGTATTATTGATGCAGGAGCATCCCTGGTTCAAGAACAATCTTGCATCAACCAAAAAACATTTGCATTTTAGTTTGTTTGCAGTTTAGTTTGTTTCTTTTCCACTTTAGTTCAGGCAATTTAGTCAGAAATAGTTTCTACTTTTGGTTTAGCATTTCACTCCAATTACATTTTAGATCTTGTGGAGCTGGATTTAGCATCTACATTCATTCACCTACATCATATCCAAAATTCAGGGATCTGCACTTCAATATCGGAAAGATATCGCTATCAGAAGAGGACTGTTTCTCAGAGCAGAGCATCCAGATAATCACAGACAATCAACTGAAGGAGAAACCTGCAAAAGCATTTCCTGATCTATGGAGCCTAATGACACATCATTCAATGATCTTTGGTTCATGGCTGACCTTCCCTGAAGATCCGCACATCATTCCATTCATTTTCTGGAAGTGTTCTATGAATTTAGGTCTGACCTATCTGTGTACACACATTACATCTCTTCTTTGGAATTTGTGATCTTCCTTAGTTGACGCGGAGGAATCTATTGATCCGGACTTGATATATATTGATGTAATAGATCCTTAGGAAAGTAGTTAACATAGTTCTCATGATTTAGAATATTGATAGTTCAGATTTTGTACGAAGGAGCTTCAAAGCTTTATCTTGCTCATGTATGTAATCAGGCCTGTGAGCCCTAATTGTAAGCCCGCATGTTGCCGACCGATCTCTATTTGAATTCTATAATATACTGAATGACTGAATCTGCATTTGTTCTATTTCTTTGATTTGTTTTCATTGTGTTTACTCTTGCTGCACGGTCCAAATAGTTCATTCTGTGAACCCTCCTATCGTGACTGTACCAAGTAGTATCAGAGCGAAAGTTCAAGTCTTTGGGAGTGAATTGAGTGAAGTTGGCGAGGGAATTTTGTAAGATCTTTCTGTGGACAGATCACTAAATTGAGGCAAGTTACTTGTGTTGCAACCGATCACCAATTGTGAGGTAGTTGTCACCTTGTAGCCCAATCACCGAACCTGAGGCAGTTTACACTAGATCCTAGGAAGAATGTTGCCGAGGAGAGTTGCTGCTGTTGGAACAATGGCTAGTAGAATAGATGAGATGATGGAGATAATGAAAATAATGTGAATTCATTTGGATGTTGTTGAAGAAGATAGGCGAAGAGGACTGACACCGAGACCTAATGTCAAAAGTGACGATGAAGAGGAATTTCAATCTGTTGAACAAACTGGCAAAACCCTAGAAGGTGAAGAAGAAGAATCAGATCAAGTAAAGATGTTGTGAGCTATTTCAAAGATTGGAAAGAGACCTAGAGTTGATGTGCCAAATTATATTGGTAATTTGAACCCTGAAGAACTGATTGACTGGATAAATGACATGGAAGAATACTTTGAATATGAGGAAATTGAAGATCTGGAGAAGGTGAAATTTGCGAAGACAAAGTTGAAAGGACATGTTGCTATATGGTGGAAAGAAGTTTAGTTGGAAAGAAACAGAAGAGGAAAATAAAAGATTACAAAATGGGACAGGATGGTGACAAAGTTGATTAGGCAATTTAAAAAAATGCCTTGTCATCTACTTAATTATACATATTTAAAATATTTTTGTTTTTTTAAAATTAGGCAACTTTAAAAAAAATTGCCTTTTATTTAATTAGGCATATTTTTAAACATTTCCCTTTTATTTATTTATTGAGGCATTATTTTTTTTTTTTAAATCCATTTTTAAGAGGCATTTGTTTAAACAATTTTTTGCCTATCTAAATTAATCAAATCTGCCTTATCTAATTAGGCAATGTTTAAATCCTATTTGATTACTAAGGGATTGATTTATTTTAAATACTTATATTGTTATGTATTGATCTATTTAAATAAATAGATAAAATTTGAGAATCCTTTTGTCATCATAATTTTTTATCAATTAATTCTTAGTCACAATATTTGAAATGCTCAATGGAGACCTAAATATGTTTCATTTTTTAAAAAAATTGCCTTTTGTTAGACAATTTTTCAAAATTTCCCTATGTATTTTTTTTTGCACATGTACTTTATTATTGGACTTGATCAACCCGATAATTTTGTACTTGTTCATTCAATTATATTTCGGGGATATTCATGTAGTGGCCAATGCATCAATATCACTTTGGAATATTCTACTTATCCTATTTTTTTTAAATCTCAAATTTTTAATTTTACTTGTTAAGGTGGCTTCATTTGTGCCCCTTGATATCTCCAAGCTCATTCTATCACAGTTTGTGGTAATTTATCATTCTGCTTTTCTCTACCTAAGTCTTGATCTCATACAATATTTAAAATAAGTCTAGAGTTTCATTCTCAACTACAATCATGTTGTTTTGATAAAGGGAATCTAATATTTTATTGTGCCTCATTTATCTGTTATAATTTTTGAGAAATTAAAAGCTCATTAAGAGCACTAAATCCTTTAAATATTTTATGCGCAAGATGCATTTGCAGTAATGTTGCATAGGGAGCCCTTTATGTCTCATTGGAGTGTTTTTGGGCCCCATGGAAAATATTTCCATCCACTTTGATGGTATGTGTTGTGATGTTCACAACACGCCCCATTTTATTCCTTAGCAAAATGAGGACCCCTGCTGTGGCTTGCTCCCTTGTCTTTGTGCTCTGGGCGGTAGTGGTAAAAACAGCTCCATTCAGTGTGTATGTGCATCATGTCAGGTGCATTTGTGATCCTGAGGTTAATCATCCAAAAAAAAATCTGACCTGTAGCAACTTCATGTAGGAGATCGGATTGCTGAGACTAGTGAGGATTGAATTGTTGAAGCATCAAGGTTCTTTCTTCAGATCACTATATATGTACTTGTTCTTTAGCATACTGAATGGAGATGAAGCTCTAGATTACATCCTGATTGTAAACTTTACGTAATCTTCATGTTGATTTCTGGATATGTAATGGTGGATCCTGTGTTCAACTAGAAGCATTTTCATTCTATTGCATGTTGTTGTCAACATTCCCTTGAAGATTTTCACTGGATCATGCGGATTTGTGGAATGTCCTGGTGAAGTTTGATTCTAGTTTTCTTCTCTTCATTTCTATATGGGAACATGTATGTGGATGAGTGATCTCAGTCAAGTAATTTTAGGAATCTCACTCTCTAACCCTTTTTTCCCATTTTAATTCCATAGAAATCACTTTCATAACTACAAATCATGATGAATATTAAGCAGAACAGAGAAATATGCTGACATCCCGTAGATAACTGAATATCATTAGCATTATTTTTGAGCTAGATGCATGTACCTTTGAAAATATCATGCAAATATCAGCCTGTAGACACATTATTTGAAGAAATATACTATGTGAGGTAGCCTCCCTGTGTAGCATGGTTGCAGAAATAGAATCTACTAGTCTACATAAGTCCTCAAAATGGAAAACAACAACACACATCAACCACTGAGTAAAGTCAGTAGATTATGAACTAATCAATGGAGACTTGGGATCATGAATTCTTTGAATTCATCGTATCTTTCAAGATGAGTAAGGGTTGTTGTGTAACTTTTATTCTATGCTTGCTTGTGAGTAACATCACCACCAACATAAATTGGCGCTAGAAGGAGGGCCAACAAGGAAACTATAGACTCCTGCAAACATTGCTTAAACATCCTGTCATTTTCAAAATCTTGCCATAAATCAACTAGCTTTTTTTTTCCTAAAAATTTGAGAAATCCTGGCTTTCAGGCCAAATACCAGGTCTAGATCTAGTGGACTCTTTGAGGAACTACCTATCAAGGGATTTAGACCTAGAACTGTGGACATTCATCACACTCCTGATTCTAGTGCGTTAGAAGCTTCACCAGAGCGTACTCCTATAACCCCTATTGGCTTCCAAATACCTACAGGACAACCTATCACACCTCAGGTCTAGCCTTAACCTGTCATACCTTAGGTTCAACCTCCACCAGTTCCAATGTCATTCTTTGCTGTAGGGTCACCTCTGACCTTCAATGCATACCATGCTTTGCCTAAGAATCTTGATAAAAATTGTCCTAGGTATCATCCATATTAGGATGCGGATGATCATGTCAGAACGTTCAAGGAAGCTTGTTGTAGGGCTAGGATTGAACATGAGGATGTGGTATGCTGGTTATTCCCATTTTCCTTAGGGGAAGAGGCCTATAACTAGTATATCAGTCTGGGTCAGGGTTCAGTCAGTTCATGGGATGCCTTGGAAAAAGCTTTCAAGGATAGGTTCAAGGTACCTATAGATCCTTCAATGAACTATCATTTATTTGCCACCATCAACAGATCTAAAGGAGAACCTATTGCAAACTTCAACGCCAGATTCCAGAAGATGCTATCTAAGCTAGTGGCTCCCTATGTTGTAACAGATGAATCTGCCAAGAGCATTTATTACTCAGCTTTAGATCCCTTAACTTCCATGTTCATCAGGAGAACACATCCTGGTGTAACCACTTTAACAGAAGCTTTTGAAGAAGCTATCAAAGTCAGTCAGCAATTGGCTCCTTCTCCCACACCAAATATTGCCTTCCCTACACTTCCTGGTTATCCTGCATATCCTATCCACCAACAAACCATTGGAGCCATGATACCTCCAACAGTGATGCTAGCCCCTTTGCAGATACCCCCAATCAGTATCATGCCACCACCAAATGGAAATGGCCAAATGTTGCAATATCCAGGACAAACACAAATACCCTAGATTGTGGAACAATCCAACAATAACAATGGATCTTCTTTTTTCAAGCCTTAGACAGAGAATGTAGTGGCCAAGGTTCTAGAAGGGAAAGAAGAAATTAAAGAAATATCATCTCAGTTAAGGAAACTTACTACTGAGGTCACTCATCTGAGAAATCAGAACCTCTATTCTCAACCAAATCAAAATAGAGGTTATGCCAATGATAGACCTAATTATCCAGATAGGGGGTACAACAATAATTACAATAATAATGGCAACAATAATCTTCCTAGATAGCCTAGAGTGTGGAACACTAAGCCAAACAATGGTTCCTTGCCATCACCCCTAGACAATCAGCCTCCTAGTGAACCTAAGCAGACCACTAGAGTAAACCTTGTAGTGGTAGCACTTACAAACTGGTGTAGGATACATAACACCAATGCTCATGCAGAGCTAGACTATCCTCAATTTAGGATTGCTGCCAGTATCTTCCAAGCTGAAGTGTCCAGTACTTCAGGAAATTAACCTTATACAGAGGGAAACGAAATTGTCCCCTGTGAATATGATTCTACCTTAGTGCTAGAAAGCTTCATACATCATCCTTATCAGTAGGCAATTTCATATCATCAGGATTATACCTCAACATGTGAAGAATTAGCCATGGCTTTTGAATCTGACTATGTTTTTCCCTTTGAGGATGAGATTGAGCCATCAATTGAGCATGAGGAAGTCAATACTTATCAACAGCAACCTTAGGGTAGGCATAACTACAACTTGAGGAATAACTCAAGCAGGCCTACTTGACCACATCCTTGCCTCCAAACAATTCCAATACACCTCCTAACCCTAAGGCAAGTAATAACCCTGAATTCCCCAAGGTTAATGCTCAATATTTGTCACCACAAACCACAGCACCAAAAGCTACAAATCTACTTCCTGAATCTGACAAGTTAGTCACATATCTGACTGATGAAATGAAAAGGGTTAAAATCAGCCTGCCATTGTCAGAATTGCTTAAAACCCCTGATATCAGGAAGGCTTTCTTGAAATCATTAGATGATCCTGCTCCAAAGGAAGATAGTCATACCCCGGGTCCGTTTGGTAGTAAAGATCATGCTGCTAGGGATGTTAATGTCAAACCTAAAACATCAGCTACTGTTCAAGCTGCAGAGACTTCCCACATGACTCTATACAAAGACAAGAGTGAGTCACCTCCTTTCCTCCTGACCATAAGGATGTTCAGTAAAAATTTGCACAATTGTTTAGTAGACTCAAGAGCATCTACCAATGTAATGTCCCTATCCATATGCAATGCTTTAGGGTTGCATCCTGCTAAATCACTAAAGAAAGTGACACAATTGGACAAAATAGAGGTGAGCGTGGTAGGAGAACTAACTCACATTCACATGCAGCTAGCATCAGATCCCAAAATCCAGCACTATATTGATATCCAGGTAGTTGATATACCTAATACATATGGGATGTTACTCAGCAGGGACTGGTCAAAAACCCTTAATGGATACATGTCAACTGATTTCAGTCATATGTGGTTGCCCTGGAGAGGGATACCAAATCAGATAAGGATAGATACTGAACCCCGCATGAAACATATGATCACTGAATATAACAAAACCAATGAAATCATGTATGTGGATGTGGAACCTGGAGTCTACTCCATTAGACCCCAAATTGCCAGCATAGAGGAGATCCTGATGTTTGACGTGCATGATCATGACGATGACCCTTAGGGTGATGAAATAATTTTAGAATTTGAGTGTGACCCTGAAAGTGAAGTAGAGGTAGATCGCTTCAAGAGTTTTTAGATGCATTTGCTTAAAGAGGTGCAACGATGCCACTTGTTAAATGTACCTGTTCATGATATTTTAATCGATGGATGGAGCAGGTTGCATAATGAGGCAAATTCTGAAAAGACTTGTGATGCCTGTTTAGACATGCTGGAGCTGGAACAAGCATACAATGAGGTGTCTTCTTCATCATCATCCACGGTGAGTTCTGCAGGTAGTGATGGCGAGACTAATTTTTGTTTGTCTTTTGCAGGAATAGGAGAATGCACACAGCAGGATGACAGTTCTGTTTAGATGCCAAAAGATATACTGGTATGTAACAGGAGTAGTGATAAGAGCATGAAGAAAATCACCCTAGGGAGTGATTGTTTAGTGGAATCTGATTATGAGTTATCTGATGAGGATAGGGGAAGTAGTTTGTCCAAATTTGAAGAGTTCTTATCAGAAGAGATCCAAAAGATGACACAACAGCAAAGATCCCTAGAGGATGTTCTGATTGAAGGCTGGTGCAGGTTACACGAAGCACCTCATTCAGAAACTACTTGTTCATTATGTCTGCATATTCTGAAAAGGCAGATGTTGCCCAGTCCAGAGGATGTTCCTTCTGATGGTAAGAGAAAAGAAGAAATATCAGCTTCCCATAAGGCTAATAAGGTGAAGTCTGAGCAAGCTGAGATGCTGAAATTAAAATGGATATCCAGTGGTGCAGTTGCCAGAGCCAAAAGGAGGAAAGAAGCCCCAGACAAGCTTTTAGATGAAGATAAACCATGGATCCTTAGGTTTGATGGATCCAAGTCAAAACAAGGAGCTGGAGTAGGAGTGGATCTCATTGACCCATCCAGAAAATCCTACTTGGCAGCATACAGATTGTAGTTCCCATGTACAAACAATGTAACGGAGTATGAAGCTCTAATTCATGGGAAACTGTTTGCACTTAGAAAGAAAGTGAAGATTCTGCATGTCTATGGAGACTCATAATTAGTTGTGAGATAGGTAAGAGGTATATACTCTTGCAATTACAAAAGGCTGTCCAATTACAGACACAGGGTGTGGGATTTACTAGAAGATTTTGATGCATTCAATATCACCCATGTACCCAGAGAACAAAACCACATGACAGATGCCTTAGCACAGGCTGCAAGTACTTTAGAACCTCTGTCCATATCCGGTCTAAGAAGATTCTTAGTTGAATTAGTGTCAGTGCCTTCCGTACTCGATAATGTAACTAATCTTCAGTTATTTGATGATGATCATCATATACTAGATTTTATTTCCAACAGAGATGTTTTTGAGGCATAGATCATTGATGAAATAAATATGGAGGATCATGTCTAGTAAGAAGAAGTAATCCTATAGTTGCCTAGTAACAAGATTCCTAAGGGAATGGTAGAGCTAGAAAGAGCATTTGATCTAGAAAACATGCTAAAACAAAAGGATCTCCCAAAGGCCGATGAAGGACAGTACTCACAGGTTAATATTGGACAAAGTGATAAAAGAAGAAACATTCTGATTGGGAAAGTCTGAACAAAGGAAGAGTTAGAAGGAATAGCCCAGGCTCTCAGAGACTATATCCATCTCATTGCCTAGACATATGATGAGCTAAAAACATATGACACATCAGTCATCACCCATACAATACCTTTGAAGCCAGATGCCAAGCCTTTTCGACAGAAGCAAAGACCTATCAATGCTTTGCTGGAGCCCATCATCTTTGAAGAAGTTAAGAGGCTACTTGATGCCAGGATCATATTTCTTGTGAGGTACTCCACATGGGTGGCAAACGTGGTCCTAGTAAGGAAGAAGAACGGTGACATCAGATTGTACGTGGACTTCAGGAACCTAAATAGAGCTTCTGAAAAGGATAATTATCCTTTACCTTCTCTGGATGAGGTCCTACAGATGGTGAATGGTGCCAAGATGATGTCCTTCTTGGACAGTTTTTCTGGTTATAACCAAGTGATGGTGGACAAAATAGACAGACTAAAGACTGCATTCACCACAAAGTGGGGGATCTTCACCTACAGGCACATGCCGTTTGGGTTGATAAACGCTAGAGCCACATTTCAGCGAGCAATGGACATAGCCTTTAGAGGCTTGATTGGTAAGTGCATAGTCATATACATGGATGACTTAACTATTTTCTCTAAGGATAGAGGAAACCATGTAGAGGACCTGAGAAAGGTGCTGAAGAAGTGTGAACAGTACGGGATATCCCTGAACCCCAAGAAGTGCATATTTGGGATGACCACAGGGAAATTACTAGGCCACCTGATAACTGAAAATGGGATTATCATTGATCCTGACAGAGTGGAGTCCATCATGAAGATACAATTTCCTGGAAGCAGGACGGAGCTCAAATCTTACTTTGGTAAGATTAATTTTGTTAGGAAATTTATCACCGGCTTTGCAGAGATTGTCAGACCCTTGAATGCCATGCTCAAGAAGAACGCTAAAATTGAGTGGACCTCTGAAGCTAGAGCAGCTTTTGAAGATATTAAGAAATCCATATCAAACACTCTAATCCTGATCAGTCTAGATTATACCAAGGGCTTCTACATCTACTCATTTGCTTCAGAGCATACTTCTGCAGCAGTATTGACACAGAGAAATGAAGAAAAGAAGGAAAAGCCTATAGCCTTCATGAGCTGCCCTTTCAGAGATGCAGAGCTTAGGTACATGGATGTTGAAAGACATGCACTTGCCCTGGTTCGAGCAGTCAAGAAATTCAGGCATTACATCCTGAGAAGTAAAGTGATTGCTGTAGTACCTGATGCAACAGTAAAGATGTTATTAATGCAAAGTGAACCAAGAGAAAAGAGAGCCAAATGGATCACTGTCCTCCAAGAGTATGATATGGACATAACACCCATGAAGTTGGTAAGAGGACATGCATTGAGCTAGATGATATCAAAGATTGATCCTAATATCATGAGCCAGCAGTATGTTGTGAATGAAAAAGAAGATGGAGAATGGTATTCAGACATCAGACACATCCTGATCATTGGAAGATGCCCCTCAAGATTGCAGCCCTCACAAAGGAGAGCCTTGAAGATAAGGTCATGGAAGTACATGATAAAAGGAGGAGTCCTTTTCAAGAAAAAACTACGAGGGGATATACCTAAGGTGCCTGGAAAGATCAGAAGCAGATAAGGTGCTAGCAGAGTTGCATGATAAATTTGGGACTGCACATGGATCATCCTTAGCCACCACTCATGCTATCCTCAAGGCAGGGTATTATTGGCCCACAATTTTTAAAGACACTGTTGGACACATCAAATGTTGTCATATGTGTCAGGTTGCTGCAAACAGAGAAAAATATGCTACTCAACCTTTGTAGCCAGTGATGGAGGTGCGCCCCTTTTCTCAATGGGGAATGGACTTCATAGGACCTATCAATCCTCCATCATCCTTAGGCCACATGTATGTTTTAACTGTTACTGACTACTGTACCAGGTGGACTAAAGCTGTCAGCAATAAGACATGTAATGCAGAGGATGTCATTAGTTTTTTGGAAACCAACATAGTGACCAGGTATGGAGTTCCATATGCTTTAGTATGTGATAATGGACCTGCTTTTGCTTCAATTAAACTATCAAGTTGAGTTTTTGATTATGGGATCATCTTGAAATTCTCCTCAAATTACTATCCCCAAGGGAATGGATTAGCAGAATCTACAAACAAGAACCTATTGAACATCATAAAGAAATTAATAGAAAAGAACCCAAGGGAATGGAATACTTTGTTGAAATATGCCTTGTGGGTAGATAGAACCAGGAATAAGGCTGCATTAGGAAATTCACCTTTTCACTTAGTATATGGGGTAGATCCTATCCTCCCTATTAACTTTAGAATTCCTACACTACAGTTTGCACAAGAATACCTGGGCATAGATAATAAACAAGAAGTTAGGTTGCTGCAACTGATGCACCTAGAGGAAAAAAGAAGTGAAGCAATCAACTAATTTGCTAAACATCAGCTTGTTGTCAAGTGCTGGTTTGACAAAAGAGCCAGAATTAGGGCTTTTAGAGTCTCAAATCTAGTCCTGATGTGGGACAAAGCACATGAAAGCAAAGGTGATCATGGTAAGTTTGATAAACTCTGGATGGGTCCCTTTCAAATTTTTGAAATTTTAGGAGACAACACCTATAGGCTTAAGGCCTTAATCGGTGAGGATTTTCTATTACCAATTAATGGACAGTTCCTCAAACACTATTTTCAAGCCTGAAGTAGCACCATGACAGTCATGTGTATCATAGTGTATATTCTTGTATAGTTGCCTGTTTTGTCTGTTCATTTTGGTTTCTTTGTTGTGTTTCCTCAGCAGGGATGTTTGTTTTGCTTTGGAGTATGAAGGAGCAGACTAACAACCATTGAAAACAATGGAAAATTTAGATCATTCAGGTTAATCATCTAAAATTTATGCATAACTTGTGTGACTGTCATGAATGTAGAAAGTTGTTTGACTTGTGAGATTTTGTATTCAATAAGAATGGGTTAAGTATTTAAGGAATGTTTCTCATAATGACACACCTAAAATCCTTGGGTTTGTTGAACTTACTAGTGTAGATATTAGGTGAAAAATCAGAGGTCACCCTTGCTACCATTACAATTCTCAGCTTAATTTCAGCAAGTGACCAATCCTTGCATCATGAAGTTACAATTGCAATATCTTATGAAGTTTCTATCAAGTACAAAAAATATAAAATAATAAAATGGATTTTATTGAAAATCTAGGTTAAGCCATCTAAGTAACTCTACCGGGGCTATAGACGCTCGCTGGCAGTGGGGCTCTACTTAGGAGAATTGTAACGATAACCTTGTCAGGGCTATGGACGCCTGCTAGCAGCAAGGCTCTAGCCAGTTGGCTATGAGGGAACATCCTCACCTACGTAGGCTAATATCAGTCACTAGTTTGTTCAACCAATCTTCAACATGAGGATAATTAATCACATGCACCCACTTAAACTAAAAGGAAAATTCATGCACCTTATTGAATACATTGAGTCTCAAGTCAAATAATGATTTACAGGAAAGATAGTTGGAAGTTATGAATCTATTTCTTTCAATTTTCTTTAATGGTTTTAATTTGATTGTTTTGTTTGGTGGCTAGTTGTTGTGATGTTCACAACACGCCCCATTTTACTCCTTAGCAAAATGAGGACCCCTGCTGTGGCTTGCTCCCTTGTCTTTGTGCTTTGGGTGGTAGTGGTAAAAGTAGCTCCATTCAGTGTGTATGTGCATCATGTCGGGTGCATTTGTGATCCTGAGGTCAATCATCCAAAAAAAAATCTGACCTGTAGCAAATTCATGTAGGAGATCAGATTGCTGAGACTAGTGAGGATTGAATTGTTGAAGCATCAAGGTTCTTTCTTCAGATCACTGTATATGTAATTATTCTTTAGCATACTGAATGGAGATGAAGCTCCAGATTACATCCTGATTGTAAACTTTACGTAATCTTCATGTTGATTTCTGGATATGTAATGGTGGATCCTGTATTCAACTAGAAGCGTTTTCATTCTATTGCATGTTGTTGTCAACATTCCCTTGAAGATTTTCACTGGATCATGCGGATTCGTGGAATGTCCTAGTGAAGTATGATTCTAGTTTTCTTCTCTTCATTTTTGTATGGGAACATGTATGTGGATCAGTGATCTCAGTCAAGTAATTTTAGGAATCTCACTCTCTAACCCTTTTTTCCCATTTTAATTCCATAGAAATCACTTTCATAACTGCAAATCATGATGAATATAAGCAGAACAGAGAAATATGCTGACATCCCGTAGATAACTAAATATCATTAGCATATTTTTTGAGCTAGATGCATGTACCTTTGAAAATATCATGCAAATATCAGCCTGTAGACACATTATTTGAAGAAATATACTGTGTGAGGTAGCCTTCCTGTGTAGCATGGTTGCAGAAACATAATCTACTATTCTATGTAAGTCCCCAAAATGGAAAACAACAACACACATCAACCATTGAGTAAAGTTAGTAGATTATGAACTAATCAACAGAGACTTAGGATTATGAATTCTTTGAATTCATCATATCTTTCAAGATGAGTAAGGGTTGTTGTGTAACTTTTATTCTATGTTTTCTTGTGAGTAACATCACCACCAACAGTATGCACTTACATTTTTATGATGAACCGATCGTTGGGAATCAAGTTCTTAAAATTTGATAAAGACATTATGGTTGTTATACCATTTATAGGGCTATTTTCAAAGTCCTTTGATATTCAATTTTTTGATGAAGGCACTATGGGTTTTATAACCATCTATAGGACTATTTTTCAAAGTCCGTAATATTGAATCTTCAAATGATGGCACTATGATCTTAGGACTAATTTTCAAAGTCCATTATTATTAAACTTGATATAAGTTCCCTTTACAATTCAACAAATGATGTAGTGAGAAGCAACCTAGAACTTTTCTTGCTATGCCTATATATTGGCATTTCAAAATTTGGGCTATAAGCCATGATTTGTGCTACAATTTTTACTAGCACTCTTACTCAAGACTTAAAGTTATTTTATCTATATTGAATTAGCTATGCTAATTTTGCCTTATTGGCTTTATGACTTAAATTTGGATTCATTTGATCCACAATTTTATTATGCAATATGCAATTTCTATCTCTTTCTATGAATATACTAATTCAAGTTTAGGAGATGATCCCAATGATGGGAAATCTATTTGTGGTTATGGTTTCTTTGATGAACCAGGTTCAACATCTATCTTGGAAGCACAAGAACCATCAGTCCACTTCTCTTGGCTCTAAAGGAGCTCTCTATTCAGATTGTTCAAGGGCATCTATACACGCACTTTGCTTTACAAAGGCATCTATACAATTATTCTCAAGACTACTTGAAAACTTGCCTCTATCTCAAAATAGATTCTTCACTCTTCTTCAAGCTCCTTTCTCCAATTCCATATTCTTATTCATTGTAAAGGCTTGTATGCCATTCATTTAACATGTTGTAATCATCCTTTGATGGATTTTTTGTAATCTTCCCCAAGTAAAGCTTAAGGGAGGATGTTAAAAATGATAATCTTTACTTGGTGAAGGATACTTAAATCCTTACTTTAGTAAAGATCATTAAATTATTTCTTTGTATTAAATACTTGTATTCTTTTAATACAAAGTATTTTTATTTTATGTGAGTATCCTCACACATGTGTGAGGATAACTCACGTCAATATTTCTCTTGAAGGAATATTTGATTTATTTAGTTACCTCCTTATGAGGTCTACACATGGCACTCACCCACATGAAAGGTGGCATATGGGAGTTGATTGCAACTCCCCTCTCACCTCTATTTATGAGGTGTCCTCTCCTCTTCATTCATTCATTCCTCTCTTATTTTCTCTTCTCATTCATTTCTTAAGGAGCTCCTCCCTCTTATTCTGTAATATTTTATTTCATGGCTGCATGCCATCTTTCATAATGTATGGGTTTTTTTTTCTTTTTTTTCCCCCCTTCAAAATGTTTAGTCTCCTTTGTTGAATCTTGGTAATGTTATCTTTCAAATGATGCTCCAGAAAATTAGTTTTTCTTTCTTGTATTTACTTTTCTTTCAATTTATTTAATTTTCCTAACAATAAGAAACATGATCAGAGACAAAGAGGAAGAGGAGGTAAATTTTAGAGAGGTAGAACTTATTCCGGAAGAGACAGATCATATCTGGAGCAGAACAAGTTTGACAACCCATTTAAGAAGGATGACAAAGATAACAGTGCTTACCGGAGAGATGACAAAAATATTTACTGGAGAGGAAACCCTAGTGTATACTGGAATGAAGGATACATAAGAGAAGGAAGAGGATTGGATAAGAAGACATTCAGAGGTACTTGTTTCAAGTGTGGAGGTGAAAGACATAGAGCATTTGAGTGTAATCAGGGTAGTACAAGTAAAAGGACAGAAAATAGTGGAAGAACAACCTATGTGGAAGAAGAACCTGTTGAACTAGAGGACCCCTACTCTGTTGGTAAACTGGAGAAAGGAGAATCATTGGTTATGAGGAGAACACTATTTCATATAGAGACAAATGAAGAACCACCGCAAAGGAAAAGCTTGTTCAGAACCAGATGCAAATTAGGAGGTAAGTGTTGTAAAGTTGTAATTGATAGTGGTAGTTCTGATAACCTAGTTTCAGAGGAGATGGTGTTAGATTTAGGGAACACAACTAAGAGGGGGGGTGAATCAGTTGTCCAAAACTTTCTCTTAATTAAACACTTAAGTTTACTTTGCAAATAATCAAGGAAACATAATGCAATGAATCAAGAGCATAAACACATCAACTCATGAGACACGAAGATTTTGATGTGGAAAACCTGGTTAAGGGAAAAACCACAGGGTGATTAACCCAAGATTGTATTCTCTGTTAGAAGAATAGAAAGAACAAAATGACACATGCCAATTAGGGCTCACTACCCGAGCACACTGCTCACAAGAGGCTCACTGCCTACAAGAGACACACTGTCGACAAAAGAATAAGTATCACATACTTGAACTAGAAAATAACATCTTGATCATGCTTGAATCAATTCCATTGAATCTCAATACTTCTGCTCTGCCTTTCGCTCTCCTCTTGCTACCACACTCTCATCTTCTCAAGGACAACTTTGAAATGACTTCACAATCCCTTATTTATACAAGAGATCAACTTAGGAATGGTCATCTAAGTCGGCAAACATCAACAAGAACATCCACAGGAAGTGTGACTGATCCGGTCGGCCAATCTCCAGAAGAACACTATCATCCGGAAGACAATCTTCAATTGCGAGCTCCAACTTCAATGTGGATCACCAACTCAAACTCGACATGATCCAAAGACCTCCACAAGCTTTCCTAAATCACCAAGAACATCCACACTTCATCTTCTTACTGAAATTCATCTCCCCTTTATCTGGAACCTTAAGAACATAGTCTGTCATTACTGTCACAAAGGAATAGATGCTTGCGGACCTTCAAACCATGAACCAATCTATTTGACACTCCACAAAGACTTCCTCAACACTCCTTCAAATCCGCAGAACAGGACAATGCAATTCTGGATCTCACCGGACCTATCTGTAACACTCTGTCACCACTGAACATCTGTCGAAACTAGTTTTACTTGAGCGGCCACAACTTCTTTAGATCTTCATGCAGACCTCTGAAATCTCTACTGGACCACCTTAAGATACATATCTACAAACCCTTTAAACTGCATCCTTTGATCTTCATCCTATCTAGGACTTTTATCTTGCTGTCTTCACTGTTCTTTTCTGTTCCTGATTAGGACTAATTTTCTCAATAACCTCAGCACTCAGCTCATCCAATCCCTATCATTAATGCAATAGGAGTATGTTGACATCAATGACAACACAGGTTAGGCCCATACTTGCAACAATCTCCCCCTTTGTCATTGATGGCAACATATGATGTGAAAAACTATTTTGGCCATCAAGACAAGAACTTCTCCTTACTGTCACAACTCCCCCTATCAGCAACAACCATTCACATGTCTTCTCTCCTTTTACTGCTCCTCCTTTGATTAGCAACCACTTTTTTTTCACATGTCTTTTCTCCCCCTTTGACATCAATGGCAAAGGGCACATACTTGCAATTCCAACACTTTAGAATCATACCTTCTGCTCCCCCTAAGTAGCAGCTCCCCATCAATCCGGATCACAAGATATGACTATGATATCCACCGGACTGATGCACATTAGTGCACCCTAGTTCATCACTGGAGGGGCAATAACCCCTAACTTCTCCCTGAGATACTCAAAAGAGTCCTTAGGTAGAGGTTTAGTAAAGATGTCTGCAATCTGGTCCTTGGAAGGCACACTCCAATCTGACTTCATTCTTGTTCACTTGTTCTCTCAAAAAGTGAAACTTGATTGATATGTGTTTAGTCTTTGAATGCAACACCGGATTCTTGGATATATTTATTGCACTTGAATTATCACAGAAGATTGTGATAGGTTCCTCATACTCCACTTTGATATCTCTTAGCATCTGCTTCATCCATAAAACTTGAGTGCAACTACCTGCTGCTGCAATATATTCTACTTCAGTTGTAGATAGAGATATTGCCTCTTGTTTCTTGCTTAGCCAGGAAACCAATCTCTTCCCCAAAAAGAATGCTCCACCACTGGTACTGTTCCAGTCATCCACATCTCCTGCCCAATCCACATCAGTATATGCATGAAGAGAGAAATCACGATCTCTAGGATACCACAGACCATACTCAACTATTCCTTTTAGATATCTAAAAATCCTCTTGATTGCCATGACATGAGATTCTTTAGGATCAGCTTGGAATCTAGCAACAAGACCAACAACCTGCATAATGTCTGGTCTAGTTTGAGTGAGATACAATAGTCCTCCAATCATTGACCTATACTTTGTTTGATCTACCTTAGGAGAGTCATCATCTTTTCTTAACTTACATCCGGTTGCCATGGGAGTATTCATTGGCTTTGAATCTTCCATCCCAAATTTCTTCAACAATTCTTTCACATATTTGGTCTGAGAAATGAAGATTACTTTCTTTGTTTGAGTGATTTGCAAACCCAAGAAGAAATTCATTTCACCAAGCATGGACATCTCAAACTCACTTTTCATTTGATTTGTAAAAGTTTTACACAAACTATCTCTTCCTCCAAAAATGATATCATCAACAAACACTTCAACAATCAGGATGTTTTCATGATCAATTTTGAAATACAAATTACTATCAGTAGTACCTTTGTTGAAACCAATCTTCAAAAGATGTTTATCCAATCTTCAAAAGATGCTTATCCAATCTTTCATACCAGGCCCTTGGGGCTTGCTTCAGTCCATACAGTGCTTTCTTCAACTTGCAGACCATATCATCATGATCAGACAATTGAAATCCATCTGGTTGCTCAATGTATACTTCTTCCAAATCACCATTTAGGAAAGCAGACTTGACATCCATCTGATACACCTTGAAATCCTTGAAAGCAGCAAAAGAAAGAAATAATTTGACTGCTTCAATTCTTGCCATCAGAGCAAAAGTTTCTTCAAAATCAACTCCTTCTATTTGAGAGTAACCCTTGCAGACCAATCTAGCTTTATTTCTGATTACTTCACCAATTTCATTTAATTTGTTCTGAAAGACCCATTTGGTTCCAATCACATTCTTGTTTCTAGGTCTGGGAACAAGATCCCAAGTGTGATTTTTCTAAATTTGTATCAACTCTTCCTCCATTGCTTTGGTCCAGTTTTCATCATTGTAGGCTTCATTTATTGTCTTAGGTTCAATCTTTGAAATTAGAAAATACTCATCTGAATTTTGAGCAATTCTCCTTCTAGTTTGCACACCTTTGCTTTTGTCACCTATGATCTGATCTTCAGAGTGGTTCAGTCTTACATACCTTGGAACTTTGGGAGTTTCTTGCACTTCTGCTTCTTGATCAGGCTCATTCAGACTTATCTCTTCTTCTTGATTTACCAGATCAGTTTGATTCTGATTTTCAGAAGAGGTTTGGGCTCCTTGAGTCAGAAAACCATTCTGATTATCTTCATCATATTCATAGAATCTTGAGGGTTTTTCAATTCCTTCATCAACCTTCACATTTGTACTTTCTATCATCTTTCTCAGTCTCTTGTTATAACACCGGTATGCTTTGCTTTGAGTAGAGTAACCCAAGAATATTCCTTCATCACTTCTAGCATCAAACTTTCCTAGATCTTCATCTCTTTTGATGTAACATGTGCTACCAAAGACTCTAAAATACCTCATAGTAGGAGTGATGCCAAATGAAACTTCATAAGGAGTCTTATCGATATTGTTTCTGATTTGAACTCTATTGAGAGTATAGACTGCAGTGCTGACGACTTCTCTCCAATAGATTTGAGGAACATTTGCTTCCATCATCATTGTCCTAGATGCTTCCTGGATGGTCCGGTTCTTTCTCTCAACTACTCCATTCTGCTGTGGGGTCCTAGGAGCAGACAACTGTCTCTTGATTCCATGTTTCTCACAGAACTCTATGAACTCACCAGATGTGAATTCTCCACCTCTATTAGACCTTAGACACTTCAATTTTAGTCCAGTTTCATTCTCTACCATAGCCTTGAATACTTTGAATTTCTCAAGAGCTTCTGATTTCTCTTTTAGAAAGGTTACCCACATCATCTGGGAATAGTCATCAATTAGTAGCATGAAGTATCTATCACCTTGGATACTCCTGATTCTTGCCGAACCACAAAGATCAGTATGAACTAAGTCCAATAATCTAGTAGAAGATAGCTCCTTACTTTTGAATGTGACTCTACTCAGCTTACCCAACTGACACTCTTTGCACAAGCTATTAGAAGGTTTCACCAATTTTGGAAGATCTCTTACAACCTGAGTATTTCTTATCTTGATGATATTATCAAAATTCACGACACATCCTCCTATGCCACAACCAACTTTGATCAATTTGAACAAATAAGCAACTTTTACCAGTACCAACCAAGTGAAAGATATTACCTTTAGTTTGAGTACCGGATGCAATCTCTGTTCTAGAACTTTCAAAGATCTTGCATTTTCCATTCTTGAACCGGAGATCATAGCCTTTGTCCACCAACTATCCAACACTGAGAAGATTGTGTTTCAAGCCTTCAACATATAGTACATTACCAGTTTTGTTCCTTCCATCAAGAGAAATGGTTCCTCTACCTCTGATTCTACCAGCAGAATTATCACCAAACTTTACCACTCCTCCTTCATACCTTTCCAACTTTACAAACTTATTTTTGTCCCCCGTCATATGGTGAGAGCATCCACTATCAATGACCCAATCATCCTTCTCTTCAACTTGGCCAGCTAGAGCTCTTTCCATAGTCTTATGATTGACAGATACAGAGGACATTGGATCTTCTTCCTTGATGGTAATGAACACCCATTCATTTCTGGATTTGTTTCCTGTCTCTGATTCATCATCTGTTACTCCTTCATTGTCATCATCTTCATGTACATAGTAACAGTTCTTTTGGAACCTTGGCTTGTTAGGATTTTACCTTAAAAACCTTTCCGGACACCTTGAGGCAAAATGACCAATCTTATTGCAGTTAAAACACTTAAAAGGTAATTTTCCTTCATACTTATCAGATCCTCTTGGTAGCCTCTTTGCAATAAGGGCTTCAAGTTGAGCAGTTTCTACTTCTTCTTCTTCCAGATCTTTTCTTGCTTTTTCATACCATGATAGCTTCTTTGATGAATTCTCTCCCAGAGCAAACCTTTGTTTACCTTTAACACAGGCACTGGCTTTGAATGTAGTTTCAGTCTTGGGGGGGTCATCTCCAAACTCTGTCATTTCAAATGCAGCCAATTTTCCAGCTAATTGATCTCTTGTGACAGTTGTATGGGCTCTGAATTCTTCAATGGCAACAACCTTGATTTTGTAAGAAGCAAGAAGGGATCTGAGAATTTTGCCAACAATCTCATCTTCATCCAAGACTCCACCAGCATTTCTAATTCTACAAACAAGCTCATTTACTCTTGGCATAAAAGTAGTGATGTTTTCATCTTCTGTCATCTTTAGATTTTTGAATTTTCCTTTCAGACTTTGTAACCTTGCACTTTTGACATACTTGTCTCCTTTATGCAGAAGTTCTAGTTTTTTCCAAATCTCAAAAGCAGTTGGAAGGTCAATAACATTTGAGAGCTCTGAATTTGATAATACGCTTAGAAGAGCCTCTATAGTTCGCAGATTATTTTCAATATCTGTGATTTCATTTAGGGTTTTCGGACCACCTTGTGGAGGTACATATTGTGTTGTAGCCATGGTCCAGTACGCCATTCCCATACATTGCAAGTGAAACTTCATGCAACCTTTCTAGACATTAAAATTGGTTCCATCAAACTTCAGACTATCCTTCTTGTAAGACGACATCCTGGATCTCTTCAAGCGGTTAAGCTTCTTTTAGAGGAACTTGGTTCTGATACCAATTGTTAGATTTAGGGCACACAACTGAGAGGGGGGGTGAATCAATTGTCCAAAACTTTCTCTTAATTAAACACTTAACTTACTCTGTAAATAATCAACGAAACATAATGTAATGAATCAAGAGCATAAACACATCAACTCATGAGACACCAAGATTTTGACGTGGAAAACCCGATTAAGGGAAAAACCATGGGGTGATTAACCCAAGATTGTATTCTCTATTAGAAGAATTGAAAGAACAAAATGGCACATGCCAATTAGGGCTCACTGCCTACAAGAGACACACTATCTACAAAAGAATAAGTATCACATACTTGAACTAGAAAATAGCATCTTCATCATGCGTGAATCAGTTCCATTGAAGCTCAATACTTCTGCTCTGTCTTTCACTCTCCTCCTTGCTACGACACTCTCATATCCTCAAGGACAACTTTGAAATGACTTCGCAATCCCTTATTTATACAAGACATCAACTTAGGAATGGTCATCTAAGTTAACAAACATCAACAAGAACCTCCGCAGGAAGTGTGACTGATCTGGTCGGCCAATCTCCAGAAGAACACTATCATCCGGAAGACAATCTTCAATTGTGAGCTCCAACTTCAATGCAGATCACCAACTCAAACTGGACATAATCCAAAGACCTCCACAAGCTTTTCTAAATCACCAAGAACATCCACACTTCATCTGCTTACTGAAATCCATCTCCCCTTTATCTGGAACCTCAAGAACACAGTCTGTCATTACTGTCACAAAGGAATAGATGCTTGCAGTCCTTCAAACCATGAACCAATTTGTTTGACACTCCAAAAAGACTTTCTCAACACTCCTTCAAATCCGCAGAACAGCACAATGCAGTTTCGGATATCACCGGACCTATCTGTAACACTCTGTCACCATTGAACATCTGCCGGAACCAGTTTTACTTGAGCGGCCACAACTTCTTTAGATCTTCATGTGGACCTCTAAAATCTCTACTAGACCACCTTAAGATACATATCTACAAACCCTTTAAACCGTATCCTCTGATCTTCATCCTATCTGGGACTTTTATCTTGCTGTCTTCAATGTTCTTTTCTGTTCCTGATTAGGACTACTTTTCTCAATATCCTCAGCATTCACCTCATCCAATCCCTATCATTAATGCAACAAGAGTATGTTGACATCAATGACAACACAGGTTAGGCCCATACTTGTAACAGATGGTGACTAAGCTAAAATTGGAAAGATTGAAACACCCTAAGCGATATCAGATAGCATGGATTCAGGATGATCATAAGGTATTGGTGAGTGAACAATGTTTGGTGAAATTTCATATTGGATCTTATCATGATGAAGTCTTGTGTGATATTATGCCTATGGATGTATGTCATATCTTGTTGGGTAGACCTTGGTAGTATGATAGAAAAGCTATACATGATGGGAGAAAGAATACATACACTATAACAACAAATGGAAAGAGAATTACCTTGATTCCTTTGGAGGATGATCCGAAGAGTGAAGTATGTGGAAATGCTAGATTCTGCTTGGTAGATGGAAGAAAATTTCTAGATGGTTTGAGACATGAGAATGTGTTATGCCTTGATTCCTAAGAAGCTTGAAACATTGGAGAAAGAGACTGAAGAATCAGAACCGGAGGAAATAAGGGAGTTGTTGATAGAATATGAAGACATCATATCAGATAATGTACCTGAAGGATTGCCACCTATAAGGAGTATCAATCATCACATGGATCTTATACCAGGAGCAAGTTTGCCTAATAAAGTAGCACACCGAATGACACCAACAGAGAATGAAGAATTGAATAGACAGATACAAGAGTTATTGAGGAAAGGTTTGATCAGAGAAAGTTTGAGTCCTTGTGCAGTGCCTACAGTGCTTGCACTGAAGAAGGATGGAGAATGGAGAATGTGTACCGATTCTAGAGCAATAAACAAGATCATAGTTAAGTATAGATTTCCTTACCTAGGATGGATGATATCATGGATTGTTTGAGTGGAGCAAGATATTTCAAAAAGATAGACTTGAAGAGTGGATACCATCAGATTAGAATCAGAGAAGGTGATGAATGAAAGACTACTTTTAAAACAAATGAAGGAATGTATGAGTGGTTAGTGATGCCTTTTGGATTGACAAATGCACCGAGTACTTTCATGAGATTGATGAATGAAGTCTTGAAGAAATTCTTGGGTAAGTTTGTGATTGTGTACTTGGATGATATTTTGATTTTTAGTAAGACAAAAGAGGAACATTTGTGGCATATTAGATAAGTTTTGCAGAGATTGAGAGAAGAGAAATTGCTGATAAACATCAAGAAGTGTAGTTTCATGAAGGAAGAGTTGGTATACTTGGGATATGTGATTTCTATGGAAGGATTAAAGATGGACCCTGAGAAAGTAAGAGCAATCGTTGAATGGCCTACACCGGAGAGCATTGGAGAAGTTAGATCATTTCATGGATTGGCTAGTTTCTACCAGAATTTCATCAGAAATTTTAGTTCAGTTTGCAACCCTATGACAGAGATAATGAGAGGTGATAGAAGGGATTTCAAGTGGACATCTGAAGCAGATAAAAGTTTTGAGTTGTTGAAGTAGAAAGTGATAGAACAACCTGTTTTGGCATTACTGGATTTCAATAAGGTATTTCAAGTAGATTGTGATGCAAGTGGAAGTGCAATTGGAGCAGTATCAAGTCAAGAAGGTAGACCTGTAGCATATTTCAGTGAGAAGTTAAATGATGCAAGGAGAAGATATTTAGTTTATGATCAAGAGTTCTACGCCATAATTCAAGCCTTGAAGAAGTGGAGACATTACTTGTTACCTAAGGAGTTTGTGTTGTATACAGATCATCAAGCTTTGCAATATTTGAATAGTCAAGGTAAGTTGAATCAGAGACATATGAGATGGGTAGAGTTCATGCATAGTTATACTTTTGTGTTGAAGTATAGGAGTGGTATATCAAACAAAGTTGCTGATGCATTGAGTAGAAGAAGAAACTTGTTGACAGAGATGAGAGTTGAAGTGTTGGGTTTTGATGAATTGAAGAACATGTATGAGGGAGACACTAATTTTGCAGAACCTTGGAAAACATGTAGAGAACCTATTGTGATAGATAGGAGCAAGTGGTTGGACTATTTCATTCAAGAAGATATGTTGTTCAAAGGAAACCAATTATGCATACCTAGAAGTTCAATGAGAGACAATTTGATCAAGGAGAAGCATAGTGGTGGATTGGTAGGACATTTTGGCATTGATAAGATAGTGGCTTTGGTGAGTGAAAACTACTTTTGGCCTTAGATACATAAGGATGTTAGGAGATTTGTTCAGAGTTGTAGAGTTTGTCAAGTTGCAAAAGGGAATAGTCAGAATATTGGATTGTATAAACCTTTGATAGTACCGGAGAGACCTTGGGAAGACATAAGCATGGATTTTTTGATGGGATTGCCTAAGACACAGAGAGGACATGATTCAATATTTGTAGTGGTTGACAAATTTTTAAAGATGGCTCATTTCATACGTCCTTGCAAGAAGACAACTGATACAGTGCATGTAGTTGACTTATTTTTCAAGGAGATTGTGAGATTGCATGGATTACCTAAGAGTATAGTTTCAAACAGAGACACAAAGTTTGTTGGATACTTTTGGAGGACACTTTGGAAGAAGATGAAGATAGATTTGAAGTTCAATTCAATTTTTCATCCACAGACAGATGGACAGACAGAGGTAGTGAGTAGGAGTTTGGGAAATTTGTTGAGATGTTTGGTTGGAGAGAAGACATGAAGTTGGGATTTGATTCTTTCACAAGCAGAGTTTGCATACAATAATTCAGTGAATAGGAGCACCAGAAGAACACCTTTTGAGATTGTTACTAGAGTGAATCCTAGAGGCATAGCAGAATTAAGAGATATCAACATGGAAGAAAAGAGGAGTGCAAAAGCAGAAGAATTTGTAGATCACATGAAGACAGTGCATAATCGGGTGAAGAAGCATTTGGAAGATATGAACAATAAGTATAAGGAAAAGGCTGATGAGAAGAGAAGACACAAGGAATTTGAAGTTGGAGATGAAGTAATGGTGTACTTGAGAAAAGAAAGATTTCCAGTTGGAGCATATAACAAGTTGAAGATGAAGAAGTTTGGACCTTGTAGGATACTCAAGAAATTTGATTCAGGAAATGCATATGAAGTGGAATTACCGGAGACATTGGGTATATCACCTATTTTCAACATTGCAGACTTATATCAGTATCATGAAGCAGAGTTTAGTGACAGCATGGGAGAAGACTTGAAGAAATAGTTACCACAACAAGCACCAGAGTTGATTAAAGGCATTTTGGACAACAGAGTTAGACACAACACTAGAGGAAGACAATACAAAGAATATCTTGTGAAGTGGAAAGGTAGAGCAGAAGAAGATTCATCATGGATTTCTAAGGTTGAGGTGGACCGTCTTGGTTCTCCCTTAGCCCCAACAAAGTGAGGGACTCACTTTTTCAATAACCCTAGATATCTGATGCAGGAGCATCCCTGGTTCAAGAGCAATCTTGCATCAACCAAAAAATATTTACATTTCAGTTTATTTGCAGTTTAGTTTGTTTCTTTTCTAGTTCAGTTCAGGCAGTTTAGTCAGAAGCAGTTTATGCTTTTGGTCCGGCATTTCAGCCCAATTGCATTTCAGATCTTGTGGAGCTGGATTTAGCATCTACATTTATTCACCTACATCATATCCAGAATTTAGAGATCCGCACTTCAATACCAGAAAGATATCGCTATCAGAAGAGGACTATTTCTCAGAGTAGAGCATCTGGATAATCATAGACAATCAACTAAAGGAGAAACCTGCGGAAGCATTTCCTGATCTATGGAGCCTAATGACACATCATTCAATGATCTTTGGTTCGTGGACGACCTTCCCCGAAGATCCACACATCATTCCATTCATTTTCTGGAAGTGTTCTATGCATTTAGGTCTGACCTATCTGTGTACACATGTTACATCTCTTCTTTGGAATTTGTGATCTTCCTTGGCCGACGCAGAGGAATCTATTGATCCAGACTTGATATATATTGATGTAATAGATCCTTAGGAAAATAGTTAACATAGTTCTCATGATTTAGAAGATTGATAGTTAATATTTTGTGCGAAGGAGCTTCAAAGCTTTATCTTGCGCATGTATGTAATCAGGCCAGTGAGCCCTAATTGTAAGCCTGCATGTTGCTGGCTGATCTCTATTTAAATTCTATAATATACTGAATGACTGAATCTACATTTGTTCTATTTGTTTGAGTTGTTTCCGTTGTGTTTACTCTTGTTGCACGGTCTGGACAGTTCATTCTGTGAACACTCCTACCATGACTACACCAATTATTTAGTAATCAAAGGTTACAATACACTTGCAAAGTCTAAGTCTTTGCAAGAGTACACTAACTAGATATATGGAGTAATTTTGGTAGCATAACAATACCTACAAAACTCACTATCAAAATATTCATCTCAAGTACCCAATAAATAGAAGACACTGTTGGTGACAGGTTGTCATTGATGACAAAAAGGTGTGTCTTGCAGATGCAGAGAATGGCTCTATACTTCACAGGTTTGTTCTTGCATTATCAGGAGTACATCATCTTGTGTGTTGTTGCAGGAGTGCATCATCAGGAAGTTGCATACATCATCAGGAGTACATCATCTTGTGTGTTGTGAATATAATGATAAGATTCATTACTCAGGATGATACAGATGACATATAGTATTCAGTGGCTAGGTCATTTGATTATGATTCAGTATTCAGTTTGTGAAATGATTATCAGGGTGATACAGATGACATATAGTATTCAGTGGCTAGGTCATTTGATTATGATTCAGTATTCAGTTTATGAAATGATTATGATGCAATTCATATGGTTGAGATGTAATTTATATGTGTCCTCAGTTTTTCATGTTGTGTGGATGGTGTTGGTTATACATTGGGATCCTATTTATAGCTCACTCATTCAGGATAAGTGTGTTGATCGTATCTATAAGCGTATATAGTGTGGTATCTTCAAGGATGTAGCAGGAATCAAGTTGTTTGATGGAGAATGTCATGCTTATCTCAGATTGCTTCACTATATTGTCTTCAAATCATAATCAGGAGTTTGGTCTTATATCAGTACTGTCTTGGGTTTATCTCAGATTGCATCTGTAACTTCAGTAGGTTCTTGCAGAGTTGATCATCATGAGTGGATGACAAGATGGTGTTACATGTTATTTCATATCAAATGTTCAATTTGGAGTGCTTTCTGATTTATGGTGGTAAAGGTGTTCAGGAATTTTTGATAGAATTAAAGGTTTGAGACTACCTAAAGATTTGATCTATCATCTAAAAATTCTAAGTTGGTTTTGATGATCCTAAGTCCCTAAAGTTTATGTTGCACTACATATGATGGCCATCACACATTGTCCCTAAAGTTTATAATCAGATGTTGACCTGTTATTACAGGTCAGTCACTTAAAAAGTGACCTGTTGAAGGGATCCTTACACATTAAACTTGTCGGCCCTCTCTTTCCTTCCACCGATGTGATCGGTTCCCACAAAAGTGTGATGAGCGCCAATATTATAAGGCTGTTTTGGGCGGGTTTACAATGAGTTTGAATTTAAACTATCACCGCCAAAAAGACTAAGAGGAGCCCACCCGATGCATTAAAGAAAAATACTATTAAATTTTGTGAGAAATTTAGTAAGTCATGAAACCCGATCTCCAAGCCTTTTATGGCTTTAAATTTTTTTTTAGAAACTTTCTTTATTTTCTAAAGTGGTCGGTCCATACCATTTAGAATTTTAAATGGAGATTTTTTCTCTTTCTTTATGGTGATAAGATATTTTTAAAATTAGAAATTTTTAATCTATAAACTCCAAGAGATGGTTTTAAGGAGATTTTTTTTTTTTGAAGGCAAATATTGATGGAGTTTTGGAGATTAAAAGGAAAGAAGAGATTTTCTTTTTGAGATAGATATATTGTCATTTTCGGAGAAGAGATTTTTGTTTGAGAATAAGGCAGATTGGAGACAAATTTTTGAAGACAAATTTTATGGATTGAAGAGAAGATAAAAAGTTTGATGATTAAATCTTCTTGCAGGAATATGAAGAAAAAGATATTTTTTTTGAAGCAGATTAAGATTTCATAGAAGTTGAAAAGTTTTTAATGCAGAGAATTTTTTGAAGATATTACTTGCAGAGAAGTTCAAGAGTTTTGAAAAGATAATATTTTCTTATAGAGCTCTGATTGATTTTATTAAAGATTTGTCTTATGAGAAAATATGGATCAGAGATTGAAGATTTATTTATTATTTTGTTTACAATCAGAGATTGTTTGTTTTGCAGGAATATGAATCAAATTTGAAGAGTTTATTTGCAGGAGAAAAGGAAATGTGTTTTTTGCAGAAAAGTGAAATTTCAAAAGTCTTATTGTTTATAATTGCAAAATTTGTGTGATCAGATGCAGGAGAAATTTATGAAGGAATGTGAAAGGTTCCAAGGCAGTGAAAAGACATTCAACTTGTATAAATTTGTTTTTCAGGTGCATTGATGGTATGAATGAAGAAGGAAAAAGATGAAACATACAGTGTTGTGAAGTGTTGGATTAGAATACAGATTTAATATGCAGTGTTGTTGAATGGATTAGAATGCAGTGTTGATTGGATCAGAATAAAGGATTGTTGAGTGTATCCGAATGTCAGATTGAATAGAATGGGTATTTGACAGACATATATTTGTATTGAATGAAACAGAGTATCCCTCTGATTTGCTTATTACATTTGTTGGTAATTTGGTTTGCTAGTGAGGCACAATATGCCAGTGTGGCTTGTGGTCAGTGAGACCTTTCTATGCTAGTGAAGCTTGTGGTCAGTAAGACCTCAATATTTGTCAGTGAGACAATTTGTATTGCCAGTGAAGCATGTTTTTCAGTTAAGCCAGTGAGGCATTTCATGAGTGGTTTTTCTACCCCTGAGGGTTTTCCACTCGGTAAAAAGGTTGTGTCTTAATTTCTTCTATGTGTGTGCATATTATTGGTTTGATCATGTTTTGTTTACATCTGTTATTGTAAGTCTTGTGCATATAAACTCAACAAATCATTAATGTATTCCTTTCCATCTGTTCTGTAAGAGAAAGCTTTTAAAAAGTTGTAAAATGTTTGAAAATTAATACAACACTGATTCACCCCCCCTCTCAGTGTTGTCCGGACTCCTACAGACACAATACATAAAACTGTCAAATATTAATTAGAAAACCATGAGCTAAAACCACCCAAAATGTGGTGCCCAAATCCCTAGTTAGAAATCCAACACCCAAATCCCAAGATGAGTCCACAGGCTAAAAATAACATATTCCTTCCACCTGCCATAAGCTCACCATAATCCACTCACCAACTTGGGTGCTCCATTTTGGCTCCATTATCTCCATTCAAAAATGCCTTATGATATGCCATAACATGTATCATAAGTTGGTAAACAAGTGTAACTCCCTCTTGTAGCTCTTTTATGTGTTATAGATGTTTTTATATTTCTAATGTGGGAGGCCTAACTTCTAAAGGTCATAACTTTTGATTTGGAAGGTTGTTTGGGCCTTTTTTTTAAAATTGTAAAGCTAGAAAAGATTTACGTACTAGGCATCCTAAAAGTGATGCCAAACAACTTGTAATTATTTTGGGGCTTGAAACAACCTTTATAGCCCCAAAATTGAGTTTTTCTACTCTATATCCTGAAAATTACATTTTTTACATTTTGAACATTAGGAGCAAGGTTGAGACACCTTTCCTAACATAAACTACACCCTTATTTTTTGCTAACCCTACTATTGCTTCTTCCTTTACCACTTCCATCTCCCTAAATTAGTCTGGGAGAGTTTTAGTAGCCATAGCCTTAATTTTGCAATGTAATAAGCTAGATTAGTGAAGAAATCTCCATTTATAGTTGCTTTAGGCCCATTTCTTGCTTCCATCCTCCTTGTCGCCTAACATTCCTTTGATGAACCCTAGTGTCGCATTCAACTTGCATGAGAAGATGATCTTAGGCATTTATTTGAGACATTCCTGTGAGTCTTAAGCTCCTTCCCTTTCCTTGCACTACACTTACTCGCCATCCAATACAAGAGCCTATACACAACCAAACTTGGAAAACTCCCACCAAGCTCCTACTTAATCCCTACATATTCTTCTAATGATGCATCTCCTCAAGATATAAACTTATCACCTCATGCATGCATTTAACACTTCTAATACCTCTTATTTCTGCACTCACTGCAATGGGATGTGCATCCTCTTCCCTGCCAATCTTCTACAACCACACCACACATGAAATATTTATCTCCTAAGGATCTAACATGACACATGCTTCACAACTAATGTAGGCATAATAGTATATTTGCATAAAGATGGCCTTTAACGGCCTCAATTTAGTGTGTTAGGAGCATTAGATATATAAGAGAAGCTTACAACTAAATTCAGGCCTGCCACCTTAACCTTGCTTAGTATAATCATGAAGGTTGAAAATAGAGATGTTGTTCTAAATTCTTTCAAGAGCTAGGGAGGTGACTATATATCACCATTATTGGCTTTTGATAAATACCCGTGTTTGCAAGATGATCCGTGGTTGAATTCAAATGCCTCTTGCAATGATGAAATCTAAGCTATTCAAATTTCTCCTTTAACCCTGAGACCTCATCTATATATCTATTGAGATTCCAATTTAGACAACTCCCTTTCTTGAGGGCATTGATCACCACCATCGAATCTCCTTCAACTATTAGCTTTTTCTGATTCTGTAATATCCTTGCTCCCAAGCCAACTAGCAACACTTTCCATTCCACTTTATTGTTGGTTTTTATACCAAAAAATAAGGAACCAACATAAACCATAATGTCCTTTGAATCCCTTAGTACAAATCCTCCACCCATACTTGGGTTTCCTCTAAAGGCTCCACCAAAACTTAATTTTACAAAGTTATTCCCTAAAAGATTCTATTGCTCACTCCTATCTCTTTTATTTGCACTTTTTCTCCTTTTAGTCATATTAACAATACTATTCTCTCTTATATCTTGAACGAGAAGAAGAAAAAGACATTTAAAAAAAAAATGTATAGAAGAGATTTTTTAATATTTTTTTAACCTCACAAAAATCAAAGAGAAATTAAACAAGAAAACATATTCACCTACATCCAATCAACTTTTAAGTCCACTTACACTATCACATCACATAACTTCATTGGTAAAGGCTTTCCACGGCAGCCTTCATTTGAATTCATGGCGTATCAAACTAGTATTCTCCATGCACCAAGTAATTTGGAATTCATGTCGTATGAAACTAGTATTCTCCATACCTCAGTCAAAATTTCTTAAGGTCAGGAATAAATTATTTTGTCAATTTTATGTCCCCTTAGGTTGCGAAGAAATTATTTTGTCAAATAGACCGCACCCCACTCACCTTTAGTTTTTTTTTCCCGCACCCCACTTACGACCGGCTTGATTTGGAGAAGGATTACCTAGCAATGATTCGTTTTAGGAAAAAATGAGCATTTAATATTTGCATAAGGTCATCGTTCCCCTTTAAAATTGATGGGCGATCGTTTTTTTGTTTTTTAAATGTACTATAATTTTTTCATTAGTCCGTAGTATTTACGTTATTATTATTACATATTATAATATGTATAAATAATATATTATAATAATAATAGTTGCAAATTACTTGACTTGGTACCTGTTTTATTTTGAATTTTAAATTAGCAAATTGGACCTTTCTCCTTCAAATCATTACAATAGGAAAGTGGAAGGAGGGCGACATTATAAAGGGCATTCCCATAAAGCAATGTCACATTAATGTGCACATGTATAATATTTTTTAATTTTTAATTTTTAATTTTTTAAAATAAAAAATGTTTATAGGTTAAGCAATTGTTTTGAAACCGATAAGGGAAATCTTTAAAGAGATTCTAGGTGAATAAATAATTAAGTAATTATTAAATTCAATTTTAAAATTTATGGGTTGAAAAGTAAAATTGTAAATGGATAAGTTTATTTTTTAAAATGATAAAGATGGATTAGCGTTATTAAATTTTATGTGTGGTTTGATGGTGTTGGAATGTAAACTATCTATTTGTGATTCAAAATGATGTTATGATATTAAATCTGGCTTTGTAATGCTTTGACAAACAACAAATTGTCAAAAATCATGATGTGGAATGAATCCAAGTTAATTGTGCGGTACATAATCAATCTTAGTGTACAAAATCACCCATTTGTGCACAAAATAGACTTGTTGGGTTTGGTGATCTAAAAAATAGTTCGCATCGCTTTTTGAATATATGAATCTATAAGGGACTGATGTCTATAGATATCGTTTGTGAATTTTCTAGATAGGTTGTATTCTAACTTGGTCAAACCCCTAGGCAGATCGACTTAACTACTTTTGAACAAAGACCAAAGGCAACAAGCAACAATGCAATATGCCTATTTGTTGTTAAATATATAGATGTTGATGTGAGCAATGAATGCTCTGATGTGCTCTTTGAATGATGTAACAAATAGTGAATGAGAGCTCTTGATATCGAGATGATCCCCTTATCTAAACAATCAATTAGTGCATGTCCTTAAATACTAATTGGAGGGGGCTGACATGAGCCCAATTTTAATTTTGAATTTCAAAAAGGTGAGGGTTGATTTCACACCACAAAATCAATCCTGGTAGGTGAATGGGTAAATTGAGGGTTGAAATTAGTTCTTGGGATGTGTGGAGGCAAAATCATCCTAGGGTAATAAAAATTCCAAGTCTTAGAGCATAAACATACCACTTATATGCTAGTTATTGTATAAAGGATAACTTGGTGACAATGAGTTCAAAATGAAAGCCCAAAAATTGCTAGGCGTGTAATTTTCACCATTACATTTTGCCTCCACTCTGACTTGCATGTGGACTACTATGAAGATGCATGTCAAAGTAAAGAAACCAATCGACATTAAATTAAAATATTTTAAACACTCAAAAGGATACAACTATGGATGACGATTCTCTATGCACTCCTTGCAATCAATGTTCTATTTGAAACTTACAAAAGCAAAAAAAATTCAACCAATAGCATCTAACAATAATTTGAAATTTAGGCACTCACATAATTACTTAACAATATCAACAATCTCAAAGTAAGTGCAAAAAGTAAATGTAAAGGTGGCATAAAGCCAAGAACATGTGACATGTGTATACAATACAAATGCAAAAACACAAACATGTTAAACTAAGTCTAACCTATTCAATTCACAAGGGCTTGCAACCTCCAGTTGAGCTAAATAGGAATGCACATAACATCAAATGAAATCAAATAAATACCTCAAATGCAAACCTATGATCTTTGGTTGTGTTCCTTGATTGCATGTGATTGCTCCTCAAACCAACACCATAACATTGCATTGCATGGAGTCTTTAAAAATGGCTTGCATGAGGTTCAATTTATAGATTTTTGGATGGGTTGATGGTGGGTTGAAATTGATTGGAAGGATCAATAGTTGATATTTGTTGAGAGGATTAGGTTGATGAGGAGCCTCCAAGTGGCATCATTTGGTTGGTGCACAAGTGGAGTCCTTGGATTGAGGAGAGATCAATGGTGGAGGATCTCCTTGGAAGAAGTGGATGGTGAGGATCAAAAGGGTACTTTTTGGAGGGATGTGCAAAGGACTTGCCCATGCTCATGTCTTTTGTACAAAGACCCATGACTATGTACACTTTAGAGGAATGTGCAAGGTCTGAATGGATTTAATGAAGGTCAGGATTGTACAAGTGTGTGATTAGTTGACTAATTAGTTTTAGTCAACTTAATGAAAAGTGGACAATATAGGGAATTAAATAAATAGGATATTTATTTACTTTTTTGGATGAGGCTGAGAGACTTAGATAAATAAATATTTGATTTATTTATCTAAGGTTGAACTATGAAAAATGATTGATTAATTAAATAAATGATTGAATTTATTTAATTAATGCAAGGAAGAGGGTCAGATGAATAGTGTATGAATTGTGATTGATTAATTAAATAATAAAATATTATTTAATCAATGTTGGGATGAAAATGAATAATTAATTGAATAAATAAGAATTTACTCAATTAATCATAGAGGAAATGGTTAGGTGATGTCATAATTATGGCTGGAATGGTGATGAGGTAATTTTAGATGTCTACAATATGAAGCTAATCACTACAATTAATAAAGGAGAAGGTGTAATATCCCTCAATGGACTGTTGTAACCAGGCTCCTAGCAATATCAAAAGACGGTGTAGGACTTCCAACAAGTCATTATAACTAAGCAAGCTTGGTGTGGGGTATCCCTTGGGCCATTGTAACCAAGAGTGTGCCATGCAGAACTCCTAAAGAATAATTGTAACCATAACCATGAACTAACATCAATGATATAATATGATCCCTCCAATTGGTTGCATATAGGGGATGTAAGGAATTAGTGGAGAGGAGGAAAGTAAATATATCATCATGTAAAGTGTAATCATTGTGAATGTCATAAATAAGATCACATGATAACCATATGATAAGATAATGAACTATAAGCATGAAAGCACACATATGGGAAATCATGACACCCCCAATTTTGCCCCCAATCATTGGGTTTTTACTACCTAATGAGTGCCATACCATGTTTGTTCATAAAGGGGATTTAATAATCCCTAAAAATTTAGGATTCTATATTACCTTATATCAAGGGGTCAAGGGAAAAAATTAATCAAGGTATAAGCTTTGATATTGGGCGTGTTCCATGTGGATAGTGAAGATTAGACTGCAATGATATAATGGTAAGGAATTAGCATTTTTGTAAGAAATGAAGGCAAACCATTACAATATGGAAATATGAAATTATGTTGCAAATCTAAAATTTAATTTGTAGAATACCAAAATGGAGATAAAACATGTAAATCAATAATAAAATAAATCAACAAATTCAAGAGATTTACACATGACAATGATTTACGTGGAAAAACCCTTTCAGGAAAAATTCCACTAGAAAAGAGGACAGGTTTGTATTATCTTCAAATGAGATTACAATACAATTACTTCCTTCAATCCTACATCCAGTTTGACTACACTTGTGTACTTGTAAAGCATACAATTCATAGTCTACACTCCTCAAGCTTTTGTTAAATAAGAAATTGCGAGCTTACAGAAGAAGTTACTGGAATATGGTGCTAAAACTTGGGAGGTTACAAAAATAGGAATTAATGACACTCTTACACCTATCATAACCACCTCCACACATGTAGTGCTCCATTATAGAAAAATCTGATGCTCACCTTGAGAATAGTCAATAATAGGCTAAAAATAGCCTCTTACACCTTCTTATAGTTTGTCATAAGATGCTTTGCAAAGACGGTCCAATCATAGTTGATTCCTTACAATATGTAAGGCACTAATAATAGAAGATACACTTACACCCATCATAAGTCATTAATAAACTTGTACGCCCATCGTTTATTTGTTTACCATCCTAAGATAAATATCATGACTTACTATCACCATAAATACACATTTACTGTAATCAATGGATCTCACATCCCTTATGAAATGCATTACAAAATAATGTTAGGAGTAATTAAATATATTAGATTTACAAGTTTGATGGTACCTTAATCCTAACATTCTCCCACTTGACATAAAAACATAAATCAACTAAGTACAAGAAACAAGGCCCATGGCCTCCTTGCACCAAGTGAACTTTTCTGTGCTCATACCTATTTGGTAAGATAATTTGCAACATTGTCTTGAGTGTCAACTTTATTCAGCTTAATATATCCATTTGCAACCATTTATTGAAATAGTGATACTAAACATGTACATGCTTAGTCTAAGCATGATACATAGGATTCTTAGCTAAACATATTGCACTTTGGCTATCGCAACCAATCTAAATTTTCCTACAATCAAAACCAATACTTTTATACAACCTTTGTATCCAAACTATCTTCTTAAAGACATGGGTAGTAGCCATATACTCTACTTAGATGGTGGATAAAGAAACCATGGGCCACCTCTTACTCATCCAACTCACAACTCTTCTAAATAGAGTAA
The DNA here is from genome assembly GCA_027924645.1 of Cunninghamia lanceolata. Classification (NCBI taxonomy): domain Eukaryota; kingdom Viridiplantae; phylum Streptophyta; class Pinopsida; order Cupressales; family Cupressaceae; genus Cunninghamia; species Cunninghamia lanceolata. Next base: position 1,716,689 of record BSBN01000549.1, on the reverse strand, counting down.
ATACATACCCACTAGTGGACCTTCAACTATCCAAGTCATCTGCCCAATCTGCATCAACAAAACCCTGTATACCTTATCCTCATTGTTACCACTATAATAAACTAAACAATAATCAAAAGTACCATGCAAATATCTTAACACCCTCTTCACATAATTCCAATACTTGCTACTGGGGTTAGACATAAACTTGCTCAATACCCCCACCACTTGGGCAATATCAAGCCTAGTGCAAACCATTGCATACACTTCTTATTGCACTAGCATATGTCATGTTAGATATATCCTCAAAATCATCTTTATACTTGGGACACATATCTCAAGTAATCTTAGTGCCAATTGGTAAAGGAATTCTAGTTGGCTTATAGTCCTGCATATTAAATATGTGCAAAATAGTATACACATACTTTGTGACAACCAAAGTTTTATGTTCTTATTATCCCTCCTAATTTCCATTTCCAATATGTACCTTTCTACTCCCAAATCCTTCATCTCAACTACACCTAAAAGTTGAGCTTTAAGCTCACTTGGTGTTACTAAAAAATAACATGTCATCCACATACAAGGAAACAATTAGTATATGATCATCAATACATCTAATGTAAACACAATGATCCTTTTCACTTCTCAGAAAACCCAATTTCAACATAAAAGAATTAAATTTTTGATACCACGTCTAGGGTGATTGTTTCAAACCATAAAAAGACTATTTTAATCTATAAACCAAGTGTTCTTTACCTTTTACCTCAAAACCCTTAGGTTGTTGCATATAAATTTTCTCAAGATCCAGATCTTGTAAAAATATAGTATTAACATCCATTTGCTCAATTTTAGAATCATAAGCAATAGCTATGGATATTTAAGAAATCTAATAGAAGATAATTAGCAATAGGAGAGAATATTTCATCAAAATCAACTCCCTCTCTCTGGAGTATCCCTTGGCTACCAATCTAGCCGTGTACTATTCCAATGAATTGTCTGCTCTGAATTTCTTGTAGACCCACTAAATCCAATGGCCTTCCTTCCTTTGAGAAAATGAACAAGATTCTAGGTATTACAAGAGTCTAAAGCCATCATCTCCTCCTTCATGGCTAGTTACCAAGACTCACTATCATCTACAAGAAAAGCTTCCATGTAGGATCTAGGTTCATCGTTAGTACTTAATAAAGCAAATACATAATAGAAATCTGGTGGGCTATACATATTAACTAGATTATGTTGTCTTGTGGATCTTCTCAAGGGTGGAGTAAGGGATTCTTCGTCTTGTTCTTTTGTATGCTCAACCTCTTCTGTAATCTCAAATCTTGCCCATAACTCCCACTTGAACCCTCTTTTCCCTCTCCATCCTCAACTTCATCATTTTTTTATTCTTTATATGCATCTTCTCGCTTCAATTTAAAATGCACTATCTTTTTCCCTTCTTTATCTTTTGACCATTTAAAATAAAAAAATAGCTCTAAGTTCCCTGAAAATCACATCTATAGAATAGACAACTTTCTTGGTTAGAGGATTCCAAAGCTTATAACTTTTAACATTTTCACCATATCTAATGAAGATGCATTTCTGTGCTTTTGGATCCAACTTAGAATTCTTTTATTTAGGCACATGAACAAAAGCCTCACATCAAAAAACCATTAAATGTGAAATAGAAGGTTTCTTACCTATCCACACTTCATAAGGTGTCGAATCAAGAACCTTGCAAGGAGATCTGTTGATCAAGTAACAAGCGGTACACACAACTTCTACCCAAAAACATTTATCCAACTGTGCATCAATTAACATACTTCTAGCTCTTTCCATTAAAGTTTGGTTCATCCTTTCTGCAACCCCATTCTATTGAGGTGTGTAAGGATTAGTCTTCTTCCTTATAATACCTACATTCTTGCAAAACTCATCAAATTTCTTAGAACAATATTCACCTCCATTATCAGATCTCAATACTTTTATCTTATGTTCTAATTGATTCTCTACTAAGACTTTAAATTCCTTAAACTTAGTGAAAACCTCATATTTATGTCTCATAAAATAAATCCATGTATATCTTGAAACATAATCAATGAAGGTCACAAAATATTGAGATTTTCCAAAATAATTGTTATCCACAAATCCAAAAACATATGTATGAATAATTTCTAATTTACTCTTTTCTTTATTACTTCTTGAAGGAAATGATGTTCTATTTTGTATCCCAAACACACAATGCTCAAAAAAATCAAAATACTCATCATAATAGGAGAAATTGTCAAGCAGCTTTTTATTCATAATGGTTTTTAAAAAAATCATTTATGTGGGCCAATCTATAGTGCCATAACATACATGTATTTTTAGTTTTTTTAGTCATATAGGTGGATTTATATAAAGTAGGGGTATTCAACTTAAATAGAGTTCTCAATCTTTTCTCTCTTGCTACCACCAATTTCCCTCTCACCAATCTGCACCCATGCTTATCAAAGGTTACATGCATTCCCAAATCATTCAACATACCTATCAAAATTAAATATCTAGCCAAACTAGGAATATGTAAAACACCATGGAGGGTGCTCATTTCATAAAATTGCATAACTCATAGATCCAAAATAAATGAAGTATGCAAACTTATCGTCACATCAGTAACCTATAAACTGAGATAACAAAGAAGATAATCTATAGATCTCAAGACTCAAACAACAAATCAACCCTAGATCTAACTTTCCAAGCAAGTCCACAAATAAGTAACCATAGTCAAGGAACCAATCAAGCAGCCAAGAGATAAGAACAACCTCCTAACACTAAACCACACCACCACTTGTAATCATGAATCGATCAATCATCACAACCCAAAACTGTCAACCACATACATGACCATGTTGTTCCAATGCTCAAATGTACATGCATACCCATGACACCATAATCATCACCATTGTTATACCTATATTAAACTTCCACTAAAAAAAGACTCCTAGTCTCACATGCGTCTCAATCATGTCCTCAAACCAAAGGACAACCTGTCTACCTATCACCATCAAAGTCCATACTCTGAAAACACCTATAAACTTATATCAAGAAGAACCAAATTTGATAACTTTATATACCATAATGTTGGTCTCATAAAAAAATGCACTCCCACAAGTTTTTTCATAAAAATTCATTTGAATGCTCATACAATCATGCCTTGAATCTTAGGCTGCCACAAGTGCTCAAACAAATACAAAACTCTCTACTCATCCAAGTGTAAAACCACCTAATCCACTATGTAGTACTATGAAAATGCTCTCCAACACCTATTCAAAATCCAAAATTTGATTATGTATGCAGAAGTTATGCCCTTTTAACCATTTTAGAGCAATGTCAGCTTTAGGTACCAAATTTTGACACACATAGAAAAATCAGCTCACTAAACCTATACCAATGCATATTTGTTGAAGAGACCTTTCCAACACCTATAAGAAGTAAAAAACTTGATATCGTGGGTGAAAGTTATGCCCCTAGAAGAAAATGCCCTCCGAGGGCTAAAAAAGGGGCCAAAATTGACCTTGTTCATACAGTTGTATGACATTAGCATCTGTATGAATGATGTCATCACTGACATAATCAACATTAGGTTGTAAGGTGGTGGCATTTGGTCTTATGTGGTGCAATAGGTGGCCTGTGGGTAGAGATACGGTGGTGGACTTCAAATTTGTTTCAAATCTAATTTAATTTTTCATTTTTAAAACTCTGAATCTTGGATCAAATTCATTTAAATATGGTTTAACTTTTTAGTTTTTAATTATTTTGCCCATGGGGGTTGTCCAGGACCGACTCGACTAGGCCCTGTGATGGGGGACCAAAGGGCCTACCAGCCATGGCAACCACCGGTTGGCTGGGGGCCAAAAAGCCTTGACTCTTTCTTACACTATTGTATATGCTAGACTGCAGTCTATGTACACCTTCGTTAGACCTTTCACTCACCATAAACCTTGTCACCTATACCTCCATCCATGTATGTTGTCAATGTCATTTTAATAATTTTTTAATAAATATTTGCAGACCTATATGAATCCTATGCAGACCATATTCCTGGGATATTCTTTATGAACTGTGACATACTACTATGCTTGCATGGTATGGATATAATCATATAGAATCTATATGGAAAGATTACCTACAAAACTCCATTTAGGGCAAAAAAATGGCCAAATTTTTCTGTCACCAAATACAGTTGAGTTTTATATCAAAAAATATATTTTTGGACCTTCTGAACTCAATGGTGAGGTCTATTTTTTTTCTAGGAGGCCTCCAACAAAATCTCACCTCCAAAACCCCCACAAAAAGAGCCTTAATAGAAAATCCATCTGTCAAAACTCCATCAAACCTTAGATCTGCAACAACCCAAGTTTTCAAACACACCTGTGACCTTGAAAATGCCTTCATTCTCATATTACAAGACCATGGATTCACTATGCACAAGAATCTACTCATTGCAAGGGTTATAATACCTAGGAGTTCTCCTCCCACAACTTGGCAACTAGGCTCTAATACCACTTGAAAGAAAAAAATAATAATAATAAATAATATTTTTAGATAACTCCATGAGAGATAAATACACAAACAAATATTAACTAGAATAACTAGAATCCACCATGCCAAAAGAATAGACAAACATGCTACAAGATTACACAAGATATACCTTGGAAAACCCTCAAGAGTGAAAAGCCAACCTCCAAAAGCATCCACACTCAATGTATTATTTAACAATGAAACATTACAATACACTTACAAAGTTTCCATGAATACTTCTAAAACATCAAACTCCTCTAATGCATCCTTCATGTGTCCAAGAAAGTAACCACTCATCCCATGTCATGCTTCACATATGCATTCACAAGGAAGCTCAATACAATGACAACACACTCAACCAACCAACCCAAACCACTAACCATGTGCTTGTTTTTATAGACTCAAGCTCACACAAACACAAATTGTTATATTGGAAAAACCACATGTCTCAAAACCATGAGAGCACAAAACTATTGACTGCCTCATTTACATTTTGATACTAAGTTTTCTAAATATTAATTATTTAATTCTATGTCTCCCACACATAAAATAACTAACCAATGTTACAATACAACTTTACAAGTGGACCCAAATAAATATTTAATGTGGCTAAACACATCTCCTAGATGCACCACAAATAAATATTTATTTTACATAATTAAAATATTTCATTACTTGTGTAAGGTGTACAACACCCTTTTCCTAACATTTTTTACATAGTTATAACTATTTATTCTTTCTTATTGCTCTCTCTTAACAATTATGTTAGTTGTAGTAAATGTTTTAAATGTTATTTTTAATTTAATTGATATCATAATATACAATTTTTTGTGTCTCATATCTTTAATAAAATTTTTATTATTTTCTAACCCAAGAATTTATCCTCTCAAATATCTTAATAATATTTTTAATTATAAAATTTATAACAATATATGTATCTCTTTTAATTTTTCTTTCTTAATATATTAATTAAACCTTTCTCTCATAGTTCAAATATTATTTTATTTTTCTTGTTCTTTTGTATTTTTAATATTGGAATTTGGATTTATCTCCCTAATTCTATGTGCCTCTACTCTTCTTCCTTCTATTTAATAATTTGGTTTGTAATCTATATTTTATTTTCCTCATTCTAGTGTAAAGTGTAAAATATTGATGTTAAATAACTCTTACATAGTTGTATTTAGAAGTATTCTTGATCTTACATATCAATATTGTTGATTGAATTTGTTGATCTATTTTCAATCATATGATTATACTCTATAATAAGCTCTATAAAGAAAACAAACACCCTATGAAAAATAAATCAATATGAAACAAAATTTATCTAATAAATAGTTAATATTCATGGAATCTACATTCAAAATTCTATAATTTATTAATTTACATTATCTTTATTTTTTTGACAATTTGACCATTACGATCAATTTTATGATTAATTTTATTTTTGTGCTCTAGAATAATTAAAAGTGGTACACATTATTATACTTAAATGAGGTTCCATGTGAAAGAGGGAAAGCCTATTATCAAAATATGACCAAAAAGTTAAAGTGTAAACAATTAAAAACACCATCGTCATTCATTTGGGTCTTTGAAAAAAGGAGGACAATAATTTACACCTATAAACTAAAAGAGACAATAATTTATACATATGATACCATAATTACAAAAAGATATTAAAAAATATTTCAAATAAAAGAAAATTTAATAATACAAATTTTATAATTAAAAAAAAAAGAGAGACTAGACGACCCTCTAACATCAAATAAACATTTTCTCATTACAATGTCATGGAATAGAGAGTAAAAGTAACTAGTATATTTATATTTAAAAAAAATATCTACAATATGCCGAGAGATATCTTCCAATTTGTTGGCATTTATAAATTACTTGTAGTTAGAATATTTGATATGCTCACATGAGTTAATTTAAAGAGACTATGCTACGAGACTTTTCATATTCTTCAAATGTAATAAAGATTTCACTCCATAACTGCCCAAGTTTTTCTATTTTTCTATCCATTTTGTTTCCACGAATTTATTTATTTTTTTGTTTAACGTGATAAAGATGTCACTCTATAACTGCCCAAGTTTTTCTATTTTTCTATCCATTTGGCTTCCATGAACTTATTTATTTATTGTTTAACATGATAAAGATTTCACTCCATAACTGCCCAAGTTTTTCTATTTTTCTATCCATTTGGCTTCCACCAATTTATTTATTTACATATATTATGAATTTTGTTTATTTGGGAATCTGAATCTTAATTGTTTATGGGAATTTGAATCTTTCAGCCCTTGCTGTGAGTGTAGAATGCCTCTCGGCGTAATTAAGTGGGATTTGGTGAGTGGGGGGACAAGGGTGTTTCTATGTGGTCAAACTTTCATATTTTCTTCAACAAATTTGTGCCCCCTTATCAAATCATTAGGTAAGGGAAATGATCTATGCACTTAAAATGAACAACAATGATTTGTTAAGAAATTTTAGTTATGCTAGTACCTACACCACTTTAAATTGACTGCCCTTTGTTTTTCACATGTAGTTGGTAATTTTCTCTCTCCCATATTCTCTATCTTATTACATGCCATTACATGTGTGTGGGTGGAATTGAAGTTCATGATTGATATTTAAAATCTAAATAAACCTTTATTCAACTTAGTATTAATGGATTCTTGTAAGGGAATAAAATCCCCTTTCACATAAATTTAGGTTAATTTCATAAATGTAAACAATAAACAAGTAATTAATTTAGATTAATTAAAGTTGAGTTGATTATTGTCAACTAAATAAATGTAAATTAAATGTGGTGAGAATAAAATAAATATGTGGGTATTTAGCTTTAATTTTGATGTAGAAATGTTTGTTTAAATGTTAGAGATCCATTCATAACTACCTTGAATTTTTATCCTCTGTCATTTTCTTGAGAATTTGAATGTGCACTATCTGAGGTTAAATCCATGACTATGGAATAAACTCTATGAGTGTGGAACTAATCTACTCTGTGAAAGTGACCTTGTAACTCGTAGGAATGATTTGGTGCTTTTGCAAACTGCTACAACTTACTTGTCTCAATCTTTGAAACCTATGTGCTTGTAAGGACTAGCGATGTTTATAAACACATTTAGGAATTTGCTAAATTGCAAGGGTCAAGTTCTCTTTGATCAAATCCCTACAGAATCAACTTTACAACTTTGAACAAATATTCAAAGACAACAAGCAATGTGGAATAGACCTAGGATGATGGGCTTTGATAGTTTTTTTATGAGACTCTCATAAACATTTTGTCAATAAAACCCTAACATGCTTCTTTTGATAACTTCTAGGTGGTCCATTTCAAATTAGAGTTAGCCTTTAAATACACCGCCCTAGTGAGTAAGAAATCTTAATGTAAAGTAATGGACCATTCTTAATTTTTCTTGTCTTTAGTGCCCCATTAAAACCTACAAAATAAAGAAAAGCATGCAATGAGAAGTGTTTGCCACACAATTTAAGATAATCATGAATTACATCTTACTTGAGTAGGGGCTATCTTTGAAAAAGTAAAGTAAAAGGGAAAAGAGAAAGTAAGATATTCTCACTATTACAAAAAGTGACACAAGGCTCCAATAATCTAGGAAGATTTGATTCTATTGATGGCTTAATGAGAGGGCTCTGCATGGATACAAATAAATGTAAAAAGGGCTATGACTATGATACAAATGTAAAAGGGCTATGACAACATGGAAAAATGTAAAAGGGATCCAAATAAATGGGAAAAGGACTCCATCTAAATATGGATGAAGTGCTAAAATATCTCCATCTAAATACACTTTGGGTTTGACTTTGCAAACAACACAGTCAAAAAACTTCATCAAAATATAGAAATAAAGCTCTGTCTGACACAAAAAAGTGATCATAACTATCATGGTTGCATTATTTAAAAAATATGTTTGCTCATGGATCAAATTGGAGAGCTTATTTTTAGAGGTAGTTGACTGCAGTTGATCTTTTCATGCCTCTTGGAGAGAGAAAGCTATATATTGTAAGAAAAACTTATGTTTTTCTAGTTCTTGCCTTTTTCTCTTTACACTTTGAGAGAGAAAGAGGTTTTATAACTCACTTATTGGCATATTTATAGAGATTACAACAGGTTACAAGTTCTATACTTTGTCTTATGCAATTATTTCCTTTATTTTTCAATTTGATCAAGTATCTACCTTCCATTAATGCAACTTGTATGAGTGATTTGATGAGATTTTATTGTGTTTAAACATCAGAACCTTTAAAATCATTGTCTCATTAGGACTCGTTTGTGTTAGATAGCATTAAAAATCACAGGTCTTAGGCTGTGCAATTGGATTTAACCTTTCTATTATGTTGTGAAAACCCCCTTTTACTTCAAAACAGAAATATTTTCTAGCCTCCCTTAGAAACATTTTTGTGATCAATTTGCTGAAAGTGGTTTGTGTGGATAGATTTCCTGAGGTCTATTGTGAGTTAGATTGCCAAGTGTTCATCATTATTAGGTGTATCACCATACTTTTACAGTTTTATTTGCTTTTAGAAAGATCCTTTTTACCCTTTTCCACATCAAAGTCATAGATCTAATTGAACATTTTAAGGGAACCAACCCATAATTTGGAGGTTCAAACTCGACATAGGTCACCCACAGTCTGAGTTTGATCCCATGTTTTGAAGGATTACTGAGTATCACAATTTTGCATCACGGGTGCAATCCTAATCAACAACAATAACATTTGAGACACCTTTTCATATGTTGGCTCCAACTATAGAACCACTTAGGATAAATTTCTAATCAATAAAACTTACCGCACATAAATCAAACTATCATGTCAGCCTCAAACACAGACTGTTACTGACTCAGTCTAATTGTCAGATCACAACTTTCATTGCAGACCACAATACTTGCTCAAAATCATATCAAATACTCCTGAGACATCACAGATCATACCTTCAAAACCACAAAGCAAAATATCCTTTAGTGGCAAAATGCGGACCATCAGAATTCAGACCCTGTCATAGTCAAACTCTGTCAAACAGTGTAGGGATACTCAGCAGCTTGTAACTATCTTTCTAGTGGACTTTAGAACCTACAACTTTGGATTTAGACACTACATACAAGTGTTTACAACACCTTAAAACCGTATATCAAGATATGCAAATACCAAAAGAATGCGGACCAAAACAACTGACTGTTCTGCTTTAACTGGTACTGTATTCTATTCTACCGGACTTAGGACATTTGAAGATATACTTCTAGAACTTATCAAATCTAAAACCTTAGATATAAGATCATCTAAGAGTTAGGAACATCATACAAGAACTGTAATACTTGGTGTTCAACTATGGACCAACGCGGACCACAACACTGTAGTTCTGCAGTCCTCTTTGTATTCTACCAACACTTAGCCAAAATGACTAAGTCTTCTTCACCGGACCAAAATCTCTGTTCCAACCTTGTTCCTTTTCTTGTTGCCATCAATGACAACACTCAATTATTCAACAGAGTAGTATCTCTTGCCAACAATCTCCTCCTTTGGTATTGATGGCAACACTCAGTGAAAAATACTTGTGTTGCTAACCCTTACTCTGTACACTCTATTTTTCTATTCTCCTTTAGATGTATGCTTGTTTTTACTAGTTTTCCTCTCCCCCTTTGACATCAATGGCAAAGGTGGGTGTACAAGCAAAACTGTATAAAAAATTCTTCAAAAACTGTCATATTCTGCCGCATATATACAAGTACACAGCTCTATCAGTTGAAAGTAGAATATAATTATAGATAGTCTTTATCAAAGCTATCTCTCCATTCCATCTATTCCTTGCACTTTCCAAAGTATGGATGTGGCAATTTATCAAAAAGACTAGCTTTTTTGCCTTCTGCACATCTGATGGTGTATCAATTAATGCTTGTGATTTCAAGGCTTCATTTGCCAGATTAGTCATGGAATTAAATTTTTGATTTATCAGTCCCCTTAGCTAGCACAACCTATCTTTGATTTCTTCCCTTTTCTTCATCAGAGTGCTCAAATCATTGTGAATATTTACAACCTATGCCTCTTTGGTGCTTATTAACTCAACTGTCAGATTATATATCTTAGAAATATTAAGCAGTTTGAGTTCCATGTCCTCAATTTTCTCTTCTAAATCTTTTGTGACTTCTGGCCAAGATAAGCAAAATTTGCATATTTTATAGGCTTCTTCAATGGTATTCTAAATTCCTTTTATTTAATTTTCTAATAGAGCTCCATCATTTACTAACATGGTTTTCAATTTAACCAATCTCTTCTTATCAAACTCTTTTCTAACTTTTGCCTTAGCAGATTTTTCAAATGATTCAAAATATGTACTTACTGAGTTTAGTAGACCCTTGAGTTGATCGGCTAAGGATAATGAGCTATCTTTTTGGAATGTCGACATCATCTTCTCCAAAATGTTGGATGTATCACTGATCAATTTACTATCCTGGACATGTGATTTTAGCATTTCCTCCTGTGCCTTGGCTTGAACAATTGATCCTAGTTTGAATTTCTACACCGGTGACAATGAGGCCAAATTAATTGGCCCTGAAGAAGTTCTGACTCATCTAGATCTTGTTATCTCCCAGAATCAACTGAGACATCTGCTGTGTCTCTTACTTTGCCATATACTTTTTCTTGACTTTTTTCTGGAGGATCCATGTCTATGTTCTCTTGCTGATCAATGTTTTGCTCTAGTGCAAGGCTCCTTATTTGTTCTCTATTCTCTTCCACATCAGCTTGTTGCTCAGGAGGCAGATTAGTTTTAGTTTTTCCTTGATTTGTCATATCCAATGTTTCAATATTAAGGGCTTGATCATTCCTATCTAGTCCTTGATCCTGGCTTATCTTCGGTAGAGATGTATCTTCATCATTTGCTCCTTCATTGTCATAAATGGTAGTGAGATTAAATTCCTTCAATGTGATCAGAGTGATTTCTTCAGTTTCCTTTACCACCTTTTCGATATCTCCTCCCATAAGAACATTCATTCTCCTTTTTGACCTGAATTTGTTATGAATTGCTTTGGAGACTTTCATCTTTTCCTTTGGAGTGATTTTTGGACATAGTTTTATCAATGAGTGTTCCCTAAGCTCAACATCCTTTGTCATGGCTGCTTCCTTTCTTGCAGTCATTATAATTGCCAGGGTATGTGGAAGATTAGTAATTATCTCAATTAGGGCCTTGTTGTAGATGTTTAGGTATTCTACAACAACAGTCTCAATGATTTTCTTATCTGGATCATTATATTCATCATATAATTGTGCAATGTGTTTCAGATTGCCATCCACTGTTATGGCTTTGAGAACATCTTCAAGGCTTATAGTTGCTTCCTCTATCTAAGGCACATCTTGCTTTTGACTTTTCTCAGGTTTACCCTTACCAGAGGGTTTCTTTTTGCTGGTTCCAGAGGCTTTTGTAGCCTCAGTTTTCATCTTCTTTACTTCTTCATCTGATTTTGTTTCTTCTTCATCAACTGCAATGCTTACATGCATTCTTTTAGCCTTGGTCTTCTTTCTTTTGTGACTAGTGGTAGGAATTACCACACTTGCAGAGGATGTGGGACTGGAGGGAATAGATGCAACTTTTGTAGAGGTAGATCCTCTGGTTCTTCTTCTTGAGACCTCTAGTTTTTTTGGTTCACCCTTAGGTTCTTCTGGAGCTCCAATAGATTCACTTTTTCTCTTTTCTTTTTCTTCCTTATCATCTTGTGCTTTTTCTCTTGCCATTGTCACTTGTTCTTTTGTGAACCCATGTCTCAGTGCAATATTTTTTGCCACTTTCTGCATTTTATTGGAGATCTCTGGTTTTCTTACTTCAATATGAATTTTAGCATACAATTCCTCATAAGTCTCAAATCTTTCTTCATTGGGATATCTGGGTTTACTTAACACATGTTGAGCATAATTCTCTAATATTCCTCCATCTATCTCATATCCCATAGGCATAACCCATACGGTTCTAGGCTCAACAACCTCCATCAAGCACTGATCTTTTGTCACAATAAAGCAAATAATATACTTGATTTTTTCAACAACTGCTCTAGGGATTCTTTCCCTGGCTTGCATTGACCTTTGGAAGTTTTTGAAATAGCCCCATAGGGCTAAGTTCTGGGCATCAATACTACCTATGCTATTAAGATGATTTCTAATTTGAACTGCAGTAGATTTATCATTGTCCAGAATAGATTCTTCATACCTGGCAACTCTTGCATGAAGTAGAAGAATAAATGGATAATCAACGTACTATATTTGAATAGATATTTTTGGTCTTTGGTCTTCCTTAAAATTTCCATCAGCTCTTGTCGGAGTAGTTCACAAAGACCATACTTTGCATCTTCTTTAACCATCTCAAATGCTGTGTAGATTGCTATACCGGAGACTAAATTTTCCTTGTTTGAGAAATAAACATTGTATCTAATAACCATGGATGTAAATCTTATTGCATGGTCTTTAATATCATTGATTGTTAGCACCCTTTTGTCAAACTTTGCTTCGGTGGCCACCATTACCTTATCATTTTTCACGGCTTTCAACAATGGTACCGATCTGGTGGAGCTTAATCTAGTTACTACCCTTATAGCATCTTTTGTGATCTTAAAAGGTCTCTCAAGCCATATGAATTCATCATGAACCCTGATCAATACATACCTGATCCATTCATCCTCAATGAATGTCAGGAAATCAATGTACTGAATGAATTTCTTGGTTTCCAATGCCTTGTATTTATTTTTCAAATTGTAACCCTCGTCGTACAAGTGATTTAGAAATAAATATGTGAGTTTTCTTTTTCCAGGTTCTTCTAGGGCAACATGAATATATGCCCTAACATCATCTACATGCAAAACTCTGTGTGGAACATCTGAAAATGCACCCATCTGATCAACTTCGACTAATTTAAATGGGTGTTTCTTGAATTTTGGTCGGGGTCTCTTAGCGATACCCACTACTTGTGTTTCCATTTCTACAAATAATCAAGCAAAATTGAGAAAGGGTTTCAAACAAAAAATACCTCTTTTATCGGACTAGGGTTGAGCTCAATCTTGCCTTGAAATGCTTTAGAGAACACTGTAGTCATTTTTGAATCTTGCTTTGCCTTAGACACCTTAGAACTTAGAGTGCAAAATAATTTTTCTTTTGGATACAACTCCTTTTAACCTTCACATGCTGAAACCTAAGTGTCATTAATGTCATCTTTCAAAAAGTTGTCAAGCACCTTCCTAGCAATCACATACACTTTAGATTACTCCACAAATCTTCGCAATTGATCCTTTTCTTCTAGAACTTCCTTCAAAAGATCTGTCATATGATTCTTTCCATCATATATTCGTGCCAGATTCCAGCACTGGCTGATTGGCTGGGGGTTTTGAATTTTCAGTGCAGCTCCCCCTGAGCCAAAGCTCCCACTTTACTTCCTGGAGGAAGTATTTGCACCAAAATCTGGTGTGGATCCATCCTTGGCATTGTCAACATCTTTCTTAATCCAAACCTTGCCCATTTCTTTCTTAGTTTCAACCATATCAACTTTTTCCTTTCCCTTATCAATCCTCTACTCTATTTTCCTTTCTTTAGCATGGTAGTTTCTTTTCACATTCTTGCTTCTACAAAACTTTGCCACATGACCAAACTTATTACAATTGTAGCACACCACATTCCCTTGTCTTTGATTCCTTCTATTGATTAGATTTGATCTGCATTGATTAGCCATATGTCCAAATCTATTGCATGCAAAACACTTTCCATTGAATGATTGACTATTCCTTTCATTGTAAGAACCATTCCTTACCAGATTTCTACATTCATTTGATTTATGACCAATTTTCTTGCAATTGAAACATTGACTAGAGAATGATGGACCATTCTAATTTACTCTACTTTTGCATTGAGTAGATTTATGACCAAACTTGTTGCAATTAAAACAATAGCCATTGAAAGATGGGTACCTTTGAGCATTTGGCTACCTGACCAGAGGTCTTCTAGGTCTTCTTCTTTGATTCCTAAATTGATTTCCTTTATTTTGCTTCATATGAAAGTTGTCATGTCCTGATTTTGAGCTTTCTCCTTTCTCAAATCCCAAACCTTGCTTATCATCTGGATGTTTCTGTCTATCAAGTAGCTCCTCAAGCCTTGCAGAACTTAATTTGAATTTTTCTTTATAGCTATTAGCTACTTCTAGATCAAATTTTAGGAGTAGCACTTCTTTGCCCAATTTTTCTGGTGCAAGAGCACCTAAAGGAACACCTTGGAACAAGAAGACACCAATGACCATGAGAGGATCCTATGGAGCAAATCAAGTCAATTGGAGCATCTTAAAACCAGTTATGGCATGTGGTAATGGTCAAGGTGATGTAAGGGGAAAATGTCTTGAGGGTATTGGCAAGGACCCTAGGACCAAAAATGATGTAATTTGGGCCAATAGTGCCTTTGGTGCAGGGGCACCTAGTAATTTAGCTAATTTCTTGTTTATGTAGTTCATTTTGATATTTCAGTGTTGCATAAGGTCCAAGTGACCAATGGTAAGGCCTTAGTGCCATGTGTGAGTCTGAACTAGTCATGTCTGGTAGTCAAAGAATGTTGTAACTGACAAGAAATTGTGTGTAACTGTGTGGTGGATAGTTGCAGAGCGGTTGGCATTCCCACCGGTGCAACTACCACCCACACAGTGAAGTATTAAACCAGTCCTATGAGATCAGGGAGCATAGGGTGGAGTAATTGGAGACCTGAGTTGTATGAATTGACTACAATAAACAAAGAAGTTTGTTTATTTCTTGCATTTCCTTTCAGTTTTGATAGTTTTACTTCTATTCTTCTGACTGACACAAAGAACAGTGAACTGTCCTTGTTTTGTTTTGAGAGTGACAATGTCTTATTGGACCTTTCCATGAATGTAAGACCCTGATTCTCATGGAATAGGTCCTGGACAACTTGTATAATATGACTCTAACCCTAATAGTGTAGGAGAAGTACAGATTTGAATGGTGATCACCATTAGAATGCAAGTTTGAGACCACGGGAAGGATGGTACAAAAGGTTGCAGAGGAGAATATCGGCTTAAGATTCGTGGTGGTGAATGTACATGTCGAATGATACAAGGAGTGACCGGTAGAACCGAGAGAGAGAACCAGCACAACAAGTCAAGTAATGTATGTGTGAAGTAGACGAAGACATCAGAGTGACAAGGGCTATCGGGTAGATAGAGTCATATTGAGCCGACAATACTATTCTCACCGATCAAGTTGTATCGAGGTGACAACTGAAAGTGTCACCGATGGATAGCTCATCGGCGTATCGGTGGGAGATCTGAAGACAGTTACAAAAGAGGCAATCCTACTGAAGGTGAAGTTTAGTGTTAAGCAAATCGGCATGAGATGTGTTATCGGGAGATGAGGAGAAGGTGCTATTGATGGTCTAAGTCACAGCGAAGGATTTATGAAGGAGTCAAAAGTGAAGTGAGGCCGGCAAGGCAGGTCAAGCCGACAAGGAAAGAAGGGACCAATTTTGGTGAGACAGTGGATATCTCTTACTGATTTTGGCAGAAATAATTATTTTGTGGGTTTTCCACTGGGCACTCTACATCATGGTGGTATCAGAGCAGCAAGTAGGTCCTTGAGGAAGTAGCAGGATCTGGTGAAAGAATTAAGGGTTGGTGAAAGTTGTGAAGATGCACCCTAAAAATTAGATGGCTAGGGAGAATAATGAATTGAGAGAGGCCTTAGAGGCAAGAGAAAGAGAGTTGAGGGAGAGAAGAGAATAGGATGCTATAAGAGAAAGAGAGTTAAGACAAGTGAGAAGAGAGAATGCATCAATCTTGGCAAGGTTGGAAGCATTGGAGAAGAATCCTAGAAGGGATGAAAAAGATGATCAAGAAGGAGATGATGGAGGATATGAGAAGATAGATGAGAACCCTCTTGAGGATAAATTGGATCTTGAAGAAAAGAGATTTTTAAGATTGCTTAAGGCAGTTCAAGGTAGTGGAACAAAGATAGAGTTACCTATCTATCAAGGGAAGATGGATAGTGAAGAGGTATTAGGGTGGATAGATGCCCTTGAAATTTTTTTTGAGTATGAGAAAATAAGTGATGAGAAGAAGGTTAAATTTGCAAAGACAAAGATGAGAGGGACAACACTTACATGGTGGAGTAGTGTACAAGCAGAAAGACTGGCTAGAGGTGGAACAAAAATCACTTCTTGTGGTAGGATGAAGGATATGATGAAGGATCAGTTTCTTCCATCTGATTATGCTATTCAAACAAAGAGGATGAGGTAGAATTTGAAGCAAAAGGACATGGATGTTATGTCATATACTAAGCAATTTCATAAGCTTAGTATTAGGGGTGGATTGGAAGATGAAGATGAGAAAGTGGCAAGATACCTTAATGGGCTTAGGTACAACTTACAAGATGAAATTGGTTTGAGCATACCAAAATCACTTGGAGAATGTTTTCAACTGGCCATAAGGGCTGAAGAGAAGGTGAAGAGGAAGCAAGAAAGACAAGGAGGTAGTGGTAAAGGATATAGAGGTAGGGGCAGACCTACTAATGAAGGATAGAGTAGCAATGAGAAAGGCAAAGAGTTTTCTGCAGATCAGAGAGGTGGGTATAGAGGTGGAGGTAGGTTTGGATTAGGTAGAGGAGCATTCACAGGCAGATGTTATCATTGCAATGAAGTGGGACACCTATCTTTGAAATGTCCTAAATGGGATGATGTTCATAAGAGAAAGGATAGAAGAGTTCACTTGGCACAAGAAGAGGAAAAGAAAGAAGACCAAGAACTAACAGTAGCTCATCCAGAAACAAATGGAGAATTTCTCATGGTGGAGAAAGGCAAAGTGTAGCAAGCACCATAGGTATCCATTTTTAAAACTAATTGTTTAAGCCATGGAAAAATGTGTAAGTTGATTATAGATTCAGGTTCACATGATAATTTAGTTTCCTGGGATATGGTACACAAATTGGGATTGAAGATATTTGATCATCCTAGTCCTTACAATGCCACTTGGGTAAATCAGGAGCAACAAGTAAAGGTTAGTCAGAGGGCATATGTTGATTTTTCAATTGGTCCATATCATGATTCTATTTTGTGTGATGTTATTTCAATGACATGTGGGCATATAATTTTGGGTAGACCATGGCAACATTTAAGAAGGACAATTCATGATGGCTATACTAATAGTTATTTAGTGCACAAAGATGGTAAAAAGTTTAAACTAATACCTTTACCTTGTGGAGACAAGAAGGAGCATGCTATTGTTTGTTTTGGAGGGAAATTATAGTTGAATGTGCAGGTAAATACTAGTTGGAAGCAACATGAACAGTTGCAGCAGAGGAGGGTGTATGATAGTCCTAAGGAACAACAAGTTTGGGACTTAAATCATATCAAGATTGGGGACATTGATTGCCCTATAAGGAGGCAGGAAAAGGAAGGCAGACAACAGACATTATAGAGAAGAACAAATCAGAACCTTAAGATGGAGAGAGTAGAAGCATTACAGCAGCAAGGTCCTAGGCAAGGACACCAAAATATGTTTTGTGATACTAAGACTTTTTGTAAGAGCCATGCAGGTTGGAGAAGGAGGAGGATAACCCTTGGAGAATTCATGTTCCTGGTCACAAATTAGAGGGACTCTTCAAAAAGACTATAGGATGTTTGGAGAAGATCACATAACTCTTGGGTCAAGGGTTTTCTTCATGCTAGGGAGTATGGTGCAGGAGCACTTAAAGGAACACCTTGGAACAAGAAGACACCAATGACGATGAGAGGATCCTATGGAGCAAATCAAGTCAATTGGAGCATCTTAAAACTAGTTATGGCATGTGGTAATGGTCAAGGTGATGTAAGGGGCAAATGTCCTGAGAGTATTGGCAAGGACCCTAGGACCAAAAATGATGTAATTTGGGCCAATAGTGCCTCTGGTGCAGGGGCACCTAGATAATTTAGCTAATTTCTTGTTTATGCAGTTCATTTTGATATTTCAGTGTTGCCTAAGGTCCAAGCGACCAATGGTAAGGCCTTAGTACCATGTGTGAGTCTGAACTAGTCATGTCTGGTAGTCGAAGAATGTTGTAACTAACAAGAAATTGTGTGTAACCGTGTGGTGGAGAGTTGCAGAGTGGTTGGCATTCCCACCGGTGCAACTACCACCCACACAGTGAAGTATTAAACCAGTCCTATGAGATCAGGGAGCATAGGGTGGAGTAATTGGAGACCTGAGTTGTACGAATTGACCGCAATAAACAAAGAAGTTTGTTTATTTCTTGCATTTCCTTTCAATTTTGATAGTTTTACTTCTATTCTTCTGACTGGCACAAAGAACAGTGAACTGTCCTTGTTTTGTTTTGAGAGTGACAATGTCTTATTGGACCTTTCCATGAATGTAAGACCCTGATTCTCATGGAATAGGTCTTGGACAACTTGTATAATATGACTCTAACCCTAATAGTACAAGAGAAGTGCAGATTTGAATGGTAATCACCATTAGAATGCAAGCTTGAGACCATGGGAAGGATGGTACAAAAGGTTGCAGAGGAGAATATCGGCTTAAGATTCGTGGTGGTGAAAGTACATGTCGAATGATACAAGGAGTAACCGGTAGAACCGGGAGAGAGAACCGGCACAGCAAGTCAAGCAATGTATGTGTGAAGTAGACGAAGACATCGGAGTGACAAGGGCTATCAGGTAGATAGAATAATATTGAGCTGACAATACTATTCTCACTGATTGAGTTGTATCAGGGTGACAACTGAAAGTGTCACCGATGGATAGCTCATCAGCGTATCGGTGGGAGATCTGAAGACAGTACCGAAAGATGCAGTCTTATCGAAGGTGAAGTTTAGTGTTAAGCATATCGGCATGAGATGTGTTATCAAGAGATGAGGAGAAGGTGCTACCGATGGTCTAAGTCACAGCGAAGGATTTATGAAGGAGTCAAAAGTGAAGTGAGGCCGGCAAGGCAGGTCAAGCCGACAAGGAAAGAAGGGACCAGTTTCAGTGAGACAGTGGAGATCTCTTACCGATTTTGGTAGAAATAACTATTTTGTGGGTTTTCCACTGGGCACTCTGCATCATTTTCACATTCTTCTAACTTATCCTTAATGACTTGATTCAGATGCCTTTCAATTTCTTCTTTCTTTTCAACTTCCAATGTTAAACTTTTTAGGATTTCATGTGCTTCATCTAATTGATCATTTAGCTCCTTGCTTTTCCCTTTAAACTTCCTAACTTGTTCTCTTAGCTTTAGGATGCATTCATAGGCTTCTTGAACATTAGTTTTTAGATCCCTAATTTTTGCTTCAAACTTTTCAAGATCAATAAGAGCTACTTCCAGTTCAATATTGTTTGAGAAATTTCTAAATCTTCTGGCTGCCATGAGTGAACTCTCCCAGATCTTCCTCAAGCTATTAGGCTTCTTCCAAGGAACTTGGATCTGATACCAATTGTTGTTAATAAGGAATACTGAGAGAGGGGGGGTGAATCAGTATTCCACAAAACCACTTCTTAACAAGTTTATTAATCTAATCTCCAAAAATAATAATATGAAAGTAGAATAAACATATAAACAACAACCATAAAGACATAACACATGAACACATGATTATTACGTAGAAAACCCCAAAAGGGAAAAAACACTTTGAGTGTTAGCTCACAATATATTATAATAGCACAATACCAGATTACAAGAAGGATCACTACCTTAGGGCTCACTGCCCAAAGAAATACTCACTGCAAGAAAGGTTCACTGCCTAGAAAAAGAAAGAAGAAGGAAGAATGAATCACTGCCAAGTTGAACTACTCAGATTGCATCTACACATGCAGGGTTACAGTTCCAATGAAGAACATAAATACTGTCTCAAAACTCTTCATCTCTGACTGCTTTGTTTCACGGCTCTACTTTTTCATAGGAATAAGATATCTCTTCTTCTGCTCTTGTTAATTCCACACAATCACTTTACTTTGCACGTCACACATACATATATTCACATTCACACACCACACATCAAACACTGAATTTGATCTCATATATATATATATCCACAACACTTAAAATCTTCACATTAAGTTGACCTACTTAGATGAAGTCTATAGTTAATAAACTTATAGCTTGGTAGCCAAATCCATTCATCAAAATACATAGCGGACCTAAATAACATTTGAAACACCTTCTCATATGTCAGCTCCAACTATAGAACCACTTAGGATAAAGTTCTAATCAATAGAACTTACCACACATAAATCAAACTATCATGTCGGCCTCAAACACAAACTATTACTGACTCAGTCTAATTATCAGATCACAACTTTCACTGTAGACCACAATAATTGCTCAAAATCATATCAAAGACTCCTTAGACATCATAGATCATACCTTCAGAACTGCAAAGAAAAATATCCTTTAGCAGAAAAATACAGACCATCATAATTCAGACCCTGTCACAGTCAAACTTTGTCAAATAGTGTAGCGATACTCAACATCTTGTAACTATCTTTTTGGTGGACTTTAGAACCTACAAATCTAGATTTAGACTCTTCATACAATTGTTTACAACACCTCAAAACCATATATCAAGATATGCAACACTGGAAGAATGCGGACCAAAACAACTGAGTGTTCTACTTTCAATGGAATTGTATTATGTTCTACCAGACTTTGGCCATTTGAGGATATACTTCTAGAACTGATCAAAAGATGAAACCTTAGATATAAGATCATCTAAGAGTTAGGAACATCATACCAGAACCACAATACTTGGTCTTCAACTGCAGACCATAGCACTGTAGTTCTACAGTCCTCTCTATATTCTACTAACACTTAGCCAAAATGATAGTCTTCTTCGCCAGACTAAAATCTCTATTCCAACCTTGTTCCTTTTCTTGTTTCCATCAATGACAACACTCAATTATTCAATAGAGTAGTGTCTCTTGCCAACAGATCCTTAGGCACATGCTTCCAAGAACACAACCATAACTTGCAGACAAAGCACAAGTCGTTAACACAATTTGGAGGCATCAACAAACAACCTTAAGTCACCTAAGAACCAACAAAATCATCTGCAACACCTTTCACCTGAAGAAGGTTCATTGTCTGCTCATAAACAACACTGTCAAACTCTACTACACAATAACTTGCTTTCTGAAGCATCAAATCACAAATCCTTTGGAATGAAGATAGCTAAGGACCTTATAAACATATGTCCAAAATCGCACCACTTGAAACCACTATGTAGAGAAATGTGGAGCAAAACACTTTCTCCCAAACACCTTTGCACAACCCAGAAACTCTGTCAATTACAGTCTTCAAATTGGTGAACATAAGTTCTACTACACAGTGATCCAGATCACCAAATTATAGATTTAACATCTTCAAACACTTCTCTAAAAATTATCCAAATCTCACACTCTGGTCTTCAACATAGAAGAAATGCAGAGCAAAAACTCAGATAGTATCCTGCAAGCCAGAATACTCTGCAACACATTGTTTCCTCTGGAGAGCAAATTTTCTCAAAAGCACTTGGAAATTCATTAACAACAACACTTCTAGAAGGAATTCAAATCACTTTAACATGACAACTCAATCAAGCAAGAATTGACAATATCAAAAGATAGTTGACACCAATGACAACACCAGTTAGCACATACTTGCAACAGATATGCCCATGTTTGGTTGTGATTTCTAGATGTTAACAACCTTGATGGATCATTTAGACTAAGATACAAGCACCTTTTTACCTACAAGAGATATGACATCAACCTTGAAGTATGTGTTGCATAGGTGTTGTCATTGATGTCAACAATGGTGATGTGCAGTGGAAGGTTGGAAGTGATGTCACCAATGATGCCAAAGGAAGATGATTGTAGAATGGTGACCAGTGATCAAATATGTTATGAATCAAAGAGCAAAGGGATGTGTAGAGAAAAACTAATGCGTTGTAGACTTAACATAATTCAGGGGTAAACCTATCTGAACAGTCTGCTCTATTATTGTACTTCCTACATTAAATTATCAACCAAGGAGTGTAAGCTTATGATGGCACCTACACTATATATGCCTTTAGAGACTCATATTCTCCTATACTAGCCTATTCAATCCTATTCAAGTAATTCTACATTGCTGGAATTTATAGAAATGTAAGAATAGTTACAGAACCTAGTGGCTATGGGTACCTTTAGCATAAGCTGTAGATAACTACTAATGACAGTAAATTGCAGAATTAACTCAAAACATTTGAAATGATAAGAGAACTAATGCTAACATCTGGAGGAATTAAAGTAGACAAAGCATGCACTCATTCATGATTCACAACTACTAGAAATAGCAATCAGGATATTTTGCTTAACTCACAATGCAATTTATGAAATAACAGAGAAACAATTTTAACTAGAAATACATAAATAAATAAGGAAATACATGAAGTGAAGATCAATACCTTGAGTGGCCAGCTTAGGGGACTATCTCACTTAATTGGAAATCAAATCTACTTCAGATTCTCACACATTCTCATAACACAGTTGTATTCAATTCATATCATAGACATAATCTTTTCAGATTGTATTCAATAAAACATGTCTGGATCTTCCAACATAGAAAAGTAGAGTAACAACTGAGCAACCATAAAATAAGGTAACTTGGAAAAAACTAACTTGACATCGAACTCATCCCTCCTAACTTATATAGAAATGGGAGAGATTTATGCAACTACCAACTACCTTCAACCATCAATCCATTCCTAGATACTAGGATATAGGGTAAGATTGATTTATTAATTCCAACTGAACAGAGGAAGGAGAGTCCTATTCAGATAAGAATCCCTATACAATGACTCATATATGAAACACATAAGTTGCGATTAGAATCCTAGAACAAGTCTTCTTCTTCTATATTTATTCTTCCATAATGATCACATTCAGCTTGAGTTAGCGCTTGACCGTGACTTCCTTTAATGCCTTGTTTTGCAATGTGCTATGAATTCTCCTTTCCTTGATGCCACATATTTGCTGCTGCATAGGGGTTAATCCATAGAACATATGCATGCAAATAACCTTCATAATTAAACTATAAAATCTCATCTATATGCATACATACTCATGTCTAACTCATTCAATTGACAAATATTATCACCATGTTTCATATTGACAGAATAGGTTCAAGGTTTGCAGACTATATAAAAAGACAACATATTATGATGGTAATGTCTTGGAAAAGTATCTAGAATATCATAGACATAAAGTCTGAAAGCATATAAACATAACATAAAAGAAGCCAATATTTGAACCCATCATTTCCCCCCAACTAGACTTTTGCTTGTCCTCAAGCAAAACACTCAATTAAACACCTAGGGGAAATGATTATAATGCAAAGTAATCTTCCTAAGGTCCATAACCTCTTTGACCCCCTGTCCCTGCTTGAGATAAAAACCATTATAGCATGCAAGTCTATCAATCCTGATTGATTCTGCACTCTTACACTCATCACTTTTTCCTCTTGCCTAGTATGGTACTAGATAAAGGAGAATAGGAGGGTGATAAGTAAGGGGTAGCCATGTCACTCCTCTTTGATCTAAAATTTGGATGTACCTATGTAATCTCTCAAACATATTCATAAAATTGTGGAAAGAGTGAGGTTCTTTCCTCTGCAATTCTAGGGTCAGACTATCCCATCTATTTTCCACATACCTTTGGCAGTTATGAAGAATAGACACTGCTAACCGCTGTATCCTTCTATAATCCCTAAGTCTCAAATCCATAATTACTTTACCTGGACCTTTATGAGAGAGGAGTGCTAACCATTGGGTTAGGATCACATTGGGATTTAAGGATTCTTTCCTAATCTGTAGTGGCACTTTCTTTTCTTGTTCCTCATACCTATCCATCAGTTCCCCTCTAAGCTGCTCATTCCTAAAGTAAGATGACAATGCTCTAACTTGAAAATCCCCAACATAAATTAAGGGGTTCCACTCTGTATCTTTTGCCATCAAGTAATTGTGCAAACAATATTCACACAACTGATCTTGTTCCTCCAGGCTGACTTCTTGAAATAACTAGAAAAAATTATGCCTTGAATAGATAGAAATAGGCCGATCATTAATGAATCTATCAAACTGAAAACTGAGAAATTTTTCTTTAAGAAACAATGCATAAACTCTAGGTGGAGGTCTACACTCAATGATTTGAATTGCTCTGTCAATTACCTCTGTTAGCTTCCCTTCCAAGCTTTTCAATTCAGAATTTTTACTTTCTAATGATGCATTAAGAATTTGTTTCTCTTTCTCCCAGTTTTCTTTTTCTTGCTTGAATTCATTATTAAACTTCATCAATTCAAAAACTAAAGATAGAACAATGAGGCATGCTGGAGGTCTTATTATAGGAGGCTATAGAATTGGTGCTTCTCTTCCCTCATTTTCCATTTTACTCTCAACCACTTGTGCTAATAGATCCATATTGGTTCCTGATGGAGATTGATTGTCATTGATGTCAAAAAGGTATTGTGTTGTCAATCTACTTCAATTGTAGTTCATCATAATCTTCATGGTCGAGGAGAATTCAGATGAGTTCACATGCTTCACATTATGTCAGGAGATTGCTCATATGATGTTAAGAATCTATATTAGGAGAATGTTGTTCAATGTTGTTCAAGATAAGCGGTAAGGGACATGGTGATAATGATCACCAAGGTAAGAAGCAAGGTGTTGAAGGTTTTGTGTACTTTGATCTATTTCTCAATTGACACATATAATGATTGCATTGTCATGTTGATTGATCAAGTTAAGATAAGAGCTTGCTTGTCTCTCCAAAAAAGGCATTACATAATTCTTACATGCAAATTACATTAGGATGTCAAAGGAATTAGCCATGGTGTTCATGTCAAAAGAGACAAAGTGTTTGTGATAAGGTTCTTGATGCTATATTGATTATCTTCATGGTATGATGATGATCATCTTCATGGAATTCATGAAGGTTATGTTTTTTCTTCATGTCATGCTTCTGTTGTTGGTTTATCAATATGTGTTAGAAGTTACAGTGCTATTGATATTGAGGCACAATTTTGGTGCAAAGGTCAAATGAAAAATGAAAATGCAAAAGCCTAGTTTGTATATTGTATTAAAAAGGTTGATCATCTAGTTTGTATGTTAATATTCACAAATCATCTGCATAAAAAATTTCCATACATGATTGAATTAATTAAGGATGAGCTCAGTAAGTGAGGTATTAGACTTAATGTTTGTCAAAGAAGAACAACCTAAAAATTAGGTTGAAGTCCTAAAAGCTTTTATTTAATCTTAAAATAGCCGTCATTGTTTTATTTACCTTTTTGTTTTAATTGAACGGTGACTTCCTATTGGAGGTAAGGTCACTTAAGGTGACTTACCAAAGGGGTTCTAATACATCTCACAATTGGCCCCCTCGACCTTCGATTACATACTACACTGATCACGTCATAAGAAGAATGAGCAGCAAATTTCAATCAACAGTCTTATTTAAATGTTCATTGAGCACTAGTTTGAAGATCATGTTAGGGTTAGCTGGCAGAAGATATCAATTAAATGCAAATAAAGATTAAACAGATGAATGAAAAATACACAGAAATAATAACAACGAGAGACAATTTTAACATGGTTCACCCAAACTCAGGCTACATCCACCAATAGAGAGTCTAATATTATTATCCAGTAAATCAAACTGATTACAACCAGCAATCCCTACAACTCAATACCGCCACAAAGTGCTACAATACATCAATGGAAACCCTAACCGTTAGCTGCTTTTATCAAGCCTTATGTTGGTGACAAAAATAGGGTTTTTTTTTTTGTCAGCCAATAGAAAAATAACTCCTGACGCCTCTATAAAATAATAAAAAATCATGTGAGGTTTCCCCGCAAGGGGCGCTGACCCTTGACCCCGTTAAATGATTTGGGGGGAAATCGTGCTGATAAAAGTACGGTAAATTTAATCTCTGAATTTAATGATTAGGCTCCATAAAAAAATAGATCGGTGGTGAGTTTTTAAACTTGACTCCTTCCTCATGGGAATGCACATTGACGTGCATCTAAATGTCATTACTATTCAACTACAAGGAAAGCTTTTTAAAAAGGCTATTTTTAGCTATTAAAATCAGGCAGAATATTATGAGATTTAAAGACTATTTTTTGGAGATTTTTCTTTCTATTTTTTTTCTCTCCCTTGTGGTAGGAAGAATATTAAGGAGAAGTTGATTTTTTTTAAGAAGGAAAGTTTCTTTTTGAGATATTATTCTTTTTTTTTTTTGAGTTGTGAGTCCGAGGAGATAATTTATTGAGGGCAGATTGGTTAAAATTTTTGAAGATATTTTATGGCGGACATCATTCATTATTGTATGCAAGGAAGATGAAGCATTTAAGCCATGAAAAAGATTTTTTATTTTCTCTCACAGAGAGAGTTCAATAAAAAATATATTATTGAAGTTTCTTTTTGCAAGAGGAATATGAAAAGTATTTTTGTAGGTGAATTGATTTTATTCTTGGAGATATTATTATTGCAGATTAAATTTGTGAAGAAGAAGAAGAAATTGAAAGGGTCTTTGAAGTGCACAGAGGGAAATGAAAGATTTTTATTTATAACAATTTTGCAGATGGAGAAGAATGTCAAGAGTCATTTTTGTTGTAGATGTTTTGTGATATATAATTATAGGAATGACATATGGAGGTGTGGAAATGGGAAGACAAAAATAATGTTATGATATGTGTGGACAGTGAATTTTTTCTTGAAGATGAATTAGGGTATGAAACAATTTTTCAGTACAAAAGACAAAATACAGATGAATTAGATTTTGAAGACATACATATAGAGACATCATTTTGATTTTTTGGTGACAAGGCAATAGATGAATTGCAGATGAAGAAGTTTTCATTGAGTGTATAAATGTATGTAGGATATGAATGAAAAGAGAGGTGATTTATATTGAAACAGAGAAACCCTGTGAATTCTTTATTTTATTCTGAGTTTGTATATTGATGCTAGTGAGGCTTTGTATGCCAGTGAGTCTTTGCATGGTCAGTGAGACCTCAGTGTATGCCAGTGAGGCATTTTGTAAAGCTAGTGAAGCTTCCTTGGTCAGTGAGACCTATTTGTAACCAGTGAGGTTTTTAATACGCCAGTGAGGCAATTTTGAGAGGTTTTTTCTACCCCAGGAGGGTTTTCCTCTCATATAATCTTTTGTGTCTTGGTCTCATAGCTTGTGTTAATTCATACTTGTACATTTGTGTTCAACAAATTATTGATGTTATCATCTCTCTTTGTCTTGTAATTTAAAGGTTGCAAAAAAGTTAAAAGTTTACACAACACTGATTCACCCCCCCTTCTCAGTGTTGTCCTGGACTCCAACAAGTGGTATCAGAGCTAGGTTCCCTTTTTGAAGTCTAATAGGATTAGGTAGGTCCTGTTAGTGGAGTACCATGGGTAAGTGCAAAAGAAATAGAGAAAAGAAAAACGTCAAGTCTCCTACTGATAAAAAACCACCATCTATACCAAATTTAGATGTTGATATAAAATCAGTTGATAGAAATATCTCAAAAGATGAGTCAGGAGTTCCTTTCATTGATGGTTTAGACTTCTCTGTTTGGTATGTTAGAATGCAAGTATATTTATCCTCTTTAGGATATGGTGTTTTGATGTCAGTTGAGAATGGGTGTTGTGTTTCCTCTCAATCTCCTAATATTGCAAATAATAAAGATGCTTATGAATGTAATCATATAGCAAAGAAGGCTATTCTGTTTGGTTTATCTAATGATGTTTCTTGTAAAGTTATGCATTGTGAAATAGCTCAAGGATGTGTGGAAGGAATTGATAAGAATTTATCAAGGTGATGATAAAGAAGAGGACAACTTGTTATCTGAGAAGAATGACAATGATGGAAGTCATTCACATGAAGGAGATGAGACTCAATCAGATTTAGAAGAAGAAGATCACAATCAGGAGTATGATGAACAAGATTGTGAGATTGACATAGAAGGAGAACTTATATGTGCTCTGAGTATGATTTAGAAATACAAAAAGGAGAATCAGAGATTGGTGTTGCAGCTACAACATGAAAAAGAATCCAAAGACAAAGTAATTTCAGATTTTGAAAGAGTATCTGTTGATCTTGAAGAATCAAGATTTCAGATTGTGAATTTAAGGACACAAGTTGATGAATCAGACAAATTAATTATAAGCCTAAAGACTAAGATTGAAGAGGCCAAGAGAATGATAGATTTTATTAAGTCTGAAAATGAAGTAAAATCTTTTGAATGCATAAAACTTGAAGCTGAAATTGTTACCTTGAGAAAAGATATTGAAAGTCTCAAGGTTCTGTCAAAGAGAAGTCATGAGTTTGAAGAGAGCACCACCAAATTATATGAGATGTTGGGAAAGAAAAAACAATATAGAGACACTACTGGACTTGGTTATGAAGAAGGAGAATGTTCCAAAGTCAGAGAAACTCCTAGAAAGAAAATTGATCTTCATGTTGCTGCTCCTAAAGGCAAAAAGAAGTCAGAAGCTGAAATAAATACCAAAGATGAGTTTGTAATGCATAATCAAAGAAGAAATTTTAGAAGATCTGCTCCAGTAAGACAAGCATATATGTACAAGTATAATTATTTATTTAATGGTTATTGTTATACCTGTAATCATTTTGGACACAAAGGAGTTGATTGCAGAAGGAATACTAATCTTGTATGTTACAAGTGCAATAATGTTGGTCACATACAAAGAAATTGTAAAATACGTAGAAGGTATGATCCTACATGGAAGCATAACATAAATTCTCAAGAGATGTCAAAAAGGTATTATCAATCATTTGTTTATGATTAAAATATAGTTTGTTATATATGCAACTCTCTTGGTCATAAAGCACATAGTTGCAAAAAAGCATCACCTAATTTGAAAAAGTGGAAAAGGAAAGAAGCTGCAAAGGTTTGGAGGAAGAAAGAACCTGTGAAAGCTTGGAGATTGAAACAAAGTCAAAAGAAGATAGATTATAAACTTGTGAATCCTGCACAAGTTACATCATCAGTTACATAACAGATAGCATGAAGTAAGGGGAAGTTGTTCATGTCCTATCAATTATCCCCAAGAAGTTTCAGGAGGAGATTATTTGGTCTTGTTTTGTTTTTGGATTCATGTTTGATATTTTTTTGCTAAGATGCTATTCATATCCGTTTTATGAAATGAAGTTCATAATGGTGTTGATAACTATGTTACTCTTTAGTAAATGTTAGTGATGCAGGTGATTAGTGGTTCATGTTGTTATTATGCATACAAGATGTTGAAAAGATATTCAAGGGTTCATTACACAGAGAGATTGATGATGTTGAGTGACTTGGTTTATAAATGATCCTATTTATATCTTCTTCATATCATGTTGATTTGTCATGATGTTGCAGTTCAAAGTGTGCTTGATATGATTGAGAAAATGTGAAGTGTTGTTGCAGGAAGAACTTGATGATGCAATTAGTTTGTTGATGTGCATGGGCTGATTTGAATGATGATTGACAGGTCTTAGGATTTGAAAGACAGGATCTTGGGTGTACTCAAGCAATTCTCATCATATGTTAGCATATATTGGCTAAGGAGGTTGATAATGGAAGAAGTTAATTCATAGCATATGTCTCTACATTTGGATTTACAAAGGTATTGATAGTGGTTTTGTATATTTCAGATTTGACATGGTGTTTTAAAAAGTGTCATGTGCAGGAACAAGAGGATGGTCTTCATTCTTTATCATGTCAAGAAGTATGTGCAGAAGTAAATTGGTTGCAGTTTGTTGTAGATTGATTGTTGTCACTATTATGGAAGTCTTGGCAAGGTCATTCCTTGAGTGGTTATCATGTCATCATGAGTTGTGAATTTTTTGATGAGTAGTCTTCATACTATTATTATCAGAATGTTGCTTGTTGAGCTTGCATTGTTGTGCATCATGGGTGTTGAAGTGTTTATAATATGAAGTGTTTATAATATCTTTGCATGGAGTTCAAGTTTATCTATGTCATGTCAAATGAGTCATTTTTATGCCATCATAATCATACTTCATACTTTATGATTTGGGAGTTCTTGGAGATTTGTCATTTGGGTCAAAAAGTGTTGTTGATTGTGAAAGGATTGTTTGTCATGAAAAGTGTGTTTTGCAATCACAAGTGATGTTATCAGGAGTTGGTATTTGATAGTAGAGATATATCAGTCTTCATCTTGTTAAAAGAAGTGTTCAGAGGATCTAAATGGTGTCAGTTTTCATCTTCATATTCATATTGGTGTAGTAACATGTAGTGAGAATGGTACAGTCTATGGGCAGATTATAACAGTGGTTTGATGCTTTGTTTGGTGTGCCTCACATGATGTTGCTCTCAGGTTCTATGTTTTAGGATGTATGTCTTCAAATATGTGTTTCATGGTGACTTGTTGCTTTCAAGTTGAAGAGTTGTTTCAGGTTTTGTTAACATGGTTTGTTATATGCTTGCTTCAAGATTGTTATGATAGACTATTTCAAGTTCAAAGAGGAAGATAATAGGTGAACAAGAGTTTATGTCTTCAAAATCTTCATAATGTAATGTGTTTAAAAATGTTATGGTTAAGCTTTAACTTCTTTTAGTGGAGTGAAATGATAGGGGGAGCATCTTATCCTTTGTCATCAGATGTCAAAAAGGTATTGTGTTGTCAATCTACTTCAATTGTAGTTCATCATAATCTTCATTGTTGAGGAGAATTTAGGTGAGTGCACATGCTTCACATTATGTTAGGAGATTGCTCATATGATGTTAAGCATCTATATTAGGAGAATGTTGTTCAGTGTTGTTCAAGATAAGAGGTAAGTGACATGGTGATAATGATCACCAAGGTAAGAAGCAAGGTGTTGGAGGTTTTGTGTGCTTTGATCTATTTCTCAACTGACACATATAATGATTGCATTGTCATGTTGATTGATCAAGTTAAGATAAGAGGTTGCTTGTCTCTCCAAAAAAGGCATTACATAATTCTTACATGAAGATTACATCAAGATGTCAAAGGAATTAGCCATGGTGTTCATGTCAAAAGAGACAAAGTGTTTGTGATAAGGTTCTTGATGCTATATTGATTATCTTCATGGTATGATGATGATCATCTTCATGGACTTCATAAAGGTTATGTTTTTTCTTCATGTCATGCTTCTGTTGTTGGTTTATCAGTATGTGTTAGAAGTTACAATGCTATTGATATTAAGGCACAATGTTGGTGCAAAGGTCAAATGAAAAATGAAAATGCAAAATCCTAGTTTGTATATTGTATTAAAAAGGTCGATCATCTAGTTTGTATGATGATATTCACAGATCATCTGCATAAAAAATTTTAATACATGATTGAAGTAATTATGGATGAGCTCAGTAAGTGAACTATTAGACTTAATGTTTGTCAAAGAAGAACAACCTAAAAATTAGGTTGAAGTCCTAAAAGCTTTTATTTAATCCTAAAATAGCTGTCAGTGTTTTATTTACCTTTTTGTTTTAATTGAACAGTGACTTCCTATTGGAGGTAAAGTTACTTAAGGTGACTTACCAAAGGGGTTCTAATACATCTCACAACCGGCCCCCTCGACCTTGGATTACATACTACACCGGTCACCTCATAAGAAGAATGAGCGGCAAATTTCAATCAACAGTCTTATTTAAATGTTCATTGAGCGCTAGTTTGAAGATTGGTGGTGAGTTTTTAAACTTGACTCCTTCCTCGTGGGAATGCACATTGACGTGCATCTAAATGTCATTACTATTCGACTACAAGGAAAGCTTTTAAAAAAGGCTATTTTTAGCCATTAAAAATAGGCAGAATATTATGAGATTTAAAGACTATTTTTTAGAGATTTTTCTTTCTATTTTTAAACTCTCCCTTGTGGCAGGAAGAATATTAAGGAGAATTTGATTTTTAAAAAAAGGAAAGTTTCTTTTTGAGATATTATTCTTTTGTTTTTGAGTTGTGAGTCCGAGGAGACAATTTTTTGAGGGAAGATTGGTTAAAATTTTTGAAGACATTTTATGGTGGACATCATTCATTGTTTTATGCAGGGAAGATGAAGCATTGAAGCCATGAAAAATATTTTTTATTTTCTCTCACAAAGAGAGTTCAATAAAAAATATATTATTGAAGTTTCTTTTTGCAAGAGGAATATGAAAAGTATTTTTGTAGGTGAATTGATTTTATTCTTGAAGATATTATTATTGTAGATTGAATTTGTGAAGAAGAAGAAGAAATTGAAAGGGTCTTTGAAGTGCACAGAGGGAAATGAAAGATTTTTGTTTATAACAATTTTGCAGATGGAGAAGAATGTCAAGAGTCATTTTTGTTGTAGATGTTTTGTGATATATAATTACAGGAATGACATATGGAGGTGTGGAAATGGGATGCCAAAAATAATGTTATGAAATGTGTGGACAGTGAATTTTTGCTTGAAGATGAATTAGGGTATGAAACACTTTTTTAGTACAAAAGACAAAATGTAGATGAATCAGACTTTGAAGACATATATACAAAGACATCATTTTGATTTTTTAGTGACAAGGCAATAGATGAATTGCAGATGAAGAAGTTTGCATTGAGTGTATAAATGTATGCAAGATATGAATGAAAAGAGAGACAGGTGATTTATATTGAAACAGAGAAACCCTCTGAATTCTTTGTTTTATTCTGAATTTGTATATTGATGCCAGTGAGGCTTTACATGGTCAGTGAGACCTTAGTGTATGCCAGTGAGGCATTTTGTAAAGCTAGTGAAGCTTCCTTGGTCAGTGAGACCTATTTGTAACCAGTGAGGTTTTTAATAAGCCAGTGAGGCAATTTTGAGAGGTTTTTCTACCCCAGTAGGGTTTTCCTCTCATATAATCTTTTGTGTCTTGGTCTCATATCTTTTGTTAATTCATACTTGTACATTTGTGTTTAACAAATTATTGATGTTCTCATCTCTCTTTGCCTTCTAATTTAAATGTTGTAAAAAAGTTAAAAGTTTACACAACATTGATTCAGCCCCGCTCTCAGTGTTGTCCTGGACTCCAACAGTTCCATGACCATAGGTTTGAATTTTCTCCTCCAACTCTTGTATTCTTATCTCTTTTTCCCTATCCTTTTCCTCATACTATTTCACTTGTTCTTCTGTTTGTTTTATCCTATCAAGGGCTTTTTGAAGTTCTTGCCTTATATTCCTATCTTCCAACAACTTTTTTTCTTTTCTACAATCAAAACTTTCATCCTTATTTCCAGTGACATCAAAAATTTCTTTAGCAGCACTACTAGGAATTGATTTTCCCATCTTCTTTGCAATGAAAATGTCTTCTACATTAAAACCAGAGGATGAAGAAACATACCTTCTTTGCTTAGCAGGTATATTAGCATCAGTAGGAGCATTCTCAGGGGCATTTCCTTCCTTTCCTAAAGCTGTGTCCAACAGTGTTGGATCTTGCTGCTACCATGCTTCTTCCTTTTCTGCTTCCCCTCGTTCCTTATCAACTCTTTTTCCCACATTTTGCCTCTTCAGCCTTCCTGAATGCCTAGGTGTGACAATTTCTGGCTTCTATTCACTTTTTCTCTTTTTCTTACTTCCCCACTTCTTCCTCTCCCCTACACCCTTCTCTTTCTCAATGCCCTTATGCTTCTCTACATTCTTCTTACTCTTCGTCTTCTTAGAAGAAGTAGAAGCATCACTTCTCATAGCTCCTCTCATAGGTTTAGGGTTAGGAGGTGAGGGTTCTTCTACTATCACCGGCCTAGTTTCTGGAGGAATTTCCCCCTATAGCTCTTCCTATTCAGGTTCAACTTTAGGTTCAATATCTAGTTCAACATCTGGTTCTAGCTCTTGTTGAGGTCCATCTACTTCTAATAATTCTGAAATATCCATGCATTGTTTAAAAGCATCCCAATCAACCTGTGGGTATTGAATTCTCAAACTCCTTTTAACCAATAGAGCTATCAAACAATGATGACACAGTGTAGTCTATGTTTTCCTTTTCTGATACTCAATTGCCATTCTTTTCAACATATTATAAAGATAATTGGGAACATTAACTAGCTTGTCACGATGTAGGTGATTCAACAACTTAAAATGTGTAGTATACAACAAATTATGTTAACCATCATAGGTAATATATTTGATAATATATGAAGCTCATCCCCCCCAAAGAATGGAAGGGATAATCTCTTTGTACCTTGTGTGGTCGAGTCCAGGTTCTCTCCACACTCACAGAATTCTTCCCTCGCCACAGCTGCATTAGCATGAGCTGGATACTCAGACCCTATACGTGGTAATCCGGTGACTTGGGCATTAGATGTTTCAGAGGCATCCACAACCAATCCCCTGACTATTGCTTTGTCATACTGCAATGTTTCTGCAATCCTTTGCCATTTCATTATTATACTCAGTTAATTTTAGAAAGTAGTCTAACCAACCCACTCTGGTAAAGAGTGGTAGAACCAATACATCCTCTAATATCTCCTTATGCATGGATGGCTCTCTTCTAATAACATCACCCCCCATTGCACCTATATTTTGCATTCTTATCAATTCTTAATTTTGCCTAATTTCAATTCTACCACCTTCAGAAGACTACCTTTCAATTCTCCCCCCCAACTGTAGCATTTAGAGCTCTTTGTTATGAATTTTTTTGAAATTTTAGCTCACTCACAGGGAAACAACAAGCTCACAATTTAGGGCAGGTCGACTATTGTGGAAAATCACACATGAAAACATTGACAACTTCTAAATACTTGGTGGCAAAAAAAAAACTGACCATATACCCATCCCCCCAATTGAAAGGTGAAGTGACCACACTTCACAAATGAATTTGCAGGGATGAAAGAGTAATGATGAAAAGGAAAGGGTGATATATTGCCACATGCATGAAATAAACAATAAGTAATAATGAATATAAATAGAAATTTTAAGTTAATCATTAAAGGTTACCTTATGTGCAACTGGGAGTGGACTTCTTGTGTCTAATCTGATATTCCTCTACCAGTTAGTGATTAAATCTGATGTGAATTGTGGGCCTTGATCAGTCACTATCTCCCTTGGTACACCATATCTAGTGGAGATGTCCTCATACAAGAATTTTGCCACATTGCCATCTCTAGCAAACTGTAAGGCTTTAATTTCCACTCACTTGGTTAAGTAATCAGTACATACTAGGATATATTCCTTGTTGTTTGAAATAAGAGAGATAGGACCAACAAAATCCAGTCCCCACTTATCAAAAGGAGCTAATGAGATTTGTGGCTGCAAAGGCATTTCATCACTTCTTGTAGGTCTCCCCATCCTCTGATAGCTATCACAACTTCTAGTATACTAGACAACATCTTTATGAAGTGTTAGCTAGTAATATCATGTTATCAATATTTTGAAGGCTATCCTTTTGGCTACAAAATGTCCCCCACAAGGTTCATCATGACAGGCCTTCAATCTATCAAACACCTCATCCCCTCTTATACATCTTCTCATAATATTATCTGGGCCGATATAGAATAGGAATCTAGAAATCCAAGAATAAGGAAAACATTTGTGAACTAATTGCCTTTTCTCCCTTGGAGAAAAGTACCCTGGAATCTGCCCTAAAACCAAATAATTAGCTATATCTACATACCAGGGAGTGTGTATGTTGAGAGCAAAGAGATGCTCATCAGGAAAAGAGTCATCAACCACTCCTTCTGTTGATTGTGTAGGCAGTCTAGACAGAAAATCAGCAACTACATTAGCCTTACCTAGCTTGTCAACTATGGTGATGTCAAATTCTTGCAATAACAACAACCATCTTATAAGTCTTCCACCCACTATTAGCTTATTCATTAAATATCTAATTGTTGCATGATCTGTGTGTATGAACACTTTATAACTAGTAATGTAGTGTCTGAATTTGTTGATGGTATAAACAACTGCCAACATCTCTTTTTTTATCACAGTGTAGTTCAACTGAGCTCCCTATAGATTTTTACTTACATAGTATATTGCATACTCCTTAGTTCCTTCTTGCTGGCCTAGAACTGCTCCAATGGCAAAGTGTGATGCATCTGTGTGGATGTGAAAAGGTAATGTCCAATTTGGACCTCTAAGAACTGGAACCTATGTCAAGGATACTTTTATCTTTTCAAATGACGTCTGACAATCTGGTGTCCATTCAAATTCACTGTCCTTTGTCAACAGAGTAAACAAAGGTGCATCAATTTTGCTAAAATGTTGAATGAACCTCTTGTAATAACCTGCATGTCCTAGGAAGCTCCTTACATCCTTCTGTTTCTGTGAAATAGGCAGGGTAGAGATAATTTCAATCTTCTTTGGGTCAACTTGTATGCCTGCACTTGAGATAAAATGTCCCAAAACTATTCCTTGTGTCATCATCAGAAAACACTTCTCATTACTCAAATATAGGTTGTACTCTGTGCATCTCTTCAAAAATTTCTCCAAGTTGTGTAAAGCTTCATCATATGTTTCACCATATGTGGTGAAGTCATCCATATAAATTTCCATGTTGTCATGGGCAAAATTAGAGAAAATACTGAGAACTGCTCTTTGAAATGTGGCTGGAGTGTTGCACAGACCAAAGAGTAAGACAAAATATGCATAGGTCCCCCAAGGGCAAGTAAACATTGTCTTATCTTGATCCTCTGGTGCAATCTTGATTTTATTATAGCCCCTAAAAGCATCAAGAAAGGAAAAATATTTCTTCCCTGCCAAAGAGTCAAGAACTTGGTCAATAAATGGCAATGGAAAGTGATCTATTTTGGTAGTAGTATTCAGTTCTCTGTAATCAACACAAATTCTCCATTTGCCACCTTTCTTGGGCACTATGACCAATGGTGAAACCCATTCACTGTCTAAAATGG
This sequence comes from Cunninghamia lanceolata, assembly GCA_027924645.1. Classification (NCBI taxonomy): domain Eukaryota; kingdom Viridiplantae; phylum Streptophyta; class Pinopsida; order Cupressales; family Cupressaceae; genus Cunninghamia; species Cunninghamia lanceolata. The sequence continues at coordinate 1,679,322 of BSBN01000549.1, read as the reverse complement.
GGTATATAAATCCTGCATCCAAGAGCTTTTGAAGCTTAGTTTTCACTATCTCTCTGAGAGTGGGGTTCATGCGCCTCTGCTGCTGCCTGATAGGTCTATAGCCATCATCATTATATATTTTGTGCATGCATAAGGTAGGATCAATGCCTTTCATGTCACTGTAATCCCAGGCAAGTGCTACTGAGTGTGTTTGCAATACTTCATGAAGGGGTTGCTATTATTCATTAGTCAATGCATTGTTAATAGTCAACATCTTTCCTAGCTTGATTTCTAATTGTTTGGACAGTTCTTGTATAGAAGACAAATCAAGGCTAGGTAATACTGGTAAGCATTGCTGGGCTAATAAAGCATGAAATATTTAGGATACCTCCTCTAAGGAACTATTGGGTATTATGCTGCTCAAAGGGTCTTGTAAGCAGGATAGACAGTCCTACTACTGCGAGTGCCTCCCATAGTCATTTTGTATAATGTGAGCAATTAACTCATCTTCATCTTGAATATCCAATAAGGGGCTGCATTTAATAGTCATCAAGGTTTGTAGGGAATAGCTGTCCTCATCTTCTAGGGTAGGCCAAATGGTCTGCTCAAGCTCATGGTATGGTTGGTCTAGCGGATATAAAACCAATTTCTTGGTCACATTCCCATTGGATATGATCATGTTACTAGACTTGCAACCTATAAATGCATTAGCAGTGGCAAGCCATGGTCTGCCCAGTATAAGGGGATAACCAACAAGATTAACCTTTGGCTGAAGGACTATGAAATCAGCAGGGCATTCCCAAGAATCTAATGCAATGACCAAATCCTCAATGACTCCTTCAGGTTTGACTATAGACCTTTCAACTAATTGCAAGACTATTTGAGTAGGCCTAAGGTTGTTCAATTGGATTGTCTGCATTGTCTCCTTAGTCATTACATTAATTGCAACACCTAAATTTATTAGAGTATTCTTAATCAGAGTCCCATTGATTTTGACATCCACCACTAGACTACCTGGATTTGTATATTTGGGAACAGTTATGTTCCCCAACATTATGTCAGCTAGGTTGCCCAAAACATGAACTGTCTTTGGGTCTATTCTCTTTCTTCCTGGTTTCTTGATGCAGAGATCTTGAATAGTCTTAGTGTAGATGGGAATATCTTTGATGGCTTGGATTAAGGGAATCTTTATGCTTATGTCTTGTAACTGGCCTATGAGGTCATTTTCAAACTGTGCTGGTTGTTTCTGGATAGCCAAGTGTTCAGGGAAAGGAGGCTTAGAATGTGAAATGGTCTAAGGTTCCTGAGTTGATTCAGGTTCCAAAGGTGGTTTATCTGAGGCCTCTTCTATGGGTTCTTCATCTTCAAGTTCTATAATTTGGGGAGATGAAGGACCTGCAAGTTGCTTCCCTGATATGAGATGAACATTACTCACTTCCACCCCTCACCTTGTTAGTATAAGCTTGTTGAATAGGCTTGTTGTTAGGGTTAGGTGCAGGTTGGGCAGGGATTTGGGTAGGTCTAGGAGGTGGATTTTGAGGTGTTGATGGAGGCATTATGGCTAGCTATTGTGGTTGAGATGGAATCATAGGTTGCTGGAAATGTGCATTTTGCTGCCATTGTTGGCCCTTGTTCCATTGAGGCTGCCACTGCTGCTACTAAGTAGGCCATTGGGGGTTATAGTTGGGACCTTAGAACCATGGATTTGTTTGTTGTTGGTTCCAACCAGTTTGTGGAGTAGGCCATTGTGGGTTTTGCCATGCATTTGGATTGTTAGGCCATTGCTGAGTATTCCAAGAAGAGAAATTCTGGTTTGCAGCAAGAAAGGGTGAATTAAAATTAAGTGGATTGGAGGGTATATCTTGTCTTTGCTGCCAAGGTCTCCTTTGAGCTATGAAGAATAGTTTCTCATCCTCCCCTTCAAATGGCTATAATTCTGGCCTTTCAATCTTCTCTTACTAGATATTGGCCACCCTCTTGTATTTACAATTAGCCTTCCTTTGCCTACAGCTGGGGCAGTATTCAGTAACCATTGCATCTACCTTTTCCTGTTTCTTCTTGATGTGCAGACTGTCTAGCTATGTAGCCATATGGCTAATGATATCCTCTTTCATGTTGGTTAGCAAGTTACTGATCTCCATTCTTGAAACCCCATTTCCTTGCTTGTGATGGCTGCTCTTTCTCCCTTTGGTCTTCTGGTGAAGGTTCTTGAATAATTTCTGCAAGCTCTGCAGACATCCTCAAAGGGAAGTTGAGATATATCCCCTGTTCCAATGAGATTGAGGGCATACATGCAGTCATCATTAACTCCCCTAAAAAAGCCCAGCTTTAGTTATTCTTCAGACAATCTATTTTGAGGGTTTTTCTTCAAGGCAAACTGGAATCTTTCAACATAATCTTTCAGTGGCTCATCCTCTTTCTATGACATCCTAAAGATGTCATCTCTCCTCCTATCATGTCCTCTGTAATAGTCTTTATATTTTTCCAGGAACTTTATCTTCATGGTATCCCAGCCTGGAATGACATCTTTCCCCAAACCCATAAATCATCTTAAAGCAACATCTTTTAATGTGGAAGGGAATAGCTTGAGCCTGTAAGGATCAATGGTGTAGTGTTAGGATCTTCAGTCACCAAGCCGTAGAAAATAGGCAATGCGAAAGGTGGTATATTTTTTAGAGTAGCAGCCTATGCTTGGCCTAGGATAGGGAATTCAAATGTTGCTTGTCCTAGAGGATCCTCCACTACATCATCTGCCATGGTTCTAAAGGTCCCATCTGTAGTTGTGGAAGAAGCTGATGAAGATGTAAGAGGAAATTCTTCTTCAACACTTTCTACTGTATAATTGATAAAGTTAGTTGTTTCTTCACTATCTTGAAAATTTGAAGGGAGGAATTTGCCTCAGTTATCTCTCTGCCTCCACATACAGTGAATTTCGATTTATATTCCAGCAGTCCTGCACAATGTTAGTATATTTTCTGGTGTTTCCTGAAAAGTGAATTTATTAATCCTAATGCTGGAATCAAAATTTAAACTATGAAAGAATGTAAAAAAAACAAATGAGCCTATGAAGGTAGCACCATCCATGGCAACAATGCCAAAAATGTACAAGAAAACTAATGTGTTGTAGACTTAACATAATTCAGGGGTAAACCTATCTGAACAGTCCACTCTATCATTGTACTTCCTACATTAAATTATCAACCAAGGAGCGCAAGCTTATGATGGCACTTGAACTATATATGCCTTCAAAGACTCATATTCTCCTAAACTAGCCTATTCAATCCTATTCAGGTAATTCTACTTTGTTGGAATTTATAGAGATGTAAGAATAGTTACAGAATCTAGTGGCTACGGGTACCTTTAGCATAAGCTGTAGATAACTGCTAACGACAGTAAATTGCAGAATTAACTCAAAACATTTGAAATGATAAGAGAACTAATGCTAACCTCTGAAGGACTTAAAGTAGACAAAGCATGCACCCGTTCATGAATCACAACTACTGGAAATAGCAATCACGATATTTTACTTAACTCACAATGCAATTTATGAAATAACAGAGAAATAGTTTTAACTAGAAATGCATAAATAAATAAGGAAATACATGAAGTGAAGATCAATACATTGAGTGGCCAGCTCAAGGGACTATCTCACTTAACTAGAAATCAAATCTACTTCAGATTCTCACGCATTCTCATAACACATAGTTGTATTCAATTCATATCATAGACATAATCTTTTCAGATTGTATTCAATAAAACATGTTTGGATCTTCCAACATAGAAAAATAGAGTAATGACTGAGCAACTATAAAATAAAGTAACTTGGAAAAAAATAACTTGACATTGAACTCATTCCTCCTAACTTATATAGAAACAGGAGAGTTTTAAGCAACTACCAACTACCTTCAACCATCAATCCATTCCTAGATACTAGGATACAATGTAAGATTGATTTATTAATTCCAACTGAACAGATGAAGGAGAGTCCTATTCAGATAAGAATCCCTATACAATGACTCATATATGAAACACATAAGCTACGATTAGAATCCTAGAACAAGTCTTCTTCTTCTGTATTTATTCTTCCATAATGATCACATTCAGCTTGAGTTAGCACTTGACTGTGACTTCCTTTAATGCCCTATTTTGCAATGTGCTACAAATTCTCCTTTACTCGATGCCACATACTCGCTACTGCACATGGGTTAATCCATAGAACATATGCATGCAAATAACCTTCATAATTAAACTATAAAATCTCATCTATATGCATACATACTCTTGTCTAACTCATTCAATTGACAAATATTATCACCATGTTTCATATTGACATAATAGGTTCAAGGTTTGCAGAATATATAAAATGACAACATATTATGATGGTAATGTCGTGGAAAAGTATTTGGAATATCATAGGCATAAAGTCTGAAAGCATATAAAAATAAAATAAGAGAAGCCAATATTTGAACCCATCAAGACGTATATATGCTCAACAACTAAAGGAGCAGATCAAGGAAGAAGACAAAGGAAACTGATAAGAAGAGTTGTGAAGTAAAGGAGATGGATCAGTACATCTATACACAGTCATACCATATCTTCTAAAGTTCATGTGTATGTCCATATCTCTGATGTGCTATGAAAATTATTATGTTTGAAGTGTTTGATGATTTAAGTTGAATTCATGTTGTATGTTGGTGATATGAACTCATATGGTTGCCACTGGATGAAGAAAGTTGTGAAAGTTTTGTTAATGAGCAGGATTGCACCCATTATGCAAAGTTGTGAAGCTCAACAATCTTGTGTAGCATGGGATCAAACTCAAGTTGTGGGTGACCTATGGCGAGCTTGAACCTCCAGATTATGGGCTGGTTCCCTTGTAATTTTCAATGGATTTATAACTTGATATGTAAAAGGGTTGAAATGATCTACTAAAAGCACTAAAACTATAATTTAAAGTGTGGTGATGGACCTAATTTGATGGAAAACTACAATTCTAACTCACAATAGATCTCAGAAAATCTATCCACACAATCCACTTTTGGCAATATGATCACAAAAATGATTCTAAGGGAGGCTGGAAGTAACTTTCTTTTAAAGGAAAATAGGGTTCTCACAACATGAAAGAAAATTTATTCCAATTGCACAAACTAAGACCTATGATTTTAATGTTATTCAATACATGCAAGTACAAATGAGATAATGATTTTAAAGGTTCTGATATTAAGCACAATAAATGTCATCAAATCATTCACAACAACAACATTAATGAAAAGGCAGCCACTTGATTTAGTTGAAATATAAATGAGCACTTGCATAAAAAGACAAAAATAATAGAACCTATAACCTACTGTAATCTCTATAAATCTGCAAAATATGAGTTACAAAACCTTCTTTCTCTCTCAAAGTGTAAAGAGCAAAAAAGGCAAGAACTAGAAAAACCTAAGTTTTTCTTACAATATATAATATGTGTAAGATTTCTACCCATGTTAGATTTCTACCCAAGAATGCAAGTGATTGAGAGAAAACAAAATAGAAACCACATATGAGCTAAATAAACTGTATTCAACTCAAGATAATGCAAAGCAATACAATAGAATGGGGTTGCTCATATGAGAGCAAGAGGTGGATATATAAAGGATATTCCACCCAAGAGACTCAATACACAACCAATGTGGGATAAAGTGAAAAAATTCCTAAGTAAACTTAACCTAGTGTGAATTATGTGAGGGAATATTATTTAACTAATAAATAGTTAAATAATATGAATTATCTTCACACAAGGGAAACTAGATAGGAAATATCCCTATTCACACTAACACCCCCCCTTAAGTGCAACTTAGGAGAAAAGGTTATTATGCAAACATGCAAAAAGATGCAAAGATGGGTCCTAGCTACTAGGCCATGTTAGGTACCCATGTACAAATGCAAATAAAATCTCTCACAAATGGAGAAAAGGAGAAAACCTAGTGGGACAAAACTCCTCCCCAAAAGAGAGATGAAATACAACAATGATATCCATCACAAATCCAATCAATCTCTATCCACACAAAGGATGATAAGAGAGATCATACAACGCCCCATAATGAGATAATTTGCTACAACAAAAAGCACTGGAAGCACACTTGTGGAGTAACACTGGAATCCTCAATCTGACAAGCAAGGAAAGATACTTCTATTTGCTAGAAACCATATTAGAGTCACTCAAGGACTCATATCAGAATCATGAAAAAGAAACAACAGACACGACGCCAAGGAACATTGGAAAACTCGCAACTGGCACCGACTCTGGAATCTATGGAGTAACAATTGATTGAGAAATGATCTGGAACTAAAATGAAGTCCATAAAAAATGCAAACCTAATGCATGCAAGAAAGGAAATAGTGCATGTATTGATGAATGTTCACATCAACCTCCATGAATAAAAATGGCCTTAGATATGTGCATTTACAATGTTGGAGTAGAGTTTTCCATAGTTTTACAATATCTAAAATGGACCCAAATACTGAAAGTATAGAAATATCTCAGAATCAAAACCTCAAAATAGTACCAATGTGTAGTTCTCAGAAAAATATTCACTTTCAAAAAAAGAATGATCTTGATCTGAGATCATATGTGGAAGTTATAGCCGTTTGAAGTTCTAAAAACTGAAACTACCTGTCAGATCTTATAAGAAAACATAATTTCTAGAAAATTCATGCACTAAAATCAGAAATAGTCTAAACCAGCATGTAGAGAACAAAAAATTAGCCAAAATCAAAAAAAGAAGCTTGCAAATCAGAGATCGGGAGCCCAAGTTACAGCCTTTGGAAGTTGAATTGCAATTTCCAAAACACCAACAGAGAGGGGGTCTGCTATAACTTTCTGATGTCATTTCTACAAAACATATAAGCTGCATGCAAAAAATAACAGATACCCAAATGGCTTTTTGATGCTGCAAACAAAACCTAGAAGATATTTTTCTTTTTTATGTACAGAAGATGTGACTCTAATGTAAAAAAATACTTTTAGCACCAAAAAACAACCCCAACAACCAAAAAATGGCATACAAAAGGTTGAATCAGCTATCTAAGACAAGAAAAGCCATGCTACAACCTGCAAGATTGATCAAAAAAGAAAATATGCAAGCTAAATGTCAAATATGAGCTTCAAATCCTCATAAAAATGGCTTCTGGTGTTCAATCTAAATGAAACAAAGGGTTATTCTGACTATTCTGACATCTCTAAACTCAATGGTGAGCTTAGAAATACTCTAAGAATCTCTTGAAGCTACCTGCAACACAAAGCCACATACAAAACCCTCCCCAAAAACTGGTGTTTCTATCAAGTTTTTCTAATTCTCTAGGTCATCATCAGATGCAAGAGAAGAGCATACTTAACTTTCAAGAGCAACCATACACTCTCAGATTTCTAAAAGACATGCTAACCCACAACTCACAACCACTCTGATACCATGTAAGATTTCTACCCAAGAATGCAAGTGATTGAGAGAAAGCAAAATAGAAATCACATATGAGCTAAATAAACTGTATTCAACTCAAGAGAATGCAAAGCAATACAATAGAATGGGGTTGCTCATATGAGAGCAAGAGGTGGATATATAAAGGATATTCCACCCAAGAGACTCAATACACAACTAATGTGGGATAAAGTGAAAAAGTTCCTAAGTAAACTTAACCTAGTGTGAATTATGTGAGGGAATATTATTTAACTAATAAATAGTTAAATAATATGAATTATCCTCACATAAGGGAAACTAGATAGGAAATATCCCTATTCACACTAACATATTAGAATTTGAAAAGATTATTAATCTAGAAAACTAGTGCAAAGATTAGATATCTAAACTATGAATGTAAATGATATGAAATCAAAATAGCAACACAGAGTTAGTCTCCAAGAGAGTAATGCAAATGCTAGATGCAAAATAGCATTAAGAGGATGCAAAAACAAAAGATACAAAATATAGGCTAGGTAACATGCTTATAGAGACCAGGAAGAGGGAGGAGGTGGCAACACTGACCAATCAGGGGCAACCATCTATCAAACTAAAGATATCAAAGTATTTTCCTAAGATAGCTAATGGATGCTCACATGTAGGAAGGTGACACCTCATAATCCTCTCACCTAATAAGACATGCTTTATTAACCTAAGAGAGATTAATAGAAGTGTAGGAAAAACCTAGGAATATAAGGAAAAATAAATAACCCAACTAGGAAATAAAAACCTACACTAACACCCCCCCATAAGCAAAGCTTAGGTGGATGTAGAAATGGGTCCCGACAAATCAAGCCTGGTGAGGTACCCATGTACATAAAATTCCCCCCCAAAGAGAGAGAAAAGCCCCCCCCCCCAAAAAAAAAAAATAGAGAGAGAAGAGAACCCCAGAATGAAGAGAGTGAAAGAGACTATGAAACCCCCCCACAATAAAGTAGCTCCTATGCCAAAAGAGGATGGCCATATATGAATGCTGAAGATGATCCATTTGTGGCAAATGACATTTCTCCCCTTAGGAAGAAACAACTCCAATGGTGAATGCCGAAGTAACTTCCACTTAAAGAAGTAAGGTGAGGAAGGAAGTCTCATGATGTATCTTGTCTCAGAACTCTGCTCAAGTTTCCCCATGTGAATATCAGAAGATGCCTCAATGCACAAAGGTAGAAGCAATCTAATCCCATGTGTAGAACTCAGAGCTACAAGATCCAAAGACAAGGAAGATGAAATAACAGTGATGAAATGACTATCATCAAAAAGGAGTTGAATGTCCTCAAGAGTGTTATCTAGATCCAAAATGTGAGACTCTACAAACAGACAAGAGATGTCTGTAGAAATTGGTCCCAATGAAGTGAATCCAAAAGACAAATCTAATCCTGCTACAAAGAATCACTGGAAGCCCTCGAAGAAGCAACTCTGAACTCTGAAGTAGCAAAAGGTACAGTAGGAATGTCCTCAAGTGTAGATGGGGCATCAATGTATGTCAACCAAATAGATTGATCATCCCATGAGGATGTGTCCACACAAGAAGGGGAAATAGAAGTCTCAGTATCATCCACAAGAGCCTGGTCAGCCAAGGAAACATCACTATCAGATGAAGATCCAAAGTCTTCATACAACTACTGGATGATGGTCCAAGCAGTGAAAGGGCACTCAGTGTGCTCTATGTGATGTAGAATATCTTTAGAAACAGTAATACATATTAGTCCATAGACCATGTCATTATTGTTAAACCATGCATTCTTCTGTTCATAGTCACTTGGCTCAGGTATGAGTCCAAGGAGATGGGGCAATAGATCCTGTTCAAGGCAATGATTCTTTATCCCTTGTTTCCAAGACAAATAGTTCTTTGAGGTTAACTTAACAATAGAAGGATGGAAATAACTGAAATCCATGATGAACCCCCAAAATGATTACAATAACCCCATAAAAAATGTGACTCAAAGAGAGCACATAAGACACCCCCTTTTTCACTCAATCAAAGAACCCCCCCAAGAAAATATGATTTGGTACTTTATTTTAGTACATTTACAATTGCCACTAGCAAGAAATACTAAGTGGTCTTGATTTCAATGTATTACAAAACCCTCACGAAGAGCATATGCTGAAAATACAACTTTAGCACAATACCTAGAGAAAATAAACATCACCACTATGATCTACTTGAAAAATATACACTTTCAAAAAAAGAATCCCCTCGATACAAGGTCGTATGTGAAAGTTATGATCCTCCAAAGTTCACAAAATGAGAACTGTGCAGTGTTACGACTGAGAATATGTGATTTCTAAAAAATATCTACATCAAAATAAAAAACGTCTGCATTAGTGCATAGAGCACGAAAAAATAGTTAAAATAAAATAAAATTCGTGGGAAACGGAGTCCGTATGAGCAAGAATGAAGCATTTGAAAACTCCTTCAAAACTGCAACTAGCAACGGAGAGGGGTCCTGCTGTAACTTTTTGATTGCATTTCTGCAAAATATATGAGCTGCATGCAAAAACTAAAACATACCCAGATGGTTTTTTGATGCTGCAAGCAAAACTTATAAGGCATTTTTCTTGCTGATGTATAGAAGATGTGCATTCAGTGTAAACAGAACGCCTTTAGCTATAAAAAATGACCCTGACAACCAAAAAATGGCATGCAAAGGCTGAATCAGTTACCTAAGACAAGAAATGGCATGCTGGAACCTGCAATATTGATTGAAAACACCAAATATGCAAGTTGGTTGTCAGATTTGAGCTTGAAACCTCAGTTCTGCAACTGTGTATGATGATCTCTGATTTCAGTGAAACGAAAGCCAAATCTAACTTTATCAAGCCTCCTGGATGCGTTGGAATAGTCAGAAATGCTACCACTATAACCAAAAATGCTGCAATCACCCATATTTCATAAAACACATGTGCAAACCCCAGAGATTAAAAACGTTTTCGTAAAACTTTTTTGATTCTCAAGATCATCCGAAGATGCAAGAGAAGAGCATATTGAGTTTTTTGAAAAACTATAATATGATTTATTAGCCTCCCCTGAATCTTTCAAATAAAGAAACTAAAATCTACTCTTGTACATAGCAAGGCTCTGATACCATGTTAGAATCTGAAAAGATTATTAACCCATAAAACTAGTGCAAAGAATAGATATCTAAATTATGAATGCAAATGATACGAAATCACAATAGCAACACAGAGTTATTCTCCAAGAGAGTAATGCAAATGCTAGAAGCAAAATAGCATTAAGAGGATGCAAAAGTAAAAGATACAAAATACAAGCCATGTAGCATGCTTATATAGACCAAGAAGAGGGAGGAGGTGGCAACACCGACCAATCAGGAGCAACCATCTATCAGACTAAAGATAGAAAAGTATCTTCCCAAGATAGCTAATGGATGCTCATATGTAGGAAGGTGACACCTCATAATCCTCTCACCTAATAAGAGATGATTTATTAACCTAAGCGAGATTAATAGATGTGTAGGAAAAACCTAGGAATATAGGGAAAAATAAATAACCCAACTAGAAAATAAAATGCTACACTAACAATATGCTCTCCCACAAAGACCTAGAAAGGTCAACTGCAGTCAACTACCTCTAAAAATAATCTCTCAAAACTGATTCACGAGCAAGCATGACAATCCCTAAAAATAAGGCCTATAACTGTCCCAAATCGAGCTAAAATAGCTCCAAATTGCTCCTCTCTATTAGTTTGACCAAAAGGTGGACCAAACTCTCCAAATTTGACCAAAAAACCATGCAAAGAACTCCAAAGACTTCAGTTATCTCTATCCTCTGAATTTGCCTGATTTTGGGATGTGTAAACAAAGTAAAAATAAATAATAAAGTAGTTTAAGATGATTTACTTTATTATTTATTATAGACTTGTCCATTTTATCATTTTGCATCTCTATGATAAATAATAAAGTAATTTATAACTTATTACTTTATTATTTATTTTACATTTGCTTATTTTATCTCTAACTCATGTAAAAAGTAAAATAAACTCCTTTTATCTCCCTTTAGATTTGCATAATGGTAATCTCCTCATGCAACACACATCATGCATTTGCATAAATTTCATGCATTATTTCAACCTTATGACTCCCTAAGGCATTATGTATCAAACTTAATACATCTCACAATCAAAGTTTTTGTCCCTTATGTCTCCCATGCATATCTACATGCATTACATTAAAACACCTTATAGATCCCATGCATATATACATGCATTACATTGCATCAATATGTGTCTTCACACTTTATAACTCCCATCATCATACCTCATGCATTTATTTGTTACATAAAGCACCTTATCACTCCATGCTTTGCAAATACAACACCATGCATTTTTATCACATACTATACCCTTTAAATATGCAGCCCCTTATCACTCCATATGCACTAAGGTATAAAATTTACCCTCGAATCATTGTTTATGCTAACCCTTCATCCCCATGCTTTTGCAAAAATAATATAAGGCATAAAGCCTTAACATTTCATCATTGTTTATGTTTGACCTAAAGGAAATGGAATAAAAGAAAGATAAAAAAAATGATGTTTTCGGCCCTATGGCATCATTAGGTTCGAGACCTTGTGAAGTCTTGACCATGATGTCAAATGGATAACAATGATTTTTGTAAAAGAGAAGTCAAAAAGAGTAAAAGACACTTGGTCACTTGACCAAAAGGGAAGAAGTCACCCTAAACCTTTGTCATTTTCACTTTTATTCACTGTGCTCCACTTCAGTCTCTATCATGTCTACTAGGGTTTCAAGGAATCTTAGTCATTCTTTGTAACTTTCTGAGGGCTCTTGATGATGTTCTTTTGTGTTTTGAACAACAAATTGAAAGGTGAGTATGTTTTGCAATAGTTCGACCCATTTTTCTTGATTTCTGGATGCAAAAAATGGCCTATAGGCCACGGCCATGATGTAATTTCTTTTGATATATCCTTTGTATGCTTCATCCTCTTACTGTGATTACTTTGCTTCTATTTTAAGACTGTTATGGCTGACTAGTTTTTGAGTTTTGAAAGCTCAACTATGAGCACACCCGCGGCCTGTGAGCATGTATTCTTCTCCTGGGACAACAAGGTAAGCTTTCTTTCTTGTCTTTGCATCATTCCTGAGTGTTTTTGCATACATCATAATAAGGGTTTGAAGCAAAATTTATGTGGGTTTTAACATTTTTGAAGGAAACACTGCTCCCAGGCCACGGCCATAACTCCCCATACATATGGTTTCATTTGCATCATATATTAGTTCTATGAAAAATAGGTTTGACCCATAACAAAATAATGAAACACCTATAAAAATGAAGATTTTTCTATGCTCTGGTTGTCTTTTATGAGATTTCTTCATATACTATTATAAGGGTTTGAAGCAACATTTTCTTGTCTCTGTGTTTCGGCCTGTTGGTAATTTTCCTAGACTGGATGCTTATTCCCAATAGTCCCTACAAAATAGCCATTAGTGATCAACATGATTTCCAGGCCAGGGGCCAACAGTATAGGAGATAGACTCTATAAATATCTCCTCTTCTTCTTTAGGCTCTGTAGAACCAAGGGCAGTATTCCCTACTCAACATCTACAACATATGCACATGAAACTACTCGGATGTTAAAACAAAGCAGATAAATCCTCTATGATGCAGACCGAAACTGTGGAATAAGTGCAAAGGGGCTAGCTTTGGGCTTATGCTTAGTTGTAGACAGAGGATTTTGGGTCCTAAAACTACTTCTAAAATCCTAAAGGTTTGTATTTGAAGTTTGAGTTTGTTTTGTATTTGGATGCAAAACTAGGACTTTGGTTGCAACCTCAATACAAGACTGGATCGGTGCCTATCCAGGGCTCGGAGTCAATAGACATACACATGTGAATGCACATAAACCCATATTAATGACTGAGTTTCAAGGGGGTTGTTTAATATCTGCCTTACAGATACTTCCCAGAATTGAGTATTCAGTTACCTCTGCTTAGAAGATCCTCACTACAATATATTCTTCTTAACACTTTAACCTAAAACCTTTAATCTACTCCTTGAGTAGAAGTAAAAGACCAAGCATTCAACATAGCAAATCTATATTCAAGAATCTTAGACACCCTTTAGCTGTTTAGATTCAAAAGAAGAATACATTCAATTTGGAGACAAGTAACAGAACACATGCAATGAAGCATTACTCATTTAAATCAACATGAAACCAGTAAGTTTATGCATTAAATAGACAACATGAGATTCATAAACTCACAAAAATCTAAAACAGGGCCACCAATGAAGTTGTATCTTATCACAACACCAAAAATTTGTCCAGTTTTCAACAACAACAATGAGTAACATAGTTTGGCATTTATACCAAGACTGTGTACTCAACAAAATTAATTACATGGCACATCAAAAATTTCATCAGACCGTGCACCATAAAAATGGCGCTCAAAACACTGCAGGCAACAGGAAGAAGGAATGGCGAGGAGGAACAAAACTTGAGCCCCGTGCCACCACTTGGGGACATTCCTCATAAAACTGGTAGTTGGCCCATCACCCAATCCATCGCATGTCTCCACACGACCACCATTAAAACCTTAACTACCCACGGGATACAACAGCAGATGCATCTAGATATTTTCCCTCTCAAAAATGGCCGTAGACACAAGGAAAAAACCATCGTTGAAGGTTCAAAACTTGACCGTTGATCAAAAACTCATCGCCGAAATCAACGGTCCCAAAACATGTATGAAGAGCCTCTAGTCAATGATATCGTGCCACGTAGGCACCTTGACCCTCTATCGCTGACCTCTTCTCCTTTTATTTTGCCTTTATCACTCTTGTATATGCAAACCCAAATGCATATACAACATACAAGGTGGACGTCAAATGTTACAAAACAGATTGGAATTCAGTTCGGGTCTGGCTTGTATCTCCATCCTGCATCCATCTCTTTGTATATTACACTCATACAAGCACAAAACATATACAAGGCGGACTTCGTTGCATCTATCCATAGGATTTGAAAAACTTTCAGGTCCGGGCTTTGTATCCTCATGAGTTTGCACATCGGCACGTATACAAGTACAAATATACAAGTCACAGACACCAAATATTTCTTCTACTAGATTGGAACACTTCTTGGAATCCGGCTTGTATCCTATCATTGTACATCGGGTTGTATATTGACATATACAAACATTTATACAAGTCACAGACCCCAAATAATTATAGAGCAGCCTAAAACTTCCATCGGGTCCGGAATGTATCTCCTCAATGTATATTTTGTTTGCATGCAGAATATACAAACACAAACATACAAGCAGGGAATCTTTTTAGAATATGCGATGAATGCATATTTCCCTTGTATGCCGAACATGTACAAACCTATTTGTATAAACCTGCGGCGGGCCCCACCAATTGCATTTTTTGCCTTTGTATATTATAGAATATACAAAGTCACTTGTACATTGCACTATTCACTTTGCATGTCACGAGCCTTTATATAATTTTCAATGTACATTTGACATACATCCATTCCTGCACATACAAACATGGGATCTTCCTAGAATATTCCCACAATGCATCTTCCATCTTGAACCTGATATGCATTTAGAAATACATACAAATACAAAATATTCTCGGGGATCCCGCGAAAGATTCTCCCTTGTACATGCGACCCGATATGCATCAAAATATGCATATAACTCAAATTTTCAACATTTTTCAAAGGCCAAATGAGATTTCACTGGCCCGCTAATAGATTTGACCTTTGTATACACAAAATTTAACATTTTTCATGAGTGCGACAGGAAAGGGCAGTAAAATATTGCACGCGGGTCGGTTAACCTAAGAACATTAAAGCACAAGGATGAAACTTGGTAACTAGGAACCCACCACAGAAGGTCATCATCAGGATAGAAGAAGCAATGCAAGACCCTATGATTCAAAAATTTCATGGTTTGAATGGGAAAAACTACAAATGTTCAAGCTTAAAGCCCTAAACATAAATGATTACCAATAGGCTCCGATTGGGGACGTGCAGGTGCAAGACTACAGCGAGGATTAGAATGCTCCGAGTTAGACTAGACAAAACACAAAACTTAGAACATGACCGACTATACAAGGCATGTACAAATATTTACATCAAGTTTATAGTGTGCACATAAGGTACTCATTTATGAGAAAAAGGTTTTAAGGAATTTACCGTGCACTGGCAATTCTAGTAGTTCACCATTTAGGGCTTGGAGAAAGTAAGAATCATTCTCATAGACATTACCAACATAAATTGGTGACTCCACTGGGGAAGAGTTGATGAAAACAGAATTGTTATATTTTATCCATCCGAGTCACTAATAATTTTGGCGACTCTACTGGGGAAGTGAAGTGAGAGAACCCAGATTTTAAAAGAAAATAATTCCTAGTAATAGGTGGCGACTCTGAACCAATCTCCCAATTGGTAAAGTAAAAATTTGTATGCAAGGGAGAAGATCCCAACGTAACCCTTTGTTTGAAGAGTTACCCATAAAAATTATGTATAGAAAATAAGGGATAATCCACAATCCTTAGAGCAAATAATACCTTATTTTACAAACACTAAGGCTGAAATCTAGAATGTATATGATAGGCAGTAGGGTGGTGGATTGAAAGTGAGATCAGAGGTGTTTCAAGAGCGCCCTTTTGTTGATTCCCCTGATAGATTTGAAGAAGTTGAATCCCTAAGGGATGATGATAATGATGATCAGAATATAACAAAGTCGTCCTCTTCTATGCCTAGAGAGGAGGAACTAGCTGATGAAATTAAGAGCTTAAGGGCAGAATTAGAATATATGCAAGCAGTAAAGATCAGAGATGACATGAGATAGAAAGTGCAAGCTCTGAGAGTTGCTCAGAATGATTCAGTTCCTACCCTTGAAAATGCAAATATGCAAAGAAATCTACAAAGAAATGAAGTCCAGGATCAGCGTAATGAACAAAGATAGAATGCAAATAATGCTAGAATACCATTAAATAATGTTAGAAATTAGAATGCAAATAGAAATGCCAATGTTATTTAGCCTGGTAGACAACCTATGCAGTTGGACAGATTTAGACAACTGGTTTTTGATGGCATTCCTGGTTACCCCAATCCTATTGACAAACATGTGAGGCTGCAAGTGCCTAAATTTTTAGGAAATAATACTGTATCAGGTGAAGACCATTTAAAAGCTTTTCAGAATATCATGGACAACTTTGAGGTTGAGCATGAGGATATTTTCATGAAATCATTCATGCAATCCTTAGTTGATGAAGCCAAGGAATGGTATAAAGGTCTACCTGACAGAAGCATTTCATCATGGGAGGATTTCAAGAGGATATTCAAAGAACAATATGGTGACAAAACTGATCCTAGTTTCTTCATTAATGAATTTACTGGCATTACCAAAGGATCAAATGAACAGGTTGCTGATTTCAATGCTAGATTCACTAAGGTATTAAACAAATTGCCACAGGACTTGAGGCCTAATGAACCTATGTGCATAGTATTATACATAAATGCTTTTGATGCCAAAACAACTTATGGATTGAGAGACAAAAGCCCTGCTACCCTCAGAGATGCCTTCAAGATTGCAACAAATATTGAAAATAACAAAAAAATATCTGGTAAGACAAATAGAAGAGATGATAAGAAAATTCTGCAAAACCCAAATCTAAAGCTCAAACTGTTCAAGGCAGTGCATCTGCTTCAAAGGATAAATTAGACAAGTTGACAACCATTGTCAAGGATTTAGGTTATAGAATGGCTAAAAATGAAAAGGGGATAGGTCCTGACAGACCAGTTTACCAAAGGCAAGAAAGAAGACCATCATTACATGATATGCCATATAACACCAATTGGCATAATGGTAAACCTAATTTTCCAGACAGCAACATAGGTCAAAGGACTCAAAATACAAAGGAAACTCCTGATCCTTTGAAGAAGGCTGTTAATATCGTTAATGACACCCCATGGTGTATCATATGTCAAATGCCTCACTCGCAGTCACAATGTATGATTACTCAGTCTCTATACAACAATGTTGTTGCCTGTGATGAGTGTAATGAGCCGCATTGCATGGAAGATGAGAATGTCAATATGCTGTCTACAAATAGAGAATACTCCTCTCACGATGCTGATGTAAGTGCAAATGATGAGATTCAGGTCTGGCAGCAGTTTTCCTGTGATGAGGATGAGGAAGATAATTATGCCTATGCTCAGGATTCACACAATTTTTTGAATAACTTGAGGAGACCTTCTGATGAAGGAATTAGAGCCTTCATATCTACAACAGTGGCTCAAGTCAAAAGCAATTACAATCTCAGGGGTAAAGCTCAGGTAAGTAACTCACACCAACCAGAGAATACTTTTGTAAACCAACCTGTGCATAGTCATAAAGGGGCTAAACCACAAAAGAAATAATGGAGCAATAATAGGCAAAATTTTAAGAAAAAAATAGGTCATGATTCCCAAGGACCAGAAAGTAGAATTCCCTAGGTTGAAGATCAAAATAGAAATTTTTAGATTAAGAACGACAGTCAGGGAGCCACAAAAATTAAAGATAGATCATGCCA
Source organism: Cunninghamia lanceolata (assembly GCA_027924645.1). Taxonomy (NCBI): domain Eukaryota; kingdom Viridiplantae; phylum Streptophyta; class Pinopsida; order Cupressales; family Cupressaceae; genus Cunninghamia; species Cunninghamia lanceolata. Next base: position 1,661,285 of record BSBN01000549.1, on the reverse strand, counting down.
AGATAAAAATAAAACCGTGGAACAAGTTACAACTGTTATTCAAAATTATGCTTCATTTGACATGACTCAAGTCTTATCATAGATAAAAGTCTCTATTCCACTGATGGAACTAATGAAAGTAGAAGAATTCAGAAATAAAGCAGTATCTTTGATTTCAGGAGTACCCTGTCAAGCTAATCAGAGTATTGAGACTCAGGGTAGGAAACAAGCCATGTGTATAGATGAAGATGTGGCTCTTGAAGTATATCTAGGGATGACCATGATAAAATGCCCTTCACAGGTTGAACCATTTTATTTTTCCCTTGTCATGAATGGAAAAGTGATTAAGAACCGTATGCTTGACTCAAGAGCATCAACAAATATCATGCCTTTGGCTATCATGCAGTAAGCTAGATTAAAAATAGACAAATCATGTGGGAAATGCTACACCATGGATGCAAGAGAGGTACCTGTCATTGGAATTATGAAAGATGTGGACTTCAGACTGGCGGCTTATCTTGAGAAGACATACAAAATGAACATAACAGTTGTTGATATCAAGCCACAGTATGGCATGTTGTTGTCAAGAAGATGGGCAGCATTGATTGATGGGAGTATGCAATTAGATTTGTCATATGCTATGATCCCTATGAATGGCAGGGATGCCAAATTGATTAGAGAAGAAAGGTCATCAGAGACAATGGAGGATCAAGAATCTGAGGAGCATATATGTTTTGTGGACATCGACTGTGAAAATTTCAAAGTTGTCTCAGATGATAAAGAGGATAAAGGAAAAAATATTTGCATTGAAGAGCTTGACCAACATGGTCTGTGGACCATGTATTTCGATGGAGCTTGTTCAAAGGAAGGCTCTAGTGCTGGGATTATATTTTTGTCTCCAGCTGGTAAACTTCTAAAATTCTCTTTCTTGTTGAAGTTTGCCTGTACAAACAATATTGTAGAATATGAGGCTCTTTTATTAGGATTAAATGTTGCTCTTAAGCATGGAATTAAGATGTTCAAGGTATTTGGTGATTTAGAGTTAGTTGTTTCCCAAGTTAGAGATAAGTATGCATCAAAAAATAAGAGATTAAAATAATATAAGCATGCTATTTGGGATACAATTGAATTGTTTGATGCTTTTTCAATATATTGGATAGAGAGATCAAAAAATGTCATAACAAATTTTCTAGCTAATGTAGCCATAAGGCCAGATGATATCACTCTATCAGATGTTACAAATGTTGAAGTCAAACTTAGACCTGCAGTGCCAGATAATATATGCAGCTGGTAGGTGTTTGATGATGATAAAGATTTACTGAGATTTTTACATTGCATTGATGAGTATGAGAACCAAGAAATGGATTTCCAGAATTTTGTGGAGGTTGTAGATGGAAAAGACACTCTCTCAGGGAAAGAGATAATTCAACTCAAGACAAATAAGATCCCTAGAGGGCTAGTCACTTTAGAGAGAGCTTTTGACAATAGGGACCAATTTGTCACAAAGTCATCTCTGACAAACAAGAATGATTTAGAAGAGATAAACTTGGGGATATCTCATGCCCCCAAAAAGGTATACATTGGCAAACAGCTCATGCCACATATTAGAACTATGTTGATTGCATTACTAAGGAGATATAAGCATGTATTTGCCTGGTCTTATGAGGACCTCAAAGCTTGTAGAGAGGATTTATTTCAGCATGAAATCCCTTTGAAGCCCGGAGCTAAGCCATTTAGACAAAAACAAAGACCTATAAATCTAACCTTAGCTCCAAAAATGCAAGAAGAACTTATGAACTCAGGGAGGCTGGAATAATTATGCCTATCAGACACTCAACTTGGGTGTCCAACCTTGTCCCAGTCAGAAAAAAGAATGGTGATATCAGGCTTTGTGTGGACTTCAAAAATCTGAATATGTCTTCTTTGAAGGACAATTATCCATTACCAAACATGGAGGGCATGTTGCAGAAGGTGACTGGCTGTGAACTTTTATCCATGATGGATGGATTTTTAGGATACAATCAGGTGAAAGTAAAGGAATTAGAGCAATTTAAGACTACTTTCACCACTCCATGGGGAACATATGTATATGTGAGGATGCCGTTTGGACTGACAAATGCAGGTGCCACATTTCAAAGGGCAATGGATGTTACTTTTGCAGGATTGATTGATTCAATTTTGGCTGTGTATCAGGATGATTTGACAACTTATTTAAAAAGGGAAGAGTAGCACTGTATGCATTTGGAGCAAATTTTTATTAGAGAATTAGAGTATGGCATCTCACTTAACCCAAAGAAATTTGCTTTTGGGGTTGTGGAAGGAAAACTGCTTGGACATATTGTTTCCAAGGATGGGGTTAGGATTGATCCTGAAAGGGTGGCCACAATTGACAGAATCTAGGTTCCCAAAATAGTGAAAGGTGTCCAGTCCTTCTTTGGACAAATTAATTTTGTTAGAAGATTTGTGCCTAACTTTGTAAAGACCACCAAAGATATCTCTAAAATGGTGAAGAAGAATGCAACTATCAAATGGGAAGATGAAGCAACCAAATCGTTTCAGAATATAAAAGAAGCTATAAAGATGGCTCCTATTTTAAAATCTCTTGATTTTTCTAAGCCATTTCAATTATTTTCATTTGCTTCTTTCCACACTATTGCTGCATGCTTATTGTAGAAAAATGAAGAAGGGTTTGAACAACCTATTGCTTTCTTTAGTAGGTCATTGTAGGCCGTTGAATTGAAGTATGACATCATTGAGAAATAGGCATATGCATTGGTCAGAGCAGTCAAAAGTTTCAGGCCATATTTGGTAGGCTCTTGGATAATTGCATATGTGCCTCATGCAATAGTCAAGGATATTTTCACTCAACAAGAGGTGATTGGAAGGAGATGCAGATGGATAAACAAATTGCAGGAATTCAACATTGAAATACAGATTACTAAATTGGTAAGGGGACAAGGTTTAGCAAAACTAATGACACAGTCAAATCTAGAGGCATGCCAAGTAAATGTAGTGCACAATGAAGTTATAAATATGTCAGAATCTGAGTGGTATAAGGACATAGTATACTACTTATAGAATTTAAATTGTCCTCATCTCAGTGATGATCAGAGGAGAACCTTGAAGCTGCAAGCTATTAAATACATCATTGTTTAGGGAGAGCTGTATTGGACAAATCCTGATAGTGTATTACTCAGATGTGTGAATGAAAATCAGGCTAAGGATATTTTAAGTGACATGCACAATGGAATGTGTGGTGGACATTATACTACCCATACAACAACCCACAAAATTCTTAGAGCTGGCTACTGGTGGCCAACCCTCTTCTCAGATACACATAAAATGGTAAGAAAATGTGAATCTTGCCAAAGGTTCTCAGGAAAGCTAAAATATGAAGGTGCATTGCCCCTTAGGACTATAACTATAGAAGCTCCATTTCAGCAATGGGGAATTGATTTTATAGGAGAAATTTTAGAAAAATCAAGTGGAGGGCACAGTTGGATTTTAGTGGCTACTGATTACTTCACTAAATGGATTGAGGCTATTCCAACTAGGAAAGCTACAAATAAGGTGGTGATGGATTTTATTCTAGAGAATATTATTATCAGATTTGGAGTGCCAGTCAAATTGGTCATAGACAATGCTATGTGTTTCAGATTTGGTGAATTTATTGATTTTTGCAGCAATTGTGGAATTGATTTGTTTCATACATCACCATACCACCCACAAGGGAATGGTCAAGCAGAGTCAAGCAATAAAGGTCTCATGAAAATCATCAAAAGGGTGATAGATAAAAACAAAAGGGCTAAGAGGTGTCTAAGATTCTTGAATATAGATTTGCTATGTTGAATGCTTGGTCTTTTACTTCTACTCAAGGAGTAGATTAAAGGTTTTAGGTTAAAGTGTTAAGAAGAATATATTGCAGTGAGGATCTTCTAAGTAGAGGTAACTGAATACTCAATTCTGGGAAGTATCTGTAAGGCAGATATTAAAAACCCCCTTGAAACTGAGTCATTAATATGGGTTTATGTGTACATTCACATGTGTATGTCTATTGACTCCGAGCCCTGGATAGGCACCAATCCAGTCTTGTATTGAGGTCGCAACCAAAGTCCTAGTTTTCAACAACAACAATGAGTAACATAGTTTGGCATTTATACCAAGACTGTGTACTCAGCAAAATTAATTACATGGCACATCAAAAATTTTGTTAGACTGTGCACCATAAAAATGGTGCTCAAAACACTACAGGCAACAGGCAGAAGGAATGGCGAGGAGGAACAAAACTTGAGTCCCGTGCCACCGCTTGGGGACATTCCTCATAAAACTGGTAGTTGGCCCGTCACCCAATCCATCACATGTCTCCGTACGACCACCATTAAAACCTCAACTACTCGCGGGATGCAACAGCAGATGCATTTGGAGATTTTCCTGCTCAAAAATGGCTGTAGACATAAGGAAAAAACCATCGTTGAAGGTTCAAAACCTGACCGTTGATCAAAAACTCATCGCTGAAATCAACGGTCCCAAAATATGTATGAAGAGCCGCTAGTCAATGATATCGTGCCACGTAGGCACCTTGACCCTCTATCGCTGACATCTTCTCCTTTTATTTCACCTTTATCACTCTTGTATATGCAAACCCAAATGCATATACAACATATAAGGCGAACGTCAAATGTTACAGAACAGACTAGAATTCAGTTCAGGTCTGGCTTGTATCTCCATCCTGTATCCATCTCTTTGTATATTACACTCATACAAGCACAAAACATATACAAGGAGGACTTCATTGCATCTATCCACAGGATTTGACAAACTTTAAGGTCCAGGCTTTGTATCCTCATGAGTTTGCACATCGGCACATATACAAGTGCAAATATACAAGTCGCGGACACCAAATATTTCTTCTACTGGATTGGAACACTTCTTGGAATCTAGCTTGTATCTTATCATTGTACATCGGGTTGTATATTGACATATACAAACATTTATACAAGTCACGGACCCCAAATAATTATAGAGTAGCCTAAAACTTCCATCGGGTCTGGAATGTATCTCCTCAATGTATATTTTGTTTGCATGCAGAATATACAAACACAAACATACAAGCAGGGAATCTTTTTAGAATATGCGATGAATGCATATTTCCCTTGTATGCCGAACATGTACAAACCTGTGGCAGGCCCCACCAATTGCATTTTCTGCCTTTGTATATTACGGAATATACAAGGTCACTTGTACATTGCACTGTTCACTTTGCATGTCATGAGCCTTTGTATAATTTTCAATGTACATTTGACATACATCCATTCCTGCACATACAAACATGGGATCTTCCTAGAATATTCCCATAATGCATCTTCCATCTGGAACCTGATATGCATTTGGAAATGCATACAAATATAGAATATTCTCAGGGATCCCGTGAAAGATTCTCCCTTGTACATGCGACCTGATATGCATCAAAATATGCATATAACTCAAATTTTCAACATTTTTCAAAGGCCGAATGAGATTTCACTAGCCCACTAATAGATTTGACCTTTGTATACACATAATTTAAAATTTTTCATGAGTGCGACAGGAAAGGGCGGTAAAATATTGCACGCGGGCTGGTTAACCTAAGAACATTAAAGCACAAGGATGAAACTTGGTAACCAAGAACCCCCACAGAAGGTCATCATCAGGATAGAAGAAGCAATGCAAGACCTTATGATTCAAAAATTTTAGGGTTTGAATGGGAAAAACTGCAAATGTTTAAGCTTAAAACCCTAAACATAAATGATTACCAACACGACCTCCATGGCATAATAATACAAGGGTTTCTAGCATATTTACCCTATGGTAGCAGCATGAAACTGGGTTTCTCTCCATTTGTATCTTACTGTTCTTCTGTTCATTTCATGCAAAACTGGTGTAGGAGCACCTAACACAAGGTGGCCTCCATGAGGCATTTAAATTCATGTTTGTTTAGAAGATCAGGTTTTGTGTTGTAATAAGGTCTATTTGACCAATGCATGTCATTTCTGTTTGTATCTAGACTTAGAACAAACTTTGTAAGTCCCAAGTAATTAGGGTGCATCGTTATTGGTAATATGATTGGTCTCCTAGCTACTTGGAGACGGTTAGTTTCTCCTAGTGACTTGGAATCATTCTCCCAGCCGCTTGGAATAGGGTTGGTGTTCCTCTAGCGAGTTTATAAAACCAGGGAAATGAACAAAATCAAGCATAAAGGATATTGTAATCAAATCGAAGAGGAGATTGAATGTAATTGTGCGAATGTAATTGTGCATTTTCTTAAGGAGAAATTGAACTATTATGTGTCGTCAATTTGTCTTTTGTTCACTGTAATTACAAACTGCATAGCTGTAGATTTATTTTCCTTTCTGTAATTCTGTTGTTACAAAATGTCGATGTGAAGCATTCCACTGGTTAGATTTATGTCAAAATCAGTGGAATGGCTTCGTTGTATCATATTCATTTGTTTCCTGTGTTGTTTCATTGTTTGGTGGGGTAGAGGATCCAGACAGTGTGAGGTGCACAGTAGGTTGACTTAGCATCTCCATGTGCTAGGGTTTAGATCAGAGGAGTTGAAGTTGTTATCGGTGAGACAGAGGCCATCGATGAAACATTCCTCACTCAGAGCGACAAGGATAGTCTGGCCAAAGGGAGGTTTGAGCCGCTGAATGGAAGTCGCGGCCTAAGAATCAGATCAAGGTGACAAAGCACATCGGCCAAAAGTTGTGCGTGCTTGCCGACGAGTAGGGTCTCACCGAAGATAACACATATCAGCATATCGGGAGAACAAACAAGGAGTTCGTCGATGATCTAGGTCTTGCGATGAGAGTTTGGCGATGGTTAAATTGACTGTTGGCCCGAGCGAAGAGGGAGTAAGTCTTACCATATGAGGCTCCTCAACATATTGGTATCAGAGCTAGTGAAAGCTCTGGGTGGAGGTGTTGTGTATTTGATTTCTATCACTGAGAAGGCAGGTGAAGAGCTGAAGCAAAATGTTTGGTTGGTGACCATTTTGAAAGTAGAGATCATAGAAGGTATTTTGAAGGTTGACAGTAGTTGCTAGACTGTTGCAGATGCTCGTGCCATCTAGTTGTGAGAAGGAATAGGACTCCTATAGTGTGTGGGCAGACGATGATGAGGACTGTCAAGACCATTCACCAATAGAGGTTTGGCTGGAAGAGGGTGCAGAGTGAGGCCATTGAGAGAAAGTGGTAGTGCATCTCCAGGATCTACTGTTGGATGAGAGGAATGGGTCTGTGAAGCAGTGTGTATGATGGACAGATGATTAAGCATTGTGTTGTAGTCAAATTGAGGATTTATAGAAGTGTTGGCATTGTTTGTGAATGTTTATGTCAGACAGAAAGAGCGAAGGAGAGGCTAGAGATATGCCTCCAAAGGGGATGACCACCGAAGTGGTCAAGAAATTTCAAGAGATGGAAGAGATGATCAAAACTGGAGTTAGGGAAGCACTCTAGGCAGAATTGAAGGCAATGAAGATAGGTAAAAGGGTAGATGAAGATTCAGATGAAGCAGAGGAGAAAGAGGACGAAGAAGAGGAACAAGAAGAGGCAAAGATACTGACTGAACAAAAGCAATTCCTGGAAGCCATTAAGGCTATTGGCAAGGACTCTTCAGAGGCTTGGATAGATATTCCCATGTTTAGTGGAAAGATGAATGCTGATGAAGTCATAGAATGGATTAAGGCTCTAAACAACTACTTCGAATACAAGGAAGTTCCTGAAAGTAAGAGGGTTAAGTTTGTGAAAACTAAACTCAAAGGTGCTGCCCTTACATGGTGGAATTAAACCCAAGGAGAGAGGGTAAAGAATGGGAAGAGTATGATATCTTCATGGAGTAGAATGCTAGAGAAGATCAAGTCCCAGTTCCTTCCATCTGACTACGAGGTGCAGATATACAGGAAGATGCAGAACCTCAAACAAAAGGATATGGATGTGGCTACTTACACTGAGGAGTTTCACAAATACACTCTTCATTGTGGGTACATGGAGGATGAAAAAGCCAAGGTAGCAAGGCATCTAAAAGGTTTGAGGATCAATATTCAAGATGAGATAAGTTTGTTTACCCCTAAAACTATGGAAAAATGCTTTCAAGTAGCATTAAGAGCTAAAGAGAAGTTGAAGAGGAAAGGTGAGCAGCAAAATAAAGGAAGAGGTGACAGAAATTTTAGAGGCAGTTTTGGAGGAAGAAGTCCTAACCAGAGGCCTAGTGGTGAGTCTAGCCAAGAAGAGAAAGTTGGGGACTCAAGTAGCAGAGGAGGCTACCGAGGAAGAAGGCCAAATGAAAGAGGTGGGAGAAATGGATCAGATAGAGGATCCAAGTTCTCCAACATGAGATGCTATAATTGTAATCAGATAGGGCATCTGGCTTATAAGTGTCCAGAGAAGGCCTCAAATTCTCATGGAAATGAGAGAAGAACCACATTGACTCAAGAGGATGTAGGTTGTGTGACATCTCCTGAAGTGAATTTGACATCAGAGGTGGGAGAGAATTTGATGATCAAGAGGACACTACTCAAGGAACCAATGCAGACTAAACCTTCACAAAGGAGAGCACTTTTCAGGATCAATTGCAAAAGCAAGGGTAAAATATGCAAGGTAGTCATAGATTCTGGTTCAACAGATAATATGGTGTCTAGGGAAATGGTGGATAAATTGAACATAGAAAGGATTCCTCATCAAACTCCTTACAGAGCATCTTGGGTAAGTGATAGCCAATCACTTTTGGTAGATGAACAGGCATATGTTGATTTTCAGATTGGAGAATATAAGGAGAGAATTTTATGTGACATTTTTCCCATGGAGTGTTGTCACCTACTTTTAGGTAGGCCCTGGCAATTTGATAGGCAAGCATTATATGATGGATATGCTAACACATACACCATCAAGAAGGATGGAAAGACTTTTGTGATGACACCATTGCAAGATGGTGCTGTAACATAGTAGGAATCCAAGATCATTTTGGTGGGTCAGAAAGAGTTTGTGAAGATGCATGAAGAAGAGACAAGGAAAGTTGAGGATACCTCATAGAGTGAGGTTACCAAAGATCACAGTTTGAAGTTGATTTCTATTTTGAATGGTGGAGATCAGATGGTAATGTCTGAGATGGATCAGATGAAAGTCAAAGAGTAGGTCTGCAAGAAGCCACAAGTTGATTGGAAAGAAGATGATGCTATGATAGTAGGGACCATTGTTTGTCCTCTGGAGCCAACAAGAGTTGGAAGGCAAACATATTCTACCATAGCAGTAGTACAAGAAGCATCAAACATAGTTTTGAATGCAGGTGTTCAAGTAGATATGATAGTAAGCAATCATGGCATACAATATCCACATTTGGTTGCAAGCACTCACTCATGGCAAGGTGTGAGTAGAGCCTACAATGCTAGGCATGAATTTTTGATTCCATGGAAGCAAGTTACAGTCCAGCAATTGTGGGGAAGGCATGATGTAGCGAAGAATGATGGTGGTGCAAGACATAGACTCAACTCATGGGACATGAGTTCTATTCTAGGTGGGGTGTATGGTGCAGGAGCACCTAACACAAGGTGGCCTTCATGAGGCATTTAAATTCATGTTTGTTAAGGAAAGCAGAGGTGCAGAATACAACTTCCCTAATGTTAATTCAAAGGGGATAATGCAGACAGGTTACGTTTAATTCAAATACAAAGAGAAATACACCAGAAAATAAAAAATAAATATTCAAGATAACAAAGATCAACACCAGATGTACGTGGGAAAACCCTTTCGGGTAAAAAACCTACCACCACAAGAGACAATCTTTATTACAGAAACTTTATAGTTACAATAAAGATCTTAGCTCACTTGCTCAAGTATCCATTCTCAAATTATATAAACTGTTCACTTTCACTGCACATTTACAGAATGAACAATATAATCAAATCTCATCATCAACCTCTGACGAGCACACCAAAAATGTATAAAACCACAGTCTTCAAGAGCAAAACCATTTAAACTTCTGCCCTAACTATTCGTTCCAACTGCCCAGCATCGTTATCTTTCAACCATCGCATAATTGCTGTCTGACTGTTTGCATACTTGCGAGACCATTAGTCCCACATTCACAAGTACAAAAATGATATTCCAATTTATATCCACAAACACTCAGTAAGACTATCATCGGCAATTTTGTTGCCGACGATGCCAGTCTATACCTCATCGAGATAGCTCAAACCATCGGAGACCACTTCATTTCCTACACCGATGCTTCCTTGTCCCAGCGATGCCCAAAGCTCTTCATCCTCCATCGGAGTGACCTCTACCATTGGCCCAAAAACTTTACGCTATGCCGATGAATATCCTCTTGCCGATCGTCTGGACAAACCGCCATCGGTGAGACTGTTAACATCAGAGGGACTCCTCAAAGCTGGGCCGATAGTGAGTCTCATGTTGGTGCCAATGCTTCATTGGATAGACACAAGAGTATCAGAGTGAGTTCTCAAGGCTTGGCTGATAAAGCTACTCACTCCAATTCCATCAGAGCGACCTGATGCAGAGAACCTAGGTACTGAGAAGGACACTTCAAACCTTCAATGAAATGACTCTCAAGGTTCATTGTCTTTAATAGAGATCAGACTTCTCATAAGGCAGGGCTTTACTTCAAAAACTAAATATGTTCATGACACAAAGTGAGGGGACTTCAGGACACATATCTCAAGGTTCCTAACTCAATCTAAGATTCCATCATCTCCACTGTACAGGACCTGCAGGACATCAGTCTTTACTCTGCCTTTCATAGACAGTCACACATTTCAGCTTCATTAGAGAGATAGTCACATTATTCTCCTTGGAATGATCTCCATTAAGACAAACTCAATCTCATACAACATACCAAGTCAATAACAAGCCAACCACCTAATGCCTTCCTTGACAAATCAACAACCCATCAAATCTAACTAATACCTTCTTTGTGGTGACTGTTTTCAATGAGGACTGACATAGTCTGATGTAGGTAGAATGAATAGGTTTCATGGAGGATTTTGTCTTACCTTCTCTCATAGGATCATTGCTAGATCTAGAGCACCTTGCACCATTGATAATGACTGATATTTCACAAGGATTCCACTCCCACAGTCGATGGCCATCACCTAATTGATGTTGTCCTTCTCTAAGTCTCAAAACATGGCTATGCAGGGTCATCTACATGGTAAATTCAACCCAAACCATCCTCCTGCCTCCAAAACCTTCACAAGACCTTGAACTACCTACTATACAATCCATTCCACTGATCATAAATAGAAAAGATCAATGGAATGAAGGGGAATCCATCAAACTACTCAGAAAAACCCTAACTCAGGGTTTAGGACAACCTTAGAGCAAAACAATGATTTCTCCCACCTAATTTAGTGTCAAGTCTCCAAACAAGGTTCAAATCAAAGCTATCTTGATCCACTAACCATCCATTATACTCATGGGCTATGACAATTCCGTACAGGATCAGGTACGGGCTAGAAACAGTAATAAAACACAGAAAATGCAAGAGAACAATTATTTCTTTATTTATTTCACTTCAATCTTCTTCACCCTACTAAAATGAATAGTTTTCACAGCTTTTTAAAGCCTGCCATGATGCCTTGAATAAGTTGGAGGGTCGTTGGGACCGATGGAGGGTGTAAAAACTGTTCAACTGCCCTATCTGCATCTGATTACTGTTTAGTAACTATCCTATCTTGGACTGTATCGACTGCTTTGTGTTTAATAATGCTTCCTAACATTTGGTTAACATTGGACAAGGTTCTAACACACCTTCTAACCTTTGACATGCTTCCAACCATGAGGATTGCCTCCTACACACTTTAGGAGGGCTACAAACTTAAGGAAACATATGACTGCCTTTACAATATGACTGTCCTCCTTAGGACTTACAACATGAGATTAAGTTTTAGTTATTTCGACATAATCCTTTTACAAGCATGGCATACAAGCCTTATTACAACATGAAGATGGTCTCAAGGACCTTATTGAATGAAAACAAACTACTTAAAGATCAAGCAAAGCCTAGATATCTTGGTGCTCCTGCACCATACTCCCCAGCATGATGAAAACTCTTGTCTTAAGAGTTATGGGATCTTCTCCAAATGTTCGTCAATCTTTTTGGAATGTTCCTTTGACTTGTGATAGGAAACATGAACTCTCCAAGGGTTATCCTTCTCCTTCTCCAACCTGCATGGCTCTTACAAATAGTGTTAGGATAAAACATGTTGTGATGTCCTTGCCTAGGACCCTGCTGCTGCAATGCTTCTGCTCTTCCCATCTTGAGGTTCTGATTTATTCCTCCCTGTACTATCTATTGTTTTCCTTCCTTCTTCTGCCTCCTTATAGGGCAGTCAATGTCCCCAATCTTGACATAACTCAAGTCCCAAACCTGCTATCCTTTAGGACTGTCTTCCACCTTCATCTACTGCAACTGTTCCGACTGTTTCCAATCATCCTTAACCTGCACATTCAACTGTAATTTCTCTCCAAAATAGATAGTAACATGTTCCTTCTTGTCTTCACAAGGTAAAGGCATTAGTTTGAACTTTGTACCATCCTTGTGCACCAAATAATTATTAGTATAACCATCATGAATTGTCCTCCTTAAGTGTTGCCATGGTCTACCCAAAATTACATGCCCACATGTCATTGAAATGGCATCACACAAAACATAATCCTGATATGGATCAATTGAAAAATCAACATATGCCCTCTGACTAACCATTACTTTTTGTTCTTGACTTACACAAGTGGAATTGTAAGGACTAGGATGATCAAATGTTTTCAATCCCAACTTATGCACCATATCCCAAGAGACTAAATTATCATGTGAACCTGAATCTATAATCAACTTGCATATTTTTCCATGGCTTAAACAATTAGTTTTAAAAATGGATACCTGTGATGTTTGCTGCATTTTGCCTTTTTCCACCATAAGCATTTCTCCAACCATTACTGGACAGGCTAATGACATTTCCTGTTCTTCTTTCTTTTCCTCTTCTTGTGCCAAATGAACTCTTCTATCCTTGCTCTTATCAGCATCATCCTTCTTAGTACATTTGAAAGATGTGTGTCCCACTTCATTGCAATGATAACATCTACCTGTGAATACTCCTCTACCTGATCCAAATCTACCTCCACCTCTATATCCACCTCTCTGATCTGTAGAAAACTCTTTGCCTTTCTCATTGCTGCTCTGTACTTCATTAGTAGGTCTACCCCTACCTCTATATCCTCTACCACTACCTCCTTGTCTTTCTTGCTTCCTCTTCACCCTCTCTTTAGCCCTTATGGCTAACTGAAAACATTCTCCAAGTGTTTTTGGTATGGTCAAACCAATCTCATCTTGCAAGTTATACCTAAGCCTATTAAGGTATCTTGCCACTTTCTCTTCTTCATCTTCTAATCCTCCTCTAATACTAAGCTTATGAAATTGCTCAGTATAGGACATAACATCCATGTCCTTTTGTTTCAAATTTTGCCTCATCCTCTTTGTTTGAATGGAGTAATTTAATGGAAGAAATTGATCCTTCATCATATCCTTCATCCTACCCCAAGAAGTGATTCTTATTCCACCTCTAGCCACTCTTTCTGTTTGCACACTACTCCACCATGTATGTGCTGTCCCTCTCAACTTTGATTTTGCAAATTTAATCTTCTTCTCATCACTCATTTAGTCATACTCAAAGAAATTTTCAAGGGCATCTATGCACCCTAATAGCTCTTCACTATCCATCTTCCCCTGATAGATAGGTAACTCTATGTTTTCCTTTGTTCCACTCCCTTGGACTACCTTTAGCAATCTCACAAATTTCTTTTCTTCAGGATCCAATTCATCCTCAGGAGGATTCTCATCTACCTCCTCATCTCCTTCTAAATCATTTTGTTCATCCCTTCTAGGATTCTTCTCTAGTGCTTCCAACCTTGCCAAGATGGATGCATTCTCTCTTCTCACTTGTCTTAATTCTCTTTCTCTTGCAGCATCATGTTCTCTTCTATCCCTCAACTCTTTTTCTCTTGCCTCTAAGGCTTCTCTCAATTCATTGTTCTCCCTAGCCATTTGATTTTTAGGGGCCATCTTCACACTTTCACAAACCCTTACTATTTCACAAGATCCTACCACTCCCTCAAGGACCTACTTGCTTGCTCTGATACCAATATGATGCAGAGAACCTAGGTACTGAGAAGGACACTTCAAACCTTCAATGAAATGACTCTCAAGGTTCACTGTCTTTAACAAAGATCAGACTTCTCATAAGGCAGGGCTTTAATTCAAAAACTAAATATGTTCATGAAATAAAGTGAGGGGACTTCAGGACACATATCTCAAGGTTCCTAACTCAGTCTAAGATTCCATCATCTCCACTGTATAGGACCTACAGGACAACAGTCTTTACTCTGCCTTTCATAGACAATCACACATTTCAGCTTCATTAGAGAGACAGTCACATTATTCTCCTTGGAATGATCTCCATTAAGACAAACTCAATCTCATACAACATACCAAGTCAATAACAAGCCAACCACCTAATGCCTTCCTTGACAAATCAACAACCCATCAAATCTAACTAATACCTTCTTTGTGGTGACTGTTTTCAATGAGGATTGACAGAGTCTGATGTAGGTAGAATGAATAGGTTTCATGGAGGATTTTTTCTTACCTTCTCTCATAGGATCATTGCTAGATCTAGAGCACCTTGCACCATTGATAATGACTGATATTTCACAAGGATTCCACTCCCATAGTCGATGGCCATCACCCAATTGCTGCTGTCCTTCTCTAAGTCTCAACACATGGTAAACTCAACCCAAACCATCCTCCTACCTCCAAAACCTTCACAAGACCTTGAACTACCTACTATACAATCCATTCCACTGACCATAAACAGAAAAGATCAGTGGAATGAAGGGGAATCCATCAAACTACTCAGAAAAACCCTAACTCAGGGTTTAGGACAACCTTAGAGCAAAACAATGATTTCTCCCACCTAATTTAGTGTCATGTCTCCAAAAAAGGTTCAAATCAAAGCTATCTCGATCCACTAACCATCCATTATACTCATGGGCTATGACAATTCCGTATAGGATCAGGTACGGGCTGGAAACAGTAATGAAACACAGAAAATGCAAGAGAATAGTTATTTCTTTATTTATTTCACTTCAATCTTCTTCACCCTACTACAATGAATAGTTTTCAAGGATTTTTAAAGCCTGCCACGATGCCTTGAATAAGTTGGAGGGTCGTTGGGACCGATGGAGGGTGTAAAAACTATTCAATTGCCCTGTCTACAACTGATTACTATTTAGTAACTATCGTGTCTTGGACTGTATCAACTGTTTTGTGTTTAATAATGCTTCCTAACATTTGGTTAACCTTGGACAAGGTTCTAACACACCTTCTAACCTTTGACATGCTTCCAACCATGAGGATTGCCTCCTACACACATTAGGAGGGCTACAAACTTAAGGAAACATATGACTGCCTTTACAATGTGACTGTCCTCCTTAGGACTTACAACATGAGATTAGGTTTTAGTTATTTGGACATAGTCCTTTTACAAGCATGGCATACAAGCCTTATTACAACATGAAGATGGTCTCAAGGACCTTATTGAACCAAAACAAACTACTTAAAGATCAAGCAAAACCTAGATATCTTGGTGCTCCTGCACCATTACCATAAACATCGGAGTAACTACCACAACCTTCGCCGACATCCAACCTTATACCCACAAACGTATCTTATCGGTATAACACATATCAATCGGCAAGGCTTGAGTATATCAACCTGATGGAGCATGTCAACCCAACAGCTTGCCCTTCATCGGTGTAACATTACATATCACACAAAGACTCCACACTCCTGCCAATAGAGAAAGTCTACCCAATGACCAAAGAACATGTGAATGATATGAGGTTCCAAGCAGTAATTTGAGACACTAGGTCTCTTCAATCTCCCACTTGTTGAAGAGATTACTGCTACCTATTAATCCGCATATGATTACTGAGTATTATGGGCCTGAAAATCCATTGCATCTGAACACCATTTGAACTTGGTTGTGCTCACTGGTTTAGTTAAAGTGTCAGCGACATTTTCCAAAGTGTCAATCTTTTCCAGCTTCACCTTCCTATCTTCCACCATATCATGAACAAAGTGATATTAGACATCAATATGTTTTGTCCTAGCATGAAATGTAGGGTTCTTCGCCAAACATATAGCACTTTGACTGTCACAATGAATTTGTATCTGCCCTGCATCAAAACCAACATCAGAACATAATCGTTTCAACCAAACAACTTCTTGACATGCACGAGTAGCTGCCATGTACTCTGCCTCTGTTGTGGATAAAGCGACTACAGCCTACCACTTTCTCATCTAACTGATAGCACCACCATTTAACATGAATACATATCCACTGGTGGATCTTCTACTGTCAATGTCCCCTGCCCAATTAGAATCAACATATCCCTGAATGCTGATAGATCTCTGAGACCCAACTGAGTTTCCATGATAGCAAATAGCATAGTTAGATGTCCCTTTCAAATACCTCATAACTCTTTTCATAGCATCCCAATGTGATCTACCTAGATTCGCCATAAACTGGCTCAAAACTCCCACTGCTTAGGCAATGTCTGGCCTGGTACAAACCATTGCATACATTAAACTGCCAACAACACTTGCATAAGGCACTTTTTTCATGTCGTCAATTTCATTCAAAGATTCTAGACAATCTTCAATAGATAGTTTCATTCCCTGCAAAACTGGAACAACTAACTGTTTAGAATTAGACATATTAAACTTATCAAGAACATTGGTAAGATACTTGCTCTGGCTGAGCCAAAGCTTTCTCTTAGATCTGTCCCTTTTGATTTCCATTCCTAGAATGTACTTCGCTGCCCCCAGATTCTTCATTTCAAATTTCAAGGACAATTGAGATTTTAAATCTAAGATCATCCCCTTACCATTGCCAATGAACAACATATCATTCACCTTCAGTTTTATAATAGACATAATGATCAGATTTAGATCTCACATATCCCAAAGATAAAACATACGTATCAAGTTTTTGATACCACATTCTGGGAGATTGCTTCAAACCATAAAGAGACTTTTTAAGTTTACATACCAGATGTTCTTTACCTTTAACCACAATATGCTCTGGCTGGGACATAAAAATTTCTTCTTCAAGGTCCCCATGAAGAAATGTTGTCACATCCATCTGCTCAATTTCAAGGTCATATGCTGCTGCAAGTGACAACAAAAATCTAATGGATGTCAGCTTAGCTATAGGAGAAAAGATTTCTCCATAATCTATACCTTCCTTTTGAGAATACCCCTCAGCAACCAATCTTGCCTTGTACTTATCAATACTACCATCTGGACCATATTTCTTTTTAAATACCCACTTACAACCCACAGGTTTTCTACCTTCAGGCAAGGGCACCAAATCCTAGGTTCCATTTTTCTCCAACGATGACATTTTGTTATCCATGGCTTCCAACCAAGAATTTGAATCAGATAAACTAATAGCTTCTTTCACAGTCCTAGGTTCATCAGTATCAGTAAGCAAAGCATAGGCACAACTTGAATCAAGTACTAAAAATCCATACCTATCTAGTTGTCTTCTTTCACGTGTAGACCTCCTTAATGGCTGAGGTGTAGGTTCAGGTTCTTGCTTTGGATCTGAATCTTTGGAGCTACTCGAACTCACTTCTGAATCATCTACACTTGGTGCTTCTTGTTCCTCTTTTACAGGGGTCAGAGGAATATTAACAACACTCTTTTCTTTCTTCTTTTCTGTCTTCTCCGACTGAGGATCAATAACCAAAGGTTTCAGCTCTCTAAAAATTACATTCCTGCTGTAAATTGTTTTTTTAGTTTTAGGATTCCAAAGCTTGTACCCTTTAACAATGACTCCATAGCCAATAAAGATATATTTTACTGCCTTGTAATCTAGCTTAGATCTTTTTACCTCAGGAATATGAGCATATGCCTCATAGCCCAAGACACGAAGATGTCTTAAAGAGGGCTTCTTTCTAGACCATGCTTCCATAGGCGTCTTATCAACCAATGCCGAAGTAGGAGAACGATTCAGCAAGTAACAAGCTGTAGCAATTGCCTCAGCCCAGAACCTTTGTTCAAGACCAACATAACTCAACATACTTCTTTCTTTCTCCATCAACGATTGATTTAACCTTTCAGCAACTCCATTTTGCTGTGGAGTATAAGCTGTAGTCTTATGCCTTTTTATACCATGATCAATACAATATTTATCAAAATCTGCATTGCAATATTCACCTCCGTTATCTATTCTCAAGCATTTTATTTTTCTACCAGTTTGATTTTCCAGAAGAGTTTTAAATTCTTTAAACCGATTGAACACTTCTGATTTATTTTTCAAAAAATATACAAATGCCCTCCTTGAATAATCATCAATAAATGATACGTAGTATCTTGATTTAGATAGAGAAGGAACATCAACTGGACCAAAAACATCAGAATGTACATAGTCCAGAACACCAGAAGATTTATGAGAACTAGAGTAAAAAGAAACATGATTATGTTTTCCATATATACAATGTTCGCAGAAATCAAACTCCAAATTACAATCAATCAGCCCATCTACTAGGGTTTTGTTTTTCAAGGTTTTTAAACCTTTTTCACCTATGTGACCAAGTCTACGATGCCAGAGCATTATTTTCTCTATAGGAAGTTTAACTTCCATAGAGTTTGCATCATGTGTTACAATAGTAGCTTTTTCAGATTTTACAGAGACATTATTACAGCACACTAGTTTAGCATCTAACCTATACAAATTTCCAAATGCGTTCACCCTTTGCTAGTACAATAGAACCTCTAGTCATCTTACAGCCACCATTCACAAAAGTAACTTGCACTCCAACATCATTAAGCTTACTAACAAAAAGTAAATTTCGAGCCAGACCTGGTATGTGTAATACTCTATTCATTCCCTTTATTCTGCCATCCGGGAATTAGATTCTGACTCTTCCTCGGCCAACAATTTCTAGTGTCGAATCACTTTCCAGGAACACCTTCCCACCAGCATACGGTTCATACTTTGTGAACCATTCTCTGTGAGATGTCATATGAAAAGATGCTCTTGAATCCACCAGCGATACATCTTCAAATGCAGGCATTGCCAAGGCAGCAATCAAGGCATCAACATCACTCTGAGAAGAATCTTTGTCAGAGAAGTTCTTCTTCTTCTTCTTTTTCTCTTCTTTACAGTCTCTTCTGATGTGTCCTTTTTGCCCACAATTCTAGCACTTCACCTTGGACGTTGTGCTAGGAGATTTCGATCTCCCCTCTGATTTGGACTTAGACTTCTTGTCCTTCTTCTTGCCTTTTTCCTTTGATCTACCTTGAACAGACAGGGCCTCTTTGGCCATATTAGAAGATTTCCTCCGCATCTCTTTAGATAACAGCGAGGCAACAACTGCTTCAGTTGTAAAAGTAGTTGTTGTACTTCCAATAGCCATCACAAGATGATCCCATGAGTCAGGTAAGGAATACAACAAAAGCATACAGTGGTCCTCCTCTTCTATTTTTACATCTACAGACGTCAACTATGCAACAATCAAATTAAATGAGTTCAGATGGTTTGCTACAGATGCTCCTTCATCCATCTTCAGAGAGTACAACTTCTTTATGAGGAAAAGTTTATTCACCAAGGACTTGCCCTGATAAATGTCTCCCAACTTCTTCCACAAAGCGTTTGTAGTCTTCTCCTCATGGAAGTTCAATAGAACAGAATCTGCTAAACTTAATCTTATCAGTCCTCTGGCTTTCCTATCTACCAAGTCCCAGTCTTCTTGCTTCATGGCTGCAGGTTTAGTTACAGACACAGCAACCCAAAGATCTTTGTCGACCAGCAAATCTTCAGCTTTAAGCTTCCACAACTCAAAGTTTGTGCCATTGAACTTTTCAATGTCTATTTTTCTTGATGTACTTGTCATCTTATTTAACAAAATAGACCTCTACAGAACTCCCACTCATTGAACTAACACAAAACACCCAACCTACCAACAAGGATAACACAACTGGCTAGGCTCTGATACCACTTGTAAGGAAAGTAGAGGTGTAGAATACAGCTTCCCTAATGTTAATTCAAAGGGGATAATGCAGACAGGTTACATTTAATTCAAATACAAAGAGAAATACACTAGAAAATACAGAATAAACATTCAAGATAACAAAGATCAACACCAGATGTACGTGGCAAAACCCTTTTGGGTAAAAAACCCACCACCATAAGAGACAATCTTTATTACAGTAAACTTTACAGTTATAATAAAGATCTCAGCTCACTTGCTTAGGTATCGATTCTATATAAACTGTTCACTTTCACTGCACATTTATAGAATGAACAATATAATTAAATCTCATCATCAACCTCTGACGAGCACACCAAAACTATATAAAATCACAGTCTTCAAGAGCAGAACCATTTGAACTTCTACCCTAACCGTTCATTCCAACTACCCAGCATCATTATCTTTCAACCATCACATAATCGTCATCTAACTGTTCGCATACTTGCGAGACCATTAGTCCCACATTCACAAGTATGAAAATGATATTCTGGTTTATATCCACAAACACTCAGTAAGACTATCATCAGCCATTTTGTTGCCAACAATGCTAGTCTATACCTCATCGGGATAGCTCAAACCATCGGAGACCGCTTTATTTCCTACACTGATGGTTCCTTGTCCCAGCGATGCCCAAAGCTCTTCATCCTCCATTGGAGTGACCTCGGCCATCAGCCCAAAAACTTTACGTTGCATCGATGAATATCCTCTCACCAATCATCTAGACAAACCACCATCAGTGAGACCGCTAACATCGGAGGGAATCCTCAAAGCTCGGTCGATAGTGATTCTCACGCCGGTGCCAACGCTTCATCAGAGAGACACAAGAGTATTGAAGTGAGTTCTCAAGGCTTGGCCGATAAAGCTACTCACTCTGATTCCATCAGAGTGACTATCACAACCTTTGCCGACGTCCAACCTTATACCGACAGACGTATCTTATCGGTATAACACATATCGATCGGTAAGGCTTGAGAATATCAACCCTGTTGGTGCCCACCTATGGATTAGGGTTTTAAGCTTGAACGTTTGTAGGTTTTTTCATTCAAACCCTAAAGTTTCTAAGTCCATCGGCA
Organism: Cunninghamia lanceolata; assembly: GCA_027924645.1. NCBI lineage: Eukaryota > Viridiplantae > Streptophyta > Pinopsida > Cupressales > Cupressaceae > Cunninghamia > Cunninghamia lanceolata. Next base: position 1,640,086 of record BSBN01000549.1, on the reverse strand, counting down.
AGACTATTGCTTTGTCTCAGTGATCGCATTGTTTTCATTGGTTTGTTCTTTTCATCGCCAAGACAACCTACATCGGCAGCCCAATTCTTGTTCCTGCCGATCGCCGATGGGGATCCAACCAAAAATCCAAAGTGTACATCGTTGTAACAATAGCCATCGGCGGCCTCGTCTAAAGTCTTTCTGACAGGCCGATGGGATGTGCAAGGTAGGTTATCGGTGTGATAAGTGTCATCGACGTGCTATGGGGGTTTCCATCTGATGTGTAGGGTCTTTTCGATGGTGGTTTGTTCTTGTGGTGTGTGGTCGGCGTGACTAGTGACATCGGCGGGGCAGGAAGACATTGCACCGATGGAGGTGGCTATCAGAGTAACATTACATATCGGGTGAACTTGTAGGAAGTTTGCCGATGAAAGGAGTCTGGTTGACAGAGTATAGTTCAACAATTTCATCAGTGAGATCAGTGTGTCGGCGGAGGAATTTTTGGGTGTGCTGATAGGTTGGGATCATGCCGATAGGGTCTTGGCATCAACAGGAGTTAAAGCGACAAGCCACTAGCGGTTAGATCACGGGCCATGACAAGAAAAATATGCAACATTAAGTATGCCCGTGGTCTAGTATATAGAGCCATCAGAAGGTCATTGCAGGGTGAATGTGGGATATTAGGTCTCACGATTTTGAGAAGAGTTAGTGATAGAAGGGGTGCCTATGTGGCACATTTTCATTGGCCAATGACTTGCCTGATTGATTTGACCTGTAGATTTGGAAGATGCAGAGAAAGATCAACGGCTACGTTCGAATGCAGGGTTTTCTTCATGATTGCGGTGGCATTCTTGGCGGGAAGGCTCCTAGAGCGCACGGTTTACTACATTTCCACAGGACACCAGTAGGTCAACCATTGATTGCAAAATTATAGCGGCATGGGTTGATGATGGATGTGCCACTTACCTATTTTAAGAGAAAAATCCCCAAATGGCGGCACAGGGCTCAAGTCTAGCTACTCCTCGCCTCTCCTTCTGCCTGCTGCTTTGCTGTTTTGTGCGCCATTTCTACGGTGCACTGTATCTAGCAAGTTTTTGAATTTCACTCTGTAATTAATTACTAAGGGCGCAGCCTTGCTATAAAAGGCAGACTGTGTTACTCATTTGTGGTTGTTGAAAACTGGACAAATTTTGGTGTTGTAATAAGATACAACTTCGTTGGTGGCTCTGTTTTGGGTGTCTTGTGAGTTTATGAATCTCATGTTATATGTTTTATGCATAAGTTAACTAGTTTCATGCTATTTTTATATGAGAAATGCTCTGTTGCATGTGTTTGATCATTTGTCTCCAAGTTGTGGGCATATTTTCTTTTGAGTTAGAATAGGTAAGGGTTATTTAAGATTCAGGAATATGGGTTTTCTGTATTGAATGCTTAATCTCCTACCTTTGTTCAAGGAACAAATTAAATGTTTCAGGTTAATCATTGAGAAAGTATGTTGCAACAGGGATACCATCAAGTATGAATGACTAAGCACTTGATTTTTGGGAAGTATCTATAAGGCAGATACTAGAAATCTCCCCTTGAAACTCAGTCATTGATTCAAGCTTATGATAATCACCCACCTGTGTATTTCTATTGACTACGAGCCCTGGATAGGCACCAGTCTAGTCTTGTATTGAGGTTACAACCCAGAGTCCCAATCTTGCACCCAAATACAAATCAAACTCAAACTTCAAATACAAACCTTTAGGACATTAGAAGTAGTTTTAGGATCAAAATCCTCTATCTCACAACTGAACATAGGCCCAAGGCTAGTCCCTTTGCTCTTATTTCATAGTTTTGGTCTATACAAGAGAGGATTTATCTGCTTTGTATCAGCATCCCAGTTAGTTCACAGGCATATTTCGTGGATGTTGAATAGGGAATACCCCCCTTGGTTCTGCAGAGCCTAAAGAAGAAGAGGAGATATTTATAGAGTCTATTTCCTGTACTGTTGGCCCCTGGCCCGGGAATCCTGTTGATCATTGATGGCTACCTTGTAGGGATAACTGGGAAGAAGCATCCAGTTGGGAAAAAATCCAACAGATTTGGTGACTCTCCTGGGGACTGCTTTGTATAAGAACCCTGATTTAAAAGAATTAATTCTTAGTTATAGGTGGTGACTCCAAACAAATCTCCCAACCGGTAAAGTAAAAATTTGTATGCAAGGGAGAAGATCCCTGCGTAATCCTTTGTTTGAAGAATTACCTAGCAAAATGATGTATAGGAAAAAAGGGACCATTCAAGCTGGTCATGCCAGTTCCCCCAGCCCCAGAAAAAATGATACCCAGGATAATCCTGGGTCTTTAAAGCTGCAGGCACCCTATTTTTCAAATACAGAGGTTGAGATTCAAGATGTGCTTAAAAGGCAACAAGGTGGATTGAGAATGAGGTTAGAGGTGTTTCAGAAATGCCCTTTCTTAGATCTCCCTGACAGATTTGAAGAGGCTGAGTCTCCAAGGGATGATGATGATGATGACCAAAATGGAATGAGACCATCCACTTCTATGCCAAGAGATGAAGAATTAGCAGAAGAAATTAAGAGCCTAAGGGCCTAATTAGAATACTTGCAGGCAATAAAGATTAGAGATGACATGAGATAGAAAGTACAGGCTCTGAGAATTGCTTAGAATGATTCAGTTTAGACCCTTGACAATACAAATGCGCTGAGAAACCAGCACAAACATGAAGTTTAGGATCAACATAATGATCAGAGAAAGAATGCAAATAATGTTAGAGCACCATTAAATAATATGAGAAATCAAAATGCTAATAGAAATGCCAATGTTAATCAATTTGGTAGACAACCTATGTAGCTAGATAGATTCAGACAGCTAGTTTTTGATGGCATTCCTGGTTACCCTAACCCCATTGACAAACATGTGAAACCGCAGGTACCAAAATTTTTAGGAAATAGTACTGTGTCAGGGGAAGATCATTTAAAGGCCTTTCAGAATGTCATGGACAACTTTGAGGTTGAGCATGAGGATGTTTTTATGAAATTGTTCATGCAATCCTTAGTTGATGAAGCTAGAGAATGGTATAAAGGTCTGCCTGACCAGAGTGTTTCATCATGGGAGGACTTCAGGAGGATATTCAAAGAACAATATGGTGAAAAAACTGAGCCAAGCTTTTTCATTAATGAATTCACTAGAATTACCAAGGGATCAAATGAGCAGGTTGCAGATTTCAATGCTAGATTCACTAAGGTGTTGAATAAACTGCCACATCACCTGAGGCATAATGAACCAATGTGCATAGTATTGTATATAAATGCTTTTGATGCCAAAACAACATATGGGTTAAGAGACAAGGGCCCTGCTAGCCTCAGGGATGCTTTCAGAATTGCAACAAATATTGAAAATAATAGGAAAGCATCTGGTAAGACAAACATAAGAGATGATGTAAAAATTTTGCAAAATCCAAATACTAAATCTCAGAGTGTTCAAGGCAATGCATCTACTTCTGAGGAGAAATTAGATAAGTTGGCAACTATTATCAAGGACCTAAGTTATAGACTGGCTAAAAATGAAAAAGGGATAGGTCTTGATAGGTAGGTCTACCAAAGGCAAGAAAAGAGACCATCACTGCATGATATTCCGTATAACACTAATTAGCATAATGGTAAACCCATTCTCCCAAACAACAACACAAGTCAAAGGGCTCAGAATGTTAAAGAAACTCCAGATCCTTTGAAGAAGGCTATTAATATTGTTGATGACACCCCATGGTGCATAATATGTCAAATGCCTCACTCACAATCGCAATGTATGATTGCTCAGCCTTTATATAATAATGTTGTTGCCTATGATGAGTGCAATGAGCCACATTGTATGGAGGATGATAATGTCAATATGCTGTCCACAAACATGGAGTATCCTTCTTGTGATCCTGATGCAAACACAAATAATGAGATTCAGGTCTGCTAGCAGGTTTCCTATGATGAAGATGATGAAGATAGCTATGCTTATGCTCAGGACTCACACATCTTTTTGAATAATTTGAGATGGCCTTCTGATGAGGAGATTAGAGCCCTCACAACTGCAGCAGTAGCTCAGGTCAAAAGCAATTACAACCTTAGAGGTAAGGCTTAGGTAAGCAACTCACACCAACCAGAGAACTCTTTTGTGAGCCAACCAGTGCATAGTCATAAGAGGTTGAATCACAAAAGAAACAATGGAGCAATAATAAGAAAAATTTTAAGCAAACAATAGGTCATGATTCTCAAAAAATAGAAAATAAAGTTCCCCAAAATGAAGATCAAAGCAAGGACTCTCAGATCATGAATGACAGTCAGGGGGCCATAAAAATTAAAGCTGGTTCATCTCACGATAAAAATAAAACCACGGATCAGGCTACAACTGTTATACAAAATTATGCTCCTTTTGACATAACTCAAGTCCTGACCCAGATAAAAATCTCTATTCCATTGATGGAGTTGATGAAAGTTGAAGAGTTCAGGAATAAAGCAGTGTCCCTGATTTTAGGAGTAGCTTGTCAGGTTGAGCAAAACGTTGGGGGTCAAGGTAAGAAACAGGCCTTGTGTATTGAAGAGGATGAGGTTCTTGAAGTTTATCTGGGGGTGACCATGACAAAATGCCCTTCACAGGTTGAGCCATTTTATGTCTCCCTTGTTATTAATGGAAAAATAGTCAGGAATTGTATGTTTGACTTAGGATCATCAACAAATATCATGCCTCTGGCTATCATGCAGCAAGCTGGGTTAAAGATAGATAAGGCATGTGGAAAATGCTATGCAATAGATGCTAGGGAAGTACCAGTCATTGGAATCATGAAAGATGTGGATTTTAGACTAGCAGCATATCTAGAAAAGACCTACAAAATGAACATAACAGTTGTTGACATAAAGCCATAGTATGGAATGTTGTTGTCAAGAAGGTGGGTAGCATTGATTGGTGGAAGTATGCAACTAGATCTATCATATGCCATGATCCCAATGAATGGCAAATATGTCAAATTGGTCAGAGAGGAAAGGTCATTAGAAACAGTTGAGGATCAAGAGTCAAAAGAACATGTGTGTTTTGTGGATACTGATTGTAAAAATTTTAGAGTTGTCTCAGATGATCAGGAAGGTAAAGGGAGAGGTATTTGCATTCAAGAGCTTGACCAACAGGGTCTGTGGACCATGTACTTTGATGGAGCTTGTTCAAAGGAAGGCTCTGGAGCTGGAGTTGTGTTTTTGTCTCTAGCTGGTAATCTTCTAAAATTCTCTTTCTTGTTAAGTTTGCCTGTACAAATAATATTGCAGAGTATGAAGCTTTGTTACGAGGATTGAATGTAGCTTTGAAGCATGGGATCAAGATGCTCAAAGTATTTGGGGATTCAGAGTTAATTATTTCCCAGGTTAGAGATAAGTATGCTTCAAAAAATAAGAGGTTAAAATAGTATAAGCATGATGTCTGGGATGCAATTGAATTGTTTGATGCTTTTTCAATAAACTGGATAGAGATAAAAAAATGTCATGGCAGATTCTTTAGCTAATGTAGCCATAAGGCCAAATGATGTTACTCTATCTGATGTCACAAATGTTGAAGTTGAACTTAGACCTGCAGTACCGGATAATGTATGCAGTTGGCAGGCATTTGATGATGATAAAGGTTTGTTAAGATTTTTACACTGCATAGATGAATATGAGAACCAGGAGATGGATTTTTAGAATTTTGTTGAGGTTGTGGATGGAAAAGAAACTCTTTTGGGGAAGCAGGTAATTCAACTCAAAATAAATAAAATCCCCAGAGGGTCGGTTGCTCTAGAGAGAGCATTTGACCATAGGGACCAATTTGTCACAAAGGCATCTCCTACAAATAAGAATGATTTGGAAGAGATAAACTTGGGGACATCTCATGCCCCTAAAAAAGTATACATTGGCGAGCAGCTCAAACCACACATTAGAAGTATGCTGATTGCATTGCTAAAAAAATATAAGCATGTTTTTGCATGGTCGTATAAGAACCTGAAAAGTTATAGAGAAGATTTATTCCAGCATGAAATCCCTTTGAAGCCTGGAGCCAAGCCATTCAGACAAAAACAAAGGCCTATTAACCCAACTCTAGCTCCAAAAATGCAAGAAGAGCTTATGAAGCTTAGGGAGGCTGGAATAATTATGCCTATCAGGCACTCAACTTGGGTGTCCAACCTTGTCCCAGTTAGAAAGAAAAATGGTGATATAAGGCTTTGTGTTGACTTTAGACATCTGAATGTATCTTCTTTGAAGGATAATTATCCATTGCCTAACATGGAGGCTATGTTGCAGAGGGTAACCGGTTGTGAACTTTTATCCATGATGGATGGATTTTTAGGGTACAATCAGGTGAAGGTGAAAGAGTTTGAACAATTCAAGACTGCCTTCACCACTCCATGGGGGACCTAGGTATATGTGAGAATGCCATTTGGACTGACAAATGCAGGTGCTACATTTCAGAGGGCTATGGATGTTGCTTTTGTAGGATTGATTGACTCAATCTTGGTTGTATATCAGGATGATTTGACTACCTACTCAAAAAAGGAGGAGCAACATTGTATGCACTTAGAATAGATTTTTATTAAAGCACTGGAGTATGGCATTTCACTTAACCCAAAGAAGTGTGCTTTTGGGGTAGTGGAAGGAAAATTATTGGGACACATTGTTTCCAAAGATGAAGTTAAGATTAATCCTGAAAGGGTTGTTTCCATTGACATAATTTAGATTCCTAAAACTGTGAAAGGTATTTAGTCTTTCTTTGGACAAATTAACTTTGTTAGAAGATTTGTTCCTAATTTTGCAGAGACCACAAAGGATATTTCTAAAATGCTGAAGAAGGGTGCAACTATCAAATGGGAAGGTGAAGCAACTAAGTCATTTCATAACATCAAAGAGGCTATAAAGATGGCTCTTGTGTTGAGATCTTCTGATTTTTCTAAGCCACTTCAGTTGTTCTCATTTGTTTCCTTTCACACTATTTCTACATGCTTATTACAAAAAAATGAGGACGGTTTTGAACAACCTATTGCTTTCTTCAGCATGTTATTGCAAGCTGCTGAGTTGAAATATGACATTATGGAAAAATACGCATATGCATTGGTTAGAGTAGTCAACAGCTTCAGGCCGTATTTAGTAGGCTCTCAGATAGTTGCATATGTGCCCCATGTAGCAGTTAAAGATATTTTTACTCAGCAGGAAGTGACAGGAAGAAGATGTAGGTGGATAAACAAATTACAAGAGTTCAAAATTGAGATACGAATCACAAAACTGGTAAGAGGACAGGATTTGGCTAAGATGATGACACAGTCAAATCTGGAAGCATGCCAAGTGAATGTCGTTCATAATGAAATTGTTAATATGTCAGGATCTGAATGGTACAAGGACATTATATATTACTTGCAGAATTTGAATTGTCCTTCTCACTTCAGTGATAGTCAGAAAAGGACCTTGAAGCTACACGCAATCAAATACATAATCCTTCAAGCAGAGTTGTATTGGAAAAATCTTGATAGTGTATTACTTAATTGTGAATGAAAATCAAGCTGAAGATATTCTAAATGACATACATAAAGGAGTGTGTGGTAGACACTACACTGCTAAGACAACAGCTCACAAAATTCTCAAAGCAAGCTATTGGTGCCCAACTCTTTTCTCAGATGCACAAAAAATGGTAAGAAGATGTGATCTTTGTCAAAGGTTCTCAGGATAATTAAAGTATGAAGGTGCATTACCCTTTAGGACTATAACTGTAGAGGCTCCATTTCAGTAATGGGGAATTGATTTTATAGGGGAAATCTCAGAAAAATCAAGTGGAGGACATAGTTGTATTTTGGTTGCTACTGATTACTTTACTAAATGGATTGAAGCCATTCCAACTAAGAAAGCTACAAGTAGGGTGGTGATGGATTTTATTTTGGAACACATTATTGTTAGATTTGGCGTGCCAGTCAAAGTGGTCACAGACAATGCCATGTGTTTTAGATCTGGTGTTGATTCCTGCAACAACTATGGGATTAGTTTGTCACATGCATCACCATACCATCCACAAGGGAATGGCCAGGTAGAAACAAGTAATAGAAGCCTTATGAAAATCATCAAAAGGATGGTAGATAAGAAAAAAAGGGCATGGGATTCAAAACTAAAGATGGCATTATGGGCTGACAGGGTGACAGTTAAGAAAGCAATTGGAAGGTCACCTTTTGAACTAGTGTATGGTGCAGCAGCTAAATTACTTGTAAATAATCTCTTGCTAGTTCATAAATTCATACAAGAAAATGAGGAGGAGATTGAGGACTCAATGATTGAAAGGATAAATCAGCTGGTTGCATTAGATGAAATTAGAAGAGAAGCACACAAGACAAACATCAGGAAGCAATAGAAAGTGAAATATCTGTTTGATAAAAGGGCTATAGAAAGAAAGTTTTAGATAAATGATTTAGTCCTTATATGGAATGCAAGGAGCCAGGATAAGGGCAAGCATGGTAAATTTGAGCCCTTATGGATGGGCTTGTATCAAATCAGCAATACTCATGAGGAAGATTCCTACTTCCTCCAGGCCCTCAATGGTGAACTACTGGAATTGCTAGTGCACGGCAAATTCCTTAAAGCTTTTTTCTTATAAATGAATATCTTATGTGCATGATGTAAATTAGATGTAAATGGTCTGTATATACCTTGTATAGTTGGTGTTGTCTTGTATTTTGTGTTTTGCCTGGTCTGTCTCGGAGTGGTCTGGTTCTCGCTGTAGTCTTACGCTTGCACATCCATAGTCGGAGCCTGTGTCGGTGTGATAAGTGTCATCAGCATGCTATGGGGGTTTCCTTTCAATGTGTAGGGTCTTTCTGACAATGGTTTGTTCTTGTGGTGTGTGGTCGGCGTGACTAGTGACAGTGGCGGGGTAGGAAGATATTGCTCTGAAGCTTCAGGTTGCATCGATGGAGGTGGCTATCGAAGTAACATTACATATCGAGTGAACTTGCTCGAAGTTTGCCGATGAAAGGAGTTTGGCCAATAGAGTATAGTTCAATGATTTCATCGGTGAGATCGGTGTGTCAGCAGAGGAATTTTTGGGTGTGCCAACAGGTTGGGGTCACGCCGATAGGGTCTTGGTGTTGGTAGGAGTTAAAGTGATAGGCCGCTAATGGTTAGATCATGGGCCGCGAAAAGAAAAATATGTATTAAGTATGCCCATGGTCTAGTATATAGAGCCATCAGAGGGTCATTGCAGGGCGAATGTGGGATATTAGGTCTCACAATTTTGAGAAGAGTCAGTGATAGAAGGGGTACCTACGTGGCACATTCTCATTGGCCAATGACTTGCCTGATTGATTTGAGTTGTAGATTTGGGAGATGTAGAGAAAGATCGATGGCTATGTTTGAATGCAGGGTTTTCTTCATGATTGTGATGGCATTCTTGGCAGGAAGGCTCCCAGAGCGCGCGGTTTGCTGCGTTTCCATAGGACACCGGTAGGTCAACCATTGATTACAAAATTACAAAGGCATGGGTTAATGATGGATGTACCACCTACCTGTTTTAAGAGAAAAATCCCCAAACGGCAGCACAGGGCTCGAGTCTAGCTACTCCTCGCCTCTCCTTCTACCTATTGCTTTGCTATTTTAGGTGCCATTTCTGTGGTGCACTGTATCTAGCAAGTTTTTGAATTTCACCCTGTAATTAATTGCTAAGGGTGCAGCCTTGTTATAAAAGGTAGACTGTGTTACTCATTTGTGGTTGTTCAAAACTGGACAAATTTTGGTGCTGTAATAAGATACAACTTCATTGGTGGCTCTGTTTTGGGTGTCTTGTGATTTTATGAATCTCATGTTGTATGTTTTATGCATAAGTTAACTGGTTTTATGCTGTTTTTATATGAGAAATGCTCTGTTGCATGTGTTTGATCATTTGTCTCCAAGTTATGGGCATATTTTCTTTTGAGTCAGAATAGCGAAGGGTTATTTAAGATTCAAGAATATGGGTTTTCTATATTGAATGTTTAATCTTCTACCTTTGTTCAAGGAACAAATTAAGTGTTTCAGGTTAATCATTGAGAAAGTATGTTGCAACAGGGATACCATCAAGTATGAATGACTAAGCACTTGATTTTTGGGAAGTATCTGTAAGGCAGATACTAGAAATCTCCCCTTGAAACTCAGTCATTGATTCAACCTTATGATAATCACCCACATGTGTATGTCTATTGACGCCGAGCCCTAGATAGGCACCAGTCTAGTCTTGTATTGAGGTTACAACCCAGAGTCCCAGTCTTGCATCCAAATACAAATCAAACTCAAACTTCAAATACAAACCTTTAGGACATTAGAAGTAGTTTTAGGATCAAAATCCTTTATCTCACAACTGAACATAGGCCCAAGGCTAGCCCCTTTGCTCTTATTTCATAGTTTTGGTCTATACAAAAGAGGATTTATCTGCTTTGTATCAGTATCCCAGTTAGTTCACAGGCATATTTCGTGGATGTTGAATAGGGAATACCCCCCTTGGTTCTGCAGAGCCTAAAGAAGAAGAGGAGATATTTATAGAGTCTATCTCCTGTACTGTTGGCCCCTGGCCTGGGAATCCTATTGATCATTGATGGCTACCTTGTAGGGATAATTGGGAAGAAGCATCCAGTTGGAAAAAAATCCAACAAACCCGATGGAGCATGTTAACCCGATAGCTTGTCCTTCATTAGTGTAACATTGCATATCACCCAAAGACTCCACACTCCCACTGATAGAGAAAGTCTACCCGATGACCGAAGAACATGTGAATGATATGAGGTTCCAAGCAATAATTTGAGACACTAGGTCTCTTCATTTAGAATATCAAGTTTTGTGTTGTAATAAGGTCTATCCGACCAATGCATGCCATTTCTGTTTATATCTAGACTTAGAACAAACTTTGTAAGTCCTAAGTAATTAGGGTGCATCATTATTGGTAAGATTGTTGGTCTCCTAGCTGCTTGGAGATGGTTAGTTTCTCCCAGCCACTTGGAATCATTATCCCAGCCACTTGGAATAGGGTTGGTGTTCCTCTGGTGAGTTTATAAAACTAGGGAAATGAATAGAATCAAGCATCAAGGATATTGTAATCAGATCGAAGAGGAGATTGAATGTAATTGTGTGAATGTAATTGTGCATTTTGTTAAGGAGAAATTGAACTATTCTGTGTCATCAATTTGTGTTTCGTTCACTGTAATTACAAACTGCATAGTTGTAGATTTCTTTTCCTTTTCATAATTCTATTGTTGCAAAATGTCGAGGTGAAGCATTCCACTGGTGAGATTTCTGTCAAAATTAGTGGAATGGCTTCATTGTATCATATTCATTTGTTTCTTGTGTTGTTTCATTGTTCAACGGGGCAGAGGATCTGGACAGTGCTTGGTGCACAATAGGTTGACCTAGCATCTCCATGTGCTAGGTTTGGATCGGAGGAGTTGGAGCTGTTATCGGTGAGATAGAGGCCATCGACGAAACATTCCTCGCTTAGAGTGACGAGCATAGTTTGGCCGAAGGGAGATTCGAGCCATTGAATGAAATTCGCAGCCTAAGATTCAGATCAAGGTGACAAAGCACATTGGCTAGAAGTTGTGCGTGATTGCCGACGAGTAGGGTCTCACTGAAGATAACACATATCGGCATATCAGGAGAACAAACAAGGAGTTCACCGATGATCTAGGTCTTGCGATGAGAGTGTGGCGATGATTAAATTGACTGTCGGCCCGAGTGAAGAGGGAGTAAGTCTTACCATATGAGGCTCCCCAACAAAAACACACAAAAAAACTCTTGATTCTCTACCTGCAGATGCTTTTTCCCTTACATTTTTATGTGGGGCTTTGATATTTTTGTGGAGAAAACTTATTTCTAGCTATGACCTGAGAACCCATATACATGGTATCACCTACCTTTTATTTCTTTTTCTTTTTGTCACAAAGGCTATAGCATTTGCATAGGTCGACTTGAAGTTGTTCTTGAAAAACAAATACTCATAAGGTTTAAAACACTCTACCTCCTCTTTGTATATTCTGCAAAAGCATTCAAAACTCCTATGACATTTCAAGATTTTTGATTGTGGCATGGTGAATCTGTCTTGCATACCCAGTGGTTTATATAGTGACAGTTATGATCCTTCCTGAGGTTGGTGCTGCACCCTTCTGCTTTAGTCTTATGGCATGAACCTAAGCAAGGTTAGAAACTCTACTCCTCCTTTATACTATTGGGACAAATCAATATTGCATTATATAGAAGGCATGAGCATCCTCATGATGCAATCACATGATGTAATCACATTGTTTCTTGTACCTATAGCTAGACATTTTTGATCACTTCTTTTGCTGTTCCATTTGTGTATTTGCACTTGATCCATCTATATATGAATGCGAAGAAAACATGCTGTTACAGTTTCAACTTATCTTCAATTTGGTGTGGATGAACAAGAAAATGTCCTCTGTTGTTCCTATTGACCTATTTTTCCTCTGTCTAAGAGTTAAATAGTTCACCTTGTATATTCCTTGAATTTCCTTCAGAAAATGACCCTACAAAGCTCAAATCCTTCAATTACCCATTCTCTACCTTGCCAAAAATCCCAAAAAACATTCCTAGAGAATCCTTGTCAAGAACCCAGAAAAACCCAGAAATCTTTTGTCTCCAATTGTTTTCTATCGCAGAGATTTCTCAGTTTTACACTTAGCCATTTTTCATGTATATGATGATGACATCATCCTTGTTTTGGGGTTTTTTGTCATTTGGTCAAATTGCATCTCAAATACAATTTTTCCTTGTATCTTGGTCATGTACAATGCTACTGTACATTAGGTCCTTTGTATATATTGTTGTATGTATTTTTGTTTGTATAAGGCAATATACAAAGGTGAATGTACAAAGGCAGATACAAAGGAAAGGAATATACAAAGAAATATGCAAAGGAATATACAAGGGTTATATACAAGTGCATATGGAAAAGGAAGATACAAAGGGCAAAGATACATCGGCCGGATGCAAAGGGTGATACAAAAGTTTGTTTGTATATTCGCATTATATATGCGATATACAAAAGGCAATATACAAGGGAATACATACAATCTGGACGCGCTGGGGAATTGAATGTGGCGGATAATCATTTAGGGTCCACAGGTTGTATATTGCATATACAAGGTCAAAAGGGTGCAACATACAAGAAGGTAACATACAAGGCCAGACCTGACGTTAGTTTCAATTTGCTTTATAAAATGCTGGGGTCTGCCTATTGTATGTATATGCGATTGTATCATCCCATATACAATCTTATATACAAAGGTTAGATACAAAAGATATATACAATGCGGACCCGACTGGTAAATTAAATTTGGCAAACTCAGTGCTGGGGTCTGCGGTTGTATGTTGAAGTGCATGTATGTGCCGATATACAATGCAAAGATACAAGGCCGAACCTATTTCAATGTTCCATTCTGGTTGATGATCCTTTAAATTCCGCATTGTATGTACATGTGATTGTATCTCATATACAATTGCGATGTATAAGGGCACATACAATGGATTTTTGGTGAGACAATGCATATCAGTGGCTCAGTTTGAGGTTTTTCTGATGGCTGATAAGGAGGATGCAGCAGTGGGTCCTAGGTTTAGCTCAGCGACCAACGGGGTGATGACACATGGTAGGGACAAATATACAAAGGGTGATACAAAGGCAAAGGCCCGATTATGTATGTTGGCCATTGTATGTATATACAATTGCACATACAAAAGCATATACAAAGGGAGATAGAAAGACATATGCAAAGCGATTTGTATGCAAAATACAAAAAGTGAAGAAATCACATAAGTGCAAAATTGAAGGATTTGAAGGACCCGATTGCATGATGACGTCATCCAGGCCCGTTCTTTGCCCAAGTTCTATATGATGCTGATGTCATCATGATTTTCATAATGCATCCATTTTTTTTGTATGTCTGTATGCATACAAATAGCGGTTTCCAGCGGTGGCAAAGATAAATATAATGGCATGCTTTCAAAATTTGTAGTTTCAAACAAGGATTTCAGGGGCTGATTGTATCAAATGCAGGGCCTGATCATTCAGCAAATTCAAAGTGATTAGATGCCAAATTTAGAGGACTGAGGAATCTATAGTGTTGTAAATCTTTGTTCGCAGGTTTGCATCCTACTTGTGTACAATGCAAATCTGATTCCTCACCTACCCTTTCCAGATATTTGTAGCATTCATTGCTGCAAATCAAACAACTCAGCTTTTTGCATTGATGACCAGAAATATCTTCCATCTGCCCCTGTTCCAGATATTTTATGCCATGAATTCTTGTAGGTGGACGTCCCTTCTGGCATTGATATTTTCTTAAAGAGCCCATGAGGCAAATTCATTGTAACCAACTTAGGTAAAATGCAAAAGGCTATATATGCATAAACATGAGATGAAAAAAAGGTTGAAAGATTTAGTAATCTATGCTTCTGATTCCAAACAAAGCATTCCTCTACTATAACCTTGCCTTCTAATTAAATACATGCTAGTTATTTTACCTCTTCATGCTATTTTAACTCTGTGTGATCTAAGAATGATGTGTTTGTGAATATTTTAATTCCTTCTAATCATCTCTTTCTCTTTGCCTCTATTAAAATCAGCTAGATCTGTGTATGTTTGTTGGTTGTATCTAGTCATTTTGTGCATTTTATCAGTTCTCTGAGGGTTCTTTTATCCAATTTGGTGCGTCACCTTAGACAGTAGGTTTCATTTTAATGCAATCCTTCTTCCCCTTTCCTTTGCAAAGTCAGTAGATTTTAGGTGATAACCAGATAGGAAGCTGGCCTTCTCTGGAGGTCTGATCTCAGTTCACAAGGTCCCACACTTTGAGATCATTCCCATGTTTCTCCAGATTGCCAAGTTTTACAACTCGGTAAGGGTGCAAATCTGAGAGATAACAGTTTTTGGCATGCCCGGTGGGACTGTGGAATTAGAAAATAATTCAAATACTACCTTTTATTGTTGGTTTTGATGTGTAGCCAGTGATTTTCAAACCTATAAGAGGTTAAAACCTTCATATCTGGTGACTCTGAGCTTTGGTTTAGCAAAATCAGTATTTTTCTTCTTATGAGAAGAATACAAACCAAAAGTAGTTCTTCATCTTTTGAATATTTGCAATTATCCCCACCTAGGAGAAGAGGGATAATTGCTGTCAAACCCAAGAAGACTCGTATCTATTCTAGGAGAGCCAAGTCTACTCCTCCTATGGTTGGAACTTATACTGTCCCAAGAATCTCAGTTACAATGATTCCTATAGTAAAAAATCAGCTGTTTGTTGCATTCAACCAAGGTAGCCCACTGAATTTAGCTCAGCATGATGATATTCCTGTCGCTACCTTGAAAAGTTTACAATATTTAGCCAACCAAGGTAGCCCACTAAATTTAGCTCAGCATGATGATATTCATGTCATTGCCTTGAAAAGTTTACAATATTTTAATGGTGAAGATCAGACTACTCCAGCTGAACACATAAAAGACATTGCAAACATATGTGTTGTGCATCATGTGACAGAAGAGAATGTTGCAATTAGGTTGTTAGCAGCTTCCCTCAAAGGGAAGGCTTTGCAGTGGTTCAGAAGCCTACTGGTGAACTCCATAGATTCATGGGATCATTTGGGAGAAGAGTTGTATAGCTTCTTTGAAGACAAATCAGACCATCTGTCATTGGTGGAATAGCTGTCTACAATTAAAAGAGCTCCTCACGAAGTTATGTCAGATTTCAACTACCATTTCCAGAAGACGTGGGACAGAATCCCACCAATGGTAAGGCCTACAGCTAACCATGCTTTCTTATATTATTTGAGAGCTTTAAACAATGATATTTCTGTCATGATTCAATCTATGGGAGGAAATTCCTTACCACAAGCTTATGCCATAGCCATAAGAGCTGAAAACAACCTCATACAGGCTGGTAAAATTGCCCCTAGGCCTCCTTTGCCATTATTCCTCGCTATTCAGCCACCAATGCCAATGCATGTGCCTCCTATAACTGTTATACCTACCACACCAGTGTTACCAGCACCCAATACGTAGCCTAATAAATCAGAAAATGCTATTCAAACTCAATCTTTTGAGTTACAAGAGATCAAAGGATTATTACAATCTTTTGGGAATGATCTGGTGAATATAAAAAAATAGCAGTTCCAGAACAGACAACCTTATTAGCCATACAGTCAAGGTCAAAATCAACCTTATCAAGGGCAAAACCAACCATACCAAGCTAATAGACCACCTTATCAAAGCAATTACCAGGGTGCTAGGCAGAATGTGAACCAGAGGCCTTTCTAGCCTTACAATCTTGCACCCATTAGTGTAGTTAGTGACCTTGTCCCTATTCAGAACAACCTTATAGCTGAGTATGAATGGTGTCTTCCATGTAATCAGCCACACAGTCAGGCAACTTGTTCAAATGGAGTGATAAATTAGGCTCTAATGGTGCAAAATGTTGTAGTTTCACAGCCACACACACCTAATGATGGGACTATATAGCAACAAGAATAGCCTCAGAATGATACTGCCTTCCTAAACTGGCAGGAAGATGAGTTCTGTGGCGTAAACAGAGATGATACTTCAGTTGTAGCAAATACGAGAGCTAAAAAGAGGGGTTATGAGATAGATCAAACAACAAACAAAGGAAAAGGACCTGCTGATCCTTCTACATCCCAGATTCTCCATATTTTGCAAAGGAATACTCAAGTAACTGCCAGGGAACAACCTCATTTACAAGTTGATATTGCTGTTGCAAAGTCACATCAGAAGGTAAACGTCACTTCACCTTTTAATATCATTAAAAATATGAAGAAAATGAATGTGATAATATCTATGTGGGATTCTTTAGCCATCCCAGGTCAAAAGGACATGTTACAATCTACCTTGTCTGATTTAAAAGTGTCAAATGATGCAACTGTTGACCCAGCTAGGGCTGTTCTTACCAATTCATCCCAAGATAACAGTAAAAAACCAAATAAGAGTGCTCAACCACTTCCATTTTATGTCATTAATAATAGGAGACAAGTTAGTACATAACTATATGGTGGATAGTGGTGCAAGTAGTTCTGTAATGCCAAAACAGATTGTAGACCAATCAGGATGGAAATACTAGCCCCTTATGAAGGGTGTACTCTAGCCAGATGGCACAGTTGTTAACACTATAGGTGTGATAAAAGATCTAGGTCTCACTTTGCATACCTGCCCAAATGTTTCCATCTCCCAAGAGGTGTTCATCATAGATTTACCTCCTTATTTTGCCATGTGTTTGTCAAGGGAGTTCATAGCCAAGATAGGAGGATATTTATCCTTGGATTGGTCCCACATGTTTTTTAGGACCCGATATGGCACAAAAGTGACCCTAAAATCTAAATTATTGCCAAATATCACATAGAGCCTTATGTCCCAAGTGTTGTTAATGCAAATTGCATTATTTCTGATGATCCTGAGCTTGTTGCTACTCAAGAATTGCAAACTGAAAGTATACTAGAAGTGTTGTTAAAGGAATGGGCCTTAGAAAATATTGTTGATGATCCTGAGGGACACATTCAAGAAACTGGTATGGGAGTTTACATACTGCACGAAACTAAAACAACAATTCCAAACCTTGTAAAGAGTGCAGAACAACAGATAGAACAACAAGATGAGGTATGGAAAATGTACTTTGATGGCTCTAGGAATAGGAATGGATCTGGTGGTGGTGCAATGCTTGTGTCCCCACAAGGTGACAGATATTTTTCTGCTTTTGCATTTTGCTTTTTCATGTACAAATAACACTGCTGAGTATGAAGGGTTGATTCAAGGTTTGCAGTGGGCAAGGAAGAGGAAAATTGGCTGTTTACAGGTGTATGGGGATAGCAAACTTATTATGAATCACGTGAGGGGATTGCATGTTACAAAGAATGATGTTTTGAAATGCTATAAACATAGGGTATGGGATATAATTGAGGAGTTTGATGCTTTCAATCTAATCTCTATCCTGAGAAATTAGAACAATCATGCAGATAGGTTAGTTGCAATTGGGGCTCAATTTGATATCCCCAGTGATATTCAAAGAGAAAAGGTACGGTCTCATGTGAAGATAGTTAACATGCCCTCTATTCCTGACAATAACATTCATTAGCAGGTTTTTGAGAGTGATGAGCAGGTTCTGCATTTCTTGTTAGAAGAGGATGAGTTTTCTATGATGAATCAGAACAAACTCAAACAACAATATGATGATTATCAAGTTGTTCAATTAAGGACTAATAAGCTACCTAGAGGGTTGGTAACCTTGGAATCCATTTTTGGTACTAATGCTCAGTTGAAAAAGAGCAAAACCAGCATGCATGTCAAAGAGGAACATTATGAGGAGCTAGAAATTTTCAAAGGTAAGCTTCTCAAAATTGGTAAAATTTGTTCGCTTGAGGATATGAAAGCTTTTATTGCTCTTTGTCAAGAATTTGAGGCTGTGTTTTCTTGGGAATACTCATAATTAAAAGGGTTTGACCCTCATATTGCCCAACATACTATAGTTAGAGCCAAGTGTGAAACCTATGAGGCAGAAACAAAGACCTTTAAATCCAAAACTTGAGCCTCTAATGATTAAGGAATTAACCAAGCTGATCAAGGGAAATATCATTTTTCTGATCAAGCATACTTCTTAGGTCTCAAATCTTATTCCTATGAGAAAAAAGAATGGAGAGATTAGGCTGTGCGTTGACTTTAGAAACCTTAATAGACTCTCCCTGAAGGACCACTACCTGCTGCCCTCAATGGAGCAAATTCTGCAAGTAGTGGCTTGTTTAGAAAGATTCTCCTTACTTGATGGATATTCTAGTTATAATCAAGTATTAGTCAAGGAGGAAGATCAGTTTAAAACTACTTCTACCATGAAATGGGGCACCATGGCCTACAAAAGGATGCCTTTTGGTCTGTCAAATGCTGGCTCCACTTTTCAGAGAGCTATGGATATGGATTTTAAAGGTTTGCTTTATAAATTGGTACTTGTGTACCTTGATGACATCACAGTTTTCTCTAAGGATGCAGCTAAACATTTATCCCACCTGAAACAAGTATTTGAGAGATTTAAAGAGTTTGGGATATCTCTCAATCCCAAGAAATACATTTTTGTTGTGCATGAAGGCAAGCTTTTAGGACACATTGTGTCAAAAGAGGGAGTTACTATTGATACAGAAAGAGTAAGAGCTATTTTGGAGCTTTACCCAGTCACAAGAAGGGACTACAATGTTTTATTGGTAGAATTAATTTTCTGGAAAGATTTATACCTGACATGGCAAATTTATTGAAGCCATTGACATCTATGTTAAAGAAAAACTCAGTTTTCAGTCCATAAAAGAAGTGTTATTGGCTGCACCAACTCTGGTAAATCCCAATTTCTCAAAAGATTTTATTTTGTATGCTTATGGCAGTATAGATACAATTTCTGCAATTCTGGTACAACAGCAAAGTGAAGGCTTTGAGTAGCCAATTGCTTTCTTTAGTCAAGGACTGGAGGAGTATGAGCAGAGGTATAGTTTCATTGAAAAACATGTCCTTGTAGTAGTAAAGAGTCTCAAGAAGTTTAGACATCTTATTTCTAATAATAAGGTACATTTAATGGTTTCTCACCCTAGTGTGAAAGAGTTTCTATTAGGTAAGGACATTAATGAGAAAAGGGCTAGTTGGATTACCAAAGTCATGGAATATGACATAGATATCAAGATAACCAAGCTCATCAGAGGTAGAGGACTCAGTGAATAGCTTACTACTAGGTCTGAAAATGAAATAGAGAAGGAAGAAGAGGTGCTTCTGACCATTGAAAATGAGCATCAGGATGATACAACAATAGTTGGAGTAGGTTGGATTAATGACATGGCTCATTTTTGCAAACTGGTGAATGCCCAATAGGTTTAGATAGAACCAAGAGAAGATATTTTAGACTGCAGTCTATTCCATATGTTTTAATTAATAACATCCTTTTTAGAAAAGATTTTAATGGCGTGTTGTTAAGATGCATTGATAATGATCAAACTGACAAGGTGTTGCATGAGTTCCATGATGGAACTGCAGGGGGTTATTTTGCCCCAAGAACTACCGCTTGGAAAATAATGAGAGCTGGATATTACTGGCCCAACTTATTTAAGGATGCCCATGCATGGGCCAAAAAGTGTGTAAAATCTACCATTTTTGCAGGCAAAGAGAGGCTACCATCTTTTCCTCTGCAGCCGATTCAAGTAGAACAACCCTTCATGAGACGGGGCATTGATTTTATAGGTCCCATTAACCCACTGTCAAGTGCAGGCCATAAATGGGTACTTACAGCAACAGACTATTTCACAAGGTGGACTGAAGCAGTGGCTTTGAAGGAAGCCAATGAGAATGTTGTTTTGAATTTTTATTATGATTTGGTATCTAGGTTTGGGGTACCTGAGTTAATTATCTCAGACAATGCTTTAACCTTTGTTAGATTGAAGATAACTGACTGGGCTGTGAAGAATGGAATCTATTTGAACACTTCATCAAATTATTACCCACAGGGTAATGGTTTGGTTGAATCCACAAATAAGAATCTCATAAGGATTATCAAAAGATCAATGGAGGACAACCAGAGGACCTGGCACACCAATCTAAAATTTGCTTTATGGGAAGATAGAATAACTCCCAAGAGGTCTATTGGAAACTCCCCATATATGTTAGTTTATGGAAAAGAGGCAAGACTACCTATATCTGTAGAGCTACCAGCTCTTGATATCATGAATCAGCTAGAGATGTTTGAAGAAGAAGATCCCATGGCTGTCAGATATGCTCAAGTTATGGAGCTTGAAGAGATCAGAGATCAAGCTATGAAAGCTATGGGGTGTCATCAACTTTAAACAAAAAGAGTTTTTGATAAGAAGGCCACTCCCAGAGGTTTTAGGAAGGGTGATATGGTACTCAAATGGGATGAGTTGAAAAGCAGGCCAGGGAATCACTCCAAGTTTGACAACATGTGGAGTGGCACATTTATTATTACTTAATGCAAGGAGCACAATGCAATTCAGTTATGAAACATGGATGGAGAAAATTTTCCTATCCCAGTCAATGGGATACACCTGAATAGGTGTTTTGAGTATGAGTTGCCTTGTAAAATAGTAGATTAGGTTTCTTGCTTTCAATAAGTGCTGCTACAAAATAGTTTAGATGCCTTTTATTTTCCCTAAGTGTTGTCTAGCACAACTAGAGTTGCTTTCAGCAATTTTTGTTTTGGTCTTGGTTTTCCAAGTGTTCTTCATTGCTGACATGCTGACTTACTGAGGTCAAGATTGATTGTCAAAAGTGTTTTTAAGTCTCTGTATGACCCTATGCCCAATGGATGTATAAGGCCACTGATCAATTTGTTTAGTAGGCAAACATCCTATAGAAGTTCCCAGAATGTTGACCTATTTTCCCTCTGTCCAAGAGTTAAATAGTTCACCTTGTATATTCCTTGAATATCCTTCAGAAAATGAACCTACAAAGCTCAAATCCTTCAATTACCCATGCTCTACCTTGCCAAAAATCCTAAAAAACTTGCTTGGAGAATCCTTGCCAAGAACCCAGAAAAACCCAGAAATCTTTTGTCTCCAATTGTTTTCTATCGCAGAGATCTCTCAGTTTTACACTTAACCATTTTTCATGTATATGATGATGATGTCATCCTTGTTTTGGGGTTTTCTGTCATTTCGTCAAATTGCATCTCAGATACAATTTTTTCTTGTATCTTGGTCATGTACAATGTTACTATACATCGAGTCCTTTGTATGTAGTGTTGTATGTATTTTTGTTTGTATAAGGCAATATACAAAGGTGAATGTACAAAGGCAGATACAAAGGAAAGGAATATACAAAGAAATATGCAAAGGCATGTGCAAAGGAATATACAAGGGTTATATACAAGTGCATATGCAAAGGGAAGATACAAAGGGCAAAGATACATCGTCGGGATGCAAAGGGTGATACAAAATTTTGTTTGTATATTCGCATTGTATATGCGATATACAAAAGGCAATATACAAGGGAATACATACAATCTGAACACGCTGGGGAATTGAATATGGTGGATAATCATTTGGGGTCTGCAGGTTGTATATTGCATATACAAGGTCAAAAGGGTGCAACATACAAGAAGGCAACATACAAGGCCGGACCCAACGTTAGTTTCAATTTGGTTTATAAAATGCTGGGGTCTGCTTATTGTATGTATATGCGATTGTATCATCCCATATACAATCTTATATACAATTGCATATATAAAGGTTAGATAAAAAAGATATATACAATGCGGACCTGACTGGTAAATTAAATTTGGCAAACTTAGTGTTGGGGTCCGCGGTTGTATGTTGAAGTGCATGTATGTGCCAATATACAATGCAAAGATACAAGGCCAGACCTGTTTCAATGTTCCATTCTAGTTGATGATCCTTTGAGTTTCACATTGTATGTACATGCGATTGTATCTCATATACAATTGCGATGTACAAGGGCACATACAATGGATTTTCGGTGAGACAATGCATATCGGTGGCTCAGTTTGAGGTTTTTCCGATGGCCAGTAAGGAGGATGCAGCGGTGACGTGGCAGGGACAAATATACAAAGGGTGATACAAAGGCAAAGGCCCACTTATGTATGTTGGCCATTGTATGTATATACAATTGTACATACAAAAGCATATACAAAGGGAGATACAAAGACATATGTAAAGCGATTTGTATGCAAAATACAAAAAGTGAAGAAATTGCATAAGTGCAAAATCAAAGGATTTGAAGGACCTGATTGCATGATGATGTCATCCAGGCTCGTTCTTTGCCCAAGTTCTATATGATGCTAATGTCATCATGATTTTCATAATGCATCCATTTTTTTTTGTATGTCTGTATGCATACAAACAACAGTTTCTAGCAGCGGCAAAGATAAATTTAACGGCATGCTTTCAAAATTTGTAGTTTCAAACAAGGATTTCAGGGGCTGATTGTATTAGATGCAAGGCCTGATCATTTAGAAAATTCAAAGTGATCAAATGTTGGATTTAGAGGACTCAGGAATCTATAGTGCCGTAAAGCTTTGATCACGGGTTTGCATCCTGCTTGTGTGCAATGCAAATTTGATTCCTCACCTACCCTTTCCAGATATTTGTAGCATTCATTGCTGCAAATCAAAAAACTTAGCTTTTCGCATTGATGACCAGAAATATCTTCCATCTGCCCCTATTCTAGATATTTTATGCCATGAATTCTTGCAGGTGGATGTCCCTTCTAGCGATGATATTTTCTGACAGAGCCCATGAGGTGAATTCATTGTAACCAACTTAGGTAAAATGTAAAAGGCTATATATGCATAAACATGAGATGAAAAAGAGGTTGGAAGATTTAGTAATCTATGCTTCTGATTCCAAACAAAGCATTCCTCTATTGTAACCTTGCCTTCCAATTAAATACATGCTGGTTATTTTACCTCTTCATGCTATTTTAACTCTGTGTGATCTAAGAATGATGTGTTTGTGAATGTTTAATTCCTTCTAATCATCTCTTGCTCTTTGCCTCTATTAAAATCAGCTAGATCTATGTATGTTTGTTGGTTGTATCTAGTCATTTTGTGCATTTTCTCAGTTCTGTGAGGGTTCTTTTATTCAATTTGGTGCATCACCTTAGACAATAGGTTTCATTTTAATGCAATCCTTCTTCCCCTTTCCTCTTCAAATTTAGTAGATTTTAGGTGATAACCAGATAGGAAGCCAGCCTTCTCTAGAGGTCTGATCTTAGTTTGCAAGGTCCCACATTTCGAGATCATTCCCATGTTTCTCCAGATTGCCAAGTTTTACAACTCGGCAAGGGTCCAAATCTAAGAGATAATGGTTCCATCTTATTAATCTTCATTGACCTGTTCACATGCTTCATGTTGACTATACTTGTATATGCTATGGCATAAAGATGAGATAAGGATATCTTCTGGTTATCATAATGACTTTGTCTCCACTTGCATTCTTTGTTCTCATGTGACTGTGACATCCACCTAGAAATGTGTATTCTCCTTCATGATTGGGACAATGTGTTTGCTGAATATGAATATTGCAATATGTAGAAGGCATGGCATCTTTATAATGTAATCACACTATTCATTTATACCTAACTTTTGCATCTTATGTATCATGGTTGCAATAACCTATTCCTTAAGGTAAATGACATCACTGGAGATAAAGCATTGTGCATTTATACATCACTTGTCATCACTGTCTCTTTACATTTCTCCACCTCTTTCCACTGTGATAAATCTATTCATTTGATGTTGTAGACTTTGGCATGTATCCTAGCTCCTTGCTCACTCACTTCTCAGTCTCCATGACTGTCTTGTGTTATTGCTATGGTCACTTGGACTTGACTGTCCCACATATTCTCTATGGTGTAGCTGTTCCATTACTTTGTCTTTATATTCTTGACTGTGTATGAACAAGAAGAGGCTTTCCTTATAGCTGTTCCACTTGACTGTATATCTTATGACTCCACAGTGTTGATTGCCTTCTGTCACAAGTTGTATTCATTGAAAAGTGAAGAGGAATAAGATAAAAGCCCCTTATGGGTTTCTTGACAGCATAATGAGCTCTAAATTGTTTCACATGCTCTTAACTCCTTCACTGTGACTGATCCATCATTTATGGTTGAAATATCATGTTTCTTGGGTAAACATTGTCATTGCTATCTCCTATAGCAGTACTTGTATTTGATGACTCTCCTTTTCATATTGCATTTGATACATCTTATATAGCAGCAATATGAATATGATGTAATATCGTGATGTTAGTTTATCATTTTCTCTTGGCTATCAAATCAAAGCTTCAATTTGACATTAGACAGTTACCAAAGCTAGGGAATAGCTCATTCTGATAACTGTCTACTACCAAAGGGGTACTCCTTCATGATTGTTCCAAGTTTACTGAACATTTCTTAGTTCTGGTAACTGTCTATTGTCAGAATGCATTCTTTTGATGACACCTTGATATAAAAGTGTTTTACAAATTGAATATTTCTGCATTAATAACAATATTTGAGCATGCTGGGCTCAACCCTTATGGGAGCCCATTTTCTCCACATGCTATTTCATAAGAATTGAATCAACATGATTTCTCCTATACCTGCACAGTGAACAAACAAGTTAGCATAAAAAACATACTTTTGAAAGTTTAGTGCTCTTTCTTATGATGATTTTGGCCTTCAACTGATGATCTGATTTTTGCATATGTTTGATAATGATCCAATTGTATTGATGCATCATGATTGCAAGTTTATATATTTGCTGATAAGGCATATGATGAGTTTGTATATCTAGAGCTCTAACAAAACCTTTTCCAACATTGCAGGTTCATCATTCTGATTGGGAGCAAAAGGTTGAAAACATGAAGATCAAGCTACAGATAGGAGGATCAACCTTCATTCCAAGGTAATGATGGATATCACTCTCCTCATGTGTTCTTTTCCTTTACTTTATCTTTAGATGTATAGCTTGCATGCTTTGTTGCATTGGCTCAGTTTAGTCATTCTCACAGCTTGTGTGTGACATATTTAAATATTCTCTTGAATATAATCGGTTATTTTATTTTATGCAATGATTTATGTATGTTTTGCTTTCTGAATCAAATGCATAGCATAAAATAATTGAATCTGCTTTAAAACATATGTTTAAAAAATGATGACGAAATGATAGTTCATAAATAACTTTCCTTTTGCACTGTACTATGGTACTTGAATTATTAGTAACATCATAACTGAAAGATGAAATCAGTTAGATACTTGTCATTCCTTGAATGCCTGTTCTCTTACCCTTAGATCAAATTCACTTCTCATGATGGTTTGACATCTCAGCTTGAGCTGTCACATTATCCTGATAAGTGATGCAACATTGCTTTTGTCAAGACAACTGGCATTTGACTGAGTGATCATGCATATAAAAATTTTCTTTTATCCCCTTTGCAACAACTGCAATCTAGGCCTTGCTAAATTAGGTGTGAGCATAATTTAGTAACAAGTTTGAAGGAAAATTATCTAAGTTCTAGTCAGTGAACAGGTTACAAGCTCAAAAGAATGTACCACATTCTACTGTATTTGAAATTATGGGCTTGTGGATTAGACAAATGGATAGGTATTACACTCTAGAATATATATTTCAATTTTGAGATGATAAAGTTTACCGCAATAAAAGAATGAAGACAAGAATGGAACATAAAAAGTGTAGTCACAGAGGGATAGGAGAATGCTCTGCACTACTTTGCATATGAAGATATGATTTAGTGGCTTGGAGGACAAGTAGATATAAGTCAAAGGTATGAGTATTTCAAGTTTCAAGTGGTAATGGGTACCACAACTGCTTCTCTGGAGTCTGTTGTGTGAAGACATGCCTTGGTGCTAATTGAAGTAAGCAGAGGAAGATGGTTGAGGCCACTACAATTCACCACACAATGGTATTTGGCCTTGCTAATTGAATGATAAGCTCATATGACTGGTTTGTAGGCATTGTTTAATTTTCAAATGATTATGTTCACCACAAGTATATTGTTCATTGTTTTGCCTTAAGACTATGTAAACAAAGTTTGTTAAAGACACCAGCATCAGAGTTCAAGTGTTTACTCTAGCATGAAATATCTTGAAATGATAAATGAAGTATACAGTAATGTTTTGTAAGTCATGTAATGTTCATTGTGTGGTTCACATGATGTAATTTTGTCTCCTCCAATACCGCTTTAGGTCTGGAGCTAAATGTAAGGAAGGAAAAGGGTTGGCGGAGTCGACTTGGTGTATGATAAAGATTTTGCCATGTGTTGAGTATGTGCCAGCTTGGAAGAGTGTGCTAAGGTAATATAGGACCTAATTATGCTTTTCTCTTGAACTGCATTGGATTTTTACTTACTGCATAAGTTTGGGAGCCGACTGTTGTGGCCATTGCACATTTCATGTTACACGCTTCAACTTGCCCAACCAAGGAGAAAGATTTTTGAGCTTGTGGAGGATATAAATGTAAGATCAAAGGTATTAATCGATGTATGAGTTGTGTTTTGAGTGACAACATTGTTTTGGTACAAACAAACTTGCCATAGAAGCAAATTTAATGATGAAATGTGGAAAGGACTAGTTTTGTAATGTGATATTGTTGTGGAGACAATTATAGGTGATGCAATGATGGAGAAGAGTTTCTGAAGTTATTTTGTTGTTGCGGAGGTTGATATAGTAGTAGTGCAGAGGTGAAATAGTTGTGTAGAAGATGAAGTGATCAACAAAATGTTGGAGCAGTCAGTGTTTTTGAGATGAACAGTTGATGTCAAATAAGTATCGTGTTATAGAGATTGAAGAATCTTTGTGTAAAAGTTGTAAATGTTATATCTGTTTAGGGAGTTACAGCTTCCTTTAGGTTGTAGCCCATATATAATATTGTAATCTTGTTTTATTGTGTTAGGCTAGATTTGTACAATAGATCGAGGCAACTTGCTCATCGTGGTTTTTCCCTTCTTGGGTTGTCCACGTAAATCTAGTGTTATGGTTGTGTGCTTTTGTGTTCTTGTGTTTTTCATGTTTCATATGCTTACTTAAGTTTGAATGTTGTTGGAAGAAAAAAGAATTGGATTAAGTACTGATTCAACCCCCTCTCAGTACTTCTGTATGTGTTCAACACTTAGTATCAGAGCTGAGTTCCTTGTATGCAGCCTAACAATTAAGGTAGATCTTGGAGTGGAACACATGGGAACTGAAGTACTATTTAATGGAAAGAATCCTCCAGAAGATGATAAAGACATGACAACCTATAATCCAGAAGACTGTGTAGTTTATTTTGAAGGAGAACTCATTTCTGTCCTAGAAGATCTGGATGCAACAAGAAGTGAAAATGAAGAATATAAGATCAAGATCATAAAATCAAAAGAAGCAATTGCCAAGTTGAAAGTTCAAGTTGAAGAAGGTAAGAAGATTGCAGGTGGTCTAAATGCCAAGCTCAATGACAAATTAGTTGAATGCTCCAAACTTGAAGAATAAATTGTATCTTTAAGGGAAGAATTGGAGAAAGTAAAGGATTAGATAGACAAATGTCTAAAACTGAAGAAAAGCACCAATATCCTTAATGAGATAATCAGTAGTCAAAGACCTCCAACGAGTAAAGATGGAATTGGATTTGAGAAAAGTCAGAGTCCTAAAATAGATATACCTAAAGACATGTTTGAAATAAAAAAGGAAGAGCCTTCCACTAAAGATTCTAAGGAGATTGATGATGAGAAGAAGTTGAATAATGATGACTTCATATAGGTCAGCAATCAGAAGAAGAAAGATCCCAAGAAATCTCCTCCTAGACAAGCCACTTATCCCAGTTTCTCTCAATCCTTTTATGGTTACTATTATTCTTGCAATAAGTTTGGTCATAAGGCTATTGATTGTAGAACTAAGGATAGAAGAACTGATAACATGAGGAAGAATTCACATGTGCCTCTAAAGCATGATGCTAGAATCTCTTATTCCTTTTATGGCTATTGCTTTGCATGTAATAAGTTTGGTCACATGGCTACTGAGTGTAGAACTAAAATAAGGAGAAATGGTGTGACTCCAATATATAATGTTGTTTGATAGAAATGCAACAACTTGGGGCATAGAGCAAGATTATGCAAAAGTGGTTTTGTGGAATGACTTGTTCAACACAAGAAAGAAAAGAATTTTGTAACTCAGCAAAAGAAAGCAAAGAATTTTGTGACTCAACAAAAGAAGGAAATGGCAAAGATATGGAGAAGGAAGACATAAAAAAGTGATGAGAAGGAGGAATTTGTGTCTATGCCTAGTGCAAAAAACTTTGTTGTTGATTAAGTTAAGGCATATGGTCAGGGGGAGCTAACTGGTGTACATCTATTCTTTCACCCCTGAATATTTGTGGCTTCCACAAGTGGAAGTTAGGATTACTAATGGGTTGGCATGAAATTGATAGATGGAATTGTTGATGAGGCAAGATAGTTTCTTTCCCCCAAAATTTTGGAGAAAAATCACATGATGCAGAAGTTGCGAAATATTTTTAAGTCTCTGTGAGTTCATAGAGCAATCTGACATCAGTCTACCTAACCTGATAAAGGAGCACTTATTATGGAAAGTTAGGGTAATCTACAAGGAACTTATGCTTCATTTGCACGATCAAATCTCATTCAAAACCAAAGAATTTGTATCTGGAGCTGAGCAAAGAAGAAGGTATTCAAAGTTCTTGGTGAATTTGAGAAGAATTAAGTTGAAGGTGAAACCCCAGTGATTGAACACAAATGTATTTATCATAACTACTATTCATTAAAACCTTAGTTTCTAAATTCAAAGAATTTGTGATGGGGACTCCACAAGTAGTTGATGTTACTGAGAAACCTAGACTAAAGTATAAGAAGTACCCTTTCAAAGCAATGGAGACTAATAGGGATGGAGCATTTTCAAATGTTCTGGCATATGTGGTGTACTACACTGAAGATGTTTGGTTTTACATTCACTCTATGCTGGATGAGATAAACCATGTGAAATTTGAAGAGCTCAGAGACTAACTCCTAGATGATGATGTTACCTATAAACCAAAATATGCAAATGTGGGGGCCAAGCGACTGGATATATGGAAGGATTATCTTGATTTTTGTGATGAGCACAAATGGGTAAGACATATTCTGAGCATGATTCATGATGAATTTATGTACCTAGATAAGAACTATAGAATCACCAAGGATGCAATCAAGGTAGTAATTGGACTATGATCCACCAGATCTATACCGGTGATGAAATCTATTAAGAATGAGAAGGTCATCAAGCTAACCAGAGCTAAATTTGATAAAAGGACCTTGACTGTGAATGATATAACAGATCCAGGTGTTAGATATGCTGCAATGGGAATTGCTTATAAGATCTACTTCACAAACATAGAAGGTTCTGCCACTGAGACAACCATTGATATAGCTTACTAGATGGTAAAAGAAGGTAAATAGTTTAACCTCTGTGAGGTCATTAAAGAATAGCTCTTGGAGATCCTGAGGAGAACAAAGGAAACTGAATACCATTTTAGGTTTGGTACTCTAATCATTTGTCTTGCATTCTATTTCATGAATGAGTTACCTAGCTTTAGAGGAAAGGTTTGGCAACAAAATGTTCCTATTGCTACACAAATTAAAAGTCAAATAAGGGGTTTTAGTGACCCTGATCACTACAAACAAATATACTGGGGCTTCTTTAAAAATCTACAAACCAACATGCGAGCAAGAGATAGAATCCCATCTAATGTTGTAAGGAGGTATGAAGGGAAAATCACTTTCTTAGTGGACAAAGATTATACCTATATGGAGGTAGTTGAGTCTAGAATTGCATGGATCTCAAGATTGCCCTATGAGGCCTCAATAGAAGAAATCAAGATCTATGTTGACATTTTGCTCAGCAAGCCCAAAAACACCACTGTTGAGAGATTTGGAACTTATGATGAGATTATGAACATGATGCATAAGAAAAATGTAGAGGATCAGCTTGAGAAGAACAAAGGTGAGTTGCATAAGAAATGGGGTATTTCATCTAAATCCACATCAGAACCCCCTATGGAGGAAACACATCATGCCCTTGTTGTTCCACTAGTTGCACCAAGTTGAAGAAGGACTAGCAGATGTACTTCTACTACTATGAATGCACCATAGCCCTCCGGATCAACTCAAACTTCCTTAATCGAAAGAAGAGCTGCATCTAAAATCTGACTCAGATGAAAGCAGGTGAAAAGATGCAAACTAAAAGGAAGAAGATTGGTGTAAAGGAGGTTGAAGAAGAAGAAGGAGTAGAAGAAACTTCTACGCTGAAAAAGAAACATAAGAAATCTAAGCAAATTCCTTTGGTGGCTCCTACAAGAGACCCTCTTCAATTAGAGGTTGTCTTCAATGGAATTGAACAACATGGACTGCTAAAGAAAATAACTAATTTGTATCTGGATGTTCGTCTTTTGGATCAAAGCACCATTGAAAAGGTTGTAGTTTTGAATATGCTTAAATACAACTTACCCATGATTGGTGTCATTGAAAAGGTACCAGAGAGCCTAGCTTAGGCTTTAAGACAAAGAAGAGAAGAAGGTATTAAAATGGATGATGAGATGAGGGAACAATCTCTTAATAATGATGAATCTTCCATGTCTCAAGAAGAAAAAGATAAAATGGCTCAAATGCAAGCTCATGAGTTAACGACAAAGGAAAGAATAGATACTCTTATGAGCATGAAAGAAGATGATAGAGAGAAAATTCTAAAAGAGACCAAGGATGTGACAAAGAAAATCATGGAAGAGGTAAAAGTTGCTAAAAATGTGGAACAACCACATGTATCTCCTCTGCACAATACTGAACATCAAGTTCCCCAAGAGGATATAGAAGTGCAAGCAACACAAGATGAAGAACCAGTTACACATGGTGAAGAAAATGCATCACCTAATCATAATGTTGTGCATGACAATCCTCCTCTAGAAAACACAAAACAACAGGGTAACCCTGATCAACAAAAGGAGTAGGTGAATATTGGTGCTAAGGAGAATTAAGAAAAGGAAGAAGATACATCTTCCTCCTCTTCAGTTGACTCAATTAAGGAGTTTTTGGATGTAAATCCAACTAGTGGTCACTCCACAACTTTTACAGTTGCCAGTGTTAGATGGACAAGTTAACTTGTCTGACATATCTCCCCTACAAAAGATACAACTAGGAGATATACTCCAATCCACCACAAGAGAAGAGATTCTACAACAACAAGTGGAAGGAGTTGAAGTGTTGGAAGATGCAATTAAAATAATTTAGGAAGAATTGCCTAAGGCTAATAGAGATCCCACCTTGCCTCCTACTCAGCAGATGAAACTTATGTCAGAGTCCTTCAAGGCTCACTCATCTTACAAGACAAAGGTGGGGCCACTAGAGTTCAAATAGAAAATCTCCATACTTAGTTGAAGCAACTCTTGAACCAAAGGGAGCAAATAAAAAATGAAATTGGACAGTAGAGAGAAGTGCTGAGTATGAGGTTAGTAGTTTTGACTGGTATTTTGATAGAAGATGAAAATGTTGCACAAAAGGTGAAGGTGCTAGCCATTGTGGAGGAAGCAGAAGAATTTTACATTTAGTTTGAAAGTCAAATACACATTTTTTCTTCTACAAAGAACTGGGACACCAGACTTTCCCAGTTGAAGGTGATCTACAAGAATGTTCTACGTTCCAAGTGAATAGAAAATTTTGTGGAGGTAAGGAAAATTTTGATGATTGTATAGATATGCAGTGAATAAAATAAGAATAAAAAGTACTATTTTGATATGAAAAAGGCACATTGTACATAATATCTTGAAGAATAATTTTGCTACATCAGTTTTGAAGAGATAGAGGCTACTCCTCAGGGGAGTTGACTGATTAAAGGTGATAAGGAATATTCAGACATGGGGAACCTACTTGTTTTTTCTGAAACAAAGGAAGACCACTAGCCCTTTGCCATTGATGTCAAAGGGGGAGAAATGTGTACATATCAGGTTAAGTGTTGCCACTAATGACAAAGGGGAGATTGTTGCATAGGTGTTGTCATTGATGTCAACAGTGATGCTATGCAGTGGAAGGTTGGAAGAGATGCCACTAGTGATGCCAAAGGAAGTTGATTGTAGAATGGTGACCAGTGATCAAACATGTTGTGAAGAAAAGAGAAAAGGGATGTATATATGCTCAGCAACCAAAGGAGCAGATCAAAGAAGAAGACAAAGGAAGTTGATAAGAAGAGTTGTGAAATAAAGGAGATGGATCAATATCATCTATACACAGTCATACCATATCTTCTGAAGTTCATGGGTAAGTCCATATCCTTGATATGCTATGAAAATGATTGTGTTTGAAGTGTTTGATGAGTTAAGCTGAATTCATGTTGTATGTTGGTGATATTAACTCATAATGGTTGCCACCGGATGAAGAAAGTTGTGAAAGTTTGAAGGAAAATTGTCTAAGTAAAGTTCTAGTCATTAAAGGGGTTATAGGCTCAAAATAATGTACCGCATTCTGTCGAATTAGAAAATATGGGCCTATAGATTGGATAGATGGATATGTATTACACTCTGGTATCTATATTTCAAGTTTGAGATCATAAAGTTTACCGCAAGATGTTTTAGAGATAGAAGAATGAAGACATGAACGGAACAAAATAAGTGGAGTCATAGAGAGATAGGAGAATGCTCCACACCTCTCCACAAATGAAGATATGATGTCGCATCTTGAAGGACAAGTAGATATGAGTCAAAGATATGAGTATTTCAAGTTTCAAGTGGTAATGGGTACCAAAACTACTTCTTCAGAGTTAGTTGTGTGAAGACATGCCTTGGTGCTAATTGAAGTAAGTATCTAGGAAGATAGTTGAGGCCACCGCAGTTCACTGCACAATGGTATTTGGCCTTGCTGATTGAATGATAAGATCATATGATTGGTTTGTAGGCGTTGTTCAAGTTTCAAATGATTATGTTCACCGCAAGTATATTGTTCATTGTTTTGCCTTAAGACTGTGTAAGCAAAGTCTGTTAAAGACACCAGCATCAAAGTTCAAGTGTTTGCACCAGCATGAAATATCTTGAAATGATAAATGAAGTATACATGAATGTTTTGTAAGTCATGTGATGTTCATTGTGTAGTTTGCATGATGTAATTTTATCTCCTCCAGTACCACTTTAGGTCTGGAGCTAAATGCAAGGAAGGAATAGGATTTACGGAGCTGACTTGGTGTATGATGAAGATTTTGCCATGTGTTTGAGTATATGCTAGCTTGGAAGAGTGTGCTAAGGTAATATAGGACCTAATTATGCTTTACTCTTGAACTGTATTGGGTTTTTACTTAGCACATAAGTTTGGGAGCTAACTGTTGTGGCCATTGCATGTTTCATGTTACACACTTCAACTTGGCTGACCAAGGAGAAATATTTTGGAGCTTGTGGAGGATATAAATGTAAGATCAAAGGTATCAAGCAATGTATGAGTTGTGTGTTGAGTGACAACATTGTTTTTATGTGAACAAAATTGCCGCAGAAGTAGATTTAATGATGAAATGTGGAAAGGACTAGTTTTGTAATGTGATATTGTTGTAGAGGCAATTATAGGTGATGATGGAGAAGAGTTTCTAAAGTTGTTTTGTTGTTGCAGAGGTTGATATAGTAGTAGTTAAAATGTAAAATAGTTGTGTAGAAGCTGAAGTGATTAGCAGAATGTTGGAGCAGTTAGTGTTTTTGAGATGAACACTTGATATCAGATAAGTATTGTGTTGTAGAGATTGAAGACTCTTTGTGTAAAAATTGTAAATGTTGTATTTGTTCAGGGAGTTACAGCTTCCTTTGGGTTGTAGACTATAAATAATATTGCAATCTTGTTTTATTTTGTGAGGCTGGATTTGGACAATAGATCCAAGCAACTTGCTCACCATGCTTTTTCCCTTCTTGGGTTTTCCATGTAAATCTGGTGTTATGGTTGTGTACTTCTGTGTTCTTGTGTTTTCCATGTTTTATATGCTTACTTAAGTTTGAATGTTGTTGGAAGAAAAAGAATTGGATTAAGTACCAATTCACCACCCTCTTAGTACTTCTGTGTGTTCAACAATATGTTTGTCATATTATAAGATTACCCATTCATGGTAGATAGATAACTACTAACTATGATACAACTCAAGAACATGATCAAGAATTATATTTGTATTACACCAGTAGATTAGGACATGTTAAGGTACCTTTATCAAATATTGCAATTGGTGGGGTGTCTAAAGGACACAAGATAGTGTTGATTATTATCATTTTAGTTCTTCCTAATGCATAAGGCTCTTTGATTTCATAAAGTTTGATCTATTTGGCTTGGGACATGGAGAAAATTTGGATAGCATACTTGCAGGGTCATATGATATTCATAGATCCCAGGATTCACGAGGTACTACATTACACACCACAACATTATTATAGTGTTGAGAATATGAGCACATTCAAACTTCTCATCCCTTAGGTCTCTCCATGGATATTTCTATAGATGGGATCCACACATATCATTGGGATACCAATCATATAGGTAGGTGGTGGAAGAGGACAACCCTACTTGGTTGACATTGAATTTTTTATAGATGATTCTTATAGATATGACCTAGTGACCTTAAAGAGTTATGATTGGATGGATAGAGGATCGATGTCAACTAAGAGTTTGGATTACTTTAGGGAATGCCCCTAGAGCCTCAGCTATATAGGAGACATCATCAATCTCCATTCCATCCCAAGGAAATTGATAAATGTTCCTTTTTACTTCAATCCCTAATTGACAACGAGGGGAGAATCTCCCCTACCCATTGTAGCTACAACAAGATATGACACATGGTCTATAATTATATATAATGAATATTGGAAAAGAAAGTGCCCCTGCCCTTGTATCCATTGAAAACAAGGATGGAGGAAGCAATAGAAGATGTTCCTAAGAAACAACCATAGGTGTTGAGGAGGGAGGTGCATAAAATGCACCCTTAGAAATTACACAATTGCAACAAATGATGAACATGAGTGTGATGATCTATGTACATATTTTTTGTTTTGTATTATTTCAATTATGTATGGTAGGATATTTCATGATGTAGGTATGATCATACTATCATATGTGATATGCAATTACTTATGATTATTGTGTGAGGTTGATCTCTTTGATTGTGGAATTTTTGACTTGTGGTAACCCCACCATCCCCTTATAGAGAATTACTCATGATTATGTGCACTCCTATCATGCATTACTCATGATTATGTGCACTCCTATGATTATCTTTGATCTAATTGGTGAGTCACAAGAGTCATATTTAGGTTTAACAATAGAGTGTGCCACTTTTCAATTTGAGAGGGCTATGATGTAATGCATGAGAAGGGGAGGCTCCAATTGATTAAGATGATATTAGAGTTTAGTAGGATAGCTTGATGCAGTGGTGGTATAAGTGGAGGTGAGAGTATCCATACCTACTCTAGGAAGAGACATCATTACAAGTATTATTCCATAGTAGTTAATAGATGCACAAGCAATGATAAGGGATAGCTAGGCAAAGCTAGTTAACCTTCATGAGGATATTAGGTATCTTAGGAGGATGACTATGATAATACATGAGAGATCTAGGTAATGGTCAAGATCACAAATGATGACTCATGAAAGTGTGAGGACCAAATGAGGGAGGGGTCATCGAGTCAACCTTCCCTTGAGAGATATTTCTTATGATGTTTTTGGGTTATTGTTATGTTGAACTCTTATTTATCCCACGAATTAGTTTAAAGTTAATTGTTAACCCTAGATATTTTGTAAGGGTGTTTTTTTTTATTTTCTTTCAATAATATATTTTATAATTCAATCTTAAAAAGTATGATTTATTGGACTACATGAAATAAAATATTCTTACAAGGGGAGTTAGAACTATGGTCACATTATTTTTTAATGTGAATAAAGCTTATATCTCTCTTATAACTTTGTAAAGTAATATGTTTATATATTACTTGGAAAATAATGTACATATTATTTAAATAAAATTATGGGTGACATGGGATCACACCCAAATGTTGACAAACTAGCCCAAGCCTAGGAAAACAAGTCCACAAAATATATCACAGTCAATTATAATGACTAATTGCCTAAAACATTACATCATATAAAAGTTATACAACAAGAGAAAAAACACTAGAAGTGGGAGGTGGATCTCAACCATCAAACTTGTATCTGTAACTAACACTTGTGAAGTCCCCACCTTAAGGAATGAGATCCCAAACCTTATTACTTTTTCTTCATTTTATTCCTCTACAATTATTGATTGTTTTATTGACAAATCTTTGCCAATAGGTGAATTATTCAAATCGACACCTCCATTATGGAAAATAGAATCAAACACAAGAAGGGCCAAATATCCAAAATTCTAGTAATAATCAATCCAATGGTTGTTAAATCACCTCCCCATTATTTATGAATCATTTACGTTAGACTATTTTCTACATAATATTCTATGCATGATTGATGACTAATCACTTTGAATTTAAGACACATGTTTCAATTATATTCCATATTAACCATTACCATTAACATCCATCCTAGATTTGGGGCCATATTTTCCATTACCATTAAAATCCACTATAATGTTGGGGGATATATTCACCTTGAAATCACCACCTATGCTTTGGATCCTAGTCCTAATTGTTTGACATTTACATCCACTATTTTACAATATGGAAGGAATCACCACATTTGAATTAATATAAATATCACTTCTACTATCAAATACTTTGTTTACACATTTAGTAATTCTCTCAATTATTTTCATCATTTATTTGGTTTCTTCTATGCCTAGTGCCTACTTCCTGTTGAACACACCAAGATACTGAGAGTGAGGGGGTGAATCAGTATCTAAACAATCTTCAATTCTAACAACTTAAACTTATCTGGAGTAGATTAAAACTTAATCATTACAACATTAACATGAACATGAAAGACTAACACATTTCACATCAACACATAACACCAAATATACATGGAAAACCCTATAAGGAAAAAACCACGGTGAGGATTAACTCAAAATATATAAAGCTCAAATAACAACTTTGTTTTAGGACTACAACCCAAGGAAGCTTCTACTCCCTAAAGAACTTTGATTTAGGGTCACTCCCAAGGAAGCTACTACTCCCTAAAGACTTTGTTTTAGGGCCACTCCCAAGGAAGCTACTACTCCCTTAATTAAGAACACACTGACAAAAGATTACATTATGACAATCTTTCTACTATCTGAAAATTGACATTGAAACTCACACCTTTAATGATTGCACTTTTGTCTCTACAAACTTTCTTTTGATGATCTAATCAGTTAGGCACACTCTACACATGATCACTATCACTTATAAGTGTTTAAGATGAATTAGGACAACATCAACAATGTCTAATCTTTCTCCTTCCATCACACATAAACTATGCATTCATTCTACCTTTTATCTGCTTGCAAGCTTTTCAATCAACTTGGAATCACACTCCACCTAACTCAATTTGATTCACTATTTATACATGATATTACATTGATTACATTTCCTATCGGCCATATACAACATGAAGAATACATTTACAAGTTGGCCAGACAACACAAAATATGAAACATGTAGAAGATAGGTCCTAAGTGAAGTCACACATTACACCAATAGAAGATCCATGCCTTGTTGATACCAACACTTACTCAACCAGGTCCAAAACATCCTTCACAACTTCAAACACCAAGGAATTACACCCGCACACTACGGTCATTTGGAAATAGGACAGATTTAAGCAAAACACATGAAGACTTGAAGTATAATGACCACATCAACTTGAAAACTATGTGTGGTACTGGAAATAAGAAAGATCTTCGTGAAAATTTTCCAAATGAGTGAACATGACTCATACAACATCCCCAAACACTCCTTTTCTGCCACACATCAAAGAATTGTACTGCACAACTTCAATCATGAACTTTGGGAACAATCTATAATCTGGAACACACTGCAACATGTCATTTGAAAAACTGAGCTTTGGACCACCAAGAACCTTGAAACTACAAGGAAGCATGTAATACACATCCATAAACATGTGCTCAAAACCACAAGGGAAATCATTCATTTCAGGAGGAATGTAGAGCATTCCAACAGGCCTGCAACACTAGCATACTCTGCTAGAACACATGTCGATACTCTATCATGCATACTTTTCATAGCTGAAAGAAAAATGATATGAAAACTTGGAATTATCACCTTCATAGCATTTAGAACATAATTCCAAAACCACATGGCCTTATCTACAAATACGGAGGAATGCAGAGCATTCCATTGTCTTACACATAACACCTTCACAAAGACACACTGTCTTCAAGTAGTTAACAACAAAGCACTCTTCTGATAATGCAATCATCATGGAACTTGGAACATACATGATTTAGGTCATCAGTAACATCAACAATACATCTGATCATCTTCATGCTTCTAATTTCTATATTAATATGAACTATATCTTCTCCCTTCTCTTGTTGGATGTGACATGACATTCAACCATGAACTGTATCATCTTCTCTTGTTGAATGGGACATGACATCCAACCATGAACTGTATCTTCTTCTCTTGTTGGATGGGACATGATATCCAACCATGAACACCATCACACCACCATGATAGTGTTGACATCAATGACAACCCTAGGAACCATAGGTGTAACACTTCCTACTTATAATTTTGTTTTTAGTCATCCATTATGACATATGAAGTGTAGAATCATGGATGTTATCTCAATCATCATAATTCTTGTTGACATTGTTTTTTGTCATTGATGTCAAAGGTATTCAGGTCTTTATCTTGCTACAAACTGATCCATTGGAGCTTGCCAGGATGGGTTTATGCCTTATGTGCATTCAAACCCATTTGGGCATTCAAACCCATGATGAATTTCTTGATTCTAAACCTTCATCCTTTTGATATTGAGGCACATACTTCACAAGACGGATGAAATTTTTTCAATATTTAACAACTGACATATCTCCTTATCTCAGATTCTAAAAAAATTGTTAATTTTTGGTCAAAGAAAATCTATGGTAACCATCTCTGTTGAAATATGACCACAAATTGATCAAAGGTTAAGCTCTAAGTTTACTTAACCTCAGTTTCATTTTCTTGTTCATCCACCAAGTGGATGCTTCTCCTGCCAACTGGTAGGCACCCCACACTACCTTGGTTATCTCAAAGTAATTTCTGATCTCAAAATACTTTTCCATCTCTATCAACCAAGCTTCTGCAATGCCACCACTTACTGTTCCATTGAACTTGGGTGGCATCACTTTCTTCATATCTCTTGACAGCTCTGAGGCAATTCTACTTCTCTTCTCTTCTTGAGATTTAGTCTTATCAACATCCTCCCTTCATTCACTAAGAATACTGGGTTCATGGAAATAATCATCATCCCCTTGATGAGAGTCCCCTTTCCTCCTTTGGATCTACCTTAACCCCTCACTTCCTACTCTAGATTTCCAAGCCTTTCCTTGGTTTCATTTAGCATGGTCAATATCTGATCCAACTTATCCATTGGGTTTTTAGAGGGATTTGACTCTCCTTTACTATCTTCAAGATTTATCCAAGTTTGAACCATGATGATACTCTATATATCACACCTGATATTTGTATGAAGTTATAAATTAGAATTCATAAATAATGCATCTCATTAATTCAAAATCCATCAATAAAATCCATTCACAAAACTTAGATTTATGCAAAACAATCTCATCTTTATTATAGTTTATTTTGGGTATAAATACATCCTTATTTAGATAATTAACTCAACAAGACTACATGTCATTGTCAGTTAAAGGACATTCCTCAGGTTTCTCTTTCTCATTGGAATCTAGTAAAATAAACTTAGAGGGTGGATGTACACGTAGGTACTCCTCCAACACCTATTTTCCTAAAACAGGGCCATCACGACCACACCCAAATGACATGTCGTGACTAGCAGAAGGTTTGCTTGGTTTAACTACACAAGTAGAAACAATAGGTTTCTTGGCCAATTTGATGCGTTGTTTCCTTTCTATCCATATATGCTTATGAGCGAACTAGCCAAAGTCTCAGAATCTTCCAGCCATGCACCATCATCATAATTAATTAATATGTTCTTTGAGTTTAACCTCCTCAGTAGGTTCTTTCTTAACCACTAGCTTAGGCAAATGCTAGGGAACATACTTTCTGGTGGGTTTCTTGGTTCTCCTCCATGTCATTCTGGCATAAAACCAATTTCAAGCATTATCTAATCTGCTAGATGCTGACAAGTTTTCTTGTAGTGAGCACCTAGGTCCATGTGTTGAACACGATTGCTCTAATACCATATGTAACATGCCATCTCATATTACTCAAAATTACACACACAATTACTAAGAAAGTAAAGAACATGATGAATATGAGTAATTTTTTTGTTTTTTATATCATTTGCATAATTACAAGGAAATAAAAAGCATATCTTTTCTGAATATGTTTCAACCTTGAAATACACTATATTCAAAAATAAATCATAGTGAAAACATTTCACTTTACATTTACAAAAATGTTGCACTTGACAATAAGAATAATTTTACATCTTAACATAAAGAATACCACATCTGGAATCTTTATATCTGTCACTCAAGTCTTAGCAAGTCTTCTGCTATAGAGGGGGAGCATCATCTGAGTGCTTTAACTCTAACCATAGACTGATAGTTCCACACACACATTCCTTCCTGGAAGAGGCCCTGCCCTTCATAAAGAGTATAGAAATACAGAACCAATAGGTTTTCCATTTAAGAACTAGTGTTGTGTCCTACATAACTCAATTGACCATACAACTCTAGACAATCTTCTAGCTAAGTATGATCATTCTGATAGGTCACATAATTCTAGACACAACACTGAACTGACTAATGCATGCAGAGACAAATTCATCACTTTGGCCAAAATCTCTATATAAATAGACATTTGCAATAAATGTAGTTGCATGTTCACACACCTCTAACTTGACTTGGAAACTACCTCATCCTATAGTTTGACATTCATCACTTAGTATCTCTAGACATAAATTGTCTGAACTATACTCAAATCCTAGTCAATCCAACTTAGAATTTTGTCCTTATCTAGGGTACACACTATATGTAAGATAGGTACTTTTATCTTTTCAAAGAGTTCCTCATTGCATATCTACTATTATCAGAGTCTATGACTTCCTGTCATTCTACTCACTAACTCAATAATAACCATACTTGGTTTGTATCTAGTTTCAACTCTAACAAGAAATTATTTTAAAATTACTATAAGCTTCTTAGTCTCCTTATATTGTCTTGGTCTATGGTTTCTCGACCTTTTGACTATCAACCAAAATATACAATAGACTAAATCAATATCATAAATGATTTAAGAACTAAAGTTTTCTGAACTCTTTTGGGTAGAATCTAGGGTTTTAACTCCCCTAATCCAATACTTTGAAATATCAAAATACCCCTATTCTTCCAAAAATTAATAAGTTAAATCTATAATATAGCATGAATAAGATAACCATTCGTCTAATCTTGACTACTTGGTCATTGATTGAATTCACCTTTTCTCTTATGACGTAAAACATAATACACAAGTTTTATCGTCTTCCATAAAAGGTCTTAACAAATACTAACAAAAGCATAAGTACTCTTGACTAAGTTCAATCTTTCAATCTAAAAAGTTTTTAAGACTCAAAAGATAATAAGGTAATGTCTAACAATTGTCTGGTTACTACAAAGACACTCTTGAAGAATTTGAAGCATGATAGGGTTATCTAACCTTAGTATTAAAACATACTAATTCTTATTTATAACCATCTACTCAAACTACAAAGGTTTACTAACCATATTTAGTAGCTATCTTACTAAGATTACTAGCCTTTCAGCCTATTACAGATAATTTCTCAATGACCTTTCATTCTACATAGGTTTACCATACTATAAGATATAGATGAACCCCAGAGTTCTCAATCTTTAAGGTGTTAGCTTGAGTGTAAAGCTATTTGACCTCATATTTTCACTATTATATACTATGCTTTTAGCCTCTTACTTCACACAGAAATATTCTAAGTTCAACAACCTTATATACATAGTGATTCACTAAGCTTATCAGCTATAAAAACACAGTGATGTACTAAGCTATCAGCTTCACAAACACAATGATATACTATCTATCAACTTCGCAAACACAGTGATATACTAAGCTTATCACAAACACAATGATATTCCAAGCTTGTCTATTTCAAAAACACAATGCTACTCTAAGCTTATCAGCTTCACATTAACATATCCTTAGGGCTAAATACATACAGAATATTTTCAAACTTATAATAATATTTTCTAGAAAAGAATGAACTTGTGAGTTCGAAGGAGTAAGCAAGGCTTTCTTTGATCCTTTGAGAACTTATTTCCTTCTATCTATGACGAGGCCAAAAGCTTTGTCCCCCGTTGTCATTCCTCATAGAAAAACTTACAACAAAGTTCTCTTTTGTGTCTTTGTATGTCTCAAGAGAATTTGTTGTGGTGACAAATAGAACTCTCCTCTATAACTGCATCCATTAACTCCTTTAATAATGCCTATCTTAATTTCCACAAAGGAATGCAAATTAAAGGATGTGATGGTCATAAAAGACCACTCCATTAAATGTAAAAATGCTCCCCTACTCTCTAAATCCAATACTTTGAAATATCAAAATACCCATATTCTTCCAAAAATTAATAAGTTAATTATATAATATGGCATGAATAAGATAACCACTCATCTAATCTTGGCTATTTAGTCATTCATCGAATTCACCTTTTCTCTTATGACGTAAAACATAATACACAAGGTTTATCCTCTTCCATAAAAGGTCTTGATGAATACTAACAAAAGCATAAGTACTCTTGACTATGTTCAATCTTTCAATCTAAAAATGTTTTAAGACTAAAAAGATAATAAGGTAATGAATTTGACCTAATGGTCTCATTTCATCCACCAATTGTAGATGTAGAAAGGTTAAGAACTCTAGTACATCGTCCTTGCATAATGGAAATACAAGATCTAGTTGAAGAAAACATATATAAATACAAATATATATATATATATATATATATATCATATCTATAAGTGTTTCTAATGATATCTAAATCATTTCTATACACTATAAAATAAGGGAAAAACCTTTCACGAAGTCTTGGATTGAAAATAATAAAATGTAGATGAGTTAAAGAGATAAAAGAAGCATCTTTATCAAACTTACTAGCCTCGACTCCTAAGACTTAAAACAATGATATCAAAAGGATCAGTTTTGAAATCTAAAGATTGATTCAACTAATAAAACAACATTTGCATCCTTTGTTATCCCAGTGCAAGTAAAGATAAGAGATAACTAAAGACCAACCAGAAGTCTCAAGTATCTTTGTGTCTAACAATTGTCTAGTTACTACACAAACACTCTCTAAGAATTCGAAGCACAACAGGGTTATCTAACCTTAGCATTAAAACACACTAATGCTTAGTTCTAACTGTCTTCTCAAACTGCAAAGGTTTACTAACCATATTCAATAGCTATCTTACTAAGATTACTATCCTTTCAGCTTATTACAGATAATTTCTCAACAACCTTTTTGTCTGCATAGGTTTACCATACTATAAGATATAGATGAACCACATAGTTCTCAATCTTTAAGGCATAAGTCAAAAGAGTTTAGCTCTAACTGGTTTTAACCAAAATATATAGAGTGCAAATCTATTTAGCCTCATATTCCCACTATTATATACTATGGTTTCAGCCTCTTACTTCACACATAAATATTCTAAGTTCAACAACCTTATATACACATTGATTCTCTAAGCTTATCAGCTAGATAAACACAGTGATGTACTAAGCTATTAGCTTCACAAACACAGTGATATACTAAGCTATCGACTTCTCAAACATAGTGATATAC
Source organism: Cunninghamia lanceolata (assembly GCA_027924645.1). Taxonomy (NCBI): domain Eukaryota; kingdom Viridiplantae; phylum Streptophyta; class Pinopsida; order Cupressales; family Cupressaceae; genus Cunninghamia; species Cunninghamia lanceolata. The sequence goes on along the minus strand of BSBN01000549.1, from coordinate 1,595,597 downwards.
TAAGATTATCACAAACACAGTGATATACTAAGATTATCACAAACACAGTGATATTCTAAGCTTACCTATTTCAAAAACACAATGCTATTCTAATCTTATCGGCTTCACATTAACATATCCTAAGGTCTGAATACATACAAAATATTTTCAAACATAATAACATTTTCTGGTAAAAGAATGAACCTGTGAGTTTGAAGGAGTAAGCAAGGCTTTCTTTGATCCTTTGATAACTTCTTTCCTTCTATCTGCGATGAACCTAAAACCTTTGTCCCCCATCATCGTTCCTCACAAAAAAGCTTACAACAAAGTTCTCTTTTGTGTCTCTGTATGTCTCAAGAGAATCTGCTACAATGATAAATAGAAGTCTCCTCTATAATTGCATCCATTAACTCCTATAACAATGCCTATCTTAATTTCCATGAAGGCATACAGATTAAAGGAGGTGATGGTCATAAAAGACCACTCAATTAACCGATCAAAAAGCTCCTCCACTCTCCTAATCCAATACTTTGAAATATCAAAACACCCCTATTCTTCCAAAAATTAATAAGTTAAATCTATAATATAAAATGAATAAGATAATCACTCGTCTAATCTTGACTACTTGGTCATTGATCAAATTCACCTTTTCTCTTATGAAATAAAATATAATACACAAGGTTTATCCTCTTCCATAAAAGGTCTTAACATTGAATACTAACAAAAGCATAAGTACTCTTGACTAAGTTCAATATTTCAATCTAAAAACGTTTATAAGACTAAAAAGATAATAAGGTAATGACTTTGACCTAATGGTCTCCTTTTGTCGACCAATTTTAGATATAGAAAGTTTAAGAACTATAGCACATCATCCTTGCATAATGGAAATACAAGATCTAGTTGAAGAAAGCATATATAAATATAAATATATGTATCATATCTATAAGTGTTTCTAATGATATCTAAATCATTTCTATACACTATAGAATAAGGGAAAAACCTTTCACAAAGTCTTGGATTGAAAATAATAAAACTTAGATGAGTTAAAGAGATAAAAGAAGCATATTTATCAGACTTACTAGCCTCGACTCTTAAGACTTAAACAATGATCTCAAAAGGCTTAGTTTTGAAATCTAAACATAGATTCAACAAGTTTTGGTAATAATAAACAACATTTGCATCCTTTGTTATCTCGAGTGCAAATAAAGATAAGAGATAACTAAACATTGACCAAAACTCTTAGGTATCTCCATGTCTAACAATTGTCTGGTTACTACATAGGCACTCTCTAAGAATTTGAAGCATGACAAGGTTATCTAACCTTAGCATTAAAACATACTAATGCTTAGTTCTAACTATCTTCTCAAACTGCAAAGGTTTACTAACCATATTCAGTAGCTATCTTACTAAGATTACTAGCTTTTTGGCCTATTATAGATAATTTCTCAACGATCTTTCGGTCTGCACAGGTTTACATACTATAAGATATAGATGAACCATAGAGTTCTCAATCTTTAAGGCGTAAGTCGAAAGATTTTAGCTCTAACTGGTTTTAACCAAAATATCCAAAGTGTAAAGCTATTTGGCCACATATTCCCATTATTATATACTATGCTTTCAGCCTCTTCACACAAAAATATTCTAAGTTCAACAACCTTATATACACAGTGATTCACTAAGCTTATAGACTATATAAACATAGTGATGTACTAAGCTATCGAATTCACAAACACAGTGATATACTAAGCTATCAGCTTCTCAAACACAGTGATATACTAAGCTTATCACAAACACAGTGATATTCCAAGATTATCTATTTCAAAAACATAATGCTTTTCTAAGCTTATCAGTATCACATTAACATATCCTCAGGGCCAAATACATACAGAGGATTTTCAAACTTGTAATAATATTTTCTAGAAGAGAATGAACTTGTGAGTTCAAAGGAGTAAGCAAGGATTTCTTTGATCCTTTGACAACTTCTTTCCTTCTATCTGTGACAAACCCAAAACCTTTGTCCCCTGTCGTCATTCCTCATATAAAATCTTATAGCAAAGTTCACTTTTGTGTCTCTGTATGTCTTGAGAGAATTTGCTGTGGTGATAAATAGAACTCTCCTCTATAACTGCATCCGTTAACTCCAAGAACAATTCCTATCTTAATTTCCACGAAGGAATGTAGATTAAAGGAGGTGATGGTCATAAAAGGCCACTCCATTAACTAGTCAAAAAGATCTTCCACTCTCCAAAATAGTTAACATCAAGTCATTAATCCATGCAAAATAATCGACTAATTACATACAAGTAAAAAAATTTAAACATAGTCAAAATTTGGGATGTGACACTTCTTCCTTAAGTGATCTCCATTCCTATTCCAAGTCTCACATGAATGGTTTATGTAACCTTCTAAGGGGTGGTTTCCAAACCATCACACCCTTTCACAAAGGTTTCCTTTTAATAATTATTTAAATAAATATATTTATTCCCCCTTTAAAAAAGAGTTTATATAAATACTCCTTATTAATGCCCATTTTAACCAAAGGAGCAGAATATTACTTATGTTTCTATCTCCCTCCCTTCCTAAATAAAGGGTGTAATAACCTTTATCCTTTCATAATTTTAAAGGGTTATTCATTAATAAATTTCTTTTCCATTTTGGAGAAAAAGTCCTATAATAGGGTCTTTACGGGGTTATGTGTAGTAATTAGACTTTAATTTATTTTGGAAATAAAACAAAAAATAACCATGTTATCTAGAAAGGATGTTGTGTACATGTTAAACTTACTCCTATTATAAAAATCATATTTTCCAATCATATTATTATTTCTTTTCATCTTTATTGAATATAATTGTAAAATGTAAGAGGAGAGATAATTAAATAATCAAAACAACATCAAATTTATATATAAGAGGAAGGGTGACTACATACATCCAACTAAATCCTCATTAAACTTTTATTTATGAACACAAATTTTCTAACTAATTAGTTTTTAAACTTCATAAAAATTAATGAGGGATGCCACTCTACATAACTTGAGGCTTTCCATACCAACCAAATAAGCCTGATCAACCCATGTATGATGAGCTTGATAGAGATCCTCCTTATTTTAAGAACTAGATTAAAAATCCTCACCATCTTAAGGATAAAATATAGATATTAATGTTAAACTTGGAATTGAAAAATAGTGAGTGCAATAGAACTAGTTTAATTTTAGGCCATTATAGCTAGCAAAGCCATCGCCCTGCTCCGAGGAATAGTGCCAAATATGACCACATTTGAAGACCAAGGTTTTTGTGCATGTGCGGTGTAAGAAAATTTGTAGGTAGGAGATCGACTAAGGCCATATATATGAGAATTCCATAAGAAGCTGCATCAAACAACCCTTGCACCAAAGATTAAGGAAAAAACTTTGTATTTTTATTTTTAGTATATGAATATATATGTGAACGGAAGAGTAAAACCTTCATGTGGCATAAGATATTTTTCAGCCCATTAGATTGAAATGAAAAGATTTTGAAAAACTAACCACCACAATCACACTCTGTATTATGGAGATGATGGATTACATAGATAATCCCACAATAGTAAAACTACCAGTTGCATGGAGTTTTTGCGCAATGGATTTGCCGATAGGCTATTAGTAATGGAAGTAATAAATTATGGTATAAAATATAGAAATAAAAATTCATACTTATATTGCAAGATGAGGCAATGACAATGGTGTTTTATTTTTTGCAATGTATAATAAGCATTTTTAATTTACATTTAAAATATATAGTATTTACAGTAAATGTTCCTTGTATGGATAGGAGTAAAAAAACGTTTATAGAATTTGGGTTTTCATCACTAACATAGGCGTTCTCTTGTATTATAGTATTTAGGATAGTATCAAATGCATGTGTATTGAAGGATAAAACATTAGTATGATGTTGTAGATAATTACATAAGGCAGAGATATTTTCATATTTTTAATGCAGTAAAAGCCATTTGAAGTTGTAGTGAGTTCTCCATGGTGGTGTGACAAAGTATGAAAATTATATCAATAAAAGAAACACAATGCTTGGTGTTAGTAACCACATCAAGCATAGAAGGATGCAAAGAATATGGATCATTTAGTTTTTTCCTTAAAAAGACATTTTTAATATTACCGATTGCTTAATTGCTCACATTACATGTTGACCATCTTACAATACTAAATGCTATAGCTAATACAATCTCTTAGAGCTCATCTTAAGCCAAGAAATTGTAATTTCATAAATAATAATAAATAAGAGACCGACAACACAATCACTCAAAAATATATTATACAAGAATAAATAGAATTATAATAGAGACTATATATATATAAAATAAATATAATTAAGTTATGAATACTAAATATTAGTAGTATCAATTACGACACAAATTAACCAAATTTCAACATAATTGTTGGTTTTTCACTATGGTTTCTTAGTATTTATGTGTTTCTTTTGTTTAATTTTTTGTTACTATTATTCTTTTGTACCTATAACTTTAAGAGGAAAGCATTTGTACATTTCGTTTGGATTCATATGTTTTGGAGTAGATTCTTAGCCCCATGTTTGTCAAAGAGTGGAAAGCATTATTGAAACTTTAATTGTATAGTGAAATCATTATTCTTTTCTAAATAGTGTCATTTTGAAAAGTGTCAGGAAGGTGGAGACCACATTGCATTATATGGTTGACCATGCTTGTTTTCTAGTGTATTTGTCTAGTTGCCTCCATTGTTTTGAGAGTGTCTTAAAATGTAATTGATAGCCTCTAAGTAATTTTAGCATGTAGGGAAGACATTTATGCAAACAATATTGACTCATTTTTATTCAAACTGATGAAATACATCCAATTAGTTAGCATGACTAATCTCTTTCTCTATTCCTCTCTATAATCTCCTTCCCCTCTCTCTCCTGCTCCCCTTCTCTCTATCTCTATGTTTCTATATCTTCCTCTTTCTCTCTTTCTCCTCCTCCTCCTCTGTGTGTGTGTGTATTCATCTCTCTCTCTCTCATCTCTCTATCTCCATCTCTCTTCCTCTATCCTTCTCCATGTCTTTATCTCACTTCCTCTCTCCCTCCCTCTTTCTATATCTCTCTTTCTTTAGCCTCCTCTATGTCTCTCTATCTCACTTTTACATAGTTTACATTATATAAAATAATGCTATATAATAACAAATATAACTATATTAGATATTATATATTATTTATAAAATAAATATGATTAAATTATAAATAAATATTTAATATAAATAAACAACTTTATAATATAATAGTATTTTAAAATATATTAAATAATTTACATTATATAAAATATACTATACAATAATAAATACAATTATATTAGAGACTATATTATGTATAAAATAAAGGGATATTTAATGTGGAGATGTACTTTTGCATCTGTCAAAGCAAATTTTACATTACCACTCAGAAAGAGGGTACTGAGAATGCCACTGTTGTCCAATGAATATCACTTTTATCAATTATTTATTTGTTTCCAATGCAATTTCCTTTTAGCATAAAGTATATTGATATAGATTAGTAGTATCAATTACGACACAAATTAACCAAACTTGAGCATAATTTTTGGGTTTTCACTATGGCTTCTTAGTATTTATGTGTTTCTTTACTTTAATTTTTTGTTACTTAATTATTCTTTTGTACCTATAACTTTAAGAGGAGGGAATTTGTACATTTCCTTTGGATTCATATGTTTTGGAGTAGATTTTTAGCCCCATGTTTTTCAAAGAGTGGAAAGCACTATTGAAACTTTGATTGTATAGTGAAATCATTATTTTTCTCTAGGTAGTGTCAGTTTGAAAAGTGTCAAGAAGGTGGAGACCACATTGCATTATATGGTTGACCATGCTTGTTTTCTAGTGTATTTGTCTAGTTGCCTCCATTGTTTTGAGTGTTGCAAATATGTGCCTAATCGATGTTGTCATTGATGTTAACATATTCTTGTTTCCATTGGTGTTAACTGTATCCTATTTTGTTGCCTGTTTAGAAGACTGGAATGTTGAGGATATTAAGAAAATTAATAAGGATCAATGTATGCGGACCATATGGCTGAGTAGAGAATTGTCTTAAGAAGCTCTACTTAAGATTTGAAGGGTTTGCATGAAGATTTGAAGAAGCTATGGCCATCTGAGTAGAATTGGTTTTGCAATGTTTAGAAGAGACAAAGTGACAAGAAAGAGGTCCAGATTGTTCTGAAAATATAAAATGATGATATACGGATCTAGAGACATGTTTGGGAAGCCAGTGTGTATCATCCAGTCAAGTGGTTTGTGGTTTGGAGATCTGCAAGCAATCTTTCTTATGTAACAGTCATAGCAGACAGTGTTCTTGAGGTTTCGAATGAAGATGCAAGTGATTCTGATAATTTGGAGGAGTGTGGATCTTTTTGTTGAATTCAATGTGCTTGTGAAGGTCTTTGGATTGTGTGACTACTATGTTGGAGGTCCGCATTGAAGTTTGAGCTCGTTGGTGAAGATTTCCTTCTTGGTGCTGTTGTTCTTCCCAGTCTTGGCCGACCAGATGATTCAAGAGTGTTGCGGATGATCTAAGAGAAATTTTATGGAGCATGGCGTGTTGATCAAGGAAGATTTGAGTCCCAGTTATGTTTGGCTGACAACTTAGTGACTCGCATTAAGTCAAATGCTTGTAGTGCCGACCTTGATGTTTATTCCAAGGTTGATGAAGCATATAAAGGCATGTAGTTGAGTTGTTGAAAATCATCCTTGTGTAAAATCATAAATTCCCAAGAAAGGATCAAAGGCAGAGTAGAGAAAAGGAGGAGCAGAAGAGAAAGAACAGTAAAGGATGAAGTGATAGTGAAGAAGTATTTGGGAGAAGAGTAGAAATTTCATAAGCACTCAATGAGACTGAACTAGGCATGAAGAAGTTATTTCTTAGTTAATTCCTTCTGTACTAAAAATAAATTCTGTAGGTAGTGAGCCTCTCTTTTGAGCAGTGAGCTTTGGGTAGTGTGCCCGAAGGCATGTGCCTTCTATTTTTCTGAAGTACTTTTAACAGGGTACTAATCTTTGTGGATTAACCCCCACCGTGGTTTTCCCTTAACCGGATTTCCATGTAAAAATCTTGGTGTTATGTGTTCATTTGTCTCTGCTCATGTGTTGATGATTCATGCTTTAAATGTTTATATCATTAATCAATTTTGTGTGGTAAAGAAATAGTTTCAAGTGTTAAAGATTTGGGACAACTAATTCACCCCCCCTCTCAGTTGTCTAGCCTAATCCCAACAATTGGTATCAGAGCTAGGTTCTCTAAAAGGAGCTTGACTGCTTTAGGAGATCCAAGATGTTGACCTACAAGAAGGATAGTCTGAGATTTGATGGAACAAATTACTCTGTGTGGAAGAGTCGCATGGAGTACCATTTGCAATGCATGGGTGATGCTTATTGGGTGATAATGAGTATAAACCTCCAGAGAAAGGTCCTTCAACTCCAGATCAACTCAAAGATGCTGAAAATAACCTTCGAGCTAAAGAATCCTTGTTGAGTGCCCTGACTGATTCAGAAATGACAAATGTCTTTGGACTAAAAAATGCTCATGAAATCTAGAAGAAGTTGGAGAATCTTTATGAAGGTGATGAATATGTCAAATGTGCCAAGCTACAAAGTTTGAGAGGAAAATTTGAAAATCTATGGATGAGTGAAGATGAAAACATCACAATCTACATGCAAAAGATAAATGAACTTGTGTGTGGTATCAGGTGTGCTAGTGGAACTTTGGAAGAATCAGAGATTGTGGAAAAAGTGCTTAGATCTTTACTTGATTCATACAAACATAAGGTTGCTACTATATAGGAGATTAGGACTGTCTCAAAGGTTACAAGAGATCACCTGGTTGGCAAAATTTTAGCTTTTGAATTAAGTGAGTTTGTTGATTCTCTTCCTAAGTCTAAATCTGCATTTAAGGCCAGTGTATATGGAAAATAAAGATATAATCTGGGTGAAAGCTCTTCAACAAGATCAAATAGATTTGTGAAGGCAAGGAAGGATCTTGAAGATGATGAAATTGAGACTGCAGATCTTGAAGCCCTTATTGCCAAAAGAATGCTAAGAGGATTCGATAAGTATGAAGGAAAGTTTCCATTCAAATGTTTTGCTTGTAATAAGATTGGTCATTTTGCCTCAAGATGTCCAGAGAGGTTTTCAAAACTAAACCCTAACAGATATAAAGGTCAGAAGAAATGTTACTATGTCCAAGAAGCTGGAGAAAAATGATTGGGTGTTCATTGCTATCAAAGAAGAAGAACCGGTGTCTACTGAATCTGCTAGCTGTGCAAATGTGGAAAGTGCCTTGGCTGCACAGGTTGTTGAAAAGGATGAATGGGTGATTGATAGTGGATGCTCTCATCATATGACTGGTGATAAAAGTATGTTTGTAAGCTTTGAAAAATATGAAGGTGGGCTTGTAAAATTTGGAGACAACTCAACTGGTAGAATCCATGGCAGAGGATCCATCTCTTTTGATGGTAAGAATAACACCAATGATGTTTTGTATGTGGAAGGACTGAAGCATAATCTTCTCAGTGTTGGACAGTTGGTTGACAAGGGTTATGATCTCCGATTCAAGGATGGAAAATGTAGAATCTTTGAAAGCTCCAAAACTAAAATTGCATCTGGTACTCAAACTAGAGGTAACATCTTCCATTTAAGTAGTTCTAGAAAAAGTTGTCTAATTGCTCTGACAGATCAAAGTTGGTTATGGCATAGGAGGATGTGTCATGTGAATTTTGATAACATTATCAAGATAAGTTCTATTCAGGCTGTAAGAGATCTGCCAAAACTTGTGAAACCTGATAGCATGTGTAGAGAATGCTAATTAGGTAAACAAAACAAAATTTCATTCAAAAGTAAAGAAGAATTTTCAAGTGAACAGTTGGAACTTGTGTATACTAATCTGTGTGGTCCTGCTAGAATTAGGAGTGTGCAAGGAGACATACATTTTATGTTGCTAATTAATGATTACTCCCGGATGATGTGGGTAACCTTCTTAAAAGAAAAATCAGAAGCTCTTAACAAATTCAAAATGTTCAAGGTTATGGCGGAGAATGAGATTGGTGGAAAGATAAAGTGTTTGAGATCCGACAGAAGTGGAGAATTTACCTCCAGTGAGTTTGATTCATTCTGTGAAAAGCATGGAATAAAAAGACAATTATCTGCTCCTAGGACTCCACAACAAAATGGAGTAGTGGAAAGAAAAAACCAGACCATTCAAGAAGCTGCCAGGACCATGATGATGGAAACAAATGTTCCTCAAGTCTATTGGAAAGAAGCTATGAGTACTACTGTTTACACTCTTAATCGGTTGCAGATCAAAAGCAATTCTAGCAAGTTTAAAGCAAGAAGTGATGAAGGAATATTTCTGGGTTACTCTACTCAAAGCAAGGCATACCGATGCTTTAACAAAAAAATGAAAAAGATTGTTGAAAGTGCAAATGTTAGAGTTGATGAAAGCAAAGAAGGTCATTCCAGGTCTTGCAGATATGATTCAGAAGATCAAGATGAAAGTCCAAATCAAGGAAGGCAAGTTCAGACCCAGATTCAGATCTAGATTGATCTAGAAAATCCAGTAACTCAAGAGGATAGTGCAGAAGTTGAGGAACAAGCTCAAGAAATAGAAGTTTGAGCAAATTCCAAAACTCCTAGGTATATAAGGATGAATCATCCTGAAGATCAAATCATAGGAGATAGAAATAAAGGTGTTCGAACTAGGAGAAGAATTACTGAAGATCAATAAGAGATTTGTCTGATTTCAAAGATTGAACCAAAAATAGTAAGTGAAGCCTACAAAGATGAAAACTCAGTAAAGGCAATGGAAGAAGAATTAATGCAAATTGAAAATAATCACACTTGGGATCTTGTTTCTAGACTTGAGGACAAAAATGTGATTGGAACTAAATGGGTCTTCTGAAATAAACTAAATGAAGATGGTGAAATTGTAAGAAATAAAGCAAGGTTAGTATGCAAAGGATATTCTCGAGTGGAAGGAATTGATTTTGAAGAAACTTTTGCTCCGGTGGCAAGAATAGAGGCAGTTAGATTGTTTCTTACTTTTGTTGCTTATAAAGATTTTAAAGTCTATCAAATGGATGTCAAGTCAACATTTCTAAATGGAGAGTTAGAAGAAGTCTACATTGAGCAACCGGAAGGATTTCAGTTGTCTAATTAGAGGTATATGGTTTGCAGGTTAAGGAAAGCATTGTATCGACTCAAACAAGTCCCAAGAGCTTGGTATGCAAGATTAGATAAGTATTTACTAAAGCTAGGTTATATCAAAGGCACTAGTGACAGTAATATTTACTTCAAGATTGATCATGAGAATATTCTAATTGTTGAGGTATTTGTTGATGATATCATTTTTGGTGGAAATGAGAGTATGTGCAAAACATTTGCTGATTAGATGCAAAGTGAATTTGAGATGTCCATGTTTGGTGAGATGAATTTCTTCTTAGGTCTGCAAATCACTCAGTCAGATAAAGGTATCTTCATATTTTAGTCTAAGTATGTGAGAGAATGTTGAAGAAGTTTGGAATGGAAGATTCAAATCCAGTAGGTACACCTATGGTAACCAGATGCAAGTTAAGTAAAGATGATAATTCACCTAAGGCAGATTAGAAAAGGTATAGATCAATGATTGGAGGACTGCTCTATCTAACTCAAACCATACCTGATATCATGAATGCAATTGGACTTGTTGCTAGATTTTAAGTTGATCCTAGAGAATCCCATGTTGTAGCAGTCAAGAGAATTTTTAGATATCTCAAAGGGACAATTGATTATGGATTATGGTATCCAAAGGATAATGACTTCACTCTTCATGCATATACATATACTGATTGGGCAGGAGATGCGGATGACAGAAATAGCACTAGTGGTGGTGCATTCTTCTTGGGAAGTAGATTGGTTTCTTGGCTGAGCAAAAAGCAGGAGGCAATATCCCTATCTACAACAGAGGTAGAATATATAGTAGCAACAAACAATTGTACTCAAGTTCTGTGGATGAAGTAAATGCTGAAGGACATCAGAATTGTATTCGAGGAGCCTATCACAATCTTCTGTGATAATTCAAGTGCAATAAGCATCTCAAAGAATCCAGTGTTGCATTCAAAGACAAAGCACATATCCATCAAGTTTCATTTCTTGAGAGAGAAGGGAAATGAGAATGAATTCAAGTTGGAGTTTGTGTCTTCAAAGGATCAGATTGTGGATATTTTCACTAAGCCTCTTCCCAAGGATACTTTTGAATATCTCATAGAGAAATTAGGGGTTATTACTCCTCCTGATCAGAATTAAGATGCACTAGAGTGCATCAGTCCAGTGGAATTCACAGTCACCTCTTGTGATCTGGATTGATGTTAAGGAGGCACTAGTCAGGGGGAGTAGTCTGCATGTAATTTTTGAGTTTGGTCTGAAACAAAAATAAGGAGAAAAGACTGCAAATATGTGCCCTTTGCCATTGATGTTAAAGGGGGAGATAAATCATGTGAAAAACTAGTTGCTGATGAAAGGGGGAGTAGTGAAGATAGTGGTTACAGAAGTGATAAGAGAAAGGGGGAGAAGTTCTTGTCTTGATGGTTGAATCAGTTTTTCACATCATATGTTTCCATCAATGACAAAGGGGGAGATTGTTGCAAATATGTGCCTAATCGATGTTTTCATTGATGTCAACATATTCTTGTTGCCATTGGTGTCAACTGTATCCTATTTTGTTGCTTGTTTAGAAGACTGGAATGTTGAGGATATTGAGAAAATTAATAAGGATCAATGTATGCGGACCATATGGCTGAGTAGAGGATTGTCTTTAGAAGCCCCAGTTAAGATTTGAAGGGTTCGCATGAAGATTTGAAGAAGCTATGACCATCTGAGTAGAACTGGTTTTGCAGTGTTTAGAAGAGACAGAGTTACAGGAAAGAGGTCTAAATTGTTCCAGAAATATAAAATGATGATCTATGGATCTAGAGACATGCTTGGGAAGCCAGTGTGTATCATCCAGTCAAGTGGTTTGTGGTTTGGAGATTCGCAAGCAATCTTTCTTATGTAACAGTCATAGCAGACAGTGTTCTTGAGGTTTTGAATGAAGATGCAAGTAATTCTGATAATTTGGAGGAGTGCGGATCATTTTGTTGAATTCAATGTGCTTGTGAAGGTCTCTGGATTATGTGACTGCTATGTTAGAGGTCCGCATTGAAGTTTGAGCTTGTTGGTGAATATTTCCTTCTTGGTGCTGTTGTTCTTCCCAGTCTTGGCCAACCAGATGATTCAAGAGTGTTGCAGATGATCTAAGAGAAATTTGATGGAGCATGGCGTATTGATCAAGGAAGATTTGAGTCCCAGTTATGTTTGGCTGACAACTTAGTGACTCGCATTAAGTCAAATGCTTGTAGTGCCGACCTTGATGTTTATTCCAAGGTTGATGAAGCATATAAAGGCATGTAGTTGAGTTGTTGAAAATCATCCTTGTGTGAAATCATAAAATCCCAAGAAAGGATCAGAGGCAGAGTAGAGAAAAGGAGGAGTAGAAGAGAAAGAACAGTAAAGGATGAAGTGATAGTGAAGAAGTATTTGGGAGAAGAGTAGAAATTTCATAAGAACTCAATGAGACTGAACCAAGCATGAAGAAGATGTTATTTCTTAGTTAATTCCTTCTGTACTAAAAACAAATTTTGTAGGCAGTGAGTCTCTCTTTTGAGCAGTGAGCTCTGGGCAGTGCACCCAAAGGCATGTGCCTTCTATTTTTCTGAAGTACTTTTAACAGGGTACTAATCTTTGTGGGTTAATCCCCACCACAATTTTCCCTTAACTGGGTTTCCACGTAAAAATCTTGGTGTTATGTGTTCATTTGTCTCTGCTTATGTGTTGGTGATTCATGCTTTAAATGTTTATATCATTAATCAGTTTTGTGTGGTAAAGAAATAGTTGCAAGTGTTAAAGATTTGGGACAACTGATTCACCCCCCCTCTCAGTTGTCTGGCCTAATCCCAACATTGAGAGTGTCTTCAACTGTAATTGTAGGAAAAATATTTATGCAAACAATATTGACTCATTTTTATTCTAAATGATGAAATGAATCCAATTAGTTAGCATGACTAATCTCTTTCTCTATTCCTCTCTACAATGTCCTTCCCCTCTCTCTCCCTTCTCTCTCTATCTCTTTCTATACCAAAAGCAATAGTGACAGAGATGGAAAAAAATTGTAGGAAATTCTTATGGCAATGATCCACGGACAAGAAGAAAATACTCTTAATTTCATGGGATAAAGTTTACAAACCAAAATGTCAAGGTGGGTTAGGCATATTGAGTAAAAAAATGCAGAACTTGGAATTAGGTGCTAAGCTAGCTTGTAGCATGTATAAGAAGCCCTAGTCGAAGTGGGTCAAGTTGATGCAACATAAATACTTGGACAACTCAATATGGAATTTTATCAAGATATATCTATGTTTCTCTCTGTCACTATCTCCATCTCTCTCTTTCTCTTCTCTATCTCTTATCCTCTCTTTCCCTCTCTATATTAATATTCCTCTCTATTATTATTTCTTCCTCTATCACTCTATCTCTCTTCTCTAGATTTTTCTCCCTCCCTCTCTTTGTCCCTCTCTTTCTCTTGTTATCCCTCTCTACCTCTCTCCCTCTCTATCCCTATACCCAACTCCCTCTATCTCTCTGTGTGTGTATTTGTCTATATCTATGTCTATCCCCTTCTCTCTTCATCTACCTCTCTTTTTCTCTTCCTCTCTCTTTCATTCTCTCTATCTTTCTCCACTTCTCCATTCCTCTCTCTATGTATCCCTTTATCTCTCTGTCTCTCCCCTTCTCTCTTCCTTTACCTCTCTTTCATTCTCTCTATCTCTGTCTCTCTTTCTATATCTCTCTTTCTCTTTCCTCCTCTATGTCTTTATCTCACTTCCTCTCTCTCTCCCTCTTTCTATATCTCTCTTTCTCTAGCCTCTTCTATGTCTCTCTATCTCACTTTTTACATAATTTACATTATATAAAATATGCTATATAACAACAAATATAACTATATTAGATATTATATATTAGATATAAAAGAAATATGATTAAATTATAAATAAATATTTAATATAAATAAATGATTTTATAATATATAGTATTTTATAAATATATTAAATAATTTATATTATATAAAATATACTATACAATAATAAATACAATTATATTAGAGACTATATATTATATATAAAATAAATATAATTAAGATATAAATACTAAATATTAGCAGTATCAATTATGACACAAATTAATCAAATTTCAGCATAACTGTTGGCTTTTCACTATGGCTTCTTAGTATTTATGTGTTTCTTTTGTTTAATTTTTTATTACTATTATTCTTTTGTACCTATATCTTTAAGAGGAGGGTATTTGTACATTTCCTTTGCATTCATATGTTTTGGAGTAGATTCTTAGCCCCATGTCTGTCAAAGAGTGGAAAGCATTATTGAAACTTTAATTGTATAGTGAAATCATTATTCTTCTCTAAATAGTGTCATTTTGAGAAGTGTTAGAAAGGTGGAGAGCACATTGCATTATATGATTAACCATGCTTGTTTCCTACTGTATTTGTCTAGTTGCCTCCATTTTTTTGAGTGTCTTAAAATGTAATTGATAGCCTCTAAGTGATTTTTAGTGTGTAGGAAAAATATTTATGCAAACAATATTGACTCATTGTTATTCTAAATGATGAAATGCATCTAATTAGTTAGCATGACCTCTCTCTCTCTCTCTCTATGTATTCATCTATCTCTCTGTTTATCCCCTTCTCTCTTCCTCTCTCTTTCATTCTCTCTATCTCTCTCCACTTCTATATTCCTCTCTTTATGTATTCCTTTATCTCTTTGTCTCTCCCCTTCTCTCTTCCTTTGCCTCTCTTTATCTCTTCCTCTATCTTCCATTCTCTCTATCTTTGTCTCTTTCTATATCTCTCTTCCTCTATCCTCCTCCATGTCTTTATCTAACTTCCTCTCTCCCTCCCTCTTTCTGTATCTCTCCTCTAGCCTCCTCTATGTCTCTCTATCTCACTTTTACATAATTTACATTATATAAAATAAATATGATTAAATTATAAATAAATATTTAATATAAATAAATGATTTTATAATATAATAGTATTTTTAAAATATATTAAATAATTTACATTATATAAAATATACTATACAATAACAAATACAATTATATTAAAGACTATATATTATATATAAAATAAATATAATTAAGTTATAAGTATTAAATATGTCTCTCTCTATATATTATGTCCCTCTCTCTATATTCGTTTATCTCTTTGTCTCTCCCCTTCTCTCGTCCTCTACCTCTCTTTCTGTCTTTGACTGTGGGTCACAATGTGGATTTGACTGTTCCTGTTCATGAGTTGGATCCTCTTAGATCTGGTACATGGCTCCTATGATTGCATCAGTTCCTGCTAGGGTTTCTTCCCTAGACCTAGTCCTAGTTGCTCCTTCATTGGATTCTTTAACCCTCAAGGTAGATTGCAGTGGGGACTTTACTTCTACTATACCTTTGGATATTCTGCAACATCTCATTTCATTGATCATACATCCTACCTCTCAACATGAGGTGGCTCTAGTCAAGGTGACAAAGGAGGATTTCCCTCTTCGTTCTCCTCAATCTGAAGATTTTGATAATGGTGTGTCATGGACGGTTGTTCAAAGAAGGAAGAGAGATCTTCCTAAATCTATCTATGAATCCCACACTCAGGTCAGTGTGAATCACAAGGGCAAGAGAGATCTTCCTAAATCTATCTGTGAATCCTACACTCAGGTCAATATGAATTGCAAGGGCAAGGACAAAGTCAAGCATTGTGTAGGCCATTGATCTTATGGTCTTTGGTTTTGTTGTTTTCTCATGGTAGCTTGGGTGTAGTTGTGCTATTGTTTAGTTATTGTGGTAGCTGAAGCCCTTCTTGTGTAAAAGGTTTCAAGTCCTTTCAAAACCTATTTTACGCCTTGATAAAAACAATTAATAACTACACCGAAATAATACAAGACATTCATTTAAAAAGAACAAAAAAACATCAATAAGGGCTCGACAATCAACCCTATTTCTCAAGTAAATTTTTGTGGTGGTTATTTATTTAAAGTTGTTCAAATATTAAGGTTTACTTTATTCTTAAAAAACACATATAAACTAAATATATACAAAATAAATTATATATAAATTTTGATGATCTATCTAAAATCCCCCTTTCAAATAATACAGTCTTCATAAAATTTTAATTGTATTTTGACTAAAATGAATGAATGTGACTATAGGACCATCAAATTTAGGCCCTTATGAAAGTGGCATGGGAGTGCAAAGCCTTTTTATGTGTAAGTAATGTTAAAGGCTGCTCATTATTTTAATAATATTTAAAAAAATCATAATACCATTATAATTAATTATACCAAGAGGAGTTTTATAATGGCAACAAGGAGTCCATTGTATACATAAAATCAAAACAAAACCTACATATATTTAAAAAATCTAAAACTATAAAATATATATCAATGGTTACAGAGAAACTATTAAAAAGTAACACATAAGTATATAATATTTACTACACTTTTCAAAATAAAAACGAAACAAAAAAGAATTTCTAAATAATGAATGGTGGCTTTTTCAAAAATAAAATTAAAAGTTATGTACAAAATAAAATAAAATATGTCCATGTATGCAGTAAATAAAATAGTTCTAAAGTAAAACAAGTGCCACATAGTGGCCTTGTAGTAGTGTTATTATAGTATTTGTTTAGTTGTAATTTTTGTTGTTGATTAGCTATTGGTTGTATAGACAAATTGCATTCCAATAATTAAAAAATTAATTTTTGAAGAGTGTTTATAGTTGCAACAGTCCCTCACAAATTCCCATTTTTGCTTCCAATTTTGTAGGATTAGAATTTACACTTAGATTAGTAATAATTTTTTCTAAAGATAAAAGAATTGTTTATCATTTCAAATTTGTAACTATTATATTTCTAGAACTAAATTTATAAGAATTGTTTATCATTTTAAATTTGTAACTATTATATTTTTAGAACTAAATTTATAAGGAAAAATTTATGTGAACTCATTTTGAAATGTCTTGGGTAAATAAAATTGAAATCTCAGGTAAAAATAAAATAGGACTAAAATATTTCTTAACTATAAAACTAAACTTTACAAAGCCTATTAAATAAGACAAATATTTCCTTAACTATAAAACTAAACTTTTATAAAAAAATGCATTAAAATATTGTAAGTTTGAAGAATAAAATAAAAAATGTAATAATATGGAAAAATATTTTTCATGATACTATAGATTTTTAACTTTTGACTAAATAAAATTGAAATCTTAGATTTTTAACTCTTGAGTAAATAAAATTGAAATCCCAAAAACAATCTAATTTCATAAAATAAAATGTGTAGAACCCTAACCCTAGTTGGGTGTGGAGAGATTTGAAATGTCTGCCTAAGATATTGAAATGTAATAATATTGAATACTATTACAATTTAAAATGTATTAAAATATTGTAAGTTTGAAGAATAATTATACAATATAATAATAATAACATATTCATATTTAGATCAATACAATATTTTATCTTAGTCACTTAATTTTTTGTTTAAGTAATAATAGTACGTACTTTTAAGAACATGATATTAATTATTTTAATTAATCTAATATTGTGGTTTAGCAATAATTTTTTCTAAAGATAAAGAATTGTTTATCATTTCAAATTTGTAACTAATATATTTCCAGAACTAAATTTATAAGGAAAAATTTATGTGAACTCGTTTTGAAATGTCTTGGGTAAAAAATAATTTAATTTGGTAAAACTAAAATAGCACTAAAATATTTCCTTTTGAAATGTCTTGGGTAAAAAAAAATTTAATTTGGTAAAAATAAAATAGCACTAAAATATTTCCTTAACTATAAAACTAAACTTTACAAACCCTATTAAACAACACAAATATTTCCTTAACTATAAAACTAAAGAGACCTAACCCTAGTTGAGTCTACAAAGATTTGAAATGTCTTATTCAAATGTAATAATATTAATACTATGATAATTTAAAATGCATTAAAATATTGTATGTTTGGAGAATAAAATAAAAAATGTAATACTAGAAAATTGGGGAAAATAATTCCTACATTTGGGAGGAAGATTTATGTATTAATAAAGAACTTTAGTACAATGAAGGGGATGATGAGCCCCAGTATTTTGCAGACCCTCACACCAAAGCAAGAAAATATGAAACTAATATCAAGCCCATAAACTCACTACAAACCTTCAATTATAGGTATTGACAACAAAATCATTAGAAATGAAAACTAAATTTCAGTGTCAAGGCATGTGTAAATTTCAAATCCTCCTAAACCCTACAAAAAATAAAACCACCTCATATTAATGTAATACTAAATAAATTTCAGCATCAAAGCATGTGTAAATTTCAAATCCTCCTAAGCCCTACACAAAAATAGAACCACCATTTAATATTAATGTAATACTAAATAAAGTTTATATTTCCTAATATGGACACCAAGTGTTCTGCCATTGATGCAAGAACAACAAAATATGGTTCATTTTTTGGAGCAACTACAGTTTCATCCTCATCGTCATATAGCGTCTTTGGCTGCACCATCATTTCCCACCTTCAATTTTGGAGCAATCAAGATTAGAAAACCTAAATGAGCACAATGACAGAAAATATGAAGAAATTAAATTACCAGGAGCATTGACTTTGAAGATATGGGCATTGGGTGTTTCCAGTCAATCTATCTACCCTGTGGCCAATTCATCAACAACAAATCTAAAAGGCAAAATGTGCTAGAGTGGATCTTTCACAAAAGAGTGAGCCTTTATCAACATAATTGAAGTGAAGACACACCCAATTGCAGATATGCCTATCTCTATAAAAATGATTGAGCACCCCAAAACATATGAAATTAAAAATGTAGGAAACTATTCACCTCATCCACATAACGGTTTGCATGTTGAAACATCCTACAAAAATTTACTCACTTATAATAAAATTAAAAAGTTAATAACAATTTGTTTTAAATAATCCCCTAATTTCATAAAGATAACTAACTTTAAATCAGTTTACTATTAAAGATAGATTAAAAACAAATTAATCATATAAATACAAATATTACATAATAGAATATATTAATATTTACATCTAAAATATATTAATATTGAAAAATTATATACAAATATATATTAGTATTTCATTTTTACTATAATATAACATAAATATAAATAGAATAACCATAATTAGATTCATATGTAAAATCAATAATCCCTTAGAAATATTATTGTTATTATTATTATTAATTATATTATTTTATTCAATACAAAGTAATATAAGTATTAATATCCCTATTCCACAAAGATAACAACAACTTCAAAGGCTTTACTAAATATAGGTTAAAAATAAATTATTCATATAACTGACAAATACATTAAATATTGGAGAATTTTACGACTTTCATTTATTTGATTTACCTACTAAACTAATGCATGTCATTGTAGGTAGGCATTAGATGGGGTTTAAGGTATTAATATAAATATATATTTTACGTAAAAATTCATATAATGTGAGCTCAAATCGTCTTCAAACTTAAGGTAAATAAAAATTATGTACACAACAAGAAAACAATTAAATACAAGCAAAGTGACAAAATAGTCTTTAAACTCTTGTCACTATTGTTTTATAAAAAAATTATTATGGTGCATATTTAATATAATAGGAAGTTGTTTCCTATGTATTAAATATTCAATGTCCATATTTTCACTTAAAATTGTATATGAATTTTGAAAATTAAATATTAAATATTTAAATAATATAATAATTATGATTATTATGATTAAAGAATTAATTAATTTATAATTTTAATAATAATAATAATGTTTATAATGATTAAATATGCTTTTATCTTTTATTTCATATTTGCCTAGGGTTTTATTGGAAATTTAACTTCTTAGGATTTTTCACTATTGTTTTATAAAAAAATTATTAAGGTTTAAATTTGACACTAATATAATGACCCTCTCTACACCTAATACCCAACAATATATTTATTTATTTATTTAGTGTAGTCATTGGATGGATATTACATAGTTAAATCTTAAACACATTAGATTTCCACAGTCCATAATAATATACAAAAGAATTTTTGGATTCAACTGTGTGATATTTTTTGAAATCAACATTTCAAATCACACTTTGTGATCCATCATCAGGATGAGAAGAGCTGTGATTCAAAACAGTTGATTTCAAAAAATATCACATAGTTGAATCTAGAAATTCTATTGTATAGTTAAATCTTGATAAATCATTATAAGATTTGATATGTAACTATGAAAGTATTATTTTGACTCAACTAATCTATACTAGTCATTGTCTTGTTGTACATGACATATATATTTTGGTTGCACTTTAGGAAAAATAAAGCAAACAAATTATTGGTTGGTATGTTGTGTTGAGGAAAGACATGATTTTTTAGAACACACCATCTAGATAGTGATAATTTTGATCATCTAATAGTTTATATGGTTATTCTTGGTATTTGGATACACAAGTATTTTATAAGGAATAATGGTTTTCCTAAATTCAAATATTATGAGATGTGTATAAGAGGATTTTGCACTACTCATATTTGATTTCAACAACAAGATACCAAGGGAAGTTTTTGTTGAAAGAGTTTTGGGGTTTAAGGTATTAATATAAATATATATTTATTATTAGGGTTTAAATTTGACACTAATATAATGACCTTCTCTACACCTAATACCCAACAATATATTTATTTATTTTTCGATATCAAATACCCCATTATGGACTAACATGCTATGATATTTCCTATTTAGTGTTGTCATTGCATGGATATTAAATAGTTAAATCTTGATAAATCATTATAAGATTTGATATGTAACTATGAAAATATTATTTTGACTCAACTGAATATTATGAAACAAAGAGGAAGATTATAGTTGAATTCTTAATCTTTATTGTTCATATTTTTACTTAAAATTTAAATATAAATTTTCAAAATTAAATATTAAATATTTAAATAATATAATAATAATGATTATAATGATTAAAGAATTAATTAATGTAATAATACTAATA
Organism: Cunninghamia lanceolata; assembly: GCA_027924645.1. Taxonomy (NCBI): domain Eukaryota; kingdom Viridiplantae; phylum Streptophyta; class Pinopsida; order Cupressales; family Cupressaceae; genus Cunninghamia; species Cunninghamia lanceolata. The sequence goes on along the minus strand of BSBN01000549.1, from coordinate 1,574,447 downwards.
GTTTTATAATTTAAAATGCATTAAAATATTGTAAGTTTGAAGATTAAAATAAAAAATGTAATAAATTTCATGATATTGTAGATTTTAAAGTTTTGACTAAATAAAATTGAAATCCAAGATTTTTAACTTTTGAAATCCCTAAAATAATCTAATTACATAAAATAAAATGTGTAGAACCCTAAAAACTAAATTAAAATTAAATAGAAGCAAAAAATTAATCGCCATCCATTTAGGCATGACTTAACTAGTGGGAGACAAAATTTGTGTTCATAATTTGTTTACTTGCCATGTGCTCCCCTCAAACCAAAATTCTCTCCGCATTTATAGTTTTTTGTTGCACTCTCCAACAATTCATAGAGAAGAGGTCATTTTTTTTGAACTAATGACAATACAAATAAATCATTTTTCAATAATTTTTAATAGTTGACATAGGAAAAGTACAAATTTAAATCAAATTTGCTCGACAAGAAAAATAATCCTTTCTTTTGATTGGTTTACAATCAATAGATTAATAACTAGATAAGTGTGAACTCATTGCAATAGTACCTGGCCGAAGGTAGGAAATAAAAAACAACTCTTAATCAGATTTCTGATGACTAGAAAGATTTACTTAGTTTTGCTTTCAATTTATGTTTATGGACTTGGACTCTGGTTTATAATATTATGTATTTAAGTTGTTAGACTACTTTGCTTGAGCTGTTTGTGGCCTTGGGCCTATTTTGCAGCTTTCTAATATAAAAACAACTCTTAACTAAATAGAGCTAACCATTTTTTAGATAGATGTATTAAGATATCTATACTAGTTTACATATCCTACTAAAATAAATTAATATAAAAATATATGCTCCTATAATATATGTTCTTATTAATTAATTTCAAATAAAAATTACAACTAATATAAATATCTTACCTAAATAAATTAGTTTAAAAATATAAATTCTTATTAGTTTTATCACTTTCATTTATAATTTAAAAATAAATAATTTATGATGTCTAGAGACACAAGGCATGGAGCTTCATGTTGTGTATATAAAAACTAAAACACAACTGATATTTATTAAAAAACAAAATACAATTCTAAAAATAAACTTCAATAAAATTTATACAAAATTGAAAAAATAATAATAATAATAATAATAAATTTAAAATACACAAATTTAATAATAATTTATAATGCTAAAAATTAAATCTCACCAAATATTTAATTATAAAATTAATAAAAAATAAAATTAAAAAAATCAATTTAATTAAGACACTAAATTTCATCTCCACAAAATTTAGTAACAATTTGTAATTAAAAAAAAAATCCATGGAAAAAAAAAATTCCAAAAAAATTTCAAATAACTTACATTAAATTTAATATATTCAAAATTTAATAACAATGTGCAATTCTCCAAAAATAAACCAAAATCTATACGAAATTACAAAATAAAATTATTCAAAAATAAAATCTTTAATGAAATTTAATATACACAAATTTAATAACAAATAAAAAATACATGCAATCTAAATTTTGTGAAGGTGCGAAAAAAACATATAAATTAAATATATAAAAAATTTCCCCTCAAATAATTCTTAACTTTTTAATTATATTTTATGATTAAATAATAAATACGACTATAAAGCCATCAAATTTAGGCCCTATGAAACTGACATGGGAGTGAAACGCATTTTTAGCCTTAAATAATTTCAAATCCAACCCAACGTAAAGGGAAACAAATATACAATTTCGTTTTAATTTATTTTCTCTCTCATCGCTTCACCTGGCTACCACATAAAATTTGTGAAACTTCATTTGCTGTTAATTTAAATTTATAATACCCTTCTTTTATCTATTAAAAATTCAGATGCGACTCCACGTTACAATTGACTGCATCCAGACTGGTATGAATGACGACACCATGGCGCCATAAAATATACATTTAAATAATCCGATTAACCCGTCCTACGTGGTCCGTATCTTCTTAAAACCGTGGGGCTTCCAACAAGTTTTCTACTTAATAGCGGTATAAACGAGACACCATATTCAAAGTATCAAAGGTAATTTTGTCATTAACATACAAGACGTCCATACCTTAATTTTTAACTTTTTAGTTTCTGCCAAGAAAATTATAGGTGAGACCTGTTGTTAACTAGTTATTAATAATTCTTTTTGCAACCAATGAGAACTGAAATAGTTTTTCTATTTAAAAAATATTTAGCTATTGCTATTGTATAGATGCAAATATTTTAACAAAACATATTTGAAAAATGATTTTTCTTCAATCTAATTGGCAGAAAACTTTCACCCGATAAGGGCGATTATTGCGGATCATCAAGGTTTATATTATAAAGTTTTGTGATAGATAATATCCTTTAATAATATACTAATACTTAAAACTATTAAATTTCTAGTTTGAAACTTTATGGGTAAAATATTAGGTAGTAAAGTTTTTTTAGCATCTCACCTATTAATTGATTTAAATATATTATAACTAAAATAATATATTATAACTAAAATAAAAATAAAAAATATTAAGAAATGTGTATTTAAATTCCTATTAATATTAATATTGATAATATTATTAGACAATAAAAATATTATAGTTATATAAGATTCCTATTACTAATCAATATTAATACTATTAGAATTTAAATACAAATATAATTTATAAGTTTATCCCAAATTTATATATATGTCTTTAATAATTAATAATAATAATAATATATTATTTACATATATAATATCCTTCATCTATGATAATAATATACTAATACATCAAAATTTTAAAATATATATTAATGCATAGATAGGAAAAATTGACCAGTGATCAATTCCATAGGTCCTCTCTTCACATGAAATTTAATTAATTTTAATTAATTAATTAAATCTTTCCTCTGTAAATAAAAATTAAAATTAAGGAATTTAATTTATTATTTGCAAACCTAAAAACCTAAATCAAAATTTAAATTATTTTTTAGTTCATGAGCTTCAATTGATTTGGGTTCTTGCAGTAGTTGTTATTTCTGTCATTGGCTCAACAGTTTCTTTCATTATCTAATCTAAAACTAAGGGAAGATATTGCTTTTGCTGCATGCTATCAACTATCACATTCTAATATCTTCTTTGCAGAGTCATGTTCATATTTTGAGTTCCAGAAAACTATTTGTATTTTGTAGTCTCATCATTTAATATGTGAATGACATGGCTGTGCATTGTCTTGGAACATGTAGGAAATTTTCTAAACTATTTGGTTCCTATCAGCGTATTCCTTGAATTTCATGTTGTAAACAACATTCACGCTCGAAGATCTTCTAAACTTGTTTGCTATTCCAAATAAGGTATTCCATGATCCTCTTATTGGTGCAAGTGCTAGTTATATGGTAGAACTAATTTTAGGGTTTCATTTGTCCCTCACTATAAGCTATAACTTCAAATCTTTAAAATAATGATGTTAAGTGATTTTTATAGCACTAACAACTCTTTGTATTGCAGCTTAAGTGCAAACTTTTGAAGGCTAGTGTATTTATCGCCTTCTATATTTGCTTCTTGTCAGACCGTGAAGAACCAAGTTTTAATTGTCAGGGTGCCCATTTCTAGCCTTAGGAGGCTGTATCAATCAAATAATCCATTTTGTCAAGTTCACCATAAATCTCAAAGTATAATCCAAAACACAGAAATACACACAGTTTAATCCAAAAACACTCTACTGTGGACTGTGGAAAACTCTTGCCTATTATGGTAGTGATTTTTATTGTAATTACTTCAGATAAGCTGTCAATTTTAATCAATCAATCACATTATATCTAAAGTTTATAGTTTTTAAGAATGAACCTAACTCTGTACTCTTTGGAACATCTCAAGCAATATTCTTGCCATCTGTCTTGAAATGGGCTCCTAATGGTCTTTGATTTGGGCATAGTAGTTTTTTGTCATGCCCACATTTGTCATGTGGTTATGACCCCATAACCACATGTCATGACCACATTTGTCATGTGGTCATGACACGAATTATCAAAAACTAGTCATGACATGTGGTTATCCAATCATAACCACATGACAAATGTGGGGATGACACTTTTCGTACACAATACCCACAAAGTTAAGGCACCCACAAATATATGGCAATTGTGGCAAGGAAAAGTGGGAGGAGAGAGCATTTTTGTTTTATGAATGTGAATATAGAATTGCCTTACATCAGGGAGTGCTCAACCTATGGTGATATTAAGGTAAAAATTTAGTATGGAGGATTATAAATATAAATTGTTAATTAAAAAATAATAATAAATGTGAAAAAAAAAATATTTAAAAATATATTAATTTTTTATAATTTTTAAAAATTATAAAAACTTGTAAAGTTTCTCATCAAAATTTATGCAACCAATAATAATGTAATAAAATATATTTTTTAATATCTATTTTAAACTTTATAAAATGTAAAAAAAATTATTAAAAAATGTATCCTTTTAAGTGAGTCTTTATTGGGTGAGGTGAAAGTAAATACACTGTGCTAGATATGTAAAAAATTGTAAAGTTTCTCATCAAAATCTATGCAACCAATAATAATGTAATAATTTTTTTTTTTAATATCTATTTTGAACTTTATAAAATGTAAAAAAAATTATTAAAAAATGTATCCTTTTAAGTGAGTCTTTATTGGGTGAGGTGAAAGTAAATCCACTGTGTTAGATATCTAAAAAATTGTAAAGTTTGTCATCAAAATCTATGCAACCAATAATAATGTAATAAAATATTTTTTTAATATCTATTTTAAACTTTATAAAATGTAAAAAATAATAATTAAAAAATGTATCCTTTTAAGTGAGTCTTTATTGGGTGAGGTGAAAGTAAATCCACTATGTTTGATATCTATGAGTGACATCTCGATGATCGAGTCTCGACATACATTTGTTGAAGAGAAAAATTTAACAAAAGCAGGGGAATTTCTGAATAAATTTAACAAATGCATAACCTCCTCAACTAAGTTTGAATAAATTTAACAAATGCATAACCTGCCGTGTTTTCAAGCAGTTTCCGGGCCATATTGAATTGATTGTGGGAAAAAAAAAAGTTTTGGGAAGATTTTGGAGCAACATCTCCCATAGGAAAAGCCTATCGACTTCATTATTAAAGCTAAAGTTTCTTTAAATATTTACACTAAAAGGAGGGTGATAAAAGGGATATGCTATGGGCGCTCTTATGAATTATTGACCTCTCCAATACATGATGTTCGCCTCACATGGGTATATGCTAGTATCACTTTTGTGATTTGTTACAGTAATAGGACTCTGCCAATACAATGTGACGAAGCCTTCTTCAGTGTGGATTGTTGCCTTATTCAAGGTGTTTTCTACATAAACAAGTCTAACTTTTGTCTCGGTTTTTTTTTGGTTAATGTTCTTGTAAGTATTAGAAAGTTGATTTCACAATCTTTCGTATGGAATAATTTGTTTTTATATATGCACCTCTAAATATATTTGTATTCACATTGATTATAAAGTGTCATTGTCTATTTATATGGGGGTTTATGTATTCATGAATTGTAAACACGCACTAATGATAAAGTGTCAAACCTTGTATTTATTTGAGGGAGTTATGCAAATATTTTTGGGGATATTGTAATAACTAGTATATTTATATTTAAAAAAATATATCTAAAATACGCCGAGATATATCTTTTTTCCATAGTTTCTTTGATTTTCTCTTACAATTTCTTTTTTGGTTTTTATTTTTAATTTTTCCAATTTCTTTTTTGGTTCCATAGTTTTCATGATTTTCTAGCTTTTTCTCCTTCCAATAGTTTCCAACTTCTTTTTTGGTTTTTATTTTAAATTTTTTCCAATTTCTTTTTTAGTTTTTAGTTTTTATTTTTTTCAATTTTTTTTGGTTCCATAGTTTTTGTGATTTAACTTTTTCTCCTTCAACTATTTTTAATTTCTTTTTTTTTTTTCTTTGATTTTCTTAAGTTTTAATTTTTATTTCCTTTTTGGTATTTTAATTTTTGTTCTTATAAGTTTAGGTAGAAAAAATGAGTGCTCTCATCCCCACCCTGATATGACTATATAACGCCTCTCGGCGTAATGATTAAGATAAAGTTCCATTCTGGGGGGTTGTAAACATGTTTAATGGTACTACATTCCATCATTTTGTTGACACCTTAGACAAAGGAGAACTATTCATCCTAGAAAGAAGGGTTAAAGAATCATTTCCTTGAGTAAGATCTACCACCCTATCTCTATAGACTTGTTTGTAAGCCAAGTGATTATGAATAAAAATATGCTTGGTTAAACTACATCGACATGGTCTATGGACTAATAGGATTATAGTTTCTGAGGACATCCTACACCACATAGAGCACACTAATTGCCCTATCACTACCATGACCATAATCAAGCGATTGTATGTAGATCTTGAATGTCCAACAGATTGTGATGTCCCCTTAGTAAACCTTGGTCATGTGGATGAAACTAAAACAACAATTGATCTTCCTGATGCTCCATCTACATTAGTTTATACTCACACCACTGATGTGAGCAATTTGTGGGATGTGCAGTGTAGTCATTTGACATGCATTGAGACTCCAACACCATTGTCAACTTCCTCACTTGTTCATACTCAAGAATTTGATGTGGACATCATGTGGAATGGGAAGTGTAGTCACATGGCATGTATCATGATTCCACCACCATCTCTTGCTGACACTATAGAGTTTTGAGTCACTTCATTGAGAGCCTCCATAATTCTTCACAGCAAGGCATCTTGTGGGATGTACAATGTAGTCACATGACATGCAATGAGATTCCACCTTCACCTGTTACTCCTATAGATTTCAAAGTTGCTTCACCGAGAGCTCCCAACAATTCTTCATAGTATCGAATGAACAGTGTAATCACATGACATACATCTTGATTCCAACACCACTTTTTACTAATACTATAGAGTTTTAAGTTACTTCACTAAGAGATTCCAACAATTGTTTGTAGTGGGACATCTGGTGGGATGTGCAGTGTAGTCACATGACATGCATTGAGATTCCACCTTCACCTGTTGCTCCTACAAAGTTTAAAGATGCTTCATCAAGGGCTTCCAAAGATTCTTCATAGAAGGAAATCTCATGGGATGAGAATTGTAGCCACATGGCATGCATTGAGATTCCACATCCATACACCACTTCTTTGGCACCTATTGCACATTCATTTCCACATGGTTTTAAGAAGTCATCTTCTTCGGTTAGGCTTGGTACTCCTGATTTGATCATGGCACCACTCAGAACTGACATGGGGACCACTACATAGATTCCAAAGAAGTACATCTTGTGTTTTCTTCCCAAATTTCCTTAATGGATTGGTAGGACCTTCTACATGAACCTTTGGGCTTACTTCCTAATCGAAGTAATATTGCTTGGCAAGCATGGATCTTCATCAACATATGTTAGAAAAGAAGGTGAACAACTATAGAATGGAAATGTGATTTAAATTGTTATTGCATAACCAAATGGACATTATAGGAAATCAAATCAGCGATACAAAGAAATAAAGGAATAGAAAAACTGAACACATAACACAGTGTTTATGTGGAGAACCCCTTTCGAAAAAAACTCCATACAAGAAGAGATGCACCAGTTTGTATTAACTTCAATAGATTTTACAATACATCACTAACAACCTCCTCTTTAGTCTTCAATTCAGCAGCACCTGATTTTTTAGTCTCAACTCTCTACCATACCCCAGTCATAATACAATGCCCTCATTAAAAGAGTGTTGTCATCTAGGGAAAAAAACCTTAACATAACTTCTACCATTAGATCTATGACCTAATGATGAACGATCCAGATTGACTGAAATTATAATATTTTACAAGGACCTCCTGTCAAGTACTGGGATCCAAATGTGCCTGAAACAAGACCGTTTCTTGGTGAATACATCTTACATTATGGAAATTTACAAACAACATTAGGAGTAATTAATTACATAGGATTTACAAGGTTGATGACACATTAATCCTAACATTCTCCCACTTGACATCATACATTGTAAATTTATCCATAGGAAAACATAAAATAATTAAGCACTGGGAACAAGGCCCATGGTCTCCCTGCACCATGTAAACTTCTTTGTGCTCATAGACCTTTAGTACGTGAATCTACAACATTCTCTTGAGTGTTAATCTTCTTCAGGTTAATCTATCCATTAACAATCAATTCACGAACAAAGTGGTATTGAACATCCACATGCTTCGTTCGTGCATTCTACATAGGATTTTTGGCCAAACATATCACACTCTGCCTATCATAGCCAATCTGAATAGTCTTGCAATCAAAACCAATACCTACACACAATCTCTATTACCAAACTACCTCCTTAAAGACATGGGTAGCTGCCATGTACTCTACTTCAGTGGTTGAAAATGCAATTGTATGCTACCTCTTACTCATCCAACTCACTACTCCTCCAAACATAGTAACTACATACCCACTTGTGGACCTTCGACTATCTAAGTCACCTACCGAATCTGCATCAACATAACAATGCATGTCCAATGTCTATTCCACACTATTAGTACCAAAATAAACCAAATAGTAATCAGAAGTACCAACCAAATATCTAAACACCCTCTTTGCATAATTCCATTGTTGTCTACCAGGGTTAGACATAAACCTTCTCAAAACTCCCACTGCTTGGGCAATATCTGGTCTACTACAAACCATTGCATACATGAAACTTCCTACAACACTAGCATATGTCACCTTAGACATATCCTCTAAATAATCTTCATTCTTAGGGCATGTATCTAATGAAATCTTAGTACCAATCGACAAATAAATTCTAACTAGATTGCAATCCTACATACTAGATTTGTTTAAAATAGTATCAACATACTTATTATGCGATAACCAAAGCTTTCTGTTTACCTGATCTCTTTTTGATCTCCATCCCCAGAATATACCTAGCTTCTCCCAAATCCTTCATCTCAAATGCACTTGAAATTTGGGCTTTCAGCTCACTGATCATACCCTTAGTGTTACTAAAAAATAACATATCATCCACATACAAGGCAATAATCAATATATTATCACCAATACATTGAATGTAAATACAGTGATCCTCTTCACTTCTAACAAAACCCAATTTCAAAAAAAAAGAGTCAAACTTCTGATACCACATTTGGGGAGATTATTTTAAACCATAAAGAGACCACTTTAATCTGCATACCCAGTGTTCTTTCCCTTTTACCTCAAACCCTGTAGGTTGTTGCATGTAAATTTCCTCTTCCAAATCTCAGTGCAAAAAAGTTGTTTTAACATCCATTTGCTCAATCTCAAAGTCATTAACAACAACAATAGATAACAAAAATCTAATCGAAGATAATTTAGCAATAGGAGAGAATATTTCACCAAAATCAACTCCCTCTCTGGGAGTAGTCCTTGGTCACTAGTTTGGCCTTGTACTTCTCTAATGAACTGTCTACTCCAAACTCTTTCTTGAAGACCCACTTACATCTGATGGCCTTTATACCTTTGGGAAAATGTACAAGATCCTAGGTGTCATACAAGTCTAATGCCATAATCTCCTCTAACATGGCTTGTTGCCAAGACTCACTATGAACTGAATCTATAGTCTCATTTTAAGATCTAGGTTCATCATCATTACTTAACAAAGAAAATATACAATGGAAATCTGGCGGGCTATACCTGTCAACTGGATTATGTTGTCTTGTGGATCTTCTAGGAATAGGAGTAAGGGGCTCTTCTTGTTCTTGAGTTTTCTTAATTTCTTCTTGGTTATCTTCCCCAACCTCTTCAGTTTTCTTAGTAACCTCACCTAAACCCTCTTCTTCTTCATCTTCATCCTCCTCATCCTCAAATCCATCTCTCTATTCTTCTGGAGGGGCATCTTCCTGCTTAATCTCACCATGCACTCTCCTTTCCTTATCTTTTTCTATTAGCTATTCAGAATCTGAAATAACTCTAAGTTCCCTAAAAAATGACATCTCTAGAATAGATAATGTTATGGGTTAGTGGATTCTAAATCTTATAACCTTTAACATTATCACCATATCCGATGAAAATGCACTTTTCAACTTTTGGGTCCAACTTAGATCATTTTTCTTTAAGTACATGAACACAAGCCTCACATCCAAATACCATTAAATGCGAAACAAAAAGTTTCTTACCTGTCCACACTTCATAATGAGTTGTTTCAAGAGCCTTTTAAGGAGATATGTTCAACAAGTAACAAACAATACCCACAACTTCTACCCAAAAGCATCTATTCAACTGTGAACCACTTAGCATACTTCTGGTTCTTTCCATAATTGTTCAGTTCATCCTTTCTGCCACTCCATTATGCTATGGAGTATATGGAGTAGTCTTCTATCTAACAACTCCTACATGCTTGCAAAATTCATCAAAGTCCCCAGAACAATATTCCCCTCCATTTTCAGATCTCAAAACCTTTATTTTACAATCTGATTACTTTTCACCTAAGGCTTTAAATTCCTTAAACTTAATAAATACTTCAGATTTATGTCGCATAAAATAAATCCAGTTAAATCTTGAGACATCATCAATGAAGGAAAAAAAATATCTATATTTTCCAATTGATTCAACATCCACAGGACCAAATACATCTGAATAAATAAGTTCTAATTTATTCTTAGATTTATAACTGCATGAAGGAAATGGATTTCTATTCTATTTTCCAAACACACAATGTTCACTGAAATCAAAACTCTCATCAAAATAAGATAAACCGTCTAACAATTTTTTATTCAAAATTGTTTTTAAACTAGTGTCACTTATGTGGCCCAATCTGTGGTGCCACAACATACAAATATTTTCAAATTTTTCAATTACATTGGTAATTTATAAATAGTAGTGGCTTCTAGCTTAAACAGAGTCCCCTTCCTTGTCCCTCTCTCTATCACCAAACCCCTCTTACCAAACTGCAACCAAGCTTATCAAATGTTACATGCATTCCGGCATCATTCAACTTAGAAATTGAATCAAATTCCTAGCTAAACCTAGAATATGAAAAACACCAGGGAGGGTTTTCTTCCTCCCATCACTGAAACACAATTGTACCTTGCCTCGACCAATGATAGGATATGAATTGTTGTCACCAAGGTATAGTTCACCTCCATCATACTTCTCATATGTGGAAAACCATTCTCTATGAGGATTCATATGATAGGAGCAACTTGAGTCAATCAACCACTATTCGTTAGACATAACACTACAAGAAGAAATAAAAACATCATCACCTAAATCTAAGGACTTCTATGTGGAGGAATCAAACTGCTTCTTTTTATTCCATCATTCCTTCTTCACATGTCCTAGATTTGCCCTTAGAACTATCCTTGGGTCCCTTCTGATCTCCCTTTTGTCCTCTTTCCCTAAACCTTCCCCTGACATGGAGTGCATCCTTTGAACTATCCATAGCCTTCTTTCTCATTTCTTGTGCCAGTAGAGTTGCAACAAGAGCATTCAGTTTTTGATCTTCAAGATTTGCACTAATAGGAAGGATAAAATTTTCCCATGACTCAGGCAAAGAATAAAGTAACATGATACATTTATCCTCTTCATCTATCTTAACATCTCTATAGAAGCCAACTAACTCAAAATCAAATTAAATGTATTCAAATGCTCTGTTATCGAATCACCCTCCTTCATTTTAAGTGAAAATAACTTTCTTTTCAGATAAAGTTTGTTTACTAGAATTTGGGCATGGTAGATCTCACCCAATCATTTCCATAATACAAATGTGGTCTTTTCTTTAGAGACATTCAATAGGACAAAATCTATAAGACACAACCAGATTGTACCCTGTGCCTTTTTGTCCATCTTGTCCCACTCATCTTGATTGATTGCATCGGGTTTCTTTTCTTTTACCATTGATCTCTTTCTTCAAGTAGATCCTCCATTTTCAACTTCCACAGCTCATAACCCATTCCATTGAATTTTTCAATGTCCAATCGGGATGAGGATGCAGCCATAGCTTCTACACAAAACCTACAAAATAAGTCCAACTAGAACTCCCACTATAGCTTAAAAAACCTTAACACTTCCACTGAAGACACAGAACTAGTCAGGATTTGATACCAAATGTTAGAAATGAAGGTGAACAAATATAGAATGGAAATCTGATTTAAACTATTATAAATCTAGTGCAAAACCAAATGGAGATTATATGAAATCAAATCAATGATACAAAGAAATAAAAGAACAAAAAAATTGAACACATAACATAGTGTTTATGTGGAGACACCCTTTCGAGAAAAAGCTCCACACAAGAAGAGATGCACTAGTATGTATTAACTTCAATAAAGTTTACAATACATCACTAAAAACCTCCTCTTTAGTCTTCAATCTAGTAGCACCTATTTTTTCAGTCTCAACTCTCTACCACACCCCAACTGTAATACAATGCCCTCATTAAAAGAGTGTTTCCATCTAGGGAAAAAACCCCTAACATAACTTCTACTGTCAGATCTATGACCTAATGATGAATGGTCTAGATTGACTACAAAATTATAATATTTTACAAGAACCCCCCATCAGGTATTAGGATCCAAATGCAGCTAAAACAAGATTACTGCTTGGTGAATACATCTTCCCTTATGGAAATTTACAAACAACATTAGGAGTAGTTAATTACATAGGATTCACAAGGGTTATGGCATTGTAATCCTAACAACATACAATATCATTCTTTCTTCACTGGTGTAGGAAGCATCACATCTAGGGGTCTACCAAGTCTCTCTTCACATTTCTCTCTCTTCTAGGGGGTTTCTCTCTCTCTCCTTTGGGGGGTATTGTTGCTAAGGGATACAACATGCCCCTGAATTTTAAATTTGGGGACCCTTATTTTGAAACTTTTGAAATGGTGCTTTTCCATTTGGATTGAGAAAAATTTTAATTCTTGCCTTTATATTCATCATATTTTCCTATCGAGTTTGAAAGTCCTTTTTATTGTACAAAGGTCATTTTACCCTGAGGAGGTCATTTTGCTAGGAAAGGGTTTTTAATTTTTGATTTAATTTTTCTTAAGTCCTAAATCTATAGTTCAAAATTGTAAGAGTCTGAGTTTCTAGACCCTTTTCCTTTATATTTTGCAAGTTGTTTTGACTCTCTAAAACTTGGAGTAGTTAAAATTTTAAGTCATTTCGAAACTCTAGAACCCCAAAGTGGTTTTTTTGTAGACTGCCTCTAGTCTCTGAAACTTGGTAGATGGGCATTTATGCCACACATGTGAGGTCTATTAAAACCCTGAACCACTTAATTTTCCCTACATTTTCACATTCTCCCTCAAAATTTGGTGCTCTAGCTCCCTTGACACTCTACCTCCCTCACATTCCTACAATTCTAGATGTCAATCTATTTGAAAGCAATTTTGTATAATAAACCAAGTTCATATCTCTATTGTATTTTATTAAAGTGATTTTTTTAATCATTACTTTGTTTTTCATTTTGAAATTCAAAATTGGCATTAGATCTATCAATTTTCCTTGGTTTTGCATTCAAATCATTATTTATTTGTTTCAATGGTGAAATTGTTTAAGTTTTCCTTGAATTATTTGCTAGTTCGATGGGCTTTGACCTTTGTTTCCTGACCTCAAGGTTTTGTCATGCCCTAAGTTTGGACTTTGAATGAGTTTGTTTTCATATCACCTTAAAACTTAGTTTATTCAATCCCTTAGGTCAAAATTCATTTTTGTCAAAATCTAAACCTTTTGTAGTTTCATAAAACTTAGTTTAATCCTTTTTAGGTTTGTTTTAGAGAAAACCCAAGACTTTGAAAGTCTTCGTATTTTTTATTTCCTACAAAATGCACACAAAGTCTGAAACTTGGTTTTAAAATCCAAAAAACCTTGTAGTTTGCAATTTGCAACTTTTTGCAAACTGTGCTTGAAGTCTCAAAATTTTTACAACAAAAAATTACACAAAACATTTCGCATCTGAACCCCAATCAACATTCATAATATGCTTGCAATTTGTAGTTTCTTGCAAATTGCAATAAGAGTCTAAAGTGCAGTCACAGTTTGGAAACCTAAAACATTTTGCAATTTGTCCAACTACAAACTATAAGCCACATCTGAATTCTAACTGGCAATCACACCTTGTTTACAATTTGTAACCTCTTGCCAACTACACATCAAGATTGAAATCCAAATTACAACTTGTAATCTAGGCCCAAGTCTGAATTGTAGGAAAAAATGGAATACCCATTTTGAAGGTTTTAACTTCCAAAACTTGCAAATTTCCAAGACTCTTGTAATATTAATCAATTAATATTTCCAAGACTCTTGTAATCGAATATGACCTCACCCGCAAGGATGAAAAATAAATATAAGGGAGTCATTTCGACATAAAAGTTGGTCAACAAATGGATAAATGTTATAGACACTGATTTGAGACATGTAGGCCTTGATGAATTTCATACTAGAATGGTACAACCTGAAGAAAAATTGTCAAACAAAGTCTAGAGCCTGAAACATAGTGGGTTAGTGCAAGCTACAGGTTTCTTGATCACTTTATAGTCTCCAAACTTAGTAATGGCTTGTGCTAAACACTAAAACCTAGCTGCAAGGGAGATAAGAACACTTGAGGGTAATGCAGTGTTGTTAGTATAGAAGAAATTTCTTGCATTCTCTCTAGGGTAGCCCATGTTAAACTCACTCTAGAGACAACACAAGAATATTATGACAAGAACCTAGATGAGTGCTTAAAAATATCAATGGAAGTTGGATTCGAAAGCCAAAGGCCACATTAACAAGATTGTCCAAGAATTTATTTAGAAATGATTTCACTGAGGTTATAAATGATTGTATGACTCTCCTTAGAGTAGAGTTACAAGTCAGGAAGATGCCAAAGAGTTCCAAACATGGATGTAATGATATATAGTTAAGGTTTTGGTAGGAAAATAGTTTTTTGATTGGGAAACTTTAATCAACAATGCTCTTCATGAGGATGTAACAAATGCGATACAAATTAATCTAAGTCTCATATGACTTCTTAATTAATATATGCCCTAGCCAGTAGACAATAGTTTTTAGCACTATAAATGGTAGGGGAAATGATGCCTAGACAATAGAAAGTTTGAGTACTATCCAGAGTTGCAGATTAAGGCATCAACACAAAATCATTCTTATGTCAATGGTGTATTTATTTTCTTCATTATTATAATGCTAGAAGGTGACTTTGGCAAAGGCTATCACCAGAAGCAAGAGTTGAGATAGATAAATATGGATGTTGGTGAACATATAGTTCCCAATTTTTTCATATATTAGAGTCAAAGCATATGATAAGGCTCCTTACAAATCACCTCAATATGTGAGTGACAAATTGGTGATCATAGAATTATATTAACAATTGTCAGAGGTGGATAAATTGTGTTCAGAGGGAAGGTACAAGGACCTCATTACAATGTTGTAATTAATCAACATCAATGTATGACAGGTCAAGCTTCCAAAATAGCTGAAATTGATATGATACAATGGAATTTAAAGTTATATGATACTAGGCCATGCTTAAATCCTAAATCAATCATTGATGGATTGAAAATCATATACAAACACAAAGGCAAATTGAAGGACTTTTGGATCAATTGTAATGATGAATATGAAGTGAGTAGAAGGGACTACATTAGGATCACTACACTCCAGCTAAAAAACTATCTTATAATAATAGTTCCCAATATAATAAAGGATGATGGGAATATAATGGACTCAACCTATGAAAAGGAGTAAATTGCTCCAAACCCCTTCCAAGAATTGATTGGGACAAAAAGAGATCAACAATATAAAATTGAGAACAAAGGCAATTTTGAAAAGAACAAAAAACTAGTTAAATACGATGGGGTTTAAGTATGGTTTTCCTATAGCATAATTGAAGGTATTTAGTATTATGCTAGATGAGTCACAAGAAGCATATTCATCTGGACCCAAGTCTCCCTCTCACTAGGTCCCTGCAACACCGGTCCCTCTATAGAATGTTCCACCACCATCTGAATCTTCTACAAATTTACAATTTAGATCTTTTAGAGTTATTCCTCAACAAGAAGAGGTAATAGATATCTCTTCCATAGAAATAACTCCTCCACATAGGGTACAATATGATGTTCTTATATATGGGAGTGACTTGTCTTCATCATCTTCAGAGAGATCTCCTTCAGTGTCACCTTATCCTACACATTCCCCTCCAAGGTAGTCTCCATAGTAGGAAATAGAACAATAGATTAGACAACAAGAAGTTGATCAATAGGTTAACAAAGAAAAGGAGGTTCGAACTCAAAATGAACAAGCACACATGGATCAATAGGAACAACCTTAGGTAGGCCAATAGCATGAGAAATAGGTGGAGAAAGAACATGTTCATACAAAGGAACAAGTTAATCAAGAACAAGTCCACCAAAAGTAGGGTCATTGGGAAGAGATACAACAAGAAGAAGTGGACAAAAGTAATCAATAGCAAAAGAGTCAAGAAGAAGTATCCAAAGACTAGACTCCAGTTGATAATATTCCTCAATGGTTCAACCAGATAATTCAAAGTAAAAAGGGAGTATTGCAACAACCTTTAGATGACTTGGAGAAATTGTCATCCATAATTTCAAAGCCATGCCCCCCCAAAAAGTCCAAAGTTTGATTCACGATCACAATAGATACACAAGGACCTTTGCAAGCCTAGATTGTGACACATTGAAAAATTGTGGAAACACAATTACAACCATCAAACATTACCATCACTATAGTTACATTAAGTAAACCTTCTCAAGAACAGGGGAAGCATATAGAAAAATCCTTTTTGGAATGGATGATTAACAAAATGGAAAATGACAAAGCCTCCAAGTAGGAGCTTAGGGAAAAAATTGCTCAACTAACTGCTTATATTGAGAACTTGGTGGGTAATTTTGAACCAATGGGCACATCATCAGATCCTTCTATAGCTATAGGTTTAGGTTAGGGATGCCTCCAACTAATGAACTAAAAATAATTATCACATCTACAAGGAATTGGAGCAATGAATTATTAGTGTTAGGGCACAAATCTATTGAAATAATGTGGATGAATGCCAAAAATTTATGAATCATGAAGATTCAATGAAAATAATAGGTGAAAGCATCGATCAAGAATTAAGGAGTCTTAATTCCAAACTTCCCTATCTTGTACAAAATAGCCATGATACATTCTCGAGTTTTGATCAATGAGGGTGTTATAGATGGAAAAATGGTATTTGTACTTAAAACTTTAGCAGAATCCTATAGTTTCAGAAGGGACATTCTTCAGGGCTGTAAGAATAGGTTTTTCACATCCTATGATCTCATTAAGTGTACATTAAAAGATATCAATGATTTTTCCAACATAATAAGATGTAATTTATATGATGGGTGGAATAATTTGAGGTCAGTGCAAGATGTGAAGGTATAGTTCAAAGGTGTGTTAAAAGTAGAGTCACCCAATGGGGGAAATTTTGATTCTTCTTCTATTACTAGGTTGATGTAGATGTGGGTCACTTGTGAGGAGTTTGGAAAGAAAGTGGATGATTATAAATAGGTGCATGACCTCATTATGGAAAATTTCATTCAAGAAGATGTTAGATTTGTGCATTATGATGGTCCTGATATTGACTTGGTGAAGAACACAATTGATAAATTCTAAGCATATCAACAAAGGCGATCTTCATTAGGGGCAAAGTGATGTTTAATGTGCAATGTGTAAAATTTAATGTGTCATATTTTATTGTAAAATATTGTAATATTTGAAATATTAAGGGGTAGTCAAGTGACTCTTCATATTTCTTATGTGACTCTTGGAGGGAATGACTCTTCGTATTCCCAAGTCTCAAGGTAGGCTATAAATATTTGTCTAAAGCTCATTTTTAAGGGTTCCTTTTTTTCATCCCCATTAGAGGTGCCTTTGGGGATTTGAAAGATAAAATATTTTGTTTTGTTCCATTTTGGTGGAAATTCACAAACTTCATATGAATACAAGATACATAATTGGTCAACAATTTGTGGATTTCTAAATTCTTGTTTTTGAATTCTGAATTTATTTTCTTCCTAATATTTTTATGCAAGCAACATGTGTTCAAATCATTGATGCTTTGCTAATTGTGGGATGTTCTATGCATTCAAATGAACAATAATTTATGCATCAAATTAATTCAACAACCCTCTACACACTACTTTCCTTTGGAGATTGCACCATCTCGCATTAGGATTATGGATAAAGGATCTAGTGGAGATTGGTCATTAAGTTGTTTTTTGTCCATTTACAGAATGATGTATGGAAGGGAGAGAGATAAGTGTGCATTCATCTTTCTTTTTCTAACCCTTTCCCTTTTCTATTTATTTATCCATGGTGTTAGTTTAGGATTATGACGATAAATTCTAAATTACAAAAGACAATAAAATTTGTCATATATGCAAATCACTATTAATCTTCCTTTACAATTTAAAAAGGAATTAAAGGCTTGTGCTAGCTAATAGTGGTTTATTTTTCTAAGTCTCTTTTTATTGTGAATGAGTTCTAATATTTGTCATAGCGCCTTGAACAGACCAACCAAAGTGCTCTTCAACTAGGTGATTCTGTTAAACCTCATAATTTATGTATGAAAGACTCTCGAAGCTAGCCACCTTCCAAGTAGGGGAACCTTTGCCTTTCCATCCTATAGGTTTCATGTCTTATAGGAAAGTTTGTGTGTCAAAAACCACATCTACAAGTATCAATGTACATGGGTACCTAACATGGCCTTGTTGCCAAGACCCATTTCTATTTCCTCCTAAATTACACTTAAGGAGGGGTGTATGTGTAAATATTTCACTTCACCTAGGATAGTGTTCATCTTATGTGTAATATTGCACCTAGTTATTAAGTTTACTTGGTATAGTAAGATTATTTAATTATTCTCACCTAGGTAGCTAATAATTACATGTCTTCACCTTGACTTGAGGTACACAAATACCACCGCTACCTCATCAATCCTTGATTAATGGTACTTAGGTGCCACTTGTGTTTAATCAAGGCTACCTGGTGCAGGAGCACCCCTTCAACAAGATAAATATACCTCTGAGGGAGAAGAATAAGGTTTAATATGTTTTATACATTCTATGTTGTCATGTAGCATTTTGTGTTAACATTTCATGTTTGTAAACATGACCCCACCATGAGAACTGGGCCACAAATTTGGCATCCTAAATAAGCCAATTTGGACATCATTTGGGGTATGTGGATGATTAACTCAATGTGTTGTATCATTAGGTGTTTTGCTGTCTTATGCTAAACAGGTGTCGTGTAATTAGTTAGGGTTTTTTATTATAATCTTGGTTTAAGCAAAATCAGAACAGGAAAGTTGAATAGAGAAAAAATAGACGGAGGTGGTGGTAAAGAGGGTTCACCTTCCACCTTTTGAAATTATCAAATATATGAAGCTGGAATGTAGAAATAGTAATTCTGTCAGTTGTGTTTTACAAATTCTGGATTCTATGTAAATACTTCGTATATCAAATTATTCTGTGTATATTATCTGTATAGAATTATTTTGTATTTAATTTAGTTTTCTGTTGTCGAGATGCATGATTAAAACCATTCCACTGGTGGATTTCTGTGAAATCAGTGGAATGCACTGTGTACATTAGTTTTCTGTTGGTTTTCCTTTTGTTCGTGGTCATGGCAGAATAGAAACTGCGGAATCTGTTGCAGAGGAAGTTATCGGCAGGAAATTTGAATATACATTTTATGTATATCCGTCCATTGTATGCCGGGGACAGTCTGTGAGTATATCGCATTTGTATGCGAGCATCATTCTGTGTATATGCTGTGAAGAAGGGTAGGCATAAAAGTTTTTTCAGGTCAAGTTTGTGTTGTTTGCTGAATATATAATTCCTGTATATATCACAATGTATGAAGGTACATTCCCTGTGTATATCGCTATCGCATCTGAGTATCACCCTATGCGTATCCTGTGATGAAATGTGTGTGTTGAGTCCATTCAGATTGAGTTTATGATTATTCGCTGAATATACAAGTAGTGTGTATATCGCTAATGTACTTGAGCACATTCTGTGTGTATCCTGCAACCATATGTGAAGGTCCGTTACCTGTGTATATCGTCAAAGGATATCAGGTAGACAACTACTGTGTATGTTAAAATTGTCTGAGGAGATACATTTCCTGTGTATACGTCGATTGTATATCATAGGCAGTGTATGTGTATATCGCTATTGTATGCGAGTGTCAGTTTGTGTGATTACTGCTATTGCATGTCAGGATTGTATGTTGCAAAAGCATGTCTTGAATGTACATTTAGATGATGCAAAGGGTTGGATGCAAGAAGTGACCTGTTGAACTGAGAGAGAGAACCGGCGATAGGAAGTTGTCAGATGTATGTTCCGATCGTATATTTCAGTTGTATGTGGAAACATACATTTGTTTTTGATACACTTGATGACCGGCTGTAGCGGTCAAAATGGGTGAAGATACAATGGATTACCAGCGATAGAAGGTCAAGAAATATATATACAAGCTGAAGTCATTGGTGTGAGAAGAACCCATTGGGAAAGATTTCAGGAATCACAGCGAATGGCAGGGTGATGCCGATAGAAAGCATATCGGTGTGAAAAGAAGTTTCAGAGTGACATTTCATAAAGAGACCGATGGTATAATGTTTCGCCGATGCATAGGAAGGTTTTGGTGTGAAGGAAACCATCAGGGAGATAGAAGATAGTGAGGCTGACAAGGTAAGAGTGCAAGAGTTTCGGTGAGATATTTGAGATCTCTTGCTGATATTGACAAAAATACCATCGTGTGTGTTTCTGTTGTGTTGCTCTGCATCATAGTGGTATCAGAGCTAAGGTTGGTATCCTTTGGGTAGAAGAAGTTGACAAGATGTTAGAAGGAGAGGGATCAGAAGAGTACCCAACAAAGATGACCAACGCTGAGTTGGCGGCCTTAGTGAGAAAGCAAATGGTAGAGAGCAGAGCAACTCGGGCTCAGAATCAGGCCTTGAAAGAAGAGGTAGAGAAGTTGAGGGATAGAGTAGAGAAAGGGGAAGAAAATTCTGGTAAGTGAGAAGACAGGGATGAAGAGGAGATCCCTAAGTAGGAAGAGATAGAGGTTCCTGCAGACCAGAGACCCTTACTTAACACCCTCAAATCCATGGAGAGAAGGACCATGGATATGAAAATAGCCCTGCCAATGTTTGCAGGAAAAATGGAACCTGATTCAGTGATGGAGTGGATAGACTCCTTGAATAATTTCTTTGAGACTGAGGAAATACCAGACCACCAAAGAGTGAAGATGGCTCAATCCAAAATGAAAGGGGTTGCACTAACTTGGTGGAATTTCATCCAAGATGACAGGGTGTACGAGGGAAAGAGCAGAGTTACAACTTGGAAGAAGATGATGGCTTTAGTGAAGGAGGCCTATGTTCCATTGGATTACAACATCCAATTACATAAGATGAAACAAAACTTGAAGCAGAAAGAGTTAGATGTCAGCTCATACACAGAAGAGTTCATGAAACTATGTGTCAAAACAAAGGTAAAAGAGAACGAAGAAGATAAGGTGGCAAGGTACCTCAATGGATTGAGGTTTACCATCCAAGAAGACATAAATCTGCATAACCCAGAGATAGTCCAAAAGTGCTATCAATTGGCACTCAAGGTGGAAGAGAAATTCAAGAGAAGACAAGAGCAAAACAGTAGAGGAAGAGGGAGACAGCAAAGGGGAGGAAGAAGTCCTTTCATAAGTAGAGGAAATGGATTTGGACACCAAGGTGAATCCAATCAAGAGAACAACAAAGGAGACATCAGTCAAACCCAAGGGGGAAGTTACAATCAAAGAGGAAATTTTAGGGGTAGAAGACCACCATTTAGAGGGAGATCTCAGGGTAGAGGACCTATAAAATGTTACAATTGCAATCAAGAAGGCCATATAGCCAGTAGATGTCCAGGAAAGGCAACAAGTTCAATAAGAGAAAGGAGGATCAATCTGATCCAAGAATCTGATTGTCAAAGTGTGACAAGCTCCAACACTTCTGAAAGTGTGAATGCTCCTGACAGTTATGGATATCCTAAGAAAGGAGAATCTTTGATGATTAGGAGAGCCATGACCACCATTAGGTGTCTGACAAAGAACCCCCACAAAGGAAGTCTCTCTTCAGAACTACTTGCAAGGCAGGAGGAAAGGTATGTAAAGTTCTGATTGACTTCGGATCCACTAAAAATTTTGTGTCTTTTGAAATGGTAGAAAAGTTTAAACTTAGAAGACTCCCACATCCTTGCCCATATAAGATTTCATGGCTCACCCAAGGTCAGCAAATAGTTGTGGAAGAACAGGCTTGGGTAGAGTTTCAAATTGGACCATACAAGGATAGATTATTGTTTGACATTGCCAAGATGGATACTTTCCATCTCCTATTTGGAAGACCATGGCAGTATGACTTGAAATCATACCATGATGGAGTCAGAAACACATATTCAATCACCAAGGATGGTAAGATAATAGAGTTGCTGCCATTGATGGAAAATGAGGTGGAATCAAAAGGGAAAGAAGTCAAGGCAATGATGGTAGAAGGCAAACAATTCATGAAAGAGATAGAAGAAGGAGCAGTTGGCTATACTCTAATTCCATGCCTTAAGGTGAACAAGAAGCAGCAACAGGAAGTCAAGGGAGAGAAGAGGCAAAGGTTCATAGATCCAGCTGTCCAAGAGCTATTGGACAAGTACAAAGGCATCATCTCTGATGGAATACCAAGGTCCCTACCACCTATAAGAGACATCAGTCATTGTATAGATCTGATCCTTGGATCTATACTTCCAAACAAAGCAGCATACAATCTTACCCCAGAACAGAATTTAGAGGTAGCAAGGCAGATTGAAGAATTGTTGGAGACAGGCCTAATTGGCAAAAGTTTAAGCCCATGTGTAGTACCGGCTATACTAGCACCAAAGAAGGAAGGCACTTGGAGACTTTGTACTGATTCAAGGGCTATCAACAAGATAACAATCAGGTATAGGTTCCCAATCCCTAGTATAGAAGATTTGCTTGATTGCTTGGGGGGTGCTAAATATTTCACAAAAATAGATTTAAAGAGTGGCTATCACTAGATTAGGATTAGGCCAGGAGATGAAGGGAAAGCTACATTTAAGACCAATGAGGGGTTATATGAGTGGAAGGTGATGCCTTTAGGTTTGTCCAATGCCCCTAGTACCTTTATGAGGTTGATGAATGAGGTCTTGAGGGAACTCATGGGAAAATTTTTCATAGTATATCTCGATGACATCCTAATTTTCAATAATATGAGGGAAGAGCATCTCAACCATATAGACTTGGTCCTCAAAAAGTTACATGAAGAGTAGCTAATGATCAACTTAGGAAAGTGTTTGTTCATGCAGGAAGAGATCATCTACTTGGGTTTTGTCATCTGACATAACAAACTAAAAATGGATCAAGAGAAGGTAAGTGCCATATTGTCTTGGCCAACTCCTAAAACCTTGCATGATGTTAGAAGTTTCCATGGGTTTTTAACCTTTTATAGGAAGTTTATAAAGGGGTTTAGTCATGTTTGTGCACCCATGCTTGACACCATAAAAGGAGGACAGAAGTACAGATTCACTTGGACAAAGGAGGCAGATGATTCATTTGAAACATTGAAGAAGAAGGTGGCAGAGCAGCCAGTTCTTGTACTTCCTGACTTCAACAAGATTTTCTAGGTAGAATGCAATGCCAGCCATAGGGCAATTGGAGCAGTAATTAGTCAAGAAGGTAGGCCTATTGCATTTCTTAGTGGGAAACTAAATGATGCAAAGAAGAGATACTCATCATATGATTTGGAGATGTACGCTCTAGTATAGTCACTCAAAAAGTGGAGGCATTACTTGATGCCAAAAGAATTCATAGTGTTCATAGATAATTAGGCCCTTAGTTTCATAAACAGTCAAGAGAAGCTGAACCATAGGCACATGAAGTGGGTGGAGACTTTGCAAGCTTTCACCTTGACACTCAAGCACAAGAAAGGGGTCAAAATAAAGTAGCAGATGCTTTGAGCAGGAGGGTTCTAACCATCAACCAGATTCAATTGGAGAGTGTTGGCATTGACTCTTTGAAGGCCATGTATGATACTGATGAAGACTTTGGAAAAATTTATAAGGTATGTACTTCCTTTGGTGACAAATATCATGTTAAGTTCTCTGAATTTCTGATCCAAGATGGATTACTTTTCAAGGGTGGATAGTTGTGTATTCCACGGTGTTCTATGAGACTGAATATCATTAGGGAGAAACATTGTGGGGCTATGGCAGGACATTTTGGTCTAGATAAGACTCTTGATCTTGTGAAGAGGCTTTACTATTGGCCCAAGTTGCAATCAGATGTGAGGAAATTTGTGGAGGTATGTGTGATATGTCAGAAGGCAAAAGGAAGATCCACTAATGCAGGTTTGTATTAGCCACTACCCATTCCTTTTAGGCCATGGGAGAGCATAAGCATGGACTTTGTATTGGGTTTGCCTAGAACAAGGAAGGGGTATGATAGTGTTTTTGTTGTAGTAGACCGATTCAGTAAAATGGCACACTTCTTGCCATGCAAAACCACTTGTGATGATTCTTCTATTGCAGATCTATTTTTCAAAGAGATAGTGAGAATACATGGATTGCCGTTGAGTATAGTATCAGATAGAGATGTGAAATTTATTGGTCACTTTTGGAGGACTCTTTGGAAGAAGCTTGGCACCAACTTGTCCTTCTCATTAGCCTACCATCCTTAGACAGATGGTCAGATTGAAGTAGTTAATCATTCATTGAGAAATCTGTTAAGGTGTTTGACAAGGCAACATGGAGAGAAGTGGGATAACATCCTTCCACAAGCAGAATTTTCCTATAATGACACCATTAATATGAGTACATGAAAGTCACCTTTTCAGGTGGTATATGGTATTCATCCAAGAGGTATTTTGGAACTGAGAGATCTGCCTATAGGAGAGTCTATCAGTGCAGATGGAGAAGCTTTTGCATCAGCCATCAAAGAAGTGCATGATCAAGTCAAGAACCAAATCCAACAGACTACATTGAAGTACAAAGTATATGCTGACAAGAAGAAGAGAGATGTAAAATTTGATGTTGGAGACTTGGTGTGGGTTAATTTGAAGGAGAGGCTCCCAAAAGGTAAATATACCAAGCTAATGCAGAGGAAGATTGGACCATGTCAGATTTTGAAGAAGTGTGGGCAGAATGCTTATGAGATCCAACTTCCTCCTGATCTTGGATTGTCACCCATTTTCAATGTATGTGATTTAACTCCATACAAGCAGAATATAGATGTAGAATAGGAACCATTGCAGGGTACAGTAGATGATGATATTCCTAAGCATGATCCACCAAAATTGAAGAAGATATTAGACTCAAGAGTGACAAAGAAGACTAGGAACAAAGAGCACATGGAGTACTTGGTGGCTTAGCACGGGAAACCTGATTCAGAGGCAGTTTGGATGACTGAAGATCAAATCACCAACAATGGTGCAGACCTTCAAACTCTGATCTCAAAGGGACTTGAGATCTCTTCTCCCAGGGAGTATGGTGCAGGAGCACCCCTTCAACAAGATAAATATACCTCTAAGGGAGAAGAATAAGGTTTAATATGTTTTATGCATTCTATGTTGTCATGTAGCATTTTGTGTTAACATTTCATGTTTGTAAACATGACCCCACCATGAGAACCGAGGTCACAAATTTGGCATCCTAAATAAGACAATTTGGACATCATTTGGGGTATGTGGGTGATTAACTCAATGTGTCGTGTCATTAGGTCTTTTGCTGTCTTATGCTAAACATGTGTCATGTAATTAGTTAGGGTTTTTTATTATAATCTTGGTTTAAGAAAAATCAGAACAGGAAAGTTGAGTAGAGAAAAAACAAACGGAGTTGGTGGTAAAGAGGGTTCGCCTTCCACCTTCTGAAATTATCAAATGTATGAAGCTGGAATGTAGAAATAGTAATTCTGTCAGTTGTGTTTTACAAATTCTAGATTCTGTGTAAATACTCTATATATCAAATTATTCTGTGTATATTATCTATATAGAATTGTTTTGTATTTAATTTAGTTTTCTGTTGTCGGGATGCACGATTAAAACCATTCTACTAGTGGATTTCTATGAAATCAGTGGAATGGACTATGTACATTAGTTTTCTGTTGGTTTTCCTTTTGTTCGTGGTCATGGCAGAATAGAAACTGTGGAATCTATTGTAGAGGAAGTTATCGACAGGAAATTTGAATATACATTTTATGTATATCCGTCCATTGTATGCTGGGGATAGTCTGTGAGTATATTGCATTTGTATGCGAGCATCATTCTGTGTATATGCTATGAAGAGGGGTAGGGATAAAAGTCTTTTTGGGTCAAGTTTGTGTTGTTCGCTGAATATACAATTCTTGTATATATCACAATGTATGAAGGTACATTCCCTATGTATATCGCTATTGCATCTGAGTATCACCCTGTGCGTATCCTGTGATGAAATGTATGTGTTGAGTCCATTCGAGTTGAGTTTATGATTGTTCGCTGAATATACAAGCAGTGTGTATATCACTAATGTACCGAGCACATTCTGTGTGTATCCTGCAACCATATGTGAAGGTCCGTTACCTGTGTATATCGTCAAAGGATATCACGCAGATAACTCCTGTGTATGTCAAAATTGTCTGAGGAGATACATTTCCTGTGTATACATCGATTGTATATCGCAGGCAGTGTATGTGTATATCGCTATTGTATGCGAGTGTCAGTTTGTGTGTATACTGCTATTGCATGTCGGGATTGTATGTTGCAAAAGCATGTCTTGAATGTACATTCAGATGATGCAAAGGGTTGGATGCAAGAAGTGACCGGCTGAACCAGGAGAGAGAACCGGTGATAGGAAGTTGTCGGATGTATTTTCCGATTGTATATTTCAGTTGTATGTGGAAACATACATTTGTTTTTGATACAATTGATGACCAGTTTTAGCGGTCAAAACGGGTGAAGATACAATGGATTACCGGTGATAGAAGGTCAGGAAATGTATATACAAGCTGAAGTCATTGGTGTGAGAAGAACCCATCGGGAAAGATTTCAGGAATCACAGCGAATGGTAGGGTGATGCCGATAGAAAGCATATCGGTGTGAAAAGAAGTTTCAGAGTGACATTTCATAAAGAGACTGATGGTATAATGTTTGGCCGATGCATAGGAGGGTTTCGATGTGAAGGAAACCGTCAGGGAGACAAAAGATAGTGAGGCCGACAAGGTAAGAGTGCAAGAGTTTCGATGAGATATTTGAGATCTCTTGCCGATATTGACAAAAATACCATCGTGTTCGTTTCTGTTTTGTCGCTCTGCATCACTACCTAAATCTCAATTAAATTGAGTTAACTTACCTCTTGGTTGGGAGTGATTGAGAGTTAATCTCATACCTACTAGACATGTTATCTTCTTGATTCATGCATCTAAGAGGTCTATATATTTGTATGCTACTCTTTATAATGTTGCTCTATTACATTGAATATTGAATATTTTTATTCTATTCACCTAATTTTGTGATTAGCTCATAGGTATTATATCCTAGGTAGAATTCTTGTTTATACAAAATTCTAACAACCTAAGTCTACTTCTACTGATACTTGGATCACTTGGTGGAATTTAATGTTAGCTCTTGATGCACCTCTTTTCTCCAAGCTTATGGAAAAATAATGGAATTGAAGTGCAAGCATAAGGAAAACTTCTTGAAGGACATCGTGGGCAAGGGAGGTCTCTTTTACTCAGAACTCTACTAGGGCGATCTCACAATAGTGGGTTACACTTTTTTGTCAAACTTGACATTGAAATCAACATTTTGAACTAAATCTTCACTTTGTGGCACCTATAGCTGCTAAACCATTAGGAATTTAAAGTTGAGGCAAACTAGTGATTTGTGAGATTTTGTCTGTAGATTGTAACTTTTTTTTTTTTTTAAAATGGAGTTAAATTGTAAAATTTTTTGCATCTCCTTTGATAACTAGTTTTTAATAACAAACAACATTTTTTTAAAGTGATGTGTACTCCATAACACATAACTTTTTTTCTATAAAGGATAAAATTCTGATTCTTTTGAATTTAGATTGGTAACATTGATATCTAGGGCATGCAATTGGATTCATAATGTTTTGTTGAATATTTTTTTTAATTAATTTTTGAAGTCAAACCAATTATAATTTAGACATAGGTGTATTCCATAAAACATAACTTTTTCTGTATGTATCAAAATTCAAATTTTTTTTGTTAAACAAGGACATCAATACCTAGGGTATACATATTTTTCAAAAAAACAATTCACTAATTTACTATTTTTCCATGTTTGTAGAACATAGAACTTGATGTTCGGTGAAAAACCTATGTTTAGTAAAACAAAAAAAAAAAAACACAATCATAATAAAATCAAAATATATCAAAACTATACTCATTGGAAAGCTCGTTTCAAGGATTGTGATCCTCCAATTTGGTTTGGCAAAGGTGAATCCATTTGGACCTTCAACCGGGCTTCGGAAGCCAAAATTTTGCAGAAGAAAGGGGAAGGGAAGGAGGGAAGGTGTCTAGTGGGGGTCTTCGTGCGAAGACCCCTGTGAACGAAGGTTGCTGACATCCTTCATTTGAAGTAAAATGTCCTTCGAACAAAGGCCCAAACATGGCATGTAAATCCACATAACGACCTCCTTCACTCGAAGGTCCCTTACTTTAAAATAATATTATCTTTTTTAACGGCCAACCTTCATTCGAAGGCATACCGACATTGTTTTTTTTTAATGTTTTAATTTTTCCTATTGCATATGAATAGGATGTTTTTTTTTCATTTTTACAAATTAATGTAACAAGATAAATTCGCATTTTTGTTTTGCAAGGGAGGAGGAAATCTTTGAGAGAAGAATTTTCAAGTCATATTTTACAAAGGAGATGGGAAACAAAAAGACAAGACAAAATAAGACTACATGAAAGTATTCCACATAAACTATAGAAAGATTGAATGAAGAAAGATTACAAAAATATCATAAACAAAAACAAGGTATGCATATATTTTCTTTTCTATTTTTAATCTAGGCCATTTTATTTATGCTTAAATATATACATGTATTAATGAATCATGTAGTAGAATGTCATTTAATCTAGGTCACTAAGTGATTTATGCTTAAATATATACGCATTGATTTCATGTACCTGGGATGTCATTTAGTTTAAGTCATTCCTCATTCTTGGCTATAATCCCCACCCCTCTACCTAGAGATAACTACATCTCTCTCTCTGTCCACCACTCCCTCTCTCTCTCTCTCAAGTTGCCCACTCTCTTTACCTCTACCTCTCCCTCACTAGGGCCTCCCTAGGTATCTCTCTCCCTCTCTAACTCTCCATATCCCTCTCCCTCTCTCCAACCTTCTCTCTCTTCTTCCTTTTATACTATTTTTCTCAACTCTATCTTTAACAAGTGGGTTATGTGTTAGTAAACCTAGAGGAAGTGTGTCATGCTTCTAATTTCCAAACATTACCAAAAGGAACCTTTTGCTTGTGGTAGCTTAGATTTTGTCACCATTTAAATTATAGTTGAACCTCTTTAACAAGTAGCTACTAGATTAATTATATTGTAAGCTAGAGCTTCATTTAGATCCAAAGGTTAGTCCTTAAAATTCTAGTCAGATCATCCTTCTTTTCATTAGTTAGATCTCTAGAAAAAATTGTATAGGAAAATTTTCTTCTCCTGCTCATCTTTAATGAAGATGATAGTATTTGTGCACGCTCACACACTTATCCTAAATGGTATAACTACCTAGATGTATCTTACATACTTAAATATTTACATCACTTGTGTGCATGAGTCCATATATATCGTGCTTGTGGTCATAAATATTAGTTATTACATGTACATGTATGTATATTAATTTTTATGTTAATTTGATCATATGGAGGCTCTTTAAAATATATCAAGACTTGGTTCACTAAATTTTTATAAGTTTTCTTTAATATTGTAATGCCCCTCCATTCTCATCTTGGATGTGTAGATGGTCTGGCTAAGGAGCATGAAGATGAAGGTAAAATAATAGGAATATTTAGGGTATGTTAGAATTGATTTTTATGCGACTGATTCTGTATCATAGGATGTTATGTTGTGATGTTTTGTGTAGATTAATATTATTATTAGTTGATGATGGTTCTTATTTAGTCGTTCAGTAACTAATTGCTATG
The DNA here is from genome assembly GCA_027924645.1 of Cunninghamia lanceolata. Taxonomy (NCBI): domain Eukaryota; kingdom Viridiplantae; phylum Streptophyta; class Pinopsida; order Cupressales; family Cupressaceae; genus Cunninghamia; species Cunninghamia lanceolata. The sequence goes on along the minus strand of BSBN01000549.1, from coordinate 1,544,230 downwards.
TGTGTTGTGATTACGTGTTTGATGTGATGGTGAAAGGGACAGTGTCACATTACTAATGTGTGAGTATCCTGCTATGCTGAAATTCCCTTTCACGGTGTATTTGACTATATGATTATATATATATATATGTCTATTTGTTTGACTGTTTGGTTGCTGCAAGATGCAGGTACCAGGCATCGACTCCACCTGAATTGACAGGTCTAAGTGTGCCTTAAACCCAATGGAAATTGTTGAATGGAGATAACATGTGGTCCCCTAGTTGGCCATCATCCTTGAAAATGACAAGTATCTAGTTTTGCACCTAGTCAGTGTTGTCTATATGAGCGTAATGGTCAGTCATTGTCATTGTGGTCATGCTTTCGATCGTGCATTGTGTCAGGTATTGTTTGGCATTTGGGTTATTTTTTTTGGAATTATTTGATTAATGTTTTGGTTAATTGCTTCATTACAATAAAATTATTAAGTCAAGAGGGCACTTTGATAAATAAATATAGATGCTTTTATGTAAATTATAGTTGTGGGGAAATATGTATTATTATGTTTGAAAAAAATTCTCTTTCTTTATTATTATTACCTTGAGTAATTATTTTCCATTTTGGCCACTTGGAAGAAGTGGCAGTTACACACCTCAAGAGGGAATCTTAGAAATAATTGTTTCTTTTGTGTAAGAGACTAATTTTAGAAAAGTAGAAAGAAACTATTTTTGTTTGGCTGTAAATGAAATAAATAGCAAATTCTAAAATAAATAAAATCAGAGAGAAATTATTGTTTGGTTAAAAATAGCAAATTGTAAGAAAGTAATAAAGGAGAATCTTCTGGAAGATATTATGGGGGTGGTTATGCATGCTCAACTTTATTTTAAAATCTGAAGACATAATTTGGGGAGGAGCGTGCATTTCAAATGGAGAATATGTTTTATGTTTTGGGGATCTCTCTCTCTCTCAAGAATTTTTCATTTTTCTTTTGGCACCATAAACCATAGTTCCTAGAAGAAAAAACTTGGGGAAAAATGGATGCAAGTTGGGAAATTTGTGAAGATGTGATTGAAGCAATATTCCAGGTATGGACTGAGATATGAAACTGATTTATTGTTGCATTAGATTTAGTGAAATATTATGTGAATTCTCTTCTACATTTTCTGAACCCAGTCTATTGCATCAGCTATAACTTTATTTTTACGAACTGGGTTTCCCTAATTTTTTTATATATGGTGCATGACCTAGTTATCTAAATCATATCCAAAAATTAGCTAAACCCAGTTTGTCATTTTTGAGATATGAATATTTTGTGACTGTCTACCTCTCACCCATTTCGTCTCTGTTTTAGCAGTCTGTTGCATTAGCCATAACTTCATTTTTACAAACTGGGTTTCTCTAATTTTTTTATATATGGTGCATGACCTAGTTATCTAAATCATATCCAAAAATTAGCCACCCAGTTTGTCATTTTTGAGATATGAATATTTTGTGACTGTCTACCTCTCACTCGTTTCGTCTCTATTAAAACAGTTAGTTGCGTCACCAATAACTATATTTTCGAACGGGGTTTCTCTCAGATTTTTCAACAAATTCATTTTGTGCATATCCTATGATCATTGCTTTCCATCATATGAATTCTTTGAGGCATTCTACCAATCAGTCTGCGTGCCCTGTCTATGCTTTCACATTTTGCATTGTTGGTAGCTTCTAAAGCCTTCTCAATAAATTCATTTTGTGTTGATCCTATCATATGCATGTGGTTAAAAGTGTGGTAGATTTGATGAAGATGTTAGATCTATAGGAGTGTTTTGTTGTTCTGTATTCCTTTTCTCTCAAGCTAACCTTAGAACAAGGTTCTTTCATTATAGTTTCAAGTTTTGTATCTTGTGATTCTATCTAGTGTAAGATATTTATAGCATTCTAATATTATAGGCTTTTAGCCTTGCTTATACAGTTATATTTAATAGTATTTATAGAATTGTCTAAATTATTAATGAAATCTACATTAGTGTAAATAATTGTTGTGTTTAATTTGTATGCCTTAGGGTTATTTGCAAGTTGTTCGCAATCATTTTAATTAAATGAAATTAAAATAAGTTTTGAGAATTATTAGTTAAAATATTGTTGCTCGTGGACACTTATATCTTATAATCATATTGTAACTGCTACTAGTGATTAGAAAGTTACAGTTCTGTATTATTGAGATAGATTCACTTTATATTTGTTACATGATTGATCATACTTGGATTAATGTTACATTCCTTAAAAATATTGTTGAAGGGTATTAGTTTATGATGTGCATTTGAGAGTGAATGTGATGGGAGACCATAGTGTTTAGTGTGTCAAGTGTTTGTGTCATTTGGGAAAGTTGATTTCAGAGGCCAAGAGGGGTAGTCATGTGTATGACTCCTGTGATTATGTAATCTTGCTAATGGTTGAATATGTATTGGTTATATTTTGACTCCCCTCTGTTTAAGGATTCATGTGGTTATGATGACTATGTAAGATGGATAATGCCTTGTTCAGTGTACCTATTCATGTGGTTATGATGACTGTGTAAGATGGATAATGCCTTGCTCAGTGTACCTATTCATGTGGTTATGATGACTATGCAAGATGGATAATGCCTTGCTCATTGTAACTATTCATGTGGTTATGATAACTTTGCAAGATGGGTAATGCCTTGCTCTGTGTAATGTGAAATGATGTATATTTTGTGTTGTAAATGTATCATGATAAGAAATGTGATAGTTCATGCTTGGGTTTTGTTTTGGGCTTTGAGAATCTAGATGCAGTGAAGGGGGAGTGGCTTTCAATGTGGGGCTAATGCCCAAAGTGGCTTGTCAGGGTAACCCATTGGAAGTTGTTAATCCAACGATAACTTAATAATAAATTTAGAGGGTTGGGTATTTTTCACACTAATCAAGATATTTGGATGCATCACTCATGCTTGTAGTGCTCGTTCAGGCTAAGGATGAGATGAGAAGGCCGTGGTTGGCAAAATCAACTTCCTTGTCCTCATGAAAGGAATGTTGGTTCTGCATGTGTCACCCTATGGGACCGATGTCTAGTGAGAGACTATCAGGGTAACCATAGATGGGGGCCAGTGCCTAGCGAGAGACTGTTAGGGTAACCCATGGATGGGGGATGGCATCTAGCTAGAGACTGTTAGGGTAACCCATGCTAGGACCATGCGATGACATTCATCCCTACTACAGTCTAGCATTCTCTAGTTGTGATCTCCCCTTTATTTTGTGAATGCCTCTTGAAGTGATGTTTGAGTTCCTTGTGATGTCCTTATTGACTGGTGTTGTTTTGGAGTCATGTGTAGTCCTTGCACCTGTTAGTCTATTGTCTTTTTTTATTGTTGGAGGAAGTGGTGACTCTATTGTGAATGCCATGTGTATTTGTATGTTGGAGTCATGTTAGCCTTTTGGGTTGTGTTCCTATCTTCTTAACTATTTCATGTTGTGGGACCTTATTGTTATCTCCTAGCATGGGGGGTGGACCTTAGGGTTCCACATGGTCAGGTGGTTGTTCTTTTATCTCCATTGGTTTCCCTTGCTATTGTTCATGCATGAGAAGGATGTACCTTGTATGGTAGATTTTAGATTTTTCTCTAGCTTGAGGAGATAGATACTTATGATCATGTTTCAGTCTTGTATATCAGTTGAATCATGTACTGTTATCTTGATATATATATTCCAATGTAATCTGGATAGCGATATTGTAAATGATGTAATGTTGTACTCTCTTGTAAAGGAACTTGTTTATGTACTTGTGATCCTATGTGTAGGATCTTGATGCTTACTTATCTGATGATATAATATGGAATTGTATATAAATATATGATTGTTGTTATTTCTTCCATTTTAAAAAAAAATATTTTTCCTTTTTGTAAGCTTAGTTGTGTTATCCTCTAGGTTCTTTAGCAAGGCGTTACAAATATGTATTTCCTTAATGTGTGATACAGAAGCTGGAGCAAACGTTGTTGAAGAACACATAGTTGATGTTAGGCCAGAGGAGGCCCAAGTGCAAACAATGGATGTTGGAGAGGGGTCAAGATCACTTCCTTTGACTAGTATGGATGAGCATATTAATCTATCTAAAGAGGTGAAGGGAAAAATTTCTTATAGAAATTTAGATCATTTACTTAAAACAGATATTAATAAATTGAAACATTATGCTGGATAACCTAAACGTACTGATAGGAGGTTAATGAATAAACTGCAAAGGAAATAATTGCTCATTTCGATAATCTTGATACACTTGGCTGAACCCAATTGTTATCAATTGTACTTCTTAGTAAGGAGCTAAATGAGCCATTACAATTGTTGGGTGTAGATTTGTCATTGAAAAAGGGGAAAGGTTCACACCTAGAAAAATATATTGTTGAAAATATTAAAAAAGGTTTGGCTTCCATTGGTAAACAATCTCGATCTGCGGATAAGTCCATTTCAAGAAGACTGATGTTGACAGGTATTTTAAGTGAAAGAAATTCCAAAAAAAGACAATTGTCTTCAATTTTAAATGAGATTGGTTTCAGTAGAAAGACAGTAAAAAAATATGTGAAATGGAGAAAATTATTGGATGATAGTACCTCAGAAGGCAATTGGGTAATTATGTGTAGAGCTCCTCGATCTGACAGGATTCAAGATGTTGTTAGGAACTTGATCTCAACCTTTTGGAATGAAAATACTCGTGCTTCATCCAATAGTAGAGATGTTATCAAACACAGAATTAGGCCCAATAGTTATGAACTACATACAAAAAATTGGCTAGACACAACACAACATGAGATGTATGTGGACTTTTGTAATGCAAATCCAAATATAAAGATTGGGCAAACAATGTTTGAAAGGTTAAGGCCATATTATGTGAAGACAAACAAGGTTTTTAAAACTTGTTGTTGTCATTATCATATTGAATTTGATCTCTACTATCAGGTGTTTAGAAAGATTTGTTAAGACAATGATGGTTTTGTAAATGCACCTCCTAAATAGGTAAGTCAGTTCATAGCATCCATCTTATGTGATAAATCAGATGATGATAATGGAACTAGTCAAATAAACTGCATAAAAGGTCTTTGTGAAATATGTGGAAATTTGGCTAAAATGCCTTTAAGAAACAAAGATATCGACCCAATGAAGTTGGTAAATTGTAAGAGTTACAAGTACATAAAGTTTCAAACAAAAAATGGGAAAGAATCCACAAGGTTAGATTATGTAGAAGAGGAGATACCTATTGGAACATTTATGGAAAATTTTTATAAATTGATACAACCATACATACATCATGCTTTTTTTCTAAGTGGAAAGCACAACAATTTAAAACATTAAGAGATACTTTCTCACTTGGAACAGTTTTATCAGTAGTTGACTTTGTAAAAAATTACTCTTTTGTACATCAAAAATAGATTCAATCACAATATTACTTTTTAGAGTAGATCACTATTATGGTTCATGTGTGTTATCGACATGCACAATTGGATTTGGATGGTGTTGAAAGTACATTTGAAGCACGAGTCATTAAGAAAGAATATCACTTTTATATTAGTGATGATAAAGAGCATGACACACATTTTACAACATTGCTTTAAGATTTTTTTTGGATATTTGGCAAGCAAGGGTGTAAAGTTTGAAAAGCATTTTGTATGGTCAAATGGATGTGCATCACAATTCAAATCATCAAGGCCATTTTATGCACTATGTAGATATCATCGAAATGACAATATACCACATGTTTGGAGTTTCTTTGAGAGTGGGCATGGAAAGGGTGAACATGATGGCGTAGGAGCTTGCATCAAACATGCTCTAAGAAAACATCAAATGAATTATGAGGGAGATCATATAAATGATGTTGTTGAATGGTGTAAGTCACACTTTGCACCAAATGAGGTCGGCACATCTTCAAGAACAAACCGATACATTCCACATAGAGTGTTTTGGGAGATATTAGGTATGTATTGTTTGAATTTATTTAATGTACTTTAAATATATATTCATATATGATATGTGTACATGACTTTGTTTATTTTAGTTTGAATTTAATTATTTCTATTATATTCATAATATACAATATAATAGATTTGTAGGTGTGGATAGAAGATCAATGCATGGATGCAAGAGGGTGGAGAAAACAAGATCTTTGCATTGTGTCATGAGTACAGATAGCCAAACATGGACGTTGCGCACTAGGGATTACTCTTGTTTTTGTTATGAGTGCATGTCAGGAGATTTTAAGAATTGTAAGAACCAACAATGTGGATATGTCAGTGAGTAGGAAAACATGCCACTAGTTGTTACGAACACATACAATGAAGATGAGGATGAATGCTTTGAAGACATTCCTTTGATTTCAACTCATTATAAGCATATTTAAGGATTGATTAAAAAAGGTATGTGTGTACATATATATATATATATATATATATATATATATATATATATATATATAAATTATATACTTGGTATCTCTATTTTTTTTAAGTTACAAATTTTGGACATGTAAATTTGGTGCAGGAGATGTTTTTGCAGTCATAGCAGAGGTTGGAAATATAGAAGACATTAGTTATTATTTATTGTGTTGCACAGAAGAGAGGCAAAAGCTAATAAATCCAGAAACAAGTGATGGAATGATGTTTCCCACAGGTTTAACTTTATTTAATATATTTTTAAATAATTTTGAATTTGTTACATATGTACATGTCAAGTACCTCAAGAGTGATTTAAACATTCAATTTTTATATATTATAATTTATTAACTATGTCTTACCAAGCAATGATAATGAGCTATACATGTTCATAGATACATAGGTTACATTTACCTTGAAAATGTTATGTCTTACCATGGAATGTTGTTTCCCACAGGTTCAGTTGTAGTGCAAGGGACATATCTCAAACAAGTCAAGATTGTTCAACATGGGATTCACTTTATTGATTATCAACCTAAGAACAAGGTATATCAGTATAACCACCTAGTAATTGCTATCAGCCTATCTCTTCATACATTTTCAAACACATGTGGACGTCGTAAGTGGAGACTAGATAGTGATGATCATCAGAGAATATTAGATGTCATTGAAGAGTGAGCTGAACCACTTGATGTGGTATGAAAAATATGGATGAAGAACTTATAAATTTTAATGTTTTGAAGACCTAAATTCACTATCTAGATCTATGTTTGAATGCATTAATTGTTTTACATTTTATGCAAGTTAAATTAATAGTTCTTTTGTTGAACAAATTTTAAATTTCAACATGCGGTTCTTAATGTACAAATGATATCTCTATTAGAAGTCATGTAGGAAATGCCCTAGATTCTTAATCAAGCATGCACGATATGATAATTTTTGAATGCTTTTATTTAATGTTGTATATGCTCTTTGAACTGTGCTACAATACATGTACATATGCACTAGAGATGTCACAATATAAATTAAATTAAAATCAAAGTTTTCAACATCAATGGAAGTAATTCATTCAATTACCATCAAAGTAACAAGATCTATGATGAGATTCTTGAAATTGAGGATGAATGGAAACCTGCTATTACAAAAGAAAAGGAGATAAATCTTCTTTTACCTCTATACAAGTGCCATAAAATTCCCTTTATTGTTACATGATGTTAGGTTAAAAATTTATCCTCAACTAATTTATCCAACCCAAGAGTTTCCATAAATATGGTAGGATTAAACATTATGGCTTTGGCATTGATGTCTTCCTTTAGGCCTTTGATAAAATAAATTTTGAATAAGTTAACATCAAGGCCACTTGTCTATTTTAATAATTCCTTAAACATTGTTTGGTAATTGTGGATTGTATGTGTTTGTGAAGAAGGATAGAGGCATGCACTACTACTTCAAACCACGTGAAGACATTTTTATTAACATGCCTACATTTATAATTTTACCATATTTTTGAACAAATTTATGGTAATATCCTATGGGACCTAAAAATCCCAAGTGGTTTGGGCCAATTTTGTATGTCCTTAATTTTCTTGGGATCAACCTGAATATCTTCAATGGAGACAATATGGCCAAGATACTCCACTTTGCAAATAACTAATTTATGGATAGAATTTTTAGGGTCTAATCCAAGTGTGTGAGATGTTCTTTCCATGTCCTATTGTATATATTAGAATGTGATTCAAAAAGACTGGAATATGAATTTCCAAAGGAGTGATAAAAATATGGTTATGAAAGATTAAAAAATATCATTTTGTGAATCCTAGGTTGTTTGTTTAAGCTTAATGTGTTTAACACTAACCTAGGTCCAATTTTCATACACTAGTAAATAAAAGCTAATATGATATACTACTAAATTTCTTGATATACTAGTAAATGAGACTTCAAGTCTATAGCTTAAATCAACTAGTGTTGAGAGAGCTAAAAAATTAAACTTGCAAATTAGTAAAAGACAAGAAAGAATAAGATTACTTGTCCATGGATATTTTAAAGACTAATGATGTATTGATGTCACTATTGAGGAAGACTAGAGATCCTTACCAAATTTGGTGTCTCTATGAGTTGTGGTGGACACCAATGTCCAACTTGGATGCTTTATTCAACAAATTTGTAGCTAGAAATCAATCCAATATTTGGGTGTGAAAATAAGTTTAGAAGTGGCTAGAAATCAATCCAATATGTGGGAAAATGATTAGAAACATGATAAATGATCCTATAAAACACTTACATGAATGAACACTAAATTGGGTGTAGAAAATGTAATGTGAAAGTTATATAAAGTAGGCAATTATTGAGCTTACAAGTTCATTAGACTTTGGAAAGTGGATGGATCATTTTTGAGGCCCAATGAAATCACAAAAAAATTATGATGGTCTTCATGAGTGCATGATATTTCTAAACTTAAGGTTATTTATACTTTCACTAGTTACACATGTTTTTTGTATCTTAACTTGTAATCTTTTCTTCATGTTTTTGTTGCCCATTTGGCTATACATAAATGGAATTAAGACTTTATGCTTAGATTGTTATAAGTAATGAGAAGAATAATTTTGAAATGTTTTTTATTTATTCACTTGTTATTGCATAATGTTTTTATGTTCAATATTGAATTAATTCCTCATACTTTTAGGCTAAAAGTGCACAAAGGAGCTCCCCTCATAAATGTAGAGGAAAATTTTCATTCCAAAAATGATTCTTCCAATTGTTGTGAATGTTCAAGTTGTGATTTATCCAACAAATTCAACCTTACATCAAGGAATTAATTACCAATGTCAATGTATTTAACATGCTTTTAGCTCAATCAACTACTCATAACAACTAACTTAACCAAAAGAGTTTGTATCAATCAATAAGCTAGAATATTAGTTAACACAAGATTTATAATCTTTAGACATATCATAATATTTCTATGATATGAATCAAATATCACCACATAATCACTAAGTTAGGAGATGATATTAGGGTGATATCATATTTTCACTTTTTGAATTAAAGGTAATAACATTGCATTCCACATAGTGACTACATGCCATCAATGAACTATCCTTAGAATAACATAATTTCCACTTAAATGAACTATGAACCAAGATATAACATAATAGGATCAAAAGTAAATTGACAACTAGCAATTTTATAAACAAAAGTATACCCTTAGAAACATAGTTATGCATTTGAAATTTTATTCAACTTATTTCTAGATCATAATTATAGTTTTAATTTCACATATAATAACTTCTCATGACAAAAAAAATCTATAGAAGTATAAGTAATAGAGATTTATAGAAGTATGAGTAATAGTAATATAATCATAACAATTTTGAAGGAAATAAGTAAGGAATATTAAGGAAAGAAATAAAATATACAAAACATTACATGATAATTTATTTTTAACAAATCCACACCATAAATTAGGTTCTATTCAATGTGATAATTGTATTTGTATACACCATTGTTAGTTAGTGATAGCATAAAATAAAAAGCACAAAAGAATGGTACTAAGGGCTAGTCAACAAACTGGTGTAGATCTAGAAATGTAGATGAAAACATGTAGATCCTAAGCAGTGTCTAAAAACACATACATAGATCTAGAAATGTCCTCAAACATACATATAAATGTCCACAAACATGTGTAGAAATGTCCACAAACACATGTGCAAATGTATCTATAGAAATGCCCATGTAAACATGTACAGATAGAAATGTCTAAAAACCAATATATCTAGAGAAATATCTAGAGAAACATGTCTAGGAAGTGCTACCAATAGCCTGGTCATCATGTCAGCTGCGAGTTGAGTGACCCGAGTCTGAGTGAGCATCCTGCTCTGATGGATGCGCTGAGCCTTGGAGATAGTACAACACATGTATGCATAAAAGTGTACAAATTACATTAAAATTTTAGAATAATGTTAAATATATATATATGTGTACATGTGCACACGTACAAAAATTATATGCATTTACACATGTAAGTTGTAATGATTTAAAAATTTAAATCTCACCTATCCACTAACATTACTGCCATTAGCTGAATCATGCCTATGTACACGGTCCGTCCCCAAACTAGGTGTAATATGAGCTAACCCCTACAATATATATATATATATATATATATATATATATATATATATATATATATATATATATATATATATATATATATATATAACATTAGGACTCTATCTAGCAAAGTAATTTAACTTAATTTAATTTAAGTTCAAGTTTAAATCATGCGTGCGTGCACATACGCATGTACATACCTGTGTATCAGGTGTTGTAGGATGATCCGCTCCAATGATTGTATCTAATGCCTCCTTGGCTAGCTCAAGTAATGAAGAGTGAAGTGGACTATGTAGGCGAGTTGGCATCGAAGAGCCTGAATGTAGAAGCATATCCACAAAACCTGATGATCCCCTCTGCAACTGTAACTCTTCAAGTGAATCTAGGGAGGGCTGGGATGTCTGATGCTCAACACGAGGGGTAGATGTATCTGCCTCTGCAGCATCTGAATGATCTATGGGTGGATTAGGATGTGGAGTACTCCTAGGCACCTAATGAGAAGGTCTTACAGCCTGACTGGATCATGACCCACTAAGTGAACAGAAAGCTCTACCCACATGTCCTCTAACCTCATGTAAAGGGATACAAAGCTCTGATGCAATAAAAGTGTATGACTCCAATAGGTCCTTAGAAAGATAACTCGTTGTAGTCCAAATCATATGGTCTTCTGTCAGACCATCTATGTCTACAAGTGATGGGACACCCCCGATAGCATAAGGATCAGTAGCATGATCTGATGGTCTGGATCGTCCAAGATGACTCATCAAATATCTTCCCACACAATCAGAAGATATAATAGATGTGGTAACTGCAATATCACCAACACTATCGATTGCTTCCCTTTGGGAAGCAATGACAACCTGATCAACAAGGGCCATGGCTAGGGAGATAGAAGGCATCCTCTCCCCAACCAAGGCCATATAAACTGGAGCCTGTCAATCTGGCCGATGATAGGCATCTCTATCAGCAACCCTGCCCCTCCCTTGACCAAAATATGCTGGTAAATCCAAGTAGTTGACCTTGAGGCCCATATGAACCTCTCCATATAACTGTTGTGCAAAATATAAAGGAATTTGGTCGTTATTGGCATAACGACCATGAGTAGCAAGTAAACGTGGATATATCAGTGGGGCCATAAGAGGGTCTACACATCTAGTCACTTGGTAGCCCCTCACATTAGGCTTATCAACATAATATGGGAAACATTTGGATTTGATAGTCTCTTTCGAGACAGAAAGCTGAACATAAGCAAGAGAAACATCACTAGTAACCTCTTGTCGCATCTGGGCAAGAATAGCAGGAAGAGTATCACCTGAATAAGCACGGGTATCTCCTAGACTTTGTCTAATGTGCTGCAAGCTAGATAAAATTGATTGACATGTGTCCCTATAAAACCTTGTTGTGTTGGGGTCAGAAAGAACACCTGTCAATTTCTGAATCTCAGTATTTGTATGCATAAATATCAAACATCCAGGTCCAGGTGGTGGTGCATGTGCCATGATATATATATCAACCTAAATTTTGTGCACAAAAATAAATTACTTATTCCAATGTACATGTGCACGCACATCTTTAACTTACTATGTATCTAAATTAATTTTTAAATTTATCATCTAGAAGCCAGGAACATACATTCTAGTTCACTAAGTGAAAAAAATTAAATTTACATGTTTGAAATGTAAGTGATAACATGAAAAGCAAGTGCAATAACTTAAAGGACTACTTCAAGAAGGAAAGAATGATGGAGCCTTGCTGATCACAAGATGAAATTCAAGCTGGATAGAAAATCAAGATCACTGCTAATCAAAAGAGAAGATAAAGTGAATGATTTGGAGTCCTGAACTTCCTATCATTATTGTGGGACTTGCAGTACTTACAATTTAACCTTATTTATAGGTCTCTATAGTTGCATTAGGATGGCCATGTTGAACCAATTCTCTACACTTGATGGTCATGATATGTCTCACCAACATCATTGATCTAGTGTCTACTTTGGAAGTTGTGGAACAAATGTATCAACATACACACCTACATTAGAGTAGATAGGGATGTGTTACATGCTCGAGCCTATCTTGATGATATACAATTTCTTTCTTCTGACTTGTTGAGCTTGCTTATCCCTAGTGATTTAAGCTTGCCTATCAACATACAATTTCTTCTCTCATGTAGGTGTGTATGTTGATGTTGTTCCACAACTTCCAAAGTAGACACTAGTTATCACTAATGTTGGTGAGACATATCAGTCATCTAAGTGTAGAGAATTGGTTCAACATGATCCATTCTAATGCAACTACAGCTCCATATAAATAAGGTTAAATCAAGTAGGTATTGCTTCCCACAATAATAATAGGAAGTTTAGGATGAGCCAAATCATTCACTTTATCTTCACTTTTGATTAGTATGCCCCTTATATCTCTTTCAAGATTACTAGATGATGTACCTAGTCTACACATAAAATTAAATTATTTCCAAAATAGATACATATGTCTATTTCAAACAATTTAATTTTACGTGTAGACTATGTCATCTACTAATTTTTTTTTAAAATATGTACTTGTACAAAACCTTATTTATACCTCTAGATATTTGCATTAGGATGGCCATGTTGAACCAATTGTCTACAAGTATGACTGATATGTCACACCAACAGATCATAACATGATAGTGTCTACTTTGGACTGTGGAACAAATGTATCAACATACATGTCCTACATCAGAGTAGATAGGGATGTTGTGTTGCACTCGCCTGTATCAACAAATAATTTCTTCTCTGATGTATAGGTGTGTACATTTGATACATTGTTCCACAACTTCCAAACTTAGATATTAGTTATCACTAGTGTTGGTGAGGCATATCAGTCTTCTTTTAGAGAATTGGTTAAACATGGCTAGATCCTAATGCAATTCCAACACGTTTTTAATAGTTGAACAAGAGGGAAGATTTCATTTCTAAAATGCATGGATGATTCTTTTCTTTTTCAACTTGCAGAGAGAGAGAGAGATTTTAACTTTTCCAAATCTACACATACATGTAATGTTGAACATGTATAAATGTCATAAAAATGAATACCATGTGTGCAATAAAACAATTAAGTCATTCCTACTCCATGTACACTTTCTTTCTTTGTGTTCACACACTTACCAAGGGAGAGAGAGATAAAGAGATTTATTTTGAAATCATTATAGCACATAGGTTCAGCAATTAAAGATATAAAATAATGAACATTACTGATGTAGAGGCAATGAGATAGTTGGAGGATAGCAAACTAGACAAGGTTCTTATTACACCCAAAAGCCCAAAATAAAAAGGTCAATTAACAAAAGTAGGAACAAAAGTTAGAGGCTTTGCATTCTTCATGGAAAAGGTGTTTAGACATGCATTGGAACCCATCCCATCCATTGGCAAAGGTTGGTCAACCTTAGAACTAGTACTTCCTTCACAAACCCAAGAAATGGCTTGTAGCCCTAAAACAAGAGAACAATCCTAATAAATTTTGATATAGGTCTTCAAATGTAGAACTTGGACAATCAGTAGATACCCATTTGGACTCCCTATCACATATCCAAGAATGGGTTTGGGTTGTTTTGGATGATATGCCTCAACCAATAGCCCCTCCTAATGACTTATAGCCCCAATTAGGCCTAAAATACAAAGAGACTACTATAAAATGCAAGCACATAACTCAACCAATGATCTGAACACTTAGGGTACATGCCAAAACTATGGATTTTGTGAGTTTTATCCTCCTATAATCTGTTGTTCCCAGAATTACCTCTATGGTTCCTTTAATAGGCTTAATACATGGCCATATTAAGCCTCTTCTACCAAAAACTTGCAAACACCAACACTCCTTCTCCTGCAAGCATCCCAATCACTTAAAATACAAATAAACACACCCATCCCACTTGTCTTATGGCCTTGAAAGATAGTGGGATGGTCTACCTCCCATCGTTTGAAGCAAAACCCTTGTTTAGGGTTTAATGAGACTGTTTTTGAAAGAAGCCATATATCTCCCTTCAATGCAACTTTCAAGACACCAAAACCACTTCAAATGATAGATAATTCTCTATTCTATAATATCAAAACATGAATAAATGAAGACAAGTCTGTACCTTCCCACTATACGGCCTGTAGTGGTGTTTTCTTCAAGAAAACAAAATTTCACAATGAGCAGTCCAAGATCAAATGCTTGTAGTTTGCTTCCTCTTCAATGTCATAGTCCCAAACTAGTCTTAAGTGAGAGTTACTTCACCATACTTCATTTCAAAACAACCTAGGGTTCATGACAGTGCCGTATAACAGAATGGTATGGACTATTTCTTCAGCTATATAGAAAATAATAGAACACAACAGAGAAATGGTGTTTTATTTGCATAAGACTCCTTCTTCTCCATGCATTCCATTTGGTCAAGGGTATATAGACTTGTATACACCTTGGAAACTTCATTTTGGACAGTTTGGATGATCATGGAAGCCATAACCACTTCGAACTTCCTTGACAGTTTTGAAACTTCCATTACTTACAACTGTTTATTAGTTTTGTCATTACATGTTTAGGACTGTTTATGCTTTAACAAGTGCCTTCAAACATTTGGCAATTGTATTAAACCTTTGACATACCTTCCTAACTCTTTGACATGCCTTTGCAAGGCTTACAACATGAAATGTATGACTATCTTTTACATGCTTTGGAAGGCTTACAAACATGCCTTATTGCAAAACTGCCTATTACACCTTATGATATCAACAAGGAATGGACATAGTCCTTATTATAACATGAAGATGGTCTTCAAGACCTTATTGGAGCCAGACAATGTGATTCACAAACATGAAGAAAACAAAACATAGATGATCTCCTTGGTGCTCCTACACCAATTACACACTAAGAACATGGATACAACCAATGACTATACATATCCAGTTACCATGGAAATATATGACTATTACATTACTTTAATTGATTAGGCATTAAAAATCAATTTAATTGATTAGGTATTATATAGTTTGGTTTGATTCATCTTGTATTACTTATAGTACATTCACTAAATTAGACATGTTTTTATTAAAGTATTTTTCTTGACCTTGAGTGATTAAGGATGCTATGAATTTGTCTATATTTTCTTGCTACATCTTTAGATACTTGTCCATCTCCTTCACCTAATGCTAATACCACTTATACTTTCACTCCTATGAAGCCATTAGTCTTTCACACTACCACACCTAAGAAGTTTTGTTCTTTCTCTGTCACCAACCTTTAAACCTCATGTGTTGCATGCACTAGTTGATACACCTAAAAATAACCCTATAGTACTTCATGCAACATCTACTTCATATAATTATTATGTATTTTATCAAATCATCCAAATTTACAACCTACAAATCTTTATTTTCCTCCTCCACCTAAGTTAACAATGAAGACACACATAAATTTAATTTATCAGCTTCAGAATACTCAAATTAAAATTTCTCTTTGGCATTTATTGGACACATCAACATGACATATAGAGATATTTTACAAAATGCTTTGGAAAATATTAAATTTAATTCAAATGCTTCACCTCAAATAGTTGATTCTATATTAGGGTAGATTAGTAACGGAAATGTTCATGACATTTTCTTTGACTCTAAGGAACTTCCACATGATAATGTTATTCAATCTAGCATTTACCTCTGCATATCATAGTAGTTCATTGAAGTTTGAATATAAAGCATGTCTTGGTTGATAATGGATATAGATTGAATATATGTAGTGAGGATTATTTATATAAACCCTTCAAGTAGATATGCTAAAATTGGAAAAAATAGAAGTCATAATCAAAGTGTTTGATAATATTGGTCAACAACTTATGGGTGAACTATTACTCTTCCTATTATCATGTGGGATTGTTTGTACCATTGATGCACTATTTCATGTGATTCCAAGGCATTTAACATAATTTTTTGATTGGGGTATCCATGGATTCATGCAATGAATTAAATTCCATCTAATGTAAATCAAAAGCTAAAGTTTAAGTATGGGAATAAGTTTTATACTAAATATGCAAATGAACATCCATTTATTCATTGTTAAATGGTTGAGGAAGATAATACTAAGGATTCTAAAGTGGCTTGTGTATGTGATATAAAATCAAAGACTAATACCTCTAGTGCAAAATTTTGTATCTTATCTACATCATTTGTAAAGACATATTGCCATAACCCTCCTTTCTAGACCCTTTTTTTGTTTATTTAGTTGTCTATTTTTGTCATACTTATGTTTAGAATAGAAAAATGATGAAATTATACATTCATATATTTCCATGGTAACTCAATATGTTTTATAGCATATCTAGTACAAGAAACATCACAAAATACATAAATTTACACAAGTAAACTACAAAATTTGTGTCACTATCCAAATAATGCTTCTTGGTATACTAGACAATCCATAATATTGAATTCCCCTTTACCAAACCAATAAATTTGACATAATTTCTATATGTAGTCCTTTGTATTTTATCTCTAATTTATGACCAATAATTTCTTCCTCAAAAGTGTCAATGTCTTGTCCACTCTAATGCCTCTATCCATCCCTCCAATAGGATTTTCTATAATCAAACTCTCTTGCATTGACCCTTACGATAAACATAAATATTAAATCTTTAACAATGTAATCCATGTCAAAAATGAAGTAGTTCACTCACTATGTATCCTATCTTGACTGGAACTATATTTTAACATGCCTCCCCAAAATTGATATTATGTTAAAATTGATTTAGTGTGGTCACCCTCAATATAAGTTGAAACATGTGTCACTAGACACTCATAATCAATGTCTAATAATGGTCATAGATAAGCATGAAGGCACAAAAAAGTGGTGTGTAATGGTGTGATTATCAAATCACATGTATAGCTAAATACCCCTTGATGGGAAAAATAGCACAATAGAGCTTGTGAGTGGGGAGATAAGATGTCCATCAATATAAATATATAGCTCAATATAGACATTAAGATGTGAAAGGAGGGAAAACATGATGTCCCTATTGTAAATGATGTGGCAATAAGAGTACAATATGTTGGGGGGAAGGCATTATATGCCCTTGATCTAATGTGGTAATTCTAAAAATGTGATATGTCAATGTACCTATTCATATTGGGTGGTTTCTATTTTATGTCATGTAACCTCAATATAGTGCACGGGTTATGGTGAACAAGACTAGGATCTTGACATTCATGTGACTTCTTTTTCCATGATTCATCTTATCAAGTGAAGGATTTTTGTGCTCATTAGTATGTGTAATGTTTATCTTCCATTTGTCTATAATTTCTTGAACTTTACGTATCGATGCAATGCCTCTATTCTTAGAATATCCATGTGTGTGATGAATTTAGTAGGTTTAGTATATGTATAAGCCATATGGGAAGTAGGAGAACAAGGATCAAAAGATAAACGGTCCTAGTTTGACAAACCCTAGTTTAGGGTTTGTCAAATTAGGGTGAAACTAAATTCATCTTTTCACCCTAATTTCTTTTGAAACTAGGGTTTGATAGTTCTTTCATTGTCTCAAGAAAATTTTATGTTTTTTATGAAATTTTTCTGTATTTTATTAATTGTAATCACAAACCCTAGTTTACCAAACTAGGATTTGACAAACCCTAGTTTGGAAAACTAGGGTTTGATCTAGTTCTTTAACTGAATTCATCAAAGTTCCTACATTTAATTGAATTTTTCTATATTTCATTAACTGTAATGACAAACCCTATTGCCAAACTAGGGTTTCATAGTAGCAAATTTTCTGTATTTAATTGACTATAATGGAAGCCATGGAAGCCCCTGTCAGCAAGCATATCTAGGCCCAAATGAAATGTTGGCAAGCATTACATATATTTATAGAAACGACACGGCAAATTTATGCACCTATGGGAACTCGATGTGTATGTTGATGTGGGGTCTTCGCATGTCGCAGAGCTCCCACCTATCACCTTCGACCCTATCACCTTCATCCCATTCCCTATCACCTTCATCTGTGGGTGTTGTCACCTTCTTCCGCGGATTCCTTCATCTACTGCACTCTCAAATGACAAAAAAAACTGTCATTTGAGAGTCTTAACCTATTTTATAAAAAAAACAATAAAATAATACCTTCGATCGAAGGCATTATTTTATTATTTTTATTTGGCGTTCAATGGCCTTCATTCTCAAACCCCCTTCAAATGAAGGCTCTTTTGATTTGCTTTTTGATTTGGCCGACAAGGCCTTCGTTCAAAGATTTGACCTTCGATCGAAGGCTCTTGCTAGAGATTTTTTGGCACCTTCAATTTTTCTTCGTCCACAAAAGTGTAACTCACTATTGTGGGTTGACCCATGATGAAAATAATTGACAGAATTACTAAATGTGTAAACAAAGTATTTGATAGTATAAGTGGTATTTATATGAATTCAAATGTGGTGATTCCTGCCATATTGTAAAATAGTGTCCATGTAAATGTCAAACAATTAGGACTAGGATCCAAAGCATAGGTGGTGATTTCAAGGTGAATATAGCCCCCAACATTACAGTGGATTTTAATAGTAATGGAAAATATGGCCCCAAATCTAGGATGGATGTTAATGGTAATGGTTAATATGGAATATAATTGAAACATGTGTCTTAAATTCAAAGTGATTAGTCATCAATCATGCATAGAATATTGTGTAGAAAATAGTCTAACATAAATGATTCATAAATAATGGGGAGGTGATTTAACAACCATTGCATTGATTATTACTAGAATTTTGGATATTTGGCCCTTCTTGTGTTTGATTCTATTTTCCAAAATGGAGGTGTCGATTTGAATAATTCACCCATTGGAAAATATTTGTCAATAAAACAATCACTAATTGTAGAGGAATAAAATAAAGAAAAAATAATAAGGTTTGGGATCTCATTCCTTAAGGTGGGGACTTGACAAATGTTAGTTAGGGATACAAGTTTGATGGTTGAGATCCACCTCCTACTTCTAGTGTTTTTTCTCTTGTTGTATAACTTTTATATGATGTAATGTTTTAGGCAATTAGTGATTATAATTGAGTGTGATATATTTTGTGGACTTGTTTTCCTAGGATTGGGCTAGTTTGTCAACATTTAGGTGTGATCCCATGCCACCCATAATTTTATTTAAATAATATGTAAATTATTTTCCAAGTAATATATAAACATATTACTTTACAAAGTTATAAAAGAGATATAAGCTTTATTCACATTAAAAAATAATATAAACATTGTTCTAACTCCCCTTGTAAGTATATTTTATTTCATGTAGTCCAATCAATCATACTTTTTAGGATTGAATTATAAAATATATATTATTGAAAGAAAATAAAAAACACCCTCTCAAAATATCTAGGGTTAACAATTAACTTACTAATTTGTGGGATAAACAAGAGTTCAACATAACAATGACCCAAAAACATCATAAGAAATATCTCTCAAGGGAAGGTTGACTTGATGACCCATCCCTCATCTAGTCCTCACACTTTCATGAATCCTCATTTGTGATCTTGACCATTACCTAGATCTCTCATGTAGTACCATAGTCATCCTCCTAAGGTACCTAATATCCTCATGAAGGTTAACTACCTTTGCCTAGCTATCCCTTATCATTTCTTGTGCATCTATTAACTACTACGAAATAATACTTGTAATGATGTCTCTTCCTAGAGTAGGTATGGATACTCTCACCTCCACTTATACCAACACTGCATCAAGCTATCCTACTCAACTCTAATATCATCTTGATCAATTGGAGCCTCCTCTTCTCATCCATTATATCATAGCCCTCTCAAATTGAAGAGTGACACACTCTATTGTTAAACCTAAATATGACTCTTGTGACTCACCAATTAGATCAAAGATAATAATAGGAGTGCACATAATCATGAGTAATGCATGATAGGAGTGCACATAATAATTAGTAATGCTCTCTAAGGGGATTATGGGGTTACCACAAGTCAAAAAGTCCACAATCAAAGAGATCAAACTCACACAATAATATAAGTAATTGCATATCACATATGATAGTATGATTAGACCTACATCATGAAATATCCTACCATACATAATTGAAATAATACAAAACAAAAAATATTTACATAGATCATAACCCTCATGCTCATCATTTGTTGCAATTGTGTAATTTCTAAGGGTATATTTTATGCACCTCCCTCCTCAAAACATATGGTTGTTTCTTAGGAACATCCTCTATTGCTTCCTCCATCCTTGTTTTCAATGGATACAAGGTCAGGGGCACTTTCTTTGCCAATATTCATGATATATAATTGTAGACCATGTGTCATATCTTGTTGTAGCTACAATGGGTAGGGGAGATTCTCCCCCTCATTGTCAATTAGGGATTGAAGTACAAAGGAGCATCTATCAATTTCCTTGGGATGGAATGGAGATTGATTATGTCCCCTATATAGCCGATGTTCTAAGGGCATTCCCTAAAGTAATCCAAACTCTCAGTTGAAGTTGATCCTCTATCCATCCTAGCATAACTCTTTAAGGTCACTAGGTCATATCTATAAGAATCATCTATAAAAATTCAATGTCAACCAAGTAGGGTTGTCCTCTCCCACCACCTACCTATATGATTGGTATCCCAATGGTATGTATGGAGCCCATCTATAGAAATATCCATGGAGACACCTAAGGGATGAGAAATTTGAATGTGCTCATATTCTCAACACTATAATAATGTTGTAGTGTGTAATGTAGTACCTCATGAATCCTAGGATCTATGAATATCATCATATAAATGAGCTAGCATATGACCCTGCAAGTATGCTATCCAATTTTGCTCCATGTCCCAAACCAAATAGATCAAACTTCATGAAATCAAAGAGCCTTGTGAATTAGGAAGAACTAAAATGATAATAATGAACAATATATTGTGTCCTTTAGACACCCCACCAATTGCAATATTTGATAAAGGTACCCCCAACATGTCCTAATCTACCGATGTAATACAAATATAGCTCCTGATCTTGTTCTTAAGTTGTATCATAGTTAGAAGTTATATATCTACCATGAATGGGTAATCTTATAATATGAAAAACATATTGTTGAACAAACAAAAGTACTAAGAGGGGGGTGAATTAGTACTTAATCCAATTCTTTTTTTTCCAACAAAATTCAAACTTAAGTAAGCATATGAAACATGAAAAACACAAGAACACATAAGTACACAACCATAACACCAGATTTACGTGGAAAACCCAAGAAGGGAAAAAGCACGGTGAGGAAGTTGCTTGGATCTATTGTCCAAATCCAGTCTCACAAAATAAAACAAGATTACAATATTATTTATGATCTACAACCCAAAGGAAGTTGCAACTCCCTGAAAAGATACAACATTTACAACTTTTACACAAAGAGTCTTCAATCTCTACAACATAATACTTATCTGACATCAAGTGTTCATCTCAAAAACACTAATGGCTCCATCATTCTGCTGATCACTTCAGCTTCTGCACAACTATTTCACATTTTCACTACTACTATATCAACCTCTGCAACAAAATAACTTCAAAAACTCTTCTCCATCATCACCTATAATTGCCTCCGCAACAATATCACATTACAAAACTAGTCCTTTCCACATTTCATCATTAAATCTACTTTTGCGGCAATATTGTTCGCATAAAAACAATGTTGTCACTCAACACACAACCCATACATTGCTTGATACTTTCGATATTACATTTATATCCTCCACAAGCTCCAAAATATTTCTCCTTGGTCAGCCAAGTTGAAGCATGTAACATGAAACATGCAATGGCCACAACAGTTGGCTCCCAAACTTATACGGTAAGTAAAAATCCAATGCAGTTCAAGAGTAAAGCATAATCAGGTCCTATATTACCTTAGCACACTCTTCCAATCTAGCATATACTTAAACACATGGTAAAATCTTCATCATACACCAAGTTGGCTTCGTAAACCCTTTTCCTTCCTTGAATTTAGCTCCAGACCTACAGTGGTACTGGAGGAGACAAAATTAAATCATGCAAACCACACAATGAACATTACATGACTTACAAAACATTCCTGTATACTTCATTTATCATTTCAAGATATTTCATGCTAGTGCAAACACTTGAACTCTAATGCTGGTGTCTTTAACAGACATTCGTTACATAGTCTTAAGGCAAAACAATGAACGATATACTTGCGGTGAACATAATCATTTGAAACTTGAACAGTGCCTACAAACCAGTCATATGATCTTATAATTCAATCAGCAAGGCCAAATACTATTGTGTGGTGAATTGCGGTGGCCTCAACTATCTTCCTCTGCTTATTCCAATTAGCACCAAGGCATGTCTTCACACAGCTAACTTTAGAGAAGCAGTTGCGGTACCCATTACCACTTGAAAATTGAAATACTCATATCTTTGACTCATATCTACTTGTCCTCCAAGCAGCAACATCATATCTTCATTTGCAAAGAGGTACAGAGCATTCTCCTATCCCTCTATGACTGCACTTATTTGTTCTATTCCTGTCTTCATTCTTCTATCTCTAAAACATCTTGCGGTAAACTTTATGATCTCAAACTTGAAATATAGATACCAGAGTGTAATACCTATCCATCTATCCAATCTATAAGCCCATATTTTCTAATGCGGCAGAATGCGGTACATTGTTTTGAGCCTATAACCCCTTCACTAACTAGAACTTTACTTAGACAATTTTCCTTTAAAATTTCACAACTTTCTTCATCCGATGGCAAACATTATGAGTTCATATCACCAACATACAACATGAATTCAACTTAACTCATCAAACACTTCAAACACAATCATTTTAACAGCATATCAGGGATATGGACTTACACATGAACTTCACAAGATATGGTATGACTGTGTAGAGATGATATTGATCCATCTCCTTTACTTCACAACTCTTTTGATCAGCTTCCTTTGTCTTCTTCTTTGATTTTCTCCTTTGGTTGCTGAACATATATACATCCCTTTGCTCTTTGCTTCAAAATATATTTGATCACTAGTCACCATTCTACAATCATCTTCCTTTGGCATCACTGGTGACATCACTTCCAACCTTCCACTGCATAGCATCACTGTTGACATCAATGACAACACCTATACAACAATCTCCCCTTTTTCATTGATGGCAACACTTAACTTGATATGTACACATTTCTCCCCCTTTGACATCAATGGCAAAGGGATAGTGGTCTTCCTTTGTTCCCGAACAAAATAAGTAGGCTACCCCTGTCTGAATATTCCTTATCACATTTTATCAGTCAACTCCCCCCGAGGAGTAGCCTCTATCTCTTAAAAAATGATGTAGCAAAATTGTTCTTCAAGATATTATGTACAATGTGCCTTTTTCATATCAAAATAGTATTTCTTATTCTTATTTTATTCACCGCATATCTATACAATCATCAAAATTTGCCTTACCTCCACAAAATTTTCTATTCATTTGGAACGTAGACCATTCTTGTAGATCACCTTCAATTGGGCAAGTGTGGTGTCCTAGTTCTTCTTTGTAGAAGATAAAATGTGTATTTGACTTACAAACTGAATGTAAAATTCTTTTGCTTCCTCCACAGTGGCTAGCACCTTCACCTTTTGTGCAACATTTTTAGCTTCTATCAAAATACCAGTCAAAACTGCTAACCTCATACTCACCACTTCTCTCAACTATCCAATTTCATTTTTTATTTGCTCCCTTTGGTCTAGGAGCTACATCAACTGAGTATGGAGATTTTCTATTTGAACTCTAGTGGCCCCATTTTTTTCTTGTAAGATGAATGCGCCTTGAAAGACTCTGACATAAGTTTCATCTACTGAGTAGGAGGCAAGGTGGGATCTCTATTAGCCTCAGGATATTCTTCCTAAATTATTTTAATTGCCTCTTCCAACACTTCAACTCCTTCCACTTGTTGCAAAATCTCTTGTCTTGTTGTGGACTGGAGTATATCTCCCAGTTGTAGCTTTTGTAGGGGAGATATGCTGGACAAGTTAACTTGTCCATCTAACACTGGCAACTGTAAAAAGTGTGGAGTGACCACTAGTTGGATTTGCATCTAAAAACTCCTTAATTGAGTCAACCGAAGAGGAGGAGGAAGATGTATCTTGTTCTTTTTCTTAATTCTCCTTAGCACCAATATTCACCTGCTCCTTTTGCTAATCAGGGTTACCCTGTTGTTCTATGTTTTCTGGAGGAGGATTGTCATGCACAAAATTATGATCAGGTGATGCATTTTCTTCATCGTGTGTAACTGGTTCTTCATCTTGTGTTGCTTGCACTTCTATCTCCTCTTGGGGAGCTTGATGTTCAGTATTGTGCAGAGGAAATACGTGTGATTGTTTGACATTTTTAGCAACTTTTACCTCTTCCATGATTTTCTTTGTCACACCCTCGGTCTCCTTCAGAATTTTCTCTCTATCATCTTCTTTCATGCTCATAAGAGTGTCTACTCTTTCCTTTGTCCTTAACTCTTGAGCTTGCATTTGAGCCATTTTATCTTTTTCTTCCCAAGACATAGAAGATCCGGCCTTATCAAGAGCTTGTTCCCTTAGCTCATCATCCATTTTAATAGCTTCTTCTCTTCTTTGTCTTAGAGCCTAAGCTAGGCTCTCCAATACCTTTTCAATGACATCAATCATGGGTAAGTTGTATTTAAGCATATACATAACTACAACCTTTTCAATGGTGCTTTGATCCATAGGAGGAACATTCAGATACAAATTAGTTGTTTTCTTTAGCAGTCCATGTTGTTCAATTCCATTGAAGACAACCTCTAATTGAAGAGGGTCTCTTGTAGGAGCCACCAAAGGAATTTTCTTAGATTTCTTCTCTTTCTTTTTCATCTTAGAAGTTTCTTCTACTTCTTCTTCTTCAACCTCCTTTACACCAGTCTTCTTCCTTTTAGCTTGCATCTTTTACCTAGGTTCCTTCTTTTCACCTACTTTCATCTGAGTCAAAATTTTAGATGCAACTCTTCTTACGGTTGAGGAAGTTTAAGTTGATTTAGAGGACTGTGGTGCATTCACAGTAGTAGAAGTACATCTGCTAGTCCTTTTTAAACTTGGTGCAACTGGTGGAACAATAGGGGTATGATGTGTTTCCTCCACAGGGACTTCTGATCTGGATTCAGATGAAATACCCCACTTCTTATGCAACTCACCTTTGTTCTTCTCAAGTTGCTCCTCTACATTTTTCTTCTACATCATGTTCATAATCTCATCATAAGTTCCAAATCTCAGTGGTGGTGTCTTTGGGCTTGCTGAGCAAAATGTCAACATAGGTCTTGATTTCTTCTACTGAGGCCTCATAGGGCAATCTTGGGATCCATGCAGTTCCAGATTCAACTACATCCATATAGGTATAATCTTTTTCTACCAAGAAAGTGATTTTCCCTTCACACCGCCTTACAACATTAGATGGGATTCTATCTCTTGCTCGCATGTTGGTTTGTAGATTTTTAAAGAAGCCCCAATACATTTGTTTGTAGTGATTAGTGTCATTGAAACCCCTTATATGACTTTTAATTTGTGCAGCAACAGGACAATTTGTTGCCAAACCTTTCCTCTAAAGCTAGATAACTCATTCATGAAATAGAATGCAAGACAAATGATTAGATTACCAAACCTGAAATGGTATTCAGTTTCCTTTGTTCTCCTTAGGTTCTCCAAGAGCTGTTCTTTCATGACCTTGCAGAGGTTAATATCTTTGCCTTCTTTTACCATCTGGTAAGATGTATGAATGGTTGTCTCAGTGGCAGAACCTTCTTTGTTTGTGAAGTAGATCTTATAAGCAATTCCCATTATAGCATATCTAACACCTGGATCTATTATATCATTCATAGTCAAGGTCCTTTTATCAAATTTAGCTCCGGTTAGTTCAGTGACCTCATTCTTAATAGATTTCATCACCAGTACAGATCTGGTGGACCACAGTCCAGTTACTGCCTTGATTGCATCCTTGGTGATTCTATAGGGCTTATCTAGGTACATAAATTTATCAAATATCATGCTCAAAATATATCTTACACATTCATGCTCATCACAAAAAACAAGATAATCCTTCCATATATACAGTCGCTTGTCCCCCACATTTGCATATTCTAGTTTATAGGTAACATCATCGTCTAGGAGTTGGTCTCTGAGCTCTTCAAATTTCACACGGTTTATCTCATCTAGCATAGAGTGAATATAAAACCTAACATCTTCAATGTACACCACATATGCCAGAACATTTGAAAATGCCCCATCCCTGTCAGTCTCCATTTTTTGAAAGGGTACTTCTTATACTTTGGTCTATGTTTCTTAGTAACATCAACTACTTGTGGCGTCCCCATCACAAATTTCTTTGAATTCAGAAACTGAGGTTTTAATGAATAGTGGTTCTGATAAATACCTTTGTGTTCAATTGCTAGGGTTTCACCTTTAACTTAATTCTTCTCAAATTCACCAAGAACTTTGAATACCTTCTTCTCTGCTCAGCTTTGGATACAAATTCTTTGGTTTCAAATGAGATTTGATCATGCAAATGAAGCATAAATACCTTGTAGATTACCATAACTTTCCATAATAAGTGCTCCTTTATTAGGTTAGGTAGACTGCTATCAGATTGCTCTGTGAACTCACAGAGACTCAAAAATCTTCCGCAACATGTGATTTTTCTCCAGAAATTTGGGGGAAAGAAACTATCTTGCCTCATCAACAATTTCATCTATCAATTTCATGCCAACCCATTAGTAATCTTGTCTTCCACTTGTCGAAGACACAAATATTTAGGGGTGAAAGAATAGATGTACACTGATTAGCTCCCCCTGACCATATGCCTTAACTTAATCAGAAACAAAGTCATTTGAACTAGGCATAGACACAAATTCCTCCTTCTCATCACTTTGTCCTATCTTCCTTCTCCATATCTTTGCCATTTCATTCTTTTATTAAGTCATAAAATTATTTGCTTTCTTTTGCTAAGTCATAAAATTCTTTGCTTTCTTGTGTTTAACAAGTGGTTCCACAAAACCACTTTTGCATAATCTTTCTCTATGCCCCAAGTTGTTGCATTTGTATCCAACAATATTATATACCAGAGTCACACCATTTCTCCTTATTTTAGTTCTACACTCAACAGGTATGTGACCAAACTTATTGCATAAAGGAATAAGAGATTCTAGCATCATGCTTTGGAGGCACATGTGAATTCTTCCTTATGTTATCATTTCTTCTATCCTTAGTTCTACAATCAATAGCCTTATGACTGAGCTTATTGCAAGAATAATAGTAACCATAAAAGGATTGAGAGAAACTGGGATAAGTGGCTTGTCTAGGAGGAGATTTCTTGGGATCTTTCTTCTTCTGATTGCTGACCTGTATGAAGTCATCATTATTCAACTTATTCTCATCATTAGTCTCCTCAGAATCTTCAGTGGAAGGCTCTTCCTTTTTTATTTCAAACATGCCTTTAGGTATATCTATTTTAGGACTCTGACTTTTCTCAAATCCAATTCCACCTTTACTCTTTGGAGGTCTTTGACTACTGATTATTGTTAATATGCATAGGACAACTGAGAGGGGGAGTGAATCAGTTGCCACAAAACTTTAAACACTTATTAATACTTCAAGCCTTCAATCATTGTTATTAATATTTAATCATTGTTATATATAAAGGTTAAGGTACCCATAATCAATCTTGCCTCCAATTGATCGAAGATGGCAATGAAGGTTCTAAATTCTTTGTTTGATGTCTAAAAAATAAGCATAAACAAGAAAAACTCATCTCTACTATAAGGGAGGAAAAAAATCTTCATACCACTCCCACTAAACTTCTAAAGGATTTTCATGCCATTATCAAAAGCTATTCAAAGATGGTCTTAAGTTTGATATCTACTAGGAAGTTGGAAAATATTGTTGGGTATTATATTCCCACTAGGATAGATAAGGAACCTAGCCTACACCTTGACCATCTCCACATTATAGAAGATTTTGACAAATCTTTCACCTCAATGACCAAGGAAAATATCCCTGCTATGGATGGGCTCTCTACTGAACTCTTCAAAGCCATGTGTCCCCACACAAATGAGGACTTATATCATATGTACCATAATGTTTTCTAGAAAGGTTATTTGGGTAGTCTTATTAATCCTCTCCTCAACACTTCATACAAGATCATAGCTAAAACCATTACTCTTTGCCTCAAACCCATGGTTCAAGATATTGTTATACTAGAGTAGATGAGCTTCTTAGGAGGAAGATGCATCCTTAATAACCAAAATTGTTGGATGGGCTCAATAAATTACCCAAGATAGTTTCCTTATCAAACTTGACTATAATAAGTCTTATAACATAATTAGATGATCATTCATCATCAAAATGTTGAGGTCTCTTAGGTTTGATCCCAACTAATATCCCACATACAAATATTTTTTATTGATTTGAATGTTTGTACCTAGCTATTAATAAATCACACTCAATACCTCCTTTCTACTTCAATGCTTTATTTGTTAGGGCTACCGTTTATTCCCCTTTCTTTATCTTCTTACAATAGATTCTCTAGGATACCTTCTTCAACCATCCTAACAAACAAACTTTATTTAAAAGAGTTAGTATCCCTCAAAATTTGCATGTGCTCTTGCACTTTGTTGATGACAAGTTATTTTTCCTTAATAACTTGGGTGAGGAAGTCACTAATTCCCTTGATGTTCTTGGTGTTTAGTATGTGGTTTTTGGTTCTAAACTCCCTGTGTATAAAGCTAAATATTTAATGACCAAGAATAATACCCCTACCTAAATAACCTCAGAATGGAATAAGGTCAAACATGGTATTATCACAAGATATCTTAGATTTCCATTTAATTTAGGTGTATCTCTTATAGATATACAGAAGTAGTTCAAGTATATATTAAAAAACAAGTTTCATTAGTGGGGAGATAAGTTCCTTTCCTTTTCAAGTCATGTTCAAGTGGGAAAAGAATATTCCTTGCCACTCATGTCTACTTTTCCTCATGTTACTTTCCTTCCAATAGTAATTACAAGAAACCAACCAAGCTTATCCATAGGTTCCTATGGGACAAATGGGGTGGCAAAAAATATTTATTTGCTACATTGTGGCTTTATTTTATAAACTAAAAGATATAGGAGGCATTAAAATTATCGATCCAACTATCCAAGGGATATGCCTCATCTCCAAATGGATAACCCAAGCACTGCATTATAATGAAGCATAGAAACATCTTGTTAGCAATAGAGTAGTGGTTACCATGAGTAAAGACTAGTGGAGCAATTGGAACATGATAGATAAACTCTTACTAGTTCTGCACTTCAAAATCAAATCTTTTACTTACCTCATTAGCATGTGGAAGGCATTGGAAGTTGTTTCAAAATTATAGGATGGTGTGATCAATCTCTTAGATATGGACCCACCTTCCCCTCCTCAATCCAATGAAATAAATTGATCCAATTTGATAATCAACCTCTTACTTTATATAAGAGTCTCAAAGATTTGCATCTTTTCAAAAAATACATTTAATCCTTCAAACTCCTTTGGTATTTTAAATATATGTGCTACAATACATGCCAACAAACTCAATGTTGGTTTGTCCTCTCAACTAAGGATAAGTTTGTTGTGGAATGAGGTCACGTCCAAAAATGAAAGTACAACAAATTCCTAGCTAACCCAATTAGGAGAATAATGCAAGTAAACATATCTATAACAATAGAGTAACAATGTGCTAGATAGAGAATAAGAAAGGAAGAAGACAAGAAGAAGAGGAACACAACACAAAATATACCCTAAAAAAATCTTGCAAAGGGAAAAGCCCAATCTCCAAAGCACACACCTAATGCATTATTCAAGTGTTACAATATAATAATAGATTCTATGTGCTTCACATGAGATCTACACTTTGAACTTGAAGGAATTCTAACAACATAATATTGCATAAAATTAAATATACATAATCTCTATCCCAAGTCCTCAATATATAGGCCAAGGAGACCTAAGAAACCATGAATAGTTCTCTAAAACCATGAAACAATACTTGAGCCAAATGGTCCAAGTCCAATCCATGTACCCTCCTCCAAGAGTAACTCCTCACATCTTAGGAAACAACTCCCTAGTTGACTAGTTGACCCCTATGGCCATGGGGGTCCAATGTAACTCCCAAGATCCATGTAGGTACAACCATATCTCCTACACACCTCTTACAAGTGACTATAAATAATTGTTCAAAGATGTTATTCCTAGTCCACCTAGCAACCTCCTATTTAATGGCTTCTTACAACCATCATAAGATCAATGACATGTGACAGGGAGTGCCAACAATGGAATCTCAATATTTCATCCAAGTGGGATACCATTTTCCATGTGTGCACATTATTCACAATATTACATAAATATGAAATAATTCATGTAGACCCAAGACTTGCACGGTGTATAAAACCTAGTAGCCTGGTCCCAATAATATTCCACTTTATATAAATCACAAGAATCATAAGGGCTTCTCAACATAGTAAACTAATACTAAATTTTGATCCCCATAGCCATCATGCAATACCTAAATTTCTCTATGTTCATGGGCTTCTTCAATGCATCAACAACATTCACAGGAGTATCAACCTTCTTCACCATAAACCACTTGTCCTCTGCCATGTCACAAATAAACTGATACTACTCTCAATGTGCTTCATCCACACATGAAAATTAGGATTCTTTGCCAAGCTAATGTTACTCTAGCTTCCACACTAAATCAACATTGTGTCATAACTTAACCCAATAGATGAACACAATCTCTAGAGCCACATTGCTTCCTTACAGGCATGAGTAGTTGCAATGTACTCTACCTCTATCATTGAAAGAGAAACCATAACTTGTATTTTTCTCATCCAATTGATCAACCATCAAACAACATAAAGACATGCCAACTAGTAGACCTCTTTCTATCCACATCTCCTACCCAATTAGAATTCATGAATCACTATATATCCATTATCCTACACAATTTTGGACCTCCTTAGTACCAAATTAAACACTCATATATGTATTAAAGATACCTAAAGACCCTCTTCATTGCAATCCAATGCTCCTTTATTAGATTGGACATATACCTACTTAA
Source organism: Cunninghamia lanceolata (assembly GCA_027924645.1). Classification (NCBI taxonomy): domain Eukaryota; kingdom Viridiplantae; phylum Streptophyta; class Pinopsida; order Cupressales; family Cupressaceae; genus Cunninghamia; species Cunninghamia lanceolata. Next base: position 1,512,609 of record BSBN01000549.1, on the reverse strand, counting down.
GACTCCCACTACTTGGGTAATATCTAATCTAATGCAGACCATAACATACATAAGACTACCAATTACACTTGCATATGGTTTTTATCTCATGTCCCCTATCTCACCTAGTGTCAAATGATGCTACTCAAATAAATCTTTGTTCCCATATGTCACGACCCCTAATTTCAATAATTAATTTTACTTATTAATTATGATATTTTATTGAGAATAATTAATATCTATTTATAGTTTCAAGTTAGTGAAGCTAATTTTAGATTTGTTTATGAAATTATGATGTAAGTTATAAAGAGAATAGAATTTAGTAGTAAGGTCTTGATATGGTTTAGTTAATTGATTTAAATTAATTATTCTTGTGTGTTGTGGGGAATAAGAGCTATTTTATCATTATTTTGGAAAAATTAAGACCATAGGTCAATCACCTATGGGTAGGGTACTTGTTTATTCATAAAAATTATGTTTTAGAGTTGTTTTAATGCATTTTTAGTGCACAAGGAAATGGGTGACGAAATTGGAAGTGGTAGTCTTCTTCTCTTGAAGAGTCTTACAGAATTCAAGTCATCAAGAAAAGAAATAAAAGGAAACCGAAGAATCACATTTCTTAAAGAAGAAACGAATGCCACAAGCAAGAAGAGGAATACAAAGAGTCATTGGAGCCCAAAAGAAGAATATGAAACTTGGAAAAGGAGATATTATAAGGAGATGGAAATTTGGCTTCAAGAAGGGGGGAGAAATCAAGAGAAGAGTCCAGGTTTATTTCTGATTTTTGTAGGTCATCAAGAGGACGTTCATAGCTGATGTTGAAGAATTCTTGAAGGAAATTACAACCATTGTGATGAGGCAAAGAAAACATACATCCTCAGTGACTTGTTAGATGAAAAATTTCTGAATTTCATGAGGAGGGCAATAGAATCCTAGGTAGAAGAAAGGAAGCTCTCATCTGAATAATATGGAATCTCTCACATTGAGAAATCTTTGAGTTTTCTTCAAATGCGTTTAGAGGTATTCTTCATTAATTAAATCCTTGAGGTATTTCCTTGAAAACTCATCATTATTTATGTTAAAGTTATTCTGAAAAATCTTTTAAGAAAACTTGTTATTGTCTCATGAAATTAATCTTAACATATGAATTAGTTTATTAAAAGGTTTTTGGGTTTTGAGAATCATGTTTTCATCTTTCCAAAACATTTTACATTTTTCAATTTTGTTAAGTATTTTGAAAGTTATTGCATTTTTACCACTGCTGTAGAAAAGATTGAAAATCTAGGGTTTTGTTGGTAGTTTACTTTGTTGGAAATGAATTATTCTCATTACATAAGTGTGTGTTAGATGAATTCTCATATTTTATTTCTTAGAATGGGTATGATTAGATAATCTTTCATATATTTAGTTGTATCCAAAAATTAGATTGAATCAAGAATATTCTTGTAGAGCAAGAAGGTCAAATTAAATCCTCATGTTTATTAGTTTATAAAAATAGTTGTTAAATCAGACATATTTATATTGCATTTTATTTGAAATGTCAAAATTAAAGAAAATAAAAGATCTTTAATCTTTTAGTATTTCTATCATTTATTATAATATAGGGAATTCTTTTGAGTAATCAATTCATTCTCAATTTATAATCAAGTTTGGGGTAAATCAAGATTTGAGGGAAAGGGATGATTGCAGTAAACAGTACCTCCTCATCTTATAGAAAATTTCTAATTGTTTTATGGGTTTTATTTCCCTTTTTCTTACCTTTCCAAAACATCTAGAATTTTATAATTTCACTAAGAAATAAGAAAGTTATGACAGATTTAGTACTGGCTGGTTTTTCATGTTAAGGCTATTTCTACTCAATTAATTCATTTTTCCAATCATCTAGAATGTTTTGTCAACAATTGAAATTGATTTATATAGGTTAATAATTGAAAATAAGAATCTCATTTAAGTAATTAGAGTAAATTATTTTCTTAGAATCTTTAATGTGTAACTAAGCCATGTATGAGAGAATAGAACTCTTGAGATACTTGTGCATTGTTCTTAGGAATTGGAGGTTTTCTTGTTGAATGGAAAATTTAGTAGGCTTTTCATGAATTACCTTAAGCTATATTTTACTTGTGTTTGGATAATATAAATGTAGATGAGAATTTAGGAATGAGGCTAAAACTTTAAATTATAGTATAGATGAGGATGAGAGAAATATAAAACAAAGTGTGTTTCATATCAATATCCAAGAATGGTTGGAATATTTTTTGTTGTTATAACTTCCTTATTTTACATATAGGGAATATTTATAAATTTAATTGTTTCATACACTTTTTAGAAATTGAATAATTTAATCAGCATATGGAACATTATGGATGTGTATATTAATTGATTTATTAACTCTAGAAAATATTATGTAATAATTTAACTCTAGCAAGACTAGTTACTCTGAACTAAGAAGTCTCTGCAATGCATATACGTAGGCAAGACCATCATGGATGAGCCCCTGAGACATTAGGTCAGCCCCTTAGGGCCTGTAGGTTCGTCAGTTTGTGCATTGATATCTAATATGTTGTTCATTGATTTTGCGAGACTAATGTTTATATCTAGTTGTGCATATTCATGCCAAAAGATTTGTGTAGTTATGAAGACAAGTATTATATGAATGGTGTAGGTAACTAAACAATCTAAAGGTGATTATTAGTTATCCTATAAATTGTACTTCTCTCTCTCTGTTGAGTTTAGTGGATCAGATGCAAAGTGTTTTCATGTTTATTGTTTATGTGATATTCTTGTATAAGTCTACATGGATGAATATTGTAAAGGCATGGTCCTATTTCATTGCACTTATTGATTCACTGATGCATGGAATCTTATTTGAATATATATTAATTAAATTTGTTTCATGACTTGTGTTATTTGTACTATTTTATAAGAATAATATTATTTTATTTTAGCTATTTGGGATGGTTGTTACATGTGGTATCAGAAATGATTAAGATGATTTCGATTATAAGATATTTTAAAAGAACTAATGTTTTATTAAGATGTATTGTAGGAAGAGTGGATCAATTATTTGTTTTATGAAAATAAATGCAAAGAGTTTTAATAAAAAGGGAAAAGTGAGTTATATTTCATAAAGGGAAAAGTGAGGTTGTTGTGAGTTTACTAGATTATTTAAAGAGTGGAAGGCTGAAAGGTTAATGAGCTGACCAGGCATGAACAATCAAGGTATGATAATATTTCTGTTATAACATGATCATTAATGAAAGATCTGTTGTATAAATGGGTAATAATTTGATTGAGGAAATAAATTATGTGATAATATTGCAAATGATAATGATGGTCATATAGATGAATGGGTGTGGGAAAAATAGGGAATTGATATTATGAATTTTGGGAATTACTGGAGTTTTTCTTTCAAGGGAGTTTGTTGATATGATATTGGAGTTACATAAATCTTAAACTTCCATAAGAGAATCTCTTTCTCTTATTTTCTTACTGGAAGATTGTGAAATAAAATGTTTCTTTAATAATTGTAAATTGTTTATTTTTATTGGGCAAGAAAATATTTTATTTGTATATTTTACAAGGATACCATATGCTATAGAAAGTAAGTTTTAAAAAGATTTATATTTTTGGATATTGCTAATGCCTCTGAAAACAAATCTTGTTTAGAAAAAGTTTATGAAAGAAATTGTGTAAGTTGCAAAGATATCAAAAGAGTTAAACGATAGGCTGGAGAAAAGAGGGAAGTATTGAAAAATTCTAAAACAGATTCTTGGAAAGATCAAGAAAAGTTAGAGGGTAAAGGCTGAAAGAAATTGCAAAAGGGATTCAAATTTGGAGAAAGGAGGTAAGAAGTTTGTTGTCTAATTTGTTGTTTTTCTCATATTAATAATGGAATTCAATGATTTATTATGATATTAACATTATTTGCTCTGTGTGAGCCATTTATAGTTCTTTGTGTGAGCTATTGGGAGATATTGTGCTCTGTGTGAGCTATTGAATGGTGATAAGGCAGCTACAAAAGTGATAAGGGAGCTACATTGTGAAAAAGGGGAGTTTTCTAAACTTTGATTACTCATAACTATTGAATGTTATAACTACATAAATTTCATGGTCTATTTCTTTTGTGGTATATGTTAGAGCTCCATGTGGTTTGAGACCACCACATTCCCCTCCTCCCCTTAGGTGGCTCGTTTGAAGTCACATAGTAATTGAGATATTCAGTTTTGTGAGAAGATTTTTATTTTTATTTTCTTATTTGTTTTAGAGAGCCAGCAGTTTGAAGATTTATTAAAATATTTGGTTGTTTATTGTCCTTTTTGCCTCAAGGACTATTCTATTAAGGATTTTGGTTTTGATTTGAACTGTTGTGTTTCTGTTAATTAATTTGGTTTTTATATGAAGTTTTATTTATTGATTTTTGATTTTTATTTGAAATCTTTACTCATTGGAACTTTTGTATTTTGAGGGTTTATTGTTACTAGCTTGAGTGAAGTAATGTTAATTGTGTAGATTGTCCTGACAGGGTGTATAGGGGAGAGACGCCTTGGGGAATGTATATTGTGAAATTGTGTAAGGTCTAATTTATAGCATTATGGTTATATCTGGCACTAATCATTTCAATCTCATTAAAAGTATATATAATGAATGAAACTGATATTTGTGATGTTTTGCAATGAAATTGATTATTTGTAATTTATATTGATGCTTCTATGACAAGTAATGAAGAAATTTTTGTATAAGCATTGTTATGTTGGTTGGTTGCTCTGTGTGAGTTGTGATTGCTCTGCGTGAGCTATAGTTGCTTTGTGTTAGCTATGATTGTTTAATGTGAGCTATGGTTGCTCTATGTGAGCTATGATTGTTGCAAGTTGCTGGATCAATAGAGGAAAGTATTTTGATAGCCAAGGTAAGAATGATTGATGTGGTCAATCATGTATGCTTGATTGTTATTAGTGAAGAGACTTATACATATGTACTATATGAGAATGATACTTTTTTGGTGCAAGTAACGCATTATGTAGTAATACACCTCTAATGCTTTGTGCAAATGATGCATCTGTATGAAATTGTTTCCTTAATGCACTTATCATATTTATTATATTTATACTTGAACGAGAAATGTTCACTATACTTATCCTAATGTGAGTGATGTATATGTCATATTATTGTTGTCCTTGTGTGAGTGAGGCACTAGAATGAGTTATTGATTCCTTTGTGTGGATAAAGCATTTGAGTAATAATTGCATTCATAATTTGTGTCTGAGATACACCTTTTATTCTCATTGTGTTTTGGATTGAGTAATGATCACTATAATTATATTAATGCAATTTATGCATATTTCATATCTTGGGCAAGCAATGCACTTGTGCAAGAGATGCACATACAATATTTATTGAACAAAAATTTGAGTGAGAAATGCTCATCGTGTGCAATGCATTTACCATATTTTATGCGAGAGAGGCACTACAAGTAAATTATGTATTTCTATCCTGTGTGAGTTATGCACCAAAGGATTCATGCTTTCTTAATATTTATTTTATGTGCACTAGTGCGAGTTATGCACTATCATATTTATCTGGTCTATATTTTATGCATTTTGAAATAGACTATTCTTGTTGAATGTATGTGGTAAAGCTTACCTTCCGAGAGAAGATGCTAAATGTGGACTCCAAGAGATGGTAATTTAGTTTTTCTAAATTACCACTTTTGTTATTTAATGCTTTGGCCAAATTGAGATCACTTTTGTTATTTAATGCTTTGGCCAAATCGAGATGTACCATTGAAATAGATGGAATAAAAAGCCTAGATTTATGTTATTTGTCTCTGCCACATCCTACATGCCAGATATATGTCATTCAAGTTAGGAATGCATATAGGTATCAACCATGCATCGAGAGTTTCCCTCCTGCCATTTGTTTTAGGTTTCTAGGTGCCTTATGCAGGGCCAGATATTCTTCGAGTTACGAAGAATCCCGGGAAAGTGTTATGCTTCATGGTTGGGTGGAAAAAGCACCTTAACCATGGTACATTTGAATCTCTTTATGTAATTTAGAAAATGCATTTTATCATGTATTGAATCTTTGATGACAAGGTATGTAATTTAACTTCTCTCTGTATGAACTAAGGTTGCATTTCTGTAAATAGAAAGTTTCTCATGGATTGAGATTTACTTTTCATTGTGAAAATTAGTGAATGATTGTATTAATATTGAGATCATGATGACCTTCTTACCTCTGACCTTTCTAATCATGTGATGATCTTTTTGTAGGTTGAAAACCTGTTCATCTTCTCACCTTTTATATCGATCAAGTTGAAGACCTTTTTGTAATTGTTGATATTTTCTATTGTTGAGACTTTTTCTTTTGTTAGTGTCTTGATTTGCTAATGATGATAACAAGTAGTATGGGATGCTTTTTTTTCATCATAAAGGCAATTGTTCAGATGTCTCATGCGAGTAGGCATGTTGACAAAATAAATATAATTATTTTCTTTCTATATAAATATCTTGGAATAGGAAAAAGATTTGATTAAGTTATAGAAGATTGTATGAAAGAAATGAATTAGTTTGCATGATTTTACTTTTCTAAAGATAATTGATGAAGCAGTGACATGCTAATGATATGTGCAAGTGAATGAATGTTAGATAGAGGGATTTTGCTGCTATGAACAAATATGTGCTTGGAGCAAACAATACATTTGTCAGGTGGGCCGATTTTGACATTGAGGTAAAACAAAATTAAAAAGGTATGAAATCTTATCATAAGTTAAGTTGATTTGATCATCGAGATGATGATTCTTTTAAGAGGGAAAGGATGTCACGACCCCTAAATTCAATAATTAATTTTACTTATTAATTATGATATTTTATTGAGAATAATTAATATCTATTTATAGTTTCAAGTTAGTGAAGCTAATTTTAGATTTGTTTATGAAATTATGATATAAGTTATAAAGAGAATAGAATTTAGTAGTAAGGTCTTGATATGGTTTAGTTAATTGATTTAAAGTAATTATTCTTGTGTGTTGTGGGGAATAAGAGCTATTTTGTCATTATTTTGGAAAAAATAAGACCATAGGTCAATCACCTATGGGTAGGGTACTTGTTTATTCATAAAAATTATGTTTTAGAGTTGTTTTAATGCATTTTTAGTGCACAAGAAAATAGGTGACGAAATTCGAAGTGGTAGAGTCTTCTTCTCTCGGAGAGTCTTAGAGAATTCAAGTCATCAAGAAAATAAATAAAAGGAAATCCTAGAATCACATTTCTTAAAGAAGAAACGAATTCCACTAGCAAGAAGAGGAATACAAGGAGTCATTGGAGCCCAAAAGAAGAATATGAAACTTGGAAAAAGGAGATATTATAAGGAGATGGAAGTTTGGCTTCAAGAAGGGGGGAGAAATCAAGAGAAGAGTCCAGGTTTATTTTTGATTTTTGCAGGTCATCAAGATGACGTCATAGCTGATGTTGAAGAATTCTTGAAGGAAATTACAACCATTTTGATGAGGCAAAGAAAACATACATCCTCGGTGACTTGTTAGATGAAAAATTTCTAAATTTCATGAGGAGGGCAATAGAATCCTAGGTAGAAGAAAGGCAGTGCTCAACTGAATAATATGGAAGCTCTCACATTGAGAAATCTTGGAGTTTTTTTCAAATGTGTTTGGAGGTATTCTTCATTAGTTAAATCCTTGAGGTATTTCCTTGAAAACTCATCATTATTTATGTTAAAGTTATTCTAAAAATTCTTTTAAGAAAACTTGTTGTTGTCTCATGAAATTAATCTTAACATATGAATTAGTTTATTAAAAGGTTTTTGGGTTTTGAGAATCATGTTTTCAGATTTTCGAAACATTTTACTTTTTTCAATTTTGTTAAGTATTTTGAAAGTTATCGCATTTTTTTTGTTGGTAGTTTACTTTGTTGGAAATGAATTATTCTCATTACATAAGTGTGTGTTAGATGAATTCTCATATTTTATTTATTGGAATAGGTATGATTAGATAATCTTTCATATATTTAGTTGTATCCAAAAATTAGATTGAATCAAGAATATTCTTGTAGAGCAAGAAGGTCAAATTAAATCTTTATGTTGATTAGTTTATAAAATCAGTTGTTAAATCAAACATATTTATATTGCATTTTATTTGAAATGTCAAAACTAAAGAAAATAAAAGATTTTTAATCTTTTAGTATTTCTATCATTTATTATAATAGAGGGAATTCTTTTGAGTAATCAATTCATTCTCGATTTATAATCAAGTTTTGAGGGAAAGGGATGATTGCAGTAAATGCTACCTCCTCATATTATAGAAATTTTTTAATTGTTTTCTAGGTTTTATTTCCCTTATTCTTACCTTTCCAAAACATCTTGAATTTTAAAATTTCACTAAGAAATAAGAAAGTTATGATAGATTTACTAGTGGCTGATTTTTCATGTTAAGGCTATTTCTACTCAATTAATTCATTTTTCCAATCATCTAGAATGTTTTGTCAACAATTGAAATTGATTTATATAGGTTAATAATTGAAAATAAGTATCTCATTTAATTAATTAGAATAAATTATTTTCTTAGGATCTTTAATGTGTAACTAAGCCATGTATGAGAGAATAGAACTCTTGAGATACTTGTGCATTGTTCTTAGGAATTGGAGGTTTTCTTGTTGAATGGAAAATTTAGTAGGCTTTTCATGAATTACCTTAAGCTATATTTTACTTGTGTTTGGATAATATAAATGTAGATTAGAATTTAGGAATGAGGATAAAATTTTAAATTATAGTATAGATGAGGATGAGAGAAATATAAAAGAAAGTGTGTTTCATATCAATATCCAAGAATGGTTGGAATATTTTTTGTTGTTATAACTTCCCTATTTTACATATAGGAAATATTTATAAATTTAATTGTTGCATGCACTTTTTAGAACTTAAATAATTTAGTCAGCATATGGAACATTATGGATGTGTATATTAATTGATTTATTAACTCTAGAAAATATCATTGGATGAACTAGATCCCTTGTGAGTTAAAGTATCTAAGTCAACCTTATGGTTGCAAGAATAGTTACCATGAACTATGAAGTCTCTGCGACATGTATACATAGGCAAGGCCATCATGGATGAGCCCTCGAGACATTAGGTCAGCCCCTTAGGGCTTGTAGGTTCGTCATTTTGTGCATTGATATCTAATGTGTTGTTCATTGATTTTGCGAGACTAATGTTTATATCTAGTTGTGCAGAGTCATGCCGAAATATTTTTACAGTTATGAAGACAAGTATTATATGAATGGTGTAGGTAACTAAACAATTTGAAGGTGATTATTAGTATCCTGTAAATTGTACTTCTCTCTCTCAATGGATCAGATGGAGAGTGTTTTCATGTTTATTGTTGATGTGATATTCTTGTATAAGCCTACATGGATGAATATTGTAAAGGCATGGTCCTATTTCATTGCACTTATTGATTCACTGATGCATGGAATCTTATTTGAATATATATTAATGAAATTTGTTTCATGACTTGTGTTATTTGTACTATTTTATAAGAATAATTTTATTTTATTTTATTTATTTGGGATGGTTGTTACACCATAGGAATGGGAACACTCACTAGTTTGCAATCCTACATCCTAAACCACTACAAAATAGTGTTAACATATTTCCTCTAACTAGCCCAAAGTTTTTATTTTCTCTATCTCTCTTGATCTCTATCTCTAAGATAAATTTAGTTGACCCCAAATCCTTCATATCAAACTATAAGAAAATATAATATTTTAAAACTCTAATCATTTACTTATTGTTATAGATAAACATGTCGTTAATATAAAGAATTATAACACTAAACTAATCTCCTATTTTCTTTTAATAAACACAATGATTTGATTTAGATATAATAAATCCCAACTTCAAAATAAAATAATCAAACTTTTGATACCATGTTTGAGGGGAGTGTTTCAAACCATGGAGATATTTCTTCAATTTGGGAAACATGTCCTCCTTACCCTTCATCATAAGTATTCTAGTTGTGACAGGTAGATATCCTCCTCCAAATCTCCATGCAAGAAAGATCTCTTAACATCCACTTGTTCAATCTTAAGCTCAAATGCAACAATAATAGATAACATAAATTTGATAGATGTAAGCTTCACAATAGGAGAGAATATCTCACCAAAATCAATTCTCTACATAGGAGTATCCCTTAGCCACTAACCATGCCTTGTACTTCTCTATTGTTTTTTGTCTAAACTAAATTTATTCTTGAAAACCCTTTTGTAATGAATAGGTTTACTAACCTTAGGATGCTTCACCAAGTCCCATGTATTGTTCTTCTTTAGTGTAACCATATCCTCAACCATAGTTTTTTTCTAGTAATTTTTATTTTCAAACTTTATTGTCTCCTTCACATTTTAAGGCTATACCTTTTTAGTTTCTTTCTTTGCTAAGTGGACCTCCTTGTGAGTGGGGTATGAGTTTGTTCTTCTTCATTTGAATCCTCTAATTCACTCTCTAGACCATCCCTCTCATCAAGTCCTTGTTCAATATTTGGTTTAGCCTCAAGTACAAGTTCCTTATTCTTTTGGTTAATTTATACTAGAATGTTTTCTTCTTATTTTAACGCGAAAAAGCATGGGAGAATATCTAATCTCCCTAGAGACCACATTTTGACTATACATTATCTTTTTAGACATAGGAATCCAAAGCTTGTACCCTTTCACATGATTATTATACCCAATAAAGATACACTTCTCTACTTTAAAATCTAACTTGGATCTCTTCTCCTTAGGCACATGTCTATATGCCTCACAACTAAAAACACTCATATGCTACAATGAAATATTATTTCCTAACTAAGCCTCAAGGATTTTATCTACAAGAGTTAATGTAGGAGATAAGTTAATCAGATAGTAAGTTGTGCTCACAACGTCCACCCATATGTTTTAATCCAATATAGCTCCACTAAGCATATTCCTAGCTTTCTCCGTCAGTGTTATGTTCATTTTCTATATAACTCCATTCTACTGAGAGTTGTATGAAGTTATCCCATGCCTCACAATACCATGTTCCCTAAAAAGATATCAAACTATGTTGAACACAACTTTCCACCATTATTAGTCCTCAACATCCTAATCTTTTCCTCTTTCTGGTTCTCAACAAGAGCTTTGAACTTTGTAAACTTTGGGAAGACCTTGAATTTATGCTTGAGGAAGAACACTCATGTTTTCCTAGAGAAGTCATTAATGAAAGAAACATAATACAAGGATTTTCCTATTAGTGGTAGATTCACAAGACAAAAAATATTATAAATAAAATCTAAAATCCCTATAGATCTTGTAGAGCTCAAATAAAACTTGGCACAATTCAATTTTTACGTATATAAAATGTTCACAAAAATCAAAGTCTAGTAATGTTATCCTCAAAATTAGTTGTGCTCATTTTGTAGGATGACCCCTACAAAACTTGTCTATTTCGTACCCTACAACTCTAAGTGCACAAAACAAGGTGATTTTCATTTTCCCTCGTACGCGGTCCCTTAGCTTGAAAAAGTTCATTTGAGTTTCATCTCTCATTGATTTTTTGAGCTTTGCAAAATCAGATCAAATGACAAATAAATGAAATTTCAAGTTTCATGCTTTTTCAGAGTTAGAGTATTTTTGTTAACATGCACATGTAATGCCCCTTCGTTTTTGGCTTGTGATAGTTGTTAGTTCTACATTACTCTTTGTTTGATCTGAGATAGTTGTTAGTTCTTCCATTCCATTCAGACAGTTCTAAGACATTTGAGTTATTGAGACTATGGTTTATGCTTATTCTGATTGTGATAGATTATATTTGACTGATTTAGTTTTGACTTGTGGTATGAGTTTATGATGACATTGTTGTTATGATGAGATAGACATGTTTTGTGATGGTTTGATAATATCATGTTTATGCATCTGATGTTAAATAGAAATGGTTAAAGTCCTGTTTCAGAGCAGGGACGGTGTAGTACTACTCAGTTCGAGCACTCTACTACACCGTGATTCCCTGACTCAGTGTGTGTTGGTATATATACAATTGATCAGATACAACCCATTGTTCGTATGCAGGTTGCAGGTACCAGGCCTTGACTCCACCTGACTTAGCAGGTCTGAGCGGGCCCTACACCATGGATAATGTTGACAGAGATAACATGAGGTTTATTCCATAGGTCAGTTCAACCTTCAGTTGGTTAGTCGTCATGTGGTTTGAATGTTTACTGTCGAGTTTTGGGTAGTTAGCCCATGTGTATCTAGGTAATGCGTAATGAGGTAATGTTGTATTAAGAATATTTAATAGCTTGTCGAATATTATGGTATTTTGTTTAATTGGAATATTATTTAAGTAAATTCCAATATAGATTAAATGAAATATGTTAATGATTTTATTAGTACCTATGTCATAAGTTAATGTGGTTAATTACTATATCATTATTTGAAGAATAGTATTGGATAGTAATTTAATGAGTTTGGATAATCATTTATTGTTGGCTAGTTGTTGTATATGTTTTGGAGATACAGAAATTCTATGTTAAGTAAAATTTCAAATTTCTCTTAATGAGGGGGATTGTGTAACAGATTTGGAGGGGTTACTGGAAATTAATGGGGGTTGTCTATTTTGGTCTCGGGAGAGATTTTGGTGGGTTTTTTAATGTCTGAAGTTATTTTTGTTCTGGAGAAGTTTTTGGAACAAAGGTTTCTGAGGATTGTTTTGTGGATAGAAGGGGAAGTTCTGAAAGAGGATTCAATTTTGGAGTGTGAATTATTCGGGTATGTCTTGTGAATTTCTGTATTTTCTTTGCCTCTGTTTTCTCTGAAGAATTAGATTTCTTTGTTGATAAGTTATTCTGGCATGGAATTGATCTATTATTCACCCTTGTCCCTTTGTAACTTTATTGCTTTATGAACTTGCCCTCATCCATAGAAGGGTGTGTTTTGTCCAAAACTCTTCAGTTTGTCGTTCGACCCATTCTAGCTTTGTCAATAGGCCTTTTTGTTAAATCTGTGTTTTCCTTATCTGAATTGAACTCTTGCTATGCCAAAGTAATTTTCTTTGTATTAATGCATGCTTGGAGTGAACTGTTGTTCCTTGGCCCATAGTTGTTTCACCTTTATTTTAGACCTTTTTAAATTGGCCCTCTTGGGTCATTGTGCCAAAGGAGTCCTATCAAGAGCAAATAATTAAAATGTGGCATGAAGAGTCTACCCCCATTGACAATCTAATCATTTTCTTTTGGCTCATCATTTGTCTCCAATGAAAAACTATCTTTTTCTTCTTGCACCCTGCCTTAGTGGCGTCATTGATGATCTATCAACCTGCACACTGCTTTTGGGTTGCTAGATGTAAACCATCATTGATGGGCATCCCAGCCTTCTTTTCTACCACTCATAATATCTTTATGTTGTTTTGTCCTTCGAATGCAAGATTGTCACCTTTAAATATTAATTGCCTACTGTCAAAATGTTTGTTCTCTGTGGTTGACGTCCCACTTTTTGTGCCTCTTTCTAGCAGATCTTACTCGTGCCCTTCCCACCATTCGTAGCACTCTGTAATGGTCTCCCTACCTGCTCAAGCCACTGTTGGAGAGTTTGACTCAAGGATTTCTTCTAGTTGTCAACCTTTGGTAAACTTTGCAGTCTACGTTCCTTGGTGAGGCCGACTTCTCCTCTGTCGCTTTTTGACAATGCAAATTGAGAAATGGCGTCGCTATATAGACTGGTTTGCTAATAAAACCCTCTTTTTCATAGCTCGTCCTTCCTTTATGCCTCGTGCTACCCTTCTTGCTCCTACCTATCATTCGACCTCTCCGTGGCAGCATGTTATTTCTTTGTATCCAGAAAAGTTGATATCTTCTCGCCATCTTTGTGGTCGCTGTGTCTGTTATGTTGTTTGGCTCTATGTATTCATTCCATTTTATGGAGCAATGTATATTTTAGGAAGTGTAAGGAATTGGTTTGCTTTTGGGAAGTTTCTAAATGAACTCAAGTTCCATAGAGGTCGCACGCTGTCATCCTTAGTCTTATTCCTCTAAATCTGAATAAACTGTAGTAGTCGACAATGTCATACAATGTGATGATCCCATTGTGAGTACCAGTCTTTATTAGGAAACTCACTTTATTTCTTTTGATTGTATTAGATGATTGTATCTTAAATTTTGAAAGGTTACTAACTGTTTTATATCATTAATGGAATTGTGCTGATTGGAAATTGATGTCTATAGGATAGCAAAACCTTTTAATAAGAATGCTAGTTAATTCAATAAATTAAGTCGTGGTCATAAATTAATGTCTTGGTAAAAGATTACTAGATTAATTGTTAGAATAGTAGATGGATATGAGATGACTAGTTGGTATTGATATAACTTAGATATTAAATTTATAAAAACGTTTATCTCCTTAGAAGACCTACTATGTCTATCAAGTTCCATAATAGATAAGATTCTATCTTTAGTAGATTTGTATAGTTCCTTCTTTAACATAGCATATGGTCAAATTTAGGTAAGTATAGTTGAATTACACCAATAGCTGTGTTGTTAATTGTCTCTAGTTAATATTAGTACTCATTGCAATGTTTCAGATTTGTGTATCGTTAAAATAGTGTCTACTTGCATTTAATGTTACTTTCAATCTTGTAGGCATAATAGTTGAGTTTAGTTGGTTAGTCAGAATGTGTTTATTGAGGGTTCTTTAATTACATTTTAGTTCTATCCTTATCTCGTTAGTGATCTTTGGTCTTGTCGACTTGAGAACCAAGTGAATTTGGGTAAAGAGAAGTATTTTGGTTTTAGGTCATATTATTGTATTTTCTTCTTCCTTTATTGAAATGATTTAATTCTGCAAACCTTGTCTGAAACTTGCATGAAGTTGTCCATGGGACAAATTATTTATTTTATCAATTTATATTAAGGACGTATTGAGTTACTTTTCTTTCCATTTATCCCTTGTCGATCTTGTATTAAATTCATGGTCATTGAAACCTAGTTTCCCTATCGAGAAAAGTGTTGTAGTAACCTGGTAAAGAACTCAGTTACCGACTCCAGAGGTCTAACTATTTGGTATGCAGCCTGGTACTTGTGTTATATTGTTTCCTGATGTATTGTTGGAGTTTGAGGAGGACAATGAGATTTATATTGTTGTGGCCAAGTGAATGCCATATGTAATGGATCAGAATCATTTTGTAATCTTTATCCTTGCATGTGGTTTGGATGATTGGTTAGAGATTGCTAAGAGAGTGGCTTTCATGGTGGGGCCGGTGCCTAGTGAGAGGCCACCTGGGTAACCCAATGGAAGTTGTAAGCAAGTGAAAACTTAATAACTTATTTAGGAGGGTTGGGGTAGTAATTCACATAACAAGATAAGTAAGATACCTCACCCATGCCTTGAGTGCTCTTGCAGGCTAAGGATGGGATGAGAAGGCCTGGTTGGCAAGGTCGACTTCCTTGTCTCCACGAGAGGACATGTCAGTTTCGCATGAGTCACCCTATGGGGCTAGTGCCTAGAGAGAGGCTGCTAGGGTAACCATAGATGGGGGTCAGCTTCTAGTGAGAGATAGCCTGGGTAACCCATGCTAGGACCATGTGATGACACTCTCCTTACATAGCTCAGTTACTCCCTCTCTACCTTTGTTGTTACCTCTGGAGTGTTGACTTGTCTTCATGATTGATCTTAGCTTGATGTTTCGATTTGTCTTGGTGAGTACTATTGTGTCTGTGCAGTCTTGTTATCCTGTTGTCTGCATGGAGTCTGGATCTTGTTATTGTGTTCATGGTTGTATCCTTGACCTAGTGGAATCCTTATTGTTATCTCCTAGCTCAGAGGGGTGGACCTCAGGGTTCCACATGGTTAGGAGACAGAGCTATCCATTGGTTTTCTTAGATGTCTGGTTCGAGATCAAAGTAGCAGTGTTCCAGTTCCAGTTTGCTCTTCATCTTCAAGTTGTTGTATACTTTCATAATTGTACTCTTGTAAACCGATGTAATCAGTCTTGTAATCTTGAATTAAAACTTGTAAATTTTTCATCTTTGTTAATGTAAGATGTATTATTGTTCTGTTGCACTGGGATACAGATTCTTGTATGGTTTTAATTTTATTTGATGCGGTTATGTTCCTTAGATGTGTTAGCTGATCATTTCATTGAATATTATTATTAGTGCAGTTATTTCTAATGTATAATGCATTTCCTTATTTCAAAAAAAAAATTCTATAAAATTGTTGCTTGTCAGTCTAGCACTCTAGGGTTGCATGGCGGGGCATCACATTTGGTATCAGAGCCAGGTTTAAACACTAGGTACTCTTGTTATAACTAAGCCCATTATGTGACCTAGTGCTTAAACTCTATAGATTAACTTCATCCCTGTTGTTTTCCTCTTTGTGTATATTAAATCATCTTTTGGTATTGTAGGTTGATGCCTAGAGGTAGGGGCCGAGGTCGTGGCAGAGGTAGGGGTCATGGGAGAGGTGGTGGCGGTACACCTCCTCCCAATTCTCCTTATGAGAGTACCCATGAAGGTAGGGGTCAGAATATGGAGGGTCAGGGCTAGCCTGAGGGAGCCCAGTTACGACAGATACTTGAGAAGGCTCTTGCCTGATTAGGCCCTAGATAGGAGGGTGAGCAGCCTAGAGGGGGTCAGGAGGTAGACCACCCAGAGCCTTGGGAGAGAGAGAGATCACCCAGGCGTAGAGAGTTGACAGCTGAGCAGGAGGCCACACTAGCTAGCCATATGAGAGATCTTCTGAGGGCACACCCTCCCATTTTTGATGGAGTTGGTACAGGTCTTGAGGCAGAGACTTGGTTATTGGATTTAGGCAAGTGTTTTGCCATGCATCCTTATGGCAGCAACACCAAAGCCAGATGTGCTATTTTGCATCTCTGAGGGTTCACTTTGACTTGGTGGTGGTTTGAGGAGCAGAAGTTGCATTTGGACATTAGCACTGTGTCTTGGGAGTTGTTCTTAGAGAGATTCAGAGCTCGTTTTCTATCTAATCATTGGAGGCAGTGTCACGCAGATGAGTTCCATGAGCTGAGACAGATGGCCATGACAGTTGAGTAGTATGAGCGTAGATTCCATGAGCTCAAGCAGTATGTGGGTATTGGGGATGATGAGTCTATGTTGGTGTAGCATTTTATCAGGGGCTTGAATGCCTAGATCAGTGGAGGGGTTCGTGTATTCAAACCTAAGTCTATGGAGGTAGCAGTGGAGAAAGCCCAATTAGTTGAAGAAAATTTGGCTATGGCACTTGGTGGACATACAGGTGTGCATATTGGCAGTGCATCTTCAAGTTTTGGTTCACGTGGTGGACATACTCAGGTTTCAGGATCTCATGCACCCTCAAAGGGTGGTTAGCAGCAGCACTCTTAGGCCAAACTGAAGAATTATCATCCACAACAAGGTAGTAGATTTCAGTCTAAGAAGGACCGGTTCTGGCAGTGCAATAAGCGCAATCGCTTTGATCAGCCACCTCAGAGTACACAATCTGCAATGAGCAGAGGTAGTTTCCAGCAGTCTAGTGCTTTCCAGGGTAGTGGTGGTTTTGGTAGAGGCACCAGATGTTTCTCTTGTGGCCAATAGGGTCATATTACTAGACAGTGCTCGCAGAAGGGTACCTCAAGGTTTGGACATCGACCAGTGGCCTCAGAGCCAACGGTTGGTGATGTAGGTAGATCACACAGAGTCTTTGTAGTGGTGGATAACCGGTAGGTAGAGCATCAGGGCACCATGGTGGAGACTTCAGGTTTTATGCGAGGTATTGGTTTTTCTATTCTTTTTTATTCCGGTGCATCTGATTTGTTTATAGCTCCTTCTCTTGTGGAGCATTGTGGCTTAGTGGCAACAAAGCAAGATGATAGGTGGCAATTTGAATTAGCTTTTGGGACTAAGATTGCAGTTGAGTCTTTAGTTCCCAGGTGTGAGTTGGGGATTGGCTCTCTATCTACTACTGTAGACCTTCGCATCCTACCCCTTGGTTCATATGATATAGTTTTGGGGATGGATTGGTTAGAGGCCCATCGGGTAGTGATCAATTGTTGGCATAAGTTTGTTGGATGTGTGGATGATTCTAGTGTAGAGGTGGAGGTTGTAGGAGTTTAGAGACCTATTTCCCTACGTATGATTTCTGTTATGCAACGTAAGAGATGCATGCGTCAGGGATGTCAGCTTTTTGCAATTTTTGTTAGTGACTTGGAGATGGAGGAGAGTCGAGGCATCTCTTGACGATCATCCTCTGTTGAGAGGGTATGCTGATGTTTTTCCTTCTGAGATTTCAGGGATGCCACCTAAGCGTGACATCAACTTCAAGATTGATCTTGTTCCCGGTGTAGAGCCCATCTCATGAGCTCCATACAGGATGACCACTCAGGAGCTTAAGGAGCTCCGACTGTAGTTGGAAGAGTTGTTAGCCAAGGGATTCATTCGACCTAGTGTCTCTCCTTAGGGAGTACCTATGATCTTTGTGAAAAAGAAGGATGGATCTCTGCAGCTGTGTATCAATTATCGACAGCTCAATAAGGTGACAGTGAGGAATAGATACCCCTTGCCTCGGATCGATGATTTGTTTGATCAGATTAAAGGAGCCAAGGTGTTCTCTAAAATTGACCTTAAGTCAAGATATCATCAGTTGCAGATATTTGAGGCAAATATTCACAAAATGTCATTTTGTACCTGTTACAGGCATTATGAGTTCATAGTAGTACCATTCGAGTTGATGAATGCACCTTCAGTATTCATGAGCCTGATGAATGGTATTTTTCACACTTATCTCGATAGGTCTGTCCTTGTGTTTCTTGATGATATATTGATCTATTCAAGGACTATGGAGGAGCATGAGGAGTAGTTGCGTCAGGTGTTGCAATGTCTGAGAGAAAATAAGCTTTATGCTAATTTGTCAAAATGTGAGTTCTTTCAGACAGAGGTGAAGTATTTAGGTCATGTCATCTCTGGAGAGGGTATTGCGGTGGATCCCTCAAAGATCCAAGCTATTATGGATTGGCCTGCACCTACTAATGTTTCTAAGGTTCATAGTTTTATGGGCTTGGCAGGCTACTATCACCGTTTTGTTATGGGGTTTTCGAGGATTGCTCATCCTATTACTTCTCTTCAGAGGAAAGGGAAGAAGTTTGTTTAGTCAGAGTAGTGTCAGGCAGCTTTTCAGACCCTTAAGGAGTAGTTGACCAGTGCACTTATTTTAGCAGTTCCTGATCCTACCAGGGACTTTGTTGTTTGTACAAATTCTTCTTTGGAGGGTTTAGGAGCAGTTCTGATGCAGGATGGTCGCGTGATTGCCTATGAGTCTCACATACTCAAGGATCACGAATTGAACTATCCCACTCATGATCTGGAGTTAGCCACAATTGTGCATGCCTTGGTAAGGTGGAGGCATTTTCTCTTAGGGCATCAGTTTGAGTTGCACAGTGATCATCATAACTTGCAGTATATTTTCACGCAGCCAAACTTGAATATGAGGCAGAGGCATTGGATGGAGTTCTTGTGCGAGTATGACTTTGAGGTCAAGTATATTAAGGACAAAGAGAATGTGGTAGCAGATGCTTTTAGTCGTTGGCGGCATGAGATCTTAGCAGTTTCTCTCACAATCAATTTGAGAGGTCAGATTCTCACAGCACTTCCTACCGATAGTTGGTGCTAGGAGGTGAGATCCAAGATTGAGTCTAGTAGACCTTTAGAGGGTAGATTCTCTGGTTACTCTCTTGAGTCAGATGGTCTTTTGCGACATTTGGGCCGTATCTATGTTCCTAGTTCTGAGGGTCTTCTTACCCTAGTGTTGTCAGAGGCGCATCGGGCATCTTATTCTACTCATCCGGGTGTCAAGAAGATGCATGCAGATCTACATCAGCTGTACTTTTGGAGTCGCATGAAGCAGGATATTACTAATTTTGTGTCGAGGTGTCTTGAGTGTCAGAGGGTGAAGGCGGAGCATCAGCACCCTGTAGGTCTTTTGTAGCCTCATTTGATTCTGGAGTGGAAGTGGGACATCATTTCGATAGACTTCATTGTTGGTTTGCCGGTATCCTCTTGTTGACACGATGCTATTATGGTAACTGTGGATAGGTTGACGAAGGTAGCTCACTTCTCTCCTATCTGTTCTTCTTACAATGCTTCTATGGTGGCCAGAGTGTTCATGGAGGACATCGTCAGACTTCATGGGATTCCTCATAGGATCATCTTTGATAGGGATTCAGTGTTCACATCCACTCTTTGGACTTCTCTACAGCATGCCTTAGGGACACAGCTAAACTTTAGTTCAGCTTACCATCCTGAGACTGATGCTTAAAACAAGAGGGTTAATCAGGTTCTCGAGGATATGCTTAGGATGTATGTGATGGATTGGCAGAGTCATTGGGAGGACTACCTATACCTAGTGGAGTTTGCTTATAAGAATGGATATCACAGTTCTATCGGCATGTCTCCATTTCAAGATTTGTATGGTCATCCTTGTAGGACCCCTCTGAGTTGGGATTGTCTATAGGACAGAGTTCTTCTGGGTCTAGATATGCTAAGAGATATGGAGCAGTAGGTCGAGACGATTAGAGAGCATTTGGTGGCAGCTTAGGATAGACAGAAGAAGTATGCAGATGCTCATAGGATCGATCGATAGTTTTCAGTTAGAGATCAGGTGTTCTTGCATGTGCGACTACGAAAGAGTTTGATCCACTACAGAAAGGGCTCTAAGCTAGCACCGTACTTTGTTGGACCTTTTGAGGTGTTGGAGAGGATCGGTCCTGTTGCTTATCATCTTGCTTTGCCACCCAGCCTTTCACGCATCCATGATGTGTTTCATGTTTCTGTACCTAAACCTTATTATCCAAATATTGCTCATATTCTTGATTGGACTACTCTACAGGTAGAGGACAGGCAGCTGGCTTTGGAGCCCGTAGGCATTCTACAGCACAAGATACTTGCTCTCAGGGGTAGAGACGTGGAGCAAGTCAGGGTCCAGTGGGATCCTAATGATGAGACTTCTACTACCTGGGAGGATGCCTCCCAGATGAGAGAGTTATACCCTTATTTGTTTACAGGCTTCCAGGAGTAAGCCTGACTCTAGGGGCAGGATGTAATGCCCCCTCATTTTTGGCTTGTGATAGTTGTTAGTTCTACATTACTCTTTGTTTGATCTGAGATAGTTATTAGTTCTTCCATTGCATCTAGATAGTTCTGAGACATTTGAGTTATTGAGACTATGGTTTATGCTTATTCTGATTGTGATAGATTATGTTTGACTGATTTAGTTTTGACTTGTGGTATGAGTTTATGATGACATTGTTGTTATGATGAGATGGACATGTTTTGTGATGGTTTGATAATATCATGTTTATGCATCTGATGTTAAATAGAAATGGTTAAAGTCTTGTTTTGGAGCAGGGACGGTGTAGTACTACTCGGTTTGAGCACCCTACTACACCGTGATTCTCTGACTTGGTGTGTGTTGGTATATATAGTTGAACAGATACAACCCATTATTCATATGCAGGTTGCAAGTATCGGGCCTCGACTCCACCTGACTTAGCAGGTCTATGTGGGCCCTACACCATGGATAATGGTGACGGAGATAACATGAGGTTTATTCCCTAGGTCAGTTCAACCTTCAGTTGGTTAGTCGTCATGTGGTTTGAATGTTTACTATCAAGTTTTGGGTAGTTAGCCCATGTGTATTTGGGTAATGCGTAATGAGGTAATGTTGTATTAAGAATATTTAATAGCTTGTCAAATATTATGGTATTTTGTTTAAATTGAATTATTATTTAAGTAAATTCCAATATAGATTAAATGGAATATGTTAATGATTTTATTAGTATCTATGTCATAAGTTAATGTGGTTAATTAGTATATCATTATTTGAAGAATAGTATTGGATAGTAATTTAATGAGTTTGGATAATCATTTATTGTTGGCTAGTTGTCGTATATGTTTTAGAGATACGAAAATTCTATGTTAAGTAAAATTTCAAATTTCTCTTAATGAGGGGGATTGTGTAACAGATTTGGCGGGTTACTGGAAATTAATGGGGGTTGTCTATTTTGGTCTTGGGAGAGATTTTGGTGGGTTTTTTATGTCTGAAGTTATTTTTGTTCTAGAGAAGTTTTTGGAATGGAGGTTTCTAAGGATTGTTTTGTGGATAGAAGGGGAAGTTCTGAAAGAGGATTCAATTTTGGAGTGTGAATTATTTGGGTATGTCTTGTGAATTTCTATATTTTCTGTGCCTCTGTTTTCTCTAAAGAATTAGATTTCTTTGTTGATAAGTTATTTTGGCATGGAATTGATCTATTGATCACCTTGTCCCTTTGTAACTTTATTGCTTTGCGAACCTGCCCTCATCCATAGAAGGGTGTGTTTTTTCCAAAACTCTTCAGTTCATCGCTCAACCCATTCTAGCTCTGTCAATAGGCCTTTTTGTTAACTCTATGTTTTCCTTATCCGAATTGAACTCTTGCTATGCCAAAGTAATTTTCTTTGTATTGATGCATGCTTGGAGTGAACTGTTGTTCCTTGGCCCGTAGTTGTTTCACCTTTATTTCAGACCTTTTTAAATTGGCCCTCTTGGGTCATTGTGTCAAAGGAGTCCTATCAAGAGCAAATAATTAAAATGTGGCATGAAGAGTGTACCCCCATTGACCTTCTAATCATTTTATTTTGGCTCATTATTTGTCTCCAATGAAAAACTATCTTTTTCTTATTGCACCCTACCTTAGTGGCATCATTGATGATCTATCAACTTGCACACTGCTTTTGGGTTGCTAGATGTAAATCGTCATTGATGGGCATCCCAGCCTTCTTTTCTATCGCTCATAATATTTTTATGTTGTTTTGTCCTTCGAATGCAAGATTGTCACCTTTAAATATTAATTGCCTAGTGTTGAAATGTTTGTTCTCTGTGGTTGACGTCCCACTTTTTGTGCCTCTTTCTGGCAGATCTTACTCATGCCCTTCCCACCATTCGTAGTGCTATGTAATGGTCTCCCTACCCTCTCAAGCCATTGTTGGAGAGTTTGACTCAGCGATTTCTTCCGGTTGTCGACCTTTAGTAAACTTTACAGTCTACGTTCCTTAGTCAAGCTGACTTCTCCTCTATGGCTTTTTAACAATGCAAACTAAGGAATGGTGTCGCTATATAGACTAGTTTTCCAGTAAAACCCTCTTTTTCACAGCTTGTCCTTCCTTTATGCCTCATGCTACCCTGCTTGCTCTTGCCTATCCTTCAACCTCTCCGTGGCAGCGTGTTATTTCTTTGTATCCAGAAAAGTTGATATCTTCTCGCCATCTTCGTGGTCGCTTTGTCTGTTATATCGTTTGGCTCTATGTATTCATTCCATTTTATGAAGCAATGTATATTTTAGGAAGTGTAAAGAATTGGTTTGCTTTCGGGAAGATTCTAAATGAACTCAAGTTCCATAGAGGTCGCACGCTGTCATCCTTAGTCTTATTCCTCTGAATTTGAATAAACTGTAGTAGTCGACTATGTCATACAATGTGATAATCCCATTGTGAGTACTAGTCTTTATTAGGAAATTTGCTTTATTTCTTTTGATTGTATTAGATGATTGTATCTTAAATTTTGAAAGGTTACTAATTGTTTTATATCATTAATGGAATCGTGTTGATTGGAAATTAATGTCTATAGGATAGCAAAACCTTTTAATAAGAATGCTTGTTAATTCAATAAATTAAGTCATGGTCATCAATTTAGTCTTGGTTATAAATTAAGTCGTGGTCATAAATTAATGTCTTGGTAAAAGATTACTGGATTAATTGTTAGAATTATAGGTGGATACGAGATGACTAGTTGGTATTGATATAACTTAGATATTAAATTTATAAAAACGTTATCTCCTTAGAAGACCTACTATGTCTATCAAGTTCCATAATAGATAAGATTCTATCTTTAGTAGATTTGTATAGTTCCTTCTTTAACGTAGCATATGGTCAAATTTAGGTAAGTATAGTTGAATTACACCAATAGTTATGTTGTTAATTGTCTCTAGTTAATATTAGTACTCATTGCAATGCTTCGGATTTGTGTATCGTTAAAATAGTGTCTACTTGCATTTAATGTTACTTTCAATCTTGTAGGCATAATAGTTGAGTTTAGTTGGTTAATTAGAATGTGTTTATTGAGGGTTCTTTAATTACATTTTAGTTCTATCCTTATCTTCTTATTGATCTTTGGTCTTGTCAACTTGAGAACCAAGTGAATTTGGGTAAAGAGAAGTATTTTGGTTTTAGGTTGTATTATTATATTTTCTTCTTCCTTTATTGAAATTATTTAATTCCACAAACCTTGTCTGAAACTTGCGTGAAGTTGTCCGTGGGACAAATTGTTTATTTTATCAATTTATATTAAGGATGTATTGAGTTATTTTTCTTTCCATTTATTCCTTGTCGATCTTGTATTAAATTCATGGTCGTTGAAACCTAGTTTCCCTATTGGGAAAAGTGTTATAGTAACCTGGTAAAGAACTCAGTTACCGACTCCAGAGGTCTAACTATTTGGTATGTAGCTTGGTACTTGTGTTATACTATTTCTTGATGTATTGTTGGAGTTTGAGGAGGACAATGGGATTTAAATTGTTGTGGCTAAGTGAATGGCATATGTAATGGATTGGAATTGTTTTGTAACCTTTATCCTTGCATGTTGTGGTTTGGATGATTGGTCAGAGATTGCTAAGAGAGTGGCTTTCATGGTGGGGCCGATGCCTAGTGAGAGGCCGCCTGGGTAACCCCATGGAAGTTGTAAGCAAGTGAAAACTTAATAACTTATTTAGGAGGGTTGGGGTAGTAATTCACATAACAAGATAAGTAAGATACCTCACCCATGCCTTGAGTGCTCTCGCAGGCTAAGGATGAGATGAGAAGGCTTGGTTGGCAAGGCTGACTTCCTTGTCTCCATGAGAGGACATGTCAGTTCCACATGAGTCACCCTATGGTGCTGGTGCCTAGAGAGAGACTGCCAGGGTAACCATAGATGGGGGCTAGCTTCTAGTGAGAGATAGCCTGGGTAACCCATGCTAGGACCATGTGATGACACTCTCCTTACCCAGCTCAGTTACTCCCTCTCTACCTTTGTTGTTACCTCTGGAGTGTTGACTTGTCTTCATGATTGATCTTAGCTTGATGTTTTGATTTGTCTTGGTGAGTACTGTTGTGTCTGTGCAGTCTTGTTATCCTGTTGTCTGCATGGAGTCTAGATCTTATTATTGTGTTCATGGTTGTAACCTTGACCTAGTGGAATCCTTATTGTTATCTCCTAGCTTGGAGGGGTGGACCTCAGTGTTCCACATGGTTGGGAGGTAGAGCTATCCATTGGTTTTCTCGGATGTCCAGTTCAAGATCAAAGTAGGAGTGTTCCAGTTCTAGTTTGCTCTTCATCTTCAAGTTGTTGTATACTTTCATAATTGTACTCTTGTAAATCGATGTAATCGGTCTTGTAATCTTAAATTGAAACTTGTAAATTTTTCATCTCTATTAATGTAAGATGTATTATTATTCTGTTGCACTGGGATGCAGATTCTTGTATGGTTTTAATTTTATCTGATGCGGTTATGTTCCCTAGATGTGTTAGCTGATCATTTCATTGAATATTATTATTAGTGCAGTAATTTCTAATGTATAATGCATTTCCTTATTTCAAAAAAAATATTTTTGTAAAATTGTTGCTTGTTAGTCTAGCACTCTAGGGTTGCATGGCGGGGCATCACAGCACAAGCGGCATTTTTTGCCACCACTACATGGTATTTTAGTTAACATGCATGAGCGGTATATTTTACTGCCAATGCATGTTAGTGTCTTTGTGAGATGGAAGGGTGGCAAACTTGGCCGTTGATGCATGTTAGATTTCTTTGTCATATGCAGAGGTGACAATTTTTGCCGCCACTTCATGTTCCCCCTTATGACGGTTGCAGGGGCGTCGAAATTCACCACCCAAGCAACTGTCAGTTTGTCTCATGTGTAATTAATACACATTAAGTTATGGTTTTAAAAATTGTTTTAATAGGTTTTATTGTTTCATTTTTTGTTCTTTGCTTATATAACTCTGTAATTACCCTAACGTTTATCTATAAAACCCTCATTGTCTCCTATGATATTTTTTGCTTCTTTTATTTTAGAATTGGTGGTTTTTCACTATTTTTGGGTCATCTTGTATAAAACTTTGCCAGAATCATTTTTGTGTCGATCTTAGAGTAAATTTCAAATGTTTATTGAATCCATTGTTAATTTTTGTGTTTTTCTCACCGATATTTCCTTTGAAGTTTATCTTTGGTGTAATGGTGGCAATTTTGGCTGGCCATACACCAAAGGTCAAGTTCTCTGTTCCATGTATAAGCAGTAATTTTAGCCGACCATGCTAATACTTGTTCATTTTACTTTGGATGTAGGGGTGGCGATTTTTGCCGCCCATACATAATACATCTCGCAATATCATATGTAGCAGCGGCATAAAACTCCGCCCATGCAAACAAAATTTTTTCAAGGCATCAAATGAGGAGATGGCATTTATCGCCTCTCAAACACAGAAATTTATCTAACATGCACGAGCACTAATTTCCACCTCCAATATTGTCCAAGGAGGATTGGCGCTTTGCACAATGCTTACAAATGGGGACGTCCCCACACAACAGTATAGGTGACCAAAGAAAGGCTAGGTCTTTTGACGACAGAAACAACAAATCTCTCTTCTTCATGCAGCCCGTGCTTCCTACTCACAGAGAGGAGAATTAAGGAGTGGACAAGTTAAGGGAAGGGAACATGGATTACCAGCCTTCTGCAAAGTGGTTTGAGCACGGAACCGATGGATTGATTGGTCTGTCAGGGCTAGGAACTCAAAGGAAAAGTATAGCAGATATTCTTTAGGAAGATTTAGGCACCTAGCCTTCCCTCCAGACCGACAAGTCATAATGCTTATAATGATGGAGCAGAAACCATTTGTGCTAGTGAGGCACAGATTGCACAAATGCATCATGATATAGCAGGTCTTGAAGGCATGCAATCTAGCTCACCAATGCCTAGTCTAGCTAGAGTTCAAAGTCTTGGCACCCAGTCTTCGCATGCCTTCGCATTGGGTTTAGGTGCTTCTCTTTCAAGAAGCCAAACTCTAGATCCTCGGAATGATGTGACAAGGTCTCCTAGTCCAAGTCTTACTGCAATGGGAGGGAGATTTGGCATACCTAACCAACAAAATGTTAGTTGGTCTAGATGTCATTACATATACTGCTATGATGGATGGCCTTGGCAAAGAAGGGAAAATTGATCAAGCTACTGAGCTCCTCCAATGGATGGTTGAGAAAAGTTGTGCTCCTGATTCATTGACATATTTAGTTGTAATAAATCATTGTTGCAGTGCGGGGAAGCGTTATGTAGCCCAAAAGCTTTAAAACGAGATGAAACTTACATGTTGGCCTTCGTATGTTAAGGGCTTTCATGGCATAATTGGCAACCAGAGTAAAGAATTTATGTCATCGCATAATGTCTTGACTAAAATCTCTACTTCCACTACATTGCCCATATCAGCTACTTATTTTGTACTTGTGTACAGTCTTTGTAAGGTAGGATAGATAAAATTGGCTCTAGACTTGCAGAAGGAGATGATGTTCTTGCCACTGGGCCTTCAGAGAGTTGTTGTTGCTGCTATGTATGCTGTATTAATTGAAGGACTGTGTAAGGAAAGAGAGATGAGGCACTGGAACTTCTCCACAACATCAATAACATGGTACCAAGTTGGTATGTGATGATGAGAGTTCCTGGATGAATTAGGCTGGAAAGTGTATTGAGCTTGAACAAATCATTGCTACCATCAAATACCAAACGAATCTAACATTCAACAAGGGTGCAATTCTAGCTATCATCCTTGTATATACAAAGGATTGGGATTGGAAATCCAAACTATTCAGGAGTCCATTGAAATTGACTGGATTTGTACCAAGAAAGAGCAAGGTTGAAGGGGCTGTATGGTTCCATATGAGGGTGATTGAATCTAACCGACAGTGAGAAGACCCCAGTAATTGAGATACTAAAGGACAAAAATAACTTTGTAAACAGGTTCCTTGCAGATGAAGCTATAATGTGATAGTGAGAAGCAAGGAGACAGTGATAAAGAATGCAAAGACTTAGTCACAGAGTGGTCTGAGAAAGATTCCATAACTGGGACTCGTATCATTTCCAAGAACACTTCTGGACCTAATTACCTTGAGATGCAACCAGTGCTAAAGTTATATGAAGATTTCATGAAGAAGGATGGTGGTGAAAAGTGATCATGCCTTAGAATATTTTCATAGTTTTTATGCTTTATGTTTTTAGTTTTGGGCATGTTTACATGCAATTTTTCAATATGTAATTACATGTGTAAACAAAGGAAGTCCTAAATCAATAAGGACTCTTTTGTTGAATAAGTCAAAGTAGTTAGACTTTTTCCTAGATTAGCTCTTGGTTCTCACCTATAAATATGAGAGAGCTCTTTTGTAATTTTTTATCTTTTATCTATTGCAACAAAATTCTGCGGAATTGAAAAGCAAGTTCTGACTTTGTGTTTATTCGTGAAAATCAATTTTCAAATATTTATCAATACAAGAGAGCAAGATAAATTACAATCTTTGTCTTGGAGTGACTTGTTTTATGATAGAATTGTTCTTACGTCTTTTCTATCATATTATCTTTGATAAGCAATTGAAGTGTGAGAGTTTATTTCAAGTGATTAAGCAGTATTCTATATATGATTTTAATAGACTTTGAGCTATAAAATCATTTGTGAGAATTGTGTTATGTTCATGAATGAGAAATAGCTATAGAGTATAGTGAAGACTTTGGGCTGTACTTTACTCCAAATCATTTTATTTTTAGTTGGCAAAAGAAGCAACAGAAGACTTTGTGTTTCCATGGATTTTGTGGTAATTCATAGTTTATTGCATTGTATCAGTTTTGTTGAAATCACTATCTTAAAGTGTAAGCATATATTCTGAAAAAAGAGAATATGATGGAATGGAATCACCCCAAATATAGTTTTTAGTGTAAATAAGTTTTATCAGTTATTAGTTTGTAGTAGCTTTCAATCAGAGGGAGCCTCCCCTTGCTAAGAGGAGAGATATAATCTCATCACACTGAGGTTGATATAACCATTTTGTCTTCAGTGAGTTGATGACAAAATATTCACCCAATAGTTTTTGGTGACTCCGCTGGGTACCGAACGCACAACCAAGAGCCTCTCGCCTTTGGTTGAAGCATACCAGCCTCATCTTTTGTAATATATTTTTGTTATATTTGCTCTATTATTAGTTAAGAGTATGGTTGTCCCAAGTCCATGGGGAAATGCTTTTGGTTTGTTGAATTTGGCCTAGCCTCTACATGAACTACCTCATGGTTCACGAAAGAATTTTCTGAAGTTCCACGGGGATGGTAAACAACATGTCCGGATGAGCACATTGCAACATTCTACATTGCATGTGGTGTTCTCAGAGTTGAGTATGAAGATGTTTCTATGAGACTATTTGTAGAGACACTCCAAGGTGTTGCAGCTAATTAGTTCTATCACCTTGCACCAGGAATTATCACTGGATGGAATACACTTTGAACCCAGTTCGAAGCCAAATTCAAACAAGAAGAAGATGCTTACACCTTGTTGGCCCAACTTAGTCAAATGAAAAAGGAACCGCATGATCCCATGCATGAGTTCGTGGCAAAGTTCAATAAGCTAAAGAACAGGATTCCAACTATTTCTCAACCCACAGCTGAGAACCTAAAATGCTTCTTCATCAATTCATAATTGCCAGAAGTAAGTTTTCTTTTACGAAGAGCAGCACGAGTTGATCTTGCAATTGCTCAAAGTTTGGCAAATGAAGTGAAGGATGATTTGATCTTGGAAGGAAAGTTGAAGAAGGATTCTATTAGGCCTGGTGGGCAGCCCCCTTTGGCTTTACCTTCTACCAACACTATGGATCCTATAGTGAAAAAGTTGGCTGATGAGTTGTTAGCTCTGAAAAAATAGATGTCACAGAGTTTGTCCATTCCCCTCTATAAGGACATACCAAGGGGAACTTTTCCTAATTCTCTGAAATACCAAGGTAATGCTTCAAGGAATCAGAATCAAAGCAAGCTTCCTTCATCACAAGGAAGACTAGTTTTAGAGGCACCACCTATGAATGCAGCAATCTTCTATTATGAATCAAAGCAAGACAATCTTCTTCAATTAGAATATGATCAAGGAGAAGATGATGCTAATCTTTTCAGGAAAGGTGAAGAACAATTAGCTGGTGACTCTACTATTGGGTTCCTGAACTTTGAAGGTGAAGTAGAACAAGAAGAAGTTACTTTTGGTGAGTCTTATGCTATTCTCACATGCTCACAGAACCAATTGAACCAACAAGCGATTGACAAAGGAAAGTCTAAGGAGGATCCTCGACCTGTGATTTCCATTGCTAAGAGAGGTACCCCTTTGCCTGTTCAACTGAGGGATGTGGTTGGTGATAAATAGGTAAGCACAAAGATCCTCTTTACTTCATCCTCTGATCCTAAGACCAGTATCCCCAATGAAAAACTTCAAAATGAGACTTTTCAATCTTTTGTAGCTTGTCCATATCAATCTTTTGATATTCGAGATCATGCTAAAAAGACAAAGATTCAAATGTCAAAGGCAATAATACCTGTCAAGGGTATTATGCAGAAACTTCATCCTGAAAGGGAGGCCAAGTATACAGTGACAAATTTTGAGGGTCTAAAAGCTCAGATTCTTTTTGAGTTTTCTGATAGGGGTACTTATTTCTTGACCACTAATGAAGATCCTGAGTCATTGGATAATGCTTCAAATGAAGGTCTAGAAATAGATGAATCACCCTCTTCAAGCGAAGAGTTTTTTAAGCTGAAAGGAAATGAGATTTCCAAAGGATTGGTTTCTCTGAAGAAACTTTTTGATAAGCATGATTGTTTCATCAAATGACAATGCCAATTGGGACCAAATTCATTAGCGGAAGTGGGGCAATTCAATATGGGTGCAGAAGAAGATCCCAAAATGGAAAACACTGGGAAATGTTACTCTTTCAAAAGTAAGAAAAAGGAACATCTTTTCTACTACCTCATAGAAAACATCCGAAGGTTTTCTCAAAGTGTAGCGACAGATAAGTTTGTGAATATTTCTAAAATTTTGAGTCTTTTCTTTTGAGTCTTTTTTGTGTCTTTTGTTGTGTCACCTGAATCTATAGCCCAATGGATGGATGAAGGCACTTAGAGACTGGAGTTCTTCTCCCTTAGATCATTTCAAAGGACAATTGAAGGAAGCTCCCCAATTAGAGCCAACTGTTATCCTCAAAATTAGTTGTGCTCATTTTGTAGGATGACCCCTATGAAACTTGTCTGTTTCGTAGCCTACAACTCTAAGCACGCAAAATGAGGTGATTTTCATTTTCCCTCATGCGTGGTCCCCTAGCTCTGAAAAGTTCATTCGAGTTTTGTCTCTCGTTGATTTCTCAAGGTTTGTGAAATCTGATCAAATGACAAACAAATCAACTTTCAAGTTTGATGGTTTTTCAGAGTTAGAGTATTTTTGTTAACATGCACAAGTGGCATTTTTTGCCACCACTACATGGTATTTTTGTTAACATGCATGGATGCTATATTTTACCACCGATGCATGTTAGTGTCTTTCTGAGATGCAAGGGTGACAAATTTGGCTGTCGATGCATGTTAGGTTTTTTTGTCATATGCAGAGGCAGCAATTTTTTTCGCCACTGCATGTTCCCCCTTATGATGGTTGCAGGGGTGGCGAAATTTGCTGCCTAAGCAACTGTCAGTTTGTCTCATGTGTAATTAATACACATTAAGTTATGGTTTTAAAAATTATTTTAATAGGTTTTATTGTTTCATTTTTTGTTCTTTGTTTATTTAACTCTATAATTACCCTAGCGTTTATCTATAAAAACCCTCATTGTCTCCAGTGATAGTTTTTGCTTCTTTTATTTTAGAATTGGTGGTTTTTCATTGTTTTTGGGTCATCTTGTATAGAACTTCACTAGAGTCATTTTTGTGTCGCTCTTGGAGTAAATTTCAAATGTTTATTGAATCCATTGTTAATTTCTGTGTTTTTCTCACCGACATTTCCTTTGAAGTTTATCTTTGGTGTAATGGTGGTGATTTTGGCTGACCATACACCAAAGGTCAAGTTCTTTGTTCCATGTATAAGTGGCAATTTTAGCTAACCATGCTAATACTTGTCTATTTTCCTTTGGATGTAGGCGTGGCGATTTTCACCACCCATACATAATACTTCCCCCAATATCTTATGTAGCAGTGGCATAAAACTCCACCCATACATGAACAAAATTTTTTCAAGGTATCAAATGAGGAGACAACATTTAGCACCGCTCAAACACATAAATTTATCTAACATGCATGAGCGTTGTTTTCTACCTCCAATACTGTCCAAGGAGGATTGGCTCTTTGCATAGCGCTTGCAAGTGGGGACATCCCCGCACGATGATAGAGGCGTCCAAAGAAAGGTTAGGTCTTTTGATGATGACAACAACAAATCTCTCTTCTCCATGCAGCCTGTGCTTCCTACTCACAGAGAGGAGAATGAAGGAGTGGACAAGTTAAGGGAAGGGAACATGGATTGCCAGCCTTCTGTAGAGTGGTTTGAGCATAGAACTGATGGATTGATTGGTCTGTCAGGGCTAGGAGCTCAGAGGAAAAGTATAGTAGATATTATTTAGGAATATTTAAGCACCTAGGCATCCCTCCAGACTGACAAGTTGTAATGCTTATGATGATGGAGCTGATACCATTTGTGCTAGTGAGGCACAGATTGCACAAATGCATCATGATACAATAGGTCTTGAAGGCTTGCAATCTAGCTTGCCAATGCCTGGTCTAGCTAGAGTTCAAATTCTTGGCACCCAGTCTTCACATGCCTTTGCATCGGGTTTAGGTGCTTCTCTTTCAAGAAGCCAAACTCTAGATCCTTAGCATGTTGTGACAAGGTCTCCTAGTCCAAGTCTTACTGCAATGGGAGGGAGATTTGGCATACCTGACTGACAAAATGTTGGTTGGTCCAGATGTCATTACATATACTACTATGATGGATGGCCTTGGCAAAGAAAGGAAAATTGATCAAGCTATTGAGCTCGTCCAATAGATGGTTGAGAAAAGTTGTGCTCCCTAGATTCATTGAAATATTGAGTTATAATAAATCATTGTTATAGTGTGGGGAAGCTTTATGTAGCCCAAAAGCTTTTAGATGAGAAGAAACTTACATGTTGGCCTCCGTATGTTAAGGGCTTTCATGGCATAATTCACAACTGGAGTAAAGAATTTATATCATCGCATAATGTCTTGACTAAAATCTCTACTTCCACTACATTGTCCATCTCAGTTGCTTATTCTGTACTTGTGTGCAGTCTTTGTAAGGTAGGACAAATGAAATTGGCTCTGGACTTGGAGAAGGAGATGATGTCCTTGCCACCAGGCCTTGATAGAGTTGTTGCTGCTGCTATGTATGTTGTATTAATTGAAGGACTATGTAAGGAAAGAGATATGAGGCACTAGAACTTCTCCACAACATCAGCAACATGGTACCAAGTTGGTATGTGAGGATGACAGTTCCTGGATGAATTAGGTTAGGCAATGTATTTAGCTTGAACAAATCATTGCTACCATCAGATACCAAATGAATCTAACATTCAACAAGGATGCAATTCTAGCTATCAGCCTTGTATATATAAAGAATTGGGATTGGAAATCCAAACTATTCAGGAGTCCATTGAAATTGACTGGATTTGTACCAAGAAACAGCAGGGTTGAAGGGGTTGTATGGTTCCATATGAGGGTGATTGAATCTAACCAACAGTGAGGAGATCCCAGTAATTGAGATACTAAAGGACAAAAATAACTTTGTAAACAGGTTCCTTGTAGATGAAGCTACAGTGTGACAGTGAGAAGCAAGGAGACAATGATAAAGAATGCAAAGACTCAGTCACAGAGTTGTCTGAGAAAGATTCCATAACCAAGACTCATGTCATTTCTAAGAACACTTTTGGACCTAATTAACTTGAAATGCAATCAGTTCTAGAGTTATATGAAGATTTCATGAAGAAGGATGGTGGTGAAAAGTGATCATGCCTTAGAATATTTTCCGTAGTTTTTATGCTTTATGTTTTTAGTTTTGGACATGTTTACATGCAATTTTTCAATATGTAATTACATGTGTAAACAAAGGAAGTCCTAAATTAGTAAGGACTTTTTGTTGAATAAGTCAAAGTAGTTAGACTTTTTGCTAGATTAGTTCTTGTCTCTCACCTATAAATATGAGAGAGCTCTTTTGTAATTTTTTATCTTTTATCTATTGCAACAAAACTCTGATGAATTGAAAAGCAAGTTGAGACTTTGTGCTTATTCATGAAAATAAATTTTCAAATATTTATGAATACAAGAGAGCAAGTTAAATTCCAATCTTTGTCTTGGAGTGATTTGTTTTATGATAGAATTGTTCTTACGTCTTTGCTATCATATTATCTTTGATAAGTAATTGAAGTGTGAGAGTTTATTTCAAGTGATTAAGGAGTATTCTAAATCTGATTTTAATAGACTTTGAGCTATAAAATCATTTGTGAGAATTGTGTTGTGTTCGTGAATGAGAAATAGCTTGAAGACTTTGTGCTACAAGTTTTTAGCTTTAATCTATTTATCTCATTTTGCCATATAGTGGAGACTTTGGGCTGCACTTTACTCCAAACCATTTTATTTTTACTTGGAAAAAGAAGCAACAAAAGACTTTGTGTTTCCATGGGTTTTGTGGTAATTCATAGTTCTTTGCATTGTATCAATTTTGTTGAAATCACTAGCGTAAAGTGTAAGCACATATTCTTAAAAAAGAGAATATGATGGAATGGAATCATCCCAAATATAGTTTTTAGTGTGAATAAGTTTTATCACTTATTAGTTTGTAGTAGCTTGCAATCAGAGGGAGTTTCCCCTTGTTGAGAGGAGAGATATAATCTCATCACACTAAGGTTGATATAACCATTTTGTCTTCAGTGAGTTGACGAAAAAATATTCACCCAACAAGTAAATAATTAGTTAGCCCCTCTACTAATTTTAACATTTCAAGTCCTTAATTCCTTTCTCGCCCATGTGGCCCACACACTTGTGTCATAACATGTTATTAATAGGAAGATTCTAGCTCTCAGATCAGAAACCTCATAGCTATTGCATTCAATGGTGCTTGCATCCAAATGAAGCAAATTTCTAGAATGAACTCCATAAGCCAAAACTATGGGTCTATGCACCTTCTTGCATCCATCTTTTCATAAGACCATATGTATACCCAAATCATTCAACTTGTTCATGGACAATAGGTTCTTCACCAAATCTAGGATAGGTAGAATACCAAAGAGGGATTTGGTCCTCCCATTTGTGAAAATAAGAGTAGACCCTTCCACCATTGAAGCTCTCATACACAAAAAACTACTCCTTGTGGGATGTCATGTAGAAATATCAACTAAATTCAATCAACCATGCATTCTCATATGCATGCAAGGTCTACAACAAACATATCACTAGTGTCATCATGATAGGAACTCTAGTCTAAATCATCCTCAAAATCCTTATTGGCTTTATTCTCCTTGTAGTCCTTTTTAGTATGGTTGGCATTTCCATAGTTCCAACACTTGACCTTAGATCTACCAAGAGAATTAGATCTCCACTTTGATTTAGATCATCTATCATTCTTCTTGCACTTGCTCTTGTCCTCAGAATGGCTTATGATGATCAAAGCATCTTTTTTGAATTCTAAAGTTTTCCCCCTCATCTTCACTAAGAGAAGAAGACCCACCACCTCATAAAGATTTAGCTTTAAGATGGTGCCACTAATTTCCATAATCAAGTTGTCCCTTGTATTAGGCAAAGAACACTCGATGGTTATGTACCAATCCTCCTCAATCATTTTCAAATACATAGACACTAACTGGCTCACAATAATTTTGAACACATTCAAGTGCTCCACCATAGAATCTCCATCACTCATCCTCAATGAGTATAGCTTCTTCTATGGTAAAAAATTGTTTACTAATGAATTCTAGAGGTTCCCGATAATTGTTTCTAATGAAACATTTAGGAGCTCCCAATCTACAAGGTGAAGCTAGAACAAGATCCTTGCTTTTATATAAATAATTACCCATTTTTCACCTCTCATGTTGGAGGGTTTCTAAATAGAAACTACTACCCACAAATCTCTCTTAATGAGAAAGTCCTCCATCTTGACCTTCCAAAGCTCAAAGTTGGCTCTGTTGAACTTAGGGTTACAGAAATCTTACCCACCATGGGGTGACTTGAGAAGTGATGATTAATAAAGGGGTTGGGCAACTGAGGTAATAAGGCACAACAACTTCTTATTTAGTTTGTATTGTTTCCTCTAGTTACTCTATCTTTTATTTTTTTCCTCTAGTTACTTAACTTTTCTCTATATATGGTGCACAAAAGGTCCAACATAAAATTGAGTGAGTTTTAGGTCTTGGTAAGATTGATAAGTTTGAGGATTCAATTTTGTGACAAGTGTTTAGTTGAAGCCACATTGCAATTGTAAATCTACTTACTGTGATTTTGGCATGCAAATTGTTGAAGGGAACTAGAGGTATTATATATTTTTTGGAGATTTTGATGAGACTATCCTTGTGCTTGATTTTGTGCCACAATCCATAAGGAATGAAATGTATGTGTATATTTGCATTTATAATAAAAAGCTTAAAGTTTATTAGTATGAATTATAAACATTATTTTCAATGTGAATTTCTATTGGCTTTAATTTCTCCTTTTGGAAAGTTGGCTCTTTCCTAGACTTGTTTAGACCAATTGAGGCAAGGTAACTTTAAGTTCTATATTATGGAAGACCATATAGATTACTAACTTATATTTTTTTTCTTATTCATTGTCAAAGAAGAAGCAATTATTAGTGATGATAAGTTTTTTCATTTAGAAAGTTATATATAATTTAGAGATATCTTTAGTAGCCAACTTTAAGATCTTAATACTTGATGCCCAAAATATGCTTTTTCATAGTTCTTTTGTTTATCTTTCCATTATTTGACCATAGTCCACAAGAAAGGAAAATTTAGACTTTGTATTATCTGACCATTGTCTAAAAGTTTCAAAGATAATGTTTCTAGATATTCCTTGATATAATAGAGCTTTTTTCAATAATATCTTATGGACAAAGATAATAGGGATGCCATGGTGAATAGTAGCATATGCCTATCTAGCAAATTTGCATTCCTAGAAGATGTTTTTGACAGTCTTAGTCTAGGTGCATAAAGGGAAGATGAAGGGATTGAGTTGTATGAAACAAATTGTGTCTCCTATAGGTAGGTTAAAGTGTAGTAAATTATAGGTAGTGACTTGGAATGGCATCTACTTTGGAGCTCTGAACAACTACACTTTGGAGCCAAAGAGGGTTGTTGAATTAGCAATTCCAATTAGATTTGAGGTAGAAAGCAAATTCTTGTGTGGGAAGAAGTTGTAGATAGATAGATTTAAGGGGGGCTTTAATAAGGTGCCTTCCATTAGGCCAACTCCAAAATTTTTAAGGAAATTGTATGAGATAGCAGTGCAAAGTTTTAATAGAGATCAAGGGGAATAAGGGAAGCATTAGGTCTGAGGGAGTAGATGTTGTACACCTTGCAAGTCATAGGTTTAGATGAATTATTTAATATTTTTATAATATTATAAATAATGTGCTCACATGGAAAAGTGCACCCTTCTTGGATGGAATTTTGAGATTCCATTATTGGCACTCTCCATTGTGTGTCATTTGCCTAATTATGGTTGCAAGAAGCCATTGAATAGGGGGTTGCTAGGTGGACTATGACTAACATCTTTGATCGACTATTTATATCCATATATAAGAGGTGTGTACAAGATATTATTGCACCCATTTGTTATGCTTGAGAGTTACATTATACCCCTTTGGTCATAGGGGTTAATCGGTTAACTAGGGAGTTACTTTCTAATTCAGGAGGAGTTAATCTTAGATGAGGGCACATGAATTAGACTTGGACCATTGGTCCAAGTAGTGGCTCATGGTTTTATAAACCATTCATGGTTTATTGGGCCTCCTTAGCCTCTATATTGAGGTCTTGGGATGTACATTTTATGTTTAGTTTTATGTAGGGTTATGCTACCAAAATTCCTCTAGGTTCAAAGTATAGATCTCCTATGTAGCACAAAGACTTTGCTATTGTATTGTAACACTTGTTACTGAATAATACATTGGGTGTGTGCTTTAGAGGCTAGGGTTTTTCTTTTGTAGGGTTTTTTCAAGTTATAGTTTGTGTTAAGAGTTCCTCTTATTCTTCTCTTCTCCCTTTCTTATTCTCTATCTAGTGTTATTACCCTAATAAAATTTATATAGATTTGTTTACTTGCATTATTCTCCTAGTTAAAACAACTAGGAATTTGTCATACATTTTTATTTCATTTGGTATCAAATCTTGGCCAACCTGAGGTATCCTTAGGAGGAGTAGGTTGTGTAACTAATCCTTGTTTCAATGGGTGTTTTGTAGTGTGATCTTGTGTCAGATTAGAAAGCATGTTGAAAAGATCCACCCACTATTTTTCACCCAATAAGAAAATGTAAATATATAGATCTTGCAAGAAGAAAACACTACCTTGCCCACCAAGTGACAAGAACAAGTGAAAAGCATAGAAATGAACATGAACATGGCATAAAACACCATATGTACAACATGTAGTAAAAGAAACATGTGAAGATATTAACAATTAAATTCATCAAAATTGGGTGAGTGTGTTATATCTCAATGGTATCAAGAGATGTGTCAAATAAATACATTACCACAATGGGATTATCCTTTCAAATGTCATTTCGCATAGAGGATGATGTATATTCATGAATTGTTTCTCTATAGATAAAAGTGTAATATTATGGTGCCATGTGTGATGTATAAAAGAACATGTTTAGATACCATGTATTGAATTTTATATCCTTTTCCTTGAGATTCTTTAGTTGCTATTTGGTTATTTATGTTTCATTCATGTTCATCATGTATGATAACTTCATGTGTAACATCAATGTATGGTGTACTAGGTATATTATGAAAAGTGTCATCAAAACCAATATACAAATCATCACTAGCATTGGAAGGATCCTCTTTCATTTCCATCTGATTAGGTTCATTATGTGGAGGTGCTAAATATGTATTTGCATGATTATGAATAAACTCAACTTGTATCACATTTTTGTCAATAAGATCTTGAATTTTAAGCTTTAGTGTGATGCACCCACCCATGGTATGCCCATTTGTTTGATGATAATCACAAAACATCTAGCTTAGAATTATGGTCAAACACCTCTAGATGTATCAATTGGTTTAATAAGATTTGATCCACCATAATTGCTCTCTTCTACATTTAACATTGATTGCAATTCATATAAATGAGGAAGAGTGCTAGAGACACTATAATGTCAAAGACTCTTTTATAACAAGACAAACTCACATTTGTTTTTACAAAAATGAATAAATTAAAAAATGAATCATAAATATCATAAAGACCTTTTTCTTTGAGTAGTGGAAGTAGACTTTAATGACTAAATGTTGAATCTCATCATTTGGTAGTTTGAAACTTAGTATAGCAATCATAGTTTGAAATCTTAGCATATAGTCATTGATTAGCTCATGTCCTTGTTTGAATTGTGCTACTTTGTCAATTGTTACCTTTATCTCAATACATTGTAGTTCAAATTTTCAATATATTTTTTTCTTTAAATACCTAAAAGAAAAAATGAAAGCACGAGGTAAAGAATACAACCAAGTGCGTGCATAAACACTCAAGCTTTATGGAAATATCCTAGCAAGTAATTTTCTTCAAAAAATTACTCTAAGCATACAATTTTTATGGACCTTATATAAATTAATAGATCACCTTTACCATCATACATTGTAAAACTAGGTGTGACAAATCCAATTAGTGAAGGATACATCAATATGTCACATGCCAATGGGTTGTGTAATATCTCACTAGTGTAATCCTTCTTTTGATACTTTTACAAATCATTAACATAATTATCTACATTTTGTAACTTTCTCATGATGATGGACAATTGATGTGAAAATCATTTGGTGTAGAAACAACAAGGGGCCAAAAGACGTGATCATCAACAATTTTTGCAGTATCATTATGTGTATGTGTATTATGTAGTAGTGGGGGAAGATGTAAGATATTGATCATTTGTTACTTAAAGATCATCCTCACATAAGGCTAGTAAAAATTGCAAGAGATCCTCAGTTGTTGTTCTTCATTATGTGTCTCTAATCATCATGTTTGTTTATGTTGATATGTAGGTGATACATTACATCATCAACAAGTACTTCACAATTTTCAAATGATACATCATGAGAAGGCATGGAATGCTCCAAAGGAGAGTCATCATGAACATCTAAGAATGATATTCAACTTGATGCATAGATGAATCCATGGGATCTCCAATATAATGACCACTAGAAGGTGAAATATGAGAAGCATGAGACAAACACATTGTTCTAGGGCCAAGAATGAAGTAATATACAAGAGCACACCCAAGCATAATAAATGAAGTATAAGGTATGATGAATAACAAACCATTATTTGGCTTCATCCATTAAAGTGTCTCTAAATGTCTCTATAAGTAACATATCATTATGCACATGCTCATAATGTAAAAGTAGAAATGACTTTGACATGTATAGTTGCATCTTTATTACCATTAAATCCATCAAGAATTAATTCTTCACTAATAATCGACATAACATGAGCCAATCCACCATGGAATAATGAGCCTCCACTAAGATCATGTGAAGTACAGGACAAATAATGTACATCACTTAAGCAAGTGTCACTAAGATCCTCACGAAAAAAATCACCAATAGAGCATGAGCCAAGGGAAAAAGAGGAAGGACAATCATGAGCCACATGAGGAATATCATCATCACTAAGTAGAGTAGCATCATGTGTAGTTGAACAAGGTGGAGTATTGATGTCAATAGATATATTGCTACCAAATGTCATGCAAGAAGTATGATCATTATGAATCGCATGAATAAATTCAAAGTATCTCTCCACAAAAAGAGAAGGAGAAATGTGAACAAGCTCTAGGAAGGATTAAAAATTAGGAAAATATTGAGCCAATGAATTCTTGGAATATGGAGCACCCTAATTTTGGAAAAAGTATATGAGATCTTCAAAGGTCATAGAGTTTTGTGCAACAACTTGTGAAAACATCTTTAGATCCTTGAGGCATATAAGAATGAAAGCCAAGGAAAAGGGCTGATTGAAATCAATGGTGAAATATTTAACAATGAAGCATAAAGAATTTGAGATGGGATCTAAAAGGTGACAATCAAATAAGGGCCAAACCCTAGCACAAGGAGAAAACCAATCTAAAGAATAATGGTAAAATTAAAGCACACAGATCTACATAAATTAAAAAAAAAGATATTTCCAACCCTTAGGGATAGGCATGTAAGTTACAAGTTCACCAAAATGAAGAGATTAAAAGGATATCTATAAAAATATCTAAAATGTTCTGATGAATGACATCAATTAAATGTAAATGGTACACTAGATATAAGGAGTTAAGGTCAATTAATTGATTGTTATAAGCTAACTGAGAGTGAAATTAAATACACATTAAATTAAATTGAGAGAGTTGGGGTTTGTGTACCTTGCAATGTGAACTTTACCTAATTACATGTTGTGATAGAGGATAGATATATGAGATTTGAGATTAGATTATGGATTAGGGAATATAGATGACTAAATTTTGATAATCTAATAGTAGTGCTCTTATCTTCCTAATGGCAAAAGTGGATCATTGGTACTTGTAAGAGTTATTGAACTAATGGTATCTGAAGAAAGGAAAATGATGATGGTACTAAAGAGAATCACGGGATTTTTATGCAAGGGTTAAAGTTCAAGACTTCCTTACACCTTAGTCAAGCCACGAGATTGAGTTAACTATAAAAAGTAAGAGTAACCATGAGGGTGGATGCCAATATAGACAAAGAGGTTGTTGTGTTAGTCTTGTAAAATTTTTAGAGATAGATGCATGAATGTGTTGTTTTGGTAAATTTGATTCAAAAGTAATTGCATCCTAAAAGGACCTAAGGATGATTCCTTTAAATGCAATCCCTAAGACACCAAATTCAAACCTTTTGGGCATGCACGATGACATAAAATGGTCGTGTCTAGAATTGTCAAACACTAAATGTGGATAATTTAAATATTATAAAAAGGAAGACAAGATTACATTGTGATTTTGTCTGAAGGATAAAATTTCTGGTGTTTAATGTAGTCTAGGACAATGGATGTTATTAGAGGTGTGTCGGATGTGTTCTAAGTAGAGTATTGAGACATATCAAAGTTCTAGAGTGGGACTTGGGTTAGTTTATGAGACCAATATTCATGTTTTAATGAGAAGGGAATGCTATGCCCTTATTCTATATCATGTATTGGGATGTGAGATAGCAAACTATGGCTCACATAATCCTTAATTGAGTAATTTGAGTCCCTAGGTTTAATTATAGTATGCTAAGTCAACCTCATTAGGATTAGGGTACTAATATTACCTAATGATGCCTATATATAGGATGTAGTGAGTAGTAGTTAGCCATCATATTATGGATTATGTTCTTGTTGAAGACTTTTGGAGGTTTGCCCCCTTGAAGTGATTTATTGTTATCAAGTATTTGTGTCCTATTCTTATTATATTCTTCTCTTGCACAATTAATTTTATTACATCCTCTTGCCTTTCATCCTTTGGCATCAAGGAGGATATAGTAGTCATACCTTCTACCTAAACTAAAAGAAGAAAAGAAAAAAATACACTTCCTACACTAATCTATGAGAGGCTCGATATGTGCAAAAATTAAACTAATCACATAGTTACAAGGAAATAAACACAAAATCAATAACCATAGTACAATGAATTACATGGGGAAAACCCTTTCTAGAGAAAAACCCCACTCCAAAACAACTCAATGTATT
Source organism: Cunninghamia lanceolata (assembly GCA_027924645.1). Taxonomy (NCBI): domain Eukaryota; kingdom Viridiplantae; phylum Streptophyta; class Pinopsida; order Cupressales; family Cupressaceae; genus Cunninghamia; species Cunninghamia lanceolata. Next base: position 1,469,603 of record BSBN01000549.1, on the reverse strand, counting down.
ATTTAGTAATCAAAGGTTACAATACACTTGCAAATTCTAAGCCTTTACAAGAGTACACCAACTAGAGATATCGGGTAATTTGGTTAGCATAACAATACCTACAAAACTCACTGTCAAAATATTCATCTCAAGTACCCAATCAATAGAAGAAACAATACATAAAACCATTATTAGTTAGAAAAACATGAGCTAAAACCACCCAAAATATGGTGCCCAAATCCCTAGTTAGAAATCCAACATCCAAATCCCAAGATGAGTCCACATGCTAAAAATAGCACATTCCTTCCACTTGCCACAAGATCGTCATAATCCACTCACCAACTTGGGTGCTCTATTTTGGCTCCATTATCTCCGTTCAAAAATGCCTTATGATATGCCATAACATGTGTCATAAGTTGGTCAACAAGTGTAACTTCCTCTTATAGCTCTTTTATGTGTCATAGATGTTTTTACATTTCTAATGTGGGAGGCCCAACTTCTACAGGTCATAACATTTGATTTGGGAGGCCGTTTGGGCCCTTTTTTTAAAATTGTAGAGCTAGAAGAGATTTACATACTAGGCATCCTAAAAGTGATGCCAAACAACTTGGAATTATTTTGGGGCTTAAAGCAACCTTTATAGCCCAAAAATTTGAGTTTTTCTACTCTACATCCTGAAAATTACATTTTTTTACATTATGAACATTAGGAGCAAGGTTAAGACACCTTTCCTAACATAAACTATATACACCCTTATTTTTTGCTAACCCTACTACTACTTCTTTTACCACTTCCATCTCCCTAAACTAGTCTGGGAGAGTTTTAGTAGCCATAGCCTTAATTTTGCAATGTAATAAGCTAGATAAGTGATGAAATCTCCACATATGGTTGCTTTAGGTCCATTTCTTGCTTTCATCCTCCTTGTCCCATAACATTCCTTTCATGAACCCTAGTGCCACATTCAACTCGCATGAGAAGATGATCTTAGGAATTTACTTGAGACATTCCTATGAGTCTTAAGCTCCTTCCCTTTCCTTGCACTGCACTTACTTGTCATCCAATACAACACTAAAATACAAGAGCCTATACACAACCAAACCTGAAAAACTCCCACCAAGCTCCTACTTAATCCCTATACATTCTCCAAATGATGCATCTCCTTAAGATATAAACTTATCATCTCATGCATGCATTTAACACTTTTAATACCTCCTATTGTCACACTCACTACAATGGGATGGGCATCCTCTTCCCTGCCAATCTTCTACAACCACACCACATATGAAATATTTATCTCCTAAGGATCTAACATGACAAATGCTTCACAACTAATGTAGGTCTATATTTGCATAAAGATGGCCTTTAATGCCCTCAATCTAGTGTGCTAAGAGCATTAGATATATAAGAGAAGCTTACAATTAAATTTAGGCCCGCCACCTTAACCTTGCCTAGTATAATCATGAAGGTTGAAAATAGAGATGTTGCTCTAAATCCTTTCAAGAGCTAGGGAGGCGACTATATATCACCATTATTGGCTCTTGATCAATAATAATGTTTGCAAGATGATCCATTGTTGAATTCAAATGCCTCTTGCAATGATGAAAGCTAAGCTATTCAAATTTCTCCTTTAACCCTAAGACCTCATCTACATATCTATTGAGATTCCAGTTTAGATGACTCCCTTTTTTAAGGGCATTAATGGTGCAGGAGCACCTAATAGAACATTGTGGAACAAGGAGGCATCAGTGAATAAGAGAGGATTCCATGGAGTCCATCAAGTCAAATGGAATAGCCTAAAACCAATAATGACATATTGTAATGGTCAAGATGATGTAATGTTTAAATGTCTTGAGGGTCCTGGTAAGGACCCTAGGACCAAAAATGATGTAAGTTGGGCCAATAGTGCCCCTAGAGTCAAATAGAGGTGTCTAAGATCAATAAGAAGGTTTAATGAACCTAAATAAAATCAAACATGATAAATAAATAAGGTAGAAGTTCATTAAATAAGGCAGAAATTCACTAAACCAAAGTTCAGAAATTCAAATTTCTGAATTATGCATTTAGGAGGGAAAGTCAATTTGAGTAGTTTCTTTGTGGTTAAACCAACTCCAACCGATGGGGATTGGTTAAGGAAGTTGGATAGAACTTATGTAAGCATTCCAAGCCATTTGATGTACGGACAAGTACTTGGGAGGCTTTTTTTTGGTACGGCAGACTGGGAAATAACAGAAATTTCAGTTTTCTTGCATTTTTTCTTCTCATTTCCATTGATTCTTTGGTTGTTGAGTGTTGGCAAATGTATTAGGACCTCAATTAACATTATTAGACTTCATTCCATGCTCTGAAAAAGTTTTTAGATTAGTTTTATTTCTGTTCTTGTTGACTGTCATAAAAAAATAGCAGACTGTTCTGTGTGTTTTGAGTGGTGGCAATGCATCTTTGGGCCTTCCCATGAATGTAAGACCCTGGTTCTCATGGGATAGGTCCTTGCTAACATGTATACTATGATTCTTTAACCTTTTCAAGGCAGGAGGAGTTCAAACTGGAAGGTGATCACCATTTGAAGTAAGGGATTGCTTGTGAAAAAGCATTGAAATGATGGCATGGTTATAGCAGCCGGAGATCCGTCTTAACAAGGTGATATTTTTATGATTGCTGTTGTTTAATATGGTCAAGGAGATGGTGTTAGACCTTTGAATGAGGTCTAGAAGTGATTGGAGGTGGAAGATCTAGCAAGCCCTAGGTTTTGAGGCCTAGAAACGAGTTTTTTGTATTTCAAACCATAAATGTGCAAACCATCTAATAAGACCTAGAAAATCCTTGGTTTTGAACCCTTTCCTAAGACTGTTTTTAGGTTTGAAGTGTGTGGGACAAGTTTGTCATAGGGTTCCTTTGTAAAATGGTCAATTTAGGCCTTGTAGGAAGACAACAGGGTGTTAGGACAGTCATATTTCGTCCAAAACAACAATATCTGAGTTTGGGATATGTTATATAACTTGATAAAGGGTATCCAAATCAGTCATTATATTTTGAAGTGCTTTGGGAAAGTTTGGGGAAAAGTACAAATTAGTTGCTGAACAAGACTACAAGAATTAGACCTGTTTAAGGGGAATTGTCAAGAATCTATCAAATTGGTTTGTGAAACCTTTGGAACCTTGTTGGTTGGGGTAGGTTGAGACCCTAGAAGGTGCTAAAATTCATCTGAGAAGTTGGAATCCAAACTTGAGCCCTTTGGTGGAGTTTAGGACAAGAAAAAGACTAGTGAAGTCTTGCTGATTGAAGCCCACATTTGATCTAAACCTTTTGTTCTTGTTTTATTATCTCTAAGACCTAACACCTCTGCATCAATTAATCACCACCATCGAATCTCCTTCAAATATTAGCTTTTTCCGATTCTGTAATATCCTTGGTCCCAAGCCAACTGACAACACTTTCCATTCCGCTTTATTGTTGGTTTTTATACCAAAAAATAAGGAACCGACATAAACCATAATGTCTTTTGAATCCCTTCGTACAAATCCTCCACCCATACTTGGATTTCTTCTAAAGGCTCCACCAAAATTTAATTTTACAAAGTTATTCCTTAGAGGATTCTATTGCTCACTTCTATCTCTTTTATGTGCATTTTTTCTCCTTTTAATCATACTAACAATACTATTCTCTCTTCTATCTTGAACAAAAAGAAAGAAAAGACATTTTTAAAAAACTTGTATAAAAGAGATTTTTTAATAAAAAAAGAAATTAAACAAGAAAACATATTCACATACAACCAATCAACTATTAAGTTCACTTCCACTATCACATCACATAATTCATTGATAAAAGCTTTCGAGGGCAGCCTTCATTCCACTTCCACTATCACATCACATAACTTCATTCATAAAAGCTTTCCAGGGCAGCCTTCATTTGGAATTCATGACGTATCAAACTAGTATTCTCCATGCACCAGGGAATTTGGAATTCATGGCGTATGAAACTAGTATTCTCCATGCCCCAGTCAAAAATTTCTTAAGGTCACGAAAAAATTATTTTGTCAAATTTATGTCCCCTTAGGTTGCGAAGAAATTATTTTGTCAAATTGGCCACACCCCACTCACCTTTAGTTTTTGTTTTTTCCCGCACCCCACTTACGACCGGCTTGACTTGGAGAAGGATTACCTAGCAATGATTCGTTTTAGGAAAAAATGAGCTATTTAATATTTGCATAAGGTCATCGTTCCCCTTTAAAATTGATGGGCGATCGCTTTTTTGTTTTTTAAATGTACTATAATTTTTTCATTAGTCCGTAGTATTTACGTTATTATTATTACATATTATAATATGTATAAATAATATATTATAATAATAATAGTTGCAAATTACTTGACTCGGTGCCTGTTTTATTTTGAATTTTAAATGAGCAAATTGGACCTTCTCCTTCAAATCATTACAATAAGAAAGTGGATGGAGGGCGAGAGTATAAAGGGCATTCCCATAAAGCAATGTCACATTGATGTGCACATGTATGATATTTTTTTAATTTTAATTTTAATTTTTAAATAAAAAAATGTTTATAGGTTAAGCAATTGTTTTGAAACCGATAAGGGAAATCTTTAAAGAGATTCTAAGGTGAATAAATGATTAAGTAATAATTAAATTCAATTTTAAAATTTATGGGTTGAAAAGTAAAATTGTAAATAGATAAGTATTTTTTTAAAATGATAAAGATGGATTAGCCTTATTAAATTTTATGTGTGGTTTGATGGTGTTCGAATGTAAACTATCTCTTTGTGATTCAAAATGATGTTATGATATTAAATCTGGCTTTGTAATGCTTTGACAAACAACAAATTGTCAAATTATTTTTCCTCTAGGTTTGAAATCATGATGTGGAATCAATCCAAGTTAATTGTGCGGTGCATAATCAATCTTAGTGTACAAAATCAACCATTCGTGCACAAAATAGACTTGTTGGGTTTGGTGATCTGAAAAATAGTTCGCATCGCTTTTTGAATATATGAATCTATAAGAAGGTGATGTCTATAGATATTGTTTGTGAATTTTCTAGATAGGCTGTATTCTAACTTGGTCAAACCCCTAGGCAAATCGACTTAACTACTTTTGAACAAAGACCAAAGACAACAAGCAACAATGCAATATGCATATTTGTTGTTAAATATGTAGATGTTGATGTGAGCAATGAATGCTCCGATGTGCTCTTTGAATGATGTAACTGAAAGGAAGCAAGGTACGTGGAACACACTTCCTACACCAATCTAATGAGGGGAATAGTATGCAAATTCTTTTAAATCCTTACAATTACAGTTATGTTATGTGATTAACACAAAGATTACAATAGCAAACACACACATGAATACAAGAGAGACACAAGATATATCGTGGGGAAAACCTTTTCAGGTGAAAAACCCCACTCCAAAACCTGCACAATGTATTATCAAAACAATATTGTTTACAACACATTTGCAATGCAAATTCTTCTAGGAGTCTGTAAATGTCATTTTTGGAGTAATTCCAGCAGCATAACAGTACCTATATAAACACTATGCATCTACTACTCCAAAAACATTGCATTATATAGAGTCACAAGGCATAACTGAGAAGCTTCTAGAGGTAGGCGTCCATCTTGGCCACATGGCCATTTTCCCACATCAAAGGACACTTGTACAACATGCATACACTCTCTTACGTCTGTCATACTTGGCAGATTTAACTTCCCAAGAATGGAGCGCTGCAGGCTAAAAATAGGCAATGACAGATGCTCTTACGTATCTTACAGCTGTCATAAAAATATGCAACATGACAACACTTAATGTTGTAAGAGAATATGTCATATACGACTAAAAATAGCATATTCCTCTTACAACATGTCATAACCCAACTTGGGCGCCCAAAGATGCCTTTCTCTCATGCAAAGATATTCTCCAACACTTGTCTTCACTTGTCATAGGAATCTCTATACTTGGCTCTTACGTGTCATAGATTCTGTCATACAAAATAACTCCTCTATCATAATCCAAGATGCCGACACATGGCATAGTAGTGCCACCTCAAATGGGATGCCCAAATCCACATGCGTTTGACTTGACCATCCAAGTCACATTACAAATAGGATGACATGTCACAATGCCACCTTATACTAAATGACAAAACATGATGTGCATGTAAATACAAAATTAGGCAATTAATTAAATAAATAATCTAATAATCAATGCTAGGAATTGCAAGGTTGAGACACCTTAATTCCCAATAGTAACAAATAGTGAATGAGAGCTCTTTATATCCAGATGATCCCCTTATCTAAACAATGAATTAGTGCATGTCCTTAAATACAACACCTATAATACAATTATAAATGTTTTGTGCTTCGAGCCATTGGGTACTGACTAGTTGGAGGGGGTTGACATGAGCCCAATTTTAATTTTGAATTTCAAAAAGGTGAGGGTTGATTTCACACCACAAAATCAATCATGGTAGGTGAATGGGTAAATTGAGGGTTGAAATTGGTTCCTAGGATGTGTGGAGGCAAAATCATCCTAGGTTAATAAAAATTTCCAATTCTTAGTGCATAAACACAACACTTATATGCTAGTTATTGTATAAAGGATAACTTGGTGACAATGAGTTCAAACCGAAGGCCCAAAAAGTGCTAGGCGTGTAATTTTCACCATTACATTTTGTCCCCACTCAGACTTGCATGTGGACTACTATGAAGATGCATGTCAAAGTAAAGAAACCAATCAACATTAAATTAAAATATTTTAGACACTCAAAAGGATACAAATAAGGATGATAATTCTCTATGCACTCCTTGCAATCAATGTTCTATTTGAAACTTACAAAAAAAAAAAAATCAATGAATAGCATCTAACAATCATTTGAAATTTAGGCACTCACATAATTACTTAACAATATCAACAATCTCAAAGTAAGTGAAAAAAGTAAATGTAAAGGTGGCATAAAGCCAAGAACATGTGACATGTGTATACAATGCAAATGCAAACACATAAACACGTTAAACTAAGTCTAACCTATTCAATTCACAAGTGCTTGCAGCCTCCAGTTGAGCTAAATAAGATTGCACATAACATAGAATGAAATCAAATAAATATCTCAAATTCAAACCTATGATTTTTGGTTGTGTTCCTTGATTGTATGTGATTACTCCTCAAACCAACACCATAACATTGCATTGCATGGAGTCTTTAAAAATGGCTTTCATGAGGTTCAATTTATAGATTTTTGGATGGGTTGATGGTGGGTTGAAATTGATTGGAAGGATCAATAGTTGATATTGGTTGAGAGGATGGGGTTGATGAGGAGCCTCCAAGTGACATCATTTGGTTGGTGCACAAGTGGAGTCCTTGGATTGAGGAGAGATCAATGGTGGAGGATCTCCATGGAAGAAGTGGATGGTGAGGATCAAAAGGGTACCAATGGCACTTTTTGGAGGGATGTGCAAAGGACTTGCCTATGCCCATGCCTTTTGTACAAAGACCCATGCCTATGTACACTTTTGAGGAATGTGCAAGGGTCTGAATGGATTTAATGAAGGTTAGGATTGTGCAAGTGTGTGATTAGTTGGCTAATTGGTTTTAGTCAACTTAATGAAAAGTGGACAAAATAGGGAATTAAATAAATAGGATATTTATTTACTTTTTGGGATGAGGATGAGAGCCTTAGATAAATAAATATTTGATTTATTTATCTCAGGTTGAACTATGGAAAATGATTGATTAATTAAAGAAATGATTGAATTTATTTAATTAAAGCTAGGAAGAGGGTTAGAATGAATATTGTATGAATTGTGATTTATTAATTAAATAACAAAATATTATTTAATCAATGTTGGGATGAAAATAAATAACTAATCAAATAAATAAGAATTTACTCAATTAATCATAGAGGAAATGGTCAGGTGATGTCCTAATTGTGGCTAGAATGGTGATGAGGTAATTTTAGGTGTCTACAATATGAAGCTAATCACTACAATTGACAAAGGAGAAGGTGTAAGATCCCTCAATGGACTATTATAACTAGGCTCCTAACAATATCAAAAGACGGTGTAGGACTTCCAACAAGTCATTATAACTGAACAAGCTTGGTGTGGGGCATCCCTTGGGCCATTGTAACCAAGAGTGTGCCATGTAGAGCTCCTAAAGCATAATTATAACCATAACCATGAAATAACATCAATGATATAATATGCTCCCTCCAATTGGTTGCATATAGGGGATGTAAGGAATTAGAGGAGAGGAGGAAAGCAAATATATTATCATGTAAAGTGTAATCATTGTGAATGTCATAAATAAGATCACGTGATAACCATATGATAAGTTAATGAAATATAAGCATGAAAGCACACATTTGGGAAAGCATGACACCCCCAATTTTGCCCCCAATCATAGGGTTTTCACTACCTAATGAGTACCATACCATGTTTGTTCATAAAGGGGATTTCATAATCCATAAAAATTTAAGATTGTATATTACTTTCTATCAAGGGGTCAATGGGACAAATTAATTAAGGTATAAGCTTTGATATTGGGTGTGTTCCACATGGATAGTGAAGGTTAGACTGCAATGATATAATAGTAAGGAATTAATAGTTTTGTAAGAAATGAAGGCAAACCACTACAATATGGAAATCTGAAATTATGTTGCAAATCTAAAATTTAATCTATAGAATACCAAAATGGAGATGAAACATGTAAATCAACAATAAAAAAAACTAACAAACCCAAGAGATTTACACATGACACCATGATTTATGTGAAAAAACCCTTTCAGGAAAAAACTCCACCAGAAAAGAGGACAAGTTTGTATTATCTTCAAATAAGATTACAATACAATTACTTACTTCAATCCTACATCCACTCTGACTACACTTGTGTGTACTTGTAAAGCATACAATTCATAGCCTACACTCCTCAAGCTTTTGTTAAATAAAAAATTGCAAGCTTACAGAAGAAGTTACTGGAATATGGTGTTAAAACTTGGGAGGTTACAAAAATAGGAATTAATGACACTCTTACACCTATTCTAACCATATCCACACGTGTAGTGCTCCATTATATAAAAATCTAATGCTCGCCTTGAGAATAGTCAACAGTAAGCTAAAAATAGCCTCTTACGCCTTCTTATAGTTTGCCATGAGATGCTTTGCAAAGACAGTCCAATAATATTTGATTCCTTACAACATGTAAGGCACTAATAATAGATGTTCTTACACCCATCATAAGTCATTAATAAACTTGGACACCCACTGTTTACTATGCCAAGATAAATATCATAACTTACTATCACCATAAATACACATTTACTACAATCAATGGATCTCACATCTCTTATGGAATGCATTTACAAAATAATGTTAGGAGTAATTAAATATATTAGATTTACAAATTTGATGGCACCTTAATCCTAACATTCTCCCACTTCACATCATACATTGTAAATACATCCATTGAAAAATATAAATCAACTAAGTACAACAAACAAGACCCATGGCCTCCCTACACCAAGTGAACTTTTCTGTGCTCATAGGTTTGGTAAGATAATTTGCAACATTGTCTTGAGTGTCAACTTTATTCAACTTAATATGTCCATTTACAACCATTTATTGAATAAAGTGATACTGAACATCCACATGCTTAGTCTAAGCATGATACATAGGATTCTTAGCTAAAAATATTGCACTTTGGCTATCACAACCACTCTAAATTTTCTTGCAGTCAAAACAAATACATGTATACAACCTTTGTCACCAAACTATCTCCTTAGGGACATGAGTAGTAGCCATATACTCTCCTTTGATGGTGGATAAAACAACCATGGGTTGCCTCTTACTCATCCAACTCACAACTCTTCTAAATAGAGTAAATACATGCCCACTAGTGGACCTTCAACTATCCAAGTCACCTACCCAATCTGCATCAACAAAACCTTATATATCCAATGCCTTATCCTCATTGTTACTACTAGAATAAACTAAGCAATAATAAGAAGTACCATGCAAATATCTTAACACCCTCTTCACATAATTCTAATACTCTCTACCGGGGTTAGACATAAACTTGCTCAATACTCCCACTACTTAGGCAATATCAGGCCTAGTGCAAACCATTGCATACACTTCCTACTACACTAGCATATGCCATGTTTAATATATCCTCAAAATCATCTTCACACTTGGGACACATATCTAAAGTAATCTTAGTGCCAACTGGTAAAGGAATTCTAATTGGCTTACAATCCTACATATTAAATATGTGCAAAATAGTATTCACATACTTTGTGACAACCAAAGTTTTATGTTCTCATGATCCCTCCTAATTTTCATTTCCAATATGTACCTTTCTACTCCCAAATTCTTCATCTCAACTACTCCTAAAAGTTGAGCTTTCAACTCACTTGGTGTTATTGAAAAATAACATGTCATCCACATACAAGGCAACAATTAGTATATGATCATCAATACATCTAACATAAACACAATGATCCTTTTCACTTCTTAGAAAACCCAATTTCAACATAAAAGAATTAAATTTTTTATACCACATTGGTGCAGGAGCACCAAGATATCTATGACTTATTTGATCTTCAAGTTGTTTTGTTTTGGTTCAATAAGGTCCTTGAGACCATCTCCATGATGTAATAAGGCTTGGATGCCTTGAGTGTAAGGGACTATGTCCAAATGTCTAAAAACTACTGTCATATTGTAAGTCTTGCTCCTAGGGGACAGTCATATAAGTTTCTTGTTTTGTAAAGCCTTGTCAAGACATGGTTAAGGAGTTTAAGGCATGTGAGAGTCTTGGGAAATTGTTAAGTCTCAAACAAATCATAAACAAGTCATAAAATCACCGATGACAAAGTGTAAGTGATTAAACATGTCCAAACAATGTGTTTACTATCTTAAAACAGGGTAGTTGCAGAAAGTATTTGTTGGTTATGGACAACCCCATCGACCCCAACTACCTTGCAACCAATTCAAACTATTAAGAGGACTTCTTAATGCCTCAAGCATGAGGAATGTATCACTAGTGAAGGATTTTTTGAAACAATAACATATAGTTCTCTACTTTTCTGTGTATTTTCTAAGTTTTCTGTGCATTAAAGCCCGTACTTCTGTGTAGTATGGTTCTGTCATGGGCCTTGAACATCCAGGAGTAAAGTGTGATGAGTTGACTATCAAATAAGACAAGTTTAGATCCATGATATTGTGGAGAAGGTAGTGTATGATCATTGGACAGCAAACTACTCTTTAAACCTGCTGTTTCTTTCAGAAATTCGTTGTTTTCCTGCATGTTCCGTACCTGTACGGCTGAGTGGTGACTGGGGTTCATGATGGAAAGTTAGGTTGGTGAGTGACCTTCCATTTACAAGTTGTTTCAGCTCTTCACATTCATTTATAACTCTGTATTTCTCCTTTCTCTGCAAGTAGGTTGAAGACCCTCAACTAGGGTGCTGACAGTAACAATATGATGTTTTCTTCATTCCACTAAATCACCAAGCCCTGTGGTCAGTGGAATGAGTAGTGTAGATTATAGTTTCATGTCTTGTAAGGTCCATTTGTGCAGAGGATTGTTGTTGTTGAGATTCTATTGACTACACTTAGCAAAACCATGTGCTAAGTGACTGCCAGAGGTTACAATAGTGCCACTTTTTGGAATAGTCAGTCAAAATAGCAAAGGTACCATTGACATGTTCAGATGGTCAAGAGAGTTTCAAACCAACATCTGAGGGCACTTGCTTCACATAATAGGCCTATTTAGGGCTAAAAGACAATAGGAGGGTTATTGGTTAGGGAAAACTTTTCAAAACAACCTAAACCCATTCTAGAGTATGCTATGAGGAGGCATAATGGGTATCTTTTGCATGTCTAAGAATTGTGTTTGAATTTATGTGCAAAGAGTTATAGGAATTATTCTCTGTTTCTAGGGCTACTAGTCTTTTGGAGGTTTATGAAGCAAGTACATGTTCCGAGAGTAATCTGCCTTAACCAATGGGTGGGATGAGTCCTTTGGTACCCCAATCCAACCTTTCCATGAACAAAAAAAGATTCCCTTCTGTTGTTCCCACTTTTCTATGAAGAGCTTGGTTTTTGGACTTATTGGTGTGGTTGAGACTTGTTAAATTTATCCTTCTTCTTGCATCCCAATTGCCTCTACATCATAGTGGTATCAGAGCCATAAAAGGTTCTGTTGTTGGCCTAGTATATGTCAGTAGAAGAGAGTGAAGGAGAGGCTAGCAATATGCCTCCAAAGGGGATGACCACCGAAGTGGTCAAGAAGTTCAAGGAAATGGAAGAGAAGATAAAAAGTGGAGTCAAGGAAGCACTCCAAGCAGCATTGAGGATAGGGAAGAGGATAGATGAAGGTTCAGATGAAGAGGAAGAGAAAGAGGAAGAAGAAGAAGAAGAAGAAGAAGAGGTAGAAGTACCGGCTGATCAAAGACATTTCTTTGAAGCCATCAAGGTAATTGACAAGGATTCTTCGGAGGCTAAGATGGAGATTCCCATGTTTAGTGGGAAAATGAATGCTGATGAAGTCATGGAGTGGATTGAGGCTCTAAAAAACTATTTTGAGTATAAGGAAGTTCCTAAAAGTAAGAGGGTTAAGTTTGCAAAAACTAAACTCAAAGGTGCTGCCCTTACATGGTGGAATTATACCCAAGGAGAGAGGGTAAAGAATGGGAAGAGCATGATCTCTTTATGGAGCAGAATGTTGGAGAGGATCAAGTCCCAATTCCTTCCATCAGACTATGAGATGCAGATCTACAAGAGGATGCAAAATCTCAAACAAATAGATTTGGATGTGGCTACTTACACTGAGGAATTTCACAAATACACTCTTCGTTGTGGGTACATGGAGGATGAAAAAGCCAAGGTGGCAAGATATTTGAATGGTTTGAGGTTCAATATTCAAGATGAAATCAATTTGTTGACCCCTAAAACCATGGAGAAGTGCTTTCAAGTGGTACTAAGGGCTGAAGAAAAGTTGAAGAGGAAAGGTGAGCAGCAAACTAGAGGAAGAGGTGGCAGAAATTTTAGAGGTAGGGGCAGTTTTGGGGGCAGAAATCAGTCCCAAAGAAGCCAAGGGGAATCTAATTCCCAAGAGAAAAGTGGAGAATCTAGTTGTAGAGGAGGCTTTAGAGGAAGAAGGCCTAATGGGAGAGGTAGATTTGGTGGACCAGGAAGAGGTCCTAATGTCTTCACGGGAAGGTGCTACAATTGTAGCCAAGTGGGACATACAGCCTTCAAATGTCTTGAAAAGCAAGCCTCAAGCTCTCATGGAGGAGAGAGAAGGAACCAATTGATCCAAGAGGAAGATTGCCAAAGTGTCAACTCTCCAATTGGAAGTGCAGCCTCGGTCCATGAAGGAGAAAGTTTGATGATGAGAAGAACCATGTTGAAGGTGCCTCAAACTCAAGAACCCCCTCAAAGGAAGACTTTGTTCCGGACAACATGCATGGCCTATGGTAAGATTTACAAGGTAATTGTTGATTTAGGCTCAACTAAAAATTTGGTTTCTATTGAAATGGTAGACCAATTGAAATTAAAAAGGCTTCCTCATGTTAGTCCTTATAAAGTATCATGGTTGAATAAAGGACAACAAGTTTTGGTAGATGAACAATCATGGGTTCAATTTGAGATAGGAGAATATAAAGACAAAATTTTATGTGATGTGATTCCTATGGATGCTTGTCATTTGTTGTTAGGACATCCATGGCAATATGATGTTCAATCACAACATGATGGTAAAACTACTTCTTTCATCATAACTAAGAATGGTAAAAAGTATAGAATGGATCCTTTACCTGATGAGCATGTAGAAAAGAATGTTGGTTCAAGTGTCATGATTGTGAGTGGGAAAGAGTTTCTAGATGCCCTTAAGGAGGAAGGAACCCAAGGGTATGCTCTGATTTTGAAGCCTAAAAATAGTCCTAGTTTGCATGATCCTAGTAAGGAAGAAGTTCCCTATGAGGTGCAACAATTGTTAGAGAAGTATAAGGGGATTATGGTAGAAGAAATGCCTAATGAGTTGCCACCTATTAGGGACATAAGCCATCAAATTGACTTCATACCGGGATCTTCTTTGCCAAACAAAGTAGCCTACAAGATGACACCTTCACAAAATGAAGAGATTGCCAAGCAAGTACAAGAATTGTTGGATAAGGGATTAGTGAGAAAGAGCCTTAGCCCATGTGTTGTCCCAATAGTCCTAGCCCCTAAAAAAGATGGTAAATGGAGGTTGTGTATGGATTCTAGAGCCATTAACAAGATTACCATAAGATATAGGTTTCCTATGCCAAGGATTGAGGACCTAATGGACTATTTGGGTGGGGCTAGATACTTTTCCAAGATAGACCTTAAGAGTGGGTATCATCAAATTAGAATCAAACAAGGGGATGAATGGAAGATAGCATTCAAAACAAATGAGGGTCTTTATGAGTGGTTGGTGATGCCATTTGGTCTATCTAATGCTCCAAGTACTTTTATGCGTCTCATGAATGAAGTGTTGAAGGATTTCATTGGCAAATATGTTGTGGTATATTTGGATGACATTCTTGTTTTCAGCAGGACTAAGGAGGAGCATTTGCAACATTTGGATCAGGTTTTGAGGAAGTTGCATGATGAACAATTGATGATCAACATGGAAAAGAGTGTCTTCATGAAGGAAGAACTCACCTATGTTGGTTTTGTGATTTCACAGGGTAGTTTGAAGATGGATCCAACAAAGTAGAAGCCATTTTGTCATGGCCAACTCCAAAGATAGCAGGTGATGTGAAAAGTTTCCATGGTTTGGCAACATTTTATAGGAAATTTATAAGGGGTTTTAGTCATATTTGTGCACCAATTTTGGATGCCATCAAAGGGGGGCAGAAATGTAAGTTTTTGTGGACACAGGCAGCCAATGATTCTTTTAAAATTCTGAAACAAAAGGTAGCACAACAGCCCATACTTATTTTGCCAGATTTTAATAAGTTGTTTGTGGTAGAATGTGATGCTAGCAATCTTGCCATAGGGGCTGTCCTAAGCCAAGAGGGCAGGCATGTTGCTTTCTTTAGTGAAAAATTGAATGATGCTAAGAGAAAGTACTCTACTTATGATTTGGAATTGTATGAAATGGTGAAAGCTTTTAAAAAATGGAGGCACTATATTTTTCCAAAAGAATTTATTGTTTATAATGACAACCATGCACTTAGTTTTCTGAATTCTCAGGAGAAACTCAATCATAGGCATATCAAGTGGGTTGAGCAACTCCAAGCCTATACTTTTTCAATCAAACACAAGAAGGGGTAGGCTAACAAAGTGGCAGATGCATTGAATAGAAGGGTGTGTATGGTTCAAGAAATTCAATTGCAAAGTGTAGGGGTTGATGCTCTCAAGCATATGTATCAGGATGATGAAGATTTCAAGGAGGTATATGAAGTTTTTTCACAATTTTCAGACTCTTATCATTCTAATTTTTTTGAGTTTTTGTTGCAACAGGGGTTGTTGTTCAAAGGTAGCCAACTATGTGTTCCTAAATGTTCCATAAGGGAGAACATTATAAAGGAGAAACATTTTTGGTGGACTAGGAGGTCATTTTGGATTGGATAAAACACTAGATCAGGTGAAGAGGTTTTATTTTTGGCCTAAAATGCAATCAAATATCATAAAATTTGTTGAATGTTGTAGTATTTGTCTAAGGGCAAAGGGTACTTCATCTGATGCTGGTCTATATCAGTCACTTCCTATTCCTAATAGGCCATGGGAAAGTATTAGCATGGATTTTGTGTTGGGTCTTCCTAGAACTCAAAGAGGCTTTGATAGTATATTTGTTGTGGTGGATAGATTCAGTAAGATGGCTCATTTCTTGCCATGTAAATGCACTAATGATGCTTCTCACATTGCTAGTTTGTTCTTCAAAGAAATTGTTAGAATCCATGGCTTGCCTCTTAACATTGTGACTGACAGGGATCCAAAGTTTGTAGGCCATTTTTGGTGCACTTTGTGGAAGAAGTTGGGAACTCAATTGTCCTTTACTTCAACCTATCACCCTCAAACTGATGGCCAAACTGAGGTGATGAATAGGTCCTTGGGTAACCTTCTTAGGTGCCTTACCAAGCAGCATGGAGAGGCATGGGATATGATCATCCCTCAAGTAGAGTTTGCCTATAATGATTCCACCAATAGAAGCATGGGAAGGAGCCCATTTGAGATTGTTTATGGTCTTCATCCAAGAGGTGTTCTTGAGTTGAGAGATCTCCAAGGATTGGAAAGAAAAAGTGCTCAAGGTGAAGACTTTGCATTGGCCATGAAGGACATTCATGATAATGTCAAAGAAACTCTTGAAAAGACCAATGCCAAGTACAAGGAGAAAGCAAATGAAAGAAGGAGAGATGTGCAATACAAGGTTGGGGATTTGGTAATGGCATAGTTGAAGAAGGAAAGACTTCCTAAGGGGTAGCTAACCAAACTCCTCATGAAGAAGATAGGACCATGCCGGATTGTGCACAAGTTTGGGCCCAATGCCTACGAGATTGAACTTCCTCAAGGCTTGGCCATATCTCCTATCTTCAGTGTTTCAGATTTGTTCCCTTTCAAAGGTGATTCTAATGCTGATCTAGAGGTGGATATGACAATAGCAGCAGATGAAGATTGGATCAAAGGTCTTCCACCCAATCAGCCATTGAAGTTGGAATGCATTCTTGACACCAAGGTCTTAAAGAAGACAAGGAAAAAGACCTACAAGCAATTTCTTGTCAAATGGAGTGGCTTGCCTCTTGAAGATGCTACTTGGATGACTAAAGAAGACATCTTGAAGCATGGTGTCACACTTGCTAATCTGCTCCCTCAAGAGACTTGAGTTCTCTTTCCACTTGGGGAGTATGGTGCAGGAGCACCAAGATATCTATGACTTATTTGATCTTCAAGTTGTTTTGTTTTGGTTCAATAAGGTCCTTGAGACCATCTCCATGATGTAATAAGGCTT
Organism: Cunninghamia lanceolata; assembly: GCA_027924645.1. NCBI lineage: Eukaryota > Viridiplantae > Streptophyta > Pinopsida > Cupressales > Cupressaceae > Cunninghamia > Cunninghamia lanceolata. The sequence goes on along the minus strand of BSBN01000549.1, from coordinate 1,452,648 downwards.
GGATGCCTTGAGTGTAAGGGACTATGTCCAAATGTCTAAAAACTACTGTCATATTGTAAGTCTTGCTCCTAGGGGACAGTCATATAAGTTTCTTGTTTTGTAAAGCCTTGTCAAGGCATGGTTAAGGAGTTTAAGGCATGTGAGAGTCTTGGGAAATTGTTAAGTCTCAAACAAATCATAAACAAGTCATAAAATCACCGATGACAAAGTGTAAGTGATTAAACATGCCCAAACAAGGTGTTTGCTATCTTAAAACAGGGTAGTTGCAGAAGGTATTTGTTGGTTATGGACAACCCCATTGATCCCAACTACCTTACAACCAATTCAAACTATTAAGAGGACTTCTTAATGCCTCAAGCATGAGTAATGTATCACTGGTGAAGGAGTTTTTGAAACAATAACATATAGTTCTCTGCTTTCCTGTGTATTTTCTAAGTTTTCTGTGCATTAAAGCCCGTACTTCTGTGTAGTATGGTTCTATCATGGGGCCTTGAACATCTAGGAGTAAAGTGTGATGAGTTGACTATCAAATAAGACAAGTTTAGATCTATGATATTGTGGAGAAGGCAGTGTATGATCATTGGATAGCAAACTGCTCTTTAAACCTGTTGTTTCTTTTAGAAATTCACTGTTTTCCTGCATGTTCTGTACCTATACGACTGAATGGTGACTGGGGTTCATGATGGAAAGTTAGGTTGGTGAGTGACCTTCCATTTACAAGTTGTTTCGGCTCTTGACATTCATTTATAACTCTGTATTTCTGCTTTCTCTGCAAGTAGGTTGAAGACCCTCAACTAGGGTGCTAATAGTAACAATATGATGTTTTCTTCATTCCACTGAATCACCAAGCCCTATGGTCAGTGGAATGAGTAGTGTAGAGTATATTTTCATGTCTTGTAAGGTCCATTTGTGTAGAGGACTATTGTTGTTGAGATTCTATTGATTGCACTTAGCAAAACCATGTGCTAAGTGACTAGCAGAGGTTACAATAGTGCCACTTTTTGGAATAGTCAATCAAAATAGCAAAGGGAAGTTGAATCTTATGGTTTTAAGGTGCCATTGACATGTTCAAATGGTCAGGAGAGTTTCAAACCAACATCTGAGGGCACTTGCTTCACAGAATAGGCCTATTTAGGGCTAAAAGACACTAGGAGGATTATTGGTTAGGGAAAACTTTTCAAAACAACCTAAACCCATTCTAGAGTATGCTATGAGAAGGCATAATGGGTATCTTTTGCATGTCTAATAATTGTGTTTGAATTTTTGTGCAAAGAGTTATAGGAACTGTTCTCTGTTTCTAGGGCTACTAGCCTTTTAGAGGTTTATGGAGCAAGTACATGTTTTGAGAGCAATCTGCCTCAACCAATGGGTGGGATGAGTCCTTTGGCACCACAATCCAACCTTTCCATGAACAAACAAAGATTCCCTTCTGTTGTTCCCACTTTTCTATGAAGGGCTTGGTTTTTGGACTTATTGGTGTGGTTGAGTCTTGTTAAATTTATCCTTCTTCTTGCATCCCAATTGCCTCTACATCACACATCTAGGGTGATTGTTTCAAACCACAAAGAGACTATTTCAATCTACAAACCAAGTGTTCTTTCCCTTTTAGCTCAAAACCCTTAGGTTGTTGCATATAAATTTTCTCTTCCAGATCTCCATGCAAAAATATAGTCTTAACATCCATTTGCTCAATTTCAAAATCATAAGTAGTATTTATGGATAAAATAAATCTAATAGGAGATAATTTAGCAATAGGAAGAATATTTTATCATTGAAATCAAACCCCTCTCTCTGGGAGTATCCCTTGGCTACCAATCTAGCCTTGTACTTTTCTAATGAACCGTTTGCTCCAAATTTCTTCTTGTAGACCCACTAACATCCAATGGCCTTCCTTCCTTTGGGAAAATGAATAAGATTCTAGGTATCACAAGAGTCTAAAGCCATCATCTCCTCCTTCATGGCTAGTTACCAATACTCACTATCATCTATAAGAAAAGCTTCTCTGTAGGATCTGGGTTCATTGTTAGTACTTAATAAAGCAAGTACATAATGGAAATCTGGTGGGCTATACCTATTAACTAGATTATGTTGTCTTATGGATCTTCTCAAGGGTGGAATAAGGGATTCTTCCTCTTGTTCTTTTGTATGCTCAACCTCTTCTATAATCTCAAATCTTTCCCATAACTCCCACTTGAACCCTCTTCTTCCTCTCCATCCTCAACTTCATCATTTTGTTATTTTTTATGTGCATCTTCTCACTTCAATTTAAAATGCACTATCTTTTTCCCTTCTTTATCTTTTGACCATTTAAAATAAAAATAGCTCTAAGTTCCCTGAAAATCACATCTCTAGAATAGACAACTTTCTTGGTTAGAGAATTCCAAAGCTTATAATCTTTAACATTCTCACCATATCCAATGAAGACGCATTTCTGTGCTTTTGGATCCAACTTAGAATGCTTTATTTTAGGCACATGAACAAAAGTCTCACATCAAAAAACCATTAAATGTGAAATAGAAGGTTTCTTACCTATCCACACTTCATAAGGTGTTGAATCGAGATCTTTGCAAGGAGATTTGTTGATCAAGTAACAAGTGGTACACACAACATCTTCCCAAAAATATTTATCCAATTGTGTATCACTTAACATACTTCTGGCTCTTTCCATTAAAGTTTGGTTAATCCTTTCTGCAACCCCATTTTGTTGAGGTGTGTAAGGATTAGTATTCTTCCTTATAATACCTGCATGCTTGCAAAACTCATCAGATTCCTTATAAAAATATTCCCCTCCATTGTTAGATCTCAATACTTTTATCTTATGTTCTAATTGATTCTCTACTAAGACTTTAAATTCCTTAAAATTAGTGAAAACCTTATATTTATGTCTCATAAAATAAATCCAAGTATATCTTGAAACATCATCAATGAAGGTCACAAAATATCAAGATTTTCCAAAAGAATCATTATCCACAAATTCAAATACATCTGTATGAATAATTTATAATTTACTCTTTGCTTTATTACTTCTTGAAGGAAATGATGTTCTATTTTGTTTCCCAAACACACAATGCTCACAAAAATCAAAATACTCATCAGAATAGGAGAAATTGTCAAGCAACTTTTTTTTCATAATGGTTTTTAGAAAAATTCACTTATGTGGCCCAATCTATAGTGCCATAAGATACATGTATTTTTAGATTTTTCAGTCATATAGGTGGATTTATATAAATTAGTGGTATTCAACTTCAACAGTGTTCTCAATCTTGTCCCTCTTGCTACCACCAATCTCCCTCTCACCAATTTGCAACCATGCTTATCAAATGTTACATGCATTCCCAAATCATTCAACTTAGATATCATAATTAAATATCTAGCCAATCTAAGAATATGTAAAACACCAAGGAGGGTGCTCATTTCATAAAATTTCATAACTTGTAGATCCAAAATAAATGAAGCATGAAAACTTATCATCACATTAGTAACTTGGAAACTGAGATAACTAAGAAGATAATCTACCAACCTCAAGACTCAAACACCAAATCAACCTAGCTATGAATTTCCAAAGAAGTCCACAAATAAGTAACCATAGTCAAGGAACAAATCAAGCATCCAGGAGATAATAACAACCTCCTAACACTAAACCACACCACCACTTGTAATCATGAATCAATCAAATAATCACAACCCAAAACTTTCAACCACATACATGATCACGTCATGCTAATGTTCAAATGTACATGCATACCCATGAAATCATAATCATCACCATTGTTATACCTATATTCAATTTCCATTGAAAACATGACTCCTAGTCTTACATGCGTATCAATCATGTCCTCAAACCAAAGGACAACCTATGTACCTATCACCATCAAAGTCTATACTCTGAAAATACCTATAAAACTATACCAAGAAGCATCAAATCTGATAACCTTCTATACCATCATGTTGGCCTTATAAAAACATGCACTCCCAGAACTTTTTTCATAAAAATTCATTTGAATGCTCATACAATCACACCTCAAATCTTTGGCTCACACAAGTTCTCAAACAAATACAAAACTCTCTCTACTTATCCAAGTGAAAAAACACCTGATCCACTATGTAGTATTATGTAAATGCTCTCCAATGCCTATTCAAAATCCAAAATCTAATTATGTATGCAAAAGTTATGTCCTTTTAACCATTTCAGAGCAATGTCAGCTTCAGGTACCAAATTTTGCTACACATAGAAAAATCAGATCACTAAAACTATACCAATGCATATTTGTTGGAGAGACCTTTCCAACACCTATAAGAAGTAAAAAATCTGATATCATGGGTGAAAGTTATGCCCCTAGAAGAAAATGCCCTCTAAGAGTTAAAAAAGGGGCCAAAATTGACCTTGTTTGTATAGTTGTGTGACATTAACATACGTACAAATGATGTCATCACTAAAATAATCAACATTAGGTTGTAAGGTGGTGGTTGTTGGGCTTATGTGGTGCAATAGGTGGCATGTGGATGGAGATATGGTGATAGACTTTAAATTTGTTTCAAATTTGATTTAATTTTTCATTTTTAAAACTCAGAATCTTGGATTAAAAATTCATTTTAAATATCCAGTTTAACTTTTTAGTTTTTTATTGTTTTGCACACGGGGGCTATCCATATGACCGACTCAACTAGGCCTTATGATGGGGGGTCAAAGGGCCTATCGGCCATGGCAACCACTGGTTGGCTGGGAGCCAACAGGCCCTGACTCCTTCATACACTATTCTATATGCTAGACTACAGTCTATGTACACCTCCGTTAAACCTTTCACTCACCATAAACCTTGTCACCCATACCTCCATCCATATGTTGTCAATGTCATTTTAATAATTTTTTAATAAATATTTGTAGACCTATATGAATCCTACACAGACCATATTCCTGGGACATTCTTTATGAACTGTGACTTACTACTGTGCCACATGGTACAAATACAATCATATAGAATCTATATGGAAAGATTACCTACAAGATTCTATCTAGGGCAAAAAATGACCAAATTTTTTTGTTGCCAAATATAGTTGAATTTTATATCAAAATATACATTTTTGGACGTTGTGAACTCAATGGTGAGGTCTAATTTTTTCCAAGAGTTCTCTAGTAAAATCTCACCTCTAAAACCCCCACAGAAAGAGCCTTAATAGAAAATCCATCTGCCAAAACTCCATCAAACCTTAGATTTACAACAACCCAAGTCTTCAAACACACCTATGACCTTGAAAATGCCTTCATTCTCATCTTGCAAGATCATGGATTCACTATGCACAAGAATCTATTCATTGCAAGGGTTATAATACCTGGGAGATCTCCTCCCACAACTTGGCAACTGGGCTCTAATACCACTTGAAAGAAAAAAAGCAATAATAACAAAGAATATTTCTAGATAACCCTATGAGAGATAAATATACAAACAAATATTAACTAGAATAACTAGAATCCACCATGCCAAAAGAATAGACAAACATACCACAAGAGGGAAAAGCCAACCTCCAAAAGCATCCACACTCAATGTAGTATTTGTTGGCAAGAGACACTATATGGATTCATGTATGTTGTCATTGATGGCAACAAAGGTTATCCCACACATCCGCAAGACATGATGAGTCTCTACCAGAAGTTAGCTTAGAGAAGTATTATGATCCAGTAAGCAAGAACAGAGCAGTCAGCAAGGTCCGACAGTCAGGTCCGGATCTCTTAGAGGAAGTATCTCAGTGAAGTGTAGATTTGGGGAAGTCAAGACAAGTACCTTGACTAATAGATTCCAAGGATCTAGCCTCTGGTGATGGAAGGGTGAAAAGATATGAGCACTTGAGTGTTGGGTTCCTATTTGAGTAGACAGAGGAGGAACTGTACCGACAGAGTGTCAGACCCAAATCCGGAAGAGATATTGTTGATGACTAAGTTTCTTGAGGTATCATTCATGACTGGTCGACATGATTGATGACTTCTTCAAGCATCTCCTAGATCCGCATTACTTGGTAAGCAAGGATCCAACCGACAGATCAAAGCTTGGGAAAATATTGACTATTCCAGATGCCGACTAGAAAGGTGGTAAGATTACTTGTACGGATATATATACCAGATGAATTTAGATACAAAGGGGTGTGGTGTGAATGTGTATTTGTGCAAACAAAAGTAGAAGAGTAGTGAGAAGGTAGGAAGACAGGTCTAGAATGTGACAGGACAACTAAACCAAAAGAAAGTTAGAATGAAGTGCAGCAGATCAGTTTATTGAGCTCAACTGGAACTGAATCTTAGCATGTGTGGATGCTTCTCATCAATTCAATCATTGTGTTATCTTTCTCTCTTATAGGTAGTGAGCCTCTTGTGAGTTGTATGCTCGGGCAATGAGCCCTAAATTGGCAGGTGCCATTTTGTACTTCTATTCTTCTAACAGAGAATACATTCTTGGGTTAATCACCCCATGGTTTTTCCCTTAACCGGGTTTTCCACGTCAAAATCATTGTGTTATGTGTATTGAATTTGTTTCTACTTTCATGTTTGTTTGCTTTGATACTGCACTAATTATTAAAGAAGAACAAAAAGTTGAATAAATTTAAGATACCTAATTCACCCCCCCTCTCAGTTATCAACAATTGGTATCAGAGCTAGGTTCCTCCCAACAGAGCCTAACAGCTTGAGGAAGATCTAGGAATTCAAATGGATGTGTATGGTAAGAGGGAGCAACTTAAGTCTACCCTTGATGATCTTGAGCAGTCAAATTCTGAAGTCAATGAATTGAAGGAAAGACTCAAACAGGCTTATGATTTCATAAAAGAACTAAAAGAAAAACTGAGTCTCTTTATGAAAAAGAGAAAGGAGCTACTTCAGCAATTGGCAAGTCAAGGTGAAGCCAATGATACAAATGGAGATCTGAAAGAGAAAACTAAGTTATGTGAAAAGTTATCAAAATAAATCATCATGGTAAGACATGAAATGGAATCAGGAGTTATAAAGTTTACCCAAGAAATTGAAGAGAGAAGAAAATCTAAAGATGATCTAAGACAATCTCTCAAGGAAAAATCAGAAGACTGCCACAAGATGGATAGAATAATCAGACATCTTGAATCTAATCTTGAAGATGCTAAAGACAAAGAAGAAAAACTTGAGGATCAAATTGTCTCTCTTAAAAGGGATCTTCAAACAACAAATGAATACAAAGAGAAATTCAAGATAAGCTCTGCTCAACTTGAAGTTCTTCTTGAAAGCCAAAAGAGGGTAGATGACAAGTGTGGCCTGGATATGAAAAAGGTGAAAGCTCTGGATCTGGTCAGAAGAATTTTGGATCAGAAAATCTAAGGAACAGGCCTGGAAGACCTCCAGTAAGGTAGCCTAATGCTCAAAAACATCCATCCTTCAATGGATACTATCACAATTGCAATAACTTTGGTCATAAAGCTAATCAGTATAGAAAGAGAATGAATCAAACTAATACATCATTCTCTGGACAGTGTTTCAACTGCAAAATGTATGGTCACAAATCTCATGAATGCAGAAATATGCAAATGAACAATTCATTCAATGGTAGATGCTTTGCATGCAATAGAATGGGTCATATGGCTAATGAATGCAGATCAAGAGGATATCAATCAAATATGCAAAGAAATGTTGTTTGCCAAATTTGCAATAGATTAGGTCATGTTGCAAAATTCTATAGAAGCAAGAATCAGGACAAAAGAGGTCCGGTACATCATAATCAAAATCAAGACAAGGGAAAATGAAAAGTGAATGCGGATGAAGTTCAAAGTGAGATAACAAGATTTGGGTGAAGAAAAGTATAGAGAATGTAGGGGATGGATCCGTACCAGACTCTAGTGCTGATATTCCTTCCAGAAATTAAAAAGTGAGCTCTGGCTCTGGGGGAGACACAAAGAAAACCATTTTCCCCCAGCCAATCCATTGGTGTCGGAACTAGCACAAGGAGAGTTGCAGATTAAAAGGCTCATAAAAGAAACATCTAAATAAACTATGGTGAAAATATGGAAGATCCGCAAGATGTTAAGATCAAGATTGATCCGGTTCTTCAAGTCATCCGAATAAGGCAAACCGAAATGACTTAGGTCAAACATTTATTGCAACTTGGTATTAGGGTTTGTGGAGTAATATAAGGGTTCTTCATATTAAACATTTGTTCATTCTGCATTTAAGAAGAAGCAAAAAGGAGCTCTACAACAAATTTCCCCAAGCCCATCAAAGATCATTTGCATAAGTCGATTCATCCAGAAATCGATCCGGCTCACTCCGTGAAACATAAAGGCACAAAAGGTATTTTTCATTCCTAAACATCTCTCTGCAAATCTTTTTAAAGATGACTACTCTGAATATTGTTAAGATCACTGATAGGCCTCGCCCCAAATTCAAAAAACATCCCTACAGATCCTTGGAAGTAGATCCCCTAAGAGTATTTTCTAGTGTTCCGCATGGTGTCTTGCATACAAAAGATATTAGGGTTTACATTCACGCAAATATTGAAGAATTTAGAGAATCCAAATTGAGGGATATCTACCACAAACAACTAATAGATGATTTGTTTGAGCTCCAACTCTAATACAAGGCCCTCTGGGACAAGCACTTTGCACAGTGTATACATTTCCCTTGCTTTACTGAAGATGAATGGGTCCAGTATGTCTTGAGCAGAATACATGACAACTTCATGTGGTTGAATGGACCATTCAAGATCACAAAAGATGCCATTAGGGCAGTTACCAGTTTGCACTCATCTGGTGGGATACCTATTCTCAAATTGGTCAAGAATCAAACTATAAGTGAGGATACCAGATCTAGGTTTGACAAAAGAGCAATGACAATAGAAGATATCACTAATCCGGATATCAAGTTTGCCTCCATGATCATCGGATACAAAATATATCATTCTAGCAGGGAGAATTCAGTACTTGGAACTGCTATCTACACTGCTTATGAAATGTTAAGGAAGAATTCAGATTATGACCTTTGTCAGCTCCTTCTAAACCAACTCTTGGAGAATCTGTAGAAAATAAAGAAAGATAAAAAGAATTCATTTAAGTATGGTGGGTTAATATTGTGCTTATTCTTCTACTTTATGAATGAACTACCCGGATCTAGTGGATGGGTATGGCAGAATGACAGACCGGTTGCCATACAAATCAGGGATTATTTGCATGGACTTGGTGATGACAAAGCACAAAACATAGCTCTCTGGGGTTTCTTCAAAAACTTCTAGAACATGATGCAAGCTAGAGAGAGAATTCCCCAATCTCTAGTTGAGAAATACAAAGACACAATATGCTTTTATGGTAGAGACTGATCAGTGCCTAATGGAGGCAGTGGAACCAAGAACAGTGTGGATCATGCCAATGGGGTATGAGGTGGATAAGAAAATTGTAGAGCTGCATGTTCAACACATGCTAAGTCAACCAAAGGATCCCAAGGCAGAAAGGTTTGGAACCTTTAAAGAATTGAGTGTGAAGATCCCTATTGAGCTAAGGCAACCAGAGATGAAAATAAAAGTAAGAAAAGAAGTAGAAAACATTGCCAAAAGCTTTGGCATCTCAAAAGAGACACTTGATGCAAATAGGGAAAAGAAGGAAAGGACTGAGAAAGAGAAGAAAGAGGCATAAAAGCAAAGTGTTCTGGTAGAATCCTCCTCCCGGACCAGATCTTCTAGGAGCTCTACTCCTACCACTGATAAGAGCTCAAATTAATCAAAACTGGAAGCAAAATCATCCGGTAAAGCAGAGAAAAGAACTAAGACAAAGGCCACAAGGTCTTACATCAGTCAGAAGGATGATGAAGAGATTGAGTCAGATAAGGAGGTAAGGAAAATGAGGAAAAAGAAGAAAGTATCTTGTGAACCCTCTACCGATGAAGACAAGGAAGAGATGACAGAAGAGTTTGTTGAAAAGCCCACTCTATCATTAGATGATGTCATCAAATCAGTTACTGTGGATGGAAACCTTCAACCAATGGCTAAATTCTATGATCATTATAATGAGGCTAACCAAAAGATCTTGTAACAAGCAGCAGTCAAGTATCTGAATATCTACAATAAGGCTTTTATTGAAATTATATCTCTTATTCCCAAAAGCCTAGAGAAAGAGTCAGAAATAAGAAATAATAATGCTATCGCAAAAGATCTTGAGATCTGAGAACAGATAGCCATTTAGCTATATCCTTCAATTGATTCAAAGCAAATGAATATGATCTTCAAAGATTGCAAGGATGAGTTCTGGAGCAAAGCAAGAATGAATCAACTCATGCTCAGAGAAACTGACAAAATAGCAAAAGAAACATAAGAGATCCTTCGAAATGCATACTCAAGATTCAACATTCCTATTATAGAGGACTTGGGTGTTGATCCCTTGGCTACAAATGTTGAAAAAGAATCTACTGAGGCAATGACAGAAGAAGTAATGGACACCGGTGAAGAAAAAGATAAGGACTTGGAATCCTCTGCTCCGAAAGAGGTGGCCCATGAACAAACAAATATCACTCCTCCAGTTTCCCCTGCTGACTCCGGATCCAAAGGAGAAGAAAGAATAGAAGATAAAGAAAAAGGAGTGAAGGAAAAAGAAGATGACAGCACTAAGGTTACAGAAGGAAAGAAGACTTCAGCAGAGAAGATCACAACTATTAGTGGTAAGAGTGTAGAAGGAGAGAAAGCTCCATGATACAGCTCTAAGACTGCAGAAGAGAAAAAGAATTTGTCTCTGGCAAGAGACACTGCAGAAACTATCAAAGAATTCTTAAACAAAGAGGCAATGGAGATTGATGAACTGGAACTTCTACAAGGGCCATTTGATTTTGATTCTCTTTCCCCGATATAAACAATGAAGATAGCTTCATTTGCTAATGCAAAGGCTAAAGAAAAACTCCTGAAGTCTCACATGGAAGACTATGAGCTAATAGAAGTTGCATCCAAAGTACTAGAAAAGATCATGCCATCTTTTCAGAAGGATCCCTCAGTCTCCTCATCCGGTAATCTCAAATCTCTAGTCAATAGTGTTAGCACACATTTTGATTCCCTAGAGAAGTCAGTAGAAGATAAGGTCCGGAAGAAATTTTTGGCAAAAAGATTATTAGAGGTACAAGGGTTAATAACTAATGATAGGAGGAATATGAATATTGGGATAAAGAGCTTAGAAAATGCTCTTAAAGATGGCGGGGAAATGTACAAATTTTGTTTATCATGGTCCAAAGTAACATTGGATATTGAGAAGAAAGTGAAAGAACAGGATAACAAACTGACAAAACTCTCTAAGAATTTTGATCCTCTCTCCTCTTCCATAATAAATCAAGAATGTCAGACTATTGTAGTCTTGAATGAAATCAAGAAGCTTGAGAAGGAAAAGAAAAATAGAATAAGCAGGTTGGGTGAACTTAGAGGGATAATTGTTCCTAAGTTAGAGGCCATGCATGAGGCCTTAAAAGAAGCTCAGATCACAGCCCGGACCAGTGATTTGACAGATCTAAAAAGGGTAGACGCATTTGCATTCCTGTTGAGTGGTCACATCTCAATTTTGGACAGGATGAAGCAAAGTTGGGTAACAGAATTCATCCAATTGAAGAAAACTTTTGTAGACATACTTCAGTATTTGTAAGTATGCTATATATATATTTACGCGGCTAAATATAGTTGACTTTTGAGAATTTTGGTGTGTGGACCCTACCCTTTTCCATTGATGTCAAAGGGGGAGTGAGGAGCAGTGAAAAATGAGGAATCCAGCTAAGGGGGAGCTCCAAAAAATGTATATAAAACCAGAGCATCAACCAAGGGGGAGTATAGTGTGACACTTAGTCATTTTTCACTAAGTGTTGCCATCAATGCCAAAGGGGGAGATTGTTGGCAAGAGACACTATATGGATTCATGTATGTTGTCATTGATGGCAACAAAGGTTATCCCACACATCCGCAAGACATGATGAGTCTCTACTGGAAGTCAGATTGGAGAAGTATTATGATCGGTAAGCAAGAATAGAGCAGTCAGCAAGGTCCGACAGTCAGGTCCGGATCTCTTAGAGGAAGTATCTCAGTGAAGTGCAGATTTGGGGAAGTCAAGACAAGTACCTTGACTAATAGATTCCAAGGATCTAGCCTCTGGTGATGGAAGGGTGAAAAGATATGAGCACTTGAGTGTTGGGTTCCTATTTGAGTAGACAGAGGAAGAACTGTACCGACAGAGTGTCAAACCCAAATTCGGAAGAGATATTGCTGATGACTAAGTTTCTTGAGGTATCATTCATGACTGGCCAACATGATTGATGACTTCTTCAAGCATCTCCTAGATCCGCATTACTTGGTAAGCAAGGATCCAGCCGACAGATCAAAGCTTGGGAAAATATTGACTATTCCGGATGCCGACTAGAAAGGTGGTAAGATTACTTGTATGGATATATATACCAGATGAATTTAGATACAAAGGGGTGTGGTCTGAATGTGTATTTGTGTGAACAAAAGCAGAAGAGTAGTGAGAAGGCAGGAAGACATGTCCGAAATGTGACATGACAACTAAACCAAAAGAAAGAATGAAGTGCAGCAGATCAGTTTATTGAGCTCAACCGGAACTGAATCTTAGCATGTGTGGATGCTTCTCATCAGTTCAATCATTGTGTTATCTTTCTCTCTTGTAGGTAGTGAGCCTCTTGTGAGCTGTATGCTTGGGCAGTGAGCCCTAAATTGGCAGGTGCCATTTTGTACTTCTATTCTTCTAACAGAGAATAGATTCTTAGGTTAATCACCCCGTGGTTTTTCCCTTAACCAGGTTTTCCACATCAAAATCATTGTGTTATGTGTATTGACTTTGTTTCTACTTTCATGCTTGTTTGCTTTGATACTGCACTAATTGGTGCAGGAGCACATTCTTTGTAGTGCAGGGTCATCTTTTCTTTTGTTGTCTCATAAGGCTCTTAAGCCATTTCATTTTGTAATAAGGGTCAATTTGGTCCCATGAATGTAATTGTGCAAGGCACACATGTAGTTTTGCTTGTATGAAGGGTAAACCAACGGCTAACTGATTTGAAAATCAGTTTGCACGGTTGGAGGGGATAACTGCTGTCTCTACATCTTCTTTAGAGGCAGGTTGTATGTCACACGGAGCAGAGAGAGAAGTGTGTATTACAACAAGTTCTTTTTGATAACTGAATAAAGAGAGTTCTGGGTATGATCTGTGTTGATTTTCTTGGTTGTTCTTAGTGACTTGATATCTTTATTCTGATTTTGTAACTGGAACCCTAACCGGATGCTAACTGTCAATCCATAGTGACTCTGTAGTGTGCAGACGGTGTAAAACCCACGGTTCCACAGTGGCTAGTTCGTAACCTAGGAGTAGGGTTTTGATTCATACATGGAGGCCCTTTCCTCTGTCCACTGAAGCCCTGTATAGTATCAGTGTGATGGGGGAAAGTCTTTTCACGTTTGTTGTTGTTGAATTCTTACCCAGGAAGCCAGCGAACTCAGTCAAGTTTGACTAGACATCGTCATGTGGCTAGTCAGGAAATCGGAGTGAAATTGGATAGTTTTGATGTGGGATTAGATTGCTACAAGCGATCGAGGGTTTGGTATATGAAACGACCAAATTCCATTGTTCTGTCGAAGGGAATCCAAGTTCGGCGTCACAGAATAGTTGGGAGTCTATCGGTGTGAGAACAAGTGTCGGAATAGCTTTTTGAAGGACCACCGATAGACTATGTCTAACCGATGAATCGGACATTGGCGTGAAAGGCTCTCCGTCTTGTCGAAGATTGGTATAGTGTCGGAGACACATACCATTGTTATTCGCATCGGTGAGAGAAATGATATCGGGCTAAGGAAAATACACTTAGCCGACGGTATACAGTTTCACCGATCGGTGAGACATCCTTGGAGTATCGCCGATAAAGAGTATCGGCGTGAGGAACCTTGTCGGGGGAAGCCGAAGAAGTCACGGCGACCGTTAGAGTCTCGCCGATAGAAACTCATCAGAATGAGATGAACCATCGGGGCCGCGAACTGGAGTCTTACCGAAGCGGAGGGTCTGGCCGATGTACCTGACAGTATCGGTGAGAAACAAGGTATCAGTGTAGGTGAAGAAAGTCTGGCCGAAGTAAGAAGTCTTACCGACAGCTTCTTGGTGTTAAGCACATCGGTGTGAGATACAATATCGGTAGAAAAGAGAAAAGTCCCACCGACGATCAAGTCAGACCGATGGAGAAGCGGGAGTTAGACACTCATCGGTGTGACCGATAGCGTCGGCAGAAGATAAAAGGAGCCCGCCAATAGAATAGTGTCTTGCCGATAGGCAAGAGGGGGACTACTTCGGTGAGAAAAGTAAAAGGTCTTGCCGATAGTGAAGACATAGTCAAATCTTCATTTGCTTCTGCTGGCACTCTGCATCAAATTGGTATCAAAGCCAATATTCTGAATCACAGCCGTGTATGTCAGACGAAGAATTGGAGATAGAAACAGAGGCTAGCATAATGCCTCCCAAGACGATGAGTAAAGCAGCCATCCAGAAGATGGTGGAAGAAATGCTCGAAGAGAGACTGAAGGAAGAAAGATCCAAAGAGAAGGATGGAAGCACTTCTGAGTCAGAGGAGGATGAAGAAGGAGAAACTGGGGAGAATCCTCAAGGAGAAGGTATGACTGCTGATCAAAAGGCATTTCTGAACGCACTCAAGGGTCATGGAGATAGTGGTGATCCAAAAATGGATGTTCCCACGTTCAATGGGAAACTGGATGGAGATACTCTTGTGGACTGGATTGAAGCCATAAGTAATTACTTTGACTTCAAAGAGTATAGTGACAGTAAGAAAGTAAAGTTTGCAAAGACCAGACTGAGAGGTTCTGCATTGGTTTGGTGGAACTACACTCAATGTGAAAGGGAGAAGGTTGGAAAGAGTCCAATCACCAAGTGGAGCAGAATGGTGGCCATGCTGAGAGCCAAATTTCTACCATGTGATTATGATCTGCAGACTATCATAAAGTTTAATCATCTTAGGCAGAAAGATATGGACGTGGCTACATACACTGAAGAATTCCACAGATTGAGCATGAGAGCCAATCACAGAGAAGAAGAAAAAGAGATGGTGGCCAGATACCTGGATGGTCTAAGGTACAATATATAGGATGAGTTCAGTATGGTGGTTCCCAAGACTGTGGATGAATGTTTTTAGTTAGCCTCTAGGGTAGAGGATAAACTGAAAAGGAGAGGTGATCAAAATAACATAGGAAGAGGTGGCAGGAACAATAGAGGAAGAGGTAATTTTGGCAGAGGACAGCCAAACAAAGGTGAAAGTTCAAGTCAACAAGAATCATGTTCTGATACAGAACAAAAAGGTGGTGGTTTCGGAGGTTGGAGAAGACCTAATGGCAGAGGAAAAGGTGGTGGTGCAGGTAGAGGACGTGGAGTCTTCACTGGAAGATGTTACAACTGCAATCAAGTAGGCCACACTGCAAGTAAGTGCCCTGAGAAGGCATCTAGCTCTCATGATGGTGGGAGAAGGAACCAACTATTGCAGGAGGATGATTGTCAGAGTGTAAACTCACCAATTGGTAGTGCTGCACCAGTGCTTGAAGGAGAGAATATGATGATTAAGAGGACCCTCGTGAAGATGCCATTGAAGCAGGAGCCCCCACAAAGGAAGAATCTCTTCAGAACCCAAGGAATAGCATATGGTAAGCTCTGTAAAATCATTGTTGATTCAGGTTCTACTGAAAATGTAGTGTCTACTGAAATGGTAGAAAAGTGTAAACTGAAAAGATTACCCCATCTTAATCCTCACAAAATATCTTGGTTGAATAAGAATCAGAACTATTTGGTGGAAGAACAAACTTGGGTAGAGTTTGAACTAGGTGATTATAGGGATAAGGTGCTATGTGAAATTATTCCTATGGATGCTTGTCACCTTCTTCTTGGACGACCTTGGCAGTATGATGTGAAGGCACAGCATGATGGTGAAAAGAATACATATATGATCACCAAGAATGGTAAGAAGTTTCAGATGGATCCCTTACCAGAGCAGGTTGGAGAGAAGAGCAATGACAGCAGTGTCATGTTAGTGAGTGGCAAAGAGTTCCTACAACTCATGAAGGAGAAGGATACCCAAGGGTATGCACTGATGATGAAGCCTGTATCCAATCAGCAAAGCAAACAGCAGAAGGAGATTCCATTGGAAGTGCAACAATTACTGGATAAGTACCAAGATCTTGTGGTAGAGGATACTCCTAACTCCTTACCACCTATGAGGGACATAAGTCATCAGATTGACTTGATTCCTGGAGCCACATTACCCAACAAAGCTGCCTACAAGTTGACACCACAGCAGAATGAAGAAGTAGGTAGACAGATTCAAGAACTTTTGGAGAAAGGTTTGATTAGGAAAAGTCTTAGTCCATGTGCAGTCCCTAGTGTACTTGCTCCTAAGAAAGATGGCAAATGGAGATTATGCACTGATTCAAGGGCTATCAATAAGATCACCATAAGGTATAGATTTCCTATGCCAAGAATCAAGGATCTGTTGGACTATCTTGGTGGTTCATGTTACTATTCCAAGATTGATTTGAAATCTGGTTATCACCAGATCAGAATAAGGCAGGGAGATGAATGGAAGACTGCTTTCAAAACAAATGAAGGTCTCTATGAGTGGCTTGTCATGCCATTTGGACTCAGTAATGCTCCAAGCACATTCATGCGGTTGATGAATGAGGTACTTGTAGAATTTATTGGCAAATTTGTTATTGTTTATCTTGATGATATATTGATTTTCAGCAGGACCAAAGAAGAGCATGTGAAGCATCTTGGACAGGTGTTAAAGAAACTGCATGAGAGTAAGTTGATGATCAACTTGGATAAATGTGATTTTATGAGAACTGAACTAGTGTATCTTGGATTTGTGATTTCCAATGGCTGTTTGAAAATGGATCCTACAAAAGTTGAGGCTATTCTCAATTGGCCTACTCCTAAGACAGTAGGAGATGTAAGAAGTTTTCATGGTTTGGCAACTTTTTACAGGAAGTTCATTAAAGGGTTCAGTCACATAAGTGCTCCTATTCTCAATACCATCAAGGGTGGAGTGAAGTGTAAATTTCAATGGACAAAACAAGCAGATAATAGTTTTGAACTGTTGAAACAGAAAGTGGCCGAGTTACCTACGTTGGTACTCCCTGATTTTGACAAAGTTTTTGTTGTGGAATGTGATGCAAGCCAACAGGCTATAGGTGCTGTTCTTAGTCAGGAAGGACATCCAGTAGCATTCTTTTCATAGAAGTTGAATGAGGCCAAACAGAGGTATTCTACCTATGACCTAGAGTTGTATGCAATGGTGCAAGCTCTGAAAAAATGGAGACATTATTTACTGCCAAAAGAGTTCATTATTTTTACTGACAACCATGCTCTTAGCTTCCTAAATAGTCAAGAAAAGTTGAATCATAGGCACGTCAAGTGGATGGAACAATTGCAGGCCTATACCTTCACTATTAAGCATAAGAAAGGTGTTGCCAACAAAGTGGCAGATGCTTTGAGTAGAAGGATACTGGTCATATAGGAAGTACAAATGGAACATATGGATCTAGAATGTCTGAAGGAGTTGTACAAGGATGATGCAGATTTCAAGGCTACCTATGAAGTGTATGCAAGTTTGGCTAACACTTTTCATGGTGAGTATTCTGATTTTGTGCTGCAAGAAGGGCTCCTATTTAAAGGTAGTTTGTTGTGTGTTCCTAAATGTTCAATGAGGGACAATATCATCAAGGAGAAGCACAATGGAGCCTTAGGAGGACATTTTGGGTTGGACAAGACTTTGGAACAAGTCACCAGGTTCTATTATTGGCCCAAGGTACAGACAGATGTGAGGAGATATGTTGCAAGCTGTACCATATGTCAAAAGGCCAAAGGTATGTCTTCTAATGCTGGTTTGTACCAACCACTGCCCATTCCCACCAGACCTTGGGAAAGCATTAGTATGGACTTTGTGCTTGGTCTTCCTAGGACAGCAAGGGGTGTAGACAGTGTTTTTGTCATTGTGGATAGATTCAGTAAGATGGCTCATTTTGT
Organism: Cunninghamia lanceolata; assembly: GCA_027924645.1. Classification (NCBI taxonomy): domain Eukaryota; kingdom Viridiplantae; phylum Streptophyta; class Pinopsida; order Cupressales; family Cupressaceae; genus Cunninghamia; species Cunninghamia lanceolata. The sequence continues at coordinate 1,434,606 of BSBN01000549.1, read as the reverse complement.
GCCATGCAAATGCACAAATGATGCATCTCATATTGCTGGTCTCTTTTTCAGAGAGGTGGTCAGAATTCATGGTTTACCCCTATCAATTGTTACTGATAGAGACTCCAAATTTGTTGGTCATTTTTGGAGGACCCTATGGAGAAAATTGGGCACTCAGTTGTCTTTTTCATCAGCCTACCATCCCCAGACTGATGGTCAGACTGAGGTTGTTAATAGGTCCTTGGGAAACCTTTTGAGATGCCTTACCAAACAGCATGGATTGGCATGGGATTTAGTGATCAGTCAGGCTGAATATGCTTATAATGATTCAAGAAACAGAAGTACTGGGAAAAGCCCTTTTGAAATAGTTTATGGTTTCCACCCAAGAGGACCACTTGAACTCAAAGACCTCCAAGGATGGGATAAAAGGAGTGCTCTAGGAGAAGACTTTGCTGCTACCATGAAAATAGTACATGATCAGGTCAAGCTTCAGTTGGAGAAAACTGTCTTCAAGTACAAGGATAGGGCAGATCTGAAGCGAAGGGAGGTACAGTTCAAGGTAGGAGATTTGGTGATGGCCTACCTCAGAAAGGAAAGATTACCTAAGGGGCAACCAACCAAATTGTTGATGAAGAAGATAGGACCTTGTAAGGTAGTGCATAAATTTGGTCCAAATGCATATGAGATAGAATTACCATCTGGCCTTGGTATCTCTCCCATTTTCAATGTTGCAGACCTGTTCCCTTTTAGACCTCCATTACATGCTGAAGATGGCTTAGATGCTGTGATTGAAGATGAAGACTGGATCAGAGATTTACCTCCAAGTAAGCCTTTGCAATTGGAATGCATTTTGGATTCCAAAATTGTCAAGAAGACAAGAAAAGGGGTATACAAAGACTACTTGGTCAAGTGGCAGGATCTTCCTGATTCAGAGGCAACCTGGATGAGTGCAGCAGATATTCTAAAGCATGGGAAGACACTTCAGCAATTAACAACTCAAGGGACTTGAGTTTTTCCTGCAGGGGGAGTATGGTGCAGGAGCACATTCTCTGTAGTGCAGGGTCATCTTTTCTTTTGTTGTCTCATAAGGCTCTTAAGCCATTTCATTTTGTAATAAGGGTCAATTTGGTCCCATGAATGTAATTGTGCAAGGCACACATGTAGTTTTGCTTGTATGAAGGGTAAACCAACAGCTAACTGATTTGAAAATTAGTTTGCACGGTTGGAGGGGATAACTGCTGTCTCTACATCTTCTTTAGAGGCAGGTTGTATGTCACACGGAGCAGAGAGAGAAGTGTGTATTACAACAAGTTCTTTTTGATAACTGAATAAAGAGAGTTCTGGGTATGATCTGTGTTGATTTTCTTGGTTGTTCTTAGTGACTTGATATCTTTATTCTGATTTTGTAACTGGAACCCTAACCGGATGCTAACTGTCAATCCATAGTGACTCTGTAGTGTGCAGACGGTGTAAAACCCACGGTTCCACAGTGGCTGGTTCGTAACCTAGGAGTAGGGTTTTGATTCATACATGGAGGCCCTTTCCTCTGTCCACTGAAGCCCTGTATAGTATCAGTGTGATGGGGGAAAGTCTTTTCACGTTTGTTGTTGTTGAATTCTTACCCAGGAAGCCAGCGAACTCAGTCAAGTTCGACTAGACATCGTCATGTGGCTAGTCAGGAAATCAGAGTGAAATTGGATAGTTTTGATGTGGGATTAGATTGCTACAAGCGATCGAGGGTTTGGTATATGAAACGGCCAAATTCCATTGTTCTGTCGAAGGGAATCCAAGTTCGGCGTCACAGAACAGTTGGGAGTCTATCAGCGTGAGAACAAGTGTCAAAATAGCTTTTTGAAGGACCACCGATAGACTATGTCTAACCGATGAATCAGACATCAGCGTGAAAGGCTCTCCGTCTTGTCGAAGATTGGTATAGTGTCGGAGACACATACCATTGTTATTCGCATCGGTGAGAGAAACGATATCGGGCTAAGGAAAATACACTTAGCCGACGGTATACAGTTTCACCGATCGGTGAGACATCCTCGAAGTATCGCCGATAAAGAGTATCGGCGTGAGGAACCTTGTCGGGGGAAGCTGAAGAAGTCACGACGACCGTTAGAGTCTCGCCGATAGAAACTCATCGGAATGAGATGAACCATCGGGGCCGCGAACCGGAGTCTTACCGAAGCGGAGGGTCTGGCCGATGTACCTGACAGTATCGGTGAGAAACAAGGTATCGGTGTAGGTGAAGAAAGTCTGGCCGAAGTAAGAAGTCTTACCGACAGCTTCTTGGTGTTAAGCACATCGGTGTGAGATACAATATCGGTAGAAAAGAGAAAAGTCCAACCGACGATCAAGTCAGACCGATGGAGAAGCGGGAGTTAGACACTCATCGGTGTGACTGATAGCGTCGGCAAAAGATAAAAGGAGCTCGCCGATAGAATAGTGTCTTGCCGATAGGCAAGAGGGGGACTACTTCGGTGAGAAAAGTAAAAGGTCTTGCCGATAGTGAAGACATAGTCAAATCTTCATTCGCTTCTGCTGGCACTCTGCATCACTAATTATTAAAGAAGAACAGAAAGTTGAATAAATTTAAGATAACTGATTCACCCCCCCCTCTCAGTTATCAACAGTATTTAGCAACGAAACATTACAATACACTTACAAAGTTTCCATGAATACTTCTAAAACATGAAGCTCCTCCAATGCATCATTCATGTGTCCAAGAAAGTAACCACACATCTCATGCCATGCTTCACATATGCATTCACAAGGAGACTCAATACAATGACAACACACTCAACCAACCAACCCAAACCACTAACCTTGTGCTTGCTTTTATAGACTCAAGCTCACACAAATACAAATTGTTATATTGGAAAAACTACGTGTCTCCAAACCATGAGAGCACAAAACTATTAACCCCCTCATTTACTTTTTGATACTAAGTTTTTTAAATATTAATTATTTATTCTTTGTCTCCCATACATAAAATAACTAACCAATGTTACAATACAACTTTACAAGTGGACCCAAATAAGTATTTAATGTCGCTAAACACATCTCCTAGATGCACCACAAATAAATATTTATTTTTCATAATTAAAATATTTCATTACTTGTGCAAGGTGTACAACACCCTTTTCCTAACAATTTTTACATAGTTATAACTATTTATTCTTTCTTATTTCTCTCTCTTAACAATTGTGTTAGTTGTAGTAAATGTTGTTTTTAATTTAATTGATATCATAATATACAATTTTTTGTGTCTCATATCTTTAATAAATTTTTATTATTTTCCAACCCAAGCATTTATCCTCTCAAATATCTTAATAATATTTTTAATTATAATATTTATAACAATATATGTATTTCTTTTAATTTTTCTTTCTTAATATATTAATTAAATCTTTCTCTCCTAGTTCAAATATTATTTTACTTTTCTTGTTCTTTTGTATTTTTAATATTGGAACTTGGATTTATCTCCCTAAGTCTATGTGCCTCTACTCTTCTTCCTTTTGTTTAATAACTTGGTTTGTAATCTATGTTTCATTTTCCTCATTCCCAGTGTTAAATAACTCTTACATAATCGTATTTAGAAGTATTCTTGATCTTACATATCAATATTGTTGATTGAGTTTGTTGATCCATTTTCAATCATATGGTTATACTCTATAATAAGTTCTATAAAAAAAAAAACACCCTATGAAAAATAAACCAATATGAAGCAAAATCTATCTAATAAATAGTTAATATTCATGGAATCTACTTTCAAAATACTATAATTTACATTACCTTTAATTTTTTTTTTGACAATTTGACCATTATAATTAATAGAACGTGATCAATATACAATTTTTTTTCTCCAAAACAATTAAAAGTAGTACACATTATTATACTTAAATGAGATTCCATGTGAAAGAGAGAAAGACTATTATCAAAATATGACTAAAAAGTTAGTGTAAACAATTAAAAACACCATCGTCATTCATTTGGGTCTTTGAAAAAAAAACAATAATTTACACCTATAAACTAAAAGAGACAATAATTTATACATATGATACCATAATTACACAAAAGATATTACAAAATATTTCAAATCAAAGAAAATTTAATAATTCAAATTTTATAATTAAAAAAAACAGACTACACGACCCTCTAACATCAAATTAACATTTTCTCATTACAATGTCGTGGAATAGAGTAAAAGTGATTAAGTGGGATTAGGTGAGCGGGGGACAAGGGTGTTTCTATGTGGTCAAACTTTCATATTTTCTTCAACAAATTTGTGCCCTCTTACCAAATCATTAGGTAAGGGAAATGATCTATGCACTTAAAACGAACAGCAATGGTTTGTTAAGAAATTTCAGTTATGCTAGTACCGACACCACTTTAAATTGACCGCCCTTTGTTTTTCACATGTAGTAGTCAATTTTCTCTCTCCTATCTTCTCTATCTTGTTACATGCCATTACATATGTGTGGGTGGAGTTGAAGTTCATGATTGATATTTAAAATCTAAATACACCTTTATTCAAGTGAGGATTAATGGATTCTTGTAAGGGAATAAAATCCCCTTTCACATAAAGTTAGGTTAATTAGGTAAATGCAACCAATAAACAAGTAATTAATTTAGATTAATTAAAGTTGAGTTGATTATTGTCAACTAAATAAATATAAATTAAATGTGGGGAATGAATAAAATAAATATGTGGGTATTTAGCTTTAATTTTGATGTAGAGATGTTTGTTCAAATGTTAGAGATCCATTCATAACCACCTTGAATTTTTATCCTCTGTCATTTTCTTGAGAATTTGAATGCGCACTATCTGAGGTCAAATCCATGACTATGGAGTAAACTCTATGAGTGTGGAACTAATCTACTCTGTGAAAGTGACCTTGTAACTCGTAGGAATGATTTGGTGCTTTTGCAAACTACTACAACTCACTTGTCTCAATCTTTAAAACCTATGTGCTTGTAAGGACTAGCGATGTTTATAAACACATTTGGGAATTTGCTAAATTGCAAGGGCCAAGTTCTCTTTGATCAAACCCCTATAGAATCAACTTTACAACTTTGAATAAATATTCAAAGACAACAAGCAATGTGGAACAGACCTAGGATGATGGGCTTTGATAGCTTTTTTATGAGACTCTCATAAATGTTTTGTCAATAAAACCCTAACATGCTTCTTTTGATAACTCCTAGGTAGTCCATTTCAAATTAGAGTTAACCTTTAAATACACCACCGTAGTGAGTAAGAAATCTTAATGTAAAGTAATGGACCATTCTTGATTTTTCTTGTCTTTAGTGCCCCATTAAAACCTACAAAATAAAGAAAAGCATGCAATGAGAAGTGTGTGCCACACAATTCAAGATAATCATGAATTACAACTTACTTGAGTAGGGGCTATCTTTGAAAAAGTAGAAGGAAAAAGAGAAAGTAAGATATTCTCACTATTACAAAAAGTGACACAAGGCTCCAATAATCTAGGAAGATTTGACTCTATTGATGGCTTAATGAGAGGGTTCTGCATGGATACAAATAAATGTAAAAAGGGCTATGACTATGATACAAATGTAAAAGGCCTATGACAACATGGAAAAATGTAAAAGGGCTCCGAATAAATGGGAAAAGGACTCCATCTAAATATGGATGAAGTGCTAAAATATCTCCATCTAAATACACTTTGGATTTGACTTTGAAAACAACACACTCAAAAAACTTCATCGAAATATAGAAATAAAGCTCCGTCTGACACAAAAAAAGAGAACATAACTATCATGGTTACATCATTATAAGAAAAGTCAAGGAAAATATTAGTAATAGTATATGCCCCCTCTAATTCGCTGCATACACAAGATGTAAGGAATTGAAGGAAAGGAGAAAATTGATAGACATCTAATATATCAAAACTATCATATCACAAGCATGTAAGCATATATACTTGAGATAATCACTAAGACATGTAAAAAGGTTGCCCCTAGCATAGACAAATTACAAAACAAATATAGCAATAAATGTTAAATAAGGAATATGTAACCACATCAAGCATGTAACAAAATCATCTAAATGCAATACCATGTAGTCGTCTCATGGAATATATGTAAATATAAGCATGTAGTCTCATAAAGATGTTTTGACCTTGGATAATGGTAAGTTGTTATGGATTCAAGAAAATATGTGTATAAGATATGAACAATGTAAGCAATGACAAGTAGGATGATCAAGAAGGTATATTGGGTCAATCATTAGAACATAGGTCATGAATGCCAATAAAGAAATATAAGCATCACAATGAATGCACTACCACACAATTAATCAAAACATGTGTCAATAAATTGTAGTGCTATTAATAATTTTCCATCATTATGCCTAGTGTCACCATTTATTAATTATAAATGAGTAGGGCAAGTAAAAATACATAGTGAGAAATATACCACCGACTATAAATGGTAAGGTAAAAAGCAAATAGTAACATTTCATTTTTACATTCACTTTGAGAGATATTGCTTTGGTTATTTATGATGGTGGTACAATGAGACCATATCCCTACACATATTGATAAGGCATGATGTTAGATTGAACCTAGCGAGTGTCTAGAGGTAGTATGTATCGATTTCTCTTAGTTTTTATTGTAATTTTTTTATTTCTGAATAATGATTAGAATATTGCAAAATTAGCATAAGGATTTTTTGTTTTTGTTTTTTCATAATGTGCAGGTCTAACCCCTCATATATAGGTATGGCCTTGATGTTCACAAGTGTGACCCCTTATAGATGGATCTGGTCCACATATATAATTTTGGCACATAGATTTGATCTAGTCAATTGTGTTACATTTTTCAATTATTTCCTCATTTGATTAATAGATCTTCTTTCTCACATGATATTAATTGTGATGGTGTTGTTGTTTTGTAATATAGGGTGAGATCAAAATAGAGATTGACATAGTAACCACCAAATATGTAATATCTATGGATTAAACCAAACAACCATAGACATTAAGATGGTAGATAGAATGGGGCTAGGGTATCTTAGAGATATTATTGAATGTATAAGACAACTGAGAGGGGGGGTGAATCAGTTGTATCAAAAACTTTAAACCCACATAAACATACTCACATCCACATCAATTCACTTAAACCCTAATCTTGTTATGAAGATTAAAAATGAAAACAAATAACAAAAAATTAATCAAATCAACACCATGCACAAGGAGAACACCAAAATTTTATGTGGAAAACCTAAAAGGGAAAAACCATGGTGAGGATTAGCTCACAATATAAAGTAGTATCAATACCGAACTACAAAAAGGCTCACTTCCAAAGGGCTCACTACCCAAGAGAATGCTCACTGCAATAGGCTCACTGCCAAGAGAGGTGGCTCACTGCCAAAAGAGGTGGCTCACTGCCATGAACTGATATGATAGCATCTACCACATGCCTGAGGTCAGTTCCAATGAAGCACAATACATATCACCTTCGTTGCCTCACTACACAAACATCTTCATCTTTGCATTTGCATCTTCACACTTACACACGAATCCTTTACACTTATTTATATCAATCATCAACCTTGGAACATACATCAAGGTCGGAAACACATTCTACAACCTTTGGAATAGTCTCCAAGGTCTGCAAACATACATAATTCAAATTAGGTCTGGACCGAAACAATCTTGTGAAGAAAAGAGATAGAAGAAGAACATTTCATAGCTTAGTTCAGACCTAAATACATCTTCACATGCTTCAACACACTTCCAACATCCATGAAGCACATCTACAAAGAGTGTGAACAACTAGGTCAGCCAAAACTGGTGTTAACACTAGGATCTTTAGGCACACGCTTTCAAGAACACAACCATAACTTGTGGACCAAGAACAAACCTTCAACACAATCTGGAGGCATCCACAAACAACCTTAAGTCACCTGAGAACCAACAAAATCATCCGCAACACCTTTCACCTGAAGAAGGTTCATTGTTTTCTCACAAACAACATTGTCAAACTCTGCTACACAATAACTTGCTTTTCATAGCATCAAATCACAAATCCTTTGGAATGAAGATAGCTAAGGACCTTATAAACATATGTCCAAAACTACACCACCTAAAACCACTCTACAGAGAAATGTGGAGCAAAACACTTTCTCCTAGACACCTCTGCACAATCTAGAAATTCTGTCAATTACAGTCTTCAAACTGGTGAACATAACTTCTACTGCACAATAATCTGGACCATGAAATTATGGATTTAGCATCTTCAAACACTTCTCTAAAACTTATCCAAATCTCACACTCTGTTCTTCAACACAGAAGAAATACTGAGTAAAACTCAAATAGTATCCTGCAAGCTAGAATACTCTGTAACACACTATTTCCCCTAGAGAGCAAATTTTCTCAAAAGCACTTGGAAACTCAGCAACAACAATACTTCTATATGGTATTAAAATCAATTTAACATGACAAATCAATCAAGCAACAATCAACAATATCAAAAGACATAGTTGACACTAATGACAACATAAGCATGTTGACATCAATGACAAGACCGGTTAGCACATACTTGCAACAGATATGCCCATGTTTGGTTGTCATTTCTAGATGTTAACAACCTTGATGGAGCATTTAGACTAAGACACCAACACCTTTTTACCTACAAGACATATGACATCAACCTTGAAGTATGTGTTGCATAGGTGTTGTCATTGATGTCAACAGTGGTGCTGTGCAGTGGAAGGTTGGAAGTGATGTCACGAATGATGCCAAAGGAAGATGATTGCAAAATGGTGACCAATGATCAAATATGTTATGAATCAAAGAGCAAAGGGATGTATATATGCTTAGCAGCCAAAGGAGTAGATCAAGGAAGAAGACAAAGGAAGCTGATCAGAAGAGTTGTGAAGTAAAGGAGATGGATCAGTACATCTATACACAGTCATACCATATCTTCTAAAGTTCACGTGTAAGTCCATATCCCTAATATGCTATGAAAATGATTGTGTTTGAAGTGTTTGATGAGTTAAGTTGAATTCATGTTGTATGTTAGTGATATGAACTCATAATGGTTGTCACCGGATGAAGAAAGTTGTGAAAGTTTGAAGGAAAATTATCTAAGTAAAGTTTTAGTCAGTGAAGGGGTTACAGGCTCAAAAGAATGTACCACATTCTACCGCATTTGAAAATATGGGCCTGTGGATTGGACAAATGGATATGTATTACACTCTAGTATCTATATTTCAAGTTTGAGATCATAAAGTTTACCGCAACAGAAGAATGAAGACAGGAATGGAACATAATAAGTGTAGTCACAAAGGGACAGGAGAATACTCTGCACTTCTCTGCATATGAAGATATCATGTCACAACTTGGAGGACAAGTAGATATAAGTCAAAGGTATGAGTATTTCAAGTTTCAAGTGGTAATGGGTACCACAACTGCTTCTCCAAAGTCAGTTGTGTGAAGACATGCCTTGGTGCTAATTGAAGTAAGTAGAGGAAGATGGTTGAGGCCACCACAGTCCACCACACAATGGTATTTGGCCTTGTTGATTGAATGATAAGCTCATATGATTGGTTTGTAGGTGCTGTTCAATTTTCAAATGATTATGTTCACCACAAGTATATTGTTCATTGTTTTTCCTTAAGATTGTGTAAGCAAAGTTTGTTAAAGACACTGGCATCATAGTTCAAGTGTTTATGCTAGCACAAAATATCTTGAAATGATAAATGAAGTATAAAGTAATGTTTTGTAAGTCAAGTAATGTTCATTGTGTGGTTCACATGATGTAATTTTGTCTCCTTCGATACTGTAGACACTTAAATTTGACTATATCTTACGACATTACATTTCGACATATTTTATCCTAGGTCCCCTTCCATCACTCCCATTAGTTAAATAAATTATATTTATTTAACTAATTCCTCTCATCCATTTATCGTTCTCTTTCATCAAATTAAATAAATCTTATTTATTTAATTCCATTTGTCCTCCATTTGCAACAAATTAAAAAAATCTTATGTATTTAATCTCATTTTCCTCCATCATCCAATTTAAATAAATAAAATATTTATTTAAATGCCACTTGTCTCTCATGATTTAAATAATTTTATTATTTAAATTACTTATTTCCACTCATATCTCTATTTTTGACCTCATTCATTGTGCATCATAAGCACTTCCTCTCCAAAATCATTTAAAAATCCCACTTATTCCCACTATTCTCCAAATTTTGGCCTGTTGTCATACCTCTTTATGGTATGTCATAAGTACTAGGTTTGACTCTTAATACTAGCCATCCACCTCATCCCTCACCCTTCTAATCTTGGCCATCCATTTGATTCCCTCTCTATCTATAAATTAAAACTCTTATTTCAATTTCAAACCCTCACTCACTCACTGATTCTCTCACTCTCTCACTCACTCACTCATTCACTCACACAAGTAATTTTCATACAAAGGTTGAGCTTTGTTATGCTGCAATGGTGAGCAATCAACAATCCTTCAACATCCTACATTCTTATGCAAGATCGAGAAGAGCCATGGAGATAAATCAAACCTAGCTTGAAGATCGGTTTGCTTTACATTTTTGTTTTCATTTTCATGCTAATTTGTGCTTTTATGGTGCTTGTTAGGGTTTAGTTTAGTTTGTTGTTTTTGACACTAAATTTGATTTTCCGTATCAACAGGTACCACTTTAGGTCTGGAGCTAAATGCAAGGAAGGAAAAAGGTTTGTGGAGCCAACTTGGTGTATGATGAAGATTTTGCTATGTATTTGAGTATGCACCAGCTTGGAAGATTGTGCTAAGGTAATATAAGACCTGATTATGCTTTGCTCTTGAATTGCATTGGATTTTTACTTACTGCATAAGTTTGGGAGTCAACTGTGGTGGCCATTGCACGTTTCATGTTACACGCTTCAACTTGGCCGACTAAGGAGAAATATTTTGGAGCTTGTGGAGGATATATATGTAAGATCAAAGGTGTCAAGTGATGTATGAGTTGTGTGTTGAGTGATAACATTATTTTTGTGTGAAAAAAACTGCCATAGAAGCAAATTTAATGTTGAAATGTGGAAAGGACTATTTTTGTAATGTGATATTGTTGCGGAGGCAATTATAGGTGATGCAATGATGGAGAAAAGTTTCTGAAGTTATTTTGTTGTTGTGGAGATTGATATAGTAGTAGTGCAGAGGTGAAATAGTTGTGCAAAAGTTGAAGTGATCAATAAAATGTTGGAGCGATCAGTGTTTGCGAGATGAACAGTTGATGTCAGATAAGAATTGTGTTATAGAGATTGAAGACTCTTTGTTTAAAAATTGTAAATGTTGTATCTGTTCAGGGAGTTGCAGCTTCCTTTGGGTTGTAGCCCATAAATAATATTGTAATCTTGTTTTATTTTGTTAGGCTGGATTTGGACAGTAGATCCAAGCAACTTGCTTGTCGTGGTTTTTCCCTTCTTGGGTTTTCTAGACGTAAATATGGTGTTATGGTTATGTGCTTCTGTGTTCTTGTGTTTTTCATGTTTGATATGCTTACTTAAGTTTGAATGTTGTTGGAAGAAGAAGAATTGGATTAAGTACTGATTCACCCCCCTCTCAGTACTTTTGTGTGATCAACAATTGGTATCAGAGCCGAGTTCCTTGTATGCAGCCTAACAATTGAGGTAGATCTTGGAGTGGAACACATGGGAATTAAAGTACTATTTGTTAAGGGAAAATTGGATCAACAATGAATAAACAATAATATCAATATCAAGTTACCCAAAACTTCAATAGAATGGTGAACAAAAGAGATTCAAATAAACAATGAACAAACAACAAAGCAAACCTCCTTAATTCGAAGCTTCCACTGATTACCTATCACAATCGATCTTGCATGTATGAAATAGGGCCCTCAGAGAGTGCACTTCCTTTCTATGCTTCAAGAATGTCAATTGTGAATGGCTATGGTAATACCGCCATGAAGATGAGCTTCACAATGATGGTAGTAGTGTGTAGTAATGAGTGTGATCACAAGCAATGAAGGAATTGGTGCCAAAGGCACACTGTAATTCCTGCAGAGTAACGATACTTAAAGCTTGGATGATTGAAATGGAGGAATAGGGTTGCTTTTATAGATTTGGGAGAGAGAAGATCAATGGTATAGAGAGAATGAGAAGATCAACGGTTGAGAATAGTTGAGGAACGTGCAACGAATAAGAAGAAGACAAGTGTCTTGCTTTCTTTTGCATGAGAGGATTTGCTAAGAAAAGAAGAATGAGTTAAAGCAATTAAAAGAATATAATAATCAGTTAAGTGGTTTAAAACAAGAAGAAGGGATTTGCATGAGGATAAGAAGATATTTTGCTTTATTAAATATTAGGAATATTTAATTGCATGTGCATAAAGATTGAATTATATTTAGAGATAACTCAATTTAGAAGAAATAGACAACTTAAATAAATATTTGATTTATTTAAATTTAGAGAAGATATTATTGGAAGAAATAATTAAATAATTGGAATTATTTAATCTAGAATGATTTTAGAAGAATAAATAAAATATTTGATTGTATTTTATTTTTAGATATTAAGAGGATTTAAATAAATTTGATTTGATTTATTCAAATTTGGAAGAATGATTTGATTTAATTAAATAATTAAGAATTATTTAATTGTTTGGAAGAATTTAATTAAATAAAAGATTTTATTTAATTTTGACTTTAGAAGAGGTAATTAAATATTTTGATATTTAATTAATTTAGAGGAATGTGAATCAAATAAATAAATTTGTTTATTTATTTATTGATAGAAGAATTAGAAGGGAATAAATATTAAGAATATTTATTTAGACTGAATCGTGTCATTTTTAGGTGTATACATTTTGCCCCTTTGATGCAATGCAGTTTATGACATTGCTTCAAAGAATAGAATTTTTCTAACAATGATACATGCCCCAGTTTGCCCCTGGTATAGGTTATGACGATAGGATGCCCCCTCAGGAGATTGGACGGGGAGAAGGTAGAAGGCATGAGACAGACAATCCCACAAAGATGAAGGGAAAACTAGGTTAGGTTTGAGGAAAACAGGACATGTTTCTGAGAAACGGGAAGAAAACTGGAAGAAACGGGCGCAGGAAGTAGTCGTAGTCACCACCTAACTAGATTAGGGTTTGCATGCTATATATAGGAGCTGGGTCCACAAGACAATTCATTTGCACACTTGTCTTGATTTGATTTGCTTTGGAGAGCTTAGAGCAGCACAAAGCATAGAGCAGTCAGCACGAGGATGGACATTCCATGCGAGGAGCATCGATTCAAGCAAGTCTGTCAATTCGACTAGCCAGCAGAGGTATGACCCCCGGTATGTATCTTGAAAAAATTCTCCTAGGGTCAAGTTTGATAGCAATAAATGCTAGGAGAAAATTAGGATAGACAAAAGTGCTGAAACACCGTGTGGCGCATATACCACTCAAAACTGCGCATGCATGGTTCTGCAGCGCATACATGATAAGAAATGACACATCTATGAAAGCTGCGCATGCATAGGTTTTGCCAGCGCATGCATAATTAGGTAGCGCATTTATGGTATGTAGTGGTGCATGCGTCGGAGTAGTGCATTTGTATCATAGGATGGGACATGCATGGATTCTTGCAGCGCTTTTTGCCAGAAGTGGCGCATGTGTCAAGAAATGGCACATATACCACTTGTTATGGTGCATATGATATAGATAAGCAAATTACTTAGCGAAATTGACTCGATTGGCGTCCTGTTTGACGTGTCAATCGATAAGCTATCTCTGAGATTGCAGGAATCTAGTCAAGAGATGTAGTGTGCTGTTTTTGATCAATTTGAAATGCTAAGTTAGTTGATATGGTTCTATAGATATGTTGAGTATGGTACTAGCAGCTTTAGGTTGACGCCTTGCTTTGCGTGCTTGTAGGTGGATATATGAGATATGCTGTAGTCTAGGGAGCAGTTCCCTATGCCGATATTGCAGAGATACATGCTGATTGAGATGGATAGAGAGGTGCTTGGTGCTATGGGACTGGACTATGTTTGCTTCATGCCTGAGGTTCGGGCAAACCGCAGGTTGCTGACTGCTACAGTGGAGAGGTTCCACAGTGAGGACGGGACTTTCCACTTCCCTACTGGTGAGATGACTGTTACCCTGGAGGATGTGTATAGGATCCTCCATTTGCCTATTCAGGGAGAGCTTGTGGAGTACGATCCATAGAGAGACGCAGGACTTGCTAAGTGTAGGCAAGTATTCGATGACCTTGAGCTCGTTGGGTAGGTCATCCCTTGGCAGGATATCTATGACTGTTACGACTACTTCCCAGGGATTGTAGTAGGACTGATCAAAGGCATTGTTTTCCCCAATAGGAGATCACACGGGTTCCCCATTGGATGGGGTCGGATCATGGAGAGGATGGTGACAGAGGGCACCTGGTATGCTTTGGGTGTTTGCGTGCTAGCGCACTTATACCACAATATGTATCAAGTGGTATATCACAAGAGTACGAGCCTATTTGTAGGCATGTCGTTGCTACAGTTTTGGCTATGGGAGTACATAAAGATCATGAGGCCGATCTGTGTGTTTGACAGATAGAGAGGAGAGCCATATAGCTATGGCTACGTAGGAGTGATTTCCTAGCATAGGCTAGGGAAGCTTGAGTACTGGCGGCATGCTTTGGATGGAGTAGATGTGGTCGAGTTGCGGCCATATCTAGAATGTGAGCCATGGGAGGATGAGGTAGATGAGCTACCTTACTGCTATCAGATGCAATGGCTGACAGGGCGGACACGGTTTATACTAAAGAGATAGATTATTGGCCAAGTGCATAATTAGTTTGGGAGGAGGCAAGGCATGCCACAGGGGCAGGCTCGGCTTGCTAGGACTCATGCCGAGAGGCTCAGATGGGGACCGATGGCATCCTATGAGGAGGCATTGACAGAGTTTCACCAGACACCATATGTCAGCTGGGATATGAGGAGGGAGATAGCAGACACTGGGATGACCCAGGATTATGAGGATTGGTTCACTGCACACCCCTTTCCGAGATACTCAGGGCCTGGGGTACTGGTGCCTTGGATAGATGAGGTGGACTTAGACAATGAGGGCCAGGTTGGCCGGAGGAGGAGGAGGAGAGGGAGAGGAGGATGAGGAGGTGGCAGAGATGGGGGAGATGATGGAGGGGGAGGGGGTGGTGGAGATGATGGAGGTAGGTCCAGAAAGAGGAGGAGAGGTGGGGAGGGACCTTCCCATGCCCAGCAGGTAGTGCCACCATAGGTTGCATAGTAGGCACCACAACAGGCACCGCAGGTACAGATGCCACCACCTCAGTAGATGGCACAGCAGCAAGGACTTCAGCCACAGGGGCAAAGACAGGCACAGGCAGCCCAGGGTCCAACACAGACAGACATCCAAGAGAGGACTATAGCCACTTTGAGGGGAGAGATTAGGTAGCTGTGGGCACAGCTCAGGAGGGCTGATGCCCAGTGAGAGACAAAGGCAGAGGGCATTGCATGGCTTACTAGAGAGAGATATGGTGGATGTGCGAATACGAGTTATTCGAGTAGAGCGGGATATCGCAGTGGCAACCCTGGGGACATATGCGACGAGCAGCTTTTTGGTTGGGTAGGTGTATCAGGCATAGGCACAGCTAGCGCAGACAAAGACACAGCTAGCACAGGTACATAGTGAGCTTGCCAGAGCGCAAGCTCAGGTGCAGTATTATCAGGGGTTATACCATGGTGTCATGCCAGCTAGTTAGAGGGCTTTGATCTATAGGAGCCAGTCTGTGGCTCCTCAGAGAGCGGGTGGATCGAGGTCAGGGGCCTCCGTGATGGGCCCACAATAGTTTGGGACCAGCGGAGGAGGAGGAGGAGACACTGCCGGTAGCAGTGGTCCACAGTAGCAGGGATAGTCGAGACTAGAAGACTTTGGATCTTAAGTACTTTTTGGCATTTTGAGACATGTATCACCATCCTTGGGATGTATTTATTGTATAAGACATTGACTCAGAGATGGACCATTTTGATATTGTACATTTGGACACATTTTTGATATTTATATGATGATGCAACTATTTTGATGCTCTCTATATGTATGAGTTGTGATGCAATCCTATTGTATGATGAGATGTATGTGTTTATCTAATGCAAACTTAGATGTTTACTTGATGCTATGCGATGTTATCTGATGCAGATTTTTCATATGATGCTATATGACCTAATGCAGATTTAGATGTTTTACTTGATATATCTCTAATGTGTGTGTGTGCAATTTGTATCTATATGATTATGCAATTTATGTGATGCACTTATCTATGTTTTTGATTGTTTTCTATTTTGACACTATATGATGATTGTATATGGATAACCTGATGCAATTACTATGTATGCAACTGATTTAATCATGTAAATGACTATCTCATATGATATGATGTGCACCTATATGCTAGATTTTTGTGATGTCCAAATGTACTCTATCGACACAAAGATGACAGAATGATAGATAGAAGATTGATTGAATAGAAGAATGACTTGATAAAAAGATTCACAAGCTTTGACTTTGTATTGTTACTCTGCATTGTTTTAATCTTTTATTGCATGAGATATGGATGTATGGATGTATAGATGGATGTATGATGGATGCTTTGATTTTGACATCTTTGATGGTGCAAGTATTTTGAAGTGTTTATTTCATCATTGGGCAATTTTTTTGGTACTTTTTATGAATGTTGTAAGTTAATACAAGCATCTAGGTATAATTGAACTGAGATGACCTGAGCATTGCTTACATGGATTTTGATTTAGCAAGTTAATACAAGCATCTAGGTATAATTGGACCGAGATGACCTGAGTATTTCTTGCGTATCAACAAACAAGGATTTCCCCCATTCATGTTAGACCTTTGATGTCCTCGATGATCTTTTGTCGATCATGTATTTAGACAAGGTTTCACATTACTAAAGTTTAATCCACAAACAACAAACAAAGAAAATAATCATGCCCGCATCATAGTATCTCTAGCTTTTGGCATCCTTGAGTAGCATAAGAAACATGATAACAAAAAATCAAGACTCTGTACTTTAACCGTGTTTTTAATCCACAAAACATTTTCACATTTAGATGTGTTTGTTTCCTACCATAATTTGGGTAAAATCATTTAGAAGGCCTTAGGAGTTTGCTTTGCTTTGGATAGGTTAATGTCCCGCGTTAGGATTTCTGCTTGAAAGCTGGCTTTGCTTGTGCTTGCTTGCCTAGTGAGAAGATTTCACAATCTTTATTGGTGAGACGGACCCTAAGGGACTAACCTAGTGCCTCGGGGGCTCATTGCTAAATGGCCTTGCCTATGTGATGATGCAGAGGCAATGTAGTTCGGGGTGAACCCTAATGGACCATGGATGGACTAGAAGAAAGATGATAAGAAATGGGACAGATGGGACTGTGGGAGCCTCGGGGGTGCATTTGAGAAATGGCCTTGCCTACGTGACAACACAGAGGCAACGTAGTTCATGGACTTGGACCATGGATACTGACGAGAGACACTATGCTAGGCAGACACTACGGATAGGATATGGGATAAAACCCTGGTTGACAAGGCAACAAAGAGATAGAGTATCAAGCCATGATAGGTTATCATTAGGTTTTTATTATGGAATAGATATGGATTGAATGGGACACGAGGAAGAATGGACACAAGGTGATTGGTTTCCCAAAGATGGAGGAAGCGGTTTATCACAAGTAACACCTGTTTACCAGGTTTTCATCACTTTCTTTTATTTGCACAAAAAGCTAGAAAGTAAACATGACGCTTGTTTGCCAGGTTTTCATCATGATACCTATTCAAGGCGCCTGTTTGCCAGGTTTTCACCAAAGGATGATTTTTTTGTATTTTTCTAATTTTTTGATTTTTTTGTACTTTTTTGATTTTTTTTTTTGTATTTTATGCCCCCCCTTACATTGGGGTTCTCCTAGGTATAGAACTGGTGAAGATGCATGCTATTGATTGGGTCATCCAACAGCTTATCCTTGGATGTTGCTAACTGATATGCCTCCGATCCATAAGCAGCTACGATCACATAAGGCCCAAGCTAGTTAGGTTCAAACTTGCCTTTCTTTTCCCTATCCTATTGATTGCAGGGATTCTCTTTAAGTACTAGATCTCCAACCTTAAAGAATCTTGGATGAACTCTATGGTTATAGCTTCGTGACATCATCTGTTGATATGCTTTGAGATGGTCATAGGCTTTCTATCTCGTTTCCTCTAGCAATTCTAGTTCTTGCAATCTAGAGATTCTGTATTCTTCATCTGATATGAGACCTTTTGACGACACCCTGAGAGATGGTAATTCGACCTCAATGGGGAGGATAGATTCTGAGCCATAGACAAGGGCGTAATCGGTAGCACCTATGGGAGTGTGTATACTGGTTCTATAGGCCCATAGAGTAGGATTGAGTTGGATGTGCCAATCACAGCCATCATCATTGACTATCTTCTTGAGGAGTTTCAAGATGGTCTTGTTGGATGCTTCAGCTTGACCATTACCTTGGGGGTAATAGGGTGTGGAGAAATGGTATTGGATTTTGAATCGGTCACAGAGTTCTTGGACGTCCTAGTTTTTGAAGGGTCTTCTATTATCCGTGATAATGGATGAGGGAATTCCATATTTGTAGATGAGGTAATTTAGGATGAATGAGGAGATTTGTTTACCTGTGACGGTGGTGAGGGAAACGGCTTCAATCCACTTGGTAAATTACTCAGTGGCGGTTATGATGAATTTATGGCCATTGGATGAGGGTAGATGGATCTTTCCCACAAGGTTAAGTCCCCATTGGCAAAAGGGCCAAGGTGTTGTTAAAGGTCTTAACTCTTGAGCTGGTGCATGTATCACGTTCCCATGTATTTGGCACTGCTTGCACTTCTTCACAAACTGGTATGAATCTGTTTCCATGTTCAGCCAGTAATAACCCAAATGCATGAGTTTCTTAGCGAAGGAAGGACTACTAGAGTGTGTTCCACAAATCCCTTCATGTACGTCTTGTAAGGCGGTTAGGGATTCTTCTCGTTCTAAACAATAGAGTAAAGTACCATCTAGACCACGTCGGTATAGGGTGTTGGCAATAATGGTATAGCAAGAGGTTTGGCGTATAAAGGTTCATCATTGATTTGAAGATAAGTCAGGTGGGAGGGTGTTGTCCTTGAGGTAAGTGTAAACTGTACCATACCAAGGTGAATCAGATCCAACTAATAGGCATATGGAATGGGTCTTAGGAAGATCATAAGCTGGTTGTCAAATAGTTTCCACTAAGAACTCGTACCTTGACTCATTCTCTGGTATCTCGAGAAGAGAGGCAATGGTTGCCATGGCATCTGCTGCTTTATTCTCAATGCGAAGTAGCTGCTCAAAAGAAATGATCACAAAGTATCCCTTAAATTCATCCACCATCCTTTTGTATGGGACAAGCTTCTCATCTTTGGTTTGGTAATCGTCATTGACCTAGTTTATCACTAGTTGAGAATCACCGTAGACATGTAGCTCTTTAATTTTCCAATCTGTTGCCATTTTGAGGCTAATGACTAAGGCTTCATATTCTGCTATGTTATTGGTGCATGGAAATAATAGACGGTAAGACTTCGGTATGGTGACACCATGAGGAGTTACAAACAAGATTCCTGCCCCCGATCCATGGTTTGTGTAGGACCCATCAAAGTATAGTTTCCAGGAATGTGTTGAGATATTGAATAAAGATTCATCTGGAAACTCAAATTGCATTGGTGTGGTGTCCTGTAGTGGTGCATCCGCTAGCTGGTCAGCAATGACTTGTCCCTTGATAGCTTTTTTATCTACATACTCAATGTCATATTCACTTAGGAGCATTACCCATTTGGCTAGGAGACCGGTTAGAGCTGCTTTGCTTAGTAGGTACTTCAATGGATCTATTTTTGCAATAAGTTTGATTAGATGTGCAAGCATATAATGTCAAAGTTTTTGGGAAGAAAAAACTACTGCAAGACACGATCTTTCTATTTGAGAGTATTGCAACTCATAGCCCACCAATGTGTGACTGATATAGTAGACGGCTCTTTCTTTATTCTCATAATCTTGCTGTGCTAGAAGAGCCCCAAGAGTTGTAGGTGTAGCAGATATGTAGAGTATCAATGGTTTCCCTTGGATAGGAGGCATGAGGATAGGTGGATTCATAAGATACTCTTTCAGTTTGTTGAATGCCTCTTCACATTTCTCATCCCATCTCAATGGAATGCTCTTGTGCAGGAGATGACTGAATGGTTGACACTTGTCTGCCAGTTGTGATATGAATCTACGGATTGCTTGTAGTTTGCCTTGTAGAGATCTAAGTTGAGTAAGAGTCTTGGGTGGTGGCATGTCCATAATAGCCTTGACTTTGGCGGGGTCCACCTCTATTCCATTTGCTGATACAATAAAACCTAGGAGTTTGCCGGAGGTGACTCCTGTATGGGTAAAATAGTGATCAATCAAATGAATTAAACAAGACCCAAACATCAACAGAATAGTGAAACAAGAAGGATTCAATAAACGAAGCAATGAACAAATACAGAGCAAACCTTACCCATTTCTAAACTTCTGTTGTTCGCCTATCACAGATTGTCCTTTTGCAGATGAAGTGAGCCCTCAGAGAGTGCAATCTTTTAGCAGTTTATAGGAAGTCAACAGTGAATGGCTGTGGTGATACGCAATGAAGATGAGCTCCAATGCAAGTATGTGATCTCAAGCTTGTAGATGACAAAAGGGTGCCAAAGGCGCGCTGGTGATATTTCTGCAGAGTAACGATGTCAAAAGCCTGGATGAATAGAATGAAGGGATGAAGCTTCATTTATAGACTTGGAAGAATGGGAATCAATGGTTGAGAGGAGATATGAAGATCAACGACTGAGGATGGTTGAGGAATGTGCAACCAGTAGAAATGTGACAAGTGTCCCAGCTCCGTCATGAAAGGGGGGATGTGACAAAACTGATTGGAGAGTTAACTCCATTGACTAGTCTGTTAACTGATTTGATTGATCAGTTAGAAGAATAAATTGTGGAACTGATTGAATTGATTGAGGATTTGACTCAATTGATAGGTTAGTTAACACTTTTGATTGATTAGTTAACTAACCTCTGATTTGAGAAGAAATAGGCCATGTGGGTGAGGGAAAATAAGGTAATTAAATATTAAATATATTTAATTACATGTGCAACCTGATGAGGTGGACAAGGTGAGGTGGAAAAGGTGAGGTGTAAAGGTGATGTGGATTTTTGGAATTTAGAACTTAGGATAGATGAATTTGGCTTAATTAAATAATTTATGATTATTTAATTATGTGAGACATTTAGAAAAATAAATAGAATTTATTTAATTATGGAATAGTGAATCGATTAAATAAATTTAGAATATTTATTTAATTAATAGAAGAATGGAATAAATATTTAGAATATTTATTTAGGATGAATCATGTCATTATTAGGCGTATACATTTTGCCCCTCTTTGATGCAATGTAGTTTACAGCGTTGCTTCAAAGAATTCAATAGTCTGAATAATGATACATGCCCCAGTTTGCCCCTGGTACAGGTTCAATGACAATAGGATGCCCCCTCGGGAGATTGGATGGGAAAATGGTGAAAGAAACGGAGACGGACAATCTCACGAAGACGAAGGGGTTAGGATAGGTTGGAGGAAAAGGGACGTGGTCAGGGATGCGGGAAGAAAACAGGCACGGGAAGTAGTCACAGTCATCACCTAGCCAGAATTAGGGTTTGGAGGCTATAAATAGGAGCTGGGTCCACAAGAATAGTCATTTGTACACTTGTTTACTCTGGATTGGATTGAGAGAGCCTAGAGCAAACTTGGAGCAGCATGGTAGCCAGAGCAGCAGACATTCCGTGCGAGGAGCATCGATTTGAGCGAGTCCGTCGATTCGGGTGGCCAGCAGAGGTAGGACCCTCAGTATGTGCTTCAAAAAATTTCTCCTAGGGTCGACTTTAGGTGTCATAAATGCACGTAGAAAATAGGTCGAATGCATGCACTGAAACGCAGAACGGCGCATGTGTCTCGCGAAGCGGCGCTTTTGTCGTTGCGCGGCGCATATGCCGGTTTCAGCGGCGCATACATGAAAGCTGCGCATCTGTGCACTGTAGCTGCGCTTATGTAATTTGGTGGCACATCTGTTAATGCCGCGCATATGTCGATTGTAGCGGCGCTTTTATAATATGGCAGTGCATATGCTGAATGTTGCGGTGCATCTGCTGGATCTGCGCATATGTGCACTGTGGCGGCGCATTTGTGTGAGGCGGTGCATATGCTGATTTTAGCGGTGCATATACCAAAAAACGGTGCTTTTACCACCTGTAGTGGCGCATTTGCTGTGGATAGCAAAGGACTTAGCCAAATTGACTCGATTAGCATCCTGTTTGACACGGTAATCGATGAGCTATCTCCGAGATTGCAGAAATCTAGTCAAGAGATGTAGTGTGCTATTTTGATCAATTTAAAATGCTAAGTTTAGTTGATATAGTTCAATAGGTATGTTGAGTATGGTATATGTCGCTTGAGACTGACGCTTTGCCTTGCTTGCGTGCAGGAGGATATTCAGGACACACTACAGTCGAGGGAGACGTTTCCCATGCCCCTATTGCAGAGATTTATGCTGACAGAGAGTGATAGAGTGGTGCTTGGTGCCATGGGTTTGGATTATGTATGCTTCATGCCCGAGGTGCGGGCGAATCGTGGACTGCTGACAGCTGCCGTGGAGAGATTCCATAGTGAGGACGGGACCTTCCACTTTCTGACGGGAGAGATGACGGTGACCTTGGAGGATGTCTACGGGATACTGCACTTGCCTGTGGTAGGCGAGTTAGTAGAGTATGATGCACAGCGGGACGCGGGACTCACCAAGTGTCAGCGGGTGTTTGATGATCCTGAGCTAGCTGGACAGGTTATCCCGTGGCAGGATATATATGACTGCTATGACTACTTCCCTGGGATTGTGGCTGGACTGATTGGGGGTGTTGTATGCCCGGACAGGAGATCGCATGGGTTCCCCATTAGATGGGGCAGGATCATGGAGCGGATGCTGACTGAGGGCACCCGATATGCATGGGGAGTCTGTGTACTGGCCCATTTATACCATGACATGCATCAGGTGGTGTACCACCGCAGCACGAGTCTATCGGCTGGGGTGTTGCTGTTACAGTTCTGGCTGTGGAGCACATAGCGATGACTAGGCCGATATGTGTCTTCATGAGGCAGCGAGGAGAGCCATACAATTATGGCTATGCAGGAGTGATTTCCCAGCATAGGCTGGGGAAGCTAGAGTATTGGAGACACACCTTGGACGGAGTGGATGTGGTCGTCTAGCGACCATATCTGGATTGTGAGCCTTGGGACGACGAGGGAGATGAGCTGCCATACTGCTTTCAGACTAAGTGGCTGATAGGCCAGACACGGCATATACTGGAGAGGCAGATGGTGGGCTGAGTGTTGAGACAGTTCGGTAGGAGGCAGGGCATGCCACAGGGGCAGGCTATGTTCGCACGGATGCATGCAAAGAGGGTCCGATGGGGGCCGATGGCTTCATATGAGGAGGCTCTGGCAGAGTTCTAGCAGACGCCGTATGTGGCATGGGACATGAGGAGAGAGATAGCAGATGCGGGGGTGACACAGGAGTACGAGGATTGGATCACTGCACATCCTTTCCTGAGATATTCAGGACCCGACATGCTGGTGCCTCGTATTGACGAGGCAGACTCAGAGGAGGAGGGAGAGGCTGGCCTAGGGCAGAGGGGAGTTAGAGGAGGATGAGGACGACAGGATGGTAGGGCCGGAGAGAGGCCGAGACAGCGGAGGAGGATAGTTCAGGCTGAGCAGGCAGTGCCAAGGCAGGTAGAGGCACAGCAGCAGATACCTCAGCAAGCACAGATGCCACCACCCCAACAGGTACCACAGCAGTAGGTGCCCCAGCCACAGGGGCCAGGACAGGCAGAGGCAGGACAGGGGCCAGTACAGGGAGAGGCTCATGAGAGGACTATAGCCAGCCTGAGGGGACAGGTGCGAGAGCTGCAGGCATAGTTGAGGAGGGTAGAGAGGAGGCGAGATACAGACACAGCGGTGATCACTGGGTTGACTCGTAAGAGAGACATGGCAGATGCACGGGTACGTATTATCCATGTAGAGCGGGACACTGCTGTGGCCGCTATGGGGACAGATGCAGTGAGTTCATTTTTGGTTGGGCAGGTGCAGCAGGCACAGGCACAGGTTGGCTAGTTGTAGATGCAGTTGGCACAGGCACAGACAGATCTAGCTAGAGCACAGTCCCAGGCTCAGTATTACCGAGGGTTATACCATGGTGCCGTGGCATCGAGCCAGAGGGTAGGGAGCTTCAGGAGTCAGTCTGGGGTGACTCATAGAGTAGGTCCATCATAGTCAAGGGCCTCCATGATGGGTCCCCAACAGTCAAGAGCTAGCAGTGGTGGCCCACAGCAGCAGGGATAGACACAGACCAGATTTTGTACATTTTGGGACATGTATCACCATCTTTTTGGATGCGTATTGTATATGACATTTTTATTCCAGAGATAGATGATGATTTTGTACATTTGGACCTCTTTTATATGATAGTATATATGATGATGTAGCTTTGTGTATCTATTGCATGTGCTATGCGATGAAGATTTACTTCTATTGTATGATGTGATGTATGTGCATAGTTAGATGGTCTATCTGATGCTATATGAGATGCTTTGTGATATGCTACTATATGATGTCTATGTGATTTAATGTTTTCAAATGAATGCAAAATGTAATATGATTTCTATGTTAGAGGCAACTTTGTTATGGGAGGTGTATATGTTCTAATGCAAATGTATGCATATGTGTTATGATTTCTATGTGATGATGCGACTGTGTTATGGGACGTCTATATGATCTAATGCAAATGTATGTGTATGTGATATGAGTTTGATGTGATTATTTGTGCTTTAAGATGTGATGTGATGTAAATGTATTGGTGACTGAATGCATTGGATGGTGTATTCTACGAACCTAAGCATGTGCATGACTAGTCCTACGAATGATATGATATGCTCCTATATGCTTTGTTTTTGTGAAGTCCAAATGTACTTTATCGACACAAGAATGACACGATAGATAGATAGAAGAATGGTGGTGATAAGATGACTTAGAAACTTTACTTGATATTGTTACTCTGCATAGTTTGGATAATGAGGATTGCAGGGATGTGTATGTGGATATAGGATGGATGCTTTGCTTTTAGAGTGCTTTATTTCATCATTGGGCAGTTTGTTTTTGGTACATTTTCTGAAATGTTGTAAGTGAATACAAGCATCGAGGTATAATTGAACTGAGATGAGCTGAGTATTGCTTACATGGATTTTGACTTAGCAAGCTAATACAAGCATCTAGTCAAAATTGAATCTAGATGACCTGAGTACTTCCTGCATTTCAACAAGCAAGGATTGCCCCCATTCGTGTTATACCTTTGATGTCCTCGATGATCTTTTGCCGATCATATCCTTAGACAAGGCTTCACATTACTAAAGTTTAATCCACAAATAGCAAGCAAAGAAAATAAACATGCCCCCATCATAGCATCTCTAGCTTTTGGCATCCTTGAGTAGCATAGAAAGACATGATAACAAAAATCCAGACTCTGTAACTTGCCCATGGTTCCAATCCACAAAACATTCTTGCATTTAGATGTGTTTTTCTTGCCATAATTTAGATAGAATCAGTTAGAAGACCTTGGGTATTTGCTTTGCTTTAGATAGGTTAAGATGCTCATAGTCAAGATTTCTACTTGAAGCGTGGGTTCTGCTTGCATTTGCCTGTCTGGTGAGAAGATTGCACAATCCTTATTGGGGAGACGGACCCTAAGGGATTGACCTAGTGCCTCGGGGGTGCATTGCTAAATGGCCTTGCCTATGTGACAACGCAGAGGCAACGTAGTTTGGGGTAAACCCTAATGGACCATGGATGGACTAGAAGAAAGACGACAAGAATGAAGACAAGAAAGGTGGTGAATAGGAGAAAAGGAAGAAATGGAAGCCTCGGGGGCTCATTAGAATAATGGCCTTGCCTATGTGACGGCGCAGAGGCAACGTAGTTCACGGACTTGGACCATGGACACTGACGAGAAACACTATACTAGGCTCACATTGAGGAGACGGTATGGGACAAAACCTTGGTTGCCAAGGCCACAAGGCGAGTATCAAGCCATGATAGGTAACTATCAAGTGTTTATTGTGGGGTAGATATGGGTCGAATGGAAAATGAGTGAAGGAAGAATGGACTCAAGGTGATTGGATTCTCAAAGATGGAGAAGGTGGTTTATCACAAGTAACACCTGTTTACCAGGTTTTCATCACTTGCTTTTATTTGCACGAGGAGCTAGAGAGTAACATGACGCCTGTTTGCCAGGTTTTCATCACAATACCTATCCAAGGTGCCTATTTGCCAGGTTTCCACCAAAGGACGATTTTTTTGTATGCTTTCTATTTTTTTCTAATTTTTTTTGTATTTTCTCTCTTCAATTTTTTTGATTTTTTGATTTTTGATTTTATTGTGCCCCCTTGCATTGGGGTTCTCCTAGGTATAGAAGCAGTGAAGGTGCATGCTGTTGATTGGATCATCAAACAACTCACCCTCTGAAGTGGCCAACTGATATGCCCCCGATCCGTAAGCAGCTACAATCACATAGGGCCCAAGCCAGTTAGGCTCGAACTTACCTTTCTTTTCTCTATCCTGCTGATTGCGAGGGTTCTCTTTTAGAACGAGGTCCCCAACTTTGAAGCATCTTGGTCTAACCTTGTGGTTGTAGCTTCTTGACATCATTTGTTGATAGGCTTTGAGATGGTCAAAAGCCTTCTGGCGCCTTTCCTCTAGCAGCTCTAGTTCTTATAGCCTAGAGACTCTGTATTCTTCATCTGATATGAGACCTTTCAACGACACCCTGAGGGATGGGAGTTCGACCTCAATGGGAAGGATGGCTTTAGAACCATAGACAAGGGCGTAGGGTGTAGCACCTGTGGGAGTGCGTATGCTGGTTCTGTAGGCCCACAAAGCGGGATTGAGTTGGACGTGCCAATCGCGACCAGCTTTATTGACAGTTTTCTTTAGGATTTTCAGAATGGTTTTATTCGATGCCTCAGCTTGGCCATTACCTTGGGGGTAGTATGGAGTGGAGAAATGATGTTGGATTTTGAAACGCTCACAAAGTTCGTGGACATCCTGATTTTTGAATGGTCTCCCATTATCCGTTATGATGGATGAAGGAATGCCATATCTACAAATAATGTAATTCAGAATGAAAGAGGAAATTTGTTTTCCTGTGATGGTGGTTAGGGGAACGGCTTCAATCCACTTTGTGAAATATTCAGTGGCAGTTATGATGAATTTGTGGCCGTTGGAAGAAGGTGGATGAATCTTTCCCACAAGGTCAAGTCCCCACTGGCAAAAGGGCCAAGGTGTCGTTAAAGGTCTCAACTCCTGAGCAGGTGCATGAATCAGGTTCCCGTGTATTTGGCACTGTTTGCACTTTTTGACGAACTGATATGAATCCATTTCCATATTGGGCCAGTAATAACCCAAATGCATGAGTTTCTTAGCTAAGGAAAGACCGCTAGATTGTGTTCCGCAGATCCCTTCGTGTATGTCTTGCAAGGCCGTTATGGATTCTTCTTGTTCTAGACAACGGAGTAAAGTACCATCCAGACCACATCAGTAAAGGGTATTAGCTATGATGGTGTAACGGGAGGCTTGTCGGATGAAAGTCCATTTTTGGTTGGAAGAGAGGTCTGGTGGAAGAATACTGTCCTTGAGGTAAGTGTAGGTCTTACCGTACCAAGGTGAATCAGATCCTACTAGGAGGCAAATGGAATGGGTTTCGAGGAGATCATAAGCCGGTTGCCGAATGGTTTCTACTAAGAACTCATACCGTGACTCGTATTCAGGTATTTCAAGAAGAGAGGCTATGGTAGCCATTGCATCTGCTGCTTTGTTCTCGATCCTAGGTATTTGTTCAAAGGAGATGGTCCCAAAGTGTTCTTTGAGGTCGTCGACCATCCGTTTGTATGGGATGAGCTTCTCATCTTTGGTTTGATATTCATCGTTGACCTGATTTATGATAAGATGAGAATCACCATAGACACATAGTGCTTGGATTTTCCACTCAGTGGCCATCTTGAGACCAATTACCAAGGCTTCATATTCTGCTATATTGTTAGTGCATGGAAATAACAACCTGTAGGACTTTGGAATTGTGTCGCCTTGGGCAGTGATAAACAGGATACCTGCCCCCGATCCATGGTTGGTGTAAGACCCGTCGAAGTAGAGTTTCCAAGGAGATGTTGACAGAGTGAATAAAGACTCATCGGGAAACTCAAACTGCATTGGTGAAGTGTCCTGTAATGGTGCCTTGGCCAGTTGGTCAGCTATGATTTGCCCTTTGATGGATTTTCTATCCACATATTCTATATCATATTCACTAAGAAGCATAACCCATTTTGCTAGTCGGCCTGTGAGAGCTGCTTTGCTGAGAAGATATTTCAGTGGGTCAATCTTGGCAATGAGTTTGACAAGATGTGCCAACATGTAATGTCGAAGTTTTTGTGAAGTAAAAACCACCGCAAGGCATGATCGTTCTACCTGTGAGTATTGTAACTCGTAGCCCACTAAGGTTCGACTAATGTAGTATACAGCTCTTTCCTTGTTGTCATAGTCTTGCTGTGCTAGGAGAGCCCCAAGAGTAGTAGGTGTAGCAGATATGTAGAGAATCAAAGGTTTTCCTTGGATCGGAGGCATGAGTATAGGAGGGTTCATAAGGTACTCCTTTAGCTTGTTGAATGCCTCTTCGCACCGCTCATCCCATTTAAATGGAATATTCTTATGTAGGAGGTGGCTGAAAGGTTGGCACTTGTCTGCCAACTATGAGATGAACCTGCGGATGGCCTGCAGCTTGCCCTGTAAGGATCTCAACTGTGTTAGAGTCTTGGGCGGTGGCATGTCCATTATTGCTTTGACCTTGGCTGGGTCTACCTCTATTCTGTTTGCTGACACGATGAAGCCTAGCAGCTTGCCCGATGTTACCCCAAACACACACTTCTTCGGGTTCAGTTTGACTTGGAATTGATCCAACCGTTGAAAGACTTTTTCTAATATGTCCAGGTGTGAGTCTCTTGTGAGAGATTTTGCTAAGATATCGTCAACATAGTCCTCCATCGTCACATGCATCATGTCATGGAATATAGTTGTCATGGCCCGCTAATATGTAGCACCTGCGTTTTTCAGCCCAAAAGGCATGACATTCCAGCAAAAGGTACCCCATGGACAAGTGAAAGCTGTTTTGTGTTGGTCCTCTGGTGCTATTTTGATTTGGTTATACCTAGAGAATCCGTCCATGAGTGATAGCATTGTATGTCCTGCAGTAAGGTCGACTATGATGTCAATGTTTGGCAACGGAAAGTCATCCTTGCGGCATGCTTTGTTTAAGTCTCAAAAATCATTGCATAGTCAAACCCTGCCATTTGGTTTAGACACTGGCACAATGTTTGATATCCATTCGGGGTAATCTATGGCTCTGATGAACCCCACATCTAGCAATTTCTTGAGTTCTTCCTTGACCAAAAGGGCTATATGAGGATGCATCTTTCTCAGTTTCTGCTTTACAGGCTTCACCCCTGGATCCAATGGCAAATGATGCAGAATCAGGTTCAGGTCTAAACCTAGCATGTCAGCATATGACCAAGCAAAGCTGCCTCTCTTCTTCTTAAAGAATGGTACAAACCTGGTTTTCTCTGGTGGTGTGAGAGATTTTGTGAAGTGGATAATCTTGGGCTGCTCTTCAGTTCCAATATTCACTGGCTCTGTTGGCTCCACCACAATCTGTGACCGTTCCTGGTACATATCACTAGGGAGGGTGTCAAGCATTCCATCGTCAGGTGCCACAGTTGCGTTTTCACCTTCGGATACGTCCTTTCTTTTTACTGTTTTATGATCTGACACTGCCACAAGGCAGTTTTCACCGTCAGATCCATTTTTGATCTTGATATTTTTGCGACTAGAAGGCTTGGCACCCTCCCCGAAGTAAGCCACGGTATTGAGTTCGATAGCAAAACCCGCTTTATGATCTCCTTTTGGTAAGTGATCCCTAAGTTCCATATAGTCAATGTAAGCATCATCGTTCTGGAACATATCTAATTGGGGGGTTCCTTGCAGATCCCAGTCAATAAGCTCAAGGTGTAAGAGGGGAAGGGAGTCAGATGAGAGATCTGATTCATTAATGGTGTGAATGGAAATGTTATGAGCATTGGTGGGGGTAGTGTTTTGGGTGGTACTTTCCTCCAAGTTGTTTATTGCAATGGAATCGAAACTTTCCTCGAAAGCCATAATCTTAGGGAGGGGCGAATCAGACTCTAGTGGTCTGTCCCGTTGCATCTGTCCCTCATGGTAGGGGTTAAGAGTTTGGATGGTGTCAATCTCTTTGTCATCGTAGGAGTGCTCTGTTAGCTCATCCCACTCATACTCATTTGAATTATCTGAATCTGTGTCACTATCCACTTGGAGTGTTTGAATTGTCTCCACAAGGTAGGCATTTTCCTTGGCTTTACCTTTGCCTTTGTAACCTAGGCCAGTTGTGTTTCTAGCCGAAGAGGATGAAGAAGGTTGTATAGGTTCAATGATTCCTTCTTTTCTGAGGCCTATGGGGCCTTGTCCTTCATACCCCATCCTGTGCAAAATAGTTTTACCCCGTCCATAGAGTTCTGTAGGGAGTCTAGGCGGCTCTTGGGGTGTGTTTTCTTCTTCAGCATAAAGCCATTGCAGGAGATCTCGCTCCTCTGTCTCATCAGATAAGGTCCCCCATTTTACAAAGGGATTTGCGGGAGTTATAGGAGGAGCAGATGGCTTTGGAAAATGTTTGGGTGGATGTTTGGGTTGGCCAAAGGAGCGAGGAGACAAAGGCATCGTGGCAAGGTTGAGGCTGTGCTCAATGGAGTATTCCCCCATGCCATTTTCTTTTATGGTAAGTTTCAGTGGTTTGGGTCTTTAGGAGGAAGCTTCAGCGGTATGGTCCTGTTGCGGAGTAGGGGAAATGTAGGCTCTGTTGTTGGGTATGACACATTCAGATTTTGCTTGGAAAGAATTGCAGTGTTGGTAGGGGTCGGGGTCGCCTTGAATGGTAACCTGCTTGCCATTGTGCGGGAACTTAATGCATTGATGATAGGTGGAGGGGACAACCTTCATGGCGTGGATCCATGGTCTCCCTAGTAGAATATTATAAGCAAGCTCCCGATCAAGGACTTGGCAAACCACATATTTAATTACCGGTCCCACTTGAATGGGTAGGACAACTGTTCCTTTTGTGGTTCTTTCTTCCTCGTCATATGCCTTAATGGTAATTTTCCTCCGTGGATCAACTGCTTGTTTGGAGAACCCCAGTGCAAGGACTAGCTTCAAAGTACAAATATTTAAACCGGCACCCCCATCAATGAGAACCCTCTTGATGCGGTGCTTGTGCACGAATGCGACAATGTGTATAGGGGTGTTGTGGGGTTGAGATTGTTGGCAAGAGACTATATGGATTCATGGTTGTTGTCATTGATGGCAATAAAGGTCATCCCACATATCCGCAAGTCATGGTGTGTCTCTATCGGAAGTCAGAATGAAGATTGTTGTGGTCTGGTGAACAAGAACAGAGCATGTGGCAAGGTCCGACAGATTGGTCCAGATCTCTCAGAGGAAGTGTCTTGGTGTAGTGCGGATTTGGGGAAGTCAAGAGGACTACCTTGAGTAGTATATTCCAAGGATTTAGCCTCCGGTGATGAACAAAGAAAAAGATATGAATAGTTGAGTACCGGATTCTTGAGAGACAGTGAGAACAGAGGAAGAACTGACTGACAGAGTATCAGACTATTTTCTGGATGTGTTACTGTTGATGGTAAAGGTTGTGAAGGCATGAATCATGTTTGGCTGACATGATGAATGACATCTACAAGTATATGCTTGATCCGCATTACTTGATATGCAAGGATTCAGCCGACAGAATAGAGTTTGTGAGAAGATAGATTATTCCGGGTGCCGACTAGAAAGATAATGAAATCACTAGTGCGGATATATATAGAGGATGGATTTAGTTGTGAAGATTGTAATTGTGTGATGGTGTATGCGAATAAGTGCAGAACAAAGCAGAAGTAGTAAGAAAGATCTGGTATGTGAAAGGATAGTAGAATAAAGAACAGAGGAAAGATGAAGTGCAGCAGATCAGTGTACTGAGCCTAACCGGAACTGAACTCCAGCATATGTAGATGCTTCCAATCAGTTCAAGACTATGATTCTTATCACTTTGTAGACAGTGTGTCTCCTTGTAGGCAGTGGGCCTCTTTGTGAGCAGTGTGCTCGGGCAGTGAGCCCTAATTGGCAAGTGCCATTTTGTAATTCCTTATTCTTCTAACAGAGAATAATCTTTGGGTTAATCACCCCGTGGTTTTCTCCCTTAACAGGGTTTCCACGTCAAAAATACTGTGTCATGTGTTTTTCATTTCATGGTAATGTTTGTTTGTTTGATTCAATGCTGCATTGATTAATAAGAAAGTTCAAAAGAAGAAATAATTAGGATAACTGATTCACCCCCCCTCTCAGTTATCAACAATTGGTATCAGAGCTAAGTTCCTCCTAATAGAGCCTAACAGCTTGAGGAAGATTTGGGAGTTCAAATGGATGCATATGGTTTAAGGGAGCAACTCAAGACTGCCCTTGAGGATCTTGAACAGTCAAACTCTGAAGTTAATGAATTAAAGGAAAGACTCAAACAGACTGATGAATTCATGAGAGAACTAAAGGACAAATTAAGTCTCTCTATGAAAAAGAGAAAGGAGCTGCTCCAACAATTGGCAAGACAAAGTGAAGAAAGCAATACAAATGAAGAATTGACTGAGAAAACCAAGTTATGTGAAAAGTTATCAAAAGAAGTCATTATGTTAAGACATGAAATGGAATCAGGAACTATAAAGTTTACTCAAGAGATTGAAGAAAAAAGAAAAGCTGAAGACAATCTAAGACAATCTCTTAAAGAGAAATCAGAAGAATGCCACCAGATGGATAGAATTATCAGACATCTTGAATCTGATCTTGAAGAGGCCAAAGATAATGAAGAAAAACTTGAGGATCAAATTGTCTCTCTAAAAGAGATCTTCAAACAGCAAATGAATATAAAGAAAAATTCAAGATAAGTTCTGCCCAACTTGAAGTACTTCTTGGAAGTCAAAAGAGGACAGATGACAAGTATGGTTTGGGATATGAGAAAGGAGAAAGCTCCGGATCCGGTCAAAAGAATTTTGGATCAGAAAATCCAAGGAATAGGCCTAGAAGACCTCCGGTAAGACAGCCCAATGCTCAAAGATATCCATCCTTCAATGGATACTGCCACAGCTGCAATCACTTTGGTCATAAAGCTAATCAGTGCAGGAAGAGAATGAATCAGACTAATTCATCCTTCTCCGGACAGTGCTTTAACTGTAAAAGGTATGGACACAAGTCTCATGAATGCAGAAATATGCAAATAAACAAATCATTCAATGGTAGATGCTTTGCATGCAATAGAGTAGGTCATATGGCTAATCAATGCATATCAAGAGGTTATTAGTCAAATATACAAAGAAATGTTATTTGCCAAATCTGTAATAGGTCCGGTCATAGTGCAAAAGTCTGCAGAAGCAAGAATCAGGACAAAAGAGGTCTGGTATACAATCAGAATCAAGATAAGGGTAAACAAAAGATGAATGTGGATGAAGTTAGGAATCAGATGAACAAGATTTGGGTGAAGAAAAGTTCAGAGAATGTAGAGGTTGGATCCGCACCAGACTCTGGTGCTGATATTTCTTCCAGAAATTAAAAAGTGAGCTCTGGCTCAGGGGGAGACTCAAAGAAAATCCTGTTCCCCTAGCCAATCAAGTGGTGCTGGATGTGACACAAGATGCGGAGTAAAGGGTTTGAAGATACAAGTCCTGAGATGATCCAGACAAGATTTCAGAGGTCCGCATGAAGATGTAAAGAAGTTGTGATCGATCAAGTAAAGACCTGTTCCGGGAGATGCTCCAGAATGACAGAAGACTACAAAAGGGTCCGAAGAGATCCGGAAGTACATTATTTTACTCTGCGGACTGGACAGAATGTTTG
Source organism: Cunninghamia lanceolata (assembly GCA_027924645.1). NCBI lineage: Eukaryota > Viridiplantae > Streptophyta > Pinopsida > Cupressales > Cupressaceae > Cunninghamia > Cunninghamia lanceolata. The sequence continues at coordinate 1,400,423 of BSBN01000549.1, read as the reverse complement.
GGATGTTCTTGTAATGTGTCATCACGATTTATTCATGATTGAAAGATCCGCATGATGTTCATAGATCAGGATTGATCCGGGATACTCCAAGCTATCCAGACAAGGCAAACCGGAATAATATAGGTGAAGCATTTATTGCAAACAGATATTAGGGTTTGCAAAATGATATAAGGGATTTCTCAACAATCACTTGATCATTCCACATCCAAGAAGAAGTGAAAAGTGGAGCTCTGAAACAAAATTCATCAAGTTCACCGAAGATCTCCTGCCGAAGTCATTACATACAGAAATCAATCCAGCCACTCCGTGCAACCGAAGATGCAAAAGGTATTTTCCACTTTCGATATCTTGCTACAAATCTTTTGAAGAAATGGCTACTCCAAATATAGTAAAAATCTCAGATAGGCCCCGACCTGAATTTAAGAAACATCCATACAAGTCATTGGAGGTAGATCCCTTAGGAGCATTTTCCAGTGTTCCTCATGGAGTTTTACACACAGAAGACATTAGGGTTTACATACATGCAAGCATTGAGAAATTTGGGGAATTCAAATTGAGAGATCTCTATCACAAACAACTGATAGACAATGCTTTTGAGCTTAAACCAGAGTATAAGGGTATCCAGAAGAAACAATTTGATCAATTCATTCATTTCCCCTGCTTTGAAGAAGATGGATGGGTCCGGTATATACTGAGCAGGATGCATGACAACTTCCTATGGCTGGATAGACCCTGCAAGATCACAAAAGAGGCAATTAGGGCAGTAACTGGTCTATACTCTTCCAGAAGGATACCTATCCTCAAATCTGTCAAAAATAACATTGTAACTGAGGCCACCGGATCAAAATTTGATAAGAGGGCAATGACCATTGAAGATATTTCTGATCCGGATATCAAGTATGCGTCCATGATAATAGGATACAAGATCTATCACTCCAGCAGGGAGAATTCTGTATCTGGAACTGCAGTGTATACTGCCTATGAAATGCTAAGGAAGAATGCAGAATATGATCTCTGTGAACTGCTCTTAAGCCAATTAATGGAAAATATACAGAAAATCAAGAAGGACAAAAAGAATTCCTTTAAGTATGGTACTCTTATATTATGTCTATTTTTCTACTTCATGAATGAGCTGCCCGGATCAAGTGGATGGGCATGGCAAAATGACAAACCTGTTGCAGTCCAGATAAGAGACTATCTACATGGGCTTGGGGATGCCAAAGCAAGAAATACAGCCCTATGGGGATACTTCAAAAACTTCCAAAGCATGATGCAAGCAAGAGAAAGAATTCCCTAGTCTCTTGTTGAAAAATACAAAGACTCAGTGTGCTTTATGGTGGACACTGATCAGTGCCTAATGGAGGCAGTGGAGCCAAGGATTGTCTGGATCATGCCCATGGGGTATGAAGTGGATGAACAGATAGTGGAGCTGCATGTTCAACACATGCTAAGTCAGCCCAAAGATCCAAAGGCAGAAAGGTTTGGAACCTTTGAGGAGCTGAGTGTAAAGATCCATGTAGAACTTAGGGAACCTGAGATAAAGAGGAAGGTGAGAAAAGAAGTAGAGCATATTGCTCAAGGCCTAGGCATCTCAAAAGAGGCACTTGATGCCAGCCGGGAAAAGAGAAGAAAATCTGAGGAAGAAAAGAAAGAGGCGGAAAAGAAAAGCAAGAAAAGTGCTCCGGTGGAATCCTCAGCCCAGACCAGATCATCAAAAGGATCCACACCTATCAAAACCAAAAGCTCAAAACCGGAAGTCCAGGGATCCGGTAAGAGATCCAAGACAAAAGCCTCAAGAGCTTATCAAAGCCAAAAGGATGAAGAAGAAACTGAGTCAGATGAGGGAGTGAAAGAAATAAAGAAACAGAAAAGGAAAGGATTCGGTAAACCCTCTACTGGTCGAGACAAGGAAGAAATGACAGAAGAATTTTCTGAAAAGCCCACCCTGTCTCTAGACAGTGTAGTCAAATCAGTCACTGTGGATGGGAACCTTCAACCGGTGGCTGAATTCTATGATGACTATAATGAGGCAGATCAAAAGATCCTGCAAGAAGCTATAATAAGGTACTTGAACATCTACAATAAAGCTTTTATTGAGATTATCTCTGAAATCCCAAAGAGCCTAGAGATGGAATTAGAGATAAGAAAGAACAATGCCATGGCAAAAGACCTTGAGATCAGGGAACAGATAGCTATTCAGCTATATCCTTCAATTGATCACAAAACAATGAACATGGTATTCAAAGACTGCAAGGATGAATTCAGGAGCAAAGCAAGGATGAATCAGCTTATGCTTGGTGAGACCGACAAGGTAGCCAAGGACACTGAAGAGATTCTCCAGAAAACCTTCAAAAGGTTTAATCTTCCTGTTGTAGAGGACTTAGGTGCAGAAACAGCTGTGGACTTGGAATCATTTGCTCCGGAAGAAGTGGCCCTTGAACAGACTAACATCTCTCCTCTAGTTTCCCCTACAGTCTCCGGATCCCAAGAAGAAGAGAAACTACAGGAGAAAGAAGCAGCAGTTAAAGAAAAAGAGGTTGACAGCACCAAGGATGCAGAGAAAGAGAAGACCCCCACAAAGAAAACCACAACTGAAAGTGGTAAGAGTAAGGAAGGAGAAAAGATTCCAAAGGACAAAACTGCAGAAGAGAAGAAACATCTGTCTCCGGCAAGAGACACTGCACAAACTGTTCAAGAATTCTTGACAAAAGCCACTATAGAAATTGATGAACCGGACCTGCTAAAAAGACCATTAGATTTTGACTCTTTGTCACTGGTGCAAACAATGAAAATAGCCTCATTTGCAAATGAGAAAGTCAAAGAGAAACTACTGAAATCTCACATGGAATACTGTGAGCTTATGGAGGTAGCATCTGGAGTGTTGGAAAAGATCATGCCATCTTTTCAGAAGGATCCCACAGCCTCCTCTTCTGGTAATCTCAAAACCTTAGTCAACAGTGTTAGTACACATTTTGAATCTCTAGAAAAATCAGCTGAAGAAAAGGTCCAGAAGGAGTTTTTGGATAAAAGGTTCTCCGAGGCTCAAGGTTTGATCATTAATGATAAGAGAAACATGAACATTGGGATAAAGAGCTTAGAAAATGCTCTTAAGGATGGCGGTGAAATATACAAATTTTGTATCTCCTGGTCCAAGGTAACAGTGGACATTGAGAAGAAAATAAAAGAGCAAGAGGACACACTACTAAGCTTGTCTCAAAGTTTTGATCCTCTTTCTTCCTCTATAACAAATCAAGAATGTCAGACTATTGCAGTCTTGAGTGAAATCAAGAAATTGGAGAAGGAAAGGAAAAATAGAATAAGCAGGTTGAGTGAGCTCAGGGGGTTAATTGTCCCTAAGCTAGAGGCCATGCATGAGGCCATAGCAGAAGCTCAAATCACAGCCCAGACAAGTGATCCGAAAGATCTAAAAAGGGCAGATGCATTTGTATTTTTGTTGAGTGGTCACATTTCAATTTTGGATAGAATGAAGCAAAGTTGGGCTACAGAACTGATCCAACTGAAGACATCTTTTACAGACATTCTTCAGTTTATGTGAGTATGTAAATATGCGGCTATGTATAGAAAATTTTTGAAAATTTTGGTGTGCGGACCCTACCCTTTGCCATTGATGTCAAAGGGGGAGTGAGGAGCAGTGAAAAATGAGGAATCCAACTAAGGGGGAGTTCTGGAAATTGTATATAAAGATAGAGCATCAGCCAAGGGGGAGCATAGTGTAAACACTTAGTCATTTTTCACTAAGTGTTGCCATCAATGCCAAAGGGGGAGATTGTTGGCAAGAGACACTATATGGATTCATGGTTGTTGTCATTGATGGCAACAAAGGTCATCCCACATATCCGCAAGTCATGGTGTGTCTCTACCGGAAGTCAGAATGAAGATTGTTGTGGTCCTGTGAACAAGAACAGAGCATGTGGCAAGGTCCGACAGATTGGTCCAGATCTCTCAGAGGAAGTGTCTTGGTGTAGTGCAGATTTGGGGAAGTCAAGAGGACTACCTTGAGTAGTATATTCCAAGGATTTAGCCTCCGCTGATGAACAAAGAAAAAGATATGAATAGTTGAGTACCGGATTCCTGAGAGACAGTGAGAACAGAGGAAGAACTGACTGACAGAGTATCAGACTATTTTCCAGATGTGTTACTGTTGATGGTAAAGGTTGTGAAGGCATGAATCATGTTTGGCCGACATGATGAATGACATCTACAAGTATATGCTTGATCCGCATTACTTGATATGCAAGGATTCAGCCGACAGAACAGAGTTTGTGAGAAGATAGATTATTCCGGGTGCCGACTAGAAAGATAATGAAATCACTAGTGCGGATATATATAGAGGATGGATTTCGTTGTGAAGATTGTAATTGTGTGATGGTGTATGTGAATAAGTGCAGAACAAAGCAGAAGTAGTAAGAAAGATCCGGTATGTGAAAGGATAGCAGAATAAAGAACAGAGGAAAGATGAAGTGCAGCAGATCAGTGTACTGAGCCTAACCGGAACTGAACTCCAGCATATGTAGATGCTTCCAATCAGTTCAAGACTGTGATTCTTATCACTTTGTAGACAGTGTGTCTCCTTGTAGGCAGTGGGCCTCTTTGTGAGCAGTGTGTTCGGGCAGTGAGCCCTAATTGGCAAGTGCCATTTTGTAATTCCTTATTCTTCTAACAGAGAATAATCTTTGGGTTAATCACCCCGTGGTTTTCTCCCTTAACAGGGTTTCCACGTCAAAAATACTATGTCATGTGTTTTTCATTTCATGGTAATGTTTGTTTGTTTGATTCAATGCTGCATTGATTAATAAGAAAGTTCAAAAGAAGAAATAATTAGGATAACTGATTCACCCCCCCCTCTCAGTTATCAACAGAGATATGGAAAGGTCATCTTGCTCCATAAACGAGATGGAAGTGGAGGATGTCAGATTGCCTACCATGGTCTGAAACTTTTCTTGGGCTAGGTTTGTGGGGACAGTAGTTTCCACTAAGGCTTTCTCAAGAATCTCCTTATGAGAAGGAGATAGACGCAAGAGCTCCAATATAGAAATGTGAGCCGGAGTTTTCTGTAATTGGTTGATGACATTGTATGGGCAAGAGTTGGATGGAGATGGTGATGACCTTGGAGGGGTGGTATTGATCATGACTTTACCACTGTGGGTAATTATACTACAACCAGTTCTGTTAGGTCCTGGTTGTTGGTCGTGGGAGATGACATTGACATGCGGAATATGCTCAGAAATGCAGTTAATGGTGTACTCAAATGGAACGCTTGCATAGTTAGCATTACTCGACCCGCTGTTCTGATTTGGCTGGTTGCGACTATTGTCATTATTGGGATTGCCATTGGAGTTGTTGCCGTTGTGACCATTGTTGCTGTTGTGGCCATTGTTGCGATTGTTGTTATAAGGCCGATTGTGGTTCAGAAGAGGATCTCGGTAGGCCACATGAGATTCATTGGAGGTATGCTGTTGTGTCCCTCCCTGATTCTGATCCAGTATATCCTGTATGACATTCTTGAGGCAGATGCAATTGTTAGTCGTGTGCCCCCTTCCTCAATGATACTCACAATAGTCTGTGTCCTTCCAATAGGGAGGTTTGACGATAGGCTCATAGTCACTTGTTGGCGGTAGAGAAATTTCATTGTTAGCCAACAACTTCCTGAGGGCAGACTCTTGAGATTCCCCCAACGGCGTGAATTTTCTCCTTGGATTTGAATTGAACCAAGGTCTAGGTTCCTGAGGGGGTGGGTTGTTGAGTGCACCGGTATTTGCTTCTCCCTTAAGAGTGAATATGGGTTGTTGCTTAGGGGCTGCCGCCTTGGCGTCCACTACTCCATCGTTGACCACATTCTTGTTCTTGGTCCAAAACTTTGATTTATCAGTTGTGTAATTGGAAGGAGGTGTGTCCTTGTAGAGCTTGAGAGTTCCTTTAGTGATCATAGCTTTTTCAATGAAGAGGCCCATTTCAATGACTTTGGCGAACGAGGTAGGGCATTGTATCTGAATCTGATAGCTAAGATCAGTGTTTAGATTGTGGACAAACATTTCCAATAGCTGCTTCTCAGGCATATCGTAAGAACACTTACTAGCTAGCTGTCTCCATCGTTGTAGGAAGGCGGCGAATGACTCACCACTCTTCTGCTTGGTGTTGCATAGATCTAGCATAGATACCTCGTGTTCTATGTTGTAAGAGAAGTGCGTTATAAATTTATTGACAAGTTCATCAAAAGTTTTGATTCCTGGTGGGAGACGCGAGAACCACTCCATAGCTTGACCACCTAAAGATCGCGGGAATAGTCTCATTAAGTAGGTCTCGTTGTGATCTACTTCTAAACATGCTGCAGTGAATTCCCTGATATGATCTCTAGGGTCCCCCTTCCCTTTATATTTGTCAAATTTCGGAACTCCGAACTGAAAGGGGAATTGTTTCATGATCAAATTTCTGTCAAAGGGGTACGGTGCTATATCTTCCAAAGAGTAGTTCTTAGAACTTGTACCGGTCTTAAGGTTGGACATCTCGAGCTTTAGACTTTCGATTTGTTGTCTCACGTCCGCCATAGGAGCAGTTGGATCTACAGGTTGCTTTCCTCTCTCATTTGTATGGGGGACCGTGTCATTTGTGCCTCTCTCATGCGCATGTGGGATTGTGTCATTTGTGGCCCTCTCATGATCATTGTCTGCATTTTCCATGATGGAGCTAATGTCAAAGTCTGCAGGGAGTTTGATTCTGAGACTAGCAAGATGATGGAAATACTTATGGGGGTCTTCAAGGATCATCTTCTCTACGACGCGTTGGAATTTTCTATCTTGCATGTGCGCCAATAATTCTTCATGAGAAATCTCTTCTTCACCATCACGTGGTGGGAGAAGGTGATCGGGTGATTCAGCCATTTCTATTTGCTTGTTGTGTTGGGATCGAGTAAGAACCATGCAAGGTGACACGGGATGGAGGGGGTGAGGACTAGAAATTCTGGCAAGGTGCCGACTGAGGCTGTTATGAATGGGATACCTAGGATAAGACTTGGACAAAGGGTTCTCTCACTCAATGACTTCAAGTAAGACGGTTGACACAAGACTCTAGCCACTAGCAAGGGTAGTCGATACCAGTCTTACTGTGTAGGGCTTAGTCGTTCAACAAGACTACTAGCAAAGGTACTGTGACCTACTAGGCTTACGTGAATTCACTAATGAAACGAAGAAGGACTTATGCCGAATCGATATGGGATAGGCTGGCTTTGGGACAAGAGTGATTTGGACAGAAAGTGAGTGAGACAATGGATGAAAGAGAACGAGTTGGGTGAAACGGATGGAGATTGACTGCAAGGTTGACTCTGATCTTGGAAAGTGAAACTAGGCTGAAATGGGTGCTCTGATAAGGTGAAAATATCTCCTCAAAAATAGGGCAAGTGCTCACTGTCGCATATGTGTAGAAACAGATGCGCAACATAAATGGATAAATGCGCCACAAGTCGCAGTAAATGCACCGGTCTGGTGAATTATATATGCGCAGCAACAGTGCATACATGCGCAGCAAAAAAGGTACATGTGCAGCAAGTCGTTACAAAAGCGCAGCAAGTCTCTGTAAATGCGCAATAGAAATGTGTAAATGTGCAGCTCTAAAATTTTTGCAAAATTTTTAGTTTTTCTTCTGTTTTTGGTATTTTTTGGCTAGAAAAGGTCTTCCTGATCTGATATTATGAATTTAATAGCAAGAAAACATAGCAACCACAAAGAATATTTTGTAGTTTTTCATTGTTTTTGTAATTTTTTCGACTCTATTTTGGACAAAAGCAAGCACAAAATCCTAGGTGAGAAATGGATTATAAGGGATTTGGGCCACTAAAACAAGAGGTATTTAATTCGGGCAACCGTTCAAGTGGTTACACGTGCGGCGGCGCTACTCTCCGTTATGGAGTCTCCCAGCCTCACAGGGTTGCGCCTAAGAGGGTTTTGGGGGAGGTTGGCCGTCGGTGTAACATAACAGCACTTGTTGCAGGAAGTTTTCACCTCAAGCACAATTTATTTTAAGTGGCTTGGTAGGGCTTGGCGTTAGCCTATTACCACTTAGGGTCGTTCCCACTTGGACAAGCGTGCATCCAAGGGCAGGCCCCTCCTAAAGGTTAAATAGATAGAATGACAAGTCTAGCACTCTGATCACCCAGAAGAGGGGAGAGCATAAGCCTATTGTCATTCGCAAGCACAGAATACACTGATTAATCCACCCTAGTTAAAAGTGAAAAACTAAATGGGCTAATCTACTCAAACAGAACTTTGAAGTGATTTCAGCAATATAGCAGTGGTTCAGTTTTAAATCCCAGAAAGCAGTGGTGAGTTCAATTTTTAAACCGCGTAGCATGAGATTGTTAACTTTGAAATTTAGGTCTCACGATATAGCAATGGTTCATTTTAACTTCAGAAAGCAGTAGTGAGTTCAATTTTTAAATCGCGTAGCACGAGATTGTTAACTTTGAAATTCAGGTCTCACGATATAGCAATGGTTCATTTTAACTTCAAGATCATTGATGAGTTCAATTTTAATCTTTAGATAGCAATAACTTGGATGGTGTTTGCAATGCAAGCAAGAAATAATCCAGTTACTTCCTCCCTAATTAGAACTAGATGAAGATTTGAATGAACATTAATTTTTACTTTCCCTCAGAAAATGAAATGTGAACTAATTAGATGCAACTACATGGAACTAAACCCGATCCTATCCTGCAAAATAGCTCTAGCAAACACCTGCAAAAAGGTTAGTGTTAGCAACTTCCTCTAGAAAAGTACTGAAACCATAGCCTGTTACAAATGCGCAGCTTCAGTGATCAGATGCGCAGAAATGATCAACAGAAGCACAGCATTAATAAATGTGCCGCAATATTGAACATATGCGTAGTTAAAAGGAATAAATGCGTAGTATGGATGGATGCGCGGCAACAGTCTTCAAAAGCGCCGTGAAAAGGAATAGATGCGCAATAATCACAGAAGCGCCGTAACAGTGCGCAAAAAGGATAAAAGCACCGTAATAGTCTTTTAAAAGTGCTGCCTAAATGAACAGATGCGCCGAAGTAATCTGTGCGTGACTCTGCGTGACCTGTACAGAACCTGCCTTCAAAAAAGCTCAGAAACGGTAAAATAAAGGGGCAAACGGCCCCACAGTGGGTGCCAAAAATGTATGGGTAAAATAGTGATCAATCAAATGAATTAAACAAGACCCAAACATCAACAGAATAGTGAAACAAGAAGGATTCAATAAACGAAGCAATGAACAAATACAGAGCAAACCTTTCCTGTTTCTAAACTTCTGTTGTTCGCCTATCACAGATCGTCCTTTTGCAGATGAAGTGAGCCCTCAGAGAGTGCAATCTTTTAGCAGTTTATAGGAAGATGACGGTGAATGGCTGTGGTGATACGCAATGAAGATGAGCTCCAATGCAAGTATGTGATCTCAAGCTTGTAGATGACAAAAGGGTGCCAAAGGTGCCCTGGTGATATTTCTACAGAGTAACAATGTCAAAAGCCTAGATGAATAGAATGAAGGGATGAAGCTTCATTTATAGACTTGGAAGAATGGGAATCAACGGTTGAGAGGAGATATGAAGATCAACAGCTGAGGATGGTTGAGGAATGTGCAACCAGTAGAAATGTGACAAGTGTCCCAGCTCCATCATGAAAGGGGGGATGTGACAAAACTGATTGGAGAGTTAACTCCATTGACTGGTCTGTTAACTGATTTGATTGATCAGTTAGAAGAATACATTGTGGAACTGACTGAATTGATTGAGGATTTGACTCAATTGACAGGTTAGTTAACACTTTTGATTGATTAGTTAACTAACCTCTGATTTAAGAAGAAATAGGCCATGTGGGTGAGGGAAAATAAGGTAATTAAATATTAAATATATTTAATTACATGTGCAACCTGATGAGGTGGACAAGGTGAGGTGGAAAAGGTGAGGTGTAAAGGTGATGTGGATTTTTGGAATTTAGAACTTAGGATAGAGGAATTTGGCTTAATTAAATAATTTATGATTATTTAATTATGTGAGACATTTAGAAAAATAAATAGAATTTATTTAATTATGGAACAGTGAATTGATTAAATAAATTTAGAATATTTATTTAATTAATAGAAGAATGGAATAAATATTTAGAATATTTATTTAGGATGAATCATGTCATTTTTAGGTGTTTACAACTCCGAACACACATTTCTTTGGGTTCAACCTGACTTTGAATTGTTCTAATCTCTAAAAGACTTTCTCTAACACATCTAGGTGTGATTCTCTTGTAAGTGATTTTGCTAGGATATCATCTACATAATCTTCCATGTTGACGTGCATCATATCATGAAATATAGTGGTCATAGCACGTTGATATGTGGCTCCTGTGTTCTTTAGCCCAAATGGCATGACATTCCAATAGAAAGTGCCCCATGGACAATTAAAGGCTGTCTTATGTTGGTCTTTTGGTGCTATCCTGATTTGATTATATCCTGAGAAGCCATCCATGAGAGATAACATGGTATACCTTGCTGTCAAGTCGACTATGATATCTATATTTGGCAACGGAAAATCATCCTTGCGGCAAGCTCTGATGAACCCCACATCCAGTAATTTCTTGAGTTCTTCTTTTACAAGAAGTTCTATGTGTGGATGCATCTTTCTAAGCTTTTGTTTCATTGGTTTCACTCTAGGATCTAATGGAAGATGGTCTAGAATCAAATCTGGATCTAACCCCGGCATATCTGCGTATGACCAAGTAAAATTGACTTTCTTTCTCTTGAAGAATGGTACAAATTTAGTCTTCTCTGGTGGGGTTAGAGACTTAGCAAAGTGAATGATCTTAGGCCGTTCCTCTGTTCCAATGTTAACTGGCTCTGTGTGTTCCACAACAATTTGAGATTTCTCCTAGTGCATGTCATCGGGGAGAGTGTCAAGGCTTCCATCGTCAAGTGCCACAGTTGGGTTTTCACCTTCAGATGCATCCTTTCTTTTTACTGTTTTGGGATTTGATACTGCCGCAAAGCAGTTTTCATTGTCAGATCCAGTTTTTACTTTGATATTTTTGCGACTGGAAGGCTTGGCACCTCTCTGAAATAAGCCATGGTATTAAGTTCAATAGTGAAACCAACTTTATGATCTCCTTTGGGTAGGTGGTCCCTAAGTTCTATGTAGTCAATATAGGCATCATCATTATGGAACATATCTAGTTGAGGGGTTCCTCGTAGATCCCAATCAATAAGCTCAGGATGCACAAGGGGGAGGGAGTCGGAGGATAGATCTGATTCATTGATAGTTTGAATGGATATACTAGGAGTATTGGAAGGGGGAGTGTTCAGGATGGTACTTTCCTCCAAGTTGTTTATTGCAATAGAACTCAAACCTTCCTCGAAAGTTGTACTCTCAAAGATAGGCAAATCAGACTCTAATGGCCTATTCGGTAGCATTTGTCCCTCATGGTACGGGCTATAAGTTTGAATGGTATCAACCTCTTTGTCATCATAGGAATGCTCAGTCAGCTCATCCCACTCATATTCATTGGAATCTATGTCACTGTCCACTTGAAGTGTATGGATCATTTCCACTAGAAAGCATTTTCTTTAGTTTTGCCCTTATCCTTATATCCTAGACCCTTTGTATTTCTAGCTGATGAGGATGAAGAAGGTTGAATGGGTTCTATGATTCTTTCTCTTCTTAGGCCTTTGGGGCCTTGTCCTTCATAACCCATTCTATGTAGGATAGATTCACCTCACCCATAGATTTCTGTTGGGAGCCTAGGTGGTTCTTGTTGTACGTTCTCTTCTTCGGTATAAAGCCATTGTAGGACATCTCTTTCCTCTGTCTCATCTGATAGGGTCCCCCATTTTACAAAGGGAGCTGTGGGAGGTATAGGAGGAGCAGATGGCTTTGGAAAATGCTTGGGTCGACCAAAGGATCTAGGAGATAAAGGCAACTTAGCTAGATTGAGGCTGTGCTCTATGGAGTATTTCCCAACTCCCGTTTCTTTGATGGTAATTTTTTTCTCTTTGGGCCTTGATGAGGAAGCTTCAGAGGTAGAATCAAGTTGTGGGGTAGGGGATGTAGATGCTCTATTGTTTGGTATGATGCAATCAAGTTTTGAAAGGACAAATTTACAATGTTGGAAGGGGTCAAGGTCACCTTGGATGGTGACTTGCTTGCCATTGTGTGGGAATTTTATGCATTGGTGATAAGTAGAGGGAACAACTTTCATGGCATGAATCCATGGTCTACCTAGGAGAATATTATAGGCAAGCTCCCTATCTAGGACTTGACACACAAAATCTTTGATTATCGGTCCCACTTGTATGGGTAACACCACTGTTCCCTTTGTAGTTCTCTCCTCTTCATCATAGGCTTTGATAGTTATCTTCTTCCTTGGATCAACTGTATTTTCAGAGAACCCCAATGTAAGGACTAGCTTTAACATGTAAATATTTAAACCGGCTCCCCCGTCAATGAGAATCCTCTTGATGCGGTGCTTGTGGATGAAGGCGACGATATGTAGAGGGGTGTTATGAGGTTGAGACACTGAGAGGTCATCTTATTCGGTAAATGATATGGTACTTGAGGAGGTTAGATTACCCACCATGGCCTAAAACTTCTCTTGGGCCAAGTTAGTGGGGACAGTGGTTTCCACTAAGGCTTTATTGAGAATCTCCTTGTGGGAAGGAGATAGACGTAACAACTCTAAGATAGAAATGTGGGCCGGAGTCTTCCAAACTTGGTCTATGACATTATACTGATGGGGATTGGACTAAGAAGATGACGACCTTGGAGGGACGGTATTCAACGTGACTTTACCACTGCCAGTAATGATACTGCAATTATTTCAATTAGGCTCTGATTGTTGGTTCGGCGTGACCATATTGATCTTTGGGACATGCTCTGATATGCGATTGATGGTATAGTCAAATGGCACACTTGTGTAGTTGGCATTACTATTCCCACTATTCTGAGTTTGCCTGTTGCAGTTGTTGTTGTTACCATTGTTGTTGTTGCCGTTGTTGTTATTGTTGTTGTACGGCCTATCATGATTGAGAAGTGGATCCCTGTAAGCCACATGTGTCTCATTGGAGGTATGTTGTTGGTTTCCTCCTTGATTTTGATCAAGCACATCTTGAATAACATGTTTGAGACGGATGCAATTGTTGGTTGTATGTCCCCTTCCTCTATGATACTCACAATAGTCGGTGTCTTTCCAATAGTGAGGTTTAATTTGAGGCTCATAATCACTTGTTGGCAGTAGAGAGATTTCATTGTTGGCCAATAGCTTCCTCAATGCAGATTCTTGGGACTCACCTAGCGGTGTGAACTTTCACCTTGGATTTGAGTTGAGCCATGGTCTTGGCTTCCGAGAGAATGTTTTCTTGGGTGTAACATTGCTTGCCTCTCCTTTGAGAGTGAATATCGATTGTTTCTTGGGAGCTGCCACCTTGGCATCAACTACTCCATCATTGATGACATTTTTGTTTTTAGTCCAAAACTTTGATTTGTTAGTTGTATAATTGGAGGTAGGTGCGTCCTTATATAACTTGATTTGCCCCTTGGCGATCATAGCTTTTTTGATGAACAATCCCATTTCAATGACCTTTGAAAATGAAGTAGGGCATTGGATTTGTATTTGATAGCTAAGATCGGTATTGAGGTTATGGACAAACATCTCCATTAATTATTTCTCTGGTACATCATATGAACATTTACTTGCTAGTTGTCTCCACCTTTGTATAAAAGTGGCGAATGATTCACCACTCTTTTTTTTGGTGTTGCATAAATCGAGCATAGAGACTTCATGTTCAATATTGTAAGAGAATTGCGTGATGAATTTGTTGACTAACTCATCAAAAGATTTGATGCTCGGTGGGAGTCATGAGAACCACTTCATTGCTTGACTACCTAAAGATCTAGGGAACAGTCTCATTAAGTAAGTCTCATTGTGAGCTACTTCCATGCATGCTATGTTGAATTCCCTAATGTGATCTCTAGGGTCCCCTTTCCCTTTGTATTTATCAAACTTAGGAACTTTGAATCGAAAGGGAAATGGTGTCATGTTCAAACTTTTATCAAAGGCGTATGGTGCAATATCTTCCAAGGAATATGTTTTAGTATTTGTACCTATTTTGAGATCCAACATTTGTTGCTTTAGACCCTTGAGTTGTTTCCTCATATCTTCCATAGGAGCGCTTGGATCTATGGCTTTCTTTCCTTTTTCATTCTTATCTTTCACATTTGGGTCTATGGTTTTCTTTCCCCTTTCTTCATGATTATTCTCCACATTTTCTTGGATTGTGCTTATATCGAAATCTGTAGGGAGTTTAATTCCAAGATTTGCAAGATAATAAAAGTACTTGTGAGGATCATCATGGAGTACTTTCTCTAACAAGCATTGGAATTTCCAATCTTGGAGGCTTCCTCGATAATCTTTGTTAGAGATTTCCTCATCACTATCATGAGGTGTGATGATGTGGTTGGATGAATCAGCCATTTCAAGTTACTTTTGGTATTGAGATCTAGTAAGAACCATGCAAGGTGACGTGGGATGAGGTGGAATGAAACTAGAGACCTTGGCAAGATGTTGATGGAGACTGTTGAGAATAGGATACTTATGACTAGATTTGGACAAGGGACTTTCTCGATCAATGATTTCAAGTAAGACAACTGATACAAGACGGTAGCCACTAGTAAGGGTACTCGATACCTGTCTTACTGTGTAGGGACTAGTTGTGCACCAAGACCACTAGCAAAGTTCTGTGACCTACTAGGGTTACTTGAATCCAAAGTGATATGAAAAAGGGGCCTATGCTGACCGGATATGGGATACTTTTGACCTTGGACTAGGAAGACTCAATAGAAGGTGAATGGGATGATCAACGAAAGAGAGATTTTGATGCGAAATGGAAGGAAAAAAGACTGCAAGGTAAGACCTGATCTCAAATTTTGAAACTAGATTGAAATGGGTACCCAGAACTGGTAAAATTTTCCTCTCAAAGTTTGTGCAAGTGCTCACTGTCACGCATGCACCGAAACAGATGCACTGTAGAAACTGACAAATACGCTGTGGGTCAAAATAAATGCACCATACTGGTAATATGTGAATGCACTGTAACAAAAAGTAGAAGTGTTGCAGGTCGGGGCAGATGCACCGCAGGTCGGCACAAATGCGCTGCAATAGAGGACGGATGCGCCGCTCTGGCTTTTTTCAGTATTTTAGCATTTTTTTTGGAATTTTTTTGATGTTTTGGTACTTTGGTTGCAAGAAGGTCCTTTTGATCTGATTTTCTAAAATTATGGCAAGAAGACACAGCAAACACAAAGAATATTTTTATGGTTTTTTATTTTTTTGAGATTTTTTGACTCTTTTTTGGACTAAAAGGAAAAACAAGTACAAATCCTAGGCTTCAAATGGATTACAAGGGTTTTTGGCGACTAGAACAAAGGTGTTTAATGAAGGCAACCATTCAAGTGGTTATACATGTGGCAGCACTACTCTCCATTATGGAGTCTCCTAGCCTACAAGGGTTGCGCCTTGGAGGGTTTTGGAGGAGGTTGGTTGTTGGTATAACACAACTTCACTCGTTGTTTGAATCTTTTTCTCCAAACACAATTTATTTATAGTGGCTTGGAAGGGCTTAGCATCTAGCTTGTTACCACTTAGGGTCATTCCTACTTGGATGAACGATATCCAAGAGTAGGCCCCTCTAAAGGAAAAGCACATGCGAAAATGATATGTCTGGCATTTTGACCACCCAAGATAAGGGAGAGCATAAGCCTGGTATCATTCCCAAAACACAGAATACAGTGGTTCTTTTCCCCTAGTTAAAATTAAAAAAACTAGATGAGCTATCTACTTGGGCAAGCACAGAACTTTGAAGTGATTAGCAAGATAGCAATGGTCTAATTTTAACCAAGATAGCAATGATGAGTTTAATTTTATCCACGTAGCACGAATTGTTAACTTTGAAATGATGGTCAATTGAGATAGCAATGGTTCAGTTTTAACCAAGATAACAATGATGAGTTCAGTTTTATCCAGATAGCAATAACTTTGAAAAGATAGCAATAGCAATGATTCAATGATATGCAAGATAGCAATGATTCAGTTACCACTTTCCTAGTTAAACTATGTGAGATTTGCATGAGCATCCATTTTACTTTCCCATTAGAAATCGAAGTGTGAGCTAACAAGTGCAACTATATGAATCTAAACCAGTACCTAGCCTGTAAAATAGATCAAGAGAGTTCCTGCAAAGATGTCAGTGTTAGCAAAAATCTTCAAGAAAACCCTAAAATGACTACCTAAAATAGATGCGTCGCTTTAGAGACTAAATGCACACAAATAGTGAATAGAAGCACCGTATTACATATACACTAAATAGAGGACAAAAGTGCTTCAAAATAGAGTATATGTGCTGATCTGATGTATGCACTGCGATAGGTAGTAAATGTGCTAGAACAGTGTCTGTATGCACTACAGAAACATATGCGCTGTGACAGGTAACGGATGCGCCAAAACAGAGACTATATGCACTATAGAAATGTGTGCACCGTGATAGGTAATAGATGCATGTTAGGATGTATCAGATGCACTGTTTCCTCCTGTGTATGGCTTTCTAAAACACAAAAACTTAGTTTTTGGGTTAAATTTGGGGCTAGGCCCCACGGTGGATGCCAAAAATGTTAAGGGAAAATTGGATCAACAATGAATAAACAATAATATCAATATCAAGTTACCCAAAACTTCAATGGAATGGTGAACAAAAGAGATTCAAATAAATAATGAACAAACAACAAAGCAAACCTCCTTAATTCGAAGCTTCCATTGATTGCCTATCACAATCGATCTTGCATGTATGAAATAGGGCCCTCAGAGAGTGCACTTCCTTTCTATGCTTCAAGAATGTCAATTGGGAATGGCTATGGTAATACCGCCATGAAGATGAGCTTCACAACGATGGTAGTAGTGCGTAGTAATGAGTGTGATCACAAGCAATGAAGGAATTGGTGCTAAAGGCGCGCTATAATTCCTGTAGAGTAACGATACTTAAAGCTTGGATGATTGAAATGGAGGAATAGGTTTGCTTTTATAGAATTGGGAGAGAGAAGATCAATGGTATAGAGAGAATGAGAAGATCAACAATTGAGAATAGCTGAGGAACGTGCAACGAATAAGAAGAAGACAAGTGTCTTACTTTCTTTTGCATGAGAGGATTTGCTAAGAATAGAAGAATGAGTTAAAGCAATTAAAAGAATATAATAACCAGTTAAGTGATTTAAAACAAGAAGGGATTTACATGAGGATAAGAAGATATTTTGCTTTATTAAATATTAGGAATATTTAATTGCATGTGCATAAAGATTGAATTATATTTAGAGACAACTCAATTTATAAGAAATAGACAACTTACATAAATATTTGATTTATTTAAATTTAAAGAAGATATTATTGGAAGAAATAATTAATAATTGGAATTATTTAATTTAGAATGATTTTTGAAGAATAAATAAAATATTTGATTGTATTTTATTTTTAGATATTGAGAGGATTTAAATAAATTTGATTTGATTTATTCAAATTTGGAAGAATGATTTGATTTAATTAAATAATTAAGAATTATTTAATTGTTTGGAAGAATTTAATTAAATAAAAGATTTTATTTAATTTTGACTTTAGAAGAGGTAATTAAATATTTTGATATTTAATTAATTTAGAGGAATGTGAATCAAATAAATAAATTTGTTTATTTATTTATTGATAGAAGAATTAGAAGGGAATAAATATTAGGAATATTTATTTAGACTGAATCATGTCATTTTTAGTCGTATACACTATTTAATGGAAAGAATCCTTCAGAAGATGATGAAGACATGACAATCTATAATCTAGAAGACTGTGTAGTTGATTTTGAAGAACTCATTTCTGCCATAGAAGATTTGGATGCAGCAAGAAGTGAAAATGAATAATATAAGATCAAGCTCATAAAATCAAAAGAAGTAATTGCCAAGTTGAAAGTTCAAGTTGAAGAAGGTAAGAAGATTGCAGATGGTCTAAATGCCAACCTCAATGACAAATCTGTTGAATGCTCCAAACTTGAAGAAGAAATTGTCTCTTTGAGGGAAGAATTGGAGAAAGCAAAGGATTAGATAGACAAAGGTCTAAAACTGAAGAAAAGCACCAATATCCTTGATGAGATAATCAATAGTCAAGACCTCCAAAGACCTAAAATAGATATACCTAAAGGCATGTTTGAAATAAAAAAGGAAGATCCTTCCACTGAAGATTCTGAGGAGACTGATGATGAGAAGAAGTTGAATAATGATGACTTCATAGAGGTCAGCAATCAGAAGAAGAAAGATCCCAAGAATTCTCCTCCTAGACAAGCCACTTATCCCATGTTCTCTGAATCCTTTTATGGTTACTGTTATTCTTGTAATAATTTCGTTCATAAGGCTATTGATTGTAGAACTAAGGATAGAAGAAATGATAACATGAGGAATAATTCACATGTGCCTCCAAAGCATGATGCTAGAATCTCTTATTGCTTTTATGGCTATCGCTTTGCATCCAATAAGTTTGGTCACATGGCTATTGAGTGTAGAACTAAAATAAGGAGAAATGGTGTGACTCCAGTATATAATGTTGTTTGATACTTGTAAATGCAACAACTTGGGGCATAGAGCAATATTATGCAAAAGTGGTTTTGTGGAACCACCTATTCAGCACAAGAAAGCAAAGAATTTTGTGAAAGAAGGAAATGGTAAAGATATGGAGAAGGAAGACAAAACAAAGTGATGAGGAGGAATTTGTGTCTATGCCTAGTACAAAAGACTTTGTTACTGATTAAGTTAAGGCATATGGTTAGGGGGAGCTAACTGGTGTACATCTATTCTTTCACCCCTGAATATGTGTGGCTTCCACAAGTGGAAGCTAGGATTACTAATGGGTTGGCATGAAATTGATAGATGAAATTGTTGATGAGGCAAGATAGTTTCTTTCCCCCAAATTTTTAGAGAAAAATCATATGGTGTAAAAGTTGTGAAAGATTTTTGAGTCTCTGTGAGTTTATATAGCAATCTGGTAGCAGTCTACCTAACCTGATAAAGGAGCAGTTATTATGGAAAGTTAGGGTAATCTGCAAGGTACTTATGTTTCATTTGCATGATCAAATCTCATTCAAAACCAAAGAATTTGTATCTAGAGCTGAGCGGAGAAGAAGGCATTCAAAGTTCTTGGCGAATTTGAGAAGAATTAAGTTGAAGGTGAAACCCTAGCGATTGAACACAAAGGTATTTATCAGAACTACTATTTGTTAAAACTTTAGTTTCTGAATTCAAAGAAATTTGTGATAGGGACTCTGCAAGTAGTTGATGTTATTGAGAAACATAGACCAAAGTATAAGAAGTACCCTTTCAAAGCAATGTAGACTAATAGGGATGCAACATTTTCAAATGTTTTGGCATATGTGGTGTACACTACAGATGTTAGGTTTTATATTCACTCTATGTTGGATGAGATAAACCATGTGAAATTTGAAGAGCTCGGAGACCAACTCCTAGATGATCATGTTACCTATAAACTAGAATATGCAAATGTGGGGGCCAAGTGACTATATATATGGAAGGATTATCCTAATTTTTGTGATGAACACGAATGGGTAAGACATATTCTGAGTAGGATTCATGATGAATTTATGTACCTAGATAAGCCCTATAGAATCACCAAGGATGCAATCAAGGCAGTGACTAGACTGTGCTCCACCAAATCTATACTGGTGATGAAATAATGAGGTCACCAAACTAACTAGAGCTAAATTTGATAAAAGGACCTTGACTGTGAATGATATAATAGATCCAAGTGTTAGATATGCTACAATGGGAATTTATTATAAGATCTACTTCACAAACATAGAAGGTTCTTCTACCGAGACAACCATTCATATAGCTTACCAAATGGTAAAAGAAGGTAAAGATTTTAACCTCTACGAGGTCATGAAAGAACAGCTCTTGGAGAACCTAAGGAGAACAAAGGAAACTGAATAGTATTTTAGGTTTGGTACTCTAATCATTTATCTTGCATTCTATTTCATGAATGAGTTACCTAGCTTTAGAGGAAAGATTTGGCAACAAAATGTTCTTGTTACTGCACAAATTAAAAGTCATATAAGGGGTTTCAATGATTCTAATCACTACAAACAAATGTACTGGGGATTCTTTAAAAATCTACAAACCAACATGCAAGCAAGAGATAGAATCCCATCTAATGTTGTAAGGTGGTATGAAGGGAAAATCACTTTCTTGGTGGACAAAGATTATACCTATATGGAGGTAGTTGAGTCTAGAACTGCATGGATCCCAAGATTGCCCTATGAGGCCTCAGAAGAAGAAATCAAGACATATGCTAACATTTTTCTTAGCAAGCCAAAAGACACCACTGCTGAGAGATTTGGAACTTATGATGCGATTATGAACATGATGCATAAGAAAAATGTAGAGGAGCAACTTGAGAAGAACAATGGTGAGTTGCATAAGAAGTGGGGTATTTCATCTGAATCCACATCAGAAGCCCTTGCAGAGGAAACACATCATGCCCCTATTGTTCCACTAGCTGCACCAAGTTTAAGAAGGACTTGTAGATGTACTTCTGCTACTGTGAATGCACCATAGCCCTCTGGATCAACTCAAACTTCCTCAACTGGAAGAAGAGATGCATTTGAAATTTTGACTCAGATGAAAGCAGGTGAAAAGAAGCAACCTAGGCAAAAGATGCAAGCTAAAAGGAAGAAGACTGGTGTAAAGGAGGTTAAAGAAGGAGTAGAGGAAACTTCTAAGCTAAAAAAGAAAGAGAAGAAATCTAATCAAATTCCTTTGGTGGCTCCTACAAGAGACCCTCTTCAATTAGAGGTTGTCTTCAATGGAATTGAACAACATGGACCGCTAAAGAAAACAACTGATTTGTATCTGGAGGTTCCTCCTATGGATCAAAGCACCATTGAAAAGGTTGTAGTTATGTATATGCTTAAATACAACTTACCCATGATTGGTGTCATTGAAAAGGTACCAAAGAGCCTGGCTTAGGATCTAAGACAGAGAAGAGAAGAAGCTATTAAAATGGATGATGAGCTGAGGGAACAAGCTCTTGATAAGGCCAGATCTTCTATGTCTTAGGAAGAAAAAGATAAAATGGCTCAAATGCAAGCTTAGGAGTTAAGGACAAAGGAAAGAGTCAACACTCTTATGAGCATGAAAGAAGATGATAGAGAAAATTTTGAAGGAGATCAAGGATTTGACAAAGAAAATCATGGAAGAGGTAAAAGTTGCTAAAAATGTGGACCATATGTATATCCTTCACACAATACTGAACATCAAGTTCCCCAAGAAGAGATAGAAGTGCAATCAACACAAGATGAAGAACCAGTTACACATGGTGAAGAAAATGCATCACCTGATCATAATGTTGTGCATGATAGTCCTCTGAAAAACACAGAACAATAGGTAACCCTGATTAGCAAAAGGAGCAGGTGAATATTGGTGCTGAGGAGAATTAAGAAAAGGAACAAGATACATCTTCCTCCTCCTCTTCGGTTGACTCAATTTAGGAGTTTTTGGATGCAAATCCAACCAGTGGTCACTCCACAACTTTTATAGTTACTAGTGTTAGATGGACAAGTTAACTTGTTCAGCATATCTCCCCTACAAAAGATACAACTGGGAGATATACTCCAGTCCACCACAAGACAAGAGATTCTACAATAATAAGTGGAAGGAGTTAAAGTGTTGGAAGAGGTAATTAAAATAATTCAGGAAGAATTGTTTGAGGCTAATAGAATCCCACCTTGCCTCCTACTCAGCAAATGAAACTTATGTTGGAGTCTTTCAAGGCTCATTCATCTTACAAGACTACTGTCGATTAGGATTACACCCATGATGCAAAGTTGTGATACTCAGCAATCCTTTGAAACATGGGATCAAACTCAGGTTGTGGGTGACTTATGTCGAGTTTGAACCTCTAGATTATGGGTTGGTTCCCTTAAAATATTTAATTGGATCTATGACTTTGATGTGGAAAAGGGTAAAAAGGATATTTCTAAAAGCAAATAAAACTGTAAAAGTATGGTGATGCACCTAATAATGATGAAAACTTGGCAATCTAACTCACAATAGATCTCAGAAAATCTATCCACACAAACCACTTTCAGCAAATTGATCACAAAAATGTTTCTAAGGGAGGCTGGAAAATATTTTTGTTTTGAAGGAAAAGGGGTTTTTCACAACATAAAAGGAAGGCTTTCCAATTGCACAACCTAAGACCTGTGATCTTCAAAGCTATCTAACATGAACAAGTACTAATGAGAAAATTATTTTAAAGGTTCTGATGTTTAAACACAATAAAATCTCATCAAATCACTCTTACAAGTTGCATTAATGGAAGGTAGATACTTGATCAAACTAAAAAATAAAGGAAATAATTGCATAAAAACAAAGTATAGAACCTGTAACCCGGTATAATCTCTATAAATCTACAAACACATGAGTTATAAAACCTCTTTCTCTCTCAAAGTGTAAAGGACAAAAAGGCAAGAACTAGAAAAACCTAAGTTTTTCTTACATTATATAGTTTGCTCTCTCCAAGAGGCATGAAAAATCAACAAAGGTCAACTACTTCTAAAAATAAGCTCTCCAATTTGATCCATGAGGAAACAATGAAATCCCTAATAATAAGGGTCAAAACCTCCTCAAAATGAGCAAAAATAGCTCCAAACTGTTAGTCTCCATGTGTTTGACCCAAAAGTTGACCAATTTTCTCTATTTTGACCTCCAAGCCATGCAAACAGACCCCCAAAGTCTTCAGTTAACTCAACTCCTCCATTTTGCATGATTTTGCATGTGTAGATCATGTGGGAAATTAATAAATAATCATTTGCATGATTTACTCTATTTATGAGTTTTAATTTGTCTAATTTTTTAATTTTACAACTTGTGACAAAATAATAAAGTAATTTATAAAATATTAATTTATTAATTTGTTTACATTTATCTATAGTTGTAAAATCATGAGGAAATGGAAGAAAAATAAAACACCTTGTCTCTCCTTTACATTTGCATAATTTTGCATAACTTTGTATGATAATGAGGCCAAAAAAATAATGTCATCATGCATGAAAAAATGAAAAAATTATCCCCTTATGCCTCCCATGCAAAATAAAAGGTCATTAGATGAAAGATAATTATGCATTATCAAAAGAGAATGATAAATGCATAATCTTCACCTTATAACTCCATGCAAAAGAAAAAATCATAGTTTTGTATTACATATGCATCCAAGGCATAATCATATCCCCTTGTCACTCCATGCAAATAATAAAAAGAGAATACTATACCATTTGCCTTGACTCTGCATTTCTTCATGCATCATACATTAACCACCTTGTAACCACTTGTCTTCATATGCATTTCTCATATTTGACCTTACATGCATTATCCATATTACCTGCCTCCTTTTACATGACTTCATAATGCATTACCCTTATCCATATCTTCTTGTCTTCATATCACCTTATCACCTTACCTTTGAATGATCTTTTGTTTTGACTTAATATACATTCAAGATGCATAAGGTAAAAGGGATATTAGACCCTTGACTTGGTTTGCATGTAACATAGGGAATCTTCGACCATTATCCTGTCGACCATCATGGAGAAGAAAAGGCACAAAAGGCATTAAGCCTTACCTTTTGATGATTTCTAAATCTGACTTTAGCAAAATCAAATGCAAAAAAGACATAAGTATTTGGCCCACGGGCCCTCCTGTGGCATAATCATTAGGTTCTATCAAGACATAAATCTTGACCTTGGCTTTAGAAAAGGCAATAATTTGATTTTTTGTGAAGTCAAAAAAAAAAAAACAACACAACTCGTTAGCCAAAACACTTGGCGAACCCTAAACTTTATCATTTCTCTCATTCACTTTTCTTGAATTCTGGCTCTACAACTTTTGAGCCGTCGGCTAGGGTTTCAAGGAAAAATGCTTCTCCTCTGATTTTTTCCTTTCATTTTGGTGGCTTCTCTGAGTCTTGAACACAATATCTCATTGTAGGAAGAAAGGTGAGTATCATTCTGAGCTTTTATCGAACAATCTCTTTGTCATTTTTGTTCATTCTTCATACTCTAGGCATTGACTAGGGAGTTGTGTGTTGAGTTTTAGGTAGATATCTTCTTACTTTGCTTTCTTGTCTTTGTGCATTCTTCTTTTAATGATTGTAACTTATCTTTTCTTGAAAAGCTTCCAAAAATGAATCCCACGGCTTCTGTAGCTCCTTCTTCTGTAAAACATAAGGTAAATCTCATATTCGGCCTTCATTATCTCTTTCCTTGAACTATGTATGCACATTCATGATAAGGTTTTGAAAGTCAAATTGGGTATTCATCCTTTTTGAAGAAAATAGCTCCTCTCTAATAGCCATGCATGTATATTGATTTTTCTCATATTTCTTTGACTGCAACTTTAAAAAAAAATGCATTAGGATTTCAAAGAAAGTTTGATGGTTTTTAATATTTGCAGAAATAATGAGCTTTGCTATGGCTGTGCCTATAAATCTCCTTTTCCTTCTGTCAGCTCCACTATAGACATGAATCTTGTAAGAGTTTGAAAGATGTAACATGATTTTTTCATTTTCTTGAAGAATGAGGCTTCTTGTAGCAAACAACCTGCAACTTCTTCACTTCTTTTGAACTCTCCTTTTGTAGACAACTTACAAGGGTTTGAAGATTTGAAACATGGTTTTCATTTTCCTCTTTTAAGAATAAAAACCCTCTGGGTTCGGCCTGTATAGCGTAATCTTGCATTTCTAATACAATCCCATGTGGGTTATTCTGCATTTGATTATGTTATCATTTTTTCAACTGTGACTCCAAAACATAAAATGATGATAAGGGTTTGACATATTTTGTGAATATTCTGATATAATTGAATCTGTCCATTTGAAGAAGAAATATATAGAACTGCTTTCTTTTATTTTCTTTCTTCTATACCTTTTGTCACTTCATAATGATCCAATATAACATAAGTATGCAATAATGGCATGATCCTCTAGTTTGTGGCATGACTGTACTTCATTACATGATATGAACATGATAACTTGTTTTCTCAAACTATCACCTATAGCTTGTTATTCTCATCTCCTGTAGCTGTATTGATTTGTCTTGCACATAGAACAATGATGAACTATTTGTCTTTGTTGGTACATACTTGTGTGTCATTGTCTGATGCTTCTTCAAATAGTTTGATGCTACTTTGAACTACTCTCTTGGTTGTTACTCATATTGTGATTGCCCCACATAAAATTGTTCCTTTCATAATCAAAGGTGATTGCATTTATATTCAACTTCTTACACTTGTAGTGTCCTTGATGTATGAGAACTAAACCTTGGCATAAGTTATTGTCTCTATATGCTTATATGACTGTCATATTGTACTGTTCTCATGGGTTAGGCAATTCTCTCTCTTGTTGTTACATCATCATTCTCTAGATATAATTCTTTTCATGGGACTGCCTGATGTAATGCAAGGGGATCACTTCACACATATGGAGGCATATTTCACAAGTTTCATAAGCAATCTTCATAAAGGCAACTTCCTTCTTCAAGGCTTAATTTGTGTTTTTGGACTTCTCAAGCCCAACAAGGCTTCCAATGGCATTCTCCCACTTCTTAGACCCTAACACAACCCAATCCAACTCTCTCTGAGATCGTCCCCTTCACTTTTTGACCACTTCTCTCTTTGATTGTCCTAATGCTAGTAGCCCTCTAAAAAGGACTGATAGAGAATAGATTTTGCTACAGACCACCATTTAAGACTGTGAAGACATTTTTGATTACCCATTATCAAGTTTTAAAACATATAAAAAAGCCATCTTAGGTTTTTTTGAAACAAAAGGCTCAAAAGATGACTGTTTCAGTTTCCAATAAGCTTAATTAGGCCACGTTTACAAAGGAACTATGCAAAATACTTCTTCCAAAATTCCAAACTCATCATCAACACCATCAACAGGTTTCAAAACCACATAATAACCAATTACCATAAGGAGAAACAATCACAAAGTTGCCAAAACACCTAACCCTCATTTTGACTAGTTTTATGGGGGGTTTATTAGAAATCCCTATTCTAGTCCCTTATCTGATCAACCAATCACTCAAACACTTCAATTATACCCTACTCATGCTCAATCAATCCATTTCCATAGTCATTTCATGTTATTTTATCAAACTACCATTCAAAACCTCAAATTTGCACATTCAAACCCTTAACATCCCTAGTTTTAGGATAGTTTGTGGAAAAAGGAGGATATCTTACTCAAATTTGAATGGATTTTGATGCAACTAGATGAAACCCAAAGCTACTGCAATACTTCATGATTTCCAATCAGGCTGAGGTCATAATATTTCTGTACAAACACATGCCAAGGTCTGCAACATGGTATTACCAGTAAAATTTAGAATTTCAGAAGTAAAATAGGGCGAATTCTCATTGATTTCTCTTCATTTACAATTCTCCTCCCTTTGCCTCAAAGTTTGTGAGGCTTTTTATGCTCTACAATCACAACTAACTCAAAACCAAATGTCTCCAACTGACTCCTTACCTAATTGACCCTTCATAGTCTCAATTCTTTGAACTTATGACTGTCCAACTTCCACTTTTTTCACAATTACATATTACAACTCCTGACAATATTACAAAATAGGAACTAACTAGACTAATTACATTATGAATGACCTTATTGAATGATCAAACTACTTGACACATCAAAACTTGACAAAAGACCTTATTTACATGATTGGACTGACTTGACACACTTCAGTATATCAAAAAGACCTTAATTACAAACTTGTAAATTTGAACTCTTCATGGTGCCCTGCACCATTGTCATGCCTTGATATTAATCCAGTGTGGATGTTTATATTCTATGATGAGTACCTCCTTCTAACATTATGACTCTCTTGGCATATGTTGTTCCATTAAATGCTCTGACTGTACCTCTTACATTGTATGTTATTACTCTGAGCATGATATGATTGTCCCCTGTGGCTCAGTTGATAGTATAATGAACTTTTATAATTGCTCTAATTACACTTTGTGCTTTCTTTATGACATCTTAGATTTGATTTCACTCATGTATGAAAGAATATGATATCCTTATGCTGAAACAACACATTCTTTTGTCTTTTACATTACTGTTCCATATGCTCATTTGTTCTATCTATGAGGTATTCTGAATAGAAAAAACACATTTCAATTATTATCAGAAAAAAAGGAGAATACCTTTTTATGACTGTAATCACTTCTTTGATCACTGCACTTTGTACTTGCATACTGCTAATTAGGATCACTGCTTCTCCTGTAACATGCGATGAAGCAATTTTTAACATATAATCTTCTGATTTTGACAACCTGCTTTCTTAAGTGGGCATAGTTTATAAGAGCAACTACTCCTCTTCACTTTAATCATAATGACATCACTCCATTTGCAAGTTGACTATTGCTCTAATGCATAGTATCTCTTTGAATAGTGCATTCTATCTTTTGCAATCTGATATCCTTTTCAAATAAATAAAAAGGAAACATGCTGGGCTCTACCCTTGTGGAAGCCACATTTTCTCCACATGTTTTAAATGTCTTCAGTTTAGAAACATTACTTTTCCTATACCTGCACAGTGAACACACATGTTAGCATGAAAACATACCTCTTGAAGTTGATTGATCTTTCTCATGATGATATGACTTATTGCACATGTCTGATTTGATCCATTCACATAAGATGCATAATGTCTACAAGTTGATATGTTTGTTGATAAAAACATGTGATAATTTTAAATATCTGGAGCTTCTAACAGGGCTTTCCCCCAATTTTTTGCTATTACACTGTCATGACCACAAGCTGGAGATAAGGACATGAAGATCAACTGTCAACTAAGGACATCAACCTTCTAAAAAAGGCAATGATGGATATTTAATATTCTCATATATTCTTTCTCTTTCCTTTTATCCTTAGATGTATAGCTTGCACATGTTTGCATTGCTTAGTTTAGTCACTCCCACGGCTTGTGTGGCACACATTTAAACATTACTTTAAATATGATCAATTAATTTACCTTATGTAAATGATTTATGTATGTTTACTTTTTGAATCAAATGCATAGGATAGAATAACTGAATCTGATATGAAACATATGTTTAAAACATGATATGAAATGATAGTTTTATAAATACCTTTCTTTCACACTGAATTGTGATCACTTGAATAATTCAATCATCTTATAACTAAAAGATGAAACCAGTTAGATTTGTTCTATCATTCATTGACTGTTTGATATCTTGTCATTAGATCTTCATTTGTCAGGATGGTTTGATAGTTCTGATTGGACTGTCAGATTTTTCTGACAACTGATCTTTGTTTTCTCTTGCCAAGGCATCATACAGTCACTGATTGCGTTAACTTAAAAGTTTTCTTGTACTCCTTTTGTAACAATTGCAAATCAGGTCTAACTAAATTAGGTGTGAACATAATTTAGTAACAAAGACAAAGATGGGGCCACTAGAGTTCAAATAGAAAATCTCCATGCTTAGTTGAAGTAGCTCCTAGACCAAAGGGAGAAAATAAAAAATGAAATTGGACAGTTGAGAGAGTGGTGAGTATGAGGTTAGTAGTTTTGATTGGTATTTTGATAGAAGCTAAAAATGTTGCACAAAAGGTGAAGGTGCCAGCTACTGTGGAGGAAGCAGAAGAATTTTACATTCAGTTTGAAAGTCAAATACACATTTTGTCTTCTACAAAGAAGAACTGGGACACCATGCTTGCCCAGTTGAAGGTGATCTACAAGAATTTTCTACCTTCCAAGTGAATAGAAAATTTTGTGGAGGGAAGGCAAATTTTGATGATTATATAGATATGCAGTGAATAAAATAAGAATAAGTAGTACTATTTTGATATGAACAGGGCACATTGTACATAATATCTTGAAGAACAATTTTGCTACATCATTTTTGAAGAGATAGAGGCTACTCCTCAGGGGGAGTTGACTGATAAAAGGTGATAAGGAATATTTAGACAAGGGGAGCCTACTTGTTTTTTTCGGAACAAAGGAAGCCCACTAGCCCTTTGCCATTGATGTCAAAGGGGGAGAAATGTGTACATATTAGGTTAAGTGTTTCCATGAATGACAAAGGGGAGATTGTTGCATAGGTCTTGTCATTGATGTCAATAGTGATGCTATGTAGTGGAAGGTTGGAAGTAATGTCACCAGTGATGCCAAAAGAAGATTTTTGCAAAATGGTGACTAGTGATCAAATATATTGTGAAGAAAAGAGCAAAGGGATGTATATATGCTCAACAACCAAAAGAGTAGATCAAAGAAGAAGACAAAGGAAGTTGATCGGAAGAGTTGTGAAGTAAAGGAGATGGATCAGTATCATCTATACACAGTCATACGATATCTTTTGAAGTTCATGTGTAAGTCCATATCCCTGATATGTTGTGAAAATGATTGTGTTTGTAGTGTTTGATGAGTTAAGTTGAATTTATGTTGTATGTTGGTGATATGAACTCATAATGGTTGCCACCAGATGAAGAAAGTTGTGAAAGTTTGAAGGAAAATTGTCTAAGTAAAGTTCTACAATGAAGGGGTTATAGGCTCAAAAGAATGTATCACATTCTGCCACATTAGAAAATATGGGCCTACAGATTGGACAGATGGATAGGTATTACACTTTGGTATCTATATTTCAAGTTTGATATCATAAAGTTTACTGTTGATGTGTAAAATTGCACAGGTTCCAACACCAACATGGGAAGTTTCAGGAATGTGGGACTTGCTACCTGAAACAACCTCTAGATTTTTAAAAAGCTGGCTCTTCTCTATCTTAAATGGGTTTCAGGAAAAGGGTAGAAACTAACAGAATTACAGATACAATAAAAGAAAATCTATCTATGGTGATGCACCTGAAATAAAGTGTTTCTCTCAACTAAGAATAGTGAAGCTACCCTCAAGATTCAGTCACATTAAAGAGTAGATGCTACATGATTAATATAATAGATAAAATGAATAAAATCAAAGGCTCACAATGAGACAATTTGCAATGACACAGAAAATATCAACCAAGGCACAGAACTCAAGCTTTCTCATTAATTTTCAAGCAACATAAAAGGCACAGATATATGCACAGTTACATCCACTTTCTGAATCAAGAATAACAAAATAAAGGCAAATGATATTCACTGGTCACAGTAAAAGTCTCAAACTTCTCTCTTAAATCTCTAACAGAAAATTATCTCTGGAAACTAGAATTCCAACTTCAAATCTCTAACTCCTCTCGATCATTACAAATGTTACATATTTATAGCACAAGATCGACTCTAGATTGTCTGCAACAATCGAATCCCAATGGCCTAACCAAACTGGAGGTAATTGGAAGTCTCTAACACTTAAGATCTTTCAGATCCACAAACAGTTACATTTTCTGTAAGTCCAATTGGATGTGACAAAATATATGTGGTGCTCCTCTTCTTATAAGGAAAAGACACTTGGCAGCTTCCGCATATTTGAAACTTAAAACTCCACAACAGATGGCAGCATCTATATGCATCACTTGAAACTCTTTCATCTCTTAGGAAGAAATAGGAAAATGACAATTGGCAGCTTCCGCAACAACTACTAATTGGTATGTGGCGGCTTCTGTACTCTTCTTGAAACATTAGAATTCTTTTGAGAATCACGCGAAGGTCGACACATGTCAGGCTCCGCATCACTAAAGAAACATTTAGTATTACCGGAGAAAAGGGGCAAAGGCTTTTATCATTAGCACCGCATTCACCATGTGGTGCATTCCGCATTACTGAAACATTATAAGATACTCCTTGAAAATCAAGCAGAGGCTGACACATGTCAAGGTTCGCATCGTTTGAGAAACATTTATTATCATCAGAGGAAAAGTTAGAAAGCTTTTACTTGGGCACCACATCCACCATGTGGCACATTCTGCAACACTTGAGACTCTATACTGGGACCCACCTCCATCTTTACTTAGCATCAAAACAAAAAGAAACCATAATGCAGAAGCTGACACATGTCGAGCTCTGTGGCTACCACAAAAGACACATGGCTTCATCCGCGCTTATGCTGAAACATTTAGGGAGTGCCTCTGCTAATGACATGTGGCACCTTCCGTGGCGCCTTCCATAGCTAGTAAATTAAAACACAATAGAAACAATTTCCACTACGTGGCACACTCCGTGTTAAAGTTATAACTTAGAAACAAAGGTGCAGCTTGAACTGGGGCTCGACACTTGGAGGATCCCACGGCAGTAGCAAAATGAAACCCTCACAGCCACTCTTAGAAACATTCATAGACACTGAACTCTAACCCGTAGACGCATGTTGCTACTTAATACAAAATGTAGAGTCTTTTACTCTACAGTTCGTGGCGACCCCGAGGAATTTTGAGCCTGCTCAAAAAGAACCCAAAACTTGGCAAAAATATATGTATTTCAAAAATAATGCAGGGTCATAGATTCTGCAAAGCTATCTGGTAAACAGACCATTCTGAATCAGAAAGTCCCTGTTTATTCTGCAAATCTTGGAATGCAAAATTAAGGTTTATAATATCCTTGTGGGAGAAAGTCTATAAAATTTGAACTGTGGCCTTTAATTGAAACTCCAATTGGGCCATTGGGATCAAGAGAGCTTCTACTTCCTGTACTGATGAGGAATCACTTAAACCTTGAAAAATTGATTGATCATTTTGCCTTGTTAACAGCAGAGCCTTTATATCATCAATCATCAGTACAGTATTATTATCTGGAAATGGTGAGGGAAGACCCAGCTGCACCAAATCCTCTATGTGTCTCTTCATATGTTTGACTCCCTCCTTGACAGTATCTAAGAGCTCCTGGCAGTTTGTGGCAGCTGAGTTGCAACTTAGAACTCCATTTACCCTCTTTGCAACTATCATTCTGTAACTGATCCCTGCTATTGACAATATCTCATCTGTTGTGTCATATAGCTTCTTTAAAAACAGTTGAGAGTTAGAAACTCTCAAAGAAATAGTAGACAGAGTGGCCTGAACTGAAGATTCTACTTTCTCACACAATTGCAGTGCATTTAACAGGAATGTCAATGAGGGCCTTAGATGGACAATCTCCTCAAAGATTCATTTCCAAACTGAAACATAGAGCTCTTTGACCAAATTTAGAACTCCAGCATTCTGTGGCCTATTGGCTAACTCAAGTGTTAACTATTTTGTCATTTGTTGCTCAGCTAGGAGTTGTCCTGTATTGCAGCAACGACATTTTTCTCATTCAACAACTTCTACTGAAACTGTGTAGCTTGTTGCAATTTTTCTTGATACCTCTTCTCTAATGTGGCTTTTTCCTGCCTCAAAACATTTACTGTAGCTTTTTCCAATGCTAACTCCTTTTTCAGAGAAGCATTTTGGGCCTGAGTTGCCTGATGAATCTGATAGGAAATAGTATTTTGCAACTGTTTATTTAGATTCTCTATTTCTTCTTTTCTAGATTTCAACTCTGTAGCAAGGTTGCTACTATTTGTCTTCTCCTGAGCTAAGTCAGTTTCAACCTTCTGCAACTTCCTGGACATTTTCAAGTAGTTAGTTGCAATAGAAGAAGTGCTTTCATTGAGTAGCTCGACCCTATCTTGTGGTCTTAAAAGGGACATGTCCATAGCTACTGCATTCATTGCAAAGTCCTGAGGCTGCATTTGCTCATTTGGCTTCACCACATTTGGGGACAAATGTGTGATAGTCAACTATTGTTGAATAGGGTCAAAGAGAGACTTCATATGTGGCACAGCCAGGCTTTTATTTTCTTTCTTTCTTTTCCTGTCCATCCTGGCTTCTCTAGCCCTCTTTGCAGTATCAGCTTGAGCTTGGAAAGTGGGAGGAGAGGCAATCTAACCACCAGCAAAAGGATGACCCCTGAGGTAAACCATAAGGTATAGCCAATGATTGTTGGCTAGGGGAAATTTGGGGAGGGGCTCTTTTTGGAACAGAGGGGGAAAAAAGTGGCAAAGATGTGGCTTGTGAAGACATGGCCTGAGGACTAGCAAATGGGGCAAGAAGTGATATAGGCACAACAGAGGTGGCATGGGATACTAATGTTTGGCCAGTTGGGATTACCACCCCTAAGGTAGAAGAAAGAGACTGCGAGGAAAAAGGAGAAGAAACACGTACCTGAGGAGCAGCAGATGTGGTTGGTAGTTACTGTTGTGGTGGCTCTGTTTCTTCCTTAGACTCGGGTTCTAGGTGCAATTTTCTATGCTTCCTTGGTCTCTTTCCTATTTCTTCCTTTGACTCTATTGTCTCTACCACATTTACCCTTACTGATGGTTTCAAAGATACAAAAATGGAAGCTCCAGTAGCTGAAATTGATGGAGTCCCTCTAGTTGGTGATGACACCACACCCTTTTTCTTCTCTAAAGTACTGAGAGATTAGGGCCAAGAAGATATAGGAACTAGAGAAGAGGTCTGTCTTGACTATTGCATTATATGGGTTGACTCAGTTTCCTCTTCTTCTTGTTCACCCCTCTTTTGGATTCTGCTTGTATTAGGGCTAGAGATTGGGGATGGATGCCACTCATCCCAGATCGACTCCCATTTCTCATCTGTGGCAACCTTCCCAAAAGAGTGTCTCAACTCAGAAATTTCCTGCCTATATTTCCAATAGGCCTCAATTTTCTCTGGCTTCCATTCCTGGCCCTTCAAAGCTTTCTTTAAACCAGTACCCATTTTGATCTTAGGGTCAAAGGCCTTTTGTTTAACATAAAAGGTCTCCCATGGCCTGGGCCCCTCATAAGGCAAATATACCAGTTCCACATACAAGTCAGGGGTATCTTCCTTAGGGTTCCTTCTATCCTCCCAAAAGGGCCAACCTTCATGTACTATTTTAGCTCCAACTTTGTTGCTTCTAACCCAAGAGGCTATAAAACTATTTGGGTTATACTTCCATTTGTCTTCAATAATGAAGAATCCCAAGACAGCTAACTTTCGTAGCAACAGATGTTTAGCATCTCTGACTTCTAGGGCCATGTTCTTTTTGATCCATGGGATATCATACATTTTCTTCTTCTTCCTCTTGGTGCCATACTCATTATCAAGCATGAACACTTGCTGGGTTACTTCTAGAAACTCTATCCTATGGGTCAAAATTTAAGGGAGCAGCATAGGTTCCTCATTGAAGCCATGGACCCTGATGATAGTATTTTGGGCCCCAAAGAAATAATCACATGGGATTAGGCAATTGGTCATGAAACCCCTAATGCTCTGTGTCAACCTATGTTCTACAGGTTTAGGGCTCAAATGGCAAAATGCAAGGGCAACAAAGAGTTCCCAGAACTCATAAGGGTCTGATGCCTCAGATAGCACATGTGTCCATGTAGACACAAGAATAGTTCTATTTTGCCCAAAATCTAGATCATATATGTTCAATTGCATATTTTGTGCAAAAATATCATGGTTCTTGTTGGTTATTTTTCTCGAATCAGCAGAGGGTTTGCCAGTTCCTATGCACAGGCAGATTCGGCCAACAAATTATGGGAGGTTGCGTGAGCCACCTCCCCTTCACTTCTGGTTCTGCCACACCAAGGGGGGTGTCCCTATTTGATAAAGATGTAACATTGATTGACTCAATGACAAAGATTTAGCTTGACAGCAACAGGCAGAATACTCTCATGCATGGACCAAGATCTAAATGATAAATCACAAGTTCGCAACTTTCTTGGACATATATGACTGGTTAGGGATGAGAGTATGCAGGGGGTTCCTAATCCTACTCCTACAACTAACAGGATGGAGGTTATGAAAAGATGGTTATGATGATTTGGAAGCAAGATAAGGGGTTTTGGGTCATAACTACTAACCCAGGTGCAGACCAGTGCCTATCTCAGGGCAAGGAGTCAACTAGACGTATACACCAGATGGTTTGTAACTAGCATTCAAGTTTCAAGGGGTTGGATCTAATGTTTGCCTTACAAACATCACCCAAGAATGGGTATTTAGCTGCCTCTACTTACAGATATCCCTGCTGACATACAACCTTCTCCATGTTTAACCTAAAACAATTTAATCCACTCCTTGAATGGAAGTTAGAGATCAGACATGTGACACAGGACCCTGTATTCTAGAATCTATGAAATCCTTAGCAACCAGATTCAAAAGAAGGAAAGCATGCAACAAAGGAGACAGGAAGATAAACACATGCATGAGAGCATTTTTCATCTATATCAACATGAAACTGAACATGTGTACAAAATACATTCATGATGCAACTCTTAAACTCTAGAATGAGATAAAACAACCCAGGATCATGCCCTGTTCTTCATTATTTACACAAAAATGCCCAGGTCTTCAACAACCAAATACGAGTGACACAATTTGCATTTTATAGCAAAACTGTTTACTTAGCCAAAATTACAACGGTCAACTCAAAAATTGCCAGATACAATGGATGATCAGATTGGCGATCAAAATAGTTAATGTAGTAGAGGGACAAGGAGAAAGGAGCAGACAGAATCAGGATCTGGGCCGCCGCCTGAAGGTTCTCTTCGTAAGCTTGGTACTTGGCTGTTCAACCATCAGCCCATGCCTGTTTGCAATTCTGCCATAAATGGCTCAATCACCCTCAGCCCCCGTCAAAATCTATAGCAGCGCATCACTAAAGTTTTTCCTGCTCAAAATATGACTGTAGACACAAGGAAAAAACCATCGCTAAAGGTTTCAAAGCATGGCCGTTGATCACCCTCCCATTGCTGAGATCCACGGCACTCAAAAATCTTGAAAAGTTGTCGGCCAGTGAAATTGTGCCACGTAGGCACCTCACATTTCTATCGCTGACTTTTCCAATCACCATTTTGCCACTTTCGCCCTTGTACATGCATGCTGAAATGCATATACAAACACCTGATATACAAGTCGGACCTCAAATTTTATTAGAACAATTTGAGAATCGGTTCAAATCCAGCTTGTATCCCCTTTGTATATCGGCATATACAAATGCCTTATACATACAAGGCGAAACTTAAAAATTTGTCTGCCGCATCTGACTTCGCCTTCAGGTCTGGAATGCATATTTCTTCAATGTATATCAGCTTGTATGTCAAACATACAAGCACTAGATATACATGCTGTGGACTTCAACACTTCTTTCGCTAGATCAGAACATCCCTTTAAAATCTGCGTTGTATCTTTCCCTTGCATACTTAAACATACAACACAATGTACAAACCCTTTGATACATCTGTAGAATTTGTGACAGAATATTCCAAGAATGCACCTAAACGCAAATATACATTCACTCCTGCACATACAAATAGGAAAACTTCAGAGAATATGTGATGAATGCATATTTCCTCTGTATGTCGAACATCTACAATTCCACTTGCATACACCCATGGGCCCCACCGAATGCACCTTCGCTGCACTATTCACTTTGCATGTCGTGGGCCTTACCAATTGCATGTTTTCTGCTTTGTATGTTGCAGAATATACAAGGCCCATCATATAATTCGCTTATAATATCTCGGAGATACAAAGGCCTTTGCATGTTTGTGGACCCCGCCGCATGTATCTCCCCCTCGCCATTGTAGCAAATGCATATTTGCACCTTTGTATGTTTTTCAATGCACCTCCACATGCAACCCGATATACAAAGCGAGAATATTCCCAAGAATGTACGAAAGATTCCCCCTTTGTATATGCATCATTTCAAGACCGATATGCATGTAAAATGCATACAACTCACTTTTTCAAAGGCCGATTGGGATTTTTGACCCGCCAATGCATATTCCAACCTGCATGTATATACAAACACCCTTGTATATACAAAAACACCTACACCCGACTGATTTTGGCATTTTTTACAACTACAGAGGCTGAAAGTGTTAGAAATTTTTGAATATTGGGAAGGTGCCTGCATATGTAAATGCTTAAAACCTGATTGCTTATGCAGGCACCACCAGTGGCTTTGTCTAGGGACGCATGCCTCTTGCAGGCATGGCGAGGACCTTAGAATCTCTAGTTTTGTAGACTAGGCCTTATCCATTGGGCAATAGAGTCAAACATTGCACCAACCTGCATAGAAATTAGATTTTTTAAGACATCATTTTGGTGGCCCTGGGCAGCCAAAAAGGAAGAACCACAACTTTATCTTGTCAAATGCCTGATTCCAAACTGAATAATCCCAACCATGGCTAAAAAAAATAAAACAATCTACCCACATGCTGATCTTATGAATTACATGCTTCACCATTTTTGAAAACTTGCCACTGTCAATACTGCCTCTATCACTCTGCACCTTACAACCAGACATATAACCATACACATTATAACATTCTTTAGTATTAGGTGACATATGTATGTTATGATCCTCAAGCAG
Source organism: Cunninghamia lanceolata (assembly GCA_027924645.1). Lineage (NCBI taxonomy): Eukaryota > Viridiplantae > Streptophyta > Pinopsida > Cupressales > Cupressaceae > Cunninghamia > Cunninghamia lanceolata. The sequence continues at coordinate 1,362,969 of BSBN01000549.1, read as the reverse complement.
TATATCCTCATATTGCATTTGGCAATATTCATTATCTACCTGGCTATTGCATATAACCAAACACATATCTAGCTGATCCAAAAACTGAAAACACTCAGAAAATATGAGACCCTCAATATCATTTATATCATTCACTGACATTGAAAAAAAATTCTAATCTACACACCCATTGCCATCACTGCACATGTCTGAAACAATTGATGCTAAGCATTTATCATCCACAGTTTGCAAGTCAGTATCATCATTTTCAAACAGAGGGTTAATTCTGCACTAATGAATGTCAGGACTCACAATGTCAAATGCATTCGCAGGCTCATCATAAAGGGGATTCACACTCATTGTAAAAGTCTCTGTTTCTTCTTCATGACAATCTATTTCTTTTTCATTATCAAATCTAAAGTCATAAGAAGAACAAACCTAATCCATGAATTGATCACGGATATCATCTTTATCATCTTTAATCTCTGATTGCCCCACATACAAAATTTTTGCTACTTCAATGCAATCTAAAGTTGAACTATCTGCATCATTTTCCAGTCCTCTAATGCTTCCTGATGAAACTAATATTAACTCTTGATCCATATGATTACAACTTTGCACAACTGGATCATTTAAACATGAATTCTCTATGTTTAGGACTGGCGTGCAAATATTACTTGGGAAATTATTGTTAACTTCAATTGCTGGGCAAAATAGGACATCCTCCTCTATAATAGAAACATCATCAACTTGGAATGATGCAAAAACTAGGATAGTAGGGGTATTAGCACTTTGACATTCATCTTCAACATTTAGATTACATCCCTCATTAACATTTGGGACTATAGGGCAGCAAATTTTTTTAGAGAAATACCCTTTTTGAATCCCATACCTCCAGTTATTTTCAATGTCTATTGCAAACTGTTGTGCCTGATGTAATTTGGTGGGCTCCTTATCTCTCAATCTATAGCTCATTTTCCTATCAAATGCTCCCAAATAGACAACTAGGCACAGTGCATCATTAGGTCTCATGCATTCTGGAATTCTATTCAATGTCCTCATAAACCTAAGGTTAAAGGCTGGAATCAACTCATCCTCTTCAATATGGATATACATAAACTCACTAATAACTACATAATCAGAAATTCTTTCACCATATTGATCTAGAAATGCAGATTTAAAATCATGCCAAGAGCTGACAGAGTATACTGGAAGATAGATGAACCAGTCCCTTGCATCATCATCTAGAGATTGAACAAATAATCTCATTACTACATCTTCATGGTCAATCTCAAAATCATCTACAACATTTATAAACTACTGCAAGTGTCTCTCAGCTGATTCATCCTTCACACCATTAAATTTGGGCAAATATTTTCTGATTTTAGATGGAAAAGCATTTGGATAGCCACAGATGCCATCAAAATTTATGGGCTTATATCTGTCAAGTCTGAAACTCTTTCTATTACATGGTTGGGACTGATTACTATACATCATTACATTTGATACCTCACTAGGGTGCAGGGGTTGACAATACATCTTTGTGTGTTTCTACAACCCTTTTCTTTTCAACTCAGATTTTTAATCACAGTATGACCTTAGGCCTTTAAAATACAAACTGCTATTTTAACCTTCCTAAAGTCCTCTATATGAGTCTTTTGAACAATATTGCATGCCCTATTGAAATACAGATTAGGTTATAACAAAAGCATGCAAGCTCTGCTTTCACCAATGTTTCCCTTTTAACCAGTGCTATTTCACCAAATAGGGAATCTTTTAAAACTTGTGCAAATACCTGGATATGTTGTAGCAGTTGCAAATTCTTCTCTGACTAATTTTGTTCTTTTATCAGGTTCTTTGATGCAGAGTCACCACCTCCTTGAAGAGGAATAAGCTTCAAACAGGCTGAAGCTGAAAATACATTTCTTTCTTTCTGGGTCCCCCAACAGTAGAGCCACACATAAAACTTTAAATTTGCTACAATAAAGCACTTCCAGGTCTAATTCTTCAATCCTTTAGACTCAGACTTTCATGGATATGACATTGATCTCCCTAGCAGAGTCGCCAAAATTTGTTGGTGACTTGTATGGGCAAAACCTCACTAGAGATTGCAAGATAACACTTTCACATTCGATCCCTAGCAGAGTTGCCAAAATCTGTTGGTTATTTTTCCCAAATCAGCAGAGGGCTTGCCAGTTCCTATGCACAGGTAGATTCAGCCAAAAGATTACGGGAGGTTGCGTGAGCTACCTCCCCTTCACTTCTGGTTCTACTGCACCAAGGGGGGTGTCCCTATTTGATAAATATGTAACATTGACTGACTCAATGATATAAAGATTTAGCTTGACAGCAACAGACAGAATACTCTCATGCATGGACCAAGATCTAAATAATAAATCACAAGTTGGCAACTTTCTTGGATATATATGATTGGTTAGGGATGAGAGTATGCAGGGGGTTCCTAATCCTACTCCTACAACTAACAGGATGGAGGTTATGAAAAGATGTTTATGATGATTTGGATGCAAGACAAGGGGTTTTGGGTCATAACTACTAACCAAGGTGCAGACCGGTGCCTATCTCAGGGCAAGGAGTCAACTAGACGTATACAACAGATGGTTTGCAACTAGCATTCAAGTTTCAAGGGGTTGGATTTGATGTTTGCCTTACAAACATCACCCAAGAATAGGTATTCAGCTGCCTCTACTTACAGATATCCCTGTTGACATACAACCTTCTCCATGTTTAACCTAAAACAATTTAATCCACTCCTTGAATGGAAGTTAGAGATCAGACATGTGACACAGGACCCTGTATTCTAGAATCTATGAAACCCTTAGCAACCAGATTCAAAAGAAGGAAAGCATGCAACAAAAGAGATAGACAGATAAACACATACATGAGAGCATTTTTCATCTATATCAACATGAAACTGAACATACGTGCAAAATACATTCATGATGCAACTCATAAACTCTAGAATGAGATAAAACAACCCAGGATCATGCCCTGTTCTTCATTATTTACACAAAAATGCCCAGGTATTCAACAACCAAATACTAGTGACATAGTTTGCATTTTATAGGAAAACTGTGTACTCAGCCAAAATTACAATGGTCAACTCAAAAATCACCAGATACAATGCATGATCAGATTGGCGCTCAAAATAGTTAATGCAGCAGAGGGACAAGGAGAAAGGAGCAGACAGAATCAGGATCTGGGCCGCCACCTGAAGGTTCTCTTCGTAAGCTTGTTACTTGGCCGTTCAACCATCGGCCCATGCCTATTTGCAATTCTGCCATAAATGGCTCAACCACCCTCAGCCCCGGTCAAAATCTGCAGCAGCGTGTCACTGAAGTTTTTCCCGCTCAAAATATGACTACAGACACAAGGAAAAAACCATCGCTGAAGGTTTCAAAGCATGGCCGTCGATCACCCTCCCGTCGCTGAGATCCACAACACTCAAAAATGTTGAAAAGTCGTCAGCCAGTGAAATTGTGCCACGTAGGCACCTCACATTTCTATCGCTGACTTTTCCAATCACCATTTTGCCACTTTCGCCCTTGTACATGCATGCTGAAATGCATATACAAACACCTGATATACAAGTCGGACCTCAAATTTTATTAGAACAATTTGAGAATTGGTTCAAATCCGGCTTGTATCCCCTTTGTATATCGGCATATACAAATGCCTTATACATACAAGGCGGAACTTAAAAATTTGTCCGCCGCATCTGACTTCGCCTTCAGGTCTGGAATGCATATTTCTTCAATGTATATCGGCTTGTATGTCAAACATACAAGTGCCAGATATACATGTTGTGGACTTCAACACTTCTTTCGCTAGATCAGAACATCCCTTTAAAATCCACATTGTCTCTTTCCCTTGCATACTTATACAACACAATGTACAAACCCTTTGATACATTTGCGGAATCTATGACAGAATATTCCAGGAATGCACCTAAACACAAATATACATTCACTTCTGCACATACAAACAGGGAAACTTCAGAGAATATGTGATGAATGCATATTTCCCCTGTATTTCGAACATCTACAATTCCACTTGCATACACCTACGGGCCCCACCGAATGCACCTTCGTTGCACTGTTCACTTTGCATGTCACATGCCTTACCAATTGCATCTTTTCTGCTTTGTATGTTGCGGAATATACAAGGCCCATCATATAATTCTCTTATATCTTGAAGATACAAAGACCTTTACATGTCTGTGGACCTCGCTGCATGTATCTCTCCCTCGCCACTGTAGCAAATGCATATTTGTGCCTTTGTATATTTTTCAATGCACCTCCACATGCAACTCGATATACAAAGTGGGAATATTCCCAGGAATTTGTGAAAGATTCCCCCTTTGTATATGCATCATTTCAAGCCCGATATGCATGTAAAATGCATACAACTCAGTTTTTCAAAGGCCGATAGCGATTTTTGACCTGCCAATGCATATTCTGACCTACATGTATATACAAACACCCTTGTATATACAAAAACACCTGCACCTAACTGATTTGGGCATTTTTTATAACTACAGAAGCCGAAAGTGTTAGAAACTTTTAAATATTGGGAAGGTGCCTGCATATTTAAATGCTTAAAACCTGATTGCTTATGCAGGCACCACTAGTTCTAACATAATGTTAAATGAAACAGGTAAGCGGAATACCTGAAAACTCCTTTGGATTTGAAATTTATGAGTTGATCGGCCATGGAGTAGGCAATTTGTTCTAAAAAGTCCAACCGATATTCCTGTGACTTGTCCACAGTCTTTAGCTTGAAGAGGATAGCAATTTTCTAGTCGTAGACTGTGTTGTCTTCCTTCATCCCAAAAATAAAAGCCATCATTGACAGTGCCTCTTGACTGGCTTGGCTGAATTGTGCCCTTCCTGTAGGTAATGTGGGCATCTGTGTATTCTCCTCTGGTAACTACAACTTTGAGTTGAGAAACCTAAGCTAGTTATTGACATTTGACCATGTCTTTTGCATTTTGGCAATGGTGGGAAATGTGGCCATTCGATCATGATACAGGGCCAACATTTCTCTTATAGCTTTGGGTGTAATTTGCACCATAAAGGGACCCTGTTGTATGGTGTTTGAGGGTGCATGAAACAGCTCCGCACATATATCAATTAGGTCAAGATAGAGGTGCACACTCGGGACCATGAATTGCGCCAACTATGAGGTCCAAATCCTCATTCCAAAAGTCTCAGATTGTCCACTTTTTGCCTTTTGAATGCATCTCTGGTGTGCCCCTTCACGGAGAGTCCTGGTAGGTTTTTGAAGGATTGGGTCAAAAATGCCATCTGCAAAATCTTTTACTTTCTCTGGGTCGGCAGAATACCCTACCTTGGGAACCCTCGTCCTTGGGTAGGCTCTCTTTGGTTGCGTACACGCTGAGGCATATGATTTTCTTTTCAAAAGCCTGTCAATTGATTCATAAATCCTGAGACCTTCCTGAGAAGACTGTACTTCGGCCATATCTATAGCTGTAGGGAGAATATGAGAGGCTTTGACACAGTAAGGTCAGAAACTGCGAAACAAAAAAGACACTTAGCTAGGAAGCGCTTGCTAGGGATTGGATTGCAGATGACAGTGATTCACAACAGAGAGACGGAAGCAAATGAGAGCCACAGTTAAGATTTAACTCTAATTTAATGAGGCTTTTAATGACACATCATGCCTTATAAATGGCATTAACGCTGAAAAATAGTTAGTGTATCTTTCTAAATCAGCATGGGACTAAATGTCAGACACATTATGAGAGTGACTGCAAAAGTACGTACTCTCAGGGATTTTGGGGATTAGAGATAACCTTAATGAATGTGAGATTTTCAAAAAGAGAAGGGGCTTGTGCTAATGACACGTGTTCACAGAACACTTATTTAAAAGAAAAGTGGGAAAAGAAAGCGGGAAAACATGAAAATAAGAAAACAGGAAAGCAAGAAAATAGGAAAGCAAGAAAACAAGAAAGCAAGAAAGGGAAACTAACTAACTATGATACAGAAAAGACACTGCTCAATTAAAATGCTTCAGATAGATCCCGTTCATAGGAATCTCCTTAGGTTCACCTTCCATTATCTCAAGCTCAAAATAATTTTGCTGCTTACAGGAACGAATCTTGTAAGGACCAATCCATAGTGATTCAAATTTACTGTGTCAACCCGGCTTAGCAGCTCTCTCATCCCATTTCAACACTATTGAGTCAACTTCAAAATGGGGATTTGAAGTCTTCTTGTCAAAATAGTCCTTGATTATTTTCTGGTGTTTTATCAGCGACTCATATGCTTTTTCCCTTTTCTCTTGTACTTCCAGGAGCTTAGCAAGTCTGACTTGCATGGGGCCATTCTCTTCAATCTCTATTTGTTTCAATAATTGTAGAGCAGGAATCTCTAAGCTTAGTGGCATTACAGCTGGCTTACCATAGACTAGTTCATATGGAGACATCTTTGTCACTTGTTTTGGTGTGATCCTGTCAGCCCACAGTGTTGTATTAAGTAGTTTGTGCCACTCTCTGTGATGATCAGTCCCTATCCTTTTAATGAGTCTAATTAGGTTCTTGTTAGTAGACTCTGCCAAACCATTACCCTGAGGGTAATAATTCAAAGAAGTCTTCAAATAAATTCCATACCTTAATGCAAACTCAGATATTTTTGTTCCCAAAAATGCCTTAGCATTATCTGATATTATGGTACAAGGAGGACCAAAATGAGCAGTGATGCCTTCTAGAAAGTCTAATATCACCTTTTATGTTGCTTCCTTGAGTGGCACTACTTCACTCCATCTGGTGAAGTAATCTGTGGTAGTTAGGATCCATTTGTGTCCCATACTTGACACTGGATTGATCATACCAATGAAATCTAGACCCCATTGGGCAAAGGGTTCATCCACAATTATGGGGCTTAGTGGCATTACTGCATTACTTCTTTTTCCTGTATAGAACTGACAGGACTGGCATTCTTTAACCAACTGATAGCATTCTGTGAATAGAGTGGGCCAAAAGTATCCTGCTTGGGTCACTTTGATTGTTGTGGTCCTTGCTAAAAAGTGTCCGCCTGAGGCTCCATGGTGTAACTCATGTAGTAGTCTTTGAGCTTCATCTTTTTCTATACATCTCAAGAGTATACCATCAACATTTCTTCTAAAAAGAATATGGTCAATTAATACAAAATGGGCCCCTTGCTGCCTATAGTATCTCCTTTTATCATGGGAGAGCTCATTTGGGAAAACCTCATGTTTCATGAATTATATTCTGTTTGTGACCCAAGAATCTTGATCAACCTCTTGGATTCTCAACACATTTTCACTTTCTGATTCTTGTGTCATCATTTTCTCCATGTCCTAAGCCATATATTGGCACAATCCTTTGCCTCTGACTAACTTAGTGGGTCTAACCTCCACATTATATTCAAGGATCTTTGTTATCCAGTTAGCTCTTTTCTCAGTGATCTCACCCTCCATGATATATTCTCTTACACTGGGATGAGCCACTAATATCAAAATTTTATTCCTTGTTACCATGTGTCTGAATTTTTTAAGGGCTTTGACCATGGCATATGCCTGTTTCTCTACAAAATTGTATTTGCAGGGAGAATATGAGAGGCTTGATTGGAAAAATAATTTTTGATTCTAAGAGCTTTTGCAACTCATCCACCATTAGCGGTTCTATCCTTGGATTCACTGGCCTTTGCTTCTGTCTGACTAGTTTAGATCCTTCAGTCAACTCTATAGTGTGCTGAATGATATCTCTATCATAGCCATGGAGATCTTCATAGGTCCAGGCAATCACCCTATCATATCTTTCACACAAATCAATCAACCTTTCTCTTTCTTGATGTGTTGTAGAATTGCCAACCTTTAATTTTCTCCCTTCACTAACCTGAATTTCAGAGTAGTCTTCTTTCTTTGCTTGAAACCTCTTCTTCTCCAAGCTTATGTCCTCTGGGTCAAATAAGTTTTCTAAGGTAATCAGTTCTTTAGGGAGCTTATTTGACTTCAGTTGAATAATTTGGTCACCATAGGCTTCTTCAATTTTAGGGTGCAATTGATCAGCAAATTCTCCTGACTGTTGCAAAAATGAAAGTACTTGGAAATCATTTTCAAAGACTTTCCAATTTTGGCCATTGTCTGGGATAGTTGGTCTTACTATAACTTTAACTGACTCATTATTGACTAGTAAATCAGTTGCTAGGTCAAACTGTGAACCAATCTATGCCATTCTATCTGCCTCAGAATTTTGGGCTCTAGGAACTACTTCAATGTTGAAAGATTCAAAATCATCTATTAGGTCCCAAATTCTGTGCCTACAGGATCTCATCCTTACATTTTTGGCTACTACCTTTTCTCTGATTTGCTTCACCACTAGTTCTAAATCTCCCCTTACTATCAGATTCTTTACTCCTTTCTTCTTTGCCAACATGAGTCCATGCACCAAGGATTCGTACTCAGCATCATTATTGGTACAGGCAAACTGAAAGTGAATGGCTCTTAAAATTTTCTCACCATTTGGGGCAGTAAGGCAAACTCCTGCTCTAGCTCCATTCTTACTTCTAGCCCCATCAAAATTTAGAGTCTAGATTTCTGAGTCTTTTTCAGATTCTTGAGTCTGTGATATTTCTTTCCTCAAAACATTTGGGATCTCTTGGTCTTCTTCAAATATGACATAAGTGCCCAGACTAGTAGAGTCATAATTTCCATAGGGATCACTTTGCATCATAGTCAACAACTAATTATTCTCTTCTTCCTATTGATCATGTTCAGTCCAGTCACCTATCTCTTCAACAAAGATTCTTCCTCTTTATTTAGCATAGCATGGGCTGCCTCTAATTTTTGGGTTGGTTCATTTGTGATATGGTCTTTTGATAATGGCTCAAATATTATTTTCATCTTAGTCCCATATTTGGTTCTCAGAATGAGGTGTGACCAATCTAATGACATGTAACCTTCTATCTTGGCTATGAAATCTCTAGATAAGCATAGACCAAATACAAGGGGAATATCTATGACTACCACATCTTGATTTACAATTATATTGGGGCAAGTATATAATTGCAATGGGAGTTGTTTAATTTTCCCTATTGTTTGCACAGATTTCCCATCCAATTGCATAACTCCTCTTGCAAGTGGCTCATATTTTATCTTCAAAGCATCTGCTATTTGCTTTGGCATTATTGTAGTACTAGCCCCAGAGTCTATCATTGCATTATGCAACAGTTTCTTCCCAACTATTAGAGTTAAATAAAAGGGATCTAGTTTAGATTTACCTACCTTAGATGTATTGTTCAACAGGGCTGTTGTCTGCACAGAGGTATAGTATCTTTGAGCTGCGGCTTTTCTTTATCAGCAGATCCTCCTTTAGTACCAGTCTATTTAGGAACTCCTTGGTCTTGCAGAGCCTCTTGCAACAATGTCTTCTGCTTAGGAATAGCTAACATGTCCCAGATTGATACATGCGTTGGAGTTCTTTTTAACTGATTGACCACATTCATAGGTCCTAATGCCTGGGTCTTTGGATAATAAGGGTACCTTAACTTTTCAAGAACTTGTCCTGAAGCTACTTGATTCAGCACAGGCTGGGGCATTCCTTGTCTAGAAACTATGTTCTGATGATTCTGAAATGGAGGAGCTCCCATGGTCTCATTATTAGTGACTTCATGTTGCTCCATCATTCTCCTCTTTACTCTGGTATAGTAATCTGATTGTTCCAATGGCTTCTTGGAAGTAGATGCTTCATTCAAAAACACTGACTCTTCATCTTCAATCCATGAAAATAAAGCATGCTCAGGGGCTATTTCCTCTTCCTATTGTAAGGACATTCCTTGCATCTGGGCCACCAGGACTGCATTTTGTACACTAGGAGACTAATATTGTGAAGTGTTAGAAGTTGCAGATTGTCCTTCTAATGCTCTCTATTCTACTATCTTTTGCTGTAAATTTCCTCTGGGGCAATCTCTGGGCATATGAGCATTGTTGCAAGGAAAACACCAAGCATTTGTGCCATCTACAAAATTATTGTCCTAGAATAATTTCCCTATTGGGATTAGGAGGAACCACTTGTAAGGGTGTAGGGACTGTGACTAACTGGTTGGATGGCTGAGGATTAGCTTGCCTTTGAGGGCCCTGACATTGATTTGGCTGAAAGGGAGGTCTATTTCCTTAATAGCCTTGATAAGGGGGTTTTGGATAAGGATTTTGCTATCTCTTTAGGTTAATTATCTCATTTGAGAAGGTCGTTAAAATGTTCTTAACATCATCCATTTCAGATGATTGAATAGGGGCAGTTACTTTAGCAGGTTGCTAAGGAAATGAATACATAGACACAAGTGGGGAAGGATTAGGTGCTTCTTGCGGCAATGGCAAGGTAATTTATGGGAACATGGGCATAGGAGGCCTTGGGGGCAACTTTCTAGCATCTATTAAGTTGTTTTAAGCTTTGACTGCCAACTCATAAGCTTCTGGTAGTGTCTGACCTCCAAGAGACTGAATCATCACTGATATATCTGAGTTTAAGGCTTTAAGGTAAAATACAATAGCCATACCTGGTAATGGTCTTACTGTAGCAGGAATTGTCTCCCAAGTCTTTTAAAATCTTGAATTGAAATCAGTCATAGCTTCTTGTGGTGCCCTTTTGATAGTGATCAATTGTTGCAGCAAAGAAGATTTATCACCCTTTTCTTTAAATCTTTCAAAGAAAGCATCACTAAGTTGATCCCATGTAGAGATTGTGTTTGGGGTTAAGGATCTATACCAGTCCAGAGCCTTTCCTTTGAAAGAAGCTGCCAACAGTCTTATAGCCACATTCTGTTGAGTGATAACATGTACTGCACAGACATCAGATACATCTTACAGGTGCTCTTCAGGTGTCTTGAAATCTTCCCCACTGAACTTAGGCAGAGCTTTCAGAGCATTGGCTGGAATAGCATCCCAAGTGGCTGGTGGTATTGGGAGAATCAAAGGGCTGCCAGTGTTCCAATTTGCATAATTCCTTGGGGCTACAGGTGCTCCCATGTTTACTCTTGGTGTTGCTACAAATTGATTCACTCTTCTCCTTGGATTAGCTACTAGTGGTGGCAAAAGAATGCCTAGATTAGAAGCAGATTGAGCTCTTGTTACAGGTCCATAGCTCTGACTCCCTGTAGCTCTCTGGCTCATACAATCTTGATAGAAACTTCAAGAAATGGTCCCATCAGGCATGCCAAAAACTGTTGATGTGTAAAATTAGGCAGGTTCCAACACCAACATGGGAGGTTTCAGGAATGTGGGACTTGCTACCTAAAACAAACTCCAAATTTTAAAGAAGCTGGCTCTTCTCTATCTTAAATGGGTTTTGGGAAAAGGGTAGAAACTAACAGAATTATAGATACAATAAAAGCAAATCTATCTATGGCGATGCACCTGAAATAAAGTGTTTCTCTCGACTAAGCACAGTGAAGCTACCCTCAAGACTCAGTCACATTAAAGAGCAGATGTTGCATGATTAATATAACAGATAAAATGAATAAAATCAAAGGCTCACAATGAGACAATTTGCAATGACACAGAAAATATCAACCAAGTCACAGAACTCAGTCTTTCTCATTAATTTTCAAGTAACATAAAAGGCATAGATACATGCACAGTTACATCCACTTTCTGAATCAAGAATAACAAAATAAAGGCAAATGATATTCACTAGTCATAGCAAAAGTCTCAAACTTCTCTCTTAAATCTCTGACAGAAAATTATCTCTGGAAACTAGAATTCCAACTTCAAATCTCTAACTCCTCTCGATCATTACAAATGTTACATATTTATAGCACAAGATCGACTCTAGATTGTCTGCAACAATCGAATCCCAACGGCCTAACCGAACTGGAGGTAACTAGAAGTCTTTGACACTTAAGATCTTTCGGATCCACAAATAGTTACATTTTCTGTAAGTCCAATTGGCTGTGACAAAATATATGTGGCGCTCCTCTTCTTATAAGGAAAAGACACTTGGCGGCTTCCACATATTTGAAACTTAAAACTCCACAACAGATGGCAGCGTCTGTGTGCATCACTTGCAACTCTTTCATCTCTTAGGAAGAAACAGGAAAATGACACTTGGTAGCTTCCACAACAACTAGAAACAATACGTGTCCTTATCTGTAGCTCTTTACTTAACTATGTCTTTTATACTCAGGTAGCCTCCGCAAGTGACATCTATCGCAATCCGTAGCTTTGAAGCTTTAAATACATTAGAAATGGGACCCACAACCCTCCGCATCATTTAGCTTTCAAAAGGGACAGGTGGTAGCTTCCGCAACAACTACTAACTGGTACATAGTGGCTTCCATACTCTTCTTGAAACATTAGAATCCTTTTGAGAATCACGCAGAGGTTGACACATGTCAAGCTTCGCATCACTGAAGAAACATTTAGTATTACCAGAGAAAAGGGGCAAAGGATTTTATCATTAGCGCCGCATTCACCATGTGGCGCATTCCGCATTACTGAAACATTATAAGATACTCCTTGAAACTCAAGCGGAGACTGACACATGTCGAGGTTTGCATCGTTTGAGAAACAATTATTGTCATCAGAGGAAAAGTTAGAAAGCTTTTACTTGGGTGCCACATCCACCACGTGGCACATTCCACAGCACTTGAGACTCTACACTGGGACCCACCTCCATCTTTACTTAGCATCAAAACAAAAAGAAACCACAACGCGGAAGCTGACATATGTTGAGCTCCGCGGCTACCACAAAAGACACATGGCTTCATCCATGCTTATGCTGAAAAATTTAGGGAGTGCCTCCACTGATGACACATGGCGCATTCTGTAGCTAGTAAATTAAAACACAATAGAAACAATTTTTGCTACATGGCACACTCCGCGTTAAAGTTATAACTTAGAAACAAGGTTCGGCTTGAACTGGGGCTTGACACTTGGAGATCCCGTGGCACTAGCAAAATAAAACCCTCGCAGCCACTCTTAGAAACATTCACAGACACTAAACTCTAACCCATAGATGCACGCTGCCACTTAATACAAAATGTAGAGTCTTTTACTCTACATTTACCACAAGATGTTTTAGAGATAGAAGAATGAAGACAGGAATGGAACATAATAAGTGTAGTCATAGAGGGATAGGAGAATTCTCTGCATATCTCTGTAAATGAAGATATGATGTTGCGGCTTGGAGGAAAAGTAGATATGAGTCAAAGATATGAGTATTTAAAGTTTCAAGTGGTAATGGGTACCACAACTACATCTCTGAAGTCAGCTGTGTGAAGACATGCCTTGGTGCTAATTGAAGTAAGCAGAGGAAGATAGTTGAGGCCACCGCAGTTCACCACACAATGGTATTTGGCCTTGCTAATTGCATGATAAGATCATATGATTGATTTGTAGGTTCTGTTCAAGTTTCAAATGATTATGTTCACCAAAAGTATATTGTTCATTGTTTTGCCTTAAGACTCTATAAGCAAAGTTTATTAAAGACACTAGCATTAGAGTTCAAGTGTTTTCACCAGCATGAAATATCTTGAAATGATAAATGAAGTATTCATGAATGTTTAGTAAGTCATGTAATGTTCATTGTTTGGTTTGCATGATGTAATTTTATCTCCTTCGGTACCACTTTAGGTCTAGAGCTAAATGTAAGGAAGGAAAATGGTTTGCAGAGCTGACTTGGTGTATGATAAAGAGTTTGCTGTGTGTTTGAGCATACACCAGCTTGGAAGAGTGTGCTAAGGTAATATAGGACCTGATTATCCTTTAATCTTGAACTGTATTGGATATTTACTTACTGCATAAGTTTGGGAGCCGATTGTTGTGGCCATTACATTTTTCAGGTTACACACTTCAACTTGGCCGACCAAGGAGAAAGATTTTGGAGTTTGCGGAGGATATAAATGTAAGAACAAAGGTATCAAGCAATGTATGAGTTGTGTGTTGAATGGCAACATTTTTTTGTGAGAACAAACTTGTCGTAGAAGTAGATTTAATGATGAAATGTGGAAAGGACTAGTTTTTTAATGTGATATTGTTGTAGAGGCAATTATAGGTGATGATGGAGAAGAGTTTCTAAAGTTGTTTTATTGTTGCGGAGGTTGATATAGTAGTAGTGCAAATGTGAAAAAGTTGTGCAAAAGCTGAAGTGATCAACAAAATGTTGGAGCAGTTAGTGTTTTTGAGAAGAACACTTGATCTCAGATAAGTATTGTGTTGCAGAGATTAAAAGCTCTTTGTGTAAAAGTTATAAATGTTGTATTTGTTCAGGGAGTTACAGCTTCCTTTGGGTTGTAGACCATAAATAATATTGTAATCTTGTTTTATTTTGTGAGGCTGGATTTGGACAATAGATCCAAGCAACTTGCTCACCGTGGTTTTTCCCTTCTTGGGGTTTCCATTTAAATCTAGTGTTATGGTTGTGTGCTTCTATGTTCTTGTGTTTTTAATGTTTCATATGCTTACTTAAGTTTGAATGTTGTTGGAAGAAAAAGAATTGGATTAAGTATCGATTCACCCACCCTTTCAGTACTTTTGTGTGTTCAACAATATGTTTGTCATATTATAAGATTACCCATTCATGGTAGGTAGATAACTACTAACTATGATACATCTCAAGAACAAGATCAAGAATTATATTGGTAGATTAGGACATGTTTGGGGTACCTTTATCAAATATTGCAATTGGTGGGGTGTCTAAATGACACAATATATTGTTGATTATTATCATTTTAGTTCTTCCTAATGCACAAGGCTCTTTGATTTCATAAGGTTTGATCTATTTGGTTTGGGACATGGAACAAAATTATATAGCATACTTGTAGGGTCATATGCTAGCTCATTTATATGATGATATTCATATATCCTAGGATTCACAAGGTACTACATTACACACCACAACATTATTATAGTGTTGAGAATATGAGCACATTCAAATTTCTCATCCCTTAGGTGTCTACATGGATATTTCTATAGATGGGCTCCACACATATCATTGGGATACCAATCATATAGGTAGGTGGTGGGAGAGGACAACCTTACTTGGTTGACACTAAATTTTTTATAGATGATTCTTATAGATATGACCTAGTAACCTTATATAGTTATGCTAGGATGGATAGAGGATTGACATCAACTGAGAGTTTAGATTACTTTAGGGAATGCCTCTAGAGCCTCACCTATATAGGAGACATCATCAATCTCAATTCCATCCCAAGGAAATTGATAGATGCTCCTTTGTACTTCAATCCCTGATTGACAATGAGGGGGAGAATCACCCCTACCCATTGTAGCTACAAGAAGATATGACACATGGTCTACAATTATATATCATGAATATTGACAAAGAAAGTGCCCCTACCCTTGTATCCATTGAAAACAAGGATGGAGGAAGCAATAGAGGATGTTCCTAAGAAACAACCATAGGTTTTGAGGAATGAGGTGCATAAAATGCACACTTAGAAACTACACAATTGCAACAAATGATGAGCATGAGGGTGATGATCTATGTAAATATTTTTGTCTTGTATTAAATTTCAATTATGTATGGTATGATATTTCATGATGTAGGTCTTAACATACTATCATATGTGATATAAAATTACTTATGATTATTGTGTGAGGTTGATCTCTTTGATTGTGGACTTTTTGACTTGTGGTAACCCCATCATCCCCTTAGAAAGCATTACTCATGATTATGTACACTTCTACCATGCATTACTCATGATTATGTGCACTCCTATAATTATCTTTGATCTAATTGGTGAGTCATAAGAGTCATATTTAGGTTTAACAATAGAGTGTGTCACTCTTCAATTTGAGAGGGCTATGATGTAATGGATGAGAAGAGGAGGCTCCAATTGATCGAGATGATATTAGAGTTGAGTAGGATAGCTTGCTACACTTTTGGTATAAGTGGAGGTGAGAGTATCCATACCTACTCTAGGAAGAGACATCATTACAAGTATTATTCCATAGTAGTTAATAGATGCACAAGCAATGATAACTTGCATGAGGATATTAGGTACCTTAGGAGGATGACTATGGTACTACATGAGAAATCTAGGTAATGATCAACATCACAAATGAGGACTCATGAAAGTGTGAGGACTAGATGAGGGAGGGGTCATTGAGTCAACCTTCCCTTGAGAGATATTTCTTATGATGTTTTTGGGTCATTGTTATGTTAAACTCTTGTTTATCCCATGAATTAGTTTAAAGTTAATTGTTAACCCTAGATATTTTGAAAGGGTGTTTTTTATTTTCTTTCAATAATATATTTTTTAATTCAATCCTAAAAAGTATGATTGATTGGACTACATGAAATAAAATATACTTACAAGGGGAGTTAGAACTATGGTCACATTATTTTTTAATGTGAATAAATCTTATATCTCTAGATTATAACTTTGTAAAGTAATATGTTTATATATTAATTGAAAAATAATGTACATATTATTTAAAGAAAATTATGGGTGGCATGGGATCACACCCAAATGTTGACAAACTAGCCCAAGCCTAGGAAAACAAGTCCACAAAATATATCACACTCAATTATAATGACTAATTGCCTAAAACATTACATCATATAAAAGTTATACAATAAGAGAAAAAACACTAGAAGTGGGAGGTGGATCTCAACCATCAAACTTGTATCCGTAACTAATATTTTTCAAGTCCCCACCTTAAGGAATGAGATCCCAAACCTTATTATTTTTTCTTCATTTTATTCCTCTACAATTAGTGATTGTTTTATTGACAAATCTTTTCCAATAGGTGAATTATTCAAATCAACACCTCCATTTTGGCAAATAGAATCAAACACAAGAAGGGCCAAATATCCAAAATTCTAGTAATAATCAATCCAATGGTTGTCAAATTGCCTCCCCATTATTTATGAATCATTTGTGTTAGACTATTTTCTACATAATATTCTATGCATGATTGATAACTAATCACTTTGAATTTAAGACACATGTTTCAATTATATTCCATATTAACCATTACCATTAACATCCATCCTATATTTGGGGCCATATTTTCCATTACCATTAAAATCCACTATAATGTTGTGGGCTATATTCACCTTGAAATCACCACCTATGCTTTGGATCCTAGTCCTAATCGTTTGACATTTACATCCACTATTTTACAATATGGTAGGAATCACCACATTTGAATTCATACAAATACCACTTATACTATCAAATACTTTGTTTACACATTTATTAGTTCTCTCAATTATTTTCATCATTTATTTGGTTTCTTCTATGCCTAGTGCATACTTCCTATTGAACACACCAAGATACTGAGAGCTGGGCGGGGGGGTGAATCAAATCTAAACAATCTTCAATTATAACAACTTCAACTTATCTAGAGTAGATTAAAACTTAATCATTACAACATTAACATGAACATTCAATACTAACTTAATGCACATCAACACATAACACTAGATATACATGGAAAACCCTAAAAGGGAAAAACCATGGTGAGGATTAACTCACAATATATGAAGCTCAAAGAACAACTTTGTTTTAGGGCTACAACCCAAGGAAGCTTCTACTCCCTGAAGAACTTTGATTTAGGGTCACTCCCAAGGAAGCTACTAGTCCCTAAAGCCTTTGTTTTAGGGTCACTCCCAAGGAAGCTACTACTCCCTGAATTGAGAACACACTTACAAAATATTACAATATGACAATCTTTCTACTATCTAAAAACTAACATTGTAACTCACACCTTTGATGATTGCACTTCTGTCTCTTCACACTTTATTTTGATGATTTGATCAATTAGGCACACTCTACACTTGATCACTGCCACATATAAGTCTTCAAGATGAATTCAGACAACATCAACAACTTCTTCTCTTTCTCCTTCAGTCACACATCAACTATGCATTCATTCTACCTTTTATCTGCTTGCAAGATTTTCAATCAACTTGCAATCACCCTTCACCTCACTAAATTTGATTCAATATTTATACATGATATTACATTGATTACTTTTCCTATCAGCCAGATACAACATGAAGAATACATTTACAAGTTGGCCAGACAACACACAATAGGAAATGTGTAGAAGATATGTCCTAAGTGAAGCCACACATTACACCAACATAAGATCCATGCCTTGCAGACACCAACACTTTCTTAACTAGGTCCAAAACATGCTTCATAGCTTCAAACACCAAGGAATTACACTCGCACACTCCACTCATTTGGAAATAGTACAACTTTAAGCAAAACACATAAAGACTTGAAGATAATGACCACATCAACTTGAAAACTTTTTGTGGTACTGGAAACAAGAAAGATCTTCATGAAACTTTTCTAGGTGAGTCCACATGACTCATACAACATCCCCAAACACTCCTTTTCCACCACACATTAAAGAATTGTGCCGTACAACTTCAATCATGAACTCTAGGAACAATCTATAATCTGGAACACACTGCAACATGTTGTCATTTGGAAAACTAAGCTACAGACCACCAAGAACCTTGAAACTACAAGGAAGCATGTAATACACATCCATAAACATGTCCTCAAAATTGTAAGAGAAATCATTCATTTTAGGAGGAATGCAAAGCATTCCAACAAGCCTTCAACACTAGCATACTCTACCAGAACACATGTCGATACTCTATCATGCATAACTTTCATAGATGAAGGACAAATGATATGAAAACTTGGAATTATCACCTTCACAGTATTCTAAACATAATTCTAGAGCTGCATGGCCATATCTATAAATGCGGAGGAATGCAGAGCATTCCATTGTCTTATAGAGATCACCTTCATAGAGACACACTATCTTCAACCATTCAACATCAAAACACTCTTCTGGTAATGCAATCATCATGGAACTTGGAACATACATGATTTAGGTCATTAGTAACATTAACAATACATCTGATCATCTTTGTGCTTCTAATTTCTATATTAATATGAACTATATCTTCTCCCTTCTCTTGTTGGATGTGACATGACATTAAACCATGAACTGTATCATCTTCTCTTGTTGGATGGAACATGACATCCAACCATGAACTATGTCTTCTTCTCTTGTTGGATGGGACATGAAATCCAACTATGAACACCATCACACCACCATGATAGTGTTGACATCAGAGACAACCTAGTGATAGTGTTGACATCAATGACAACCCTAGGAACCATATGTGTAACACTTCCTACCTATAATTTTGTTTTTAGTCATCCATTATGACATATGAAGTGTAGAATCATGGATGTTATCTCAATCATCATAATTCTTGTTGGCATTGTTTTTTTTCATTGATGTTAGAGGTATTCAAGTCTTTATCTTGCTACAAAATGATCCATTGGAGCTTGTCAAGATGGGTTTGTGCCTTGTGTGCATTAGGGTTGCTCTTACAAACATACAGATGTTTTTATGTTGCCCTTACAACATAAGGATGTTTTTATTACTATACAACTTATCTTGAAGTAATTCTTTGCATGAGTATGTAAGTTGCAAGTCTCTGCAAACATGTTTTTTGTTTGAGTTGTTGAGCAGACTGTCAAATATCAAATTCATGTGTCTAGGGTTGCTTGTTTCAAGAGCAAAGTTATTGATTGCTTCAAGATCAAAGGAGTTTCTATGTTATATCAACTTTATTGTTTTATGCTCTATGACAGAGGTTGTTTGCAAAAGAGAAGGATCATTTTTTCTTTGACGGCATATTAGGGTTTATTTTTGAAGACCTAAATCCTAAAGTGCTAAAACCCTAATGACTTCCTAAAACCCTAAGAACCTAAAAGAAATGTTGATTTAGTGACAGGATCACTTTATATTATAATTTGATGGTGACTTTTGATCACCGGTCACTTGTCACTTAAGTGACAACATTGAGTCTTTGTGCTTGTTGGTGACTGGCCCCTTGACCTAGTTAGGACTGGCTTCTCCCGTTAATACTTTGTGAAAAGGTAGGAAGACAATAATCAATGGTGAATGTTTAATATTTCATGGGCGTGAAGGATCCTATCAATGATGTTCATTCAAATTGTTATTGGCTATCTCTTGAAGTTTAATGTTTGATGGGAAGCTACCCGTATGTTCTATTTGACAATATTTTTCACAGTTTTGTTAACTATTTTTGGAGGTGATGGTTTGGCAGTTTACCTAAATTTAATTTTTTGTCTCATGGATCTATGTAGTTGACTGTGATTATAAATTAAGCTTTTTTTGTGTTGTTTTTGATGATGGAATTTTGAAGAAATATTCTCTGAATAAGTTTGTAAAATAAAGGGGTTATTGATGTATGCATACAATTCAAAAAGAGTAGAGTGGTGAGTGAGTATTTGTAATTGTAGAAGTTATACTTGGATCTTTGATTTTAGTGTAAATAGAGTAGTACTATGTATTTTTGCCTCCTTTTGTAATTAGAGTTGGTGTTCCTAAGTGACTTGGAGTTGGTGCTCCTAATATGACAAGGAGTTGGTGCTCCTTAACAAATTGTAATCAGTGAGACCTAATGGTGATTTTCTTGTGAAGTTGTATTGGTTAAGCAAACCCAACCAACTCTTCACACGGTGGTTTTTTCCCCTTTTAGGGTTTTCCACATACATTTATGTGTCATGGTGAAATTTATGTGATGCCATTATTTTGATGTGTTTGAATTAATTATTTTTACAAGTATTGAATTATTGGATGAACTAGTTTTTATTGTACCACTGATTCACCCCCCTCTCAGTGGTCTAGTATATTCCAACAATTGGTATCAGAGAAGTAGGTTCCTTGCAGATGTTTAATAAACTTAGGTTGATCTTGGTAGTGGAATACTATGGCTAATCATGAAAGATCTTCTAATTCTAAAGCACCTCTCTTTGATGGCACAAATTTTGCTTTGTGGTGTATTAGGATGGAGTCTCACTTATCTTCTTTAGGATTTGATGTGTGGGCAGTAATAGAAAATGGGTATATTGTACATTCTCAACCAACTTCTATTGCAAATGAAAAAAGATCCTATGAGTGCAATGCCAAGGCCAAGAATGCCATTCTTTGTGGTTTGACAAATGAAATCCTAGTTAAGGTTATGCATTGTAAAACTACAAAGGAAGTTTGGGACAAATTAGTTAGTATTTATCAAGGTGATGTCAAAATTAAAGAAGCCAAGTTGTAAACTTTTAGAGAAAAATCTGGAGGATTAAAAATGAATGAAGAAGAGAAGATTTTTGATTATCTTCTAAGGGTAGATGAGACAGTTAATGCCATTAGGGGTATTGGAGAGGAGGTGAAAGATTTAGTAGTAGTCAAAAAGGTCTTAAGATCATTGCCTTCTAGATATGATTCTAAGATGTTTGTGGTTGAAGAGGCAAGAGACTTGAACAAGCTTACTTTAGATGAGAACATACATGGTACATTCACTGCCTATGAAATGAGAACACACAATGAAGAATCCAAAAACATATAAGCTACCTTTAAGACTTTGAAGAAGAGTAAGGAAATAGATTCTGAGACTGATGACATAGATGTAAAAGAATCAAACTTTGTTAGAAAGTTGAAGAAGGGATCAGGGAAGTACAAAGTAAAACTCCCTTTCAAATGCTTCAATTATGGAAAAATAGGACCTTTTTTTGCCAAGTGTCCTTATGGTGAATCTGAAAGTGATGTAGAGGATGATGGAAATCAAGGCAAAAAGGAGCAATATAACTTTAGAAGAAAGAGTTGTTACAAAAAGAAGAAAAGTATCTTTATCAGAGACGCGGATGTGACTGATAGCAACTCTGAAGACACCATTAATGAAGAAGGAGAAACCTTATTTATGATTGCTATAAGTTCAAATGAAGATCAAAGAGATAAACATGACAATGAATTTGATAAGGATGAGTAAACTGAAGTTGATGAAGTTGATCTTCAAGGTGAACTGATTTGTGCCCAAAAGCAAATAAAAAGATTGAAAAAGGAGGCCTCTATACAAAAAAGATCAGACTTTGAAAGATAGTGCAAACTGATCAGCACTATCAAAGAATTAGATCAACTAATTATCAGTCTCAAAACACAACTTGAGGAAAGTAAAAGAGTTGAAGATATGACCAAGACAAAGTTAGAAGTCAAGGTAAGAGATTGTCAAAGTTTGGAGGCAGAAATTGTTTCTTTGAGGAAGAAGTTAGAAAGATATGACAGTACCAATAGATTGGAAGACCTTTTGGGTAAGAAAAAGAGGTACAAAGATATGACTAGTTTGGGGTATGAGATAGGCCAAAATTTGAAGAATTGTAATCTTCAAAATAAAGAAGTTGAACAAAGCAATCAAAATGCTTCAAAATCTAATCACAACAGTCTAATCAAGAGTACTGATGTAGGTGATTTTACAAAAGTTAGAAATAAGAAGTTTAGAAGACCACCTATTGCAAGAAGAAGTAGTCCATTTAGGTTCAATTCATATTGTTTTGGTTATTATTTTTATTGTAATCGATATGGCCATAAAGCTAGTGATTGTAGGGTTGTTCTTAGAAAAATATCTAACTTTGTTAGCAGAAATCCTTTTGATATCTTGAACAATCTAAGATGCTATAATTGTAATAATTTTGGTCATATAGTCAAGTATTGTAGACCTAATCTTGATGAACAAGAAAAGAAAGGTGATGCTCATCCCATGGAGAATATGAATCTTACAAATCCTGATAAGAAGAAGAACAAGTCAAAAACAATATGGAAACAAAAAGAAAAAGACATGAAAGTTGAAAACTCAATGTCAGTACAAATTGCTATGGATGCTAAAAAGAAAGATCTATGGGTCATAAATAGTGGATGCTCAAATCACATGATTGGTGATAAGATCAAATTCACCAAACTTGAAGACTATACTAGAGGCTCTGTCAAATTTGGAGACAATACTTCCATTCAAATTAGAAGCAAGGGAAATCTGTTTTTAGATGGAAAAACACCTATTCATGATGCCTACTATGTAGAAGTTCTGAAACACAATCTATTGAGTGTTAGTCGGATTTGTGATAAAGTTTACCACATTGTATTTAATGCTCAATGCTGTGAGATAAAGAAAAAATCAAGAAAAATAGTGGCAGAAAGTATGAGAACAAAAGGTAATGTATGCAGTCTTAAAGGGACTAAAAACAAAGATGGATATGGAAGAATCTGCCTTATGGGATAGGTGGAGGAGAGTTGGTTATGGCATAGAAGCCTTGGGCACATAAACTTTGATAATTTAGTCAAGGTTAGTAAAAATTAGAATGTTAGAGACATGCCTCACATCACCAAACCTATCAACAACACATGCAAAGAGTGTTAGTATGGAAAACATACCAAAATTAGTTTCAATTCAAAAGAACACTCATCCATAAGACCATTGCAGTTAGTACATACATACTTGTGTGGTCCTACAAGGAGAAAAGCTCTAAGTGGAGAAATATATTTCATGTTATTCATTGATGACTACTCAAGGATGACTTGGGTAACATTTCTAAAACATAAATCAGAGGCATTTGAAAGATTCAAGATTTTTAGAAAGCTGGTTGAAAAGGAATCAGACCAAAAAATCAAATGCTTGATGTCTGATAAAGGTGGATAATATACTTCAAGGGAGTTTGAAGACTATTGTGAGCAACATGGCATCAAAAGACATTATTCAACCTCAAGCACACCTCAACAAAATGGTGTGGCAGAAAGAAAAAACATGACAATTAAGGAGATGGCTAGGACAATGCTAAATGAATCCAATTTGTTAGATATCTAATAGAAAGAGGTACTCCATACAGGTATATACATCCTGAACAGAGTCCAATTGAGGGTAAATTCCAAGAAAACTCCATATGAGCTTTGGTATGGTAAGTCAACTACTATTAGTTATTTAATAATATTTGGTAGAAAATGTTATATTAAGAGGGATGAAGAAGGCTTGGGTAGCTTTGAGTCTAGGTGTGATGAAGGAATATTCCTTGGATATTCCACACATAACAAAGCATACAAATGTTTCAATAAGAGGCTGAAAAGAATTGTTGAAAGTACTAATGTCAAAGTTGATGAACAATGGCAACTTGACAAACAACAGTTAGAAGATGTTGAAGAGGATTTTGAATTAGAAAAAGAAATAGAAGTTCCAAAAGAAGAGTTGACTCTTGAACAAGCTATTGAAACTATGGTAAACACTCCCTCAAGAACTATACAAAGAGATAATCCTGAAGAGCAGATTATTGGGAACAAAGATGCAGGAGTACAAACTAGAAGAAGACTTGCCAAATTAAATGACCAAGCTAATCTTTGTTTGTTATCAACAATAGAGCCAAAAAATTACACTGAGGCTAGCAAAGATGAGTGTTGGATCAAGGCCATGGAGGAAGAACCATGTCAAATTGAGAAGAACAAAACTTGGGAATTAGTTCCTACGCCTGAAGACAAGAATATCTTTGGAGCCAAATGGGTGTTTAGGAACAAATTAGATGAAAATGGTAAGGATGTTGGAAACAAAGAAAGACTTGTTTGTAAAGGATACTCTCAGGTTGAAGGTATTGACTTTGAAGAGACATTTGCACCTATCACTAGACTTGAGGCCATAAGAGTGTTTTTAGCCTTCTTTGTCTATAAGAACTTTAAAGTGTACCAGATGGATGTGAAATCAAACTTTTTGAATGGGAACCTAGAAGAAGAAATCTACATGGAGAAACTTGACAGTTTTTAGTGTGAAGGAGGACATCATTATGTTTATAGATTAAAAAAGGCCTTGTATGGTTTGAAGCAGGCCCCAAGAGCATGGTACTCTAGTTTTGGACAAGTATTTGCAAGAGAAAGGATTCACTAGAGGTGGAGTAGATAACAATCTATATTTCAAATCAAAAGGTGAGGACTTACTAGTTGTAGTTTATGTGGATTGCATCATATTTGGTAGTAGTGATGATGATATGTGTAAAGCTTTTCCTGACCTCATGAAATCATAATTTGAAATGTCTATGCTTGGAGAGTTGTCCTTGTTTCTTGGATTGTACATTTTACAACTTGACAAAGGTATCTTCATTTCCCAAACTAAGTATGCAAAGGAGATGTTTAATAAGTTTAAAATGGATGAATGCAAACCAGTTAGCACTCCCATGATAACTGGTTGTAAGTTGAGCAAGGTTGATGATTCACCTGATGCAGATCAAACTATGTACAGGTCCATGATAGGTAGTTTATTATATTTCACATCTTCTAGGCATGACATCATGCATGTAGTGTGTTTGGTAGCAAGATTTCAATCATCTCCTAAAGAATCTCATGTGAATGTAGTGAAAAGCATCTTTAGATACCTAAAAGGCACACTAGACTATGGTTTATGGTATCCTAGGATTGATGACTTACCATTACTTGCCTATACTGATTCTGATTGGGCAGGGTACATTGATGACAGGAAGAGTACTAGTGGTGGAGCATGTTTCTTAGGTATCAGATTAGTGTCATGGCATAGCAAGAAGCAAGAGTCAATATCTTTGTCAATTGCAGAGGCGTAATACATTGTTGTTGCTTCATGTTGTACACAGGTTCTTTGGATGGTTCAAACTCTTCAAGTCATCAAGGTAGAAGTTCCTAAACCTATCTCCATTATGTGTGATAACACTAGTGCCATCAACATTCCAAAAATACTCTTATGCACTCAAGAACTAAGCATATTGCTATTAAATATCATTTCTTGAGAGAGAAAGTACTAGCAAATGAGGTTGAACTAGACTATGTTGCTACTAAAGACCAAGTGGTAGATATTTTTACCAAGCCTTTAGCCAAGGATATGTTTAAGCATTTGAGACAGAGGTTAGGTGTTCAATCTCTCTCTTCTATCCACTAGATCAGAATTCTGGTATAGTTTTAGGGGGAGTATATGATCCTTGTTCTACATCTCTGAAACTAGGACAATATAAGTCTCTCAGTCAGTGCACCCTTTGTCATTGATGTCAAAGGGGGAGTAAAGAAAATGATAGTATCAGTGTTGCATTTTCTTGAGTAATCAATTTTGCATTCCCTTGAGTGATCAACCGTGTTCTACTTAGTGTATAGTCTGGTTGCATGCATGCTATTACAGTGATCTCTGTTTGTAGCATGTTAGTAGCAGAGACAATGGATGATCAATTTTCTCAATGGATGATCTTAGTTGCACTTTGTATCATCAAATTTTCTCAATGGATGATGGAGTGATGGAGAATTTGATCTCTGTTTGGAGAAGTGATAGTGATTGTATTTGACAGTAGTTTGTATCAGTGCTTGACATTGTAGCTTTACAGGTGTGTTAGACAGTTAGTCTGATGAATGGTACTAATGATACAATTAGTATATGAATGGTGCTGATGACAATGTTTAGTATATGAAGTTTCATTATATGAATGTTTAGTTTATGAAGTTTGAGTCAGCATATAAGTCAATATAGTGTTATGTAGTGGTAGTGCATCCCAGTCAGTAATTGATCATATATGTTGACATCATATCTCAGTAAAGTAGATGACATGGTAGTCATCATATGGATGAGCTCAAGTAGATGACAAGGCAATCATCATGGAGATGGACTCATAATCATGATATGTATTACATAGTTAACATCAACATGACATGTTCATCAGTGTTCAATGATCAATGAGTTTGTCAAAATGACAATGTCAGATAGGGGGAGATTGCAAAGTGCAGCATTTGTTGCAAAGGTACAAGTGCAATGGTTGTATATGTTGACATCAATGCCAAAGGGGGAGTTTGTTGGCATTATTTTTTGTCATTGATGTCAGAGGTAGTCAGGTCTTTATCTTGCTACAAAATGATCCATTGGAGCTTGTCAGGATGGGTTTATGCCTTATGTGCATTAGGGTTGCTCTCACAAACATAAGGGTGTTTTTATGTTGCCCTTACAACATAAGGTTGTTTTAATTACTAGACAACTTATCTTAAAGTCATTCTCTACATGAGTATGTAAGTTGCAAGTCTCTACGAACATGTTTTTTGTTTGAGTTGTTGAGCAAACTGTCTGATATCAAATTCATGTGTTTAGGGTTGCTTGTTTCAAGATCAAGGTTCTTGATTGCTTCAAGATCAAAGGAGTTTCTATGTTGTATCAACTTCATTGGTTTGTCCTCTATGACAGAGGTTGTTTGTAGAAGAGAAGGATCATTTTTTCTTTGATGGTATATTAGGGTTTGTTTTTGAAGACCTAAATCCTAAAGTGATAAAACCCTAATGACCTCCTAAAACCCTAAGAACCTAAAAGCAATGTTGATTTAGTGACGGGCTCACTTTATATTCTAATTTGATGGTGACTTTTGATCACCAATCACTTTTCACTTAGGTGACAACATTGAGTCTTTGTGCTCATTGGTGACCGACCCCTTGACCTAGTCGGGACCAGCTTCTCCTGTTAATACTTTGTGAAAAGCTGGGAAGAAAATAATCAATGGTGACATTTGATATTTCGTGGGCATGAAGGATCCTATCAATAGTGTTCATTCAAATTGTTAATGGCTATTTCCCAGAGTTTGATGTTTGACGGACAACTACCTGTATGTTCTGTTTGACAATTGTTTTCATAGTTTTGGTAATTATTTTTGGAGGAGATGGTTTGGCATTTTAAAACCTAAATTTAGTTTTGCGTCATGTGGATCTATGTAGTTGAGTGTGATTATAAATCAAGCCTTTTTTGTGTTGTTTTTTATGATGGACTTTTGAAGAAATATTCTCTGAATAAGTTTGTAAAAGAAAGGGGTTATTGATGTATGCATACAGTTCAGGAAGAGTAGAGTGGTGAGTGAGTATTTGTAATTGTAGAAGTTGTATTTGGATCCTTGATTTCAGTTTAAATAGAGTAGTAATCTATATTTTTACCTCCTTTTGTGATTGGAGTTGGTGCTCCTAAGTGACTTGGAGTTGGTGCTCCTAATATGACAAGGAGTTGGTGCTCTTAAACAAATTGTAATCAGTGAGACCTAATGGTGATTTTATTGTGAAGTTGGATTGGTTAAGCAAACCCAACCAACTCTTCTCATAGTGGTTTTTTCCATTTTTAGGGTTTTCCACATAAATATATGTGTCATGGTGCAATTTGTGTGATACCATTATTTTGATGTGTTTGAATTAATTATTTTCACAAGTATTGAATTATTGGATGAACTAGTTTTTATTGTACCACTAATTCACCCCCCTTCTCAGTGGTCTAGTGTATTCCAACAATTCTTGAGTGGTTAGTGTTGTTGGATGTAATTATCTTAGCAATTCTTAATAGTTCAACCAACACAAGAAGCGTGTAGCCAACTACTATAGGCAACAAACTGTAGTCATTAGGGAGTTAGTGTGTAATGAGCTTCAATTAATTCACTAATAATGAATAATACTATTAAAAGGAGAGAACTTCCAGTTTAGAAGATTCTAATGTTTTCCATCACTTAGGCTTAATTGTTTTTAAATAATAATAAGAGTATCTAATAATTAAGATTCATAACATGAGCATAAATGTTGAAATCTTTTAAATCCATACATTTCATTACATAGATAGGGGAAAGTTGTTCAATTAATATCTCATATGATACAACATAATACATGTTTGAAATTGATGCAATGCAATATAAACCATGATTATGACTATTGTCCTTCAAATCAATCTACAAGTGAATAAAATATACAGAGTTTTTAACTTCAAATCATTACAAGATAGTTGACCACTAGTCATTATCATCTCATCTGAGTGCAAGAAATATGGTATCTATTAAGTTGTATGGAGGGAGAGCATCATCCCAATAATTTACCTTCAACCACAAACTAGGTGGTCCCTCACTTATCTTCATACTGGAAGTAGCCCGACCATTCAACGGGGGTGGTAGATAATGACATCTACAATAAAACCATAACCAAATATAAGAACAAAGTGTAAATATGTACACACTAATCACATGTAGTAAGTCATGTAGTCCCTAGATACCCTCTACCTAACATGACTTCCAACTAACATGAAATCTATGAGTATAGTGAATTGATAATGAATACAACTATATCATCACTTTGGCCAAAGCATTTAATCAAAATCACATTGAGATGTGGGTCATCTATTCACACACTACTATGTCTTTCTTGAATAATCCAAAATGATCACAAAGTAATAGCGGAAACACAACGTATCAATCATCACAATTTTTTTTAGAATATAATATCATTACCAAACCCCCAACATACCTGATTTAGTCTCAAAATAAATCAATAACAAAATATTGTCTATCTGCTATACTAGAAAATAAATTCTTACATATATATAATACATGTACAATCTTATATAAGACTATATTCATTGCACCCACACACTAAGTATGAGTATAATCCAATACAAGGTTGCTACAACTTATTTGACAAATATAGAATGCATGACAGTCTTATAAGATGTTGTTCCAAGAGTTTTTATAGGGAAAAATAGGTACCACATTCATGATAAATAGTGTTTGAAACCTAGAATTCTTCAACCATTCAAGATGTATGAACGAATACAATGCTAGTTATGACTAAATTCCAGAATTTCCAACAATATATACAACTTTAAAAATCACTCTATTTGCATATATTTTCCCTCTACAACAACCACATTTATTTGAGTTGAAAATAATGTACATTACAATATGCATATTCTTAATTTATATATATATATATATATATGCAATTGGAGGTATATATTTACTCCACTTATTTGCATTTATATCCTGTCTAAAAATTGATGAATATATATATATACTATAAGTTACAAGATAAGATTTAGGTGGCCTTACATTATACACTTGGGAGAGAGATAAATTTTGAAGAAATAAAAGAGGCATACTAGATGTATTAAGTAATGGCATCACCTGGATAAAAATGATTAACACAACTTAATTGGCTTTGATACCATGTTGAAAAATAGGATCTCTAAGCAACTAATTATTAAATATGAAACAGAGAAGAAATGAAATCAAAATTATAGAATACACATAGATAACACATTACACAATATACATGGGGAATCCCTTTTGGGTAAAAAACCCCATTAAGCATTATTCACAACTTACAATAAATCTATATAAATACGTACATAATAGGAACCTAGATATAATAATATCTTCTTCCTCTCCTTTCCATAATACCTCACATGCATATTCAATGCATTAATATACCTCTCATATAGTCTTGCCTCTAACACATAACAATGTATATGTAGCATATTCACAAAACGTAGGATATGCTTTATAGTTTTATTATCCTCAAATTATAGCTCACTCAATTCGTGGGATAACCCCTACAAAACTTGTACGTTTCATAGCCCACATCCTCTAAGAACATAAATCGAGACATTTTCTAGGTCGTCTCTAGCATGACTTGATCCCACGAAGAATCTCTTTGTTTTTTGATCAAGGTTCATTTTGAGTATTTTGTCATTTTTAGTTTTTCCTAGTGTTAGTCATTTTTTCATATTGAGTTGTCAATGCAAAAATAAAATTTGCATTTGCAGATAGGATGTAATTGCGGAAATTTTTTTTGCAATTACACTCCTATGCTGGCATGCTCAGCATTAATGTCGTCTTTATTTGAAATATTTTCTAAATCTTTTTTATCTTTATATTTGTTATCCATTTCTTTTTAAACACTATTGCTTTAAACTCTGCACCTTTTGCTTTCAACCCCGCTATGCTCAAGCTCCCAAAGATCATGATGAGTGGATTTCTGATTGTTTTCACCTTTTGAATGGGTAGGTTTATTTTACTAGACCTTGTATTTATCGATTTTCCTTTCATTTTTGCTTCGTATGCTCTGTATTTTGTGTTTGTGGCAACCTAGGGTTTTGTATTTATTTCCATTGCAATATGTATTGTTGTCACTACCATTGTGTTTTTCATCTGTAACCTAGGGTTTTTGTTGTGCTTAGCATTTGTTTTACGTTGTCTTCACACTATCATTTCTTTCTGTGTTTCTTTTGTTAAAAACACCCGACTATGTATATAGTGTGGGGTTTAAGACCCCACACTTTGTCCCTCCAGACTAGTCATCAAACTTCAGGATGAAGTACAGAATCCAAAATCCACACTACATCCTATCAAAGGATGTTGTGTGGAATTTTGAGTCCACACCCCATCCTAAGACCTAAAAATGTATCCAAACCATGGATGGTGTGTGAGATTTATTTCCCACACAACATCCTTTGTTTGAGATGTTGTGCAAGAAATAAATCCCGCACTCCATCCCTATCAACAATTAAGACTTTATGCTTTCCTTAGACTTTTATTGCATAACACATTTCAATGTGTCATGCGGGGTAGAGTTTAAATCCCACATGACACATTTTGTTGTCAAACACAATGTAATGTGTAGATCAGATTTCAAAACCTGATCTACACCTTCATACCTTAGTCTTACCTAAATCACATGTATATGGATATCAGACTTCAAAAACTGATATGCATTATTGATCGACCCTTTAGATATGCACATTGGAATTTAAAGTCTGATGTGCATATTAAACATTTGTTCAAGTCCTTACAATATGTCAATCAGAATTTAAACTTTGATTGACATATTCACCCATGCATTGAAAAAAATGCAGGTCAGAGTTTAAACTCCGACCTGCATTTG
Source organism: Cunninghamia lanceolata (assembly GCA_027924645.1). Taxonomy (NCBI): domain Eukaryota; kingdom Viridiplantae; phylum Streptophyta; class Pinopsida; order Cupressales; family Cupressaceae; genus Cunninghamia; species Cunninghamia lanceolata. The sequence goes on along the minus strand of BSBN01000549.1, from coordinate 1,331,430 downwards.
ATAACCAAAATTTTTCTAACACTGAAAAATGAAAAATGATACTTCAAGGGAACATTTTTCCTGATCCAACAAGTCAATATCTTTGGTCATGGGGATGCTATGTTTTTCAGAGATTGTACAAAAGGCAGATGATATGAGATATTTCTTACTCTGAGAAGTTTCTTTAAAAATCATATTTTTTGTAGTTCATTTGTCAAATGTTAGAATCCTCTCCAAAGAAGAAGATGAAATATAAGTTTCGAGGAGTTGTCCCAGCTACTCAAGTAGAGACAAATGTGGATGAGATCAAAGATACAAAGATCAGGCATGTTGACATGTCTAAATTTCTGGGGAGACTGAACTAACGACCATTGCCTCAAACATACAATGTGTTTTAGATAGTGACATCCACCTAGTTTCCACCTTCCCGGTGTCAAATCAAAACCGAGATTTCATCTTGGCCATGGCAAGGAAGTTTGACAAAGATACTAAGAGTATATAAGATGCTGATGGGAATGTGATCATTCAACTTGATGCTAACTTCTTTGACTTAGTGTTCAAATGTCCTGACATTGAGAATTATTCTAATCTGTCTGTTGGAGAAGCATAGAAGTATTATGATGATCGTACCAAGAAATACAAAAAGATCATTAACACAAAATGGCTCAAATCTCATCATCCTACCATATCAAGATGGCCCAAGAACATCTTTAGGAGTGAGTTCATCGAGGAGATTGGTGATCTCATTACCCTTCTCAGTAGGGTAAAAGGCCTCTCAGCATCAAATATCTTTCAAGACTGGATGTTTCAATACATTCGTGTCATTAGAAAGGGGGAACATAAAATTGTTGTTATATGGAGCCTAATTAGACTTAGAGGTTAAATTTACCCCACTTTTATCAGCGTAGTTTACCCCCAAATTATTTAATGGGGTCAAGGGGTAGTGCCCCTTGTGGGGGTTTGGGGGTAGTACCCCCAAGACGGGGTCAAGGGGTAGTGCCCCTTGCAGGGTCCAGGGGTAGCACCCCTAGTGCACTCCCTGTCACAATACAGGGTGAGGTCGAGGGGCAGTGCCTCTGAAACCTCAAAGAAATTTTATTATTTTTTAAAGGCGTCGGGAGTTATTTTTCTATTGGCCAACATAGAAAAAACCTATTTTTGTAAACAACATAAGGCTTGATAAAAGCAGCTAAGGGTTAGGGTTTCTGTTGATGTATTGTAGCATTTTGCAGTGGTATTGAGTTGCAAGGATTGTTGGTTGTAATCAGTTTGATTTACTAGATAATAATATTGGACTCTCTGTTGGTGGATGTAGCCCAAATTTAGGTGAACCATGTTAAAACTTGTCTCTCACTATTATTATTTTTGTGTATTTTCATTCCTCAGTTTAATATTTATTTGCATTTAATTGATATCTTTTGCATGTAATCCCTAACAAAAATATGGTGGGGTCAACAAATCCATGATTCCATATGTGAGTAGCTAGCTTCGGTGTCAACCACCTTGAGATTCTATATGACTTCGTATCTAGTGCATGTTGCTGCTTCTATGAAACATTTTCTAGGGTTAACATGTGAATGTGAGAAAGTTAATTCCTGTGTATCAATACTACCCCTAGTTCACCTTGACAGAAAGCATTAAGCATTATTGGAGGGTGAATGGTGCCTTTTTCTATCACTACATCTGCTTGTTGGAGAAGGAACTTGAGAAAAAGAGAATATCAGATCAAGCTTGGGAACATGTAGAGAAATTTGAGTGCATCTTCCTACAATTTAGTTATGTAGGCAAGTGGTGGATGTACATGCCAAACATGCTAGCTCACATCAACGTGGTTTCAAATTTCAGTTCCAAATTGGAAGGTATGGTATCTCTACAACTCCAAGAGCCAAAGCTATGGAGACCAAGCTGCAATGGGTTACCTTGAAGAAGTAAAAAAGAAGGAAAGACTTTGACTATTGAGGAATGAAAAATAAGCTCAAAGGTAATTATACTCATGTGCACATGTTTGAGGATATCTAGGCAGATTGTAAAACTAATGAAGATGTTAGAAGGATGGATTACAACAGGCTCTCTCTTAACCAAGTGAGAAATTTCCAATTGTTTGATGTACCTAAAGATATCCAAGATGAGGGAGACATAGTAGAGGCTAAGTATATGAGAAACAAGATTGATGACACCCCTTTACCTAATATTCAATGGTCTCAAAAAGAGGTGACTTCTTTGAGATAGCGATTCTAGCAAATTCTTACAAACACCAATGTGTGGCTGATAAGGAAAGGTATCAAATTGAAATCCTTCTTAACAGGTTCAGAGAAGGAACAAACATAAGTACCTCTGGGAAAGAAGGATGAATTGAGGATGAAGAACAAGGAAGATACCACTCCTAGTAAGGAAAAGCTGAAGTTTGTCTTTAAGATATAAAGTAAGGGGAAAGGAAAGGAAAAAGAAGGAACATTTGTACACAACAAGCTGATGAGCAATAAGAGGCAACAAAAAAGGAGTCACAAGGACGAATTGACAATCCACAAGCCAAATTTGCTCAAGTGACACCCCCATCTTCCCCTCCTATGGTTTCAAAGGTACAAACTCCTACAGCTCATGTAATGTCAAGTGCACAACAATCACTAGGTATTCCAAATAATCCTAAATCGCCTTCACCAAATGTGTATGTCCACTCTATGAATTCTTCTCTTTCAACACCTAAAAATTAGTCTGTGTTTGATACACCATTGGATAGTGTGGATAATATTTTTGTTCCTCTTTCTTTCATGCCTAGTCTTTCTAATGTTCCCATGTCTATGATTAACTCAATTTCTTAGTTAGATTTTGAGAAATTTTTTGGTTCCTCTGCTACTCAAGTGAATGTTGATGTCAATCCTTTAGTAGTACAAATACAAACACCTCCACTTGTCACCGATATTCCACTTGTGTCAGTATCATTGCAAGATCCACCCATTCCACCCAAGTCACAAGAACCTGTAGTTCCACCTATGTCCACTCAGACCACAACTGCAAAGGTAAAAGGTGATAAATTTGTCCTTCCAGCATGGCTTATGTGACATCAACCCAAAAGAAAGAAGCAAGCCATTTCACCAAGTGACTTTGATTTTGGTCAATTAATTCTAGCAAAGTCAAAAGCAACCAAAAAGGATAAGACTTTATCAAGGGTGTTTGTCGATGAAACAAGGCACAAATATGCAGAAATTGTTGTGTCTTCATCAGACAAAAGTATCATAGATTTTGTTAATTCTGATTATGTCATCACTAGAGTTGATCTCGGAAAGCAAACCCATGAAATTGTAAAAGAGGACCTTTTAGCACAACTGAATTCTTTGCTAGAAAGGTATGACAAGGACAAAGTCATAAATGACCAACTCAAAATACAGGTTGATCAGTTGAAATTAGTGCTTCTCAAAATAACTCGGTCATTTGAATAGGTTGAACCTATTGGCACTAGCACAAGCAATGAAGCCTTTTTGAAAGCAAAAGGAATTGGTGCAAAGGGTCAAGCAGTGGATGCTTGGATAGATAGAGTGCTTTCCTAAGGTTCATTACTTATAAAGTTGGCCATTGAACTTTATGCCAACCTTGGCAAAGTTGGCAAAGAAATAAATCAAACACTGGAGATTCTCTCACAAGATATGTAGCTGATTGAACAAGATCTTGATTCTTGGAACAAGATGCGAGATTTCAAAATTGAGGCATTAATTGAACATGGGGTCATCCCCAATAGAAGGAAGTATGTGGAGTATCGGGAGGCTATGATACATAAAAATAGATATAATTGAAGGCCTGATACTCGATTTGAAAAAAGACCTTTAAAGGGGAGAAAACAAGGATCAAGACATTTCTAATGAGCTGGCAAAGTTACCATGTCATATGCTAGATGAGAACCGGAAGACACTCCTTGAGGATACAATCATTCAAGAGTTCACCAACCTATTGCAGACAGAAGTTTAAACATAAGTCTTTTCATTGGCTTCACTTGACAGGTTAATGGAGGTCTAGACAATTTTGAATAGGCTATAGAAAATACTGAATAAGTACAAGAGCATGCTTGACACCCTCACCGATTCCATCACTCGGGTGCTTATTATCTCTAGAAGAATACACCAGGGCCTGACAGTAATGAAGTCTAGGATACTATGAAAAGATGTGAATAATTCTTGGAGAAAGACCAAGATGATGAAGAAGTGTCCAAGGACACTTAGATATTTTTTATGTTTTAGTTTCCATGCATTATAAATTGTAATTGACAAAATCCATGTCATTTTGAAAAATTAGAATACATGGATTTGTGAGACAGAGTCATAAGTCAATTAGGACTCATTTTTTTAATAAGTCAAAGTAGTTGTAGTTTTCCTAGTTTTGCTCTCAGCCTCTTCTTATAAATAAAGAGGGCCTCTTTTGTAAATATTACCTTTAATCTTTGAAGCAAAAACACTACCCATTTTGAGAAACATACTTAAATCTTTGTGTTGAATGTGCATATCAAAAATTAATCAATAAAAGAAGCAAATTACCTCCAACCTTTGCTTTGGAGCATGTTTGTTGTATGTAACAGTGTTCTTAAGTCTCTCTTGTCATATTATCTTGAAATTGATTTATGAGTAACGCATTATTTCATTATTGAAGGGAAATTCAGATTTTATAGTGGTAGACTTTGTGTTATCATATTGTATTTGGAGCTATACATTTTGTGTAAGAATTTGGTTGAGAACTTGTAGTCTTTGTGCTACAATTGTTAGTTATATTCATGTGGATCTGTGGTGTTGTTAGTTGATAGACTTTGAGCTACAACTTGTTGCATTTGTTATTCTTTGGAATCATCTTTGGGAATAACTTGGAGCCTTTGAGCTATAAGTTGTTGCTATTGTTCATGTGATCTTACTGTGACATGCATTAAGAGACTTTGGGCTACAACACATATCATTTTTGTTATCTTCAGAACTATCATGGAAAGTGGTAGAGGACTTTGTGCTTCTGCTAATTTTCTAAGTTACTATCATTTTTTGGTATCATTCTTGTTATTCCTATGTCTAACAGAATTGGGTCTCGACTATTATTGCTCCAACTAGTGTTATTTAGTTTATTACTTGTTGTGAACATCAAGGTCATTATTGTAATTCGTTTCCCTTATTCTAAAAAAAGAGAATATGCTAATGGAGACATCCCTATGGATAGTTGTAGTGTACATAAGCATAGTTTAATTAATAGTTGATTTAGTTAGCAATAAGAAGGGAGCCTCCCCCTTCTGAGAGGAGAGATTTAATCTCATTGTACTGTGGTTGATGTAACCATTTTGTTCTTAGATACTTGACAACAAAATATTAACCCAATAGTTTTTGGCAAGTCTACTGGGGACCAAACATGCAACCAAGAGCCTCTGGCCTTTGGTTGAAGTATATTAACCTTATTATTTTTAATAGTTTTGTTATTTCTGATTTATCATTTGTTAAAATTAAACTCTGGCAGAACCAAGATACACACGAAGTAGAAGAGCTCAAAGAATTATAGATCTTTTCTTTGAATTGATACAATAACATAACTTCAATCTTTTGTCTGCACGTACGAGATCTCGTCTTTTGTGTACAAGGAGTTTTTCTCCTTCCAACGTGAGATCTCCTATACCAAGTGAAGCTTCCAGTGCTCATAAAGTTCTACATATCACATCAGTTTAGAGGTTTGTTATTCCTCCATTCAACCAAGGAAGAATGGTTGCTCTAGGTCCTTGGGGTAATGCTTTTGGACCACTAAATTTGGCTCCTCCAGTACATGAACTACCTCATGGTTCACGTAAGAACTTCCCCAAGTTCTATAGTGATGCTAAGAAACACCCTGATGAGCACATTGTGGCTTTCAATATTGTATGTGGTGTTCTCATAGTGGAACATGAGGATGTATTCATAAGGATTTTTGTTGAAACACTTCAAGGAGTGGTTGCCGATTTTTCCTATCATCTTCCATCAAGAACCATTAATGGCTGGAATATACTTCAGACCAAATTTGAAGCAAAGTTAAAACCAACTAAGGATGCACATGCTTTATTGGCTCAGCTTACCCAAATGATAAAAGGGCCGTAGGAACCCATGCATGAGTTCATAGCTAAATTCAATAAGTTGACAAATAGAATTCCAACTACTGCTCAACCAACAATGAAAAACTAGAAGTGTTTCTTCATTAACACCCAGTTGCCAGAGGTAAGTTTTCTTCTATGAAGGGCAAATCTAGTTGATTTGGCAACTGTCCAAAGTATGGCTACTAAGATTAAAGATGATCTAATCCTAATTGGAAAAATAAGAAAAGATTCAAATAGGTCTAGAGGATAGACTTCTTCAATTGCACCTTCTACTAGTACCACGGATCCCATGGTACAAAAGCTAGCCAACGAGTTGTTGGCTATCAAAAAGTAGATGCCCCAGAGTTTGTCCATTCCCTCCTATAAGGACATTCCAAGGAGAACATTCCCAAATGCTCCTAATTATCAAGGTAATCCTGCAAGGAGTCAAAACCAAAATGAGCTTCCCCCACCACAAGGAAGGCTTGCTTTGGAAGCACCATCTATGAATGCAACAATTGGTTATTATGAATCAGAGCAAGACAATCTACCCCAATCAGAACATGATCAAGAAGATGATGCTAACTTCTTCACGGAGGGTGAAGAGGAAGAAGCTGATGCAGAGAAAAAGATCATTCAACTTCATGCTAGGCAAAGTTCATAAAATGGGTTTCAATCCATTAGGCTCTACAAGCTTTAATAGGAATCTTTCACAAAAAATAGTGACACCAAATTGAGTATCATCATCTCTAACGTACACAAGGTTTCTCAAGGTCTTCTTCCCTCTCAACAACTTAGACACAACCATACCAACCTCTCTTCCAAGTTTGCAATCTTCATTCATCATGCTTTGCTGTCTAGCTGCCACTGTCTTAGTAGCCCTATAAAAAGGATTGTCAGCCCATAACTTCTCTCTCCAGAACTAAAACCCAAACTTCTTTGCATTTTTGGACACCCATTTCCAAGTACTAAAACATATTAAACATGCACCCTAGGTCACTTTGGACCAACACCCTTAAAACTCTGCTATTACACTACTTCAAGAGCCCCAAATAGGCCATATTTCCAAAGGAACCCTACTCAAAACTTCTCCCTAACCCCAAAACTCAATTGGACAGCAATCCTAAGATGTTAAAACCCCCTATTTCATAACTTTTGTTCATGGGCTTAGTTCCCAAGGTGCCTAACTCTAAAACCCTTGTTTCTAGGCTTTTTTAAGAGGGTTTAATAGAAAACTATACTCCAAACCCCCAATGGCTCTGCCACCACTCCAAACACTCTTCATTTCACCTACTCATACTCAATTATCCATTACATGGACTTAGTTTGCCTTGTTTTGTCGGTTCCCTACCTCCAACCTCTCATTTTCAATGCAAAATTGTATGAAAAGGTAATGAAAACATTTTACCACCCACTCACATCATATTCCTTGCACACACATGCATACACATCTCTAATTCACATTGGTTTGGACCCATCCCACAAGTCATAGTAACCACAAAGACTGGGATGGGTCAGGTTAGCTCTTTAAGACCTTCAAAACCTCTAAATCAAACCCTTGCAGCCAGTCACAACAAAAATTAGATAAAATGAGTAAAACTAAATGAAATTACCTCCAATCACTTGTAGAAGGAAGTTAACATAGACCTCTAACACATGTATTGAATTTCAAGTCATGACAGTGTCGTAGAGCAGTACAGTACGGCTGAATACAACGACTGAAAACAGGAAAAAGCAAAAAACAATTTTCTTTATGTTATTCCTTCCATATCTATTGAATGTCTGCTCATAATGGATCCTCTTTGGCTTCAAATAGCCTTCTACAAAGCATGGAGGAGTTGGGGGTCGATACAACTGCCCCACCATCGAACTTCCATCTTGATTTGTAACTGCTATTTTTTTGAAACTATTTTAGAAACTGTCCTAAAAATTGGCCACTGACTGTATTATCTTTAGAAAGATGCTTAGCTTAATATTTAACCTTGGACAAGGTGTTAACCCATCTCCTAACCTTTGACATGCCTTGAAAGGCTTTACAAACATGGAAACTTAATGACTTTAATGACTGTTTTAAATGCCTCAACAAAGGCTTATATAAAGACTAATGCAAACTACCTAAGACAACATGATTGTCCTAACTAGGACCAATAACATAACCATAGATTCTTTTAGATATTTGGACAAAGTCCTATTACAACATGGCATTTCAAGCCTTATGACAACATATAAATGGTCTCCAAGACCTTATAGAACAAAACAAGACAACTTGAACATTAACCAAAACTTAAACATCTAGGTGCTCCTGCACTAGTAGCTAGTGACTCTAACATCGGGTTCCTAAACTTTGAAGATGAAACAAAACAAGAGGAAGATGCCTATGGTGAATCATATGTTGTTTTTACCTAGTCCCAAAATCAATTTAATCATCAATAAGCGGCTAATAAAGGAAAGTCAAAAGAAGATCCTCAACCTGCAGTTATCATTTCTAAGAGGGGCACTCCTTTACCTTTTCAACCAAAGGATGTGATGGGAAATAAGCAAGTAAGTACATCAGATCCTCTTGCTTCATCTTCTATACCTAGGACTAGTACCTCAAATGCCAAACCTCAAGATGAGAATATTTTGTCTCCTGTAGCTAGCCCCTACCAATCTTTTGATATCATAGACCATGCCAAGAAGACAAAAATTCAAATGCCAGAGGTCGAATACCTCCAAGCTAATCCTGATCAGTTTGATAGGTTAGTTAAATTTATCAAAAGTAAAGTTGTCCCTAATGGCTAGGATTTTTCCAAAGCTACTCCTATTGCCCCTAAAGCAAGACTTGCCTAGAGCAAGCTAGTTTCTACTCCTTCCACTACAGGGAAAATAGAACCATTTTATATCTCCTTGCTTGTTAATGGCCATAAACTCCTTAATTATGTCATAGATTCAGGTGCTTTTGATAATGTCATGCCTGCCAAAGTAGCCAATGCTTTGGGTTTGACATTAACAAAAACTTTTGGTTGCTATTTTTCCATGGAGACAAAGCAAGTGCCTCTCATAGGGTAGATCAAGGATGCATAGTTTGCATTCACTGTTTTCCTTGAAAAGAGGATCAAAATGATAGTCTTGGTAGCTAATGCCCCAGCCTCATATGGGATATTACTGGGATGAAATTTCTATAAGGATGTTGGCAAGGAGATAAACCTGGATTGGTTGGAAGTTAGAATACCTGTCAAAGGTATTATGCAAAAGCTCCTTCTAGAAAGAGAGTCCATATACACCGTGAAAAAATATGAAGATCCAAAAGCTCAAATTTTATATGAGTCTTCTAGAATGGGCACATATTTTCTGACAACTGATGAAGTTCCCAAGTCCTCTAATGAAGAATCAAATGAGGGTCTCATAACACACGATTCTTTCTCTTCAACCAAAGAATATCTAGATTTTGAAACTACAAAGATGGAAAGTTTAGATGATGTTTGGACTTTGGAATTTGATGGTAGTTGCTCTTCCACTGGATTTGGAGTAGGGATAGTACTTATATCCCCCAAAGGAGAAATTTTTCCCTTTTCCTTCAAATTACAATTTGACAATACCAACAACACTGTTGAGTATGAGACTTTGTTGTTAGGCATGAATGTTGCAAAAAATAAGGGAATACAAAATCTTCATGCACAAGGTGATGTTGAGTTGATTGTTTGCCAGGTAAGAAATCTTTACTAGTCAAAGAATGAAAGACTAAGGCATTACCGCAATCAAGTTTGGGACTACATAGAATATTTCGATGCTTTCAACATTTCTGTTGTTCCAAGGGAATACAATGATAGAGCAAATTCTTTGGCTATATTAGCTACTCTTATGGTCCCACATAAGGATTTCAAGGGGAGTAAATATACCATTGAGTTGGTCTATTGATTAAGTGTTCCAAACAATTCTACCCATTGCCAAATCTTCAATAGTGATGATCAAATCATCGCCTTTTTGGAGAAAATAGAAAATTTCAGCAAATTGTATTTCAAAGGAAGTTACTCTCGTTCCCAAGCATCTATTTCTGAAGTAGATCTAGAAACTGGTGAAGAAATATTGAAGCTAAAGGGGAATAAGATTCCTAAAGGTTTGGTTTCTCTTAAGAAACATTTTGATAAGCACGACCACTACATCAAACATTAACAACAATCTGGTTTAGAGTCATCAACTAAGGTTGAGCAAGTCAATCTGGGTACAGAAAGTGATCCCAAAATAGTTAATATTGGGAAATGTTGCACGATGGAAGAAAAGAACAAGTTTGTAACACTCTTATATCAGTACATTGATGTGTTGGCTTACTCATATGACGACTTGAAATATTTTTGTCCAAAAGAAGTTTAACACAAGATTCCTCTCAAGATGGGATCTGTGCCTCACAAGAAAAAGTAGAGATAGTATAATCCAAAAATCTCAGGTACCATTCTTGCTAAGATTCAGAAGATGCTCAATGCCAAAATAACTTTCCCTATCCATCATTCTACGTGGATAGCCAATATTGTGCCAATGAGAAAGAAGAATGGGGAAATCCACATTTGTCTGTGTATACACCTAAAAATGGCTAAGTCAAATTAAATAAATATTTAAATATTTATTTTATTCTCATTCTTCCATTAATTAAATAAATATCCTAATTTATTTAAATGATTCACATTCCTCCAATAATTAAATAAAATCAATTTATTTAATTAAATCCCCTAATTCTTCTAATGTCTCATCTAATTAAATAATTCTAAATTATTTAATTAACCCTAAATTCCTCCATCCTAAGTCCTAATTCCTAAATCCACCTCACCTTTCCACCTCACCTTTCCACCTCACCATGTTGCACATGTAATTAAATATTTTAATATTTAATTAGCTAATATTCCCTCACCCACATGTCCTATTTATCTTCCAGTCAAATTAGTTAACTCATCAATCAAATCAATTAACTAATTAGTCAATTGAGTTCACTGGTCAATCTATTTTGTTAACTCTCCAATCAACCTAGTTAACTGATCAATCATCTCAGTTAACTCTTCAATCTATTTTGTTAACTCCCATAACTCATAAAGAAGGCTTTGACACTTGTCCTCTTCTGATTCGCACACATTTCCTCAAGCTTCCTCAACCATACACCTCACAGGTAATTCCTCTAGTCATGGATCTATTGACACTTGGATTTGGACTCTCTTTAGCCTATATAAACAAGGTCTTCACACCCATTTTGCATCCACTCAAGCATTCATAATCTTACTCTACAAGAATCATACTAGCGTGCCTTAGGCAAAGTCATCTCTATTTGCATTTACACAACCTCATTATCATAATCATCATCCAATCATGTCTCCATCAATCCATCTCCATTAGTATTGCATTGTAGTGTGATCTCCATTGCATTTGTCTACCTACAACCGTTTTACTCTTGTCATCTTCAACAACAAGGAAGTATACACTTCTGAGAGCTCCATTACCACAAAGATCAAGAGGAGATAGGTGAACAATGGAAGCATAGAGGTAAAATGGTCTTCAAAGGTATAATCTTTGTTTACTTATATTTACATCAATTTCCATTGAGTTATTGGATACTTAGTTGTTTTAAATTGTTATTCACATTTTCCACTAACATTTCTAGTGCCCACCGTGGGGCCTCTGCCCCATTTTAACCTCCATTTGAGTTTTCTGTGAAGTTGCTATCGTAACAGGTTGATTCTGCACATCCATGTTCTAGTTCTGTGCATCTACAACTTCCTACTACGCATCTATTGTTTGTATGCATCCACACCGTATACCTACGCATTCACGAAATAGTACTGCGTATTTGTTGATTCTGTGCATCCACATCGTATTCTTGTGCATTCACAAAGTAGTATTGTGTATATGTTGTTTTTGCGCATCAATTGCACAGATCTATACATTCAATAATTCTTTCTACGCATATGTTTCTAAGCAAACACTGAGCAGTCCTGCGCATTTAAATGCTATCAAAAAAATTGTAATGTTTCACCAAGATTTTTGTACTGACATCTTCTTGTAGGTGTAGGAGTGTTGTTTAGTCATTTAGTTGCATCCTTAGCTCATCTAGATCTAATGAAGGGATAGTAATCTAACATCTTCATACAAATTTCACCTAGATTAAAATAGGAAGAAGTAAACTGATTTGTTGCATACAACTCGAACATAGTCCCAATCTTAGGTGGCTAAAACATAACAAATATTTTTGTTCTTTCTATCTTGCATCACAATCTTTCATCTAGCTTAACTCAGGGGAAAGTAACTTGTTTTTATTCTACAACAAACAAATCTTCACATAGATCTATTTAAGGGATAAAATGAACCATTTTTTCAAGGTTATTGCTATCTAGTCAAATGGATTATGCTTGGTAGATTTAACACTTCTAGTTTCTTTATTTTTAATTAGGGGGATAAAGAACCAGTGTTCTCTGTGTTTTCAAAATGATAATAGGACTATGCTCTCCCCTTTTCTAGGTGACCAAAATGCCAAACTTATCATTTTGCATGTATAACCTTTATAAGAGGCCTACCCTTGGAATTCCTTCCTTCCAAGTGGGATGACCTTAAGCGATAATGGGCTAAAGCCAAGCCACTTCCAAGTCGCTATAAATAAATTGTTTTTGTGATGAAATATGCAAGCAACAGGTGCCGTTGTGTTACACCAACAAATGTTTCCCCCAAAACCCTATAGAGCGTAACCTCTGCAGGCTGGGAAGCCTCCTTATCAGAGCGAATTGCCGCATGTGTAACCACCGGAATGGATGTCCATACTAAATATCCATTGTTTTTAGAATGCCAAAAACCCCTATTTGTTGACATAGGAGGAGAATCCTCTAGAGCCATCCAACTTCATACACTCATTTAGTGTGGAGACATAAAAGTTCAACTCTTCGGAGGAACTGTAACTTGGTATGCGTGAGAAGTGAGTGCCATTGAGGGGAGCCGGTGCTACCAAGTTACTATTTGTCACACCTTTATGTAAGTGGCTAGGGTAAAATCCAAGTTGGAACTCAACAAATATTGTACTTGCCATCCCTAGGATTGTGCTTGATTATTTTTTTCTTTTATCAAAAACACTTTTTTCAAAAAAAAATCAAAAATCATGAAAACTTCTTGTGTGTTGTGTTTTCTAGCAATAACTTGAGTCAAAAATAGTATTCCAAAACTTTTGAACATCCTTGAAAAATGTGCAAACAAACTAAAACTGAAAAACTGCAAAAAAAAGATAGAAATTCTGCAAACCTGCACCTACACAAAGTCCTGCTGCACATTTACAAATTCTTGTTATTTAAATAGTTTTTCTGTGCATTTACTCTATCTTATTGCACATGTACCATTTCTGGGCATTCAAAGAACATTCATGCACATATGCAACATAGGCTTGTGCATATAGAGCTATGTATACACTGAACAGAGCTACGCATTTGCTTCTTACTACTGTGCATTTGACGCTGCACATCCAAAACAGAGGGCACTTTCATACATTTGGAGACAAAACTGAACCTATTTATGGATACCCTTTTTGCCCTAGTTTTTAATTGGAAAATTAGTTCAACCATTGCAGACCACCTTCACACTATTTTTCACACATCACCTTTTGCATACCACTACCTTGTTGTCCAAAAAAATTCAAACCAAAAATTAAGTCAAAGCGATATTGAGACTCTACCAAAATTTAGACAAAATGTAGTTGGTTTCATAACAGGATCAATCATCCCTCACCTCAAAACTATGCTAGTGTAATCTTGACAACAGAATAGTCTCTATCAATAGTGGTGATCAACTCTCCCTATTTTGACTACCTTTTGGGTTGAGAGCACATTGTTTGAACAAACGTAGATCAGTATACTTTTAGCAAAATCTTACCAAAACTGTATCTAACCAAGTTCTCCCTCACAATAATTTCATCCCAAAAAGCACCAAAACCAAATCCCCCAAGTCTTTCATCCAACTTCTTTCACATCCAAAACTGGCATGGTTAAAACTAGGTCCCAATCAAAACAAAAGCAAAAAATAGGTTCCTTATACAATAGTGGGCATAATTCTGATGATGAGGAGGTCACTCAAGAGGAAATCCTTAAACAACTTCAAGATCCAAAATTCCTAAAGCTGATGGATAGAGTCATTGCCACGGATCCTCATAAATATCTCCTCATGCTAGCTCAACAAGGAGCTAAGTTGCCCTTAGATTTTGATGTCTCAACTTTAAGAGCGAACAATTCTGAAGATGAGTCTTTGAAAGATGGCTCCAAAAATGACAAAGATGCCTCCGAAACTGACAATGATAAATCAGAAAAGGCTAAGGATACACTCAATCCCTTGGACACTTTGACAACACAAATCCAAGCCTTACAAAAATAGTTGACAGACATCTAAAGTGGAACAACAATGAAACATTACTCTCTTGAGGATATTTCACCATATCCCTTTGATAAATCTTTGCTCATGATACCTTTTCCCTCAAGATTTGAGGTTCCTAAATTTGACAAGTATAGAGGAAAAGGTGATCCAAGAGATCATATAAGGGAATTTAACATAGCATGCCTAGAAGTCGCACACAATGAAATGTATCTTATGTGACTATTCCCATGAAGCATAAGAGGCCAAGCAATGGGATGGTTCTCTTCCTCACCTCCCGACATCTGCACTTTTGATGAGCTAGTGGATAAATTTGTAACACATTTCTCTTACAATATCGAACATGAAATATCCATGTTGGATCTTTGTAATAACAAGAGAAAGGGGGGAGAATCCTTCACCTCTTTCCTACAAAGATGGAGACAACTTGCAAGCAAGTGTCCCTACCACATACCAGAGAAATAGATGATAGAAATGCTTGTTCACAACCTAGCCATAGGACTAAGTTATCAAATCCAAATACAATGCCCTACTACTTTTAGTAAGGTTATTGAAATAGGGCTACTCATTGAGAAAGCCTTGATAGCCAAGGGGCAAATTAAACTATACAAGGACACCCCTAGTTCTAACAACAATGCAGACAAGTCATGATTTTGGACCAAGAACAAACCCATTGTAAACGATGGTGTGGTAGATACTAAAAATGTGGTGCAAAAACAACCGATCTTCAATCTATCAAAACCACAAAACAATGCACCTCCCAACAAGCCTCCAAGCAATGAGCAAAGACCTACCAACTTCACTCCTAGGAGAAAATTCACACCACTCAGAGAGTCTCTCGAATCCTCCCTTCGAAAGTTAATAGCAGACAACCTCATAACACTTCCAGTGGTGAGAAATTATGAACCAAGATTTAAACCTTCTTGGTGGAATGATTCTGACTTTTGTGAATATCACCAAAACAAAGGACACAAAACTAATGATTGTCAAGCGCTAAAACATGTCATCCAGGACTTGCTAGATCAAAAATGTGTATCAATTAAAGGGCATACATGTAATGAAGAGCATATAACATTCAAAAATCCTCTTCCTCAATATGAGAAAGGAGGATCATCTAATCAAAACAACAATGGTGCGGACAAAGCAAGCTATAATAATGTTTCTTATGAGTACACCATGAATCACATCTCACAAAGTTATTTGCACATCAATGTAATCACTATCAATAAAAATCATGACTCCAATGTGACCACTCTTCGTGGAAACATTACTCTACAAGGAGCCCCACCCACAGCATAATCCACATCAAACCAGTACAACATACTTGACCAACTCCATTGAACACCTGCCCACATTTCCATTTTGGAGTTATTGCGTCTATCCCCATCTCATAAAGCCATCTTAGAGGAGGCCCTCTCGGAAATGACTATCCCTACAAACCTTGCTCAAGAGCAATTCCAAGATATGGTAGGTCATCTAAACACACCACACTTTCCATCTTTTACAGAGAAAGATGACATGTCCATCAACCAACCACACAATGCATCCCTCCACATTGAGGCCCAAATCCACAAACACTGGATTAAAAGGGTTCTAATAGATGGAGGTATCGGTTTAAATATATGCACATTAAAGTTAATGCTTGCATTGGGGTTTTCACAAAATGTCGTTGATCCTAAAATAAAATAACTATCAAGGCATATGACGAAGAAGAGAGAACTTCCAAGGGAACCGTGATTTTTCCAATCAGAGTGGGACCGCTAGTGAAAGATGTTGTGTGCCAAGTCCTAGACATGGAGCTAGCATATAACATTCTTCTAGGTAGACCTTGGATCCATTCAATGAAAGTTGTTCTGTCAACATACCATCAATGTATCAAGTTCCCACACAATGGCCAAGAAATTACCATACAAGGTGACCCTGACCCATTTCAGTATTGTAACAACATCCAATCGAAACTGGACATGGTAATTCCTAGCAATAGAGCAGCTTCCTCTTCTTCAAGCCATGTGGATCCAAGTTCTCTAGCTTCTACCTCCAAAACATCAAAGCTTAAAGTTAAAGTCAAGGACAATGTCATTGGAGAATATGTCATTGAATGATCGTTATGTCTAGCACAGCTGCCTCTATCACCAAGATCATATAGAAAGCCATCACCGAATAAACCCAAGTCAATGGAGCCTTTTAAAGGTCCTTTCATTAGATGGGGAAACCTGTCAAATGAGAGAGATGAAAAAGATATCTTACAATGGCTTTACAAAGATGAAGATAGTGAAACCACACCAAATGATCATCACCCAGAGCTACCCATTGCACAATATGGTCAAGGGTTTTCTATTTTGCAAAGGATGGGATATGAAGGAAATGGTCCCATAGGATTAAGGAAAGATGTTATCATAGAACCAATTCAACCCTCTACTTGTTGTTATATGGAGCATGATCAGACTCAGAGGTTACATTTTCTCCACTTTTATTAGCGTGGTTTCCCCCTAAATTCCTACGGGGTCAAGGGGCAGCGCCCCTTGCGGGGTCCCTGTCGCGATACAGGGCAGGATCAAGGGGCAGCGCCATCACGGGGGCTCGGGGGTAGCACCCCCGAAACCTCACATGGTTTTTATTATTTTATAAAGGCACCGGGAGTTATTTTTCATTGACCGACATAAGAAAACCCTATTTTTTGTAACCGACAAAAAGCTTGATAAAAGTGGCTAAGGGTTAGGGTTTTGATATATTGTATTGTAGCATTTTGTAGCGATATTGAGTTGCAAGGATTGCTGATTGTAATCAGTTTTATTTACTGGATAATAATATTGGACTTTCTGTTTGGTGGATGTAGCCCGAGTTTGGGTGAACCACTTTAAAACTTGTCTCTTGCTGTTATTAATTCTGTGTATTTCCATTTCTCTGTTTAATCTTTATTTGCATTTAATTGATATCTTCTAGTAGCTAACCCTAACAAGTGGTATCAGAGTGGGTTGTGTTCGATTATTGTCTGCAGGAAAGTCTCACGGTTGAGTGGGAGCAATAGCAGACAAAGGTAAATTGAAGGTCGATAAATTCAATGGACAGAACTATTAGTTATGGAAGATGCAGATGGCGGATTACCTCTATCAAAAGGATTTATGGAGGCCGTTGGAAGGAGTAGCCAAGAAACTGGCAACAATGTCTGATGAGGATTGGAATCTTCTTGACAGAAAGGCACTGGGAACCATTCAGTTGTGCCTGGCACCGTCAGTGGCATTCAATATAACGGAAGCGAAGACAACAGATGGTCTGATGAAAGCTTTGGCTAAATTGTATGAAAAACCCTCAGCCTCAAATAAGGTATTTCTCATGAAGCGTTTGTTTAATTTGAAAATGGTTGAAAGTGGATCTGTGACAGGTCATTTAAATGAATTTAATACGATTGTCAGTCAATTGACTTCTGTAAATGTAAAATTTGATGAAGAAGTTAGAGCTCTCTTGATATTATGTTCATTGCCTGAAAGCTGGGATAGTTTGGTAATGGCAGTTAGTAACTCTATTTCTGGTTCAAATATCTTGAAATTTGATGATGTTGTTGGTGTTATTCTGAGTGAGGAAATTTGTAAGAAAAGCTCAAGTGGATCCACATCAGGCAGTGTTTTGAATGAAGAAAGCAGGGGCAGATCAAAGGAGAGAGGAAAAGGTTCTGGAGGTCATGGGAAGTCACGAGGAAAATCAAAGGACAAAAGATCCCAAATCAGAGGACAGAAGGATTGTTGGTACTGTGGGAAACCAGGTCATCTGAAGAAAGATTGCTGGTCTCAAAAAAATAAAGAAGGAGGCAAACAAGAAGGCAATAAGGAAGCAAATGTGGTAAGTAATAAATCTGAAGATGACGCTTTGATTCTTTCCCTAGATAATGCTAATGATTCATGGGTTTTAGATTCAGGGGCCTCATTTCATGCTACACCCCATAGAAGTTATTTTCTTGATTATGTCCAAGGGGATTTTGGGCTGGTTTATTTGGGAGATAACGAACCCTGTCAGATTGTTGGAAAGGGAAGAATCAAGATTAAGTTGCAGAATGGGAATCATTGGCTACTACAAGAGGTAAGGCACGTTCCAAGGCTTAGTAGGAATTTAATTTCAGCAGGACAGCTAGCTAAACAAGGTTGCATTGTTACATTTACTGATAAAAATTGGAAGGTTTCAAAAGGTGCCCTAGTAGTAGAAAAAGGTGTGAAAGTAGGCACCTTATATCTTTGTACAGGTCATACTGTTCCTTCTACTTTAGCTATTACAGAGAAAAAACAAACAGGTTCAGGAACAGTTGCTGCAGGTTCGCAGGAAGAGACTAAAACAGTTGCTGCAGGTTCTGAGACAATGCTATGGCATAACAGACTTGGGCATATGAGTGAAAAAGGTATGAAGGTACTTCATTCTAAGAAAGTTTTACCAGGTCTGAAATGTATTAATATGGATTTCTGTGAAAGTTGTGTGTATGGAAAACAAAAGAGAGTCAGTTTTCTCAGAGATGGGAAGCAAAAGAAAAATGAAAAGTTGGAGCTTGTGCATACAGATGTATGGGGACCAGCTCAGGTATCTTCTCTCAGTGGCTCTCAGTATTATGTTACATTCATAGATGATGTAACTAGGAAGGTCTGGATTTATTTCCTTAGATAGAAATCTGATGTATTTGAAACATTTAAGAAATGGAGAAGCTTGGTTGAGAATGAGACAGGTAAAAGATTAAAATGTCTTAGATCTGATAACGGTGGTGAGTATTACAGCAAAGAATTTGAGGATTATTGTTCCTTTAATGGAATTCGTAGGCAGAAAATGGTTCCAGGGACCCCATAGGAAAATGGAGTGGTTGAACGCATGAATAGGATAATAATGGAGCGTGCAAGGACCATGAGATTGCATGCTGGGCTGCCTTTAAACATGTGGGTAGAGGCTGTCAACACTACTGTATATTTAATTAATAGAGGTCCTTCAGTTCCTTTGGGTTGTGGTATTCCAGAGGAAGCATGGACAGGTAGGAATGTGAGTTATTCTTTTATGAAAACCTTCAACTGTGAAGCATTTGCACATATAGATTCTAAAAATAGAACCAAGTTGGATGCAAAATCAAAAAAGTGTACCTTTGTTGGATATGGCATTGATGAATTTGGTTATAGGCTTTAGGATTTTGAAAATCAAAAAATTGTGAGAAGCAGGGATGTCATATTCAATGAGAAGGTGTTGTACAAAGATCAGTTGCAGCAGCATGAGAAGAAAGCAAAAGATTATGTGGTGCTGGATGATACTCCAAATAGTAATGTTCCAGTGGTTCCTCATGCTCTGCAACAACAACCAGAAATACCACAAACTCTAGTGAATGTTAGACGGTCAACAAGGCTAAGTAGACCTCCTGAAAGGTTTTCTCCCTCTTTGTATTCTATTTTGTTAACAGATGCTAGAGAACCTGAAGGGTATGATGAAGCTATGCAGGTGGATACACAGGTTTAGTGGGAGCTTGCTATGAAAGAAGAAATGGACTCCTTGCTGAAAAATCAGACTTGGGAATTATGTCAGTTACTTGCAAGTAAAAAGGCTTTACCAAACAAATGGGTTTATTGGCTGAAAGAGGAAGATCGAGGTAAGAAAAGATTTAAGGCCAGGTTAGTTGTAAAAGGATTTGCACAGAAAAAGGGCATTGATTTTGATGAGATATTTTCTCCAGTTGTCAAGATGACTTCTATTCGTACTATTTTAAGTATTATGGCTGCTAAAGATTTGCATTTGGAATAGGTAGATGTGAAAATTGCTTTTCTCCATGGTGATTTGTAGGAGGAGATATACATGGAACAACCCCATGGATTTGAGGTCAAAGGTAAGGAGAAACAGGTGTGCAGATTGAAGAAGAGTTTGTATGGCCTGAAAAAAGCACCTCGGCAATGGTATTTGAAATTTGATAGTTTTATGGCTGAGCAAGGCTACAGCAGGTGTAATTCTGACCATTGTGTTTATTTTAAGAGGTTGGATAATGACAACTACATTATTTTATGTTTATATGTTGATGACATGCTTGTAGCTGGGTCTAACATGGATCACATAAGAGAGTTAAAACAGTAGTTAGCATAGTCATTTGATATGAAGGATTTGGGGGTAGCAAAATAAATCCTTGGTATGAAAATTTGTAGGGATAGGAAGAACAGAAAATTGACTCTATCTTAGGTTGCTTATGTTGAAAAGATGTTGCAGAGATTCCATATGGAGAATGCAAAAGTTGTCAGCACACCTTTGCCTAGTCATTTGAAATTGACTAAGGAGATGTGTCCTAAGACACAAGAGGAGGAAGAGAAAATGTCTAGGGTACCATATGCTTCAGCTGTAGGAAGTTTAATGTATGCCATGGTATGCACAAGACCAGATATTACACATACTGTAGGAGTCATCAGCAGGTATATGAGTCATCCCGGATTGGAGCATTGGAATGCGGTAAAATGGATTCTCAGATATTTGAGAGGTACATCCAATAAACATTTATGTTTTGGGGGCTCTAATGTTGATTTAGCAGGTTATGTAGACTTAGATTTGGCAGGAGCTATTGATACTAGGTGGAGTACTACAGGTTATGTCTTTACTATAGGTGGAACAACGATGAGTTGGATTTCCAGGTTGCAAAAGGTGGTTGCTTTATCCACCACAGAGGCAGAATATGTCGCTGCAACAGAGGCAAGCAAGGAGATGATATGGCTGCAATCTTTCATGGAAGAATTGGGCAAACAACAAATTAATTATTATTTGTATACAGACAGCTAGAGTGCCATACATCTTGTAAAGAATTCTTCCTTGCATTCAAAGACCAAACACATACAGTTGAGGTATCACTTCATTCGGTCAGTGTTGGATGATGACAATTACAATTGGAAAAGATACATATAGATGATAATCTAGCGAATATGTTTACAAAGGTAGTGACAAGGGAGAAGCTGAGCTCCTCTTCAACTTCGGTTGGTCTTCTCGATTGAAGACAACAAAAATAGAACAGCAGAGTCCAGGGTGCTTATTTCCAGTGGGAGCTGCAGGGTCAATGGTGTTATGATTAGTCTCCAAGTGGGAGATGATATGGTGTGGAGTCTGATCAGTATCCAAGTGGGAGATTGTTGTTATACGGAGCCTAATCAGACTCAGAGGTTGCATTTTCCCCACTTTTATCAGTGCGGTACCACACCAAATGATCATCATCCAGAGCTACCCACTGCATAATATGGTCAAGGGTTTTCTATTTTGCAAAGGATGGGATATGAAGGAAATCGTCCCATAGGATTAAGGAAAGATGGTATCATAGAACCAATTCAACCCTCTACTTCCACAGTCTGAGACACTACTGGGTTGGGATACAAGGGTAAGGAGACAATCAAAGGTAAGGAGAAGCTCCAAGCAAAAGATAAACAAGTAGCTACCACTAACTTCATAGAACAACTTCAACGACTACAAGAATGGAGTGAAACATATTCCAATGAATATGAATGGGACAGTTTGTTAGAAATGTCTTGTGAAGATAAAGTGGTTGACGTGGTGCAATAGTATAGCTGTACTCATATGATGCATGATAGACAAAACCCTAGGGCTAGATCACTAGAGTTTGATCTACACTATGACGAATGTGAACTTCATGAGGAGAGTACGATATCACACTTGACGAACCAACTTGAGGAGAGTACCATAATAGACCTCATCAACCCTTCTACCTATTCAAACAATTCCTCCATTCTAACCATTACCATCTTTGAACCAGATCAACTAAATGATCCATTACCCTTAGTGCATCCTGAATTGATAGATTGGGATTTGCAGAACACCACCCTTGAACTAGATACATTCCAAAATGATGATGCTATTATCGATTGTCTAGAGCTTAGGGACCATCTACCCGCAGGGGATCACAAAACTAGCTACGCCATAGAACTCAATGGTGAGGATTATTTTGGAGAGAGTGCTAAGCCTTTCAGTCATAAAAATGTCAAAATAAAAGATCGATCTAATGGTGAAAATTGCTCTACAATAGTTTTAGATCATGAAAATAGTAAAAAAATAAAAGGCGTATCCAATGGTGAAAACCTCTCTGAGGCGCCGAAGGATGAAACGCTTGACACTCTTCCCAATCTGACACATCAGGAGAGGTTCTCAATTTTGATTGAACCAACAGAACTTGTCAGTATTGGAACAGAAGACAACCCAAGGACAATCCTCATGGCACAATCGTTATTCACACAAGAAAAGCTAGCATTCACCAAATTCTTCAAGCGGAAACATATTAACTTTGCTTGGTCATATCCTAATATGTCAGGACTGGATCCAGACCTTATCATGCATCATATTTCACTAGCTACATGATCTAAGCTAGTTAAACAAAAACTAAGAAATATGCACCCATAGATAACATTAATGGTGAAGGAAGAATTGAAGAAGCTGCTAGATGTTGGTTTCATCAAACCAATAGATTATCCAGAGTGGATCTCAAATATAGTTCCTATTTCCAAACTAGATGGAAGAGTCTAACTTTGAAATGACTTCTGAGATCTAAACAAGGCTTGTCCAAAGGATGACTTCCCTCTGCCAAACATAGACATCATCGTAGATCTAACAACAGGGCACACCATGTTGTCATTAATGGATGGATTCTCTAGCTATAACCAAATGAAAATAGTGCTAGAGGATCAACACAAAACAACATTCACATGTCCATGGGGTACTTATTATTGGTGCATCATGCCATTCAGACTAAAGAATGCGGGGGCAACATATCAGAGAGCAATGACTAAGATATTTCATGACATGATGCACACCATCATGGAAGATTATGTCGACAACATTCTAGCGAAGTCAATTACGAAAGAGGGACATCTGGAAGTCTTAGACAAGATCTTCACAAGATTAGAGCAATTCAACGTATGCTTAAATCCAAAGAAGTGTGTTTTCAGAGTCACATCCGGCAAACTTCTAGGATATATAGTGTCAGCTAATGGAGTATAGGTGGACCCGGCCAAGGTAAAAGCAATCATGGAAATGTCGCCACCCAATAATTTGAGTCAGTTGCTATCCCTACAAAGAAAGTTACAGTCCATTAGAAGGTTTATCTCTCAACTGGCAGATAAGTGTCATCCATTCACACATCTCTTACACAAAAACATTCCATTCAAATGGGATTACTCATGTGAGCAAGCGTTTCAACATTTGAAGGACTATCTCATGAACCCACCAATCTTGATGTTGTCGATTCAGGGCAAGCCATTGTTATTCTACATCTCAGCTACACCAACAACTCTGGGAGCTCTGCTAGCTCAACAAAACCATGAAGGAAAGGAACAAGCAATCTACTACATTAGGAGAACACTAGTAGGTTACGAACTGCTATACACAACAATTGAAAGAGCATGCCTTGTAGTTGTTTTTGCTTCACAAAAATGGAGACACTACATACTCTCACACTCTATCAAACTAGTGGTGAAGATTGATCCATTAAAATACCCACACAACAAAGCTACCCTAATAGGTAGAATATCCAAATGAGTCATGATACTCAGTGAATTTGACATTGAGTATGTAGATAGAAGAGCAATAAAGGGATAGGTCATTGTAGATCAGCTGGCGGATGCACCTTTGACAGATAATAACCCATTAAGCTTTGAATTTCTAGATGAGTCTATCTTCAACATCACTACCATAGCCTAGAAACTTTACTTTGACGGGTCATATACTCAACATGGATCTGGAGCAGGAATCTTGTTGGTAACACCAAATGGAGACACAATTCCTAAGTCATATAGACTTATGTTTCCCTGTACCAACAATGTCACCCAATATGAAGCACTAGTTATCGGCATCAAGATGGTAGTAGAATGGAAGGTCAAGGAACTTCATGTGTATGGGGTCTCACAACTTGTCATTAATCAAGTAAACGACGACTATCAAACTAAGGATGAGAAGCTGATACCATACAAGCGTATGGTGGATGATTTCAAAGAGTATTTTGTCATGATATCCTTCAAGCAGATACCAAGATTAGAAAACAAAGCAGTAGATGAAATCGCTACTATTGCATCCCTCCTTGACATGCCTGAAAATCAGTCCTATTATGAGTTCTTGGTGGAGCCAGTTTCCCATCTAGCTTATGAAATCCTAGAAACCAGTACCATTTACCACATCATAGGGTCCGATTCTCCCTTATATCGCAAAGTTTACACTATTTGAAAGAGAATATCCTACCACCCAACCTATCCAACAACCAAAAATGAACATTCATATGCCAATCATCCCGATATACCATCATCGTAGACACCCTGTATCGATGAGGTTTAGATGGTACTCTCCTTAGGTGTTTAGATAGTCAGGAATATCAAACCACTCCGAGTGAAATACATGAAGGAATATGCAGGACACACACTAGTGGTCCTACCTTGGCGAAGAAATGCATGCGTCTCAGATACTATTGGCCAACTATGGAAAAGGACTCCTATCAATTTGTGAAGTGGTGTAAGAAATGCCAAATTCACGATAATCTAATCCATGCACCCGCTCAAGAGCTACAACCCTTAACAACACCTTGGCCCTTCTACCAATGGGGACTTGATCTAGTAGGCAAGATTCACCCTCCATCCTCCAACGGCCACAACTTCATTATCACCGCCATTGAGTATTTCACAAAGTGGATTGAAGGCATTCCATTAACCAATGTCACAGGGAAAAAAATCTCTTCTTTCATACTTAACTACATCATATGTAGATACGGTATTCAATTATCCATTATCACAGATAATGGGCAACCTTTCAAGAATCAGGATGTGAAAGAACTCTGTGATAAATTCCACATTCAGCATTGGTTTTCCACTCTATACTATTTGAAGGGTAATGACCAAGCTGAGGCATTGAACAAAACTATCCTAAAAATACTCAAAATGATTGTCGATGATGCTAGCTGTGACTGGCATATGCAATTGAACCCCACTCTATGGGCCTGCATAACTAGTATATGCACTCCCACAAGTGTGACACCATATGCCTTTGTGAATGGTTTTGAAGCCATCTTGCCTATAGAAGTTGAATTACCTTCCCTTAGGGTGTCGTTAAAGGGTCTCATAAATGATAAGGAATATAGAATATCAAGACTCCAAGAGCTAGAGCTGCTAGAAGAACGAAGACAACATGCCTTCAACCATCTTAAGACATACCAATAGAGAATGTCAAGAATCTATAATCACAGGGTCAAACCACAAGTCTTCTAGGTGGGTGACTTAGTTCTAAGAGAGAATCCAAGAACTCAACAAGACAAAGAAAAGAAAGGTAAGTTTGAGTTCAATTGGCAGGGTCCTTATGTCATCATTGCTATCTATGGATCAGGTGCTTATCAATTGTCCACATTAGAAGGTGAACTGTTTGATGATCCCATCAATAGCATGCATCTTTGCAAGTTCTACACCTAAACCCCAATGCAAGGGATCAAAAATATCAAAAAAATAAAAAACAATAGAAAAAACAAGCAAATTTTTTTTAAAAAAATGGAAAAATAGCAAAAAAATCATCTTCTAGTGAAAACCTGGTAAACAGGCACCTTGGATAGGTACCATGATCTAAAAACCTGGCAAATGGGTGTCATGTGTACTTTAACTTTCATGAAAATAAAAGCAAGTGGTGAAAACCTAGAAACAGGCACTATTTGTGATAAACCACTTCCTCTATCTATTAGGACCTTGTTCCTCATCCATCCCTTCTAAACCGCATCCACCCAATCACTTCAAGATACCTCCATGGCTTGTTGTTCACTCATCCTTATCACGTTATACCATCAGGCTATCTATCCAAACTTGCATCCACCTTGTCGTACATCCTCAACCAATCCACTGAACCGTTGTCAAACTATGTTGCCTCTAAGATATCACATAGGCAAGGCCATCATCGATGCACCCCCGAGGCTCCCTTCCCATCCATTCCATCCTATATCACCCATCTTGTGGTCCATCTGAACCCGCGCCATTTCCCATCGCCTAGGTCCTAAGTCCACAAAGTCCATACCCTGAACTACATTGCCTCTGTGTCGTCATGTTGGCAAGGCCATTTATCAATGAGCCCCCAAGGCACTAGATCAATCCCTTAGGGCCCGTTTCTTCATGCCTATTGTCAGTTCATCCATGATAAATTGATCCTTTTCTTGACTGGGGGCAAATCCTTGACCTAGTTAGTGAATTGGATTTTTGAATGCTACAACTCAAAGGATAACAAACCAAATCATGGTTTTATCACTAGATAGTAACCAACGCAGTAAAGCAAGATTTTAAACATCATCTTGACAAGAAGACATTTAAACTGCACCAGACAAATCTTAGCCTGCCTAAAACACCAAACATGACTCTATCAAGATATTGCAAGAAAACATATATCTCTGGCAAGAAGGTTTAATGGTTGTTTTAAGTCTTATTATCTTGATTTTTGTTTGTCCTTTTATGCTACTCAAGGATGTCTAAAACTAGAGGAGCTATGATGGGGGCATAATCATTTTCTTTGTCTGTTGTTTGTGGGTTTATCTTTAGTAATGTTAAACCTTGTCTAAAGACATGATCAACATAATGATCATCGAGGACATCAGGGGTCTAAACATGAAACATGTATAATCCTTATATGTTGATACGCAAGCAATACTTAGGTCATCTTGGTTCAATTATACTTAGATGCTTGTATTAACTTGCTAAATCAAAATCCATGTAAGTAATACTTAGGTCATCATGGTTTAATTATACCTAGATGCTTGTATTTTCTTACAACATTTTAAAAGCTCAATGATGAAACAAAATACTTCAAAAACTTGCATACAAAGATGACAAAATCCACATCCATACATATCACATTGCATTTCATTATAAGCATTTCATCCTTGTCAAAAAAATCCAAGTGTCAAAAGATCCATCTATCCAAGTTATTTCTTCCAATTCATCCATTTATCACAGTTCTTAAGTCCAATTCTTCTAAATGTTCTTTTATTTTATGATTGAGTATACTTGGACAACAAAAACAATTCATTAAACATATTGCATATCATTAATAGGTGTGTGCATCATTAGTTCATTATCATTTAGGTGCATTAGTGGCCTTACACATTTAGATCATTATAGATATGTCATTTATCCACATAGATTGCATAAACATTTCAAATCAAAATTTACAAAAACATAGATATCATAGTGTTTGCATATTAGATCATAATCCATAAAAAGAAATTAAACCATCATGTGTTGCATTTTATAGTATCACCACAATGTACATTAGATCATAGTAACATATCAACATATAGGATCATAAAAATGCATAAAAGTAATCATGTCCATCACATGTCGCATAAAAGCATCATGTCACATAGATATCAAGTGCATCATAGAATCACACAAACATGTTAGAAACATCACATAAATCCATTCATAAGAGCACATGCATATAGTACGTTGAACTCATGTAGGTCATCATCATATATCAAGTAATAATAAAAAGTCCAAGTGTACAATGATATCAAAAATGTAAGTACATCTCAAGTGTCCACAACGTGGTGTATACAAAATAAATATTGTCAAAATGATACATATCTCAAGTAAAGCATCTAGGAGGCACTACCTCCTGAAGGCGTTACTGTGGCTGCTGAGGCTTCGCTAGCTGCTCTGACCACCCATCTCTACCCCCACCTAATGTACCTGCACCTCATACTCCCCTATGTGGCCCCCATCACCCCTCCACTCTCTGTGAAAGCCCTGTGAGACCTACTACGGTAGCTCGGTCAAAAACTGCTTGCTCACTACTCTAGGGGCACGGTGCTCATATAACCCTCGCTAGTAGAATATCTCCTAGCTAGCCCTAACCATCTTTTCCATTGTTTGTCCTATGGGACCCTCTACAGTAGTACGCTATACCTACTCCAGTAGCCCCTCTGCCCTGGTATACCGCTGGATGGCAGTATCCCTTTCTAGTCTCTCTATCTATAACTCACCTGTAGCTAGGTGATCTGTCCGTCCATCCGCCCTAATTAAATCTACATTTGCACTATCTGTACCTACTACTAAGCCACCTAGGCTCATAGGGCTGCAACCTCACCATCACCCTGTCCCTGTACCTATCTAGGAGGAGGCATCTATCCAACCTGTGCCTGTACCTATCCAAGAGGTGGCATCTATCCAACCTATTCCTGTACCTGCTGGGCGGGATCTATGTCAACTTGTTGTCTAACCCTCTTGTTGTGTTCTGTCATCACCACCACCTCTACCATCATCACCACCATCCCTGCCACCTTGTCCCCCTCATCACCTCCATCGCCGCCATGGACCCTCCTCATCCTCCTCCCGATCATAAAGTCTCAGGGCTCTCTCTAGGTCCGGAGTAGCGAGACAATGAATGAGTTGAAAACCAATCTGCATAATCCTGAGTCATACCTATGTCTACAACTGACCGTCTCATAGACCATGGTTGGTATGAAAGCTATAGAAACTCTACTTGAGCTTGCTCAAAAGAAGCACTAGGACCCCATCGTGGATGCTCCTTGTGCATCCTAGCAAATATGACATTCCCCTGGAGCATCCCTTGGATCTTGCCAAACTACCGATGCACACAAGAAACAATGTGCCTCTCAATAATGTAGGGACTCCTCCCTATAAACCACCTAGTCTACAAGCAAAATGGTAACTCTGATGCGTCATCCTCCCATACCTCACAATCTAAGTAAGGGTACCAAATAACTAAGTCGACATTATCAAACACATGCCGCCAGTACTCTAGCTTCCCCAGCTTGTGCTGGGAAAGACTCTCCTGAAACATATATGAGTAAGGCTGATCTCTACCTTGGGGACCTATTGTGTGGTTACACAACACACCCCATTTTGACTTGACAAAATAGGGACCCAACTTTTTTGCTTGGCTTGGCTTGTGTTTTCTACTTGTTGGCGGTCTGGTAAAAGTAAGTCAATACATAAGGTCCTGCATAAGGGAGATGGATAAGTCATCATGATGAGGTCAGTTTTTCAAAGTTCATATTTCATGTCAATAACCTCATGATTGGATAGAGCACAAAATTTCATGCAGGTTTGCCTTTTGAATCACCCTGATTTTCCTTAGCATGCAAGAGTTATGGCAAGTCAAAGTCCTGGTCAAACCTGATATTCCAAGGGGAGGATCATATTCCTTAACATCAGTCATCTTATAAAAGATCACCCCGATCCAATTTTGTCACCCGATAAATCATTTATCTGGAAGTCTGGACATCAACTTTAGGTGATAAAGGTATTTACCCTTCGAATAACGCCATACATTTTGTGAGGGTCATATTCTGATTATCACCCGATATTTTGAATATCACCTTATCTTTCGAATATCACCCTATCGCAAAATATCACCCTAGATCCAATATCTTGATGACATCATATAATCCCAATAGATAAAGAAAATAGCCATGATGATGACATCATCATCCTTTTTACCTCACAGAGGTATATTTCCAACAGTGACCCTTTCTGCATAACATGACGATGATGTCATAGTGCAATAACGATGAACTAAGTGATTATCCTGATGACATCATCCTGATATCTTCAGTATCACCTGACATTTCAAAAGTGACTTGATGTTTGAATATCACCTAATATTCTCAAACATCACCCGATGTTTTCGACATAAGTTTTCCTGCCAAAGGCGGATAGTCATAATACACCTAGGGGGTCATATTTTGAATATCATCCAATTTTCCAAAGATCACCCCGTTCCTCTCCTTGCCATGCAGCATTGAATGCTCATTAATGTAGTAGGTGGTTCCCGTAGACTGTGAACATGATCCAGACACTTGGCAACATCCATTAATTAATGATAGGAGATCGATGGTTAAGATTGAACAAACCTTGTGTTGCCCTAAAATTGCCCTAATAAGAGGGATAAGTCATTTTTACACTTTACGAAAAAGAGAGAATTTACAGAGCCGAGCTTCCAAACCCTCATACGAGTACCTACATACACCTATAGCTTATAGCAAAATGAAGCACGTGATTATCATTAGTATCAAGATCACTTTCAGATAATCACTAGTATAAGTAAAAGATAAGTGCACTAGGTAAGTAATTGAAACCCTCCTACTGTCGTTTTCTGCATATTCAGGTAGTATAATGTTTAATGGTTTGAAGCTAAGAGTTATGCATATCATGCTGAATTAAATCTTGAATGAATGTAACATGCATCATGCCATATAATATAATATATATGCATGCACGTGAAGTACCAATTGGAAGACCAGTCTTCTTAATTGCAGGAAATCATGGTGGACAAGAGGTTGAACAAGTCAGAATCTGAATTCGTTAAACCGATGCTTGTTCAGCTTGAGGGTGTGCAATTTAAATATGGAGTTATAGGGGATACACATCAAGGAAGTACTGATTTGGCGGCATGGTCACTTAAGATGAGTGATGAAAAGAATAACAACACCTTGTTGGACGTAGTTTTTGTGTCAGGGATGTGGAGTGCTATAGGATTCCCATATTCCTTGGAAGCTCCTAAGTTAGTTATTGAATGTGCTAGAAATTATAATCCACAGACAAGAAGGGTGGAGAAGCATAGTAGAGTATATGCAGATCTGTCTATCAAGGGCCTTTCGGCCACCTTCAATCTGCCACTGGGAAAGAAGGTTGTTAGCATGGATTTTAAGAAACTAGAAGTAGAATATGAGAATAATAAGAAGACTGCCTAGAAGAGAATGTACCAATGGAGGGTGAGAAATAGTCCTTATCCTGCTGCTACCAAATTGCCAGTACATATGTATAAGTTTGATTTTGATGATGAATTCCAATATATGATCACCCTACTTAGTCGAGTAACAGGCCAACCAAACACTGGAAGTTTCAAGGACTAGATGTATGGTGTCACCCTAATGTCCCTCTACACAGACAATGGGCCATTGTGGGCCAAGATGATAAGTGATGCCCTGCATGATCAACTCATGAACCTGGGAGGTTCAGAATGTTCTTTTTATATGACTTCCTACATAGTTTATTCGTGTGCCTACAAGGGTACATTTGATGCGTTGACAACAGAAGGAAGGATTGGTGGCAGCACCAATGATGCTCACATCTGGGATCATTATCCCTAGCTGCAAAGGCAGAATTACCTCTAGGACTACAAATTAGTAAATGATGCATTTTCTATGCATCTAGTCAGAACAATGGAGGAGGATAGAACTAAAAGATTAAGCATGGAAGCTCAGGAGGTCATATACAGGCATGGAGCCTAGTTTATTCAGTATGCAACATTCTCTTATATAAGAATTGAGGGCTTTGAAGGTCAACCCCTCATGCTCCCAAGATACCCCACTGATGCAGTAGTTTTGATGGAATTCATGAGACAAGTGACTACAATACTGGATGCTTACAAAGCAAGTAACAAGCTTCCACCAGTATTGTTCCCAGTTACAATGGGCTGGTATATGTGTCCAGATTCTGAGAACATAAAGAAAGCTATAGCTGGCTTAAGAATGATGAAATTACAACCATTCCCACTGGCAAGGTCATATGATCCATATGGCAAGATGCAGAAGATCATGGGGAAACCCATCCATCAGAGGAGTCTTGAAGATTTCTGGGTAGATTGTGAAGATGAAGCTGAAGCCACAAGGAGAGAATACCAAAGGCTAACCATCAACCAGATCAGGACCATTGATTGCATCACAGTGCCTACTCAATTGAAGGGGGATGATAGCAAGATAATAGCTAATGAGTATGAAGAGAAAAAGATATATAATGACACTATTTCAGTACTTGATCTTACACAGCATGAGGATATATCTTTAGATCAGTTTACAGGTAGGACCCTACAGTTAACCCAAGCTTGGGTAGATGAACAGATAAGTGCACTAAAGAAGAAGGGAGTAGCCCTTACTGTTGATAATAAGAAGAAGAGGCAGGAGCTTCCTGACAATGAATATGATGACTTTCTAATAGAAAAGAGGAAATCCAAAGGAGAGAGAATGAAGTCTCCAAAACAAAGCAAGAGACCCCCTAGAGGTAAGAAAACTGATAATGAACCTAAAGGGGTAGTAATTGAGAGAATAGAAGTGCCAGCTGAAGGTGCATCAGGATCAGGACAAGCATTAGCATCATCCACGCCACCTCCTATGGATAAACAAAAAGCTAAAAGAATCTAGAGGCGAGCTGCACAACGTACTGACACATATGAGGAGGGTCAGGCATCTTGACAAAAGAACATAGAAGAGGATATTTCTCTAGATGAAGAGCCTGGAGAAGAAGAAGACCCTACCCCTCTCACCAGAAAGAGAAAAGCACCTCAAGTGATGGTATCCACACCTAAGAAATAGAGAACTTCAATGAGAGGTGAAATAAAACAAGACCCCATAATGCTAAGAGGGGCAGGTAGTGAAGTATTCAGAAAAGAGCTGTAGCATGAGGTACCCCTTCCTACCATAGTCAAGTTCAAGACTGAGAAGGTTGAGGAACAAAGGAAATACACCTCAAGAGCAGTACAAAGCGGTCCTGTCTCATTGGAGGAGACTGTAGACCTATCTGATGATGAGGTAGTAAAAGATGTCACCTCTCAGAAAATGGAAACTCTTGTTGCTAACACCTGCATAACACCACAAGGAACCCCATCAATCCAGGCGGTAGTGTTAGAAAAGTTAAAGCAAGTGGAATAAGAAAAAGAAAAGAGCCCAGAAAAGATTGCACAATAAATAGGGCTAGATGCATTAGTTGATCAGGTGACAAGTCCTGTAACAATAGACTTGACATATATAGAGGATGTAAATCCTAAAGATATAGCAAGTACATCTGATAGAATAGAAAATGTTGAAGAAGTTAAACAGATGGAAGTGGAGGATAAAGCTCTAGATATGGGTCAGCAGTAGCAAGAAATATCAACTGAACCTAAAATACTTGAATTCCGGCCAAAGGATGGAGAAACCTCAGGAGATAAAGAAACATCAGGTCATGATGACCTAAAGGCTCAAGAGGTAGATACATCAGGTGCAGAGCAAGTTGCGATGCAAGATCAAGTGGAGGCATCTAAGTCAGATAAAATAATATCCACAAATACCAATGTATCTCAAGATGAGAAAATACTAAAGTGGATAAGACACCCCTAGAGGAAGTAAAAGATTAGGATCATGATAAACATGCAGATGATCAGCAGGATCACCCTCTGAAAGAAGAGATTCCTCAATAGGAGGAAGCACCATAGGATCACCCTCATGAAGAGCATCATGAGGAGGAAATAAGAAAGTCACCTTCACCACAAAGGATGATAACAGATACTAGAGATCAAGGTGTGCATGATGATGATGGTGGACATCCAGGATCCAGTAACCAAGTTCCTTCCTGGCTAGAAAAAGAGATAAGTACAGAATCCAGTTTTGAAATTCAAGAATTTGATATATCTACATTATTTTCAGAAACCTTAATAAATCCTAAGAGGAAGGCAAGATTAACTTTTGCCATTAGAAGAGATCATGATACAGGCAGAAGAACTGCCCAAATAGCACTCCCCACAGTCGAGAAGGAAAGAGGCAAGATTACTCTAGAAGAATTCTAGATTACCATAGTAGATCTAGGATTTGCCAATGAAGACCAAGAAGGTCAAGAGGGGAAAGACATTATTGATTCTTTGACCTAGAAGATAAAGAGAGAGAAGGAGAAAAATAAGCAGCATAAAGAGCATATTGCTCAACTGCATGCCTATATAAAAGGGGTTAATTAACCCTGATGATACATCAAGTGATCGAGCAGTCCCATTGACTGCAATTTCTCAAGAGGAAGTCAACAGGTTAAACCTTATGAGCAATGAATCAGTAACAATGTTAAAATGGATGTCATCTGTGCTTGATGGAGCTGAGGAAGTGGTAAAAGCCTCTTTGAAGAGGTGGAATTCTTTAGGTACCTCCAAGAGGAGGGTGGATAAACTATAGATGGAGACTGGGAACAGGTCATTTCAACTGGAGAAAGCCTTGAGTGCTTTAGATGAAATAAGGAGGATTAATCCTCAAATTCTTATAAATAATCAAGTACTAAATAATAACACATCCATATTGATTAATATCTGGAATAAAGACATTAGGTTTGAATGTGATGTGCTAAAGAGATGCAACAATAAACTGAGAAACATCAGTATGAAGCTACATGATATGATGTCTTATGAAGTAGAGGTCATGGAGACCTTAGAAGGGAAAGTAGAAGAGAAGATTGAAAATCAAGATGAAGAGTTTGCAATTAAGGCTCGACATAGTAATTTCCAGCTGGTAGTTGATGACCCTTTGAACCACCTGACAGAAGAAGTAATGGATAAAGTAATGAGAATAAAAGTCAGAGTGGAGAGTTATAATGAAACACTGAGTAGTAGGAGGAATAAGTTAGAAACCCTCCAGAGCAAATATCAAATGCATAAACATGCCATCACCAAAGAAAGAACTCAAGATGGTGGAGAATTGGAAAAGATAGTGCAAGCATATGAAAGTATTAGGATATCTATGCAGGTCCATATTCAACGAGATAATCATCAGGGTGATGAGGATAGCAAAAGTGCTGAAAGTGATGATCATGACAATAAAAATGATGATGAAGAACTTGATGAATAGATGAAGATGCACCACAAAGGGAACACATGCATCGGGTACTTAGGAAAATATGAGTTACCTAGATGGTTGCCAAATGGCAACCTCTGCCACGTTGAAGGAGTTGACAAAGTCAAAGATAAATATCCACCGTAGATCTTAATAGAAAAATCTTGATCGTAGATCAATTGTAACCGCTCCCTTACCTTGTTCTATAAAAGGTGCAGGGATGCTTTATTTTGAACATTCGAAACTTAATTAAAATCTGTTTGTTGAAGTATTCAGGGCTTATTTCAAAGTTGTTGTATACATATATGTTATTGCATACTTAATGAATGAGAAGACTGTTTTGATTAAAATCCATCATAAATCTTGAGTAATCAGCGTATGAATTCTTGATACATGCTTTGATTTGCTACGTCCCTTGGAGTGCATATCAGCTTGCATGTGTTGTCTTCATGTCTTTCCTTTGAAGTTAGCATCGACTGTATCTAGCTGTGGAATGTCCTGGTGAACATATGGTTTGATTTCTTCTCTTCATGACTGTATCTGATGTATATGTGGCTCAATAACTGAAGGTTCATCATTATTTGAAGTATTCTTTTTAGTTTCTTTTAATTTCAGAATAATTCACCATCACAATTGCAATAATTGACAATCTTAAGCAAACAATACAAATATGCAGACATCTCGTAGATAACTGAACATATTTATCATATTTGAGGTTAAAACATGTCAAAAATGATAGATATCATGCAAAGATTTAAAGATAGACACAGTATTTGAAGCATATCTTGTGTAGAATAACTATCTGTGTAGCATCATTACAGGAAACACTATCTTACTGATGAGACTTATGTAAGGCCCCAAAATGGAAACAACAACACACATCAACCTCTGAGTAATGTCAGAAGATTAAGACCTAATCACCGGAGACTTGGGATAATGAATTCTCTGAATTCATCATATCTTTCAAGATGAATAAAGGTTAATGTGTACTTTTATTCTATGTTTGTTTATGACTAACATCATGATCAACAGGACCCATACCAATGGGTCGAGAATTGCAATGTGGCACCAAGCCCATATCTATAGCAGAGATACCCCGCATGACAAAATAGTCACACCATCATAAACAAACTAATGCAAGTCGTGGTAGAGGTGTGCAAGCAAGCAAGGACCCTAAGCAAACTGAGTCCCCTCAGTAACAATCTGCTCCAAAGTCCTTGCCCATCCAATTGTAAACCCGTGTGATCTCCTGTCCGGACACACTATCCCTCTGATCAATCCAGTAACCATCGACAAAAGAGGCTCATAGTAGGCAACCATGTCTGCCCAGCTGATCTTCGTGCCCTCGATGGTGTCATCATTGAAAACCTTGCGATACTCATCTAATCCAGCCCTTGTCTAAGACTCATACTCAACAAGCTCTTCATTTATCAAAATGTGTAGAATCTGATGGACGTCCTCTAGTGTCACTATAATCTCCCCAGTAGGAAGATGAAATGTCCCATCCTCACTATGATAAAGCTCTAACAATGCAATTAAGCATAAAGCAAACATAAGACAAACACATGGATCCCAATACCAGATGGTCAATCTCAGTCAAGTAAGGTCTCAATAGCTGTGTAACCAGAAACTGCTCCCAAGACATGAGTACATCATTCAGCTCCTCTTGTAAGCAACCAAACACATGTTAATAAGACATAATCCACTAAACTGCAAATCTATCTATCAAATATGAAGTACTTAGTAATTTTATCAGGATATCTATCCTATCGTCTCTTCTAAGATTCTATCAATCTCGGAGATGAGTTATCAATTAGCGAACATTGATTTTGATGCTAACTTTATAAAATTGCTAAGTATTTTATCCTTTTAAAATAGATGTGTAATTCTACTAGTCATTTGCACAGGTTTAGGGTGGATGTGCAGAATCCCCTTGTATTTGCGCAACAGCATTCAAATGTGCAGATTCTAGTTGCATATGCGTAGATTTAAAACAAATGCATAGGTTTATAGCATTTGCATAGTTTCATATCATTTGCACAGGAACCCCTGGTGTTTGCATAGATTTGACTTTCATTTGTGCAGAATCGAGGCATTTGCGCAGGAACCCCTGGTGTTTGCATAGATTTGACTTTCATTTGTGCAGAATCGAGGCATTTGCGTAGGAACCCATTGCATATGCGTAGGTACAGTCTTGCTACACATTCAACTAGCCTTAGTTTGACCTAGAATTTTGACCATCATAAATGCACCTAAACTAAAATTGAAAGCATACTTACCAGTGGACCGTACTCTGCTAGACGATTGAACTGTCAAATCCTCTCAAAGTGGTGTAACTCAGTGGGAACCTACCACATTATCGCTGACTCTCCTTAGCACCTGAGCTCTGATCTCCTATAACCTCTCTAAGCAAATACAAGTGTGCAAATGACTAGGAATGTGACCACACACTCCTATTTATAGCGCATTTAATCCTAAGTGAAGGTGTTTAACTTTGAACATGCTGGGCATATTTTTCACCTTCTTTTTCTCTGCATTAGCCTATTTCTTCACCCTAACCTATCATCCAACCTATCTCATCGTGAGATTATCTATCATCCTATCATCGCATTCTTCCCATCCAATCTCCTGAGGGGGCATCCTATCGTCAGTAACCTATACTAGAGGCAAACTGGGGCATGTATCAATGGCAAAATTTTTAATTCCTTGAAACAACGTGATAAAACAGATTGCATCAAAGAGGAGTAAAATGTATACACCTAAAAATGGCTAAGTCAAATTAAATAAATATTTTAAGATTTATTTTATTCTCATTCTTCCATCAATTAAATAAATATCCTAATTTATTTAAATGATTCACATTCCTCCAATAATTAAATAAAATCAATTTATTTAATTAAATTCCCTAATTCTTCTAATGTCTCATCTAATTAAATAATCCTAAATTATTTAAGTAATCCTAAATTCCTCTATCCTAAGTCCTAATTCCATAAATCTACCTCACCTTTCCACCTCACCATGTTGCACATGTAATTAAATATTTTAATATTTAATTAGCTATTATTCCCTCACCCACATGTCCTATTTATCTTCCAGTCAAATTAGTTAACTCATCAATCAAATTAGTTAACTAATTAGTCAATTGAGTTCACTAGTCAATCTATTCTGTTGACTCTCCAATCAACCTAGTTAACTGATCAATCATCTTAGTTAACTCTTCAATTTATTCTGTTAACTCCCATAACTCATGAAGAAGGCTTGGACACTTGTCCTCTTCTGATTCATGCACATTACCTCAAGTTTCCTTAGCTGTACACCTCACATGTAATTCCTCCAGTCATGGATCTATTGACACTTGGATTTGGTCTCTCTTGAGCCTATATAAACAAGGTCTTCACACCCACTTTACATCTAGTCAAGTATTCGTATCTTACTCTGCAGGAATCATACTAGTGTGCCTTTCATAAAGTCATCTCCATTTGTATTTACACAAACTCATTATTATAATCATCATCCAATCGTGTATCCATCAATCCATCTCCATTAGTATTGCATTGTAGTGTGATCTCCGTTGCATTTGTCTACCTACAACCGTTCTACTCTTGTCATCTTCAACGACAAGGAAGTATACACTTTTGAGAGCTCCATTACCACAAAGATCAAGAGGAGATAGGCAAACAATGAAAACATAGAGGTAAAATTATCTTTGAAGGTATAATCTTTGTTTACTTGCATTTACATCGATTTCCATTGAGTTATTAGATACTTACTTGATTTAAACTATTATTCACATTTTCCATTAATAGTGTGGATATTCAAAATCTGAATCAATCATCTGTAAAAGATAATTACCCACTGCCGCTAATGGATCAAGTCCTTTAAACAATGATGGGTTCAGAAATGCTATCTATGTTAGACAGATTCTTAGAATACAATCAGGTGGAGGTTAGTGAAGAAGACCAACATAAAACTGCTTTCACTACTCTGTGGGGTACTTTTGCATATTGCAGAATGCCTTTTCCACCAATCAATGCTGGTGCTACTTTCCAAAAAGAAATAGACCTAGCATTCCATGATGAAATGGGTAAGTTCATTGTTGTATACCTTGATGATCTAACTATCTTTTCCAAGAATCATTTAGATCATGCTTATCACTTACGACAAGTTCTGGAAAGATGCCGTCAACATGGCATTTCCCTCAATCCCAAGAAATCTATTTTTGGGGTAATAGAAGGTAAGATTCTTGGACACATTGTGTCTAAGGAAGGTACAAAGATCGATCCCGAGTGGGTCAAATCTATCCAGGGTCTTACTTTGTCTTCAAGTAAGACCGCAGTACACTCCTTCTTCGGGAAGGTAAATTTTCTGTGAAGGTTTGTTCCAAATTTTGCAGAGAAGACTCATCCTATCATTGATATGATGAAGGGAAAGTCTACTTTCTGATGGAGTGAAGAAGGAAAAGAAGATTTTAATGATATCAAGGAAGGAATTGCACATGATCCAATTTTGGTATGCCTGGATTACACTAAGGATTTCATTATGTATAGCTATGCTTCTGAGAACACTCTATCAACCATTCTGGTACAACAAAACACTTGGAAGGCATCAAATCTCCAATTACATTTATGAGTTGTCCTTTGAAGGCTCATGAACTCAATTACTCAGCGATGGAGAAGCATTCCTATGCTGTGGTTAAGGCATTCAAACATTTTAGGTATTACATTTTGAACTCCCACACCTCTCCATTAGTACCTGATTTAGCAATCAAGTCTATCTTAATTCAGTAAGAGTTTGGGAGTAAGAGGGACAACTAGATTACTAAGATCTAGGAGTATGATCTAGATATCAATCCCATCAAATTGTTTTGTGGGAAAGGCTTGTGTCAGTTGATTGCTGATAATGTACCAAAAGAAACAACTAATGAGGAAGAAGCAAATGATGAGGTATTTCCCACGGTTTTGTTTGTCAGCACAACAGATGAATGGTACTCAAATATTGCACACTTCCTCACTTATGGGGAATGTCCTAAATACTTGTCCTATAGAGAGAGGAAGATGATCAAACTCAAGGATGCAAACTTTGTTCTATGGGACAATGGTTTGTATAAAAGGAGTATTGATGGAATTTTTCTACGTTGTGTTGATAAGGTGCAACAAGGCAAACTATTGGAGTCTTTTCACAGTTAAGCATGTGGTGGACATTTTTTAGCCCCAATGATAGCTCACAAAATATTGCAAGCTAGGTATTACTAGTCCACACTTTTCCAAGACACATACAACTAGGTGCGTAAGTATGAGTTGTGTCAACAGTTTGTGGGGAAACCCAAGTTGGCACCATTACCCCTCAAGCTAGTATTGATTGAGGAACCTTTTTAGTTGTGGGGCATTGACTTCATTGGTGTAGTGAATCCACACTCAAGTGTAGGACACAGTTATGTTCTCACGACAACTGATTACTTCACCAAGTGGGTGGAATCCATCTTGATGAAGCATGCCACTTCTTAAGTGGTTTGTAACTTTCTCAAGGAGAATATCATATCAAGGTTTAGAGTTCCAAACAAGATAGTAGCGGATAATGCTATTTGTTTTTCTTCCAATGAGATAAGTAGTTTCTGTTTTGAGTATGGGATCATTCTCACTCATTCATTTGATTATTACCCCCAAGAGAATGGTCAAGTTGAGTAAAGCAATAAGAATCTGGTTACCATCATTAACAAACTGGTTGATGAGAATCAAAGGACTTGGCACAAAGCATTGTATGATGCATTATGGGTAGATCATATTAAACCCAAATGAGCAATTGGCATGTCACTATTTTAGCTTTTGTATGGTATGAATGATGAAATACCAATCACATTGGAGTTGCTTACTTTGAAGTTGGCCAAGGTCATAGAAGATAGAACTTTTGATAGTTCTATTGACAAACAAGTAATGTTTCTTTTTGAACTTGAGGAACAACACGTAAAGGTGGTGGATGGCATTGCAGAACATCAAAGTCAAGTAAATAAACTATTTGACAAGAAGGTGAAATCCCAGAGTTTTCAAATCGGTGACCAAGTCCTGTTGTGGGACAAAAGAAGAGAACCAAAAGGAATGCATGGAAAGTTTGATTCCTTGTGGAGGGTCCCTTTTGTGATTCATCAGCTCTGTGGTGAAAATAGTTTTCTTCTAGAATATCAAGATGGAACACCTTTTCTACTGCCTCATAGTAGAAAACATTTGAAGCTTTTCTCAAAATGAAGCGACATATAAATTTGTACTTTGTGTATAGTTTTGTGGTATTTTTGTTCTGTTATTTTTTTCTGTGTTTTGTCACCTGACTCTATAGCCCAATGGTTGGGTAAAGGCACTTAGAGTTCTAGGATTCTTCTCCCTTTGATCATTTCAAAGGATGATTGAAAGAAGTTCCCCAGTTAGAGCCAGCTGTTATCCTTGAATTATACCTCACTCAATTCATGGGATAATCCCCATGAAACTTGTCCGTTTTGTAGCCCACATCCTCTACGCATGTAAATCGAGACATTTTTTAGGTTGTCTCTAGGGTGACTTGATCCCTACAAGAATCTCTTCTTTTTTTTATCAAGGTTCATTTTGAGTATTTTGTCATTTTTATTTTTTCCTAGTGTTAGTCATTTTTGCATACTGAGTTGTCAATGCAAAAATAAAATTTGCATTTGCACATAGGATGTAATTGCAGAAAAAAATTTCGCAATTACACTCCTATGTTGGCACACTCAACATTAATGGCGTCTTTATTTGAAATATTTTCTGAATATTTTTTGTGTTTATATTTGTTTTCCATATCTTTTTAAACACTTTTGCTTTAAACTCTGCACCTTTTGCTTTCGACCCCATTGTGCTCAAGCTCCCAAAGATCATGACGAGTGGATTTCTGATCATTTTTGCCTTTGGAATGGGTAAGTCTATTATATTAGACCCTATATTTATCAGTTTTCCTTTTGTCTTTGTTCTCTGTATGCTACGCGTTTTGTGTTTGTGGAAACCTAGGGTTTTGTATTTATTTCGATTGCATTGTGTATTGTTGTCACTACCTCTACGTTTTTCATCTATAACCTAGGGTTTTTGTTGTGCTTAACATTTGTTTTATGTTGCCTTCACACTATCATTTCTTTTGTTAAAAACACCCGACTATGTATATAGTGTGGGGTTTAAGACCCCACGCTTCATCCCTCCAGACCAGTCATCAAACTTGAGGATGAAGTACAGACTATAAAATCCGCACTACATCCTGTCAAAGGATGTTGTCCGGATTTCTGAGTCTGCACCCCACCCTAAGACCTAAAAGCATATCCAAACCATGGATGGTGTGTAGGATTTATTTCCTACACAAAATCCTTTGTTTGGGATGTTGTGCAGGAAATAAATCCTGCACTCCATCCATATCACCACTTAAGACTTTTTGCTTTCCTTAGACTTTTATTGCATAGCACATTTCAATGTGTCATGTGGGGTTTAAACTCCACATGACACTTGTCAAAGTGTCATGCAGAGTTTAAATCCCGCATGACACATTTTGTTGTCAAACACAATGCAATGTGTAGATTGGGTTTCAAACCCCGATCTACACCTTCATACCTTAACCTTACCTAAATAACATGTATATGGATATCGGACTTCAAAACCTGATAGGCATTTTTGATCGACCCTTTAGATATGCACATTAGAATTTAAAGTCCGATGTGCCTGGTGGCACCCTCAAGTTTTTCAAATTTGATGTGCCAATACTCTTTCAAGGTGTCGACAGAGGCTTGGGTGACATGATGCACAATCTACCCTGGAGGCCAACTTCAATGATTAAAATTTTTCAACTCAGAAATTATCTTGCAAATCCCTTTAGCAAAAAGTTTTTTGATGCATATGAGAACATGCCTGCTTAGTTTCTTGCTTCCATGACAAGTTTTAGCAGGGTATTTAATTGTAGACATGATATTTCCACAGTCCATGATGATGAGATAGTAGTGTTTCTGGAAAAAATTGTGAATAGCTTTTTTGTCTCAACGTTTTGGATCACACTTCATGATCCATCATCAGGAAGAAAAGTAGAGAATGCAAATGAAATAAAACTACAGAGCTAGTCTCTTAAAAAGTGAGAGAAAGGGTTTGGCGTGGGTTCCAGAAACACTACCATCTCATCATCATGGACTATGGAATTATCATGTCTACAATATTTACCCTTCATGGGAGGGAGTTTTGGTTCAAATCTAATCTTTTTGAAAAGTTGAGGATAAAAGTCTCAAAGAAAATTGCAGATCTAGTTTTCTTAAAAAGGTACAGATATTCCCAGTTAATTCCTTCCTTTGTACAAGTTTCTCACACCCTACTTGGCCCCCACATGCAATATATCTTTCATAAAGTAGGCCTCTCTCTCCTTTGATCCATCATAAAAAAACCAGAGCCCTTGTCAGCCATCTCTCTTCTTGTCTTTTTTATCTTCACCTAGAGCTTGCTCATTCTCTACACCTAGACATTTGGTTTCAGTTTGATATTTCCTCCCATGCCAGAGTGGAAGGCATCAAGCTGGAGAGCACAAATAGAAAAAAAAAGAAAATTCTCCAAACTCTACACCAAGAAACATCTTGCCTATCGGTTTCACAGGTCTACGGAGGAGCATCTTGATTCAGTTTATGACTTCCCTCAGCAACACCAAGCCCCCTCCCCAGGCTTAAGTGACCAGCAGACTTCCTCTTTTGGCATGCCTTGGGTCCTCACTATGATTGGCTTTGGTGATCATTCTTTAGCTTTTGGATCATGCTTCATTCCTCAACCCCTCCAATCTCGTTCTTATTCTTCTCTTGCCAGCTCAAGGCTCTCTCCAACCTAACTTCCTCCTTTGTTGACAACGGCTCCCAACAAGTTTCCCTCTAATCCATGTTCTTTTGACACTAATCCA
This sequence comes from Cunninghamia lanceolata, assembly GCA_027924645.1. NCBI lineage: Eukaryota > Viridiplantae > Streptophyta > Pinopsida > Cupressales > Cupressaceae > Cunninghamia > Cunninghamia lanceolata. The sequence goes on along the minus strand of BSBN01000549.1, from coordinate 1,287,535 downwards.
TGCTTAAATGACCATCTCGTATCATCCTGTGGCATGCCACAGACAACTTCTACACTTGGCTCCTTGGATCGTTCTTCTTCAGCTTTCGGATCGTGTTGCATTCCTTAGCTCCCCCAGTCATGTTCTATTTCTTCTCCAACCAGCTCAAGGCTCTCCCCAAACTTGCATCCTCCTTTGATGGCTACGACTCCTAGCTAGTCTCATGTTGTTCCATGTTCTACTAGCTCTGATCCAGGTATCGTTCCTTCCTCTGCAACATCTTTTTCTAATGGCTCTTTCATTTATTAAGAAGATCCTTCCAAACTTTTCTTTGGGTCATCACCCATTTTCCCTCCTACTCACTCCTCCTTGAGCAGTGAGCACTTGTCCTTTGATGTCTCTCCCCATCCTCTCTCTCATCTCAAGACCTCTAACCAATTCCTGCCAACCCAACCAGTTCTCGATAAACCTCACCAACCTTTAATTTCCTCATCTTGTATCGACAATGTTATCCTTCAGTCTCACTCCTCCCACACCCATACTTCTCTCGCAAACAATGTCAAAGTATTTGAAAACATTAATATTAATGTTTCTAACCAAGAACCACCAACCCAATCAGATTTTGATTATCCTCACCAACTTTTGACTTCTTTAACTTCTACCGATGATGTGATTTATCATTCTAGCTCCTCCCATGTCCGTACTTCTCCAACCTTATCAATCAACCCTATCACTACCCCATCCTTCTCTTCTATTTGCTCCCTTAATCATTTCCATCGTACGGCTGGTGACACACTCACCAATCCTCATCCTTCTCACTCTGCCAATTTGTAAACTAACCATCTACTCCCTCCTCATGTTAGTGATTGGTGTAGTCACTAGGAGGGTTCACAGAATGAACTATCTAGACCGTGCAACAAGAGTAAACACAATGGAAACAACTCAAGAAATGGAACAAATGTAGATTCAGTCATTCAATATATATCAAAGAGTCCAAATACAATCTGGCCGGCAACATGCGGGCTTACAATTAGGGCTCACGGGCTTAATTACATACATGCGCAAGATAAAGCTTTCAAGCTCCTTCGCACAAATCCAAACTATCAGATCTTTCTTATGTGAATAGATATTTTCCTAGGATCTATTACATCTTTATATATCATTTCTAAACCAATAGATTCCTCCACATTGGCCAAGGAAGATCACAAACTCCAATGAAGAGTTGTAACGTGTTCGCAGATAGGTCAGACCTAAATGCATAGAACACTTCCTCAAATGAAGGGAACAATGTGCGGACCTCTGAGAAAGGTCAGACATGAACCAAGGATCATTGACTAATGTATCATTGAGATCTATAACTCAAGGAATGATCCACAAGCCTTCTCCTTTAGCTAATTATCTAAAACTGTTAGAATGATCTGCTCTGAGAAAACAGTCGATCTTCTGATAGCGATAACTTTTTGGTAACTAATCCAAATGCTATGAATTCTTGATATGATGTAGATGAATGAATATAGATGCTAAGTCCAGATCCACAAGATGTGAAATGCCAAAACTGGACCACAAGTTGAAAACTGCTACTGACTGAACTTCCTGACCTAAACTAGAAAGTGAAAAAACTGAAATACAAACAAACTGAAATGAAAATGTTTTTGGTTGTTGCAAGATTGCTCTTAAACCAGGGATGCTCCTACATCAGACATCTGAGGTTATTGAAAAAGTGAGTCCCTCACTTTGTTGGGGCTAGGGGAGAACCAAGACAGTCCACCTCAGCCTGAGAAATCCATGATGAATCTTCTTCCGGTCTGCCTTTCCACTTCACAAGATATTCTTTGTATTGTCTATCTTTAGTGATGCGTCCAACTCTGCTGTCCAAAATGTCTTCAATTTGTTCCAGTGCTTACTGTGGTAGCTGTTTCTTCAAGTCTTCTTCCATGCTGTCATTGAACTCTACTTCATGATATTGATAAAGTTTTGCAATGTTGAAAATAGGTGAAATACCCAATGTCTCTGATAACTCTATTTCATATGCCTTTCTTGAATCAAATTTCTTGAGTATCCTACAAGGTCAAAACTTCTTCATCTTCAACTTGTTATAAGTCCCAATTGGAAATCTTTCTTTTCTTAAGTACACCATGACTTCATCTCCCAATTCAAATTCTTTATGTCTTCTCTTCTCATCTACCTTCTCTTTGTACTTACTATTCATATCCTCCAAATGCTTCTTCACTTGATTATGCACTATCTTCATATGATCTGTAAATTCTTCTGCTTCTGCACTCCTCTTTTCTTCTGTACTGATGTCTCTCAACTCTGCAACTCATTTAGGATTCACTCCAGTAACAATCTCAAAAGGTGTTCTTCCAGTACTCCTATTTATTGAATTATTGTATGCAAACTCTGCTTGTGAAAGAATCAAATCCCAACTTCCGGTTTTCTCTCCAACCAAACATCTCAACAAATTTCCAAAACTCCTATTCACTACCTTTGTCTATCCATCTATCTGTGGATGAAAAGTAGAACTGAACTTCAAATCTATCTTCATCTTCTTCCAAAGTGTCTTCCAAAAGTATCCAACAAAATTTGTGTCTCTGTCTGAAACTATACTCTTGGGTAATCCATGCAATCTCACAATCTCCTTGAAAAATAGGTCAACTACATGCACTGCATCATTTATCTTCTTACAAAGTATGAAATGAGCCATCTTTGAAAATTTGTCAACCACTACAAATATTGAATCATGTCCTCTCTGTGTCTTAGGCAATCCCATTACAAAATCCAAGCTTATGTCTTCTCAAGGTCTCTCCGAAACTGTCAAAGGTTTATACAATCCAGTGTTCTGACTACTCCCTTTTGATACTTGAAAAACTCTACAACTCTGTACAAATCTCCTAACATCCTTATGTATCTGAGGCTAAAAATAATTTTCACTCACCAAAGCCACTGTCTTTCCAATGCCAAAATGTCCTACCAATCCACCACTATGCTTCTCTTTGATCAAATTATCCCTCATTGAACTTCTAGGTATGCACAACTAACTTCCTTTGAATAACATATCTTCTTGAATGAAATAGTCTAACCACTTACTTCTATCTATCACAACAGGTTCCTTACATGCTTTCCAAGGTTCTGCAAAATCAGTGTCTTTCTCATACACGTTTTTCAATTCATCAAAACCCAACACTTCAACTCTCATCTCTATCAACAAGTTTCTTCTTCTACTCAAGGCATCAGCAACTCTATTTGATTTTCCACTCCTATGCTTCAACACAAAAGTATAACTCTGCATGAACTCTACCCATCTCATATGTCTCTAATTCAACTTACCTTGACTGTTCAAATACTGCAAAGCTTGATGATCTGTATATAACACAAACTCCTTAGGCAACAAGTAATATCTCCATTTCTTCAAGGCTTGAATTATGGCATAGAACTCCTAATCATAAACTAAATATCTTCTCCTTACATCATTCAAGTTCTCACTGAAATATGCTACAGGTCTACCTTCTTGACTTAATACTACTCCAATTGCATGTCCACTTGCGTCACAATCAACTTGAAATATCTTATTGAAATCCAGTAATGCCAAAATAGGTTGCTCTGTCACTTTCTACTTTAACAACTCAAAATTATCTGCTCCTGATGTCCACTTGAAATCCTTTCTGTCACCTCTCATTGTTTCTGTCATAGGGTTACAAACTGAACTAAAATTTTTTATGAACTTCCAGTAGAAATTAGCCAATCCATGAAATGATCTAACCTCTCCAATGCTCTCCAGTGTAGGCCATTCAGCAATTGCTCTCACTTTCTTAGGGTCCATCTTTAATCCGTTTGCAGAAATCACAAATCCCAAATATACTAGCTCTTCCTTCATGAAACTACACTTCTTGATGTTTATCAACAATTTCCCTTCTCTCAACCTCTACAAAACTTGTCTAATATGCCACAAATGTTCTTCCTTTGTCTTACTAAAAATTAGAATATCATCCAGGTATACAATTACAAACTTACCGAAGAATTTCTTCAAGACTTCATTCATCAACTTCATGAAAGTACTCAGTGCATTTGTTAATCCAAAAGGCATCACTAACCACTCATACAATCCTTCATTTGTCTTAAAAGTAGTCTGCCATTCATCACCTTCTCTGATTCTGATCTGATGGTATCCACTCTTCAAGTCTATCTTTGTGAAATATCTTTCTCCACTCAAACAATCCATGATATCATCCATCCTAGGTAAAGGAAATCTATACTTAACTATAATCTTGTTTATTGCTTTGGAATCAGTACACATTCTCCACTCTCCATCCTTCTTCGGTGCAAGCACTATAGGTACTGCACAAGGACTCAAGCTTTCTCTGATCAAACCTTTCCTCAACAACTCTTGTATTTGTCTATACAATTCTTCATTCTCTACCGGTGTCATCCGATGTGCTTCTTTTTTAGGCAAACTTGCTCCCGGTATAAGATCCATGTGATGACTGATACTTCTTATAGGTGGTAATCCTTCAAGTACATTATCTGATATGATGTCTTCATACTCTGTCAACAATTCTCTTATCTCATCCAGTTCAGTTTCTTTCTTCACTGCTTCTAGCTTCTTAGGAATCAAGGCATAACACATACTTTCTTGTTTCAATCAGTCCAAAAATTTCCTTCCATCTACCAAACAGATTCTAGCATTCCCACATACTTCACTTTAGGATCATCTTCCAAGGGAATCAAAGTAATTCTCTTCCCATTTGCTATTATAGTATAAGTATTCTTTCTCACATCATGCATAGCTTTTCTATCATATTGCCAAGGTCTACCCAACAAGCTATGACAAACATCCATAGGCATAAAATCACACAAGACTTCATCATGATAAGATCCATATGAAATTTTACCAAACACTGTTCACTCACTAGTACCTTATGATCATCTTGAATCCATGCTATCTGATAGGGCTTAGGGTGTTTCAATCTTTGCAACTTCATCTTAGTCACCATTTCCTCTGAAACTAGGTTATTTAAACTACCACTATCAATTACAACTTTACAACACTTACCTCCGTATTTGCATCTGGTTCTGAACAGACTTTTCCTCTATGATGGTTCCTCATTTGTCTCTACTTGAAATAGTGCTCTCCTCATCACCAATGATTCTCCTTTCTCTAGTTTTCTAATAGAACTAGGTGATCCAATAGGTTCTTCTTCAACATAGGCTGCTCTTCCACTGTTCTTTGTCTTCTTACTTGTACTACCCTGATTACATTCAAATGCTCTATGTCCTTCACCTCCACACTTGAAACAATTACCTTTGAATGTTCTCCTATCAAATCCACTTCCTTCTCTTCTGTATTCTTCATTCCAGTATGCACTAGGGTTTCCTCTCCGGTAAAAAATTTTGTCATCTCTTCGGTAAACATTGTTATATCTGTTAACCTTTTTCAACGGGTTGTCAAACTTGTTCTACTCCACAAATGATCTATCATATCTGAAAAATGGTCTACCTCTCTAAAATTTACCTCCTCTACCTCTCTATCTCTGATCATGCTTCTTATTCAACTTCTCTTCAACTTTCAAGGCAAACTGATATGCTTCCTCCAAAGATGTCATCCTTACCAAACTTAGTTCCTCTTGAATGTTCAATCTCAGTCCATTGATGTATCTTGCCACTTTCTCCTTGCTTGCTTCACTATGTCATGTCCTTATGATCATCTTATGAAATTCTTTAGTGTACTCCTTCATAGATTTCTCCTTTTGTCTTAGGTTTTGTAATCTTTTCAACAGCTCCAACTCATAGTCAATAGGTATGAACTGATTCTTCAACTTTGTCACCATCTGGTCCCACTTTGTAATCTTTTCTTTTCTTCTTCTGTTTCTTTTCAACTGAACTTCTTTCCACCATATAGTAGCATGTCCTTTCAACTTTGTCTTTGCAAATTTTACCTTCTCCAGATCTTCAATTTCTTCATATATAAAGTATTCTTCCATGTCATTCATCCAATCAATTAATTCTTCAGGGTTCAAATTACTAGTATAGTTTGGTACATCAACTCTAGGTCTTTTTCCAATCTTTGAAATAACTCGCAACATCTTTATCTGATTTGACTCTTCTTCTTCTTTACGTTCTAAGGTTTTGCCAATTTGTTCATTAGATTGAAATTCTTCCTCATCATCACTTTCAACATTAGGTCTAGGTGTGAATCCTCTTCGCCTATATTTTTCAACAGCATTCAAATGAATTCACGTTGTTCTCATCAATTCCATCATCTCATCCATTCTATTAGCCATTGTACCAATAGGACGAACTCTCCACGGTGGCATCTTTCTAGGATCAGGTGCAAACTACCTCAAATTCGACGATCGGGCTACAAGAGACAATTGCCTCTTAATCGGTGATCAGTTATGCATAGGTAACCTGCCTCTGATCGATGATCTGCTTACAACAAGATCTTATGGAATTCCTTTCGCCAATTCACTCCAAAGAATTGAACTTTCACTCTGATACCACTTAGTGCAATCATGGTAGGAGGGTTCATAGAATGAACTATCTGGACCATGCAGCAAGATTAAACACAATGGAAACAACTCAAGAAATGGAACAAATGCATATTTAGTCATTCAATATATATCAAAGAATCCAAATATAATCTGGCTGGCAACATGCGGGCTTACAATTAGGGCTCACAGGCCTGATTACATACACGTGCAAGATAAAGCTTTGAAGCTCCTTCGTACAAATCCAAACTATCAAATCTTTCTTATGTGAATAGCTACTTTCCTAAGGATCTATTACATCTTTATATATAATTTCCATACCAATAGATCCCTCTGCATCGGCCAAGGAAGATCACAAACTCCAATTAAGAGTTGTAACGTGTTTGCAGATAGGTCAGACCTAAAAGCATAGAACACTTCCTCAAATGAAGGGAACAATGTATGGACCTCTAGGAAAGGCTGGCCATGAACCGAGGATCATTGACTGATGTGTCATTGAGATCTGCAAGTCAAGGAATGATTCGCAAGCCTTCTCCTTTAGTTGATTATCTGGAACTGTTAGAATGCTCTTCTCTGAGAAAATAGTCAATCTTCTGATAGCGACAACTTTCTGGTAACTGATCCAAATGCTCTGAATTCTTGATATGATGTAGATGAATGAATATAGATGCTAAGTCCAGATCCACAAGATGTGAAATGCCAAAACTGGACCACAAACTAAAAACTGCTACTGATTGAACTGCCTAACCTGAACTGGAAAATAAAAAAACTAAAATGCAAACAAATTGAAATGCAAATGTTTTTGGTTGATGTAAGATTGCTCTTGAACTAGGGATGCTCCTGCATCAATGATTTGGTCTCAATGTCAACTAACATCTCCAACAACACTCTAACTCGCCCGCCTCACTTCCCCAAATCAGAAACATTTATTCATGATTGGGAAGAAAAGCTTGTCCTTAATCTGTCTAACCTTAACATCGAACCCCTCACCCTTAACTTTTTAAGGAGAGGCTTTAGTTTTGTCATCACCCCATCCTCAATACCCAAAGTAGATTTTCTCATTGAAATTGAAAGCATCATCCATTCTCTACCCAATGACGTGGCAAATGAAGTCAAACATAACTGTGTTGTCGCTCTTTGACATGCCAAAATGTCCCCAAAGATGAGTTTCTCACCTTCAAGAGACTTGTCAACAACAAAGAAATTGTTATAGTTAAAGCTGATAAGGGGAACACCATTGTTGTTATGAACAAACCTGACTATATCTCTAAAATGTTAGACCACCTGAACAATAGTGGGAGCTATAAAATCCTCACCCGCAACCCTATTTCTAAAATATTTAAACAAGTGAAAAGTGCAATCTCTAATTCTTCCTTTGATGACTACACCAAAAAACATCTCCTACCCAATAAAGAAATCACACCCCGTATATATGGTGTTCCCAAAATTCACAAGCTCAACATCCCTTTGAGGCCAATTGTTGACACTACCCATTCCCCCACTTACAAACTTGCTGCCTTCTTAGCCAAGTTAATTTCTCCTCTAATTGGTAAGTCTTCTTCCTTCATCAAAGACGCGACCCACTTTGTTGACTTCATCAAAGATAAAAAGGTGGATGTCGACGACATCCTTGTTAGCTTTGATGTAGTTTCCCTCTTCACCAAGGTCCCTATTCAGGACTCCCTTATGCTTGTTAGGCAAAAAACCAATGAAGAAATTGCTTCACTTTGAATTGTGTTTAAAATCCACATTCTTCACCTTCCAAAATGTGGTTTATGAATAATCTGATGGAGTTGGTATGGGATCCCTCTTATCTCCAATCATTGCCAACTTATACATGGAACATTTTGAAGAGCTTGCCCTAAACTCTTTCCCTCTAAAACCAACTTGGTGAAAATGCTATGTGGATGATACCAACATTTGTTGGCCACATGGCCTTGAACAACTTGAAAATTTTCACAACCACCTTAACAACATTCCTCCCTGCATCAAGTTTACCAAAGAACTTGAAACTAGCAACCAACTCCCTTTCCTGGACATTCTCCTCATTAGAAAAGATGATGGTTCCCTTGACTGCCGTGTATTTAGAAAATCTACCCATACTGACCTCTATCTCCTTGCTTCCTCACATCACCACCCCAACCATAAGACTAACGTTCTCAAAACTCTAGCAACCAGAGCCTTCCGAATATGTGATAATGATCACATAAACCAAGAGTTGTCACACCTCACCAAAGTTTTCAAACTCAATGGTTACCGCAATAAGTACATCAAAAGAGATTTTAAACAAGCCCAAACTTGCATTCACACCAAACGTACTGTTAAAGACTTTGAAGTTGTTTACAGTGCTACCCTTCCTTACATTGAAGGCATCTCCAATAAAATTGCCAAAATCTTCTGCAAGAAAGGTCTCAAGTGTGCCTTCAAACCTCTTTCCACCATTAGAAACCTTATACCTTCCATCAAGGACCCCACAAACATTCTTTTAAACTTAGACGTCTATAAAATTGATTGCTCTTGTGGTACCCCTTATATTGGTGAGATAGATAGATCTATCTGCATGAGAATCAAAGAACACAGTGCAAATATTAGACATGAAAGGGTCACTAAATCGGCCCTAGCCAACCATCCTCTAGCACCAAGCACCATATTCGCTTAGAGGATACCCTCGTCTTAGCCAAAGAAGATAATTTCTTTAAGAGAAAACATAAAGAGGCTATTTTCATTAGAAGCAACCCCTCCAACCTAAATAGAGACAACGGGTGGAACTTAAGTCACACTTAGAATCCTCTATTAAATTCCCTTAAGTCCCACCCTCCTCCTTCTTGATCTTTTGTTTCCCCTTCTTGCCCCCCTTTCTGGTTGTATCTTTCCCTGTTCTTCCCCCTTTCCTTTCTCCCCACCTCTCCTTTGTCTTTCCTTCTTCTTCCTATCACTCACCCAACCTTCCACCTTTCCTCGAGGCCTCAAGAGTGTCCTTCCCCCCCTTTTCTCCCCCTTTCTCCCACTTGCCTATCCCTCCTCTCCTTCCCTCCTCCTTGTCCATTACCTTTCCGGCTTGGTCCTCTTTATGGTTCTTCCACCTTGACCCTATCCTTTTAGTTCTTCTTCTCCTTGCCTTCACCCCTTTTTCCTTCAGCTGTTTTTGTCTTGTTCCTCTCTTACAGATTGTTTGCTCTCCTTCACTTCCTCTCTCTTTGGTTCTTCTCTTTTAGTTTCTCCTCTTCTTTTCATTTTGGCATATATATTTATTTTTTGCTTATTTACTTCTAATTATTATATATAGTTATATACCTATTATATTTAGTTACGTATTTAGTTTTATTTTTAATTTATTTCCTCATAAGTTTCCTTTCTACTTTATCTCTTTCTATCTACTTCTCTTTTTACTTTATCATCCCTTGCATTTGTAATTATCTCCCCTAGTTCCATCTTGGTTACTCCACTCTTCTTCGCCATCATGCTTTTCGTCTCGTGTCCACCTTTGTGTTGATATTTCTACCTATTCTCTTTTTTCTTGTTTCTCTCTTTTATGCTATTTTTTCTTCCTTTATTATTCTTTTCTTCTTTATAATTTATGTTCTCTTTTATATGGTGTAGCTTTTATTATTCTTAATTTTCGTCTTTTCTACATTTATATGCATACATCTATATGTAATGGCATTCATATAATTAGATTCTTAAACTTTCACTTTTTCATATGTTTTACCTTTTTAAATATCTTTAGATGCATATATTACACTTATTTATATGTATTACCTTTTATATATTTTTAGTTGCATAGATACTTTTAGACTCTCATTTTAATCTAGTTAATTAATTTTTTATTTTTTTAAGATAATGCGCCTGGTAAACTTTTTAACATGACCGGCAATGTTGGTGCGACACGCCCTCCGGCTCCATGCGAATGCTTTTGCCCGGAGCAATGAACCGATGAGGCCACAACATGGGGGACCTCATCCCCTAGCAAGGACACTTCAAACCCGCGAGTTCGTTGGCCCAACAAAGGCGTAAAGCCTTGCGAGCTTGTTGGCCCAGCGAGGGTTTGAACTCTGGTGGCCGCTACTACAACCGAGTGACTTAACCACCGAACCACGCCATCATCGGCCTAGTTAATTAATTATTATATATATATTTCTACACCTCTATTCTTATATAAATATATATTTATATACATTTATTTATTTAAATATATGTATTTAGATAAGTATTTAGACATTTACATTTATATAGTGTTATTTATTTCTATATATATATATATATATATATTTAGATACTTATTTAATCTTATTATTAATTTACTTCCTTGTAGTCTTCCCTTTTTACTCTTTCTCTTTCTTTTTGCTTTTCTTATTCCTGCCCCCTTGGACTTGTCTTGTAACCCGCGCCAAACCCTTTCTCTGAC